>OX244038.2:53134344-54405416 GCA_945859785.2 Tridacna gigas
ATCTGGGAGATTTTTCCGATTCGCAGGGATTAAATCAACTTTGGTATAAAGATACCGGACTTGGAGCTAACGAAAATAATACGGGTTTTCAAAAAAGAAGACGGTATATTATACGAGATTCGGTACCGCGTGGTACTTTTAGTTTTAGAGTACCGTTAAAACATATCTTCGGGTTCTTCGAAGATTATAATAAAGTTCTTTATGGTATGAAACAGACTCTTACCTTTACCAGAAGCGACGATAATGAAGCGATATTTAGAGCCGCTAATGATGCTGCGGGCGCCGCCATTCCTGATGGACGAGTTAATTTAATTAGATTATCGTGGTATGTACCCCATGTTATGCCCGATGACGGAGAAAAGTTAGCGCTTTATAAACTTATAGAGAGTAAAGAAAAATTCCCGGTCGGGTATAGGATGATACAATGCGACTCTAATTCGGTTCCCCAGGCTCGGACGTTTAATTGGAGACTTTCGGTTAAATCTTCTCCGGAGGTACCGCGTTTTATTATTATCGGATTTCAGACGGATAAGAGAACTAGTCAACTACAAAACTCGGCTTTATTCGATAACTTAAGAGTTAAAAATATATACGTTACGTTAAATTCCACTAGATATCCTATGACCGACTATAATTTATCTTTCACCGCTCATCAATTTAGTAGGGCGTACGGAGACGCCGCTTTATTTAGATCTAAGTTTTATAATATGGACGAATTAGTATCGAATCCGAATATTTCCCCTCCGGATTATAAAAACCTTTATCCTTTATTCGTTTTCGACGTCTCTAAACAAAGCGAAAAGTTAAAATATTCTACTACCGATGTAAAAGTTAAAATATTTTTCGAAGAAAATCCACCCGCCGAAACGGAGATATACGGCGTTATTATTAGCGATAGGTTATTATCCTTCCAGTCCGACGGAAATAAAATGAGCGTAGTAATGTAATTTAAAGATTTTTTTTCTTATTATATAAAATGTTAACCGTTAAAGATATGAAAAAAATACTCGATGATAATGGTTTAAAAAACGAATATTATTCGTTTTGGGATAAAAAACAATTAATCGAACTAGCGAAAAAACACGGATTGTATCCCGAGACGGTTCCTAAAACGGAAAATTATTTAAAACGCGTACGTAAAGAAAAAAAGGAAGTTAATCCTAAATACAGTAGATTAAAAAATATCCAGAAAAATCCCAGAAGAGTTATTTTAGAGGACGTACATACCGGAGAAAAAAAAGAATTTCCTTCGATTTACAAAGCGGGTAAGTTTATTAATCATTGTCCTCAAACGATATTAAATTGGGAAAATAGGGTATGGAAAGATAAATATAAAATTACTTTACCTTAAATAATATCGTTTTTATTAAAAAAATGCGCGAATTACGCGAATTAATCGGTAAGTACAAAAACCTTAATACATTGTACGAAAAAACCGAGTTTGAGGTCGAATCCAAAATAAAAAGACTTAATTCGTATAAAAAGGAGTTATACGATATGGTTAAAGAAATAAGAAATCGGGGGAAATTAGACGTAAAAGAAGAGGTAGAAGCCCTCCTGAATTATGAAGGTAGATCGACTTTTTTAATCGAAGTGATGGAGGGAGGCGAAGAAACTATCGAAATTAATAAAAAAAATATGGAGGAATTACGTCGCGATTTAGATAGTATTAAAAAAGAAATAATAGAAAGAGTACGTTTCGTAGATTATTCCCTTTACAAACAACTACCCCCCTACGTAATAAAATGGAGGGAAGAAGAATACGGGAAATACGAGGCTTAAGTTTTTAAATTAATATAATAAATGGGAGACGAAGAAATTTTAGTAAAAATACGTAGTTTAAATGACTTGGTCAAAGAGGCGGCTACGTTATTATTGGTCTATGGTACTACCGCCAGTCAAATTAGAGAAGAGTTAGATCCTATTAGAATTAAAATAAACGATATGAACAAATCAATACGAGGTCTATCCGATATTAAAAGGTAATTCCGGGGAAAAGACGAAAAAATGAAAAAAATAGACGAACTAATTAACGACCTTAATTCCGCGCGAAGGGTTCTGAACATTAAGGCGAGCGAACTAACTAATCATCTAAGAAAAGTTAATTTGAACGTATCTACCGAAAAAGAGAATAAAAAAAGGCTAATGCAGGAAATAAGAAGTTTATTAGAGAATTTAAATAGTAATATGATGAAAAAAATACCCGCCAATTTATACCTTACTTATAAATACCTAGGTTCCCAATCGCGGTACTATAAATAGAATTATATAATATTTAAACGGAAATATTATATAATTAAAAAAATGTCCTATGAAGAGAAACTCGCGTCCCTTAAAACTAGACTCGATGGTTTAAGGGACCTAAAAAAAACGTTATATACTTTACTTCTGGAATTAACATTTAAGGAATTTCCTCCCCCGATTTATAGCGAGGAAGAAATAGGAAAACGTATCGAGATATTAGAAAAGGCCATTAATAACCTTCGTATTAGGGGAATGGAATTAGAAAAAGAAATAAAGGATACCGAAAATTTATTACGTTAAGTAATTTTTTTTATAAAAAAAAACGACAATGGCGAGTTTTTATAAAACTAAAACTATTAAATACCTTCAAGAGGAAGCGAAAGCGCAAGGATTAAAAGGTATATCTAGACTTAAAAAAGATTCTTTAATCGCCGTTTTAACTCGTAAAAAAACGGTAGAAGAAGCTAGGAAATCGTTTGATCCCAAAGAACCCCTTGTAGATCAAACCATAAAAACGCTTTACAAGAGGGAGCGAAGATGAGGGGTATTAAAGGTATATCTAGACTCAGTAAGAAGGATTTAATCGGGATTTTAAACGGGGAAAAAGATAAAAACGATATTATTATTACTAATACGCGAAGTACAGACGGCCTTCGGGATATCGCGAAGAAAAAAGGTTTTAGAGGATATACGGGTTTAAATAAAAAAGATTTAGAAACGTTTTTAAGAGAACGGGGGGTAGGGATTAAGGAGGTAGTAAAGCGAACTTTAAAGGATTTAAAAAAGGAAGCTAAAGGAAAGGGAATTAGGGGGTATTCCGATCTTTCTAAAGATCAGTTAGAAAAGGTCTTAAACGGGGAAATTAATATAAAGGATATTAGTCATATAAAAGAAAAAACGAGATCCGGACGCGATATATTAATCTGCAGATACGACAAATTATGGCAATATAACTTCAAATTAGGTTATCATTCGGTAAAAGCTCTTAAAGAAATCGCGAGGAAAGCGGGTTTAAAAGGATACTCGAAGCTTAGTAGAGAAAAACTATTGGATCTAATTACCGATAGGGGTAAAAAAGGTACCGGATTAGTTCATCTTCGAACGATGGCGCGTAAACTAAGAATTTTTTCGGGAGAAGAAGCGGAAAGAAAGAGCGAAAAAGAATTAATAGGCGCTATTCGGAATAATATTTTCGGTAATAATATCGATATTGGACTTTGGCGTACCGGATTAAACGGCCAGGTTAAAATATATAAAGGATTTTGTCCCGAATTCGATCCAGCTAAGGATCGGGTACCAACCTTATTAGATATAAACCAAACGTCCGTCGCTCTCGCGAATATTTTTCTAGAAACCATAAGAAAACGGATTATAGAAATCCTAGGGGAAAATACCAGAAGAAAAATAAAAATGTTCGTAGAGGCGTATATGGTAAAAGACGATGACTCCGTACTCGAAGTCGAGGGCGCTAAACTAGCGCGTTTTCATTCCGGAGAGAACGAAATCGTAGAAGGTAGAACGGATTTAAACGAAGTATACGAAAGAATGGCGGATAATATTATAGAAAATCTCGAACGTTTTCTCGATACGGGAAGCGGCTGGAAAATACGAAATATAGTCCGAGTGGAATTAAAGTCCATTATCTACGATCCTTTAAAAGCTGGTGGTCATTTACCTTTACCCGATTGTTTAGGTAGAAATAAAAATGTAATTAATATACAGAATAAGGACGAAAAATGTTTTTTATGGTGTATTTTACGGTATATGAATCCCGTAGAACACCACGCGTATAAAGTCGATAGTAAGTTAAGAGAAAAGGAAAATACTTTAAATATGGACGGAATAAATTATCCCGTCTCGTTTAAGGATATAGATAAATTCGAAAAACAAAATCCGGAATTTAGCGTTAATATCTTCGAATGTACTTCCGCGGGTAAAGTAGTACATATTAGGGTGCCTAAAAAATTGGGTAATAACCACGTAAACCTCCATTATATCGAGAAGGACGATAAAACTCATTACGTTTTAATAAAGAATTTTAGCGGTCTTATGGGTTCCCAAATAACTAAATCTAAAAAAAGTTATAATATACATTATTGTATGCTCTGTCTGAACCATTTCGGAAACGAAGATCTTTTGGAAAAACATAAAAACTACTGTATAGGTCATAAACCAGTTACTTTAGAAATGCTGAAGAAGGGTACCGTAACGAACTTCGTAAATCATAATAGAAAGATCCCGGTACCTTTCGCCGTCTACGCCGACTTTGAATCCGTTTTATCTCCTATAGATTCTTGTAATCCGGATCCTAGTCATAGTTTTACCGTAAAAACCGCGAAACATATCCCCTGTAGTTTCTCTTACGTTATAGTATGTTTCGATAATAACGTATGTAAACCCGTATTTAGGGAATATACGGGAGAGGGGGCGGAAAAGAAGTTTACGGAGTATTTAATTCGGGATATAACGGATATTTGTAAGACGTATTATCGGAATCCGGTACCGATGAAGATTACTAAATTAGAAAAAGAAAGATTTAGGAACGAGATAACCTGCTGGATCTGCGAAAAGAAGTTTAAGGACGGAGATAAAAAGATAAAAGATCATTGTCATTTTACCGGTAAATTTAGAGGCGCCGCGCATAACGAATGTAATCTTAAAGCCAGAGTACCTAATTTTACCCCGGTATATTTTCATAATTTTAGCGGGTACGATTCCCATCTTTTTATTAAGATCCTAGGTAAAACTTCGGGGACAATAGATTGTATAGCGAATAACGAGGAAAGATATATTAGTTTTAGTAAAGGAATCTTTGTCGGTAACGATATCACCCATACTATTAGATTTTTGGATAGTATGAAATTTATGCAAAGTAGTTTAGACCAGTTATCGAGTTATTTAAACGAGAACCAGCTTAAAACTTTATCCGAGTTCTTTACTAAAGAAGATTTACCTTTAGTAAAGAGAAAAGGGGTTCTCCCTTACGAGTACCTAGATAGTTTCGAAGTACTTAAAGAAACTACTTTACCCCCTAAAGATAAGTTTTATTCTAGTTTAAAGAAGGAACATATTATCGAGGAAGATTACGACCACGCTAATAAAGTCTGGGAAACTTTCGAAATGAAAACCTTTAAGGATTACCTAGAATTTTATAATAAGACGGACGTATTACTTTTAGCGGATATCTTCGAAAACTTTAGAGAGATCTGTCGTAAACATTACGAGCTCGATCCTTGTTGGTATTATACTTCTCCCGGATTAAGTATGGACGCTATGTTAAAGAAGACGGAAGTAGATCTCGAACTTTTAACGGATCCGGACATGCTCTTAATGATAGAAGACGGAATGAGAGGAGGTATTAGTATGGTAAGTAAGAAGTATTCGAAAGCTAATAACGAGTACATGGGGGATTTATACGAACCTAATAAACCTTCCAAATATTTAATATACGTCGACGCGAATAGTCTTTATCCTTGGGCGATGTCGAAACCCCTTCCTACTAACGATTTCGAATGGGCGACTGACGAAGAGTTAAAAGATTGGGATAAGTACTGTAGTACGGAAGGACGAGGTATGATCTTAGACGTAGATTTAATTTATCCTAAGGAACTACACGATAAACATAACGATTATCCCCTCGCTCCGGAACATCTAGTCGTTAAAAGGGTAAATAAACTTATTCCTAATCTTTACGATAAGAAAAATTATATGGTTCATCATGAGACTTTAAAATCCTACCTCGATTTAGGATTAGAAATTAAGAAGATACATCGGGGAATTAAATTCGTAGAAAAACCTTTTATGAAATCGTATATGGATCTAAACGTAAATCTAAGGAAGGAAGCTAAGAAAAATAATAACGATTTCGGAGTAGAGTTTTTTAAACTAATGATGAATTCCGTTTTCGGTAAGACCATGGAAAATGTATGTAATAGGAAAGATATACAGTTAGTTAACGATAAGGAATCTTATCGATATAAGAAACTTACCGCTAGACCTAATTACGATCATACTACCGTATTTAACGAGACTCTAGTAGCGGTCCATATGAAAAAGACTAATATAAAATACGATAAACCCGCTTACCTAGGAATGAGTATTCTAGATATAAGTAAGATACGTATGTACGATACTTATTATAATTATTTTAAAGAGAAGTACGGGGATAAACTTAGGTTATGTTATACGGATACCGATAGTTTTATCCTGGAAGTAGAAACGAGGGATTTTTATAAAGATATCGAACCGGATAAAATCAACGTATTCGATACTAGTAATTATCCCGAAGGTCATTTCCTAAAGGACGATCGTAATAATAAAGTAGTCGGTAAATTTAAAGACGAATTAGGAGGGAATATTATGACGGAATTCGTCGGATTACGAGCTAAAAGTTACGCGTTTAGGAATATAGAAGGTAAGGAAGTAAAGAAATGTAAGGGGATTAATAAAAACGTAGTAAAGAGAGATTTACATTTCGACTTATATAAAGACTGTTTATTCGGGGGAGAAGATAAGTTCGTAAGTATGCCTAGTTTAAGAAGTTATTATCACGAGGTCTATACCCAGGTAATAAATAAAATAGCTTTATCCGGTAAAGACGATAAAAGGACCCTGGAAGACGATAAAATAAATACTAGGTCCCTAGGACATTATAGGGATAAGTAATTTTATAACTTTTATAAGAAAGTTATAAAATTAATTTGGCTCTCTTAATAATTCCCAGTTCTCTGAGTTTTCTAATATTTTCCGGTTCTTCTACTTCTTTGCCGTCGTATCTAATAATTCCCGGTCCTTCGTATGCGCCGCACAGTCTTATAAATTCGTTTAGATCTCCCCAGTAAAAAATTACATCCAGTTCAACTCCTTCATTTAAAAGATCTTCATCTTTAATAAATCTATTTACATCTTTAAAGGCCTTTCTAATTACTTTTAGTAAACTAGTATGATTATCAATATTTTTAATTAACTTCCGGAAAGAGAAATCTTTAGCGAAGCTGGCAGCAGAAAAGCTCATACATATATGATTTACTCGCCCCCATTCTTTTACGCTTTTACTATATTCGTAGTATATAAGACTAACTATCTTCGAATAATTTTTATAATCCTTTCCTATTAAATCGTATAGTTCGAGTTCGATATATTCCTCATCATCATAATTTATGTGACTTATATTAAATAAATCCTTTCTCTTAGTAATGTTTTCAAAAAGCCTTATACCGAATCCGGTAAATAAAATTTTTCCGTCTTCCATTAAATAGAACCTACGAGAATCCATTTATTATTAATCCGTTATCTCTTAAATCAAATAAAATATTAATTTCTGAAGGCGGATGGGGGAGAGTAGTTATGAAAAGATTGGAAGGACTTAAGGTCGAAAATCATTGGGAGAGGGTTAAGATAAGATTGGAAGGACTTAAGGTATAGAAGATGGAAGTACTTAAGGTATAGAAGATGGAAGTACTTAAGGTATAGAAGATGGAAGTTCTTAAGGTATATAAGATGGAAGTTCTTAAGGTATATAAGATGGAAGTTCTTAAGGTATATAAGATGGAAGTTCTTAAGGTATATAAGATGGAAGTTCTTAAGGTATATAAGATGGAAGTTCTTAAGGCCTGAAAATCCAAAATTTTAAGGGCTCATGTCTCAAATCTCTTAAGGGGCCCAAACCCCCCTTTTCCCCTCTACTCTCCTGTAACTATCTCTAAAGCTTCTTTTACCATCTTTAAAGTTATGCTTTGTAAATCAAATATGACTTAGTCAAAATGAAATCTTCAAGCACCGACGTTTACCGTAAGTCTCCTCTAAATTCTCCCTTTCTGAAGTTCTATTGCTTTCTGCTACACCTGGGACATTTGTGGCAGTTTGACCAGCCTTGTCGTTCTTGTCATTCTCCAATGTCTCTTTCTCAACCTCCTCCTCTTCTTCAGTGATTTCTGAAGTATTGAGAATAATTGGTTGTATCCCACAACACTAATTACTCATTTAACAAGAATACTTACTGAATGAATTCAAAACACTTATATGAAATTAACTAATAATATAGTTGGTATCTTCAATTTATTCATTTTTGAGAAGTACAGCCTAAACCAATTTTATCTTCTTTTGAACTATTTATCGCACAATGCCGCCTTTTAACAACCCTGGGAAAGAAGCCTTTTGAAAACATTGTGGAAAAAGGAGAAAATTCTGGTAACCAGCATTTTCTCCTTTTCCCACAATGTTTTCTGCCCTGTCAAAGAGAAAATGCAGCATTGTAGCCACATTGAAATTGTCGTCTGCAAATGCTTTCAATTTGGAAAAGGCTAAAAGTTTGTCCTCTGGTAAAGGGTTAGGTGGTCAGAGACAGAGAAAACACACAAAGTATCTATGGACAGCCAATATGTAACATTTTCATGGCGACAGGAGGAGCTTTCAGGGAATGTTAACTTTCTACTTTTCCAAAAACTGTGACATTGACGATGGACAATATGAAAAAAATGATAGATGCACACATACAAAACACATACAAAACTAGATATATATGTCACACTTGCATGGGAACAATGGGAAATATCGACACAGATATTGACACAATTTTTTTGACAGACTGAGAAACAAACAGGAAACCAGACACACTGTACCTACATGTATGTTACACTGATTCACTGAAGAAACATTCTTTTTTAATATGCTGTGGGAAATTTACAGTGGTTTGTGGACATTGTAGGTCAAGATATAGCAGTAATGAATGAACAGTCTGATCTTTGATCTTTACTTTTTAGTGTTCTGAAACAGTGTGGACAGTCCTTGCAATGGCAATACATTTACTTTAATTATACCATACCATGACTGGAAGGGATAGTTTTTGGACTCAAGATCAGATTTGCACTTATATACAAACTAAACTTACTGGCCATTTTTGCTTAACTCTTTCATTACTAACTCCGGAAACTCCACTTTCTTTCTGAGCTCTAAAAATAGATTTCCACTTCTATTGAAAACGACTTTGTCATAGTTTAAAAATAGAGTAGCGGACAGTGTGGATCAAGATCAGACTGCACGTTCTGTGCAGTCTGATCTTGATCTACGCTGTCCGCAAAAGGTAATCAAGTCGTCATTGGTAGTGAAAGAGTTAAATTGTCATACTGGGATATAATGGAAAGAAAATATGAAGCAGACACAAAAGTAAAAGCATGTATGAAAGTACTGATACATTACCTTCTGAAACATATTTGCAGAAAAATGACCTTTAGCCCTTTATCAAATAAGTCCCAGTTTTAACCCTTATCCTGCTAAATAAGAAAACCCTTTCCCAAACGATAAATTTTAGACTGGTCCAAATTGAAGAGCTAGCAGACGACAATTTTAAATTTGATGAAAATGGCAGAAAGTTCTCAAAAAGGCTAGAAAACACGAGCAATTTCTCCTTTTCCCACAGTGTTTTCAAAAGACTTGTACTGCAGACACGAGAAAACCAGGGCTTGTTTGGGAAAGGGTTAAACAGAACTTTTAAGCCGATAGTAAAAACCCAAATGTTGCTATTTCAAAGTTATATTGGATTAAAAATATCTCCTTATCGGACAATGTAAATCCAAGATCAGACTGCATGTTCTGTGCCGTCTGATCTTGATCTACACTGTCTGCAAAAGGTCAGTAATTTGTTCTTAGCAACCTAAAGGTTAAACATCATCAGGAAAACTTCTTTTGAAAACATGGTGGGAAAAGAAGAAAATCCTGGTTACCAGCATTTTCTCCTTTCCCCATGATGTTTTTCACTCTTTCATTTACAAATCCCATCATTTAAGCTACATTTTATATGTGTTCTGTAAACGCTTTAAATGTGGACCAGTCTAACATTTCATCCTATGGAAAAGTTTCAGTCATGCTATGAACTATGGATAATCAGTATGAAATATGGTTCAAGACAATAATACAAGTGAAGACAATGTTGAAACCGCTGTTCATTACAAGCAGTTTTAACTTTTGTCACGATGCTTTCGACGGTGATCTGCTCTTGGACACAAACAGTGGTCAGCAGTGGGTGACAAGTTAAACAGCAAGTTCACCTGTTAATGTTGGACCTTTCCTCTCTTCTTCTTTTGGTTCAGGTTTTGGTTCAGGGAGGGAGTATGGTGTTTTGTATGTGATCTCATGAAACATGGACATCACATTGTATTCTGCCACATTACATGCTGTCTACAATACAAACAAAAGCAACCTACATGTATATAACTTTACAGTTGTACTCTTTTTACTTGTACACAAAGAAAATAGTTACATTAAAAGCTTTTTAACTCTTTACCAAATGATAAAATTTTAAAAACATGTCCAAATTGAAAGCATTAGCATATCAAAATTATATGATTCTGTCTGGTAATCTTGTGCACCTAAGCAGAAGACTTTTATTACGATACTCAAAAGAACTGCAAGATCCTTACAGCTACTTATCTATATTACGAAAATAACTCCTTTAACATAAACACACAAACACATTATTAAAAGATTCCTCAAAGAACACAAATATTCATGAAGTAAACACTAACCATGAGGTTTTATCCTGCATATAACAGTCTGGTGACCTTGCGCACTTACCTGTATATTTAATGATGCCATTGCAAAGGATTTCTATAGTATTTTCGGTTCATAAAATGAATAATTCTAGAAGAGAAATAGTTACACTTGATTTAAGCCAACATTTTCTCCTTTTTCCACTGTGTTTTCAAAATCCTTTTCTTAAGGTTGTTAAAACTCAGGATTGTTTGGAATAGGATTCAATAACATCAACAACATATACAATAAATTTCAAAGTTTTACAAACAGTTGTAATAATGGATTACCTTTGTATATTGGTTGTTACTTTTCTTGAAGAAGGACTTCTCTTCACTCTGAATACCAAATGCAACATAGGGACTCACTAAAATGTCTCCCCAATACCCTCTTCTGTGATATTTCTCTCCATCCTTAAACATAAGATAAAAATTTGCTTTGACTTGATGGTACTTTTAATACAGTCTATAGTTAAAAAACAACTTTACTGTTAAAAATTTCAATAGATATAGATATTTGAGATCCTAAACGGCATCCTTTTATTATTTAGTTCCTGGTACTATTGAAAGTCGGGTCAGAGCAAAGGTATTGATACCAATTAATACATTAATACCAATAATGAAGTTTCAGTTTCGTTTCTCAGTCTGAGCTAGAAAGGGAACTTATAAGAGGTATGTGTACTTGCCATCAAAGTATAGGTGAAATGATGGGGCACAAAAAGATAGCTATACATGTATCAGTGTTTCCATCATGCAATCAAAACAAGAGAGATGCCTTTTAACCCCCTGAAGCACCTTTCAATACTACAGTTGTCTTTATGGTCAGTGTAGATCAAGATCAGATCATAAAAGACTAGCAATCTGATTTGCTGATACATACACACACATGCATAGTACTTACATGTTTCAGAATAAGCCCAGATGCAAGGGTTTTGTTAGGCACATCATAATCTGCTTCTCTCAAGTCGAATGCAATGCCTGTTTCCCGCCATCTCTTGTACTCCAGTAGGTGTATAATATCTGCCTGTAAATAAATACATTTAATAAAATTTGGGCTAAGCAGCAACCAAAGGGCACAAACAAAACTACTATCTAAGTCTGCTATCTAAATGTACAAGGCTAATAAGTAACATCTAAATATACATGGCTATCTAGTACTACCTAAATGAACATGACTATTTAGCACCATCTAAAAGTGCATGGCTTTTTGGTACCATCTAATTGTACATGGGCATTTATCATCATCTAAATTTATGTTGGTTTTCAGAGCCATCTAAATATACATTACTATTTACTACCATCTAAATACATGTACAAGGCTGTTTAGCACCATCTACATGTAAATGGCTTTTAGGTACTGTATAAATGGCTATTTAGTACCTTCTTAATGAACATGGCAATTTAGTACATGTACCATCTAAATGTACATGGCAATTTTGTACCATCTAAATGTAGACACCTCTCTAGTACCATCTAAATGTACATGGCAATTTAGTACCATCTAAATATACATGGCAATTTAGTACCGTCTAAATGTACATTGGCTATTTAATAACATCTAAATGTACATTGTTATTTAGTATCATCTAAATGTATAAGTCTTTTCAGTACCATCTAAATGTACATGGCTATTCAGTATCATCTAAATGTACACTGGTATTTAGTATCATCTCAACATGCATGTTGTTGTAGTATAGACTCATTTATATTAAAAACTATGATTTTGGGACTTGCAATTTTTCTTTCTCGAAAGTTCTCAACACTGTTTTTCTTCAAGATGAAATATGTTGACTGCAGGTAATTACAAGTAGTTGTACATGTTAGAAAACTTTAGTGGCACAAACTTACCTCCCTTTGTGATAATCTCATCTGATAATCCCAGTCAAACACATTAGGTCTTGTATCATATCTGTTTCCCAAATACTTCCTCTGTCTTAAATCCCTATCATATAAAATGATATGAGTGTATGAGTTCATTCTTTTTTTTTTTCTTTTCCTAAATTCACAAAAACATACAGACAAATGTGCGAAAAACTACAGAAAAGATGTGTAACACAAAATAGTAAAGATAATCAATGATAACTAAAAACATTAAATGCATTACTCCTGCAAATGAATTTAAAGTGAAAAAGGGAAAAGGCTTTTTAACTCATTACCAGATGACAAAATTTTAGACTTGTCCAAATTGAAAGCATTTGCAGACAACAAAATAAAGTAACTCAAAAACTGAAATTTGTTTTGGGAAGGCTAGAAAACATTGTGGGAAAAGGAGAAAATGCTGGTTACCAGCATTTTCTCCTTTTCCCACAATGTTTTCAAAAGGCTTCTTTCTCAGGGTCGTTAAAAGTCTGGATTGTGTGGTAAAGGGTTAATGCATCTCCCTGATTCATTATACTAAGCATGTCATCACATAATAATGGATCCATAAGTTCCATTAGGTCTAACTACTAACTATGTCTAGCAACAAACTGAATCGTGCTGTAGAGTGGTCCTTGGACATGCAGAAAATTTACAAACAGCAAAAAATTTCAACCCAAGTGACTTTGCAGGCTGACATGGACTGATACTTTTTGCAAATACATTTAACCCCCTTTTCAGAGAGTATGACTCCATTGTATAGCAAATTGACTTGCTGTGATTCTGATGCCTGGAACTAAATACTAGTATATACATATGTGCTCTACTTCTACAAATAGTCTTATCTAAAGCATGTCAAACTTGCCCCCTACAATACCAGAGACTATTTTTTTATGTTTATTTTTTTTTTTCAAAAGCCTTTTTCCCACAGGATTGTTTGATAAAGGGTTAATAGTCTGAAAAAAATGGAAAAGGAGCAACTTCTTATAGAAAGCAACTGCTCCTTCTCTCACAATGTTTTCTAAAGCCATAAAACTGCAAAAGTTGTACATGCATAAGTTCCCTATTGTGTTACTATCAATCAATATTTAGCAATAAAACAGAAAACAATTCCCAACACTCCAGAAATACAATTTTACTGATATACAGTAACTGACATACATGTACACTAACTCTAAACTCATGCACAAACACCGAAAATCAAATTTTTTCCTCACCAGTAGTTGGAGACCTCAAATATATTTGTGACTTCAGGGTTTCTCCAAAACTTGAAAATTGCCTCAAGGAAATCTCTCTCCTTAAACTGGAAATAACAATCAATTCTATGTTTATAGAGTATTATTCAAAGTCAAGAAGTGATTAACTCTTTACCACATAATCACAAATTCTAATGGCCTTAAGAATCAATTTCAACCCTTAACCTGCTAAATAAGTGAAATGAAACTTCCAAGCTGAAAGTAAGAACTCAAATTTTGCTACGTCATAGGTATTTCTTGGGGAAAACTATGAAACATTGTAGATCTGAGATCAGGCTGCATGCTCTGTGCAGTCTGATCTTGATCTACACTGTCCACAAAAGGTCTTTGAATTGCACTTAGCAGCCTATGGGTTAAAATAAGAAGCCTCTTAAGCCTTCTCCATGAATAACAGTTTAATGAAAGGAATATTGTCTATCAGTAAGAAAGACTGAGATACTTCAAGGCTTCTAGCAGATACAATATTTCATATCTGACAGTATGCTAACAAGATCAGATTGAAAAATATGTGAAACCTAATCTTAATCTGCACTGTAAGAATGATCAGTGTTTCCTCTAGGAACCATACCTCATGCAAACCATAATTCAAATGTGGTGCAAATGGTGGGACTGGTCTCTGAAAGGGTAGAAAATATTGTTGGAAAAAGAGAAAATGGTGATTACCAATTTTCTCCTTTGCCTACATTGTCTTCAAAAGCTTTCTTCCTGAGGACTGCAAAAACAGAGGAATTATTTGGTACAGGATTTTAGCCTTTTGCATACAATCGCAAATTTTTACGACTTTCGAAAACATTATGAAAAAATCGAAAATGCTGGTAACCTGCATTTTCTCCTTTTTTCACAATGGTTTCTACCCTTCAAAACACCAATTTCAGTTTTTGAGTCACACCTATTTTGTCCTCTGCAAATGCTTTCAATTCGGACTGGCCGAAATTTTTGTCTTTTGGTTAAAAGAGTTAATAAAATCAATGCCAAAAAGCAGGTGTGAACTATTCCCATCATGTGCTAAAACTGTGAGAGAAGAAATAGAGGGAGAAAAGATCTGCATACCTTTAACAAACTGAGATCAAGGACAGGTAACATTCTGGCAAGGTAATCAAAGTCAGTGACCATCCTGGAATAAGAAATGAACAGACACATGTTTACTTTTGATGTATTCAAAATTAAAAAAAAAAAAACAAGTATTTGGAGTATTTTGTTACTGCCAGCTTTTTCATTTAGCAAGCCCTAGAATTATTTTGATGCACAACCTCCAGAAATAAATTTACCGCTGATGATTTGGAAAACATACATGTATAATAAGGATAATCCACATTAATCAAGGTTAACCCTTTAACACAGAATCCCAACTTTTAATGACCCTGAGAAAGAGGCCTTTTGAAAACATTGTGGGAAAAGGAGAAAATGCTGGTAACCAGCATTTTCTCCTTTTCCCACAATGTTTTCTAACCTATCAATGACAAATTTCATCACTTGGGCCACCTTTAATTTGTCGTCTGCAAATGCTTTCAATTTGGACAAGTCTAAAATTTTGTCGTTTGGTAAAGAGTTAATCACATCAACGATCCTCCTGCAGAGTATCAACTCTTTATCAAACAACAAAATTTTAGACTTGTCCAAACTGAAAGTATTTGCAGACAACAAAATAAATGTGACTCAAAGCTTGAAATTTGTTTTCTGAATGGTAGAAAACATTATTGAAAAAGGAAAATAATCCTGGTTACCAGCATTTTTTCCTTTCTCTATAATATCTTCAAAAGCCATCTTTCTCAGGGTCTTTAAAACCCAGAATTATATGGTAAAGGGTTAAGCCAATTACTTATTCTTGATATTACACTTGTGTATTTTTGGTTTCCGCTCCTATTTGATTTGTGGTTATGTGTGCATGAATCTCACAAAACCAACCACAACATGTACCAAATTTTATATTACTTTGCCATTTCATCGGTACACAGTGTTATTATTGCTAAAATGTATATCCGCGGAAAGATTCATGATTTTCATGTTTCATATCAATTAGAAATGCAGCAAAAGGTATTTCAATCAACAGAATTGTGCAAATATTTTGATATACTGCTCAAAAAGCTGTTTCATTCTACTTTCCATGTAAATGTGACAGAGCTATCTTTTTGTGTAGGCTAAGAACACATTATAAACCAAACAACATCTGTCAACATGGACCTGTAAACTATTTACGTATTGACTACAGATGATGATGCAGGAAACTTGTTTCTTGTCATCAGTTTCATGTGATAAATAATAGAATCTCAAGTTTGTCCTCATGTGCATGTATCATCATTTTCATTAAACTCACTGACTGAAATAAATATGATGCTCACCAAGGCTCTTTACCCTTTCCCAAACGACAAATTTTGGACTGGTCCGAATTGAAAGAGCTTGCAGACGACAATTTTAAATTTGATGAAAATGGCAGAAAGGTCTCAAAAAGGGTAGAAAACACTGTGGGAAAAGGAGAAATTGCTCCTTACGAACAATTTCTCCTTTTCCCACAGTGTTTTCAAAAGACTTATACTGCAGACACGTGAAAACCAGGGCTTGTTTGGGAAAGGGTTAACATAATTATGATGCTTGTCAACTTGTTTACACAAATGATAATACATAAACACTTAACTCTTTACCACACGACAAAATTTTAGACTGGTCCAAATTGAAAGCAATTGCAGACGACAAATTAAATGTGACTCACAAATTGAAATTTGTTTTGGGAAAGGTAGAAAACATTGTGGGAAAAGGAGAAAATGCTGGTTACCAGCATTTTCTCCTTTTCCCACAATGTTTTCAAAAGGTTTCTTTATCAGGGTCGTTAAAAGTCAGGATTGTGTGGTAAAGAGTTAAGTAAAATTCTCTCTCTAATACATAAATACAAGTGAAAATATGACAAAAAGAGAGAAATTGTTCAAAATGAGCAATTTCTTATGCCACAATGTTTTCAACGGTTTTCTGATGCCAGAGAAAAAAATTTTGTCTGCAGGGGGACTTTTTTGAAACAAATATCCAGAGATGTCCCCAATACAATACCTTCGTGCAATGTATTGCAAAACAGTTTTTATATCAAAAGCAAATCAACAGAAACAATTGAAATCTAAGGTGAAACATCTTTATTTCTTAACTCTTTACCACACAAACCCAAGTTTTAATGAACTGGTGAAAAAGCCTTTTGAAAACACTGTGGGAAAAGGAGAAAATGCTGGTAACCAGCATTTTCTCCTTTTCCCACAATGTTTACTACCCTATGAAAAAACAGCTTTATTGAGAAATATTCACCTGCAAGCGCTTTCAATTTGGACTAGTCTAATTTGAAAAAGATAAAAAAAAGTTAAGATTCCTGCCTAACAATAAAAAAATTGCAGACAATAAATCAAAGGTATCCGAAAAAGATGGGTATTGTGTTTGAAAGGATAGAACATCGTGGGAAAAGTAGAAAATGGTGATTACCAGCATTTTCCAAAAATCTTTTCAAAAGTCTTCCACGTAAGGTCATCAATATACAGAATTGTTTTGCTAAGGATTAAAAACTTAAAATGAAGCCAAATGGGTATGATGTTTTAACCCTTTACTAGATGACCAAAATTTAGGTAGCCTAGATATTGAAAGCATATGCAGATCAGAGCTTCAGACAGAGGAAGTGATTTTGATTTCAAAATTGAAAATAGCAATTATTCTCCACTAAACCCTATGTTATTGGTACTCATTAGAATTGTGTCATTGAGATGATTCTAATGAGTACTGACAACATAGGGTTTGGAAGAGAAATAATGGATTTAGAAAACCATCACTCCCTCTTGTCTGGAGCTCTGGCAAATCATAAAGAAATGTGGCTCTAATCATTAATTTTGTCTTGAAAACATTGTGTGAAAAGGAGAAAATGTTGGTTACCAGCATTTTCTCCTCTTCCCACAATGTTTTCAAAAGTCTTCACTCCCCAGGTCCTAGAAACTTGGGATCCTTTAGTAAAGGGTAAATAGTGTATTCCATGTCATGATAATGTGGCAATGAAAACAAGAGATAAACTCCAGCTGTACAGTCTACTCACTTGATAAATTCATTGGCCATTTTTTCAACATACTCCTCTGACTGCTTTCGTACCAAGATGTTTCCATATAACTCTAAAAATAACTCTGTTTTCTCTGAAATTATCATAAAAAATACAGTCAAAGAAAATTAGACAATAGCTTTGAAACAGATTGAAGAAAATACCCTTTTTGATTTTTCCTTTTCGATATATAATTAAATGTTGCAGACACAACTTTTTTAAAGACACAATGAAATTAAAAATTAACACCAAAAACTTTTAATTTCAAGGGTAAAAGTTGGACATATCATAATTTCTAGATACCAGTATTATGTTGCCCTGTGTATTACGAAGGTTTACCAGTGCTTAAGACTTATGTATCCCTTTACCACATGACAAAATTTTAGACTGGTCGAAAAATTACTGAGTAACTTATGGATATTGCTCCACATGCCAGTCAGTAACTTGGCATTTAGAGAATTATTATAAAGCGTGTACAATGCAATGAGCACTTTTTTCAAGAAATTGCAGACAAAAAAATAAATGTTACTCAAATATTGAAATGTGTGGTTTTTTTGAAGGATAGAAAACATAGCAGGAAAAGCACAAAATGCTGCTTACATGCATCTTTTTTTTTCCCTTAATATATTCAAAAGTCTTCTTCTTTAGGGTTGTTAAAACTCTGAATTGTCTGATAAAGGGTACAGGCTTTGCCTTTCATCATAAAATGATATTATTGCATGAAAGGCATACACTTACCTTGGAGACCCATCCTGCTTTGTGGTTCAAGCATCAATGTTAAAAACAACATATTTCTGGCGTAGAGCTCAAGGTTATTCTCAAGGATATAAAACTGAAAATGAAGAGAAAATGAAGACAACTCTGTTCATTTGTTTATTGGACCAAGAATTTATTTTGTATCACAGGTCTGGAACAGAATGAGCCCTGAAGCTTTTATGTTCAGGTGACTTTTTAGTTTATCATATAACCTTCCCTTTTTGAGAGTAATGTCCATTATGGTTGCTACTCTAACAAAAGTTTCAGATAAGCATTATGTGATGTCATATGTGACGTCATTTCATTTTAGTGAAAAAAGGAGAAAATGCAGGTTACCAGCATTTTCTAATTTCTCCTAATGCTTTCAAAAGGCATTTTCCACTAGGGTCATTAACCCTTTACCAAACGACAAAATTTTGGACTGGACCAAATTCAAAGCATTTGCAGACGACAAATAAGATGTAGATCAAATGACGATTTCTGTCTCTGACAGGGTAGAAAACACTGTGGGAAAAGGAGAAAATGCTGGTAACCAGCATTTTCTCCTTTTTCCACAATGTTTTCAAATGCCTTCTTTCTTAAGGATCGTTAAAACTCGGGATTGTTTGGTAAAAGATTAAAATTTGTGATTGTGTGCTAAAGGGTTAATCCTTTACCAAAAAATTCCACTGTTTTTGCAATCCTCAGGACGAATCTGGATTGTGAGGTAAAGGGTACACTTACATGGATTTTCTTCTTCTTGTGCCTGTAAGATTTAGCGATAGTGAGTAACACATGGCGTAGATCTCCTGCTCCAACAAGTAAAATCTTCACACAGTCTGCAAATTGACAAAAAATATCTAGAATTCTGGTGCCTTTCACTAGAAAAGCATCACTTTCAAATGAAACAATAGGGTCACGGGAAGTCAATGGTAACATTTTACCTGCATTCGGCAAACCTCAGGTGATCCAGTTTGCTGGTTACCAGCATTTTCTCTTTTTTCTACAATGTTTTAAAGAGACTTTTTCCTAACATTCAGTAAAACTCAGAATTGTGAGACAAAGGGTTTGGCAAAGCCCACAACAGCCAAGTTCTTTGCCGAATCAAAATTATATGAAGAAATCTGGAAGAGGTCCTCAAAGGGACCATCTAGACCAATTTGTAGAAACCAATTCAAACCTGCCACTTTGAAGAAGACAGTTCTTAATTATTTTCATTTTTTATTAGCTATAGCAATTAGAGTTTTGAAGGGCATCAAATACTTTGCTGGAATCCTAAAGAGCATTATTTCAGGATCATTTCCATGAAGTTTTGCCAAAACCACGCAGGTCCATATTCACCAACCATTTTTGAGAAAAATCTTAGCCCTATTCTCAAATATTTTCTAAAAGTAACACAACTTCTGATAGGCTAGACAAAATGGTTTAGCCAATCAGAAGTTGTGCTACCTTCTAAATCTAGAAATAGACTTAGAACGAAATTAAGACTGGCTAGTGAATACGAACCCTGAACATTCTGTTAGAGAGAAGATGTATGGCATAAAAGTCAACACACACGGAGGCACAGACAAATGGAAGGATGAAAGTACAAGCACGTGACAGACACAAGGTCATGACATAAGCTGCCTGGCCTTTAACAATTTTAGGAGAGCTGATAAACTGAAGTACTATTTTAGATTATAAATTTCATGGTTTTAATTAATTGTTTATCTATCTCAACAAAATTTATGTTAACAAAGAAAATCAAACCTGAACAAGAATCATCCAGCTTTAAATTCTTCAGGTCTAACACAGCACCTACAAAAAATAACAGAGGGAAATGATGGGCCTGGGTTACTCACTATATCCTGTATATCTGTGAGAAAAATAAAATAAATCTATTTGAAAACAAGATATAAACAAGACCAACATTCTGACAATGTTTCGTCAAAATTGTGCAAGAAATATGATTTCTAAATGGCCCACTAGGTATTTCTCGTATTTAATCTATGGTGATCCACTTTCTCAATCATACAGGATATTATCAGGAAAAACATTCTAATTTAACCAAGCTTCATGAGCTCTGGATCAACACTTTACCAAACGACAAATATTTAGGCTTGCCTAGATTAAATGTATTTGCAGAAAACAATTCAAATATGGCCAAGGTCATAGAATATGTCTGAGAAAGGATAGAAAACATTGTGGGGAAAAAAGAAAATGCTGGTTACCAGCAGTATTTTTACAGTATTTTTACAACTTAGAAAATCATACACCCTCTGAATAGCTTAGTACCTGTGTAGAACAAAATAAAATACCCATAAATGTCACAATTTATTGTAGTGGGGGATTTAATTCAAATGAATCAGTTATAAACATATTTTTTGGGACATGTAGTTTATATTTTAACCAACTAGACTCTTACAGACACTGTTTGATGCTTTTAGACGCTTGTGGACACTTGTAGACGTTATTTAGGGAGACCACCGCCCCTTCCCGAAAACTGTTCGATCATATCCCCAAATGGAATGTTTCACGCATTTATTTCAATTAGAAGGTAAGCAGGAAGTTTATTTGAAATAATAAATTCTCAGAATATACCATCATCTTGGAGATCAATCGCTGGACTAAACCCCCACCAGGTAACTGCACCAAATGCGTCAGTCATTTCTTCTAAAATTCTGTGTGGAATATAACATGTATACGCCGGTCACCATTTGTAAACAAAACAGTCTCGCAGTGAATGAAAAGGTGCAGATTTTTTGGTCAAATTTCAGAGTTACTTGAAGCACAGATGAATATCAATAAAAATGTTGGATTAAATAGCTTATAATTACTAATAGTATAATAATCAACACGATTTGACTGGAAGAATGAATTTATTATTACTATTAGCGGGTACGCATATATCGCATTCGGCAAACTTCGGGTGATTCGTTGATGTTGGTACGGAATTGGCCGAGTTCTGACGAGTGGCTGTTAGGAAGAAAAAGCGCGGGAACCGATGTCACAATGCCGAAAAGGAAAAGAGAAGATGACTGTAGTATGAATTTATCATGTAATTTACAAATTTACTAACTGTTGTTTATTGTACATAGGTCTAAGGAAAGTTCTTGGCTTGTAAATGCCTTTCTCATTTTTATATCTTTCGTCTTAATATGATTAATATTATTGGACCTGTTTAATCTGCGGGCTTGTTTGCCGCAAACAGACCTGCTAATAACTCAACTTCGGCCTTTTGTACGGTACTACTGCACCAATATTGAAACGACACTTCAGTCCTTGCTTGTATGTTTGTCTGTGCCTGCTTGCTCCTACCTGTCTGGCAATGAGTAAATTAGTCCTCCAGTTAAAAGGGAGTAATAGCAGATCTATTCTAAATCCATTATTTCTCTTCCAAACCCTATGTTGTGGGTACTCATTAGAATCGTCTCGATGAGACGATTCTAATGAGTACCAATAACATACGGTTTACAGGAGAGTGATTAATATTTTCAATTTTGAAATCAAAGTCACTCCCTCAATCTGGGGCACTGATCTGTTCTTCAATTACCTTCAGTCTGAAGGTGTCTGCTCCGATGCTAATTTTGTGACTGTTCTTCGCATATGCAAAGAACAGTCACAAAATTAGCATCGGAGCAGACACCTTCAGACTGAAGGTATTCTTCAATATATCTACTATTTGCCATTAATGTGGATATAGGCAAAGACTAAAGGTGAGCAGAGCATGAGGGCTTAGAATAAAGTAAACTGATGCTTACAAATTTTTGTTTGCATTTGGCTTGTGATGACCGGGCTCTATGCACAGGTGTATTATCGTATTGAAAGATATTACTATCGCCAGGAAAATGACAGTTACAAACAATATAACTGGCCAATTATTATATGATGATATTTGATACTTTTAAGCCTTTATACCTCCTACAAAAACAGTTTAAAGCTCTGACTCCATGAAAATTAATACATCCCCTGATCATCAAACTAAATTTACAATGTGAAGGCAGACTATGCACTCAGTCAACTCCTTTAGTTCTAACGCTGACCTGCAAATCATGACCAATAAGTACTGTACATTAATCACTTAACCTTTCACCACACAATCTGGACTTTTAATGACCCTAGAAAGGAAAGCCTTCGAAAACGTTTTGGGAGAAGAAGAAAATGCTGGAAACCAGCATTTTCTGCTTTTCCTACAATGTTTTCTACCCTTCTGTGAACAAATTTCAATTTTTGAGTCACATTTATTTTGTTGTTTGCAAATCCTTTTACTTTTGAAAGTCTAAAATTTTGTCAGTTGGGAAAGAGTTAAGATCATTTTATTCCAGTATGTATCCACTGATATATGCAATTTCTCTTGGCACCAAGAAATATGATTTCTCTTGTTCACCTTGTGAATTCTGGTCCTTTTAGTTACTTGATGCTTATGGAATCTGTCAGAATGAAGTTTCCTTTCTGTTGCCCTCTGAGAGCCCGCCCTGGTAGCTCAGTGGTTAGTAGGGGTGAAACAATACGGTAAAAAGCGTATTGCAATATATTGCAATACAGCTGACCCGTATTGCAATACGTATTGCAATATGCTGTATATGCTGACATTTAGCATATCTGACCACTTGTAGTCACTGTTAGGGTAGCATATGCTCAAAAGGTGATAAAGAAAACTAGTACATGTGCTTGGAACTCTTCCATTCTTTCAAGATAATGAACTAAAAAGCAATTCTTTTGCATGAACAAATAAAAACAAACTGAAATTGACTAGTCTTTAACACTCGCTATCTTGACGATTTTCGTCTGCCATTTTTTTTTTTCTTCAAGAGCGTACTTGTTTATATAAAAACCACCGCTACTATACCGAACTTCGGGAGCTCAACAGAGTAGACAGTGCGATGCACTAACTTACTCAGTTGCTTACTGTACTAACACTAATACTTTGCCGCTTAACTACCGGAAAACGCAAAAATAAGTGTAAGCAAAGTTATAAGAAATGAATAACATACAAACTCTGTTGATCCAAAAGCATTAAAGCTCGACAGTTATTTGGAGTTTGTGTCGTGAATTTTATGTGGTCATAGTTTTACCTAAACACCGGTGACACCGTCTGTGGAAAAAAATAAACAACTTTCGCTTTTGGAAATCTTTAGAACTGTAAGTTGAAAAACGATCGATTTCTGACAGAATTTTTGGGAAAACCGGACTTTCTGATGCAATTAAGAGAAGTCGACATATTGCAGAAATACCGATACGGTAAAATTCGAACCGGTTTCGGTTTTTTTCTTTGAATAGACCGCGGTTAATCGGTTAATCGGTAAACCGTTTCACCACTAGTGGTTAGTGTATCTGACATGTGACCTGGTGGTTGCGAGTTCAATACCAGGTTGAGGCAAACTTTCTTTCTGGAGATTTTTCGCCTCTCACCTCTGATGCAGGTGAGAAAAGTAGTCAGTGGCTTTGGAAAGAAAGTTCTGTCAGTACTGGTGTGAGAAAGCCAGGAAACGCATGGGTGCATTACTGACTGCCATGATATGGCCTGAGCTGTTAAAATGGCATTACACTCCAATACAAACCAAACCAAGCCCTCTGAGAGAACAGTATATCACTACCCTGATTAAAACCCCAGGTAATCTCTTACACAGTCTTTGTATGATGCTTTTAACTCAATCTTGGGGTCCTGATCTCTGACATCCTTTGGCCTACAAGATCTTCATCTGTTTTAGAAAAAAACATCGACTATACCTTGTATTACGTTCACAAAGGTACATAAGCTCAGGTGAGCAATTCAGGGCCTACATAGCCCTCTTGTTCATGTTTTGTAAAGAACTAGAACACCAATATTGTTGGAATTATAGCAAACATATACACTTTTTGCTTCTGGAGACTGCACACCTCACAAAATCCCTTCCTCTGTGCACCACAGGGATGAAATGCACAAGCCTTTGAAAAAATATGTACAATCATACCCATCTGCAGTGCAGAGATTGTGAATCTCACTCCTGCAGCATACATTGGCTGAATTCTTCTTAGCGACTCTAAAGAAGAAAGGTATTTGAAAACATTGTGGGAAAAGGAGAACATGCTGGTAACCAGCAGTTTTTAAACATTTCATGGAAAATTTTAACTTGAGTTACATTTACTTTGTTGCATACAAATACCTTTAATTTGAACAATTTTAAAATTTTGTTGTTTGGTAAAGAGTTAACCTGTTACAATCTGGACTTTCAATGACCATGAGAAAGGAGCATTTTGAAAAGACAGTAGGAAAAGGAGAAAATGCTGGTAACTAGGATTTTCTCCTTTTCCCACAATCTTTTCCACCCTTCCTAAAACATATTTCAATTTTTCAGTTAACCCTTTCCCAAACAAGCCCTGGTTTTCACGTGTCTGCAGTACAAGTCTTTTGAAAACACTGTGGGAAAAGGAGAAATTGCTCGTAATGAGCAATTTCTCCTTTTCCCACAGTGTTTTCTACCCTTTTTGAGACCTTTCTGCCATTTTCATCAAATTTAAAATTGTCGTCTACAAACTCTTTCAATTTGGACCAGT
This sequence comes from Tridacna gigas, assembly GCA_945859785.2. NCBI lineage: Eukaryota > Metazoa > Mollusca > Bivalvia > Cardiida > Cardiidae > Tridacna > Tridacna gigas. The sequence continues at coordinate 53,159,532 of OX244038.2, forward strand.
CAAAAATTTGTCGTTTGGGAAAGGGTTAAATTTATTTTGCCATTTGCAAGTGCTTTCAATTTGGACTAGTCAAAAATTTTTTGGTTTGGTAACTAGTTATGCTCTACTTGTACTTCCGTGTCAGTGTCAAGGGGAACTGAAGATCATAAAAATAAAAAGAAGACCGAGAATAAAGACAAAAATGAGAAAGAAGCCTCTTGAAAATATTGTAGGAAAAGGAGAAAATGCAAGTAATCAGCATTTTCTCCTTTTCCCACAATCTTTTCTATCCCTCCTAAAACAAATTTTAGTTTTTCAAATTTATTTTATCATTTGCAAGTGCTTTCAATTTGGACTAGTCTAAAATTTTGTGGTTTGGTAACTAGTTATACTCTACTTGTACTTCCATTTCAGTGTCAAGGGGAACTGGAGATAAAAATAGAAGTAAGACCAAGAATAAAGACAAAAATGTAGAAACAACTTCTAAGACTAGCTCACAGTTCTGCTGTTGGTTGATGAAGTCTGAACCAGAAAGTAGATGTGAAAAGGGGGTCGATGTCAAGGTATGTAATACAAATCCGGCAAATTCCTTTGTCTGAGGACTTGTTTGTTTGGTATTTAACCCTTTACCAAACAACAAAATTTCAGACCTGTCCAAATTGAAAGCATTTGCAGACGATGTGGCTGTAAAATAGAAATTTGTTTTGGGAAGGATAGAAAACATTGTGGGAAAAGGAGAAAATGCTGGTTACCAGCATTTTCTCCTTTTCCTACAATGTTTTCAAAAGGCATTTTTCAACAGGGTCATTAAGAGTCAGGATTGTGTGATAAAGAGTTAATGCCATTTTAAACATTATTGTGCTTTCCTGGAGTTTCTTATACCAGTACCTTGCAGGATATTCTTCCAAAGTCACTAGCTGCTTTCCCACATAACCATGATCGAAACAATGATCAGTGGCGAGAGAGGAATTAATCCTCCAGCAGTGTCTATCATCAGTCCTCAGATAGAAACTGTCCAAGCTGGGAATTCGAATCAGTTACCCCCTTGTCTGAAGTCCTGTACACTACCTAATGCACTACCAGGCTTGGAATTGTCAAAGGAAAACTAACATTCATATCTGTATATACCAACCTTTTACTCATAGCATTATAGTCTTATTCCAAGTTTAGAAGGTACCATACAAGCACGTCTTAGCTGGGCTGGATGGAATCCAGTGGGAGCTAATAAAACTGGGGACTGTGTGGTAATGGGTCAAAAAAAAACCCCTATTTGCACACACCAGTATCCATTGCCCCATTCTCCAATTTGTAATAACACGAAATTGAGGTTTTTGTCGAAATTTACAGCTACATATAGGGTGACTTGCTAAATTTGAAAGTGTCTGCTTATTTGAGTACCAGTGTAAAATGATTTCATTTATTCTGAAATATGAAACATTAAACACAGAACTTAAGTTGAGCATAAACTCCAGTTGTATAGGGATGCATCCTGGGTCCGTATTCACCAACCATTCTTAAGAACATTCTTGGTCTTGTTCTCCAAAATTTTCCAAATTTGAAAGTAACACACCATCTGATTGGCTAAACCATTCAGTTTAGCCAATCAGAAGTTGTGTTATTTTCAAACTTGGAAAATCTTGAAGTATAAGTCTAAGAACGTTCTTAAGAATGGTTGGTGAAAACGGACCCCGATTTATTTGCCGTGTTTTTATCGTTATAGTTTGGTATAGAGGACCTGAAAGCCTGTCCTCAGCAAACTGCCTGTTGGGATGGGGTGAGAAATTACCAGGTATGAGTGAAAATGTTAAAGCATAGGCCACTGAAGTTCCAAGTTCCATTGGTCTATCACGAAACACCAAAATTTTCATTGGTTGACCATCAAAAACTGTTCCTAAAAATAGCACACTTGCTCATTGCCTCTGTATCATAGATAATAACATATATAGATGAGATGCGCAAATGTGCTATTTTTAGTTAATGGTGTCAGATGATCAAGCAATGAAGCAATGAAGCAATGAAAAAAAATGGATGTTTTGTGGTAGACCAATGGAGCTTCAAAGGCTTGTGGTTCAACTTCCTAGTGAGTAATTTACTCATTGACAAGTACATGTATATGCACTTCATAAGTGGTTAGTGTTGGCATGCAAGCAAGATGCACATTGTAGTAATTGCTTTAACCCTTTGCCAGATGACAAAATTTTAGTCTTGTCCAAATTGAAAGCATTTGCAGATGACAATTTCAGTGTCATAGGGTGGAAAACATTGTGGGAAAAGGAGGAAATGTTGGTTACTAGCATTTTCTCCTTTTCCAACAAAGTTTTCTATCCTATCAGAGAACATAAGTTCATTGGTATGAATTTTTGAATTTGTCGTCTGCAGATGCCTTCAAGTTGGACACCTCTAAAACTTGTTGTTTGGGAACATGAAACACTGTGAAGTCATGTTGGAAAAAAAGAAATAGCCTGTTGTGAGATGAAAAGAGTTGATTACATTTTATGCATTGTTATTACATATTTATAATGCAGTCAGATCTTTATCTTCAGTTTCTATAAAAACAGTCAAAGTTACGCTGACTGCTCTTTAGGTTGACTCTGTATTGCATAATCCCTTTTCCACGAGGAAATAGATATTTGAAAACATGGGAAAAGGAGAAACTGCTGGTTTTGGCGCATTTTTTCCATTTCCCACAATATTTTCTGTTCTCTCAGAGGCAAGTCTCATCATCATGAGGCACGTTTTATTTTTTCGTCTGTAAGTGCTAATTTATTTGGATAAGTCGAGAATTTGTCAACTCTTAATCACACAACAAAATTTTAGACTTGTTTACCTTGAATGCATTTGCAGACAACAAGCTTAACCAGAAATTTTAGCTTTGTCCAAACTGAAAGCATTTGCAGACGACAATTTCATTGTTGCACAAATGGTGCAATTTTTCTGTGATAGGGCAGAAAACATTGTGGGAAAAGGAGAAAATGCTGGTAACCAGCATTTTCTCCTTTTCCCACAATGTTTTCAAAAGGGTTCTTTCCCAGGGTTGTAAAAAGGTGGCATTGTGCAGTAAAGGGTTAATCTGGCTCAAATGTTAGGATTTGTCTTTGAAGGGGTAGAAAACATTGAGGAATAGGTGAAGATGCTGGTCACCATTATTTGCTCCTGTCCTCAACTGTTAGAGTTCCAATCACAACTTTATAATTTCTGATGGATCGTGTAGACCAGACTCAGACTGCACATTCTCTGGAGCCTGATTTTAAATCAATAGACATTAAATTAACAATTTATAGTCTGAATGAAACAGTTTTTCAGTTAAAACCATAACATCTAGGCTCCTTTTTTACAACTGAAATTGTCTGTGTATCTGCTGATCTTTGGAAAATCTATCCTTTAACTCTTCAGCAATTTGGCAAAAGACAAAATTTTGAACTGGACCAAATCGAAAGCATTTGCAGATGACCAGTTAAATGCAGCTTAAATGGTGATTTATGTATTGGATAGGGTAGAAAACATTGTGGGAAAAGGAGAAAATGCTGGTTACCAGCCTAAAGCCTTCTCTTACAAGGTCATTAAAACTCGGAATTGTATGGAAAAGAGCTAAAGGGAAACTTGAGCATATGCTAGCAGGATGTAGAAGTTACTGTATGGTGATGTATTTATCCATTTTCCACAATCATAACTTGCTGCAGATATAATTGAGCCATGCCCTGGCAAAAGGGGGCTTAATGCATCTCTGTGATCCATGGTACCAAAGCAAGCCATCACATACTAATGGATCCATGACAGCCACCTTTTTTAACAACCAACTTAATCATGAGGTAAACAGGTCCTTGGACATACAGAAAATACACCCATAGCGAAAAGTTTCGGCCCAGGTCAGCCTGCGTGGACTGCGCAGGCTGGCCTGGTCGATACTTTTTCGCAGCTGCATTAAGCCCCCTTTTCACAGAGCATGGTTCAATTTTTGGTCACTTTGTGAACTACTTAACTGTTTACCAAACGACAAAATTTTGGACTTTTGCAAATCCAAAGCAGTTGCAGATAACAAATCAAAAGTGGCCAAAATAAAGCAAATTGTTTTTGAAAGGGTAGAAAACATTGTGGGAAAAGGAGAAAATGCTGGTTACCAGCATTTTCTCCTTTTTCTCACAATGTTTTCAAAAGCCTTCCCCCTCAGGGTCGTTAAAAGTCGGGATTGTGTGGTAATGGGTTAAACTATTGGTACATGTCAGCATTGTCAATATGGATTTCAGGCAAGGAATTTCATGAGAGATCAAATGAAGGTTGGACACAGAGTGTTTTTCTATCACAGCAACACTAAAGAACCAGGAATAGTTGCCATCTGTAAAGTAAGCAGGGAGATGTACAGATAAGGGGATTGTTTAGGGCCTTCAATCTAACCTTTGTTGTTGTTACTCTTCAAGACAATTCTGATGAGTACCCTCAACTTCTTTTAAACTCTAGTTTAAAATCCAGAGTTTTAACGACCCTAAGGAAGAAGACTTTGGAAAACATTGTGGTAAAAGAAGAAAGCAGATGAAGTGGCAGACATTTTTAACTGGTCACCTCACTATCCCGAGTTTAACTCTTTATCAAACACAAAATTTTAGACCAATCCAAATTGGAAGCTTTTGCAGATGACAAAATAAATGTGACTCAAAAAGTGAAATTTGTTTTGGGATGAGTAGAAAACATTGTGGGAAAGGGAGAAAATGCTGGTTACCAGCATTTTCTCCTTTTCCCACATTGTGTTCAAAAGGCTTCTTCCTGAGGGTCGTTAAAAGTCGGGATTGTGTGGTAAAGGGTTAAACAACCCTAAGGAAAAGACCTTTAGAAAACATTGTGGAAAAAGGACAAAATGCTGGTAACCAGCATTTCTCCTTTTCCCTCAATGTTTTCTACCCTTCCAAAAGCAAGTTTCAAATTTTTAAGTCACATTTATTTTGTCATCTGCAAATGCTTTGAAATTGAACTGGTCTTAAATTTTGTCGTCTGGTAAAGAGTTAATTGATTTACTTTACGATCCTCTGAGAAATAAATAAATGAGCCATGCTCTGGCAAAAGGGGGCTTAATGCATCTTCTTGATGCATGATACTGTGCAGGTCATTACAGTATTATGGATCCTTGAAATCCAGTTTGTCTAACAACCAAATGAATCATGAGGTACACTGGTCCTTTGACGTGCAGAAAATTGACCAACAGCAAAAAGTTTTGGCCCAGATCAGCCTGCGGGGACTGTGTAGGCTGACCTGGGTCGATACTTTTTTGCAGATGCATTAAGCCCCCTTTTCACACAGCATGGCTCAAATGAATTTACTTACAGTATATACACCAGGCAAATAAATTTTAGGATCATACCTTTAGTTGTATATCATTACCTTGAGATGAAAACTAATGCTGTTATGGAGGGGCCCAGGACTTCCCTCTTATGATTTAACTCTTTACCAAACAACGAATGTTTTGGAAAGCATTATGGGAAAAGGAGAAATTGCTGGTAACCATAGGTCATGCTTTCTACCCTATCAAAGACAGAAATCATCATTTTAGTAACATTTAAGTTTTTGTCTGCAGAAGTCCTGATATTGGACCAGTCCAAAATTTTGTCTTTCCACAAAGCATGACCCAAATCATCCTTGTTGATCCAGTTCCGATGTGATCCAGTTCCGATGCATTCCATAAACTACATTCATAGCCCCCGAGTTATCTTGCATATTTTTTCTCGATCTCATGAATTATTCATGAGGCATTTTGATTGGTAATCTCAGTTTTTCAGTGAGAAAATTAATCTATTTTCATCAACCATATGCCATCATTTCTATTTTTATCTCATCTACAGCCAATCAAATCGCTTGTTTCAAATCAAGCTTGTTGATACTTTAGATATGGCCGAGGCCGTGAACATCATTGACAAAAGTTTACAAAATCATTCGGTGTCACCTTGAAAGAGTTCCAGCTTAAAGCCTCTAAGGACTGCAACAGCACACTGTATTTCTGAATATTTGCCTTTGTATACAAGGATTTGTAATGTCTGCCACAGAAGGAAGGCCCACCAGCGGCTGCCATATTCGTTTATACTGATGTGGGTTTTACCCGGTTTATTCATAGTAGCGGAAGAAATGTGATTATTCTCCACTACTAGAGTATTGTCATGTTATGGACAATTTGATTGGCTGTTGGGTGTAATTTGCAATGAATATTCATAGAAATGAGGGTTTCGCAATTGAATGTCCCACGGGTGATGAATGGTAATACTTCACACCTGGGTTAACGAGGGTGGACCCAAATATAAAATTATGTTTATCTGTATGAATATACGAGGGTCATCCAATAATTAGCGAGACTGTAGTTATTGAAGAAATACCTGAACTAATACTTATCCAATCTTCCTACATTCCTTCAGCATAGGCTCCTCCCTTTTCAATGACAGAATTCCATCGATGAGGAAGTCTTCTTATTCCCGTTGCTAGGCAACCAGAGTTAATGCGTCAAATTTGACTGGCCACCTCTACTTACAGGGTGTCTAAATCCTCAAAACGCACACCTTGCAGTGGTTGTTTCAACTTAGGAAAAAGATCAAAGTCTGGAGGACTCATGTCTGGAGAATATGGAGGGTGCGGTAAAATGTCCCAGTTATAGAGCGTCAAAAGTGATGTCACCCTACTTGCCTTGTGGCAGGCGGCGTTGTCATGCAGAATTAATGGTGTAAGTTCAAGCAGCTCCGGTCGCTTCTTGCGAATGGCAGGTCTCAAGACAGACATCAGAAATGTATGATAATACTCTTGATTAACTGTTTTTCCGATCGGGACCCGATTTGCAGCTAATATGCCGCGATTATCATGGGCAAAAATCATCATCATCTTCAAATTTCCTTGTTTTCGCCTGAATTTAATGGGTCGTGGGGACCCTGGCGTGTGCCATTCTGAAGAAGATTGCCTTTTTAGTTCTGGTTCATAACTTTGTCTCCAAGTCTCATCTATTGCCACTATCCTGTTAAGAAACACATCACCCTCATTTTTGTATCTTTCCAGTAATTGAATGGCAACATCCACTCTTGCCTGTTTCTGCTCCGAGCTCAGTGCATGGGGTACCCAACTGGCAGCAAAACGTCGCATGTTTAACTTACTTGTCAAAATTGTATGTACTGACCCATGACTTATCCCAATATCATTGGCTACTTCTTCGCATGTGTATCTTTGATCAGTCTCCATTACAGCCTTCACCTTTTGGATATTTTCTTCGCTTGTTGCTTCTGTTGGCCGACCTTGGCTGGGTTGTTTCTGCACACTAGTCCTTCCTTCCTTAAACTGTGCAATCCACCGGAACACTGCTGCACAAGAAATAGCTTGGTCCCCACAAACGTTTTGTAAGGTTTGAAAAATCTCTGTTCCAGTGCTACCCTTATAATACTCAATTTTTATATATGCACGTTGTTCTTCTGCTGTGAAGCTGGCCATGTTGCAGTTGTTTGTGTCACAGGAAGTGACGTCATAATTGTGACATAATAACGTAACGTCATTTGACATAATTTTTGTGTTGCTAATATGTTAGGCAATATATGTGCAAAGTTTCATTAAAATCTGTCGGACAATATTTGAGATATGACAACAGTCTCACTCATTATTGGAGGACCCTCGTACTGTCCATTAGTTACAACAAATTCATTTTCCCCAGTATCTAAGCTCAGATTGGAGATATCAAATTCTATTTAAGGTTGTTAAAGAAAGTTATGTTGACCACACACAGTTTGATGGGAAAGATCCCCATTATGACAGGTCAGTCCTTTGCATTTATCGCTTAACTCATTACCAAACGACAAATTTTAGAATGGTCCATATTCGAACCATGTGTAGACGACAAAATAAATGTGACTGAAAAATTGTAATTTGTTTTGGATCCAATAAAAAACATTGTGGGAAAAGGAGAAAATGCTGGTTACCGGAATTTTCTCCTTTTCCCTCAATGTTTTCAAAAGGCTCCTTTCACAGGGTCATAAAAAGTCAGGATTGTGTGGTAAAGGGTGAACAAGTTGGTATCATTCTGCTTATTTTGACATACTAAAAGCAAAGGAAAAAGTCAGCTTAACGCAAGCAACCCCTTCATTCCCCTTTGTGTTTCTGAGACAAAAACCCTTTTCCAAACAACAAACTTTAGACTTGAATTTGAAACATGATGACAAATTGAAAATCTGTACAAATGAACTTAAGTGCTATGGTAGGGTAGAAAACATTCTGGGAAAAGGAGAAAGTGCTGGTTACCAGCATTTTCTCATTTTCCTACGACGTTTTTAAAAGCTTTCTGCCATAGGATCTTTAAAAGTCAGGATTGTTTGATAAGGGGTTTAAGCTGGCGAGAGGTATTTTTGAAGAGATTTACTCTTTTCCAGATGACAAATTGACACTTGAATAATGACAGTCGCCTTTTGTTGACAGAAAATGTTGTAGGGAAAGTACAACATGTTATTTACTAGCATCTTCACAACTCAACACTTTGTTTTAACCCTTGAAGCCCCTTTCAAAACCATTGTTGCCTTTGGGACAATTGTAGATCAAACCATCCCGCATTTTCACGACCCTGGGAAAGAAGGCTTTTGAAAACATTGTGGGAAAAGGAGAAAATGCTGGTAATCAGCATTTTCTCCTTTTCCCACAATGTTTTCTGCTCTAACAGAGAGCTTAAGCTCCATTTGTTGAATGTGTCATCCAAAGTTGAATCTGTCGTCTGCAAATGCTTTGAAATCGATCTCATCTAAAATTTTGTTGTTTGGTAAAGGGTTAAAGTTTTACTTCTACACACAAAATGTATGTTGGGTTTATTTCTTTAACTCTTTACCACTCACTTCCAACTTTTCAATGATATTGAGCAAGAAGGCTTTGAAACATTGTGGGAAAAGGAGAAAATGATGGTAACTCAGCATTTTCTTTTGTTTCCACAATGTTTTCCATTCTATCAGGGACACACTTCCTCATTTGGGCTACATTTGTCGTCTGCAAATGCTTTCAATTTGGACTAGTCTGAAATTTTGTTGTTTGATAAAGGTTCAAAGTTTTCATCTGCAGGGTCTCAACAACATAGAATTATCTCATTTTTTTTTTTTTTGTAGTTCAGCCACGAAAGAAAAACCTAAATGGTATATGGTAGATGTGCAGTTTGACAGGATGTTAAAGAGATACATCAGTCTAGCAGAGCTAAAAAAGCTGTATCTAGAGCACAAACAGAATGATGGACCTTTGAAGAACCTTGCCTTATTTACGAGTGCTAGACTCTCTGTTCAACCAGTCACTGAAGGTAAACAGGATGCACACTGTTTATAGCTCACATAAAGTTGAATGAATCTTGAAAAACAGAGGAGCAACTCTTCTGAGACATGGCCTTATCAGCCAATATTGTTAGATCCATAATTTTGTATAAGAGGTACTTTGGGATTGTTCACTTTTCGTATCGGCATGTTTTTGATATGCACAACCTGTCCTTGAATGTATATTGCAATCACTGTTTATTTTATGACTCAACAGAAAGACGGACAAATTATACAGAACATATTTCACTTTACTACATTCTTTGTGAAAACTTTCCACTGTACACATAATTAAAGCAAAGGTGGATAATGCCAAAAGGTGGCGTAGAGATTGTGGCTTAGATCGGCAGCATTGCGGAGTGTAACCAGCCCTGTTGCCACTTAAGATGTCCAAGTAAGCCTGAAAATTTTACTCGCGCAAAACATGTCAGAAAACCCTTAACAACAACTTTATAACTTCTCCAAGCGAGTTTCCTCTGACACCTCTTTACTTTCACACAAATAACTTTTTACTGAACCTGAACGGTAAACCGTGGCACGCAAATTGAACGGGTAGCTCATGGATACCTTAGCAGTACCTACATATGTGACTAACACTGATCCAGGTGAAAACAAGAAACACTGCCTGGAACGAATGTGTGACTACAACACAAGAACATAATCAGAACATACAACATTTACTACCGCTGGTGAGCACTAACCACACTGCCTGAAAATTGTAGCCCAACATTATTTCAGGGTCACCAACAAACAGCCCGAAGAGTGTAGCCACACTTCTTCATGTGACTTCTACTTCCGCTTGTTGGCACAAACCGCACTGCCTGATAAATGTAGCCCAACATTGTTTCAGGTAATCACCAACAACACAGCCTGAAACTTGTTCAGGTGACCGCTAATAACACCGCCTCGGATCATCTACAGAGTGTCAGCTCGAAACGTCACTGTTTCAATTATACCAAAGAGCATTACTCATTTTAAATACAAATACCCAAAATATGTACCAAGCACTACGCATGATCACGAATTTATTTTGAGATGGGTGGAAAATGCATTGCCTGAACGGAGAGTGCCGAAGCTAAGGAAGCACACTGCATTTCATTGGATACATTTTGAAAGAAGTATCACGCAATCACAAAAGAACGAATGGCTTACTTGGTTCTCCAATATGAAGACTTAGTATTGATCTTAGCCGCGACAAGATTTTTTTTTTTTTTTTTTTTTTTAAAGACCATAAAAGAACTTAGAACTGGATACTTTCAAATGTTTCAACTCCTACACGTATTTATTATTTAATGTCACTGTACCTAATTAACATCATTGAAATCTTTAACTGAGATCATTACAATTACACAGCAATTGATTCTGTAATTGTCAAAAGAAGTGGCTGTTGTGTTGTTGAACCTTAACTGCAACGGTCGCTTGTTTGTTCAGAAATGTCATCTCAGCATGCTTGATGAGTTTTAACTATCCCATGATGCATTTAATACACCAGTGACCACGACAGCATAGTAAGACCTGTAATAGCAGACAGAACAAAACAATTAACTACAACCAAAATCTGTCTACCAGTTTAAACAGGGTTTGTGCAACGTCTACATAAGACACTACCAACAAAGAAATGAAGTTACGGACTCAGCAGGAACTAGATAACAGCTGATGACTGGGATATGGGTGGGCGGGCAAAAGTTTGTCAGACATGTTTCTATGATGCAGTTTCATTGTAAAAGAGCGTGACTGACGGTTGAGCACAGCTTTTTATACCGCCAGTGATCTTATTCTGATTGGATGAAGCAATCACAACAACTATGTATCTCTGCCACCGTCACCAAGGTAAACAGTGACACTCGGCCCCTGTTTCGCCAAAATAACGATTATTATTTTTAATGTCTAAAATAATAATATATATTTATCTATTTCAGAAGAGTGGGACTTCATCTTGAGTCTTGAGGATAAGGAGACCTGATGTAAAGAAAGTGATTGCCGGTTTTACAGCCCTTTCTTACAACTGTCCATCCATCCATCAGAGCCTATTTGACAGATTTTTTAATCGGTTTAACCCATTTCGTAATGACAAGATTTTGTACAACTCGAAATTGAAAGCATTTGCAGACAACAAATGAAGTGTGGCTCAAATGGTTAGATTTGTCTATGAAAAGGTAGAAAACCTTGCCAGAAAAGGAGAAAATACTACATTTATAGTAACCAGCATTTTCTTCTTTTCCCACGTTTCCAAAAGTCTTCTTCCTAAGTGTCGTTTAAACTTAGGTAAGGGATTAACTCGTCCTAAAACAGTCCAGCAGCAGACAAGTTCGTATACATCCTTGTAAAATATGAATATTTGATATCTTTAGACATTTACCCACACCATCCAGAGATTAAAAATCCCTGTAGTAGAACACTTTTGAAAACATTGTGGGAAAAGGAGAAAATGCTGGTAACCAGCATTTTCTCTCTTTTCTTACAATGTTTTCTATCTTTTCTAGGGCAAATTCCATCACTTAACCCTTTACCAAACAACAAAATTTTAGAATGGTACAAATTAAAAGCCTTTGCAGACAATAAATTCACTGTGACTCAAATAATGGCTCTTGTCATTACCAGCATTTTCTCATTTTCCCACAATGTTTTCAAAAGTCTTTTCTGTCAGAGTGGTTAAAACTCAAGATTATGTGATAAAGGGTTAAGCCATATTTAACTTGCTGTCAGGAAATACCTTCAATTTGGATGATTATAAAAATTTGTTGTCTGGTATAGAGTTAAGGTTTCCCAAATGACAAATTTTAGCCCCTTCCAAAATGAAAGCATCTGCAGATGACAAATTTGAAAGTGGTACAAATGAACTTAAGGTATTTTGACAGGGTAGAAACATTGTGGGAAAAGGAGAAAATGCTGGTTACCAGCATTTTCTCCTTTTTCCACAATGTTTCCAAAAGGCCCCTTCCTGAAGGACGTGAAAACACGAGATTGTTTGGTAAAGGGTTAATACATGTGAAAACTGTACGGAGAAAGGAGAAAACGGTTATTATAAGCAATTTCCTTGTTACAATGTTTGCTAGTTGGTATCTAAGAAAACAGATTCAATGTATGTCAAAACATTTGAAATACATTGAACATGCCTTCTGTAGACAAGATTTGAAAACATTGTGAAAAGAGAAGTGATCTTTCGTTCTCCTTTCCTTATATGGTTTTCAACTTAACAATTTTGTTTTTCTTCCCACAAACTCTTTAACATTGGCTCAGTGGTAAACTATAAGTCTTATAACCTGGAGTCCCCAGGTTCCCAAGCCTCATTGGAAGTGCCAGGCTTTTCTTTGGAGTGTCCTTGGGCAAGACACTTCAGAGACCTAGTCTTGTACTGGTGAAATCCAGGCTAGACATGAATAAGCAAGCTGTCACTATGACATAGCTGGAATAATGTTGGGAACAGTGTAAAATGTCATTTAATCAATTGTACTAGTTTTGTTTATGCTTGAACATAGAAGCTTGTGTAGTAGTCTGTTAAAATAGTGGTCTCTTGTTTTTTTTACATGTAGATGTGCAGTCAATAATTCTAACCTTTAGAGCAGCTTTCAATACTTCAGTTGCTGTTGCAGACAGTGTAGATCAAGGTCAGTCTGCACAAAACATGCAGTCTGATCTTTGATCTACACTGTCCACTTTGCAGAGACATTCTGGACAGTTGCAGCCTTGACATTTTCTCTTACATGGTCTTGTTTTCAGAATGGAAAAGTCTGTTGAGATTATTTGGCCCTCAAAAGAAGTGAGTGAAAATCAGTGTTTTATGGCTTTTTGTGTTATGAGATAGTTGTCCAAGGCATTAATTAACTCTTCACCAAACTGCAAAGTTCTAGACGCGACAAAATTTACAGCAATTGCAGATGATAAATTAAATGTAGCTCAAATGATAATTTCTATGTTTGATAGGGCAAAAAACATTGTGGGAAAAGGAGAAAATTCTGGTTGCCAGCTTTTCTCCTTTTCCCACAATGTTTTCAAAAGCCTTCTCATTCAGGGTCATTAAAACTCGGGATTGTGTGGTAAAGGGTTAAGCCCTTGAGTGCAAAATAAACCCAACATGCATTTTCAGTAAAGAGATAAGACCCAAATAATTGAAATTTCATGTTTGCTTTCGCCTATAGAGTTTCAGCAAAGCAGACAGTGTAGGTAAAAAGTTAGACTGCATGTTTTGTGCAGCCAGATCTTTAATCTATGCTGGCCAAAAAGGCAACTTTAGTTGTGAAAGGGGCTTATACCTTTTACCACTCGGTCCCAAGTTTTAGCTACCATGAAGAATAAAGCTTTGGAAAACATTGTGGAAAAAGGAGAAAATGATGGTCACCAGAATTTTCTCCTTTTCTGGCAATGTTTCTAGCCTTCTAAAGGCATATTCAACAATTTGAAGCACATTTGTCGTCTGCAAATGCTTTGGCTTTGGATATGTCCGAACTTTTGTTGTTTGGTAAAGAGTTGGGGGTTTAAAAGGAAAACCATGATAAATATGCCAGTCATATATGTGTGCACCTTTCTGTTGCTGTTACCATAATACCCATATGCTGTACAAGTATGATTAAAGGTTTGTCAGTTCAAATAGTGTCTGTTTCTTATATGCAGATCGCCCATTCTTACATTTAACATTCATTGATATATGTGCACTTATCCGATTCAACCCTTTACCAAACAATCCATGTTTTAACGACACTGGCGAAGAAGTCTTTTGTGTTTTATCTTTTGTAAACCAGTCTCGGGACATAATGAGAAAACCCATGTTTAACAAAATGATTCCAACCATTGGGAAAAAGGCTTTTGAAATCATGGTTAGAAAAGGACAAAATGCTACTAACAATTTTTTACCAGTACTGCATGTTTCTAATGACCAATATACATGTAATATTGCATGTGTGCATTTGCTGTTTTCATTACTATTGATGCTTGATTTTATCTCATTTGAAATATATGGGTATGATTCCAGATTTTTTTTTGTTTTTTTGTTATTCCTTGTTGATTTAATGCCTTTCCTGTAGGCACTTATTTAACCCTTTACCAGACGACAAAATTTTAGCCTTGTCCACATTAAAAGCATTTGCAGACGACAATTTCAATGTGGCTCAAATGGTGAAATTTTTCTTTGATAGGGCTGAAAACATTGTGGGAAAAGGAGAAAATGCTGGTTACCACGATGTTTTCAAAAGGCTTCTTTCTTAGGGGCGTCAAAAGGCGGCATTGTGCGGTAAAGGGTTAAATTAGAAAAAAAAACCAGAACAAAACTAAGATTTTTAGCTCGATTCCTTTTGCCAGAGTACTAGTATTTCATGAAATAGCAGATAGATAATTTAAACCTATTTTATACAAACAGTACATTATACATGCATTACATGTGTAGAAATACAAGTCTAGCAAAGGTTCTGGTCACAAGTTCTCACAACTTGGATTTGGCCATTTACTTTGAATAATCTACAAACTATGAGTCTCCTATGATTCTAAAATTATAACAAATGTTTATTTCTTAATTTTCCTTTCAAAAAAGAAGAGTTATGTTCCAGCTATGAAATGCCATGTGCCCCCGTAGCTTGGTAGTGTACAGGACTTGAGGACAGGAGGTCGCTGGTTCGATCCCCGGCTTGGCCAATTTCTTTCTGAGGATTGATGTTAGTCATTCCTCTCTCACTGCTGACCATTGTTTGGACGATGGTTATGTGGGAAAGCAGCCAGTGGCTTGAAAAGAATATTGTGCAGAGTACTGGTAAAAGAAACTCCAGGAAAGCATGGATAGGTGCACTGGCAGCCGTGATATAACTGAAATAATGTTGAAAACGGCGTTAAACACCATACAATCAATCAATCCAGCTATCCAACAAGTTCTTTCAGTGTTCTTAACTTAGAATTTACATGTTTAAGAATGGAAAGGAGTAGAATACATGTATATTGTTGTCAGCCAGGGAAATAGAAGAGATTTCAAGAGAAAGATAGGAGACAAGGTTGGTAAAGTAAATTAAAGGCAACAAGATATGTATGTAAATCTCTGCCGCTTTACTGTAGAATTGCATGGCAAGGAAAATTGTGGAATTATATTTTGATCTGAGATTTTTGGATCCAAAAAGGTAATAAACCTTCATTTAAAGGATGAAAGTGGCAAAGTTTGTGAAAAAATTGTCACCTCGGAATAGTATACAGGGTGCGCTGGAATAAGTAGTGCTCAGCATCTTTGACAGGTGTGGAAAAATGATGAGAAAGGAGGTCATGCTTCAGATCACTGCATTCTGTTACAAATTCTTGTGTGGATTATGGATAACTCAAGCTGACCTACAAAGAAATATTTTGGAACCACTGGCGCTGCTAATATTCGTAGAATATGGCCCACGACATACGAAATGAGACCCTCGGACATTTGCGTAAAGTGCCACGCAGGCTAATCCAGGACGGCATTTTACGACTACATAAGATTTTTTCATACAGTAGACTTTCGTGTAACAGAAAATCGCACAAAAAACGGGAAGTGTCGTCTCGGATTAGTCACAGACTGCACAGGCTGATCTGGGACGATGCACTTTTACATATATGTCTGAAGGCCCCTTTTCGTGTGTTGCACGCCATATGGGATTTAGATTATAATAGAAACTGCAAAGATTTCACTTCCTCAAAGCTCATTTCAAAACGACACGGGATGAATGACCTTGCAAACAGTTCTGTTCGACAAGCAATCAAGTCGATTTGGTGAATATTGTGGAATGAGTCACATGTTCTTACAGTAGATAGTGTAGTTCCTAGATCAGACTGAACATTATGTGCAGTTTGATCTTGAGGCATACTGTCAGTTAACTCTTTACCACATGAGAAAAATGTAGACTTGTCCAAATTGAAAGCATTTGCACGCGACAATTCAAATGTGACTTAAATGATGAAATATGTCTTTGATAGGGTAGAAAACATTGTGGGAAAAGGAGAAAATACTGGTTACCAGCATTTTCTCCTTTTCCCACAATGTTTTCAAAAGGTTTCTTTGTCATGATCGTTAAAAGTCGGCATAGTTTGTTAAAGGGTTAAAGGCAGTCTGATCCTAACCTATTGTCTACAGAGACAACTGAATTTGAGCTTGGCACTTAACCCTTTACCGCACAATGCCACCTTTTAATGCCCCTGGGAAAGAAGCCTTTTGAAAACGTTATGGGAAAAGGAGAAAATGCTGATAACCAGCATTTTCTCCTTTTCTCACAATGTTTTCTACCCAATCAAAGAAAAATTGCAACATTTGAGTGACATTGAATTGTCATCTGCAAATGCTTTCAATTTGGACAAGGCTAAAATTTTGTCGTCTGGTAAAGGGTTAAGAAGTTTTTTCAGTAATAGACAACACTGTATTTGACGTGCTAGTACTTAACTCTTTTGCACACAATATATTAGACCGATTCAAACTGAAAGCATTTGCAGACGACAATTGTGGCTTAAATGTGGAAATAGATTTGTTTCTGAAGTTCTGCTTTTCCAACAATATTTTCAGATGTCATCTCCCTCGGGGTCAAAGAAACATAAGTTTATGTCGTAAAGGTTGCAAAACAACTAAGATTCATTTTGGTCAAGTTTTATAAATTCAGGTTAGTACCCTATGAAAATATCTATAACACTGTGTTGCAAGAACGATTCATCTTTTACCGGAATAATTATATAACAGGTCTGTTGCCTTAAGGTTTTTTTTTACCTAGTAATGATTTCTCGAACAAGATGATATGACTAAGTGAACGACATGACTCCGTTTTAATTTCATGGTCTAAGGGAAAAAAAACTCGTGCACTCTTAAAGTCACTTGTAAAGAGTGACCTCCCTTATAGGACTCCCCTAGCCTCCCGCCCCTCTCCCCGGATAAAATGGTGGACAAACCCACATGCTATTAAAAATCAGTAATAAGTAGACCTACGTTGCGTTTGAAAAACTGAAATTTTGTTATCTGGAAAGTTCTTCAGAACTTTTACCAGAATTTCGTAAGGATGTCCGCCTTGGGCTGTGTTCATTTCGGTTATGGATTGAAATGAATCATACTTACGAGCACACCTTATTTCGGATAAACATTTACACAATCGCCGAGGAAGATTAGATGCAAGACACAAGCTTTTAACACATGGGGAACCATTTATTCTCGATTTTCTATCAGTCAAATGTAATTCCTGAATCTGACATAAAAGGATACTCGACAATTCTGACGGTATTTGTCGATGACCTTGAGGAAGGAAACCATTGCCAATGACCTAGATAGTGTGAATATTGTTTAATTTACTCTGTATATAAAGGAATCCCCGATCGAATTTCACGTATCGATTTATTGTGACTGGTTGTTTTTATTATCCATTAAAGTAAGTTTAAATTATGTACTGAATCTCATCATGATAAACGGAAAGTTACTTACAATGTTGAATTTTTCGCGGTCGTTGTGTTTAGAATGTGATTAGATACAAGGGAGATTACCGACTGGCTTGTTACAAAATATCATTCACATTCTTTCACTGCTCATTGTGGTGTAGTGATAACTTCAGAACTGTAGTTACTTACAATACTATCATTAAAACATTCGATAAGCCATTACAACTCAGCGGGAGAAATGTTTTTATATCGATCGTCTCTAAAGACTTTAAGCTTGTCTCATTATTTTATTCGTCATTGGTTTTAGACTGCTCACAACTATAAGGGACGCAACTCTGATATTAATAAAGACAACAGTATATACGAGTTTTCTCCCTTGGACCACTAAATTTGTTCACACGGTATTACCAGTCTTCCACTTACCCTGAGGCCAACAACTAATTTCGAATTTTAACCATAAGAAAATAAGGAAAAAAACAAATAAATTAGTAAATGAATCGGTAAGGTAATGGATGTGTTTTGCTTCTAGTGCCTCATCATATTTCTCCTTTTTATATTTTGGTTGAAATTTAAAATAAATTAATGTTAGTTGTCAGTCTACTAGTGACAAAGAAAATAATTCATCTCCACAAACAATATCAGATTCACCATTATTTGCCACGGAAACTCAGCCTTTGCCTATAGTGTCATTATATACACATGTGAAGGGTGGCCAGAAGAACGTGGACCAGTGCCTGTATCAGAATATTGTTGTAAAAAAACAACTCGGAATGTTTGTCTTTGAAAGTAACCTCCTTTCATTTCTATGCTCATTTTCGTTCTTGATTTCCATGTGCGAGACACATGCCCGAGCCCATCACGTGACATTACTCTCAATGAATCGGTCATAGAGAGGGTTGGCTCCTCTCTGCTGTCGTAGTGTGTGGGACGGAGAGAACCTTTCAAAACAGGAACCAGCCAGAGGTCACAAGGGGTCAGGACTGAATTATAAATAAAAAGGGTTGGTTTGTGTTTCTATGCTTTGTTTTTGCAAAGTTTCCCATACAAAATTGGCTTTGTAAGCTAGGACATTATCTCAGTGTAAAGTGATGCCACCCTGCAGGACTTCTTGATGGCTTTTTAGGATGGTGTTTGTTATTTTTTTTTAAATAATGTGGACATAAAACTTAGCATTCACTTTAGTATTTATAGATACAACCCAATTGAGGAGAAAACACGAGAATAGGAAAACATGGTGCACAAAACTTTACCAACTGACTTAGAAAGTTAAGCCTTAAAAGCAGAAGGTGATGTTGAATGTTTCCATACACTGCTTTGTTGTTTAGATTCGATCTCTTTAAAGTGTGCCTATGTTTCATCGCATGTTACAATACGGCCAGTAAAAATTGACCCCTTTACCCTAACGCCTTCTAAAATTTTTTAACAGATTTCAACCCTAACCCCCATTCACTTGGCACAATAGTCAAGGTACCTTCCTTGCGCAAATATGTTAAATTCCAAGATTGTCAGTCAAAATCTCCTTAGCACTTCCATATGAAATGCTAATTGTGTCAGCTATTTTCCTGACAGTAACCCAACAATCTTCTTTTACATGCAGCTGTACATCCGTGATGATTTCGCCTGTGATGGTGTTGATGGACAGCCATATTTAGGGTCATCTTTAACAGAATCACACCCTTCTGTAAATCAGTCTGATCCATTTACATTTTCCCCAGTATATCATCCCTGGTGTCATGTAAGGGGTAACTGTAAAGATCGGACTTCCTCAGAACATCATCTTTGCAAACACATGAAAATTAGCAGTCTTCATTTAGATTTCCTAAAAATCTTACAAAAAGAAAATCTGTTATGCCTTTTTAATACTTGTTACCACTATTTTCTGCAACATTTTCAGAAAAAAATCTTCCTCGGGCGATAGAGAGACAAATTAGTCTGCTAAAATGGTAAATGATAAACTCAAAAAAAAAAAAACCAAATTTTCAGCATACAAGTTACTTAAAAAAAAAATATATATATATATAAAGGTATGAAACTGGGGAAATTTGTGAAAACTGCTTTAAAAAAAAAAACCAACAAAATACATGTCACAAGTAATTTCGTCTTTTGCCACAAAGAATTTCATAAGCAGTCAGTTATTTTAATATACAGCAATGGTTATCATGTGTTAAATGATACGTTGCAATTCACTTTTTCCCAACAATACGATTAAGTGAAAAATGGGATTTTTTATGGTGTAAAGGAGAAAACTCGAATGATCCTTAAGTCAAAGTTATAAAGAGTGACCTCCCTTATTTTTACGATTTCCACGCCCCCTTTCCTGAGATGAAACGCTCGAATAAGCGGATCGCATTTAAGAATCAAACAATCAATTATTATTTTTTAATCTGTAATCTGAGATTAATGAATCTAGTGAACAGTGACACGATTACTTTAATGATTTCCACCTTCAGCTGTATTCTTGTCGGTAAAAATAATTTACACTGAAACAACGGGCGTGACGAGAATTTTGTCAAGATCTACACCCTTTTTTCGGATGTAGAGAAAGTATACATAATCGCAGAGAAAAATTTTACTATTAGGCAGAAGTTTGGAATCAACTCACGATGCTCTCTGTCTGTTCGTGTATTCCTTACAGTTAAAGGTCGATCCATTCCACTCTGAATAGTTGTCGATATTTGTCAATGACCTGGAGTGAAGGAACCATGGCATCCGTCACGTAGATGTGTACATTGTACATACTGTTAATTTCTAAGGGTTCGTAAATGATCCAATTAAGCACGTATAGCCCACTTATTGATTGGTTTTCAAATGCTTTGCCACCTCTATATTTCGTGTGGGATCTTATCTCGATAAACGAACCGTTATTTCCACACTTTGAATTTTGGCGGATGTTGTGTTTACAAATTTGATGAAACGCAAGGGAGACTACCGTCTGGTCACAAATATCATTCATGTCATTAAATTACCTTTTCTTTCGTCTGATGCCATGGTTTCTCCGGAACAGAAGACGTTTATAAAGTTATCATGAAAATATGTATTGATTTGAAAGGAAAAATCAACAAAAGAAATCGTTTTTATACAGATGTACCGCATTTTATTCGTTCTCGGTTTTAAGCTGTCCTAAATTTACGGGGTACGCGACTCTGATATAAATGGACAAAGTAAATACGAGTTACCTCCCTTAGACCATTAATCACTCAGGGTGAAGTCCTTGCTTTTCAGTTTCATGAAATATTCAACTGGCATAATTATATTCATTTTCTTTTTTCTTTCAATGAGTATAGATCGAAAAGGATGGCAATGACCTGTAGAATATTAAGAGAGGGAGAGAGAGATGTAATTATTATAATACACTGTTTAATACAGGTTTTCTCTTTTCTCACATTGTTATTGAAAGAATGAAACTACAGAGTTTAGAAATAAGAAAATAAGAAAATGTTAGAACTGTGTTTTCCAAGTCAGCCCAGGTTGACATGGGCCAAAACAGGTTATTTTTTCAATTTTCTACATGTCTCAGGACCTTTATATCTTGAGCTTAGTTGGTTTTTTGACAAAATGTATTTTATTGATCCTTAATTATGTGACAACTTGCTTGGTATAATGTATCAAGGAGACGTCTTAACCCTTTACTACACAATCCCAACTTTTAATGACCCTGAGAAAGAGGTCCTGTGAAAATGATGTGGGGAAAAAGAGAAAATGCTGGTATTCAGCATTTTCTCTTTTTCCCACAATGTTTTCTACCCTCCCAAAAACAAATTAATTTCAGTTTTTGAGTAATATTTATTTTGTCGTTTGCATATGCTTTCAATTTGGTCAAGGCTAAAATTTTGTCATTTGGTAAAGAGTTAAAACCTCCTGTGCCTGGGCATGGCTCATGAAGTTACCCAGGTAAGAAATTACCTCATTTCAAAATGAGTACAATCCCAACTTTAATGAGAATTTGACTGAAAATAAGCCATCTAGAATGCATATACATGTACAAGGTTTTTCTAAGATTTGTCCCAGTTCACTTCTTTTTGACCCAATGTGACCCATTTTCAAACTTGTCCGAGATGTTTTTTAGACAAATGTTCTGACTTATATTATTGAGACAAACATTCTGATTTATTTTCATGAGTATTCTAGAGTGCACACAAGGTTTTACTCTTTACCACACAATTCCGAGTTTTAACGACCCTGGGAAAGAAGCCTTTTGAAAACATTGTGGGAAAAGGAGAAAATGCTGGAAACCAGCATTTTCTCCTTTTCCCACAATGTTTTCTAAACCCTTTCCAAAACAAATTTCAATTTTTCAGTCACATTGATTTTGTAGTCTGCAAATGCTTTCAAATTTGACCAGTCTAAAATTTTTTTGTTTGGTAAAGGGTTAAATACAAGGTTTGTCACATTTACTCATTTTTTGATCCTACGTTGCCACCTTTCAAATTCGTCCAAGCTATTATCAAAACAAAGATTTTAAGGAAATTCGTGAGTATTTGGTCTGAAAATGTGGCCTCTAGAGTGCATACAAGGTTTTTTTAGCTGATTTGTATAGCAAATCCGCATACTGTGATCATTCTGACCGGAACCAAATACACAATGCGTAACCACGCATGCGAGCTCATACTCTACTATGATAGCGGTTTGACATGAACCAAATACTGTACTGTCATTCACGCTTGCTCCCATTCTACTTTCAGTTTTAGTTAAGACTGACGGATCAAAGTACCACTCCATAAACAGTACTAGAATAACAATTACTGCGCCATCCGCTCGGCAGAACAATGTTGACTTTCCCTGCCCTTGCTAACTCCATTTTAAAATGATTGCACATGTGTTGCATGTGATGTTATTTTTTATTACAATATATTACAGCTTTATGCTACTCCACAAATCCGCTTTCCAGGACTTCGAGTCCTTTGATTTTGAGTTTACATCATCATACCATGTTAAGCAGCATATTTGACACCGTATAGATACGTTTTTTTTTTCTGTTACGTGTTATTTAATCTGCGTGTGATGCATGTGCTTGAATGAAAAATTTACCAGTACATGTATATCATTATAAAAGGTTTTTCTGACATTTGTCCCAGTGACCTAATTGTTGATGCCTGCATGACGCATGACTGACGGCGCACAACATACATAACACGATCGCAAAAGCTCATCATGAGCCCTCATGTTCAGGTGACCTAAAAATTCTACAAAAAATGGGAATAATTGTGTCATTGGTCAGAAGAAAGAATAACAGACAGATGGAGAACAGAAACAGAATTTGTTGATTGATTGAATGGTGTTTTATAGAGTTTTCAACATTATTTCAGTCAAATGAAGCCGACAGCTCACTTATTCATGTATGTCTTTCTTGGGTTTCACCAGTACTAAGCTGGGGCACTAAAGTGTCTTGCCTAAAGACACTCCCAAGAAAATTCTAGTACTTCTGTTGAGGCTGGTACCAGGGGCCACCAGGTTACAAGTTTAACTCTACCATTGAGCCACAAAGGATCCCCACTGGAGCAAAAACCAGTTGATGACCCAAGTTTGTCTGGCCTTTTGCCACAAGACCTTTGCACAAAAAAATGAATGGGAAGAAAATAAAAACAAGAGGGCCACTGGCCCTTTTGCACTCGCATGATTAAAGCGATCTAGGACTGATAAAGTTGAAGAAATCCTGGTAGTGACAATGTAATAACGCTTACAGTGTGTTGCACAATTGGAATTAAGTTTTTTCTCAATATAACTCTTGTGTGATAGATTAATCGACATGAGTGCAGCCCCATCTTTCATGGGAATCTGGCTGTAAATACGGCCTCAGGAGCGCACACAAGATCTTTCTTTGTACCCAGTGACCAACTTTTTGACTCTGTGTTACCCATTTTCAAACCCATCCAAGATCATAAAGGCAAACAATCTGGCCTTCAGACATGAAACTTTGCAGAAAAAATGGCCTTGATTGATTGCAAAAGGTTTTTTTAAGAAAACCTGTTCCAGTAACCTATTTTTTTCCAAACTTGTCGCATTTTCAGACTCTCTTGAGATATCGTCAAATTAAAAATTCTGAACAAATTTCATGAGTATTGGATTAAAAAAGTGGCTTCAAGAGTGCAAACAACATTTTTTCCCATAGACCTACATGTACATGTACTCTTTGACCCAATATAATCCATTTTCAAACTCATCCGCTATATTATCAAGACAAACATTCTCACAAAATCTGATGAGTATCAGATGGAGAATGTTGTCCCTAGAGTGCACAGAAGGTCTTTCTGAGATTTGTTTGAGTGACCTACCTTTTGACGCGACATGACCAAATTATGAACTGAGATATCTACAGACAAACATTCTGGCTAAGTTTCATGAGCACAGTCTCGAGTGTGCCTTAAGGTTTTTATAGGAACTGTTCTATCAACCTACTTTTTGACCTAAGGTGACAAAATTTTAAACTTGTCATAGATATCATCAAGAAAACACTCTACCAAAGTTGTACAAGTATTGGGATTAAAAACATGTCATCTGGAGTTCATACAAGGTTCTCCTAAAATATGTCCAAGTGACCTACTTTTTGACCCAATGTGACCTAATTTCAAACTTGTCCAAGATATCATCAAAACAAACATTCTGATTTTTTTTTTTCAAGAGTATCAGACTGAAAATGTGGCCTATAGAGAGCATACACGCTTTTTCTAAGTAGAATTTGCCCCATTCACCTACTTTTTCACCAGACATGGGATATCAGTCCAAGACATGATCAAGATGAACAATCTGACTGACTTCCATCAGTATTGAAATGAAAATGTATCTTTTAGAGTGCACACAAGCTTTATCTAAGATTTGTCTCAGTGACCTACTTTTTGACCCAACATGACCAAATTTCAAACTCATCCGAGATACCATGAAGACAATAATTCTGAAAAACTGTCATAAGTACCGTATTTCACAACAGACAATGCAACAGGCACGCCTGATGCTGGACAAAGCACTATCACAAAAGCTCACCTTGAGCACTTTTTTGTTCAGGCGAGCTCAAAAAAACATAAAAACTTTATTTTTCTTCTTTTACTGATCAACAAATAATAAGTAACTAGAGGCGCTTGAGCGCCTGTATCGCTCCACAGGCCTGATATTTCTATAATGGCGAAAAGAAGTTTTTAACAATTACCATTCAATCCTGCATTTTAGCTCACTAAAGAAAAAAGGTATGGAAAAAACTTGTGAGAAAAGAAGAAAAAAATGGTAACCAGCATTTTCTTAGTTTCCCACAATAATTTCTATCCTTTTTTATATATGTCTTACTAATTTGAAGATATGTTGTCTGCAACAGGTCCTTTCACAAACCATTTTGGGTGGGGAAACATCAAAATATAGAAAATATGTCTTTCTCAGGGTCGTTAAAAGTTGTGATTGTGTGGTAAAGGGGTAATCTAAAAGAACAGCTAGGAGGGCAAATGAATGAATGTTATAGCAATATAGATCAACTTACATCAGTACACCAGATAGAATGAAATATGCTGGCATACAATGAACACCTAATCCCTAATAATCAACTTTTCACAGTTAGAATGTCTTCTGTGGCAAACAACACAAAATGGTCTACAAATGCATTTACATAAATATCCTGCTCCAGGGCACAGATTAATTCTGGTGTACTGAAGTTGTGGGATCAGTTTGACTGGGTAACATTAATGCCTTATCACAAATGTAAAGCCCTGTCCCACTGTGTACCAGGACACCAGGATTTACACCCCTTCTCTGTCCACTCTGCATTTACTCATTAGTAGGTCAACAAACCTTTACCAGAACTAATAAAAGTGCAGAGGTTCTCTTGTTCTATATCAAAAGGACTATAAAGTACCTACAACATGGGGGTTTTGTTATTAAAATACTTTTTCTTTTTTATCTTGGCATGGTTACTCAGGCTTAGTAATTAAGGCAAAATTGAAAAGCTCAAGTTGTGAAAGGTGCTCAAGCTTTAATCTTATTTATGGCCAGTGATATTTCATTACTAGTACTAACTAATAGCATATCATTGGAGTAAATTGTGATCTTAATACCAAGGAAAATGTGTGGGCTTAAATAGGACAGCCCTGACTAGGTCAAGTCAATCCAATTTTCTTCCTTTTTCTTTGTTAGTCGATAAAACTAACACAATAAATAGTTTTGGAGAAGAACATTTTTTTGAAATATAAGCCTTGTCTATAAAAAAATGTGTTTTTAGGTGTATCATTTTTTTAAAAGGAATTTGGTATACAACCACCATAGAAACAATTTGGCAGACAACCACCATAGGAACTTACCTGCAAAACAACAATGAAATCCAATGAATAGTTTTAGAGAAGAAATTTTTCAAAGATTTTACTTTATACCATAAAAGGAAAATGAGTCTCCCATAAAAGCCATGTTTTTTGACAGATCATTTTTTTTTAAAGGAATTCTGTAAACCTGTATCTAAGGAACATTCCTGCAAAATAATAATGCTATCCAAATAGCGGTTTGGGAGGAGAAGATTTTTAAAGGTTTTTTACTTTGGTTGCCATGGCAACCAGAATTCTTCATGGAACACAATTATTTGAAGGAATTTGAAAGAGGACCACCAAAGGAACATTCCTGTGAAATTTGGTAAAAATCCAGTCAATAGTTTCTGAGGAGAAGTTTTTTAAAGAAAAAGTTTACGGACGCACGCACGGACAAACGGACGGATGGACGCACGACGGACACAACGCCATGACAATAGCTCGCTGGCCTTCGGCCAGTGGAGCTAAAAATCACAACTTGATAACAATAAAATCAAAAAGACAGATAATATACAGTTAATAACAAAATGACTGAGTAAGTTTTTATTTAAACAAGACTATGAGGGCCTATATTGCTCTACTAGCATTTAGAGACCAGTGTCTTAAAACACTTAAAAACCAATTTCATTCAAAAAACCCAGATAAAAATACATGTAGATCACATGATGAATTGCCTGTTTTTTTTTATGTATTTTCACTGTAAAAGTTCCTTTTCCATGAGTAATTGTTTAGCCATTATTGCATAGCAAGGGATAAACATGTTTTTTGAGTCAAACCAGAGAAAAGTTTTGTTTCAGCATTTTTTGCTGTTGTAACCCCTATTAATGATAAACATCAACATCCTTATTATTTGTCCTTGCAAAATATCAACTTTCTCACCCTAAAAATGTTTGGGTCAAACTCTGGTTGAATGGTTACTCTGGTTAAATGCACCTTAAGTGTGAAAAAAAAAACATTAAAAATCAATAAAAAATTTTCTTTCAAGCCATCAGCTCTTAGCAAGAAATGAAAAACTTTTCTGTAAGATTTAAACAGTCAACCTATTTGTCACACTTCAAGATTTCAGGTACATAAACTATCGTTGATCTGCTTGGAAGAGCATATCCCCCCCCCAAATAAACTCTATACAAAAATGAAAAAGAGTTAAAGTTAATTTTTTATACAGATTTTTATTTGAAAGTTGGATTATTTTCTATCATATATCAAACTCATAATGCATACAAAAGAGAAAAAAGAAATTATAAAATCTGGGGGGAAGGGTGTGTCTTGACCGGGCTTGAACTCGCGCCAGTCTGGGTGACAGCATTTAGACAGCACAATAACTATGCATAGTGTACTAAACAAAAATAAGGACGAATAATATCAAAGTATTTCTCTAAACATATCTTGTAGTATTAAACCAAATTTGATAGTGCTTAAGTTCTCACTGCTATAAGTTTCAAAAGAATGGGACCAAAAATGTTGACTGTTGAGTGAAAAAGTGAAAGTCATCAAATGGCTGTTTTTCTTGAAAAGGCAATTGGATTTTCTTAATTTTCAATCGGATTCAACCCCTTGTTAAAACAAATGAGCCATGCTCTGGCAAAATGGGGCTTACTGCATCTCCGTGTTGCATGACACCAAGTAAGTCAATCACATGATCATGGATCTGTAAAGTCCATTTTGACAAGTAATTGACTGAATCATGAGGTAGACTGGTCCTTTGACATACAGAAAATTTACCAACAACGAAAAGTTTCGGCCCAGGTAAGCCTATACGGACTGCACAGGCTGACCTGGGTCAATATGTTCCGCAGATGCATTAAGCCCCCTTTTCACAGAGCATGGTTCAAATGTTCTGTGCAAGGATCAAACACATCAGATAAAATATGCATACTTTTGTCTGGTGACCAAGAAACGTAAATTTTCAAATTTAAATTCAAAGAAGTGGAAGGCTACCAGGCTGACGGACAGGCAGCAGCCCCAAAGTTATTGTCATGAGACATTTCTCATTCTTCCTGGGAATATCCATTATTTTATAACAAAGTTTTCAAAGTTTTTTGAAGTAACATCATTTGAGTTATAATGAGACGATGATCATAGGGCTGCAGCCAAGACAGAATTCCATTCTACAGAGTCATGGTTTTTTTTTTGTAATCAACTTTGTTGATCAAAATCTGGTTGCTGGAATGCAGTCTGACTATATTGCAACTGTGGAAGCCTAGAATTTACATAGAATATTAATTTCACATACAATAACAAAAGAGCTATGGTTGTGCTGCAATGATCCACTGCCTTAGTCCTTTACCACACAGCAAAAATTTGGATTAGTCTATCTTGAAGGAATTTACAGAAACTATTCAAATGATTTTCAAGTGACAGTACCTGTACTCATGCAGAAAACCTTGTGGGAAAGGAGAAAATGCTGGTAGCCACCATTTTCTCCAATTCCCACATTGTTTTCAAAGGCCTTCTTTCTCAGGGTCATTAAAACTTGGGATTGAGAGATAAAGGGTTCAAGACAAATTTGCCGTACACAAAACTTGGCTTGTTAGAGATTTATAAGAGACATATTACTGTAACAAGCCTGCACTGAATTCATATTTCATAGAGAAAGTCAGCCTAGCCCCAAGAAAGTCCTATCTTTTTGACCTGCCAAGATGATGTCAATGATCACAAGCATAACTAATCAAGTTTTAGTTGCGTCAAATACCAAAATAACCAGGTACCCTAGCAAACAGTATTTTGACATGAACATCTCCAAAAATTTGGTACCAGAAAAAAAATTTTCTCTGGCATGAATGGTAAAGTTTTGGGACAAAAAATACAATGATACAAATCTTCCTTCATTTAAATAATCAACACAAGTATAACCATAGGCCACTGAAACTCCATTGGTCTATTAAAGGATAGCAAAATTTTCCTTACCCGACCCCATTACTATAAATAGCACATTGGCAACTGCTTCTATATTGCATGTAATAAGACAAGGTGTGCAACAAAATCTAAGAAATTTTTACCCCGGTCTCCTTTTAGAGACAATATTTAACCAAAAACGGAAAAATAAACCGAGTTACCATTGCAGATGGGTTCACAAACAATTTTTCTTGCGTACCCTGACCTTCGAAAGTTTAAAATGGCTCTTGTGATCAAGCTATAGCTCTGATCTAAAACATTTTAAAAAACTTCCACATTTTCACATGATCACCACAAAGGATACATGGTTATGACATAAGCTTACTACAGTTTGGCCTGGGAAGCAAAATTAACAGTTTAATACATATCAATACATCTAATTAAAAAAGTCCTTGAGTCTGATCAAAACATCACATTATTTGTAATTCTTATATTTACATATAAAAAATCAAAAGCCATTTTTCCAAACACATAGCACCTTTTCATTGTCCATTATAAAACTGGAGTAGTTTCACTGAACGATTCTGATTATGTGAGAACATATTGAGAAACATCATTCAAACATAACTGCTGATTCTTTTCCACTGTAGCTGGACCATCTACAAGAGACAAAACATATGTACAGGTAATGAATGAATTAACCCTTTACCGCACAATCCCAGGTTTTAACGACCCTGAGGAAGAAGCCTTTTAAAAACATTGTGGGAAAAGGAGAAAATGCTGGTTACCAGCATTTTCTCCTTTTCCCACAATGTTTTCTACCCTATCAAAGACAAGTTCCACAATTTGAGTCAGATATAAATTGTCATCTGTAAATGCTTTCAATTTGGAAAAGGCTACATGTTTGTCTTTTGGTAAAGGGTTAAAAGAAACAAACACTTTGGGCTATGAGCAAAACACTAGATGCTTCATGCAAGATAGTAGACAAAATGCACAACATGTCTGATATTGTCTGTACAGTCCAACATTTCACTCTTTCCCAAAAGACAATAGACAATACTGTGGACTTTACCAAACTGAAAGCATTTGCAGATGACATGTAAAATATAGCTCAAATGATGATTTCTGTCTTTGATGGGGAAGAAAAGATTGTGGGAAATGGAGAAAATGCTGGTTACCAGCATTTTCTCCTTTTCCCACAATGTTTTCAAAAGCTGTCTTTTTCAGGGTCATTAAAAGTCATCATTCTGTTGGAAAGAGTTTGCAATTTTTGTCCTAATTTTACAATACCTTTTTTTCACCAGCAACTGGCACTTCGAAAGATTGCACTGTAATGCATAATTATACTCATAATGATATCCATACTATCAAACGGTATGAACTAACTTCATCTGCAATTTGACCCCAAAACAGTTTACATTTGGCTGCTAATGTGCCTTTAAATAGGAATTTCTGGCGTCCGATATGTTAATTAAGGTCACTGCTGAATTCAAACACATTTTTTTCAGATGTCTGCTACAAAATATTTCTGATAATGTTGTAGGAATTCCTATTTTCTCCTTTAAACACAATATTACACACAGTATTCTTTGTACCAGCCTTTCCATACTTTAAATTTTGACTATGTAAAATATGAAAACTGAATACATGTATGGGATAAAATAATTGAGTGCTGCTCTGGTAAAAGGGGATGTAATGCATTTTCCTTATCCAGTTTACCAAGAAAGTCATCTCATAATTATGGATCCATAAAATCATATCTGTCTATCAACCAACTGAGTCATTAGGTAACTTTGTCCTTTAACAGGCAGAAAATCCCCTAATGACAAAGATTTCCACCCAGGTCAGCCTGCTCAGACTACGCAGGCTGACATGGGTTGATATTTTTTGCAGAAGCATAAAATCTCCTTTTCACAGAGTGTAGGTCAATTATATACAGTGTACTTGATAGTGTCAGTGCTTCCCTTTAACCCTTTACCACATAATCCTGACTTTTAACGACCTTGAGGAAGAAGGCTTTTGAAAACGTGGGAAGAGGAGAAAGTGCTGGTAACAAACATTTTCTCCCTTTCCCACAATGTTTCCTATCCTTCCAAACACAACTTTTACTTTCTGAGTCATATTTATTTTGTCATCTGCAAATGCTATCAATTTGAATGAATCCATAATTTTGTTGTATGGAAAAGAGTTAAACATGAAGTGAGTCACTTGTGACAAATACTTACTGAAAGGAAAGAGTTTTAATGACCTGAGGAAGAGAGCTTTTGAAAACATTGTGGGAAAAAGAGAAAATGCTGGTAACCAGCATTTTCTCTCTTTCCCAGAATGTTTTCTACCATTCTAAAAACAAATTTAACATTTTGAGTCATATTTATTTTGTCATCTGCAAGTGCTTTCAATTTGGATGAATCCAAAATTTTGTTGTATGGTACAGAGTTAACCCTTTACCACACAATCCTCTGCTCTAAGAACTCTGAAAGAGAAGGCTTTTGAAAACATTGTGGGAAAAGGAGAAAATGCTGGTAACCAGCATTTTCTCCTTTTCCCACAATGTTTTCTACTCTATCAAAGACAGAAATCATGATTTGAGCTAAATTTGTCTTCTGCAATTGCTTTCAATTTGGTCTGGCCCAAAATTTTGTCGTTTGGTAAAGAGTTAAACAAGAAGTAAGTCACTTAAATAATATGAATACTTACTAAGAGGAAAGAAGTCATCCTTGAATACAGCCACATCCAATCTAGCAGCCTCAATTGCTCTCTTCAGTGCAAATAAAGCTGAACAGCTCATACACATTGGGGGCTCTCCACAGGCTTTGGTTGAAAATGGAGAAAATAATTAATCCTGACTTAATGACCTATGGAATTAAGGCTTTTGAAAACATTGTGTGAACAGGAGAAAATGTTGGTAACCAGCATTTTCTCCTTTTTCCACAATATTTTCTATATAGCTACCCTATTAAAGACAAATCTTACCATTTGAGCAATATTTTGTCATCTGCAAGTGCTTCCAGTTTGGACCAGTCTACAATTTTATCTCTTGGTAAAGAGTTAAATAAAAGCATTTTTATACATACCAATAGCTACATGGGCTGATTGATAAGTTGTAAGCCTAATATGTAAAGGTTTGACTTTATGCAGACATATTGCATTATTTTTCAACATAATCCCCTTCAGTATCTATACACTTTAGCCAGCGATGTTGAAGGGCCTCAATGCCACTATATGGGCTGGTTACCAGCATTTTCTCCTTTTCCAACCATGTTTTCAAGCCTTCCCTGTCAGGGTTGTTAAAACTCGTGATTTTGTGGAAAAGCATTAAAGTTATTATCATTTTGAAGCAATGCATTCCTTCAACCAACAAATTTTAAAAAGTTCACTTTCAACAACCTTTCAAAAGAACTTACCAATTAAATAGTTCTCTTTTGCCAGGGATAGTGAAGGGTTTGCAACCCTAAATTCTTTCTCATTCGCTAAAGAAATGATTGAAATCAATGCAAGTAATTTTTTATGGGGGAAAATAGCATGTGACTCTCTCTTTGAAAGAGTTTTTTTGTGTGTCTTACTAGAACA
The DNA here is from genome assembly GCA_945859785.2 of Tridacna gigas. NCBI lineage: Eukaryota > Metazoa > Mollusca > Bivalvia > Cardiida > Cardiidae > Tridacna > Tridacna gigas. The sequence goes on from OX244038.2 coordinate 53,191,825, forward strand.
GAAAAACTAGGAACAGTGGATGGGTTCACTGGCCTCTGAGAAATACTCTTTAGCGAAGTAAGTGAAAACACAATTTGTGAAGTACTTTCATTGTCATATGACATGGTTTACCTTTAGCTCCCAAGACACCAACAGGATTTGGATTCTGTTTCACAAAGTTTACTCTGAAGTCCACAGGAATATCCTTGGAAGTGGGTGGTTTGTATTCCTAGATAAAAATATATGAATCATGTTGGTAAACCTTTTACCAAACAATCAAAAGTTCTAAAGACCCAGAGAGAGAAGGCTTTTGAAAACATTGTGGAGAAAATGCTGGTAAACAGCATTTTCTCTTTTTCCAACAATGTTTTATACCCTTTGGAAAACACATATCTTGTCTTGCACTACTTTTTGTGTGTTGCCTGCAAATGCTTTCCATTTGGAAAACTCTACAATGTTGTTGTTTGATAAAGGTAATGCGTCTGCAAAAAGTATCTATCTATGTCAGTCTGCTCAGTCTGCTTAACTCTTTACCACACAAGGAAAATGTAGACCAGTCCAAATTGAGAGCGTTTGTAGACAATAATTTAAAAGTGACTCAAAGGAGTAATTTTGCCTTTGATATGGTAGAAAACATTGTGAGAAAAGGAGAAAATGCTGGTTACCAGCATTTTCTCCTTTTCCCACAATGTTTTCAAAAGGTTTCTTCCTCAGGATCCTTAAAAGTCTGGACTGTATGGTAAAGTGTTAAAGTATCTACCTACGTCAGCCTGCGATAAACCAAAGCTTTGTAATGGGTCTGTTGTTTCCTATATTGTTGTTTTGTTAAAACATTTACAGTTCTGGTATCTCTGTTAACTCTTTACCAAAAAAGACAAAATTTTAAACTGGTCCTAATTGAAATCCTTTGCAGACGCCAACTGAAATGTTGCTCAAAAATTGAAATTTGAAATGGGAAGGGTAGAAAACATTGTGGGAAAAGGAGAAAATGCTGGTTACCAGCATTTTCTCCTTTTCCTACAATGTTTTCAAAAGGCATTTTCTTCAGGGTCGTTAAAAGTCAGGATTGTACGGTAAAGGATTAATACTGAAGGCATTCAAACTTGGGATATCTGTTGACTATCAAAAGGGAAACCTATACAAATAGAGCAGGTAACCTTCAAATTATTTTTTTGACACAAGATATTTACTTTAAGTTCTGGCATTTTATTGTTCTCAACTCTATACCAGCATTTTTTCCTTTTTCCATCATGTTTTCCACCCATTCAAAGACAGAAGTCATCATTTGAGCTTCATTTGTAATCTGCAGATGCTTTCAATTCGATCAAGTCCAAAATTTTGTCATTGGGTAAAGAGGTATGAAGTACTGAAGGTTTTGTTTTGCTTTTTTTTTTTCTAAAAAAGCCTTGTATTTCTAAAAAGAACTGTAGCCATGTCTTAGCACCTCTCATTTGATGTTCTGGTTCCCATATCAGGTCATTAAAACTGGCAAAGGGTTAAAGTCATAAGTCATATTGGCTTCAATTAGATATGTTAGAAATTTCAATAATCCGGAGTCTTAAATAGACTCAAATTAAGCATTCAATACAATGTGTTTAACGTTTTGTTGCCCAGTGATAATAACGCAATATAGAAACATACCCATGTACTGTCTGTGACTAGAGCCCCAGTGTCGGGATCATATTTACACTCTTCAGTCAGCCAGTATCCTAGCCCCATTACAAATGCCCCCTCTACCTGACCCACATCGAGGGCAGGATTTGTACTGAGAAATATAAAAAAAATCCCTAATTTCATCAAAATTTTGTTAAATTTTACATGAAATAGCTTATGAGAAAGATCAACCAGATTCAATAATATCCCAAGGTAGTTAACCCTTTCCCAAACAAGCCCTGGTTTTCACATGTCTGCAGTACAAGTCTTTTGAAAACACTGTGGGAAAAGGAGAAATTGCTCGTAACGGGCAATTTCATCTTTTCCCACAGTGTTTTCTACCCTTTTTCATAATTTTCTGCCATTTTCATCAAATTTAAAATTGTAGTCTGCAAACTCTTTCAACTTGGACCAGTCCAAAATTTGTCGCTTGGGAAAGGGTTAGCTTGTGCGGGATGTTTTAAATTAGTTATATACTAGAGAGACTAACTGTACTCTCAAATTCCTCAAGGGACATTATTGCATGATGCTAAACCAACTAGAGTATTTTTATGACCACAAGCATTACTGCTGGTGTTTATAGACTGCATGTTTTGATTGACACCGACCGCTTTACTGAGCCATGCTGGACAAGAGCAACCTAAATACTGCAATTATTTTGATCTTTTTTTAAAGCTGATAATGTCAACTTCGGTTTATTCAGCACTTCAAGGGTTTTTGCACGTTTTGAAATCCCTTTAATCCCAGGATTAATAAAGCAAGGAATCATACAGTAAAGGATTAAACAGTTGGACCACTGACCAAAAAAACGTTTAACTTGTTATTCATTTCCTTCACAACATACAACAAATATGCATACCACAAACAAAAATAAACTATCCCTTCCTGCTGCTCACCTTGGACCACAATGATTGTTGTTTCAACTATGATTTTATAAGAAAGCAGCCAATGGCTCTGGGAGAATATTGTACAAAGTACTAACTGGTAAAAGGAACTCCAGGGAAGCATAGATAGATGCACTGGCCACCATGATAATTGAAATAATTCTGAAAACTGCTTTAACTCTTTATTACACAACAAAATTTTAGATCAGTCTAAATTGAAAACATTTGCAGATAACAGATAAAATGGCATTATCTGTCTTTGAGATGTTGAAAACATTGTGGGAAAAGAAGAAAAAGCTGGTGACCAGCATTTTCTTCTTTTCCCACAATGTGTTCAAAAGCCTTCTTCTTCAGGGTTGTTAAAACTCAGAACTGTGTGGTAAAGAGTTAACACCATTCAGCAAAGAAACACAGTACCTTTGGCCACAGTCAAACAAAATATCTGATCTCAGGATCTCATGTTCACCAGTCAGAACATCAAACTCCACTTCAGTGATCGTTGCTCCATAACTATAGTAGCGGAATGGTGTCTTCTGGCTTGGATTTGTCCTGTAAGGTAACAGTCAGACAGTTTTTTTTCCTTTGATCATATCAGGCTAAAATTCATCTTTCAATGTTAAGCAATCTGTGCTTAAATTAAATCAGACTGCATTGATAGGACAGGTCTAGTAGCTATGTGTATGCATTAATAGGATTCCACATGAAATCAGGTGTTTATCACAAAAAAAAAAAAATAGATTTCATTTTTCAGATTGTTTACTTGTTTCCTATCAATCATTACATTTAACCCTTAAGCTGCTAAGTGCCACTCACTGACCTTTTGCGGACAATGTAGATCAAGATCAGACTGTACAGAACGTGCAGTCTGATCTTGGATCTATGCCGTCCAATAAGGATATATTTTTCTCCAAAAAATAACTTTGAAATAACACTATTCAGGTTTTTACTATCGGCTTGAAAGTTTTATTTCACTTATTTAGCAAGATAAGGTTTAATGTTATCCCTCTACAGTAAATTTTATTTAAGGAAATGATAGATAACAATTCTGTTGACTTAACCCTTTACTAGACTATCCCATGTTTTTTCGTTATTAGCAGAAGTCTCGATTAGTATTACCACTACGTTTCTAGAGAAAGTTACAAAGTATTTGATTGGATGGAATTAACAAATGAGCCATGTGCTGGCAAAAGGGGGATTAATGCATATCTGTAAAGCATGATACCAATTAAGCCATCACATAATTATGGATCCATAATAGTCACTTTTTTTTTAAACCGACTGAATCATGAGGTAGACTGGTCCTTAGACATACTGGAAATTGACCAATAACGAAAAGTTTCGGCACAGATCAGCCTGCGGGGACTGCGCAGTCTGACCTTGGTCAATACTTTTCACAGATGCATTAAGCCCCCTTTTCAGAGCATGGCTCAAATAGATTTCTGTTTAGCTGATGTCTCCTGATGGTTGCAAAATGGCTTTCCCTAGGTCAAGAAAGACCTACACAAGTGTAAAAGGGTCAATATTACCCTACTTTGCTCTATAATACACTTGCAACAGTTTACTTACCAGAATCTTGAAGTGAGGTCAATGCCATCTTCATAACACTTATTGACCACTTTGATCCATGTTGGGTCTGTCATCTTTTCACGTACTGGGGCCATTCGCTGATTTAGCATCTTACAACATTCTATGACACCCTGTTATAAAGTATGACAAGCTTTTTGCCAGCCAAGGAACACATTAACTCTTTCACAAACAATAAAGTATGAGGCTTATTGAAATCTAAAGCATTTGCAGACAACACGTTAAATGTAACAGTTTGAAATGACAGTAATTGTCTGTGAAAGCCTCATTGGAAAAGGCAAAAATGCTGGTTACCAGCAATTTCTCCCTTTCAAACAAGGTTTTCAAATGGCCATTTCCTCTAGGTCATTAAAACTAGGAATTGTGTGGTAAAGAGTTAAGTGCTTCTGCAACATGGATCAAGAATACTGCATAAGTTATGCAGTCTGATCTTAAATCTGCAATGTCCTACAGTTTGTGAGACATTTAGGGAAAACAAGTCATGACTACAAAACTTTGGATGTAACCAGTTCCAAAGTATTTGCAAATGGCAAACTAAAACTGACTCAAATGATGGGAATTGTCTATGAAAGGTTAGAAAACATTAGGAAACATTGTGGGAAAAGAAGAAAATGCTGGTTGTCAGCATTTTCTCCTTTTCCTACTATGTTTCAAAAGCCTTCTTCCTCAGGTTTGTTAAAACTCAGGATGGTGTGGAAAAGAGTTAACAGACTGAAACTGCTTCCTTTGCTTGTGTAGCTGTCCATGCCTTATAACCAGATAACTTATCTGCATACACAGATTTACTTCAATTTTTTCAGACTATTTTTAGTTCTAGTAATTATGCTTTGTACCCATTATTTTAAAAGGGTTTAACCCTTTACCAAACAATCCCAAGTTTTAATGACACTAAAGAAGAAAACTTCTGACAACACTGAGGAAGAAGATAGAAAAGTCAAAGAAAAGTTAAGCTGTGACAGACACTTAAACAGTTATATTGACATATAATCTTCCGCCAGATGGCATTTTTCTTTGAAATACATAACCTATCTGATACAGGCAGTCTAGGTACAGAACCAAACTATTTTTTAAGGCAGCAATCAATGCAACGAATTTCAAAATAAAATATTTGTTCACTCTCTAAAACCTACCTTGTACAATTCATCCAGCCATGGTTAACTAGCATATAACTTATGCACCAGCCATTTACAAACATAGCCCATATAAGCTTGGAAAAAGCCCCGATATAAGCCCAGCAAGGTGGGGACGTTATTTTTGTTGTCAGCCTGTTGCACAAATCTGGGTTTTCACAATGTTTATATTTAGAAACTGTCTACATAGATTTGCAGTAAAAAGTTGGTACTTAAAAAAATATTTTCCCTGTTTGAACTCATTCTTTTTTTTTAGAAATTTCTTGTGAAAAACTGGCTGGATTTTTCCGCAGACATATTATCTATTGCTATTTTCCACCTGCACTTTTTAGGCAGCAATTTACGCACCCCTTATTAATATTTGTTCTTTTCTTTTCATCCAGTGATGCGTCATAGCAGACAGGTCAAATCTTCAAAGAATATGACATGCGCAGACAACGAATAATGACAATTAGCCTTTTGGCATTATCCCCTTAACCCTTTATCACACAATCCCGACTTTTAACGACCCTGTGGAAGAAGCCTTTTAAAAACATTGTGGGAAAAGGAGAAAATGCTGGTAACCAGCATTTTCTCCTTTTCCCACAAAGTTTTCTACCCTTCCCAAAACAAATTTCAATTTTTTGAGCTGGTAACCAGCATTTCCTCCCTTTCCCACAATGTTTTCTACCCTTCCCAAAACAAATTTCAAATTTTGAGCCATGTTTTTTTTTGTCGTCTACAAATGCTTTCAATTTGGAGAGTATAAAATTTTGTCATTTGGTAAAGGGTTAAACAAAGTAGCAGACAACTTTGAAATATGAAGCTATAGCAAAAACAATGCAGGTGGTATTGTGCTTGGCAAAACAGAAATGGGTATTGTTACAGGAGATCACTCCTTCCTTACAGGATAGCTTCTTTCCGTTTAAAATCAATACCTGCCAAATGCGTTAGGGAGAATTCTCTTTAGCTCAGTGGTTAGTGTATTGGTCTTTTAAACCTCAATAAATGAGGAACTTTGCCACACAGGTTCGAATCCCAGCCAGAGCAGTTTGTATTTGAGCTATGCATTTGTTACGAACTTTCAAGTTCGTAAGAATACAGGTAATACTTACAGCACAGCAGTTCTCACTGGTAATACTCCCCCCTGTTGTGATACCATTAGCTGTGATAAATGAATTGGTGGGGAGAACTTTAATCTTGTCCATCGGGATCCCAAACTCATAAGCACACACCTGTGCAACCTAAAATAAACCAAAGTCAACCTTGTATTAAGCTAGGGAGCTAAGAGAAAACTACCAAGTGTTCAAAGCATTTGCAGACAACAAATTAAATGTGGCTCCAATGGTGGAAATTGTTTTTACAAGGTAGAAAGCATTATGGGAAAAGGAGAAATGCTGATCAAATGTAACTGAAATGATCATCATTGTCTATGAAAGTATAGAAAATCTTGTGGGAAAAGAAGAAAATGCTGGTTACCAGCATTTTCTCCTTTTCCCACAAGGTTTTCAAAAGTCCCTTTTCTCAGGGCAGGGATCATATATGATCCCTACTCAGGGTTGTTAGAACCCGAGATTGTTTGGTAAATGGTTTCCCACAAGGTTTTCAAAAGTCTTAAAGTCTTTTTTCTCAGGGTTGTTAAAACATAGGATTGTTTGCTAATTAGTTAAAGCTATAAATATTAAGATATTTTAATTAAAAAAAATTAATTCATATCTTTGTCTGTCTTAATATAAGTTAAATGCAGTTCGATAATTATCAACATAGTCTGTGACTTTAGGGACCTAAAATTTCTTATAGTACCCTGGGAATTAATCAACTCTTTACCACACAACATTGTAGACTAGTCCAATTTCAAAGCATTTGCAGATGCCAAATTCAACTTTGGGACATATGGGCTTAAGCTCTCTGATAGAGCAGAAAACATTGTGGGAAAAGGAGAAAATGCTGATTACGAGCATTTTCTTCTTTTCCCACGATGTTTTCAAAAGCCTTCTTTCCTAGGGTCGTGAAAACCCCGATTGTTTGGTAAAGGGTTAACGTATGTGAACAATTCAAACCTTTGTATTGATGCCCTGTCCCAGTTCTACACCACCATGTGAAATGGCAACTGTTCCATCGTTCCAGTAGATAGACACTTGGCAGCCATAATGTACACCATTCCAATCTATACCAAACTTTAACGGCACCATTGAAATACCCTTTTTCTTCCAACGGTTTGCCTATAATATCAGCAAAACAAGAGGGCCATGATGGCCCTGTATCGCTCCACTGGCTTATAAATATAAACCATAAATACTAAACATTTCAATTCTGAGCCAAATGGTTTCAAAATGATGACTTACAAAGTTTTCTCTGTAAAAGCCCATGTGAAAGTTGAGACCCGCAGGGCAAAACCATTTTTGATCCCAGAGCGATAATTACTTGAACCCTGGTAGAGGTCCACAAGATAAAGCCACATGCCAAAATAATACAAGTCTATGCTGTATGGTTATAAATAAGGTGATTTTCAAGTTTCGTCCATATGAAGCCTCTGTAAAACATAAGACCCCTGATGCAAGGCTAATTTAAAAACAAGAGGGCCATGATGGCCCTGTATCGCTCCACTGGCTTATAAATATAAACCATGAAGAGAAGTCTTTACTATATAAGCCCTCATAAAACTTTGACCCCAGGGCTACAGTCGGACTAAATGGGGAATATGTGTATTAGAAGAATAACATGCCAAATTTGGGAGTTCTTGGCCTTATGGCTAGTAACAAGACGGTTTCTGAACTTTTCACTCAATAAACCCATGTAAAACTTGTGAACCCTGGTGCAGGGCCAAACTTGATCCTAGGGCTGTAACTTGGGCCCTCTTTGTAGTTGTCCACTAGATAATGCTATAATTATGCAAAATTTGGTAGCCTAAGCCTTATGGCTATGTACACCAAGATTTAAAAGTTTTCCCTATGTAAGCCTATGTAAATCTTGTGAAACCCCCCCCCCCAGCATGAGGCCAAATTGACCCCAGGACTATAATTTGGGCACTTTTGGTAGACCCCAACTAGATCAAGTTAAATGCAAAATTTGGTAGCTCTAGGCCTTATGGCACAGGTACAGGAAGATTTTTAAAGTTTTCTCTATATAAGCCTATGTAAAACTTGTGACCCCTGGGGCAGAGCCAATTTTGACCCCAGGGCTATAATTTCAAGAAACATGATAGAGGTTTACTACATAAAGCTACATGCCAAATTTGGTAGCCCTATGCCTTATGGTTTCAGACAAGAAGATTTTTGAAGTTTTCTCTATATAAGCCTATGTAAAACTTGTGACCCCTGGGGCAGAGCCAATTTTGACCCCAGGGCTATAATTTGAAGAAACTTGATAGAGGTCTACTACATAAAGCTACATGCCAAATTTGGTAGCCCTATGCCTTATGGTTTCAGACAAGAAGATTTTTAAAGATTTCCAATATTTTTCAGTTTTGTTGCCATGGCAACCAGAGTTTTTGAAGGAATCAAATTCTTTCAAGAAATTCTGAAGAGGACCATGGCAGGATCATTTCTGTGAAGTTTCATGAAAATTGGATGGGTAGTTTCAGAGAAGAAGACGTTTGAAATAAAAGTTAACGCACGGACGGACGGACGGACGACCGGACGGACGACCGGACGGACGCACGGACGCACGACGGACACCAGGCCATGACATAAGCCCGCTGGCCTTCGGCCAGTGGAGCTAAAAAAAATCAAAGGTGATCCAGATTTGGTAGCCCTTGGGTTTGCTGTTAGGAGCAAAAGGATTTTTTGAATTTTCACCCTATAAGCACATGTTTACGACCAAATTTAGGAGTTTTTGGCCTTATGGCTAGTAACAAGACGGTTTCTGAAGTTTTCACTCCATAAACCCATGTAAAACTTGTGACCCCTAGTGCAGGGCCAAACTTGATCCTAGGGCCCTCTTTGTAGTTGTCCACTAGATAGTGCTATAATTATGCAAAATTTGGTAGCCCTAGGCCTTATGGCTATGTACACCAAGATTTAAAAGTTTTCCCTATATAAGCCCATGTAAATCTTGTGAACCTCCCCCCCCACCCCCCAGCATGAGGCCAAATTGACCCTAGGACTGTAATTTGGGCACTTTTGGTAGACCCCCACTAGATCAAGCTAAATGCAAAATTTGGTAGCTCTAGGCCTTATGGCTAGGTACTGGAAGATTTCTTAAGTTGTCACTATGTACGCCCATGTAAAACTTGTGACTCCTGCAGCAGGGCCAATTTTGACCCCAGGGCTAAAATTTTGGCCTGCTTGGTAGAGGTCCACTAGATATAGCTACATGCAAAATTTGGTAGCTCTAGGCCTTATGGCTAGGTACAGGAAATTTTTTAAAGTTTTCTCTAAAGCCTATGTAAAACTTGTGACCCCTGGGGCAGAGCCAATTTTGACCCCAGGGCTATAATTTGAAGAAACTTGATAAAGGTCTACTACATAAAGCTACATGCCAAATTTGATAGCCCAACGCCTTATGGTTTCAGACAAGAAGATTTTTAAAGATTTCCAATATTTTTCAGTTTTGTTGCCATGGCAACCAGAGTTTTTGAAGGAATCACATTCTTTCAAGAAATTCTGAAGAGGACCATGGCAGGATCATTTCTGTGAAGTTTCATGAAAATTGGATGGGTAGTTTCAGAGAAGAAGATGTTTGAAATAAAAGTTAACGCACGGACGGACGCACGGACGGACGCACGGACGCACGACGGACACCGGGCCATGACATAAGCCCGCTGGCCTTCGGCCAGTGGAGCTAAAAAACCAACGGTTTTGTTCTCTTTTCGAATATACTCTGTGTAGGTTTTTTCCTATAACACATGCACTCTGCATAGAACATCAATGTCTTCATCTGCTACTATGTATGAACATTCAGCTCTGTGAATCACAAAAATGTCCGGCTCTCTGATTGTTTTTGCTATTTAACCCTTTCCCACACAACAAATTTTGGACTGGTCCAAATTGAAAGAGTTTGCAGACAACAATTTTAAATTTGATGAAAATGGCAGAAAGTTATCAAAAAGGGTAGAAAACACTGTGGGAAAAGGAGAATTGCTCGTTACGAGCAATTTCTCCTTTTCCCACAGTGTTTTCAAAAAACTTGTACTGCAGACACGTGAAAACCAGGGCTTGTTTGGGAAAGGGTTAATATAATTGTGATTTTTCTTTTTACAGTTATAAAGGAAAAGTACATAATAAAAGGAACATTACAACAGTGCATTTCTGTGTGGTCAGATCAGGTATTGTTGCATGCGTAAAGGGGTTCGCAGGGGATCTTCAGTCTTCTTCGATACTCACAACTTTACACATAAACTCTGACCACACAGAAATGTGGACTGTAGTAATATTCAATTTAGATCTACTGTACACAGGTGCTAAATTATCTCATTAAACCCTGCAAATTTGCAGTGGTGGCCATAAATAGAATGCCCTTGATAAATATAAATTATAGCTTTTCTTCACCATATGACTTAGGTAGATCGGGTACATCAGTCAGACTGGTATCAATAACAATTTGCACAAAACATGCAGTTTGATGTTTGGTTTTCACTGTCCTATGTTTCTGAGATTTTAAGAAAAAAATCTTTATCATGCGATATAAAGGTCTTCCCTTCTTGCCTGCAAAATTACAATCCATTTATCTAATATTCAATGCCAAAAGATAATTACTCACTTGATTGAACTGTGCTATTTGTTGCTGTCTTGTAGTAAACTGTGTATCAGCTTCTAGAGTAGCAATCTGTGGTTTCAACAGACAATTGTTCAGTGTCATCTTGGTCAAGTCGTCTACCTGTGTGAAAAGTTGTCTCTTTTTATTGTAACTCTTTTCAACCCCTTACCAAACAATACCAAGGCTTTAACGACCTGAAGAATAAAGCTTTTGAAAACATTGTGGGAAAAGGAGAAAATGCTGGTAACCAGCATTTTCTCCTTTTCCCACAAGGTTTTCTACTCTTTTAGAAATAAAATTCATCATCTGAGTAACATTCAACATGTTGCCTGCAACGGCTTTCAATTTGGATGAGTCTTATATTTCATTTTGTGGCAAAGACTTAAAAGCAGCTCCTTCCATTTCAACAATTTTTAAAAGCAATCCAATGCAGGAGCAAAACAAACAGGGGCACCGCATGCACGTGCAAATGCTCAGCTGTAGCTGGTTTTAGAAAAAGATTGATTTTCAGTAAAAATTCTCTGTCAAAACAGAGGCATAACCGTGTCAAAAATATTTTGATGGTAGCCTGCCCTTGTTGTATACATTCTCCTTTTGATAGTTTTAAACAACATGTCCAAGTGTGAAGTAAATATCTTAAGTAATAACAGAAATATCATAAAATGTCAAAGTTTTTGCACGAAGACACAGACAACACTGGGGCCATGACAATACCTCAACGTTTTCTTCCAAAACAGCTTAGCTAAAAATAAAATTATGAGTCAACCTATAGGTAAATGGTTTAACCCTTTCCCAAATGACAAATTTTGGACTGGTCCAAATTAAAAGAGTTTGCAGACAACAATTTTAAATTTGATGAACATGGCTGAAAGTTATCAAAAAGGGTAGAAAACACTGTGGGAAAAGGAGAAATTGCTCGTTACGAGCAATTTCTCCTTTTCCCACAGTGTTTTCAAAAGACTTGTACTGCAGACACGTGAAAACCAGGGCTTGTTTGGGAAAGGGTTAAGCTTTACCTGGCCTTGTGTATACATGTTCATTTCTCGTATTTCTGTAGCGTCCTTATTAATGCTCTTGGCTACATGCTCCATGATGGACTCCATGATGAAAATAGCTGGTAGGGATCCTGTAATGATTTTTTTTTTTTCAATTTAAAGTTTTATGGTTGTGTTGATGAAAACTTGGAATGAAAAAGCACAAGTTTTTTCGACTCTGAGGCAGGAGGCTTTTGAAAATATTGTGGGAAAGGGAAAAAATGCTGGTAACCAGTCTTTTCTTCTATTCCTACAAAGCTGTCAAAGGCCTTCTTCTTCAGGGTTTTTAAAACATGAGAATGTTTGGTAAATAATCAAAAGGCCACCATTTTTTCAGTTCCAAATGTTTTCATCCAATCATCAATTTTAATTTTTGAGTCACATCAATTTTGTCATCTGCAAATACTTTTGATTTGGTCTAAAATTTTGTTAACTGGTAAAGAATTAAATATGGTACATATTTCATAAAGTAAACTGCTCATAAAAACACTGACCAGTCTTTTGAAAGAACAACCTGTGCTTGGTAGGAAATATTTCAATCTTTTACCAGGCAACCAATTGTAGACATGTCCAAATTGAGAGCACTAGCTGACTGAAAGGGTAGGAAATATTGTGAGCAAAATGGTGTTTACCAGAAGTTTCTCCTTTTTTCACACTATTTTCAGGGTTGTTAACACACAGGACTGTTTAGAAAAGAGTTACACAGATCTAAGTAGAAATAAAATTTCTTTCATGTATGACAAGATTTTATACCCATTAATGTAATTTGAAATGGATATGAAACATGAATGGATATGTCAGCAGGAAAATCATTCACAATTTCTTAAATTACACAGATGATATCATAATCTTCTTCCTAAAAAAAATTTTTGCCGTTTTTCAGCTATGATATATCTCTTAAAAATATTAAATACCTGGAGATCTAGTTGCTGTGTTTGCTGCTTTGTTAGTTTTCACTGCCACACACTCAATCTTCCAGTTAGGACAGCTGTAAGCTACAGAAAAACGAAAAAAAAAAAAGAATTCTTTACCCTGTGACCACCAAATAAACCCAACACACATATTATATCTAAAAATAAGACCACAGTAAGAGTACTTTTGAATATTCTTTTGCCCAAGATATCTCAGCAAAGCCAACAGTGTAGATGAAACACCAGACAGCATGTTTTGTGCAGTCTAATCTTGATCTACACTGACCCCAAAAGCAACTACAGTAATGATACATGGCTTAACCCTTTAACAGACCATCGCAACTTTTAATAACCCTGAGAAAGAAGCCTTTTGAAAACATTGTGTAGAGAATGGTTGGTCCTAGCTCAGAATTGAATACACCGATGAGAAGTTGTGTTACTTTCATATTTGGAAAATTCTTGAGTATAAGACTTAGAATGATCTTAAGAATGGTTGGTGAATACAAACTTAAATGTTTCAGAGCACTAATATGGACACAATGTTACACAAAGTCTGCTAAACTTACCATTATCAGCCCAGATTTGCATTAAAGGGAAAGAGCTATCATTTGGACTTATCCCACAGTCACCATAGTACGTCAATTTGATGGCATTTAACTGTCCCACCTCAGTGAATCCAACCTATAAACAAAAGGCAACATTATTCTCTTTTTGCAGAACTGCAATATCAAGGCTATGTTAGGCAAGAACAATGCTATGTAGTGTTGTATATACAAAAGATCACATTGCATGTTTTTAAAACAACTTGAGTTGTTAAACTGGTGTGAAGCTTATATATTTCCATACAAGTATACCCTGCCATACAAGTCCCATACTAGAAAATTTATAAAGAATCCTGTAGAAAAAGGTGAACTTGCTTCTAACATCCACTTGCTCACAGACTTGTGTGGGTACAAAGCATTTTCCTCCTCTTCCCACAATGGTTTGTATATTTTCAATGGCAAATCCCATCATTTGAGACAACCTTAATTTGCTGTCTGCAAAAATTTAATACTTTCTATATTGACAAGATTTTTTCATCTGCTTAAGACATAAGCAACTATTCCATAGCTATAGTCATCAGATATTTCCATTCATATTCAAGTTTAACATTGAAAGCATTAATTAATTTGATGCTGATTACCAGCATTTTCTACTATTCCCACAATGTTTTAAAATGCTTTCTTTTTCAGGACCATTAAAACTCAGGATTGCTTGGTAAAGGGTTAAATGGCCCTTTCTAAATCTTAATTTTGACACATTTCTATACTGGCTAATGAAATCCTGTGGCTAGACTTGCAATTTAAAACTTCAGGAATATACACAGAATATTATACTATAGTAACTTTCCTGCTGCTTGCATTAAATTTTTGATTCCAGCAGCGAAAGAAAATTTAATATTGCGCAAAATCTAAGGTTAATACTTGCAGTTATTGACATTTTATTTGAAAACGGGAAAACAAACAAAACAAAAAACAGTGTAGTGGCTAGTTATTTTGTTTTAATACTTGCAGTTATTGACATTTTATTTGAAAACGGGAAAACAAACAAAACAAAAAACAGTGTAGTGGCTAGTTATTTTGTTTTAATGGTGCATGAATATCATAGCCGACACAATCCCAAGTTTTAACGACAGTGACAGAGAAGACTTTTGAAAACATGGTGTGAAAAAGGAGAAAATGCTGGTAGCCAGCATTTTCTCCTTTTCCCGCAATGTTTTCTACCCTATCAAAGGCAGAAATCATCTTTTGAGTCACATTTGCATTATCATCTTTAACTCTTTCGGCGCCAAATAAACAAACTCGGCTTCTTTTGATGACTGTAAATAGAATCCACTGAGTCTCCGGAAGATTTTTATCATATAGGCTTGACCAAACAAGCGGAAGGTATAGATCAAAGGTCAGACCGCATGTTCTGTGCAGTCTGATCTTGATCTATGCCGTTCGCAAAAGGCCCTGTTTTCGCCTATGGCGCTGAAAGGGTTAAATACTTTCAATAAATACAGGCCTAAAATTTTGTTGTGTGGTAAAGGGTTAACCAATCAAATCACAAATCAATATGTATGTATTCCATGTGTGATACATCATCACAACATATTTGCAACTGTATTTAAAACTGTGTACATACAGATTGTTTTCTATCGTCTGTGTTATTTTATCCCTATGTGACGAATGTATTTTTAGCTGCAAAAATTAAATGTATCTAATAATGAAAATATTGGCGGTTAATATGGTCCCTCTGCTGATATAAATACTGACCTGGTAAGTTGCAAGGAAAGGAAATCTTTTACCCATCACCTTCATGTTATCTCCAAGTGTAAGGCGAAACTTCACTGGCCTTTAAATGGATAGGAAAAGCACTGATTGATTAATTGATTGATTGAATGGTGTTTTGTACTGCTTTCAACATTATTACAGTCATAATTACAGCAACAGCTCACATATTCATGTGTATGTTTGTCCTGGGTTTCACCAGTACTAGGCTAATGCTCTACAGAGTCTTGCCCAGGGACACTCCCATGAAAATCCTAGTTGACTGATTGAAGCTCGAACCCAGTACCTCCAGGTCAAAAGTCCTAGACTTTACCACTGAGCCATGCAGGACCCCTATGGAAAAAGCCATGTTATTTAACACTTTACCAAACAGCAGTATTTTGGACCTGTCCAAATTCAAAGCATTTGCAGATGGCAAATTAAATCTGGCTCACACAATGGCTTTTGTTCTTGAAAAAGCAGAAAATATTGTGGGAAAAGGAGAAAAGGCTGGTTTCCAGCATTTTCTTCTATTCTCACGATGTTTTCAAAGGCCTTCTTCCTCAGGGTCGTTACAACTCCAGATACTGAAGTAAAAAGGATTAACTCTTTACCACACAATCACGGGTTTTAACAACCCTGAACAAAGAGCCTTTTGAAAACATTGTGGGAACAGGAGAAAATGCTGGTAACCACAATGTTTTCTACCCTTCCCAAAACAAATTTCAATTTTTGAGTGATGTTTATTTAGTTGTCTACAAATGCTTTCAATTTGGACAAGTCTAAAATTTTGTTGTGTGGTAAAGAGTTAAATGAAAAACACACGCTCAAAGAGCTGTAGAGTAGTTTTTATCATGTAGTGTAGCACAGACAATTATGGAAAGGACTGAGTCACAGACAGTCCCCAAGCAATCCCCCACACAATTTCCATCCTGCTTTCTTGCCTTTTTCTCACTGTGTATTGTGTACATGTCCGCACGCTCCACACAAGTATATTGTGAAGGCTTGCTAGCTCACATAATCATTGACTCTGCCCAATTTAACTCTTTACTACATGACAAAAGTTTAGGCTAGTCCAAACTGAAAGCATTTGCAGACCACAAAATGATCGTGTCTGAAAAAAAGAAATGTGTTCTGGGAAGGATAGAAGACATTGTGAGAAAATGATAAAATGCTGGCTACCACAATGTTTTCAAAAGGCTTATTTCTCAGGGTCGTTAAAACCCGAGCTTGTGTGGTATAGAGTTAATCAACAAACCCTTTACCAAATAATCCCTTGTTTAATTGACCCTTAAGAGAAAGTACTATGAAAACATTTGGGTAAAAGGAGAAAATGTTGGTTACAAGTCTTTTCTCCTTTTTCCCACAATGTTTTCTACTCTTTCCATGACAAATTCAATCTCTTGAGCCACATTTAATTTGTTGTCGGCAAATTCTTTCAAGTGGGACCAGTCTAAAATTTTGTTGTTAAGACTTCAAACAATGAAAAGATCAAGTAACCACCTTTTGAAATTATGTCCCACTGTACAAAATTGTTCTGCAGTAGATTATTCATGGCAATGCAATTTCAATATTGAGTGGTAAATATCAAAATGTTCATGTATGAGGAGTTTACATGTATATGAACTGTGCCCTGGCAAAAGGGGGCTTAATTTACCTCCGTGATGCGTGATACCTATCAAGCCATCACACAATTATGGATCCATAGTAGCCACTATTTTTAACAACTGACTTAATCATGCGGTAGACTGGTCCCTTAGGATACAAAATATTGACCAATAGCAAAAAGTTTAGGCCAAGTCAGCCTGTGCAGACTGTGCAGGCTGACCTGGGTCAATACTTTTCACAGAAGCATGAAATATATCAACTAAACAAAATTCAGAAAACACCTTGAACAAACATACTTAACCCATTACTACACAATCCTGAGTTTTGATGGCCTTGAGAAAGAAGGCTTTTGAAAAGCATTGTGGAAAAGGAAAAAAAACAATTATTACCAACATTTTCTCCTTTTCCCACAATGTTTTCTAATTGTCTGGGACAAACTGACCCATTTGAGCCACATTTGATTCGCCACTGTGCAAATGGTTTTATAACAGAAGAATCTAAAATGTTGTTGTTTGGTAAAAAGTTAAAAGCATACCTATTCAACAGATTGGCAGCCAATCCACAGGCTGCTGCTATCCAACTATTCCTTGTAATTTTGGCCCCATAAGCTCCACCCAGTCTTTTAACTTGGACATTAATGCTGTAGGAGAGAGAGACAAAGATAAACAGATCTAATGTTCAACAGCCACAACAAGTTTCTGGCAGAAAAATGAGTTATAAAACGAGGTAAGAAGTAAACAAAAGATAGAGCAACCTGTAAACTTTTTAGCTAGTTTTGAAATTCATTTTTCTGCATGTGACCAACCATACAATATAGACTGTCATCTTCACAATAATTTCCATACTTTTAGCCAAGCCCCCATAGCTCAGTCTGTAGCGCACAGGACTTGAGAACAGAAGGTCGCTGGTTCGATCCCCGGCTTGGCAATTTCTTTCCGAGGACTGATGATAGTCATCCCAACAGGATTCATTCCCCCCTCACCATTGTTTCGACGATGGTTATGTGGAAAAGCAGCCAGTGGATTGGAAAGAATATTCTGCAGAGTACTGGTAAAAGAAAATGCGGGAAAGTATGGATGATATAACTAAAATAATGTTGGAAATGGCATTAAACACCATGCAATCAATCAATCAATCAATCAAGAGAGAAAGAACAAGACAGAAGGAACTACAGAGAGAGTGAGAATGGTATGATCATGTATTACATTGTATAAATATGATAAAGTACCAGTAAGATACAGATTAAATGAGCCTTGCTCTGTGAAAAGGGGGCTTAATGCATTTGCAAAAAGTATCAATCCAGGTCAGCCAGCGCAATTCGCGCAGGCTGACCTGGACTGAAACTTTTTGCTATTGGTCAATTTTCTGGGTGTCAAAGGATCAGTCTACCTTATGATACAGTTGGTTGTTAGACATACTGGATTTTTGCCGGATCCTAAAATAATGTTGGAAATGGCATTAAACACCATGCAATCAATCAATCAATCAATCAAGAGAGAAAGAACAAGACAGAAGGAACTACAGAGAGAGTGAGAATGGTATGATCATGTATTACATTGTATAAATATGATAAAGTACCAGTAAGATACAGATTAAATGAGCCATGCTCTGTGAAAAGGGGGCTTAATGCATTTGCAAAAAGTATCAATCCAGGTCAGCCAGCGCAATTCGCGCAGGCTGACCTGGACTGAAACTTTTTGCTATTGGTCAATTTTCTGGGTGTCAAAGGACCAGTCTACCTTATGTTACAGTTGGTTGTTAGACATACTGGATTTTTGCCGGATCCTTAATTACGTTTTGACATGCTTGGTATCATGCATTACAGAGATGCATTAGGCCTGCTTTTGCCAGAGCATGGCTCAAATAAAATAGTCTGATTCTGATATAAGTTGTAGAACTTAATTTCACAGTCAATGCAAAATGAACAGGCATAAATATTTCAAATAAAAGTTCTTGTTTTAACCCTTTGGGCACCATAGTTGAAATCGAGGGCTTTTTGCGGATGGCATAGATCCAAGATCAGACTGCACTGAATGTGCAGTCTAATCTTGATTCTATGCCAATCACTCATTTAGTCAACTATAAGATAAAATTTTTTCCTATACTCACATGATCGTATTTTCAGCTGTCAAAAGAGGTCGAGTCTTTATATTTAGCACTGAAAGTGTTAATATCAACGCATGAGTAAACCAAAATTATGACCAACCTGCTTTTAGGTAAACCTGTAACTTGTGAGATGGCATTCTGACTGTAGTCTAACCATTGTGTCGTTGTATAGACATCCATTCCATCTTCTTTTGGCACACACAGACTTGCCTGTAGACAAGACATATGTTAACAGTTATATACAGTTTACTCTTTACAAAATGACAACATACAGACTCATTGTAATCTAAAACTCTTGGATCCTACAAATCAAATAAGACTCAACTAATCAAATTTGTCTGTGAAAGGGTATAAAACATTGTGGAAATAGGATAAAATGCTGGCTACCTGCATTTTCTCCATTTCCAACAATGTTTTCAAAATCCTTTATCCTATCTTTGATCTACACTGTCCTTTTTGCTGAATCACTGTTGACAAAAGCAACCATGAAATTGCAATTATTTTGGTCTTATTTCTTGGTTGAAAATGTCTGATAGGTTTATTGGGTGGGTTAGGGGTTTGGTGAGATGTTAAAAAAAAGAAGAGAAAAATGTAGGTAGAGATACCTGTGTTTCCATGTGAAAGTGGAACTGTGTCCCCATTGAGATGTTTCCATTTATGACCTTTGGCGATTGGGAAATGACAGCTAAAGTAAAAATAACAAAATTGAGAAAAAGATAAATACTTTCATAGACAAAGTTTAACTCTTTACCACACAATCCAGACTATGAAAGAAGGTTTCTTGAAACATACTGGGAAAAGGATAAAATGCTAGTAACCAGCATTTTCTCCTTTTCTCACTATGTTTTTTTTACCCTATCAAAAACCAATTCCATCATTACTAGTACCCTACATTTTCTCCTTTTCCCACAATGTTTTCTAAGCCTTCAAAGACAAAATCCAATTGTTTTAGCCACACCCAATATGTCATATGCAAATGCTTTCAGTTTGGACAAGTCTGAGTTATTGTCATTTGGTAAAGAGTTAAATAGACACACTAATCTAGTAACTATCATTTTCTCCTTTTCAGGCAATGTTTTCTATCTTTTCAGTTAAATCCCATCATTTCAGCCACACTGAATTTATCATACACAAAAACTTTCAATTTGGAAAAATCTGAATAATTGTCATTTGGTAAAGAGTTAACCCTTTCCCCAAGAACAAATTTAGACTCTTCCAAGTTTGGAAAATTCTGTAGATAACACATTTAAAATCAGAAAAAATGATCTTAAGTTCTCATATAGTGTAGAAAACATTTTGGGAAAAGAAGAAAATCCCTTTCCCACAATGCTTTCAAAAGCCTTCTTCCGCACAGTTGTGAAAACTTACAATTGTGTTGTAAAGGGTAAAATAAACTTACTATCAGGATCTCCTACCACAACATCATCACATGGCTTCGGGAAGAAAGATTTCTGATCTATAGCCTCCTGTAGGTCTAACAATGGCTTCTGGATATTTTTGTAGGTGACCTTGACAGCATAAACAGCACCTAGGGCTCCTCCGTACGTCTCTGTAAACGGACAGGATAGAAAGTTGTTCTAAATTACATTATATGCTTCAACAATATACTCTGTTTTGGAAAACTCTTTAGCTGCTAAGCGTGACTCACTGACCTTTTGCTGACACTGTAGATGAAGATCAGACTGCACAGAATGTGCAGTCTGATCTTGGATCTACACTGTCCGATAAGGAGATGTTTCCCCAACCCCCATAACTTAGAAATACCAATGCTTTGGTTTTTACCATCATTTAACCCTTTACCAAAAAAAAAAAAAAAAAAAAAAAAAAAACATTAAGAGAATTATACTTGAGTCATGCTCTGTGAAAAGGGATTTAATACATCTGCAAAATGTATTCACCCAGGTGGGTCAACACATTTTGCTATTGGTCAATTTTCTGAATGTCAAAGGACCAGTCTATCTTATAATTGTAGGTTGTTAGACAAAATGAATTTTACGGATCCATGATTATATTATGACTTGCTTGGTATCATGCATCACAGAAATGTGTTAAACCCCCTTTTCCCAAAGTGCCACTCATTTCTTCAACTCTTTATCAAATGGCAAAGTTTTACACTAGTCTAAATTGAAGGCATTTGCAGATGACAAATGAAATGTGGCTAAAATGATGACTCTTGTCTTTTGAAAGGCAGATAAAAATCATGGGAAAAGGAGAAAATACTGGTTACCAGCAATTTCTCTTTTTCTCATAATGTTCTCCACCCTTTTTACCACACTGTTTTCAAAAGCCTTATTCCTCAGGGTCATTAAAATTTTGGATTGTGTTGTAGAGAGTTACTGGTGATTCAAAGAAAATAATTGCACAAATAGAGTATATTCTGGTGAAATGACTATGTAGACATATATATATATGAGCCATGCTCTGGTAAAAGGGGACTAAATGCAATTCCATGATGCATGATGCCAAGCAAAACATCAAGTAACTAGAGATCCATAAATCCACTTCGTCTAACCACTGACTGAATCATGACGTAAACTTGTCCTTGAACTACAGAAAATTGACCTATAGCGAAAAGTTTCAGCCCAGATCAGCCTGCACAGAGTGTGCAGGCTGACCTGGGTCGATACTTTTCGCAATTTCATTAAGCCCCCTTTTCACAGAGCATGGCTCATATATAACTAATTAGAAGGCCCTGAAGGGCCTGAATATGCTCTACTGGCAGGGAATTAAATCTTGCTTTTATGCTAGCATACATTATGAATTCATGATGCAAAAAGACAAATTTTCAAAAAAAAAAAATGGCTACTTATCCCACATTGTTTCTTGGATTTTTTTTCAAAATCAATAGGATTCAAGCTGTTGATGAGACAAAACAACTGGGTGAATTTCACAAAAATCTGATTACAAATGCAGACTTTATCATGTAAACAAGAATTGGAAATTTTCAACATGAAATGGCTACTTTTCCCACATTGTTTCTTCGATTTTTTTTTCAAAATCAATAGGGTTGAAGCTACTGATGAGATAAACAAACTGTGTGATTTTCATGAAAATCTGACCAGAAATACAGACTTTATTGCGTAAACAAGAACAGAAAATTTAAATTTTCAACTTTAAATGGCTACTTTTCCCATACTATTTGTTGGATTTTTTTCAAAGTCGATAGGGTTGAAGCTATCGATGAAATAAACAAACTGTGCAAGTTTCACGAAAATCTGAAGTTTTTGCAGACTTTATCGCGTAAACAAGAACTGGAAATTTTCAACTTGAAATGGCTACTTTTCCCATACTGTTTGTTGGATTTTTTTCAAATTCAATAGGGTTGAAGCTATTGATGAGATAAACAAACTGTGCAAGTTTCATGAAAATCCGGCAACAAATGCAGACTTTATCGCGTAAACAAGAAAAAGACTAACGGACGGACAGACGGACGGACGGACAGATGGACAGACAGACGGACGACGGAAACCCCGCCATGACATAAGCTCTGCTGGCTTTCAGCCAGTAGAGTTAATAAATGTCATACCTGCCAAGACAATAGCAACAGGCTGTCCGCAGTAAGATACCTGATCACTAGCTAAAACCTGTAACAAACATATACAGCATCTGGACCAATATTCACAAATCATTCTTAAGAACATTCTTTGTCTTATTCTCCAAGATTTTCCTAATTTGAAAGTATTACGACTTCTGATTGGCTAAACCATTTGATTTAGCCAATCAGAAGATGTGTTACTTTCAAATTTGGAAAAATCTGAAGAATAAAACTAAGAATGTTCTTAACCCTTTCCCAAACGACAAATTTTAGACTAGTCCAAATTGAAAGAGTTTGCAGACGACAATTTTAAATTTGATGAAAATGGCAGAAAGGTCTCAAAATGGGTAGAAAACACTGTGGGAAAAGGAGAAATTGCTCGTTACGAGCAATTTCTCCTTTTCCCACAGTGTTTTCAAAAGACTTGTACTGCAGACACGTGAAAACCAGGGCTTGTTTGGAAAAGGGTTAAGAATGGTTAGTGAATACGGTCCCAGATTACATCAAAACGATCTAACCAACAGAAACAACAAGAAGGTCAAAATGACCCTGTATTACATTGTATTTGCCAAAAGAATGAAAAAGGCTTATTCTCAGCTGAAACTGGATGAACTTAATTCTTTCGACAACAAAATACAATAAGAGGCCCAAGAGGGTAGGAATTGCTGCATTGGCGAATACTAAGCATTCCCTTAATGCAAAGGAAAAAGTTGAAATCAATCCTAAATTTTCATTTTCTTTATGTACTATCAGCTCTAAGTCATGTAATTCTCTTTACTTAGAGTTCAAGCATTATGCTACACTTTCAAATTTCATGTATATAAAAGTATAAAAGAGTGAGAAGACATTCCCAAACCTTATAACCCATCACCACACCGTAAGATTTTGGGCTCATTGAATTTGCAACATTAGCGGACAACAAATTAAATGTGGCTCAAATGATTGGTTTTTCCTTTTTTCTCCTTTAATGTTTTCAAAAGCCTTCTGTCCATGGGTCATTCAATCTTGTAATTGTTTGGTCAAGGGTTAAACAAGCTTTTATTGAAAAAAAAAAGAGTTTCACAATCCTGACTCTTAATGACCCTGTTAAAAAATGCCTTTTGAAAACATTGTGGGAAAAGGAGAAAATGCTTGTAACCAGCATTTTCTCCTTTCTCCACAATGTTTTCTACCCTTCCCAAAACAAATTTCAATTTTTCAGTATTTTAGTATATTTTTTTTGTTGTTGTAATGCTTTCAATTTGGACAAGTCTAAAATTTTGTTGTTTGATAAAGAGTTTAACGGTCAAAGAAACAAAAAATTCTAGTTGAATACTACCTGTTCAGGGGTCAGACCAGGTATAGCCCAATTGTTTACTCCTGGAATATCCTTTGCTGTGATCACTGAGATCACACCTGGCATTGCCTGATTGAAAAATAAAAATAGTCCTTTGAACTCGTAACCTGTTATAGTACAGCCTGTATTTGATAAATACCATATTCAACAAATAGTCCACTTTCCAACAATATCATACATGTACTACTTTTCTGAAAGTCTAAAATTAGCCCCTTCAGGGTTTTTGCAAAGAACCATTTGCAAATCATGAATAACTTCAAATTTTAATAATGTTCTCAAGATTAAAGAAGTGATCTACATGTAGCTGCCATTCTTTTACATCAGCTTTAACGTATTAAGAATACAAAACTGCATGTAGGTAAATTCATAAAACCTATCATCCCTCAACAAAGAGCAATAACAAACAGATACATGTATTTTTAACTCTTTACCAAACAACAAAATTGTAGAGTAATCCAGATTGAAAGCCTTTGCAGACAACAAATTAAATGTTGCACATATTATGAAATTTGTCTTTGCAAGGGTAGAAAACATTGTAGGAAAAGGAGAAAATGCTGGTTACCAGCATTTTCCCCTTTTCCTACAATGTTTCCAAAAGCCTTCTCGGGATTGTGTTGTAAAGGTTTAACTCTTTAGCGATGTTAACCACAAACTTTTAGACTTCTCTGAACTGAAGGCGTTTTCCAGACAACACAATAATTGTAACTCAAAAATTGAAATTTAACTTTTGAAAGGTAGAAAATATTGTGGAAAACGAGGAAAATCCTGTTTACCAGTATTTTCTCCTTTTTCCACAATGTTTTCGAAAGTAATCTTCTTAAGGGGTGTTTAAACATAGGACTGTTTGGTGAAGGGTTAATAAAGCCTACATGTTACACTTTTTTTCTCAAAATCTAAAGAAGCATACTTTTGTTCCAATTTTATATAATTGTAAGATAGATATTTGAACTGCACTCTGGGAAAAGGGGTTTAATGCATCTCCGTGATGCATTATACAAAGCAAGTCATTATATGATTATGGACTGAATTTGTCTAACAGCCAATTGAATCATGAGGTAGACTGGCTCTGTGACATGCAGATTATGTACAAATAGTAAAAAGTATCGACCCATGTCAGCACAGGCTGCTCAGGGTGACAAGTGTCGATACTTTTTTTCAGAGGCATTAAACACCTTTTTCATAGAGCATGGATAATTTTTTACTTCTAAATGAAAGAAACTCTATCACAATGTAACATACCAAAGCTGCCGAGGGATCAATGTTATCAATCAACGCATTTCCCACTGTGCTGAGTACAAAAGCAGCCTCTAATTGGTTTGGATATGCAGGCGTATCATCTACGTATTCAGCTTCACCAGTTGCCTAGGTAACAATATTAACTCTTTACCAAACAACAAATTTTTAGACTGGTCCAAATTGAAAGATGACAAAATAAATGTAACCCAAAAACTGAAACTTGTTTTTATAAGGTTAGAAAACATTGTGGCAAAAGGAGAAAATGCTGGTTACCAGCATTTTCTCCTTTTCCCACAATGTTTTCAAAAGGCTTCTTTTTCAGGGTCGTTAAAAGTCGGGATTGTGTGGTAAAGAGCTAAACAACTTAATTTGATATGTGCTTTAGCAATAAAATCTGAAAAATAAATTTCAGTCGCTCAGTAGATTGATTTTCAGTGAAAATTTTAAGTTGGAAAAGAGGCATAACTGCATCAAAAATATTTTAATGGTTACCTGCCCTTCTTGCATGCCTTTCCCTCATGATAGTTAACAACTGGTCTGAGTTTGAAGTAAATATCTTCAGTAACGATAGGGATATCATAAAATGTCAAAGTTTTTGTATGACGTTGGAAAAGACAACAACATCACAAACAGGGCTATGAAAATACCTTGATGTCTTCTTTGAGAACAGATGAGCTCAAAATAAAACATGGTCAAGTTTTAAAACCTATGGGGCCAGAAATCTCACATGGCACAAGATGTCATGCTGGAAACACTGCAGATTGTGTTTTCCTTTGATGAACAATTTATAAATTGACATGTGTAACAAATAGTTCGCTCATCATAGGAAATGTAATCATACTGGTGGTGACTGGGAGAAAAAAAAGTTTAAAGTGTCTTTTCCACACAGCAACAAAGGGACCTTATGTTATGCACCAGGTGGTAGTTACTGGTGTTTTTGCATTCATCCCTTGTAACATTTTACTCAATCATTGTATTATAATAAAATTTGTAGCATTTATCAATGATACATCCCATTATATGTCACCAAGTTTTGGTATAAAAGTGTCCGTAAAGAGCTTAGTAATGGGAAAAGTCTGCATATTCCTGTGACAACCCTGACAAATGCACACATTTCATTCACAAAGCAGTTGCAGTCCAAGAGTTAAGTCAATCAACAATACCTGGGCATTGGCTTCAAGTTTTTTCAAAGGCTCTGTCACTGGATATTCAATTTTTTTGGTGTCGTACGTCTGTTTTCCAGATGAAATGGGGCGTTCCAATATCAACTGTGTGGAGCCAGTTCGGAACCGGGGACCAGCATGTGTACCAGCAACATGTAATACAAACTAAAACAAGAAATGGCAAACACTCTACCAAACAATCCCATGTTTTAATGACCCTGCTGAAGAAAACTTGGGAAAACATTGTGGGTAAAGGAGAAAATGCTGGTCTCCAGCATTTTCTCCTTTTCCCACAATGTTTTCTACCATTTTCACAACAGAAACCATATTTTGAGCAAAGCTGAATTTGTCATCTGCAAATGCTTTCAATTTGGTTAAGTGTAAAATTTCTTTGTTCAGTAAAGAGTTGACTAATTCCAAAGCATTTGCAGGCAGCAAATTAAAGCTGGCTCAACTGGTAGAAATTGTCTATGACAGTTTAGAAAATATTGTGGGAAAAGTAGAAAATGGAGGCTACCAGCATTTTGCCTTTTTCTCACAATGTGTTCAAAAGCCTTCCTCCCCTGGGTAATTAAAACTCATGATTGTGTGGTAAAGAGTAAAGTTAATCCATTACTGTACATGTAACTTTATGACATTCCTTAAACCAGTACAAGTAATGCAAAACAGAAACATATTCAGGGAAGGAGAAAGCATTTTCAAGCAAGATGTGGAAAAAGCATTAAGGAAAAAGCAGCAACTGTTGTAATGTCTTAACAACCCACAACTCTTGACCACCCTAAATGAGTTTTAACCACCCTAAATGAGAAGGCTTTTGAAAACATTGCGGGACAGCAAAACATTGTGGTTACCAGCATTTTCATCTTTTTCCACACACAATGTTTTCTCCCATTTGAAAGACAGCAATCATCTTTTGATCAACATGTAATTTGTCATCTTCAAATGCTTTCAAATTAGACAAGACTAAAATTTTGTTGTGTGGTAAAGGGTCAAAACTGCCTGTATGGTATGTGTTTATTCAGGAGAAATATGTCATTACATATTCACATTCTCCAAAACCTTTTAAATCAGAATTTAGTAAAAAGAAAACATTCAATGGCAGACAAAATTGTAGACTTGTCCAAATTGAAAGTTTTTGCTCTTGACAGTATTTGCTCTTGACAAACTGAATTTGACTCAAAAATTGAAAATTGTCTTTGAAAGCATATAAAACACAGAAGAGGAGAAAATGCTCTAAGGTTTCTAAACCCTTTACCAGACAATCCCCACATTTAATGACCCTAAGGAAGAAGCCTTTTGAAAACATTGTGGGAAAAGGAGAAAATGCTGGTAACCAGCATTTTCTCCTTTTCCCACAATGTTTTCTACCCTACCAAAGACAAATTTCATCATTTAAGCCACATTTAAATTGTCGTCTGCAAATGCTTTGAATTTGGACAAGTCTACATTTTTGTCGTTTGGTAAAGAGTTAAACTAAATTCATAAGTATACTTCTTCAGGGCTGTTATTGTTTGGGAAAGCATGAACTTATTATAACCTTTTTTCTACTCCCTTTCCTGGCATCTAAGGACTGAAAAATCAATACAGAGATACACATAATTACAATGAACATTCTAGTCAAATGAAAGTCTTACTTTGTAGAACAGTGCCACAGCTAGATCTGTTCTGTATTTAACACTGGACAAGACTGGTGAACTGTCTGCTTTGATTTCTGATTGAAGGGTACTCAATGCAGCTGAAAGACAAACAGACAAGACCTTACTTTGTTATTTAGAAAATTCTTTTAGAATTGGACTAAGGGTGCTTTTAAAAATGGTTGGTGAATACAGGCTTTGATCTAAAAGTGGACCTGAAAGTCCAGACACCCATCAAGCCATAACGTTCTGTAAAATTCAGGTTATCTTACACATGGTCACTGTTAAATACAGTCCTAATAAATTGCTCAGCCATTTTGTATAAAGAAAAATTCAACAATTTACTATGAGTATGTATACTAAAAATCACATGAACCGAAATCAAATTCATTACAACCTCAAAATATTTTTATCAGGGCCTGTATACCACAGTCATTCTTGAGAAGATTCTCAGTCTTATTCTCAAGAATTTTCTAAATTTGAAAGTAACACAACTTCTGATTGGCTAAACCGAGCCTTTACCCCACAATCCTGACTTTTAATGACACTGAAATATGAGCAATATGGCTTTTGAAAACACTGTGGGAAAAGGAGAAAGTCTGATTACCAGAATTTTCTCCTTTTCCTACAACTTTTTCTACCCTTTCAAAGATGACTTTGCCCATTTACCCATCTTACTTTCATAATCCTTTCCCAAACAAGCCCTGGTTTTCACGTGTCTGCAGTACAAGTCTTTTGAAAACACTGTGGGAAAAGGAGAAATTGCTCGTAACAAGCAATTTCTCCTTTTCCCAGTGTTTTCTACCCTTTCTGAGACCTTTCTGCCATTTTCATCAAATTTAAAATTGTCGTCTGCAAACTCTTTGAATTTGGACCAGTCCAAAATTTGTCATTTGGGAAAGGGTTAAATTTAGAATTAGACTTAGAATGAATTTAAGAACAGTTGGTCAATATGGACCCAGATTGTCTAATGAATAGTAGATGTTGCTGATCCAAGATATTTCAGCTCTCAGATCAGGCTGAACATTCTGAACCATCTGGTCTTGGATCGCTGTCTACAAAAGCAAATAAAGTTTTGATAGGCATGTAAGAGACTCACTCTGTAATACTGTGGGATCCAACAAAACTTTACCATTCAAATAGGCTTCTGTTTTGGATGCCCTGTCCTGAAGTAAAACAACAAACAAACCGTTATGTACATGATCTTCAACAGCTTCATTTCCTGTGTAAGCCGTTATTTCTTTACCACACAATTTGGAGTTTTAAAGACCCTGAAAGAGAAAGCTTTTGAAAACATTGTGAGAAAAGAAGAAAATGCTGGTAACCAGCATTTTCTCCTTTTCGCACGATGTTTTCCACCCTATCACAGACAGAAATCATTATTTGAGCTATGTTGGATTTAGCGTCTGCAAATGCTTTCAATTTGGTCCGGTCCAAAATTTTGTTGTTTGGTAAAGAGTTAATTCTCCAACATCGATTTTTCCATCTTTTGCATCTCTGTAAAATATGTTCTCTACACCAAAAAACAAAATTTTAGGCTTGTCCAAACTGAAAGTATTTGTACATGACATAATATGGCATGTCTCAACTGATGGGCTTTGCCTCTGAAAGGCTACCAAATATTTTAGGGAACAGAAAAAGTGTTTATCAACATTTTCTCATTTTCACACAATGTTTTCAAAAGTTTTCCCTCTCGGAGTCTTGGGATTGTAAAGTAAAGGGTTAAGAGAAAAGGAGAAATTCATTTTCTACATGCAACTTATACTCTTCTTTTGATATTCTCCATACAGTAAATGAACTTTTTCAGAAAGTGTAAAGTAAGCCTGCGTGGTGATGGACACAGTTATATGTTACTGGGTTTGTATGTGAATACATGAATATCCCTTTACCACACAATCCCAAGTTTTAACGACCCTGGGGAAGAAGCCTTTTGAAAACATTGTGGGAAAGGGAGAAAATGCTGGTAACCTGCATTTTCTCCTTTTCCCACAATGTTTTCTACCCTTCTAAAAATGAATTTCTAATTTTGAGTCAGGTTTATCTTGTCTTCTGCAAATACTTTGAATTTTGAATGGTCCAAAATTTTGTCATTTGGTTGAGATATTGTGTAGGTCATGTTTTCTTGGCACAGTTGCTCAAGCTTGCGAGGGTAACTATGCAAAAAGAACAAGTCTAGCACAATAAATTCCCATGCAAATCCAATAACCATTTTGTCATGTAGTGTGATATTGCTTACAATTTCTGAGTAATTCTTTTGTTTTATTATTTCATTTTGGTACTTTCCTTTTCATTTCAAAAGCAATGAAGTATATGTTTTGTTAATTTACCATCCTGTTGCAGAATTTTAATATTGGAGAATAAACAAAACTTAACTGCCAGGAGTATTCTGGCAAGATAATCAGCTATGCACCCCAAAAAGGAAAGATTAATCTATGAATGGTATACAGGCTTCGACTCACTTAAGAAATGTCTTCATTTTTGAAGCGTTTCTGAATAACAAAATTCAATATGCCCCTACTTTATTAACCAACAAAATTTTGGACATGACCAAATTACAAGCATCTGCTGACAACAAATTTAGATGTGGCTCAAATGATGATTTTGTCTTTGACAAGGTAGAAAACATATTGTGAGAAAAGTAGAAAAGGCTGGTTATTAGCATTTTCTCCTTTTCCCAACAATGTTTTCAAAAGCCTAATTTTTAACCCTTTACTACACTATCCTAACTCAGGATAGTGTGGTAAAGGGTTAAACCATTTGTCTACAAATATGACTTGTGCAGGTATGATTACAGTTCACAGCTCTGGAAAAAAAGAGGTGGTAATGATGCAATTGCTTCTGACAAGGAATTGCACCTTTTTCCACAATCTTTTCCAGATTATTGTACTTTTCTTTCCTTTCTGTCAAACATTCACTTTGTCCCCAGTATAATTTGTGATAATTTTCTGTAGGTCTAAAATTAATCTGTACAGTAAAATGTTAACCCTTTACTACACAATCCCAAGTTTAAACGACCCTAAAGAAGAAGGCTTTTGAAAACATTGTGGGAAAAGAAGAAAATGCTCACAACCAGCATTTTCTCATTTTCCCGCAATCTTTTCTACCCTATTAAAGACAGAAATCATCATTAGAGCTACATTCAAGTTGTCATCTGCAACTGCTTTCAATTTGGACGAGTCTAAAATTTTGTCATTTGGTACAGAGTTAAGGCACTGATATAAAAGAAACATTTACTTACAAAGGCAGCACCCAGTCCCCCATAAACAATTACAGGCTCCTCCTTCAGTGTAAAAGTAGCTTTGTCCATCTTGATTCTAAACCCTCCTGTCACATAACTGTGAGCATTCTAGGTATATAGAAAAAAATATCTAAGTCTTTATCAAACACCAAAGTTTGGACTTGTCCAAATCCAAAGCACTTACAGACGACAAACTATTTGTGACTCAAACTGTGAAATTTTGTCTTTGCAAGAGTAGGAAACAATTTTGGAAAAGGAAAAAATACTAGTTACCAGCATTTTCTCCTTTTCCAACAACATTTTCAAAAGCCTTCTTTGTCAGAGTCATTAATTTGCATGTGTGGTAAAGGGTCAACTTGATTAACCCTTTACCGCACAATGCCGCCTTTTGACACCCCTGGAAAAGAAACCTTTTGAAAACATTGTGGGAAAAGGAGAAAATGCTGGTAACCAGCATTTTCCCCTTTTCCCACAATGTTTTCTACACTATCAAAGAAAAATTGCACCATTTGAGCCACACTGAAATTGTCGTCTGCAATTTGGACAAGGCTAACATTTTGTTGTCTGGTAAAGGGTTAAAAGTCTTTCACTGGTTTAGTTGGGTAAGTACTTCAAACGTTTTTTCCTCTTTTAACCTTTCTTGTTCATAAGATACAAATATAGAGTTTTGAACATATTTTGTGCAATGTCAATGAAATATTATTCTGGTAAAAGTCCATCCAGCAGTTAACCCTGGTTTATCGTCTGCAAATGCTTTGATTTTGGACGAGCCTTAAATTTTCTTGAGTGGCAAAGGATCAAACTAACCTGTGCACGTGGTTGAACTTTATAGAACTTAATCATCTCATCGTCATCCAGCACTGTGAAGGAGAAATTGGTGATCAACTTCCCAGTGATATCTGTGGTCAGGAAATTCTGGATGTCAGTGGAATCTCCCATAAACCCTGGATGTAGGAAAAAAAAAATGATAATTGTTTGTTTTGATGGTAGGAAAAAAATATGTACTTATTGTCTGTTTTGATGTAAGAACAAGATAAATGAGAGAGTGTACACTACAACTCTTTATCACACAATTCCAAGTTTTAACGACCCTGTTGAAGAAGCCTTTACAAGCATTTTCTCCTTTTCCCACAATGTTTTCTACCCTATCAAAGACAAAAGTCATCACGTCATCTGCGAATCCTTTCAATTTGGTCGTGTACAAAAAATGTTGTTTGGTAAAGGGATAAATAATATCAGTCAACAAGTCAAAGGAGATGTATTAATTTGGTTTATCACATAAAACCTCCTCCAGCAATGTATCATACCCATGACTTATTTTCGATAATACACTAGTTCTTTGGGTCCCTGTTCTGATCACTTTTTAGTCATGAGCATGTGAAGCCAGAGAAACTAGCCACAGCATGTGCCGGAATTTAAACTACTACACCGTTTCGCAGAAAAATGACGTCATTGTTGCCAAGGCATATAAGCGTGGAAAGTTTTTTATTTTCATGTGTAACAAAAACAAAAAAATGCAGTTGAAGTTTTTCAAAATCAACAAAATTGTGGAAATAGGTTCCTTTAGGAACTGTTTAATTCTACTTTCAGTGTAAGTGTCAAAAAGCTATCTACTTGTGTATGTACACATTTGAAACCGAACAACAACTTTAAACATGGACCCGTGAACGGTATTAAGGCTGAAGGTGATGATGCAGGATACTTATTTGACTGTCATTCGTTTTATGTGATAAATAGAATCTCACATTCGTGTTTATGTATTATCATTTTTATCAAACTCGTTGACTAAAATGTATATGGTGCTCGCCAAGACTCGCGTCATATAATTTTAGTCAACTCGTTTGATAAAGATGATAATACATAAACACTCATGTAAGATCCTCTATATCTGCAACCAGATATATCTCAGCCTTATAAAAAAGCAAAGAATTAATCATACATGTATCCACTTCTGAAAATAGATAAACATAAAATTCTTTTTCTTCATCTCATGTTGAATAATATGATTATCAAAACAACAGTAATTTGATGTTATAAAAGATTTGAGCCATGCTCTCAGAAAAGGGGTTTAATGTGTATGCATAAAAATTAACAACCAAGTCTGTGTAGTAACCAGCATTTTCTCCTTTTCCCACAGTGTTTTCTATCTTTTCATACACAAATCCCACAATTTGACGTACTATCAGCATGTCCTCTGCTTTGAATACAGACAAGTCAAAATTTTGTTATTTGGTTAAGGCTTAATATATTTTCATTATCTTAAATTTTAACCATACAACAAAATTTTAGAGTGGTCTAAATTGAAAGCATTTACAGATGGCATATTAGATACTGCTCATATAGTGAGATGTCTTTGATAGTAGAGAAAACATTGTGGGAAAAGGAGAAAATGCTGGTTACCAGCATTTTCTCCTTTTCCCACAATGTTTTCGAAAGCCTTCTCTAACAGGGTCATCAAAAGTCATGATTGTCTGGTAGAGGGTTAAGTCTAATACTGTGTATGATACAGTGTAAGATAACAATATTTCCCAACTCACCTGTCCAAATTTTCGCTTTCAACACATGCAGCATTACAAATATATCTGATGGAAAGTCTCTGTGAATGTGCTTCATGACAATGTTTCCAGCCCATGTTGCTCTCTGAAATAATAATAACACTTAGACTAGCTCTTAACTTCTTCTTTGAACCTAAAACCTGCTAAATAAGTGAAATGAAAAAGATTTTGCTACTTCAAAGGTATTTTTATAGGGAAAAATATCTCTTAAACAGACAGTGTAGATCGAAGATTGGACTGCACATTCTATACAGTCTGATCTTAATCTACACTATCCACAAGAGGTCATTAAATCATGCTTACCAGCTTAAGGGTTCAAGAAAAGACTACCGGTACTAAAGGTACAATATGTACATGTACCTTAGGTCAGAAAAGACTAGAACCATAGGTGTAGGTAGTTTAAAGGCACACTACCTACCAAATGTAAACTATTCTGGGATCAAATTGCAGATAAATTTAATCCATACCATTAAAGAGTATGGATATCAGTCTAATAGTGTATAAAAGTGGAGTCTGTCAAAGCTCCAGTCGCTGGCAGAAAAATGAATTAT
This sequence comes from Tridacna gigas, assembly GCA_945859785.2. Classification (NCBI taxonomy): domain Eukaryota; kingdom Metazoa; phylum Mollusca; class Bivalvia; order Cardiida; family Cardiidae; genus Tridacna; species Tridacna gigas. The sequence goes on from OX244038.2 coordinate 53,225,929, forward strand.
AAAACTAGAACTGAAGTTGGCAACTTTTGTTCTAGTTTTATAATATATTTTTCTGCCAGAAACTAGAACTTTGGGAAATTTCAATGCAGCTGGTGGGCCTTTAAAATAAGCTATTCCTTGTACATATATCTCTGTTCAGCACAGCATATCTTTGAGACAATTATGGAGAATTGATGGTGATAGTTGATTTCTTTGTTTATTCACATTTTCAGCAACTCTGGCACAACTTTAGGTGTCATGGCAGTGAGTGCAGATCAAGACCAGAAGGTAGTAAGAAATTTCCCCTTCTGTGTTTCTCAATCAGGCAGAAAATGTTTGTTCCCTTCAAACTTTCACACAGCCGTTATGTTTTAACTCTACACCAAATAACAAAATTGTATATCTGTCCAAATTCAAAGCATTTGCAGACAATATATTACGTGGGGATTTGTCTTTGATAGGATTGAAAACATAGTGGGAAAAGGAGAAAATGCTGGTTACCAGTATTTTCTCCTTTTCGCACAACTCAGGATTGCACGATGATGAGTTGAAAGACTTCTTCCTTAGGGTCACAAAAACAAGGAATCACATTCATTAAGTAAAGTAAATACTTACATTTCTGATAGGTAGGTTGGCCACACGTGACATGAGGTCTGCCATTTCACCAAAGAATGATGACTCTTGTTTCATCCTTGTACAAATATCAATCAGGTTGGTGAGAGTTATCCCAGCCCCAAATATGACATCTGAGTCAAACTAAGAAAAGACAGAACTTTAATCCTTTACCACACAATTCCAAGTTTTAACAACCCTGAAGTGGAAGGTTTTTGAAAACATTGTGGGAAAAGGAGAAAATGCTGATAACCAGCATTTTCTCCTTTTCCCACAATGTTTTCTACTCTATCAAAGACAAAAATCTTCATTTGAGCTACATACAATTTGTCATCTGGAAATGCTTTCAGTTTGGCTGAGTCCAAATTTTGCTGTTTGGTAGATTAAATCGAACTTATTTTACACTGTATCTGTCGGATAATGTGCTCTCTTGTGAGACTTGTTCATTTTCTTATGAATTATACACAGGCGTGCTTAACTATTTACCAAACGAAAAAAAATTTACACTTGTCTAAATTCAAAGTATTTGCAGACGACAAAGTACATTTGACTCAAAAATTGAAATTCATTTTGGGAAGGATAGAAAACATTGTGGGAAAAGGAGAAAATGCTGGTTACTAGCATTTTCTCCTTTTCCCACAATTTTTTCAAAAGGCCTCCTTTTCAGGGTCGTTAAAAGTCGGGATTGTGTGGTTAAAGGGATATAACTCTATCAGTCTGGCACTTAGTACTGTGTGGCAACGGGTAAATCACGTGAGTATCATCATTTATATCACATACTTGAAATTTCCATTTATTGACGACTATTATATCAAAATATAACAGGAAAAGATTAATCTAAATCTTACAGATATGTCATAAATTTCCTGGAATGATGCCAAGTCAATTACCACGTCATAGTTATCTGGGCCCAAATCTCCATACACACCTGTAAAAACATGGAATTGAAGTTGCTGAACCCTTTACCACACAATCCTGAGTTTTAACGACCCTGAGAAAGAAGCCTTTTGAAAACATTGTGGGAAAAGGAGAAAATGCTAGTAACCAGCATTTTCTCCTTTTCCCACAATGTTTTCTAACCCTCCCCAAAAAAGTTTTAATTTTTCATTCGCATTTATTTTGTCGTCTGCAAACGCTTTCAATTTGGACTAGTCTAAAATTTTGTCTTGTGGTAAAGAGTTAAAACTAAATATGGATCAATGACTATTTTTAAAACAATAGGGCAACTGGCCATAAAGTGCTCACCTGGGAAAATTGATCTGGGATTCACATAGTTGTGAACTAAAAATGTGGCCTCTATTGTGCACACAAGATTTTTTTTCAGATTTGTCCTAGTGGCCTAATTTGTGACCCACTCTGACCATTTATACATTTGTTCAAGATATTATCAAGACAAACATGCAGACCAATTTTCATGACACTATGAATTCCTCAGGGAATGAATAAAACAATAAGGAAAACAGCACTCTATCGTTCGAAAAAATGTTTTAAAATGTTCTACAGGAAAAAGTGTTGCTTGAAAACGGCAGTAGCCGAAATATCAAATTTTGGAGTGTTGTTTTCAATACAATTTTCTTAAATACTGCTCTGAAAATGAGGCCTCCATAGTAAACACAAGGTTTTTCAAAGATCTGTTTCAGTGACTTACTTTCTGACCTGAAGTGACCAATTTTCATATAAATTCTTGAGTAATATCCCAAGTACATATGAGCAGTTTCTCCTAAGACTTATGGACACTCTATCCATAAAACAATGAGGAATTTCCTCATGGACTATTGAGGAATCTCATAATGGCACACCAAGATATTTTCCCATAGACTACTCTGCAATTTTTCCATAAAAACGAGCAATTTCTCCTTTGACTATTGAGGAATTTCCACATGGACTACTTAGTAATTTCTCCCTGGACTATTATGAATATCTAACAATTCTAAGGTACACAGACTAATATTTCTCTATGGACTAATGAGCCATTTCTACATAGAATAACCAGCAATTTCTCTATACACATGTACTATGACCATGTTCTACTTTTGTCATAAAGTTCTTATGTCTCTTCATCTCAATCATGTCCTTTCTTTTGAATCTTTTCAATTTGAATAGGACCAAGGAATCACAAATTAGATAAATGTAAAGCAAAAACATAAACAATATAAGCACTTTCAAAAAAATTCTGTAAGAACTCACCAGAGGCAGTATTTCCAAACAAAAAATGGATGGTTTTTCCTTTACTTTCATTCAATATGGTAGTTATTTCCTCTTCAGTTGTTGGTCTATACCACTGGCTCTCAGCAAACACAATATGAGTTGAAAGAGGAGCTGGAGAACCAGCACAGGATCCACTGCAAGCTCTCCCTGTCTTTTGGCACATTTTGCCTTTAAAGTCCTGAAAGGAAATTTATCTCGATGTTTCAATGATTATGATAATCCAGCAATAGTTTTTTTTTTTTTTCGAAGTATATGTGTAAGTAAAAGAAGGATAATTCTGTATCAAAATGGAATTTCTGAGGGTAAATATTCTCTTTGTATAACCCTCTCCCAAACAAGCCCTGGTTTTCACGTGTCTGCAGTACAAGTCTTTTGAAAACACTGTGGGAAAAGGAGAAATTGCTCGTAACGAGCAATTTCTCCTTTTCCCACAGTGTTTTCTACCCTTTTTGAAACCTTTCTGCCATTTTTATCAAAAATAAAATTGTCATCTGCAAACTCTTTGAATTTGGACCAGTCCAAAATTTGTTGTTTGGGAAAGGGATAACTTTATTTGATTCCAAATGTATTCAGTCATCTTGGTAAACCCTTTACCAAATGACAAAATTTTGGGCTTGCCCAAATTAAAAGTGTATACAGACAATAAAATACATGTAATTCAAAAGTTACATTTTTCTTTGGAAAGGTAGAAAACATTGTGGAAAAAGGAGAAAATGCTGATTACCTGCATTTTCTCCTTTTCCCACAGGGTTTTCAAAAGGCCTCTCCTTTGGAGTCATTACAAATCAAGATTGTTTGGTAAAGGGTAGAGGTTACATGCTGTCCTATAACATACCCATCATTGGAGGGACACAGATATTTGCTAAAGACTGGTTAGGTAATTTTAGCTAAGAAGCTTTGCAAAATCTGTGGTGTCTGATCCTGACTGACCATCTACCTGGTCTGCAATGAAACTTAAGCTGAACTCTTAAAGTTATATACGATCTAGTGGCCAAAGTTATCAGGTCAAAAGACAAAGACTGACATGAACCCAAACAAATACAAGTTGTTGAGCCTATGTTGTACACAGCCTATGAAACTGTTGTAGAAAAAGGAACAATGGCTCATTTTCTAAGACTGTTTTCTATTTCATCAACCTTTTACAACAATCCTGATTTTTAACAACCATTAAGAAAAAGGCTTTTGAAAGCATTGTGGGAAAAGGAGAAAATGCTGGTAACCAGCATTTTCTTCTTTTCCCACGTAGCAATTCTCATTGTTATGTTAAGAGTTAAACTTTTTTCCCATCATCTCACATGGATATTCTTAGTGTCAGGTGTACCAGTCTAAAAGTAGCATACACATAGTTTGGTTATATACCCACTTACTGCCAACGGTGACCGGAATAGCTTTTGTGGACTGCGAAGATCCAAGAACAACCAGCACAGACCATGCAGGTCTGATCTTGGATCTTCACCATCCACAACCTGATGCTAAAATGCTTAACTTTTATCCACACCATCTGAGTTTTAGCAACCCTGCATAAGAAGGCTTTTGAAAATATTAGGGGAAAGGAGAAAATGCTGGTAACCAGTATTTCCTCCATTTCCCAATACATTTTCTATCCTTCCAAATACAAATTGTATTTCTTAAGTCACATTTATTTTGTCGTCTGCAAATGCTTTCAATTTGGAACAGTCTAAAATTTTGTCTTCTAGTAAAGCCTTCACTCTTTACTACGTGACAAAAATGTAGGCTTGTCCAAATTGAAAGCATTTGCAGACGACAATTTCAATATGGCTCAAATGATGGATTTGCCTTACAATAGGAAGAAAACATTGCGGGAAAAGGAGAAAATGCTGGTTACCAGCATTTTCTCCTTTTCCCACAATGTTTTCAAGGCTTTTTCCTCAGGGTCGTTAAAAGTTGGGATTGTGTGGTGAAGGGTTAATAAATAATCTTCAGTTACATAGAAACTGTACCTTTTGGCCCTTGGAAACAGTCCATTCATTTAGTTGGCATCAGAAGAGTTAACTCTTCATCAGATGACAATAGACTTGTTCACTTTACCACACAATCCCAAGTTTTAACGACTCTAAGCTATAGGCCTTTTGAAAACATTGTGAGAAAAGGAGAAAATGCTGGTAACCAGCATTTTCTCCTTTTCCCAGTTTTCTACCCTTTCCAAATAAAATTTCAATCTTTGAGTCACATTTATTTTGTCATCTGCAAATGCTTTCAATTAAATTCGGAAAAGTCTAAAATTTTGTCGTTTGGCAAAGAGATAAGCAGAATTAGCATATGAGAAATTAAATATTACTATAAACATGAAATTGTCATTCCAAGGGTAGAAAAAATTGTGAGAAAATGCTTGTTCTCCAACACTTTATCCTTTTCCAACGTTGTTTTCAAAAGCCCTTTCCCTCTGGGTTGTTAAAACAAGGCAATGTGAGGTAAAGAGTTAATTATTACCTCTATATCAGCGATACTACCCATGCACAACTTATCTGGAGCTGCCATGTCCTTGAAAGCATCCAATATTGGCCGAAACCCTGCAAAATAAATACAAGTCTTGCTCCGTGAAAAGGGGGATTTACTGCATCAGCAAAAAGTATTGACCCATGACAGTCTTGACTGACGGGCAGGCTGACCTGGGTTGAAACTTTTTGCTGTTGTAAATTTTCTGCATTTCAAGGGACTGTTTTACCTCAGAATTCAGTTTGTTTTCAGCAAAACTGTAACAATATTATGTAATGAATCACTTAACCCTTTACCCCACATCCCGAGTTCTAACAACCCTGAGAAAGAAGGCTTTTGAAAACATTGTGGGAAAAGGAGAAAATGCTGGTAACCAGCATTTTCTCCTTTTCCCGCAATGCTTCCTACCCTATAAAAAAACAGAAATCACCATTTGAGGTACATTTAAATTCTCTTCTGCAACTACTTCCAATTTGGACCAGCCTTACATTTTTGTCGCTTAGTGAAGAGGTAATAATATTATTATGAAAATGAATTAAACCCCCTTTTGGCAGGGCTCCGCTCATTTATTGTTTATAGCACATTGTCTTTTTTGCAGTTTTCTGAGCAGAGAAAATAAAATATTGTGTTTTCAAAGTAACAAATTCTTGAAAATCGTAAAAAATCAGCATATTGAGTTTCATTCTTATGACATGGTCTTAAATCTATCGGACAAACTTACAGCTGTTGACTTTTCCACAATGATAGCTTTGGCCCAATAAATTAACTATGACTCAAATGATGATGTTAGTCTTGGAAAGGGTAGAAAACCATTGTGGAAATAGGAGAAAAAGCTGGTTACCATCATTTTCTCCTTTTCCCACAATGTTTTCCAAATCCTTTTTCTTAAGGGTCGTGAAATTCTGGAATTGTCTGGTAAAGGATTAACTCTTTACCAAACGACAAAATTATAGACTTTTGAAAGAATTTACAGATGACAAAATCAATGTCACTCAAATATTAAAATTTGTTTTGGGACAGGTAGAAAATGTGGGAAAAGGAGAAAATGCTGGTTACCAGCATTTTCTCCATTTCCCACAACGTTTTCAAAAGGCTTCTTTCTCAGGGTCGCGGAAATCCAGAATTGTTTGGCAAAGGATTAATATTCCAGTCTTTCTTCATACCTGTACATCTACAGATCACTCCATCAAAAGAATCTTCTACTTGTTTCTTTGTTAATTTGGTTCCATAGAATTCTTGTAATCTGAAAGTAGAAGAGCAGTCATTTAGGAGATTGCCTTGGGAAAAAATAGTACCGATAGTTGCATTTTCAACATACATGTTTTCAAATGTAAGAGCTACAATCCGTCAAATATCTGAGTAGTGATTAGTCGTATTTGACTGGTCAACTTTCGTGAAGAACGAAAATGAATATTAAGCTCTGCCTACCTGTAAGGTGCCCATTTTGTGCTCCACAAATATTACAACGATTGGATAGAGTAAGATTTGTACTTCATGGAAGTTTACGAAACCCTGAAATTTGCCAATCAAATACAAAAAGTGCAACACAAAAAACTGTAATTACAAGTCAAATACGGCTAATGATGTGGCTTTACAAGTCTAGTTTTCAACTGAATAAGGGGAATTAAAATGAAAAGCATTGCCCTCTCCTTCATTGTGAGGTACCTAACTTACATATGGATGGACATGGAGATTTATTTAAATACACTACTCTTCTTTGTTTGTTGCATGTTTTACTTGATTTTCAGCAGTTTTTATAATATCATGGTAGCAGGGATCCATATTCACCAACCAATCATAATTTTATTCCAAGTCTTATTCAGATTCATAAATTAACAAAACTTCTGACTGGCTAAACCATTTGGTTTAGCCAATCAGAAGTTGTGTTTATTTCCAATTTAGAAAATTCTTGAGAAAAAGGCTAAGAATATTCTTAAGAATGGTTGGCAAATACAAACCCTGGTTTTGATTTACCAAGTCAAAAGGGAAACCTTCCTTGCAAGCCACTGGCTGCTTTCCAACTTCAACAATGTGCAACACTGAGAGAGAAATTATCTTTGCCATATTGTCTTCCATTAACCAACAGAACCAATTTAATCCTTAAAGCATCTTTCACAACTACAGCTGCCTTTGTGAAATGTGTAGATCAAGATCAGACTAGACAAAACATGCTGTCTGATCTTCAATCTGATCTTCAATCTACACTTTTCGCTTTGCTGAAACACTATAAAGAAAAGAAACTCTGAAAATACATTTAACTCTCTACCACACAATCCCGAGTTTTAACGACCCTGGTAACCAGCATTTTCTCCTTTTCCCACAATGTTTTCTACCCTATCAAAGAAAAATTTCACCATTTGAGCTACACTGAAATTGTCGTCTGCAAATGCTTTCAGTTTGGACAAGGTTAAAATTTTACCATGTGGTAAAGGTTAATCATGTCTTATTTCTAGACTGAAACTTCATGGAATTTATTCAGCACACTAAGGGTTAAAAAATTGCAATCCTATTTCACAAGCCCTCTGTATCATCCTCATCTCCAACAACTTTTGAAATATCACAAGAACATGATGATGTTGTATTGTGAGGTAAAGGGTTATGGAGCTAATGAGGTAACAGAAAATATGAAAACCTTACGCAAACATGTTCATGACTTGTCCTGGTGTACAATAGCCACACTGCGAGCCATTGTAGTTGGCAATCTGTTGCTGGATCGGGTGAAGACCCTTCCTCAAGTTACCAATGAAGTCTACAGTTCGAATCTCCATTCCGTCACAAGCATACAGTGGGATCAAGCACTGAAATTGCAAAAAGTAAATGCATAACCATGTGATAATAGCCACAAATATAAATGTTTTAATGGTCAAACCTATCAATTAGAGTAAATTACTGGTTAACTCTTTACCAAACGACAAATTTTAAGACTGGTCCAAATTGAAAGCATTTGCAGACAACAAAATAAGTGTAACTCAAAAATTAATATTTGTTTTGGGAAGGCTAGAAAACATTGTGGGAAAAGGAGAAAATGGTTACCAGCATTTTCTCCTTTTCCCACAATGTTTTCATAAGGTTTCTTTCTTAGGATCGTTAGAAGTCGGGATTGTGTGGTAAAGAGTTAATTCAATTCCTTTAGTAATTTGTTTTTTGAGGAATTTGACTGATTAACCCTTTACCAAATTACAAAATTCTGGACTTTTCTAAATTCAAGGTATTTGCAGATAATAAATTAAAGGCAACTCAAATGACGATATTTCTCTTGGAAAGGGGTTCAAGTGGGGTTCATTTCACTTATTTTCAATGAATAAAAAGAAGTCAAACAACTGAAAGTTGGGAAATATTTAGAACATTTTGAGGTTCAAAATGCAAAGAAACAGGGGTTAAGGTAAACCTAATTGTCCCAGGTATTAACCCTTTATCAAACAATCCCAAGTTTTAACAATACTAAGAGAGAAGCCCTTTAGAAAGCATTATGAGGAAAAAGGAGAAAATACCAGCATTTTCTCCTTTTCCCACAATGTTTTCTACCTATTCAAGGACAAATACCATCACTTGATAAACATCTGAATCATTGTATGTAAATTTCTTAAATATAGACAAGACAAAAATTTTGCCATGTGGTAAAGGGTTAAGGGAGTTAACAAGAATTTGATAATGACTTTCAACTGTGGACAATAACATAAGTTGTTCTGATTACTCCTTTTCCAACAATGCTTTCCAATGCTGTAACCTGCATAGATTTAACTCTTTCCAAGATGAAAAATTCTGGACTCTCCCAATTTGGAAGCATTGCCAGACGACAAATTTACTATTGGTACAAAGGAGCTGAAGTTCTCTGATAACGAAGAAGACATTATGGGAAAAGGAGAAAATGCTGGTCAAAAGCATTTTCTCTTTTTTTCAACAATGACTTTTCAAATGCTTCCTTCTTCAGGGTTGTTAAAACACAGGATTATTTGGTTAATCCTTTCCCAAACGACAAATTTTGTACTGGTCCAAATTGAAAGAGTTTGCAGACGACAATTTTAAATTTGATGAAAATGGCAGAAAGGTCTCAAAAAGGGTAGAAAACGCTGTGGGAAAAGGAGAAATTGCTCGTTACAAGCAATTTCTCCTTTTCCCACAGCGTTTTCATAAGACTTGCACTGCAGACACGTGAAAACCAGGGCTTGTTTGGGAAAGGGTTAATGGTTACGATATTGTTTGGTTTGTATTGGAGTTTAACGCCATTTTAACACCTCAGGTCATATCTCGGTGGTCAGTGATGCACCTATGTGTTTCCTGGCTTTTTCACACCAGTACTGACATAAGTTTCTTTCCAAAGCCAATGACTACTTTTCTCACATGCATCAGAGGCGAGAGGCAAAAAATCGCCGGAAAGAAAGTTTGCCTCAACCAGGTATCCAACTCACAACCACCAGGTCACGAGTCAGATATGCTAACCACTGAGCTACCCGGGTGGGCGGTATAAACGGGTTAAAAGATCCTATATGCAAAGTGAAAACATGGATGATACATACTGAGTTCACTGCATAACTGAGTTTTTCCTCTGTGACGGGCTCATAGAGTTTGGCCTCCACTAAGCATGTTCCACACCCTCCTTGGTAACACATGTGTTTTGTCCCAACAGAAATCCGTTGATCACGCAACCATCCATTTAATGCTGTGCCAGGGCTGTATTCGTTACCAACTGCAAGTGAATGTAGATATGAACCATGCTCTGTGAACAGGGGGCTTAATGCATCTGCGTAAAGTATTGACCTGGGTCAGCCAGCTCAGTCAGTGCAGGCTGACCTAGGCCGAAACTCTTCGCAATTAGTCAATTTTCTGCATGTCAAAGGACAGTCTACCTCTTGATTCAGTCGGTTGTTAAGAAAAATGGCAGTTATTGATCCAGAATTTTGTGATGGCTTGACTGTTATAATGCATCAAAGAAATGGATTAAGCCCCTTTTTGCCAGAGCATGGCTCATAGTTTTGTATGGTTTTTCTTGTATCAACATGAAAATTTTGTCTGGTCCTGAAATAAGTGTTGGAGCTGGAGCTGAGGCTTCCAACACCTTCCAAGGGACCCAACCAGTATTAACCCTTCACCACACAACAAAATTTCAGACCAATCCATATTGATAGTATTTAAAAATGACATACTAAACATGACTCAAATGCAAGAAATTGTTTTTGACAAAGTAGAAAACAAAGTAGAAAACATTGTGGGAAAAGGAGAAAATGCTGGTTACCAGCATTTTCTCCTTTTCCCACGATGTTTTCTAAAACCTCTTTCCTCGGGGTTTTTTAACCCTTTCCCAAACAAGCCCTGGTTTTCACGTGTCTGCAGTACAAGTCTTTTGAAAACACTGTGGGAAAAGGAGAAATTGCTCATAACGAGCAATTTCTCCTTTTCCCACAGTGTTTCTACCCTTTTAGAGACCTTTCTGCCATTTTCATCAAATTTAAAATTGTCGTCTGCAAACTCTTTGAATTTGGACCAGTCCAAAATTTGTCATTTGGGAAAGGGTTAAACTCAAAATTGTGTGGTAATGGGTTTATACACAAAACAAGAAACCACGATGGCCCCATATTGCTCTACTGCTTTGGCAATAAAAGTACCATATATGAAATTGGTATCAACAGGGACATTAAAAAGCCTGCATTGAAAAAAAATTTTATATAAAGAAAATAAACATTCCCAAAAATGTCCCATCTCTTTTTTTTTGAGGTAAAAATTTATTAAACTTGTCCATGAAAAATGTTATTGAGCTCACCAAAGGCTCACTTAGTAACATTTTTTGTAGACTCATTTAACCCTTTACCAGACAACAAAATTTTAGCCTTGTCCAAATTGAAAGCATCTGCAGATGACAATTTCAGTGTGGCTCAAATGATGCAACTTTTCTTTGATAGGATAGAAAACATTTTGGGAAAAGGAGAAAATGCTGTTTACCAGCATTTTCTCCTTTTCCCACAATGTTTTCAAAAGGCTTCTTTCCCAGGGGCGTCAAAAAGCGGCATTGTGCGGTAAAGGTTAAAAAAATTTTATCTCAAACACCAACTAATGCCAGATCCTATATTTCTCCCTTTCCACAATGTTTTCCAAAGCCTTCTTTTCCAGGTTCATGAAAACCAGAAATTGTTTGGTAAAGGTCAATCAAGGAATTTAGATTGTATCATACCTGTATATTTTTTTCCATTGACTGTGATACCAATTGAAGATTTAAACGGTGCTTTAGCCCGGAACTTGAAGAAATGACCACAATTTACGCATCTGGCAGCAAGGACCCCATTCCGGGATTGCTTTTCATCTGTACTTGGCACATGGCTGTTTGAGAAAAAGTACATAATAGATCTACATCTTTAATGTTTCACCGAAGTACAAAATTGTAGAACTGTATATCCAAAGTGTACTATATGCATTTAACTCTTTCGGCGCCAAATAAACAAACTCCGCCTCTTTTGATGCCTGAAAATACAGTCCACTGAGTCTCCAGAAGATTTTTATCAAATAGGCTTGACTAAACAAGCAGAGGGCATAGATCAAAGATCAGACTGCATGTTCTGTGCAGTCTGATCTTGATCTATGCCGTCCGCAAAAGTCCCTGTTTTCACCTATGGCGCTGAAAGGGTTAAAGAAGACAAATAAAAGTCCAGCTCAAATGATGGGATCTGTCTTTCAAACAGTAGAAAACGGCACAGGAAAAAGTGTTAAAATTGTATTTACAGATTCTGCTGCCTCACTGTGGTAAATACATGGAACAGTTTGAAAAAAGTCCCTTTTCATCCCCCATCCCCTGAAAAAAGAGCAACATGCATCAATATGACCTATTATATTTTTTAGTAATGACATGGGTGGTCAACGAAAACCCCCCCAAAAAAATAGTAAAACGGTGACATTAACAGTGTTTAACCCTTTACTACACAATCCTGAGTTTTAACGACACTAAGGAAGAGGCCTTTTGAAAACATTGTGGGAAAAGGAGAAAATGCTGGTGGCCAGCATTTTCTCGTTTTCCCAGAATGTTTTCTACTCTTTCATTGACAATTTTGAAATTTTAAGCCACATTCAATGTTCTGCCTGCGACTGCTTTGAATTTGGGCAAGTCTCAATTTTGTCATTTGGTAAAGAGTTAACAACAGGATTACAGACTGGTCCAAGTTGCTGGCATTTGCAGACGACAAATATTAAGGGTTACCCTAATGAAAAACTCTGGTCCATCCATAAGTCCAGTTTATATATATAAATTAGAATTTTCTTACAGCCTTTTCGGTGTTTCTGGTATCCGTAAGGCTACAGCATTCATTCTCACTGTCGACCGCGAAAACTGGAGCTTTTGCAGACGGCATATTTAAAGATCACTCAAATTGTACAGAATGTACAGTCATTCCTGTTTTCCATGTACTTTTTCCATTTTTTAGTGTCGCTGCTGAATTATTGACACCATTAGCCAACGAGAATAAAATAATCAAGCTATTTTCGATACATGGACCATACAGAAACCATATACAGAGTTGTACATTCTCATGTTCACTTAAAAAGTCTTGAAAATTAGCTTATTATGTCAAGAAATGTGCTTTTTTTCTGTGTCCCTCTGTTGGGGGAATGATTTTGAAACCTTACAGAAAGTATACTGTTTGATATTTCACAGTTCTTTCTTGCACAAAACATACCAATCTGGTATGCTTACAGATGTATTAATAACACATGAAGACACATGCAACAGAATTTTGAAATATCAATGGTTTAGCGGTGTCGCCGAAAAGGCATTAACATCCGTTACTGCTTTTTATCTCGTGCTGGGATGGTCAAACTTAGAACTGTTTGTCCAGAGATCACGGTCGGAATATTCTTTTATGCTTGATATTGAGGATTGTAGAGCCTAAGAATCTCCAAAACCAATGTCATTTGAAAAAAATACATTATTGATATCAAAGATAGCATTCAGACAAAAATTTGTTTAACCTCTGTTACCAAGGTTTTAGCAAAACCGTTATTGATTGATTTGTATTGAACGTAATGCTTAAAGAAGAATGCCAACTAAGAATAAAAAAATATGGATCATTCTCGTAACAACCAGAAAAAGGACATTTTCTGATTCAAACGGTATGCCAATTTTAACATCCGTGATCTTTAACATCCGTGACTAAAATCAATGCTTTTTGACTGCCGTTTGTAGACTACCTAAAATACACCTATCTGAGGTTTATCCACTGTCTAACTGACTCACCAACCTCACAGCAATGAAACAAAAGTAGTTCAAAGTTTGTAACTGTTCAAACACAATGCTTTGTTCGGTTTTGAATGCAAGATGGTACTACTTAAAAGCAAAATATACAGAAAATGGCAATTGTGAGTTCACAGATAATATTGCTTTAAATTTTGTTGAGTTTTGTGTTGCTATGTTTTATGGGGATTGGTATATTTGCACATTTACAGAGAACTGATCTGGTGCAATTAAGATCAATGTCATAGATGAGGTAGGAACGTTGGATAAAGTGGCCTGTAAAACGTGATGAAGTTTGAGTACCTGAAAAGGATAATATCATTTAAAGCATGTTTCACAACTGTTGTTGCTTTTTCGACCAGTATAGATCAAGATCAGATTGCACAAAACGAGCTGTCAGATTTCTGATTTGCACAATGAGTTGAGTATCAGCTTTGCTGGAACACTGTTGACTACACCCATCATTCATAATGTTGCAATTATTCTGGTCTTACAACTTAACTAAAAATGTCTGTTAGGTTTATTCGGCACCCTAAGGTTTATGATGAAAGTAACGGACCCCGTATCCTCAGGGAAGAGAAAGCCAATTTTTCAAGTAAGGCCTTGAAATAGTTGACATGATTGAGAGTATGTATGAAGGCAAAGTATGACTTGAAGCGCCAGAGGATTCAGTAATATAGTTAGTTTAACTTCCGTTACCAGGATTAGAAAATCTTTCAAGAAATCAAATAGAATGGTAGATTGTGAAGCATTCTATTAGAACAGTGTCTACTTTTGCTTTGAAGAAATCAGTAAGTTGATGTAGGTGTATTAACTTTAGCTTTGATTGATTTCTTTCATTTTTTGTGTCTAAAATTTGCAAGATTTATTTCTAAAATCTGGGTCATTGTTTTTCAAAAGACCTACATTTTTTAATGTTATAGTTCTTCAATTTGAGTAAAGTTATCTTACTTCTGAGTCATTGCATAACTTCATCATTTCAGTAATATGTGAAAATTGGGATATTTTGTCATATGGAATTTTCTTTTTAACATCCGTTACAATCTTAATTGGTATTTGAACATTTTAAGTTAGAGAATTATGGTTGAAATTATGCTAGGAAAATTATCAGTAATACATTCATTGACATAACTAAGAATAATGGTCATTCAAATCCCCAATCATAGAAGTATATAAAGATATTTTAAACGAAAGTATTTCGAAATTTGAGAATCAATTTGAAGAATAAGGTATAGCTACGATTTTGTGTCTTAATTTTCAAAAAATGCAATACGATCCAAAAGTTCTGGCTTATTTCCTTACCATATGCTTATATCTTCAATGAATTTATGTGTTTATGTAAGTTTTGTTGATGGTTTTCACACCATGGATGATAGAAAAAGTTGAACTTAATAACTTAACCTCCGTTACTTCAAGATACAGTCAATCACTTAAAACATTTACAACAAGAAAACGGCTGATTATCATGAAGTGTAAATTCAGAATTTCATTATACTGGGGTAAATTTTTGTTGTAACACTTTTTTCATCAAAATTCCATGATATGGATTTTTCATGCTTTTGGCAATCATAGAAGTACATAAAAAATAGGAATGACTGTGTCTGATCTTTGATCTAATATAGATGCCGTCTGCTGCTTGGTCAAGCGTGTAAGATCAAAATCTGTCATAAATTCAGTGGATTATATTTTCATCCGTCGGATGAGGCCGAGGTTTAGTATTTGGCGCCAAAATTTAACTATGTTTAGATGTGTTGAAAAATTAACTGACGCCTGTAAAACTATTTTAAGCACATCATGTGACAATAACAAGGCATCTACATACACGTCATAAGGCAAGTGTGAACTGCGGTTCACAATCTAGGACACGTTCAGATATTTCTCCCAAAACACTGATTAAAATTACCGTTGTGTCACACTCGAAAAAAATTCACTTCTTTCTAATTTAACTGCTATGAATGATCGGTAGAACATGTGTCAGTAAACTACGATCAGTAGGCCTAGGCATTTGTTTACCTATATACTTGAGTGTGACCTACTTTTGTCGGTTTTTGCCTCATGTATGAATACACAGGTTATGGAAGGAAAGAAAGCACAAAACAAATTCTTGTTCACCTCCATTAACTTCTATTAATTATCCCTTGCTATCGACACGAAATGTATCTAGCTATTAACTGAAGGGAGCTCGATAAGGTTCCGATATTCAGTCAAGACTTAGACCATCCAAAAGCGTTTGTACATCTTCTAAATACTTATGTATGGAGAGAAAAGAAAGAGATTTAGGAAAAAACATATATGTATACAGCTTACCTTGCCCTGCACACTGGACACTTCACTGTCACCCGCAGCATAGACTTCTCCATCTTTCAATAAAAGAAATGACGTTAAAGCTATGCATTTGCTACATTTATCATAAGAGTGTTATGACGACGAGAATTTTAGATAATGACCTAATTACAATGGCGGATCTAAGGCGGGGGGGGGGGGGGGCGAGGGGTTTCCGGGCGTCTGGACCACCCGTGGAAAATCCTAAAAAAAGGAAAGGATTTGTAGTGGTTGTTGTTTATTTATTTATCTTTAGATTCTTAATAATTATTATTAGATAGATAAAAATTGTTCAAAACAATCTATATTTTTATTACATTGAAATCAAACAAATGAATAAATTAAAGGCTCAGTAACAGTCAAAAGTAAACAGTGGGGTGGTAAAATGCATTTGGATTTAAGTCATACCATTTTAAAGTATGGAAATTATCATGAAGATGACAAATTGTTATTGTACGGTCGATGCAAGGTTTAGTCACTTGCAGGAAAATGAATTTAAAACTAGGTCAAAAGTTGCCAGATCGCTGTATCTTTTGTTTACTTCTTACATGGTTTTAAAGTCATTTCCTGCCAGCGACCAAAACTTGGATCGACCGTCTAGTAACAGATAATCAGCTTTCAAAAATCCGAATTCATATGAGCTGGGCTCTGTGAAAAGGGGCCTTAATGCATCTGCGTCAACTATGTACCGCGCAGGCTGACCTGGGCTGAAACTTTCGCTATTGGTCAATTTTCTGCATGTCCAAGGACCGGTTTAGCTCATAAATCAGTCGGTTGATTTATGGAGTGATCCATAATTATGTGATGAATTGCTTGGTATCATGGATCACGGAAATGCATTAAGCCCCCTTTTGCCAGAGCGTGGCTCAATTATTTATTTTGGGTTTATTCAAATATCCAGGGTTAAATCTGGTTAAGAACCAAGACTCTTTACGAAATAATGAATTGCCAAAATAGTAACTGTCAGTGTCAGTCTGTGAAACTTGCAAATATTTGTATCCCAGTACAGATCTATATTCTAAGAATTAGCAAACATTGCACCGCTTACATAACCGGAAATTGTGACTCACGTCTCCTTGTAATGCACGGTGCATTTGACTGTCTTACACAACATCCGACCCCGAGCTACCAGCTCCTCATCCCAAGTATACGAACATTTGCCATTTGATGATTAAAAAATGGCGCGTAGGCTATAACAATGACTCAGTTTGTCAAGTATCGGACTGTATGTTGGATGGATCGAACTTGTTACCAGAGGATACAAGCCAGGACGGTACCGACTGAGCTACCTGAGCTTGGTTCATTTGTTGGTTTGAAAGCTATGTTTATCGAGGTAGGGTTTCCTTTGGATCACCACTGAACAAAATTGGTGGATCTGCCCATGCTCTTCCTTTCCTGAATCGAGGTTGGGTTATCGCTTAATGTACAGCGAAGAGCCAACCTTGTGCTGAGGTCACCAACCTACATGTGATAAGGTCACATGAACAGCAGCTGACCTAGTGCAAATTTGAAATCAGCTTTTTGCCGAACAATCCTGTATACTAAGGACAGTGTGGCAAACAAAGCTGTTCAAAAATAAGTTAAACATTAAGACCAGCGGGGCGAAAGCTACTTAATTCTATGAACGGGGAGTTAAAAGCCCTAAATCTGCGAAAAGTAAACAACGCGGGTGTTAAAATGCATATAAATTTAAATCATACCATCTAAAAGTATGTAAATTATTATGAAGATGACAATGTGTTATTGTACGGTTGGTCCATTGTTAGTCGCCAACAGAAAAATGAAATCTAAAACTAGGATGAAAAAGTTGCCAGGTCGCTCTATTTTTTGTTTTTACCTGATTTGAAAATCAATTTTTCAGCCAGCGAATAACACTTGGACTGACCGTACAATATCGAATCGTCATCCTCACAATAATTTGCATACTCTTAAATAATGGTATGATTTAAATTTAAATGAAGTTTACCACCCATTGTTTACTTTTGGCAGCTATAAGGCCTTTAAGAAGAGTAATCCTCCCTGAACTGTGGCTCACCGGGGAAGGGTGGACCTGGGGGGAGGGGAGATAAAGAGAAACGCCCCCTCCCCCCCTGGAAATGCTTGAAAGCTTGTGAACTCCAAAGATGACAAACCTCTTTTTCTCCTTTTAGTCAAAAAATAGTAATTAAAATGCGAGCAAATAAGGACAAAGAAAAAAGTCAAAGACGAGCCTGCGTAAGACTTGCCAGTTGCCAAAAAGCGGAGGTTAATGGGCAGTTTCAGACCATGGTCAAGTGTAGCTCGCTTTTCCCTAATAAAAGTAATGCGAGGCGCCGCCCTATATCCAGTATATACATCACCTGATCAATACCCTTACGATAATCGGGTGGCGCAAGTCGATAATCCATACAGTGCTTGTTTACGTTGAATCCGTTGTCTTCCGCTAGGTGGCATTCTTCAAGTACAAACCTATTTGATATGGGCACTCTGGGTACAGAACCGGACTACTTTTCAAAGCGGCAATCAATGCAACGAATTTCAAAATAAAATATAGGTATACTCATTAAAACCAACCTTGTACGATTCATCAAGCCATAGTTTGCAAGAATATAACATATGCACCAGTCATTTATAAAACATAGCCCCTATATAAGCTGGGGGGGGGGGGGGGGAAAGCCGCGGTACAAGCCCAGCAGGGTGGGGAAGTTATTTTTGTTGCCAGTCTGTTGCACAAATCTCGGGTTTAGTCATTTCTATATTTAGAAACTGTTTCCAGAGATTTGCAGTACTTAAACAATTAGTATTTAAACAAATATATATTTGCCCCGTTTGAAATTTTTTTTTTTTTTTTAATTAAGAAATATGTTGCGAAAAATAGGTTTGATTTTTCCACAGACGTATTATTTATTGTCATTTTCCGTCTGCATTTTTTAGCGGCAATTTACTCACCGCGTAGGCCTATTTATATTTATCCTGTAGAGGGCATTGATGCGTCATAGCAGATAGGTCTAATCTTCGAAGAATATTGACATGCGCAGACAACGGGTTGTTAAAACTAAAACATAAACACACTACATGTTCACTTCGGCCTTTTTGGCCTAAAGTGTAAACACGTCTTCAACTTTTTACCATACACTATCGAGTTTTTATCCTTACAGCATTTTCTCCTCTTCACACTATGTTTTCTACCTTATTAAAGCTAATTCCAGCATCTGAGCCACAGTTAAAATTGTCGTCTGCAGATGCACAATTTTGTCGTTTGTTATAGAGTTAAGAGACACGAATGAGTACAATCACAGACATGAGCCTTCGATTTTAACGACCAGAAAGTCACAACAGAAAGCTACAAGCGAAGACAAACCCAGCAATATGGCTGATTGTGCTTACATTGTATTTTTTTTGCATGTATTTTGTCAATGATGCTCTCTTGGATGAGGAGGAAATAAAGGGATCATCCACTAAAGCTTCATTAAAGGATGCTATTCAGATTTTGTAAAATCTCACCAGACTTCAAAACTAATTATTCACCGAGTTGAGTAAGGCAATAGCAGGGAAAGCATCAATAAAGAAGAAAGAAAAGACAAAGGAAAAAAAAAAAAAAATTAGTCGTACATGTATTTCCTAAATGGGCTACGTCGCATCTTACGGTATTTTCAGATTTAGCGCCAGAGTTTCTCAAAGACTTCTGGGAATGTCACATGATAAATAGTACGCGTCGATTACATGGCTGGGCATTCAAATCAGTCCGTTGACGTCATATCTGATGTAGTAAAGTAGACGGAGCTACCTATTCCAAATGCCCATTCGTTATTCAAAAGTCCCACATTTGCACCTTCTCACAGCCCGTAGCTCAGTCGGTAGCGCACAGGACTTGAGAACAGGAGGTCGCTGGTTCGATCTCCGGCTTGGCCAATTTCTTTCCGAGGATTAATTCCTCTCTCACCGTTGACCATTGTTTCGACGATGGTTATGTGGGAAAGCAGCCAGTGGCTTGAAAAGAATATTGTGCGTAGTACTAGTAAATGAAACTCCAGGAAAGCATGGACAGCTGCACAGGCCGCCGTGATATAACTGAAATGTTTAAAACGGCGTTAAACACCATAGAATCAATGCACCTTCTCACATGATTGAAGAGAAAAACATATCTATATGTGTATTTATCAATGTTTTGCAAGAAATTCTTATCTATGGCATAAACAGTAAATACCCCCCCCCCCCCTTAACAAGGGCCACCATGGTAATCTTTTTAGCTCACCTGAGCACGAAGTGCTCAAGGTGAGCTATTGTGATCGTGCTGTGTCCGGCGTCCGTCGTCCGTCGTCCGTCGTGCGGCGTATACATTTTACCTTGTGTGCACTCTAGAGGCCACATTTTCAGTCAGATATGCATGAAACTTGGTCAGAATCTTTATCTTGATAAAATCTCGGACAAGATCGAAATTGGGTCAGGTCGGATCAAAAAGTAGGTCACTGGGCTAAATCTTAGAAAAATATTGTGTGCACCCTAGAGGCCATATTTTCAGCCTGATACTCTTGAAACTTGGTCAAAAAGTTTGTCTTGAAGATATTTTGGACAAGTTCAAAATTGGGTCATGTCGGGTCAAAAAGTAGGTCAGTGGGCCAAATCTTAGAAAAACCTTGTGTGCACTCTAGAGGCCGCATTTTCAGCCTGATACTCATGAAACTTGGCCAGAATGTTTGTCATAAAATCTCGTACAAGTTCGACATTGGGTCATGTCGGGTCAAAAAGTAGGTCACGGGACTAAATCTTAGAAAAACATTGTGCACACTCTAGAGGCAATATTTTTAGCTTGATGCTCTTGAAACTTGGTCAGAATGTTTGTCTTGATGATATCTTGGACAAGTTCGAAATTGGGTCATTTCGGATTAAAAAGTAAGTCACAGGGCCAAATCTTAGAAAAACCTTGTGTGCACTCAAGATGCCACATTTTCAGCATAATACTCTTGAAACTTGGTCAGAATCTTTGTCTTGATGATATCTTGGACAAGTTTGAAATCGGGTCATGTCTGGTAAAAAGTAGGTCAGTGGGAAAAATCTTAGAAAAACATTCTGTGCGCTTTAGAGGCCACAATTTCAGCCTGATACTCATGAAACTTTGTCAGAAAGTTTGTCTTTGTGATATCTTGGACAACTTCCAAAGTGGGTCACATCCGGTCAAAAAGTAGGTCACTGGACCAAATCATAGAAAAACCTTGTGTGCACCGTAGAGGCCACATTTCAGCCTGTTACTCATAAAACTTGGCCAGAATATTTGTTTTAATGATGTCTTGAACAAGTTTGAAATTGGGTCACATTGGTTAAAAAAGTAAGTCACTTACACGCATTTGTTTTTCATCTTTAAAAACAAGCTTTCTACAGCTTTATCAACTGTAGTTGGCTTTACTCAGGTAAGCGTTTTAGGGCCAATGGCCCTCTTGTTATGTGTGTGCTTGTACAAAAAGAGTATGAAACATGTGTGTTTTTTTTTTAGCAAATAAATAATATTTGATCATATAAAGTCTTTAAATTGATGCGGAGGCTCAACATGCAATGCAGAATGCAAGACACGGTACATAGGCACAAACCATTTTTAATTTTATTCTACATTTTTGTCTAGTTCTAGATTTAGAAATTAATGCAACTTCTGAATGGCTTAACAATTTGGTTTAGCCAATCAGGATCTGTATTACTTTCAAATTTGAAATTGGAAAAACCTTGAGGATAACGCTGAGAATGTTCTAAAAGAATGGTTGGTGAATACGGACCAAGGAGTTGGATACTCAAAGGCCAGCTGGACCATAATGCTTTAAGGTCGCATTCAAAGTTTTATGCACTAGGAACTATTCCTCTCTCACTGCTGAGAAGTGTTTTGACTGTCTGGCCTAACAATACTGAACAATGTGCTAAGTGTTGGTCAATTCATTTTTCTTCTGAAACAATTTGTAACAAAAGCTAGAGGATCTATATTATAAAAATGTAGAATTATGGATCCACAATAGCCACTTTTTTAACAGCCGACTTAGTCATGAGGTAGAATGGTCCTTGGACATACAGAAAATTGACCAGTAGTGAAAAGTTTCGGCCAATGACAGCCTGCGCGAACACTACAGGCCGATCCGGTCGATACTTTGCAAAGATGCATTGTGCTCCCTTTTCACTGAGCATGGCTCATATGCATTAGGTGACTCAGCACTAATATCATCCAAAGCTGCATTCGGCATACCTCGGGTGATCCGGTAATAAAGTCCCTCGGCTATATCACGAAGCTTGATATGCACCTACCCGGCACATTTCTTCGCCGGAAGTACACCAGTAGTATAGGGGCCTCTTTGGTTGTAAACAAAGATGACGTAATCGGTGGCTATCTTGACCTACTTTCGGTCATGGTGTTACTATTTTTAGTAACTCATTTGCATATAAGGAGTTGTTGGTGTGTCATGGGTATTCGCAGCGGGTATGGGGAGTCCACCATGTTGGATGACTTAATTTCTATTTTTAGATTAGCAGCCATTTTGGATGACCTGTTTTCTTTTTTAGACGACCATTAATTTAAATGTGCTTTGTGGCACAATTTTTTTTAGGGCAATAAATTTGGAGAGAAATAGCTTTAAAAATGAGTCGTATAAGCGAGTACCCTAACAGTATACAGAGCTGACTTGTATACTCTATCTAGTAATGATCGCGGGCATTGAGGGTCAGGCCCTTTTACGAGACGGAGATTTTCCCACTTAGACTCATCTTTAACGCCACACCGAGTCAAAGAGCCGATTCCTAACCTCACTACGACCCTCGGTCAAGTCTATAAGGTTAAGTCGGTCTAACGACACATCCATGCTCTTTGAAGTTTCTGAAAAAGAATTACAAAAATTCGGTAGAAAAAAACGGTACCTTCGATGTTGTCTCTTCAACGTCCTGAACTCAAATGACAAAGGAGTATTTCCGATATGACTCGCGCGCATGCGTCGATCCACATACGTGTCTGAACACGTTTTATAGGTTTTTGTTTAAGTCGACACACTGTCTGGTTTTATTTATTTTGTGACGGAAGTCCGGACAATGGCCTATTCAACTGTCAAAGTTAATCCCCTAACAAAGGACCAAAAGGCAGAACAATGGTCTTTTGTTAATGTCGCCATACTGTCTGGTTTTATTTATTTTGTGACGGAAGTATGGACAATGGCCTATTCAACTGTCAAAGTTAATCCCCCCAACAAAGGATGAGTGGCAGAACAATGGTCTTTTGTAAATGTCCAACACTGTCTGGTTTTATTTATTTAGGGACGGAAGTACGGACAATGGCCTATTCAACTGTCAAACTTAATCCCCACCAACAAAGGACCAAAAGGCAGAACAATGGTCTTTTGTTAATGTCACCATACTGGTTGGTTTTATTTATTTTGGAACGGAAGTCCGGACAATGGCCTATTCAACTGTCAAAGTTAATCCCCTATTGAGAAATAGCTTTAAAAATGAGTCGTTTAAGTAGGCACCCTTACGGTATACAGAGCTGACTTGTATACCCTATCTAGTTATTTCTGGCGGATATTGAAGGTCAGGTCCTTTTATCTAGATGGAGACACTCCCACTTAGACTCATCTTTAACACTTCATCAAGTCAAAGAGCTGATTCCTACCCATACTTCGACCCTTGACCAAGTCTATATGGTTAAGTTGGTCTAACGACACATCCATGCTCTTTGAAGTTTCTCATAATACAAAAATGTAAAATTTACATAACTCTCAAATGACCAAGATTATTGTCATCAGTTTGCAACTCTTTTTTCGAGATATTCATGTTCAGACATGTACGGGTGAGTGATCAATAGTCTTTTGTTAAAGTCGCCACATTGACTGGTTTTGTTTATTTAGGGACGGAAGTACGGACAATGGCCTATTTAACTGTCAAAATCAATCCCCTATAAAGGACCAGATGGCTGAACAATTGTCTTTTGTTACAGTAGCCACAATGACTGGTTTTG
The DNA here is from genome assembly GCA_945859785.2 of Tridacna gigas. Taxonomy (NCBI): domain Eukaryota; kingdom Metazoa; phylum Mollusca; class Bivalvia; order Cardiida; family Cardiidae; genus Tridacna; species Tridacna gigas. The sequence goes on from OX244038.2 coordinate 53,249,676, forward strand.
TTTATTTTGTGACGGAAGCACAGACAATGACCTATTGAGATATCAAAGTTAATCCCCTAACAAAGGACCAAGTGACACAGAGCTGACTTGTATACCCCATTGAAGAAGTAGTCACGGACATTGAGGGTCAGGTCCTCGGTCCTCGATAGGAAAAAAAAAAGTAACTATAAAGATAAAACGATACAAAGGCGAAAAATGAAAAGAAAATAGGCTATTGGTAAAAATATAAAAGTACAGAGGGAAAAACAATGGAGTTAGCAGGAAAAAAAAAAAGTTTACGGTGAAAAAGAAGAAGTAGAAAAGTCAAAAATAGTCTAAGGGTAAATATAATAAAAGAACATATAACTTTCTAACGATATCAAAGGGGGAAAATGAAGAAAAAGCAGAAAATTCAAAATAAGAATAGTGAAAAATAAAATGGTACCTTTTTGTCCATGTTTTCTCCTCAAACCTCATGCTCCAGAAAATGAACTAGTTCAGCAGCTTGAACACGCTCTTTTACCAAGATGTCATCTTCAAGGATATATTCTAACAAAACACTTACTTGACCAAACGTGGTGGTCCCAATACCAGAAAATATATGGAAATCCACTGAGTCCTTAACTTCAACAATCACATTTGTTATTGGAGCAATAAAAAAAAAGCCGACAATTAATGATATCCATCAAAGAAAAAAATCAAGTTGCCCCCTTTAAAGTAAAAGATTGAATAACTCTAACAAGATTGGGCAAGACCCCGAATCCTTTAAGCTCCAGTACCCATTTTAAATGTATATCAATGATTATGATGCAAAAGCGAAAAAATCGAGTTGTCCCCCTTTAAAGCTAAAGACTAAATGACTCTAACAAGATTTGACAAGAACCCAAACTCCATTAAGGTCCAGTACCCATTTCATATGAATATCATTGATTATGATGCAAAAGCCGAAAAATCAAGTCATTCCCCTTTAAAGTCAAAGATTAAATGACTCTAACAAAATTGGACAGGACCCCCGTCTAATTAAGGTCCAGTACCCATTTATATCATTGATTATGATGCAAAAGTGAAAAATCAAGTCGCCCCCCTTTAAAGTAAGAGATTAAATGACTCTAACAAGATTGGACAAGACCCCCGTGCCTTTAAGGTCCAGTACCCATTTATATGTATAGCATTGATTACGTGTAAAAGCGAAAAATCAAGTCATCCCACTTTAAAGCAATAGATAAAACGACTCCCAACCCTTTAAGGTCCACTACCCATTTATATCATTGATTATGATGCAAAATCGGAAAAAATCAAGTCGTCCCCTTTAAAGCAAAAAGTTAAATGACTCTAACAAGATTGCACAAGACCCCGCGCCCCTTTAAGGTCCAGTACCCATTTATATGTATAGCATTGATTACAATGTAAAAGTGAAAAATCAAGTCATCCCCCTTTAAAGCAATAGATAAAACGACTCCCAACCCTTTAAGGTCCAGTACCCATTTATATCATTGATTATGATGCAAAAGCGGAGAAATCAAGTCGTCCCCCTTTAAAGAAAAAAGTTAAATGACTCTAACAAGATTGCACAAGACCCCGCGCCCCTTTAAGGTCCAGTACCCATTTATATGTATATCATTGATTATGATGCAAAAGCGAAAAAATCAAGTCATCCCCCTTTAAAGCAAAAAGTTAAATGACTCTAACAGGATTGCCCCTTTAAAATCCAGTACCCATTTATATATATATCATTGATTAAAGTAATAAAAAAGAGAAAAAAAAAATCGTTCCCCCTTTTAAGGCAAAAGAGTAAATGGCTCTTACAAGATTGGACTAAACCCTAATCCCTTTAAGGCCCAGTACCTATTTATATGTCAATGTTTTTTGACTTGAGATTGGATTAAGATAACTTATAAAGGGAGCTGGCCAATGTTTACATAAAGATTTATGATAACCCTAGTAACGGATTAAATTGTGCAAAAATGTAAGATTTTAGTCGAAAGTTATAGGAGTTGCTACTTTCAGCAATGAAATGATTTTTTGAACATTCTAACCTTCTAACAAGTAAAGCCATGTACTGATAAGCATAATTCTAGGAAATGTACGCAATGTCATCAATTCCAGGACAACTAAGAAATGAAACCCATGTTCGTCTTTTTCTTTCATTTTGCGACAGTTTCTATTCATAAAATTTGAGATAACCCTACCTAGTTTGTTTATCTCATCAATAGATTTAACCCTATTGATTTTGAAAAAAATCCATCAAACAGTATGGGAAAATTAGCCATTTCAAGTTGAAAATTTTTATTTCTTGTGTAGGCGATAAAGTCTACATTTGTAGTCAAATTTTCATGAAACTTGCAGAGTTTGTTTATCTCGTCAATAGCTTCAACCCTATAGATTTTGAAAACATTCCAACAAATAGTATGGGAAAAGTAGCCATTTCAAGTTGAAAATTTTTATTTCTTGTTTACGCGATAAAGTCTGCAGTTGTTGTCAGATTTTCAAGAAACTTGCAGAGGTTGTTTATCTCATCAATAGCTTTACCCCTACTGATTTTGAAAAAAAAAAATCCAACAAATAGTATGGGAAAAGTACCATTTCAAGTTGAAACAAAAATGACGCCATTTTCTATAAAAATTGCTTCAGAAGATCGGCACAAGACAAAAATAGTTTTGTACATGTAATTATACGTACTGGCACTAGCATTTAAAAAAAAAAAAACATCACTGACGTCTGACAGTACGATATGGGGTATACCTTTTGAAATTACCCTCTTAGTTTTTGAGGAGAAGATGTTTGAAAATTGAGACAATGGGCAGGTACAGGCACGCACGCGCAATAGGTACACGGCCATAACATAAGCTGGCTGACCTTTGGCCAGTGAAGCTAAAACTTGCGTAGTGTAAATAAAAGGTTGAATGTATTCTACAAGATACTATTACACCAAACTGTTGCTACTACCATTAGATGAAATAAATAAAACTTACCTATATAATGCTCGCCTTCCCAACTCCATATCTAAACTTTTCTTATATTAGAAATATCCATAACAAACGTTAACACTGTTTCCAAAAAAATCGGCAATTTGCCCACAAATATAATCCATTATCATTGTTCTGATATAGAAAGTTGAGAATTGTAGGTATATATAATTATGTCTTGTCTTGAGTGACCTGGACAAGTTGTGACAAGCTTCTACAAGTTCTCACATGAAGTCAATCCCCTCCTGGGTTCATTTGTTTTCTATTGTTAATGTTTTTTGACTTGAGATCGGATTAAGATAGCTCATAAAGGGAGCTGGCCAATGTTTACATAAAGATTTACAATAACCCTAGTAACGGATTAGATATTGCAAAAATTTAAGATTTGAGTCGAAAGTTATAGGAGTTGTTACCTTTAGTAATGAAATAATTTTCTGAACATTTTAACCTTCTGACAAGTAAAGCCGTGTACCGATAAGCCTAATTCTAGGAAATGTAAGCAATGACACCAAATTCTAGGACAACCAAGCAAAGAAGCCGATTTTCGTCTTTTTCTTTCATTTTGTGACAGTTACTATTCATGAAATTTGAGATAACCGTACCAAATGATACATGACACTTTACTCTTTCACTTTGACTCCCCCATTATCGATTCAGTTTTCAGCCGTTTCAGGTCCAGTACTCCTTTTCTTAAAAAAATATCGACTTTTTTATTTGCAGTCAGATCGAATCGATATAGTTATGATTAAAATAGTCTTCTCTCACTGACCAAGAAAATGTATAGTTTTGTAGGTGTCACTTGAATGACAACGAAGATATGAGGATTAATTTTGAGAGATACACGCTTTTGGCATCCACTGGTACAAAAATGACTCAATTCGTTATTTATTGACCGATTTTTAAGTTCTTGGTGTCTATCTTCGATAATTTTAACCTAGGAATTCAGTTTTGAACTCAGAATTCACGTAGAGATCATAGTAAGATCGTAATGCCTGAAAGATTTCAGATACGTTATTATGAAAGATTTCAGATACGTTATTAATGCACTAACTTTAACAAAAATGGCTAAAATCGTTGTTTATGAACCGATTTTCATGATCTTGGTGTCTAATTGTATTAATTTTTCCTCAAAAATCCGTTTATTAGGGTAACGAATACAATTTGGTGAGATGGCGGTCAGAAATGACGCCAGTGTGTGTTTCAACACGTTTATATTGGACTAATTTAAAACGTCCTTGATTGGATAATAAAGTATGACGTTATTTTTTGTAGCTCATTTAATCCTAAGGTATTCCATTTACTTTATTATCGTTGAGAACTTCATTATGAAACCTACACTTTCACTTTCGACTCATGACGTCCAAAAGCACTGAAATGCATATAATTCAAGTGCCTCTGTATTTTTCAACGAACACGTTATATATCATGTAATACAAAAGTGTTTAAATCATCATGACACAGAGAAACAGTATGACAAAAGCTTTGAAATGACCAAAACGTTCAATTATGATATTGAACTTGTAGGATTTACAAATGTACCGAGTAAAAAGCTGAAAATGATATTTACCAGGACAAAGAACGTCATTTTTGTTATAACTGCTTATCCGGTTGTCTAGTTAATAAACTGACAAACACGGTTGGTCACGTTTTTATATTTAGATCATGGCTAAGATGTCTTGTCAACCAATCAACCAGTGGTTCTAAAAATAGGCAATTAATCAGATGCAAGAGGAAGTGGACCAATCAGAAGAGACTCTGATCTATAAAAGACATTGTCGAGAGTGTGTGTGTGCCAAAAGTATGCCCATACTGAAACAAGGCAAACACCAGATGCAAACTTAGTCTTGATAACAGGTCAGTGAATGAAAAGTGGAACTGAGAGTCGATATCAGAGAATGAAAGGTGAAAACTCATAAGAAAAAGCCATAAGCTTAACCATGATGCGTTAGAAGAACTTAGTAGATCAGCTAGAAGATGTTGACAAATCCCTCCAAAATAAAGTAACGCACGTATATCATACTGTGGGTAATGTCTATTCCAATATTGATGAAAACAGCGTTCGTGTAGATAAAAGACAGTACTGCAAACCGAATGAAGAAGTGATGTCTACCAGGAAAGACATCTGTTTGAGACCCCAGGAATACAGTCGATTAAAAGAACTTATACCGAACATTTGAAAAGACTTGCCCGAATTGGATAGTGTTGTACCTTTTTTACTTTCAGCGTGATCATATGAATCAGGTAGGAGTCCCATCAGTGTACAGAGTGTAACCCAAATGAATTTATAGATTGATGGTCATGTTCGGACTTACGCATATGATAGTTTTATTGATTAGTGAATGGATACATTAAAGACATATAAAAACAGAAATAGAAATTGAAATGGAGCGATTTTTCGCTCTTTTAAATGATTACCAAAATAGACCTTTGTATCCAGTTTTGTTGTAATTCTATATATTAAGAATGTACGTTATGCATATGTAAATATGAATAAAAATGGATGACTGGAAAAGATACTTGTCCTCTATTTATTTTGATACTAACCATCTTGTCAGTTTTAGCGGTCCTGAGAAATCGTATCAGTATGTGAAAGCCCAGAGTAAATACAAAATTAGTACATTGGATACAGAAATGGCTACAAGACCAAGAGCCCTATGCCCTTACAGGGGCTGTTTTCTTAAAAAAGTGTCATTCATTTCTTTAAAGTGTCATATATCTTTCAAAAAGTGTCACTCATTTTCTTAAAAGTGTAACTCATTTTTCAAAAACTGTCTCTCATTTTCTTAAAAGTGTCACTCATTTTTTAAAAAGTGTAACTCATTTTTCAAAAAGTGTCAATCATTTTCTGAAAAGTGTCACTCATTTTTCAAAAAGTGTCACTCATTTTCGTAAAAGTGTTACTCTTTTTCTAAAAAGTGTCACTACCTTTTTCGTTTTTGTACTTTTACATGTAAATTCCCATAGGGTCTATTTCAAAAAGTGTCACTCATTTTTTAAAAAGTGTCACTCATTTTCTTAAAAGTGTCACTAATTTTTTAAAAAGTGTCACTCATTTTTCAAAAAGTGTCAATCATTTTCTTAAAAGTGTCACTCATTTTTTAAAAAGTGTAACTCATTTTTCAAAAAGTGTCACTCATTTTCGTAAAAGTGTTACTCTTTTTCTAAAAAGTGTCACTACCTTTTGCGTTTTTGTACTTTTACATGTAAATTCCCATAGGGTCTATTTCAAAAAGTGTCAATCATTTTCTTAAAAGTGTGACTCGTTTCCTAAAAAGTGTAATTTTTTTTTTTTTTTTTTTCATAAAGTGTCACTCATTCTCGTAAAAGTGTCAGTCATTTTTCAAACAGTGTCACTCATTCTCTTAATAGTGTTACTCATTTCCTAAAAAGTGTCTCTTGCTTTCTGAAAAGTGCTATTCATTTTCCCACAAAAAATAGAAAAAGCTGTCAGATTAGGGTATAAAATCAAGAAAATATACGGTGTGTACCACTGAGAAGAAACCACTCAATAAGAGACGGGCGGAGAGGGACTGCTCGCCTCTTGTTTCAACTTTATAAAGGTATTTATGTATTTTGCGAATAGTCCCCCTCCGCCCGTCTCTCATTGAGTGGTTTCTTCTCAGTGGTACACATCGTATATTTTCTTGATTTTATACCCTAATCTGACAGCTTTTTCTATTTTTTGTGGGAAAATGAATAGCACTTTTCAGAAAGCAAGAGACACTTTTCAGGAAATGAGTAACACTATTAAGAGAATGAGTGACACTGTTTGAAAAATGACTGACACTTTTACGAGAACGAGTGACACTTTATGAAAAAAAAAAAAAAGAATTACACTTTTTAGGAAACGAGTCACACTTTTAAGAATATGATTGACACTTTTTGAAATAGACCCTATGGGAATTTACATGTAAAAGTACAAAAACGCAAAAGGTAGTGACACTTTTTAGAAAAAGAGTAACACTTTTACGAAAATGAGTGACACTTTTTGAAAAATGAGTTACACTTTTTAAAAAATGAGTGACACTTTTAAGAAAATGATTGACACTTTTTGAAAAATGAGTTACACTTTTTAAAAAATTAGTGACACTTTTAAGAAAATGATTGACACTTTTTGAAAAATGAGAGACACTTTTTAAAAAATTAGTGGCACTTTTAAGAAAATGAGTGACACTTTTTAAAAAATGAGTGACACTTTTTGAAATAGACCCTATGGGAATTTACATGTAAAAGTCCAAAAACGAAAAAGGTAGTGACACTTTTTAGAAAAAGAGTAACACTTTTACGAAAATGAGTGACACTTTTTGAAAAATGAGTGACACTTTTAAGAAAATGATTGACACTTTTTGAAAAATGAGTTACACTTTTTAAAAAATGAGTGACACTTTTAAGAAAATGATTGACACTTTTTGAAAAATGAGTGACACTTTTTAAAAAATTAGTGACACTTTTAAGAAAATGAGTGACACCTTTTAAAAAATGAGTGACACTTTTAAAAAAAATGAGTGACACTTTTTAAAAAATGAGTGACACTTTTTGAAATAGACCCTATGGGAATTTACATGTAAAAGTACAAAAACGAAAAAGGTAGTGACACTTTTTAGAAAAAGAGTAACACTTTTACGAAAATGAGTGACACTTTTTGAAAAATGAGTGACACTTTTAAGAAAATGATTGACACTTTTTGAAAAATGAGTTACACTTTTTAAAAAATGAGTGACACTTTTAAGAAAATGAGAGACAGTTTTTGAAAAATGAGTTACACTTTTAAGAAAATGAGTGACACTTTTTGAAAGATATATGACACTTTAAAGAAATGAATGACACTTTTTTAAGAAAACAGCCCCTGTAAGGGCATAGGGCTCTTGGTCTTGTAGCCATTTCTGTATCCAATGTACTAATTTTGTATTTACTCTGGGCTTTCACATACTGATACGATTTCTCAGGACCGCTAAAACTGACAAGATGGTTAGTATCAAAATAAATAGAGGACAAGTATCTTTTCCAGTCATCCATTTTTATTCATATTTACATATGCATAACGTACATTCTTAATATATAGAATTACAACAAAACTGGATACAAAGGTCTATTTTGGTAATCATTTAAAAGAGCGAAAAATCGCTCCATTTCAATTTCTATTTCTGTTTTTATATGTCTTTAATGTATCCATTCACTAATCAATAAAACTATCATATGCGTAAGTCCGAACATGACCATCAATCTATAAATTCATTTGGGTTACACTCTGTACACTGATGGGACTCCTACCTGATTCATATGATCACGCTGAAAGTAAAAAAGGTACAACACTATCCAATTCGGGCAAGTCTTTTCAAATGTTCGGTATAAGTTCTTTTAATCGACTGTATTCCTGGGGTCTCAAACAGATGTCTTTCCTGGTAGACATCACTTCTTCATTCGGTTTGCAGTACTGTCTTTTATCTACACGAACGCTGTTTTCATCAATATTGGAATAGACATTACCCACAGTATGATATACGTGCGTTACTTTATTTTGGAGGGATTTGTCAACATCTTCTAGCTGATCTACTAAGTTCTTCTAACGCATCATGGTTAAGCTTATGGCTTTTTCTTATGAGTTTTCACCTTTCATTCTCTGATATCGACTCTCAGTTCCACTTTTCATTCACTGACCTGTTATCAAGACTAAGTTTGCATCTGGTGTTTGCCTTGTTTCAGTATGGGCATACTTTTGGCACACACACACTCTCGACAATGTCTTTTATAGATCAGAGTCTCTTCTGATTGGTCCACTTCCTCTTGCATCTGATTAATTGCCTATTTTTAGAACCACTGGTTGATTGGTTGACAAGACATCTTAGCCATGATCTAAATATAAAAACGTGACCAACCGTGTTTGTCAGTTTATTAACTAGACAACCGGATAAGCAGTTATAACAAAAATGACGTTCTTTGTCCTGGTAAATATCATTTTCAGCTTTTTACTCGGTACATTTGTAAATCCTACAAGTTCAATATCATAATTGAACGTTTTGGTCATTTCAAAGCTTTTGTCATACTGTTTCTCTGTGTCATGATGATTTAAACACTTTTGTATTACATGATATATAACGTGTTCGTTGAAAAATACAGAGGCACTTGAATTATATGCATTTCAGTGCTTTTGGACGTCATGAGTCGAAAGTGAAAGTGTAGGTTTCATAATGAAGTTCTCAACGATAATAAAGTAAATGGAATACCTTAGGATTAAATGAGCTACAAAAAATAACGTCATACTTTATTATCCAATCAAGGACGTTTTAAATTAGTCCAATATAAACGTGTTGAAACACACACTGGCGTCATTTCTGACCGCCATCTCACCAAATTGTATTCGTTACCCTAATAAACGGATTTTTGAGGAAAAATTAATACAATTAGACACCAAGATCATGAAAATCGGTTCATAAACAACGATTTTAGCCATTTTTGTTAAAGTTAGTGCATTAATAACGTATCTGAAATCTTTCATAATAACGTATCTGAAATCTTTCAGGCATTACGATCTTACTATGATCTCTACGTGAATTCTGAGTTCAAAACTGAATTCCTAGGTTAAAATTATCGAAGATAGACACCAAGAACTTAAAAATCGGTCAATAAATAACGAATTGAGTCATTTTTGTACCAGTGGATGCCAAAAGCGTGTATCTCTCAAAATTAATCCTCATATCGTCGTTGTCATTCAAGTGACACCTACAAAACTATACATTTTCTTGGTCAGTGAGAGAAGACTATTTTAATCATAACTATATCGATTCGATCTGACTGCAAATAAAAAAGTCGATATTTTTTTAAGAAAAGGAGTACTGGACCTGAAACGGCTGAAAACTGAATCGATAATGGGGGAGTCAAAGTGAAAGAGTAAAGTGTCATGTATCATTTGGTACGGTTATCTCAAATTTCATGAATAGCAACTGTCACAAAATGAAAGAAAAAGACGAAAATCGGCTTCTTTGCTTGGTTGTCCTAGAATTTGGTGTCATTGCTTACATTTCCTAGAATTAGGCTTATCGGTACACGGCTTTACTTGTCAGAAGGTTAAAATGTTCAGAAAATTATTTCATTACTAAAGGTAACAACTCCTATAACTTTCGACTCAAATCTTAAATTTTTGCAATATCTAATCCGTTACTAGGGTTATTGTAAATCTTTATGTAAACATTGGCCAGCTCCCTTTATGAGCTATCTTAATCCGATCTCAAGTCAAAAAACATTAACAATAGAAAACAAATGAACCCAGGAGGGGATTGACTTCATGTGAGAACTTGTAGAAGCTTGTCACAACTTGTCCAGGTCACTCAAGACAAGACATAATTATATATACCTACAATTCTCAACTTTCTATATCAGAACAATGATAATGGATTATATTTGTGGGCAAATTGCCGATTTTTTTGGAAACAGTATTAACGTTTTTTATGGATATTTCTAATATAAGAAAAGTTTAGATATGGAGTTGGGAAGGCGAGCATTATATAGGTAAGTTTTATTTATTTCATCTAATGGTAGTAGCAACAGTTTGGTGTAATAGTATCTTGTAGAATACATTCAACCTTTTATTTACACTACGCAAGTTTTAGCTTCACTGGCCAAAGGTCAGCCAGCTTATGTTATGGCCGTGTACCTATTGCGCGTGCGTGCCTGTACCTGCCCATTGTCTCAATTTTCAAACATCTTCTCCTCAAAAACTAAGAGGGTAATTTCAAAAGGTATACCCCATATCGTACTGTCAGACGTCAGTGATGTTTTTTTTTTAAATGCTAGTGCCAGTACGTATAATTACATGTACAAAACTATTTTTGTCTTGTGCCGATCTTCTGAAGCAATTTTTATAGAAAATGGCGTCATTTTTGTTTCAACTTGAAATGGCTACTTTTCCCATACTATTTGTTGGATTTTTTTTTTTCAAAATCAGTAGGGGTAAAGCTATTGATGAGATAAACAACCTCTGCAAGTTTCTTGAAAATCTGACAACAACTGCAGACTTTATCGCGTAAACAAGAAATAAAAATTTTCAACTTGAAATGGCTACTTTTCCCATACTATTTGTTGGAATGTTTTCAAAATCTATAGGGTTGAAGCTATTGACGAGATAAACAAACTCTGCAAGTTTCATGAAAATTTGACTACAAATGTAGACTTTATCGCCTACACAAGAAATAAAAATTTTCAACTTGAAATGGCTACTTTTCCCATACTGTTTGATGGATTTTTTTCAAAATCAATAGGGTTAAATCTATTGATGAGATAAACAAACTAGGTAGGGTTATCTCAAATTTTATGAATAGAAACTGTCGCAAAATGAAAGAAAAAGACGAACATTGGTTTCATTTCTTAGTTGTCCTGGAATTGATGACATTGCGTACATTTCCTAGAATTATGCTTATCAGTACATGGCTTTACTTGTTAGAAGGTTAGAATGTTCAAAAAATCATTTCATTGCTGAAAGTAGCAACTCCTATAACTTTCGACTAAAATCTTACATTTTTGCACAATTTAATCCGTTACTAGGGTTATCATAAATCTTTATGTAAACATTGGCTAGCTCCCTTTATAAGTTATCTTAATCCAATCTCAAGTCAAAAAACATTGACATATAAATAGGTACTGGGCCTTAAAGGGATTAGGGTTTAGTCCAATCTTGTAAGAGCCATTTACTCTTTTGCCTTAAAAGGGGGAACGATTTTTTTTTTTTTTTTTTCTCTTTTTTATTATTTTAATCAATGATATATATATAAATGGGTACTGGATTTTAAAGGGGCAATCTTGTTAGAGTCATTTAACTTTTTACTTTAAAGGGGGATGACTTGATTTTTTCGCTTTTGCATCATAATCAATGATATACATATAAATGGGTACTGGACCTTAAAGGGGCGCGGGGTCTTGTGCAATCTTGTTAGAGTCATTTAACTTTTTTCTTTAAAGGGGGACGACTTGATTTCTCCACTTTTGCATCATAATCAATGATATAAATGGGTACTGGACCTTAAAGGGTTGGGAGTCGTTTTATCTATTGCTTTAAAGGGGGATGACTTGATTTTTCACTTTTACATTGTAATCAATGCTATACATATAAATGGGTACTGGACCTTAAAGGGGCGCGGGGTCTTGTGCAATCTTGTTAGAGTCATTTAACTTTTTGCTTTAAAGGGGACGACTTGATTTTTTCCGATTTTGCATCATAATCAATGATATAAATGGGTAGTGGACCTTAAAGGGTTGGGAGTCATTTTATCTATTGCTTTAAAGTGGGATGACTTGATTTTTCGCTTTTACACGTAATCAATGCTATACATATAAATGGGTACTGGACCTTAAAGGCACGGGGGTCTTGTCCAATCTTGTTAGAGTCATTTAATCTCTTACTTTAAAGGGGGGCGACTTGATTTTTCACTTTTGCATCATAATCAATGATATAAATGGGTACCGGACCTTAATTAGACGGGGGTCCTGTCCAATTTTGTTAGAGTCATTTAATCTTTGACTTTAAAGGGGAATGACTTGATTTTTCGGCTTTTGCATCATAATCAATGATATTCATATGAAATGGGTACTGGACCTTAATGGAGTTTGGGTTCTTGTCAAATCTTGTTAGAGTCATTTAGTCTTTAGCTTTAAAGGGGGACAACTCGATTTTTTCGCTTTTGCATCATAATCATTGATATACATTTAAAATGGGTACTGGAGCTTAAAGGATTCGGGGTCTTGCCCAATCTTGTTAGAGTTATTCAATCTTTTACTTTAAAGGGGGCAACTTGATTTTTTTCTTTGATGGATATCATTAATTGTCGGCTTTTTTTTATTGCTCCAATAACAAATGTGATTGTTGAAGTTAAGGACTCAGTGGATTTCCATATATTTTCTGGTATTGGGACCACCACGTTTGGTCAAGTAAGTGTTTTGTTAGAATATATCCTTGAAGATGACATCTTGGTAAAAGAGCGTGTTCAAGCTGCTGAACTAGTTCATTTTCTGGAGCATGAGGTTTGAGGAGAAAACATGGACAAAAAGGTACCATTTTATTTTTCACTATTCTTATTTTGAATTTTCTGCTTTTTCTTCATTTTCCCCCTTTGATATCGTTAGAAAGTTATATGTTCTTTTATTATATTTACCCTTAGACTATTTTTGACTTTTCTACTTCTTCTTTTTCACCGTAAACTTTTTTTTTTTTTCCTGCTAACTCCATTGTTTTTCCCTCTGTACTTTTATATTTTTACCAATAGCCTATTTTCTTTTCATTTTTCGCCTTTGTATCGTTTTATCTTTATAGTTACTTTTTTTTTTCCTATCGAGGACCGAGGACCTGACCCTCAATGTCCGTGACTACTTCTTCAATGGGGTATACAAGTCAGCTCTGTGTCACTTGGTCCTTTGTTAGGGGATTAACTTTGATATCTCAATAGGTCATTGTCTGTGCTTCCGTCACAAAATAAACAAAACCAGTCATTGTGGCTACTGTAACAAAAGACAATTGTTCAGCCATCTGGTCCTTTATAGGGGATTGATTTTGACAGTTAAATAGGCCATTGTCCGTACTTCCGTCCCTAAATAAACAAAACCAGTCAATGTGGCGACTTTAACAAAAGACTATTGATCACTCACCCGTACATGTCTGAACATGAATATCTCGAAAAAAGAGTTGCAAACTGATGACAATAATCTTGGTCATTTGAGAGTTATGTAAATTTTACATTTTTGTATTATGAGAAACTTCAAAGAGCATGGATGTGTCGTTAGACCAACTTAACCATATAGACTTGGTCAAGGGTCGAAGTATGGGTAGGAATCAGCTCTTTGACTTGATGAAGTGTTAAAGATGAGTCTAAGTGGGAGTGTCTCCATCTAGATAAAAGGACCTGACCTTCAATATCCGCCAGAAATAACTAGATAGGGTATAAAAGTCAGCTCTGTATACCGTAAGGGTGCCTACTTAAACGACTCATTTTTAAAGCTATTTCTCAATAGGGGATTAACTTTGACAGTTGAATAGGCCATTGTCCGGACTTCCGTTCCAAAATAAATAAAACCAACCAGTATGGTGACATTAACAAAAGACCATTGTTCTGCCTTTTGGTCCTTTGTTGGTGGGGATTAAGTTTGACAGTTGAATAGGCCATTGTCCGTACTTCCGTCCCTAAATAAATAAAACCAGACAGTGTGGGACATTTACAAAAGACCATTGTTCTGCCACTCATCCTTTGTTGGGGGGATTAACTTTGACAGTTGAATAGGCCATTGTCCATACTTCCGTCACAAAATAAATAAAACCAGACAGTATGGCGACATTAACAAAAGACCATTGTTCTGCCTTTTGGTCCTTTGTTAGGGGATTAACTTTGACAGTTGAATAGGCCATTGTCCGGACTTCCGTCACAAAATAAATAAAACCAGACAGTGTGTCGACTTAAACAAAAACCTATAAAACGTGTTCAGACACGTATGTGGATCGACGCATGCGCGCGAGTCATATCGGAAATACTCCTTTGTCATTTGAGTTCAGGACGTTGAAGAGACAACATCGAAGGTACCGTTTTTTTCTACCGAATTTTTGTAATTCTTTTTCAGAAACTTCAAAGAGCATGGATGTGTCGTTAGACCGACTTAACCTTATAGACTTGACCGAGGGTCGTAGTGAGGTTAGGAATCGGCTCTTTGACTCGGTGTGGCGTTAAAGATGAGTCTAAGTGGGAAAATCTCCGTCTCGTAAAAGGGCTTGACCCTCAATGCCCGCAATCATTACTAGATAGAGTATACAAGTCAGCTCTGTATACTGTTAGGGTACTCGCTTATACGACTCATTTTTAAAGCTATTTCTCTCCAAATTTATTGCCCTAAAAAAAATTGTGCCACAAAGCACATTTAAATTAATGGTCGTCTAAAAAAGAAAACAGGTCATCCAAAATGGCTGCTAATCTAAAAATAGAAATTAAGTCATCCAACATGGCGGACTCCCCATACCCGCCGCGAATACCCATGACACACCAACAACTCCTTACATGCAAATGAGTTACTAAAAATAGTAACACCATGACCGAAAGTAGGTCAAGATAGCCACCGATTACGTCATCTTTGTTTACAACCAAAGAGGCCCCTATACTACTTACACCGTTTTAACATTATTAAAATTGTAAGGCTCCTCTTAAAAAAAAAAATAAACGATGAGTCACAATTTTCTATCGATATCTTTCTTAGAATATTTCCCTCGACAAACAGTTTGTACGTTAAATTTTTAGCGTGGTTTATCAATTCCGTTGGGAGTTTTCATCGGCAGATCGATAGATCTGAATAACTTTACCGTGATAGTTCATGTCGTTGCTAAGCGATTTATATGGGCGCGGCCATGTTTAAGATTATGTGATTCGTAGTTCAAAATGGAAACCTCCTTTATACAGACGAGGTTTGATGTAGGTACGGAATCGGCCGAGTTGTGGCGAGTGTCAAATTTGTTTCGCATCGCTGAAGTGTCTGAAAAGCCTTTTACACTTTACCGGACGATAAAATTATAGACTTGTACAACCAATTAAATGTTGCACAAAATAGTTTTTTTTTTTTTTTCTTTGAAAGGGTAGAAAAATCTCTGGGAAAAGAGAATTATGCTGGTTACCAGCATTTTCTCCTTTACCCACAATGTATTCAATAGCCCTTTTCCTTTGGGGTCATGACAATTCGGGAGGGTGTGGTAACGGGTTAAACGACCTCTTTTGCTAAACCTGTTTAAGATTGTGAGTATAATTCACTGGAGATTTCTTTCGGTGGTCCTGTTCAAATCGTTATGCTCAGCTGAACAAGCAAGAAGTTCCCTAGTCTGGTACCCCGTCTTACTTCATAAGTACGACCCTATAACGTAGTGGAAGGGGCAGGTAATCAAGACGTTCTCTAGAGCTTGGAATGGCTTAGAACAGTTACCTCCCCTGATACAGCATATAGTGTGCAGTAAACTGGCAGCCTGTTATCGATCTTCATATCAACTATCGGACGGGAGATACAACGGGTACCAGTTTAAGTGTCCAGTTAGTCTGGTACCCCGCCGTACTCCATAGTCGAATTTATATTCAAACCATACCCCAACAGCACATTTTAGATTCGGTAATGTATTTTTTGTACAAAATTGTTCTCATTTTATTAACTGATCAAACTGGGTCACATGAAATTGGGGGAAACAGGTAAGCACGTAGGGGTACGCATCAGGACATCTAGAAGGCTGCCTGACCCGATAACGTAGTGGTAGGGGCAGGTAATCCAGACTAAGTGTCCAGTATATATCTGTATCTGTACAACGGGAACCAGTTTACCTAGAGCAGAGCATGAAAGCACTCTCAAACAAGAAATATCTTAACAAAAAACCAGATGGCCCGTGTAAATTTGCCATCAAATAGGCAGGGGCTCTTAGAATTGACATGTCTACAATTTTTACCACCGTGGCCCTTAGAATAAACATGTCTACGGTACATATTTGACCAATCACAAATTTCTATTTGTATTCATTTTTATCACTACCAAAGAGGAGGTCAAAAGCAAACGCATTCAGCTGCAACGAAAAAAATCTCACTTAGTCTATCATGCAAGCTTATTATAGATCTAACATTTTTCCAAAGCGAACGACACTTATCTAAAGCATTAAACTACCGAGTGAATTAATCCCTTATCAGACAACAAAAATATTCTGGGTTCAACCAAATTGAAAGCATTTGAAGACAACAAGATAAAAAGGGGCTCGGATGATGCTTTCTGTCTTTGATCAGGGATCGTATATTACATAATGTAATATACGATCCCTGCTTTGATCGAGTAGAAAACATTGTGAGAAAAGGAGAAAACGTTGGCATCAGCATTTTCTCCTCTTTCCAATTTTTTTTCAAGAACCTTCGTTTTCAGGGTCATTAAAACTCTGGATTGTGTGGTGAAGGCTTCGGCCAATAGTAGGCCTACACACACAAATATTGTGACTTCAACAAAGTTCTTTTCCACGGAAATATCTTCCAACATGGGAAAATTTAGATTCCAGATCAGACTGTTCGTTCTGTGCAGTCTGATCTTGAACTACACTTTCCGAAAAAACAAACAAACATTGAATCGTGCCAAGCAGCTTCAGGATTAGGATTGCTGTTGTCAGAATATCATAAACAATCAGACAAGTTGCAGATTCAATATCAGATTTTATATTCCGTGTAGTCTGATCTCTGTTTTTCTGTACAGGATGAACTGTCGAGGTGGAGCAAGATCGTCTTCATTCGTCAATTTTCATCACGCATTCGCCCCAGTTCGTCAATATGTATAAATGAGCCATGCTCTAGCAAAGGGGGCTTAATGCATCTCCGTGATGCAAATATACAAATCAAGCCACCTCATAATTATGGATCCCTAATAGCCACTTTATTAACAACCAACTCAATATCATTTGGCAGAATGGTCCTTGTACATACAGAAAACTGACTAATAGCGAGAAGTTTCGGCCCAGGTCAGCCTGCGCGGACTGCGTAGGCTGACCTAGATCAACACTTTTGGCAGATGCATTAAGCCCCCTTTTCACAGAGCGCAGCTCAAATACATTTATCATATGAGTAAATTTACTCATGCAGCATGGACTCGGTCTAGATCTTCCATCAAAATCCAGTACAGTTGTTTTCGATAATTCCTTGTTGCGTACCTCCCCAACATTCAACGCTTTACAATATTACGTAAAGCGCGAGAAATCTAGGTTAACTGCGCGTAAGTTACGTCATATTTCCGCCTGGTTGAATGGCACGAGAAGTCTGGATTACCTGCCCCTACAACTACGTTATCGGGTCGTACCCTTGTAGTATGGCGGGGTACCAGACTATAGCACGGACTATTTACCTTCTTACACTTGTCACAACTCGGCCGATTCCGTACCTACATCTAACCTCGTCTGTATAAGGGAGGCTTCCATTTTGAACTACCAATCACATGATCTTAAACATGGCGGCGCCCCTGTAGATCGCTTAGCAACGACATGAACAACCACTGTGAAGTTATTCACTTCTATCAATTTCAATAACGGTAAAGCGGTGTGCTTCCGGAGATGTACGAAATGTACCGTGTAGGTGCATATCAAGCTACGTGATACAGCCGAGGGATTTGATCACCGGATCACCCGAGGTATGCCGAATGTTTACCTTAGTCTGGTACCCCTCCGTACTTTAAGAGTAGTGGTAGGGGCAGGTAATCCAGACTATATTTACCATTCGGCATACTTCGGGTGATCCGGTGATCAAATTCCTCGGCTGTATCACGTAGCTTGATATGCACCTACACGGTACATTTCGCACATCTCCGGAAGCACACCGTTTTACCGTTATTGAAATTGTAAGGCTCCTCTTTAGAAAGAACGCATGAGTAAATTTTCTGTTTAGTTTAAACATATTTTATTGCCATCTATATACAAATCATACAACATACATAGTTTACACAAACAGAGATACAAATTAGGCAAAAGGGTCTGGCCACAAGTTCTCGCAACTTAGATTCGGCCATTCCCTTTAAATAATTTACAAGCTATGAGAGTCTTCTACAAGTCTAAAATTGTTATAAGTATTTATTTCTGTACTTTTCTCTCGAAAAAGAAGACAATTATGTTCCAGCTATGCAATAAATCATTTCAAGTGTTAGTTATTAAGAATTTACATGTTTAAGGATGGAGAAGTGTAGAATACTTGGTTGTCAAGTCAGTTAAATGGACGAGAGTGATTCGAGACAGGGGTGGTAAAATGACTTACAGGCTATAAGACGTTTATGCAAATCTCTCTGAAGCTTTAATGTAGGATTGCACGGCGAGAAAAATAGTGGAATTGTCTTCTAATCTGAGATTTTCAGATCCAAAAAGTAATAAATTTTCATTTAAAGGATGAAAGCTGCGAAGTTCATGAAAAAGTTGTCGTCTCGGAATTGTGTACAGGGTGCACTGGAAAAAGTAGTGCTCAGCGTCTTCAATGGCGTATCCACAACTACAAGCGCAATCCGAGCAAATATGGTTGGAAAAGAGGTCATACTTCAGATCACTGCATTTGTTACGAATTCTTGTGTGAATTACGGATAATTTACGTTGACCAACAAAGAAATACTTTGGAACTACTGGTGCTGCTAATCTTCCTAGGATATAGGATTTAAATGATGATAAAGATTGTAAAGACTTCACATCGTCCGGAAGTTCGTTCCAAAGAGAAACTGCAGATGGTATGAATGATCTGGCCAATAATTCTGTTCGACAAGCAATCGAGTCGATTTGGTGAATATTGCGTAATGAGTAAATTGTTCTTGTGCTTACGTTTCTTGGGAAAATTTCATAAAGATAGTCAGGAGTTAAACCATTGATTATTTTGTAAATAAGAATGAGTTTTTGATATTTTCGCCTGTTCTCTAGGGTTAACCATCCAATTTCCTTATATATATTATTTATGGACGCAGATCTCGTTATACCTGTGACTATTCTGGCGGCTTCGATTTGGATTTTTTCGAGATTTTCTTTTTCGCGCTTGGTGCAGTTGTCCCAGACTACGGAGGCATATTCGAGGACAGGACGTAGGAACGAAACGTAAATTTGATTTAAGGAATCTCTTTTGAGTCTGAATTTCAGAGTTCTCATCATTCCAAGAAGTTTGGATGCGGATTGACAAAGATTATTAATGTGTGTTTTCCATTTTCCATTGCTGCTTAATGTTAGTCCTAAATGTTTATGGTTGTCAACGAAGCTGATTCTGACGTCATCAAAAATCAAATTTGGAAGCTGAACATTCCTGTTGTTAGAAAAGACCATTGCCACTGTTTTAGATGGATTAAAAGTAACCAGCCATTGTTTAGCCCAGTGTGAAATCATGATCAAATCGTGGTTTAAAATACCTTCGATGTCGGCTGTGAATGAAGCAGAACAAGCTAGGGAGGTGTCATCAGCGAATAGCCTAGATATACTTAGAAGATTTTCCGAAATATCATTTACATATACAAGAAAAAGCAATGGACCGAGAACAGAGCCCTGTGGAACGCCCGCATTTAGTGACCTTGACCTTGACCTGGACGTATTAACAATGACCGACTGGCTGCGACAAGATAGGTAATCTTTGAACCAGGAAAGGAGAGGCCCACTGATTCCTAGTTGATTTAATTTAAAAATCAGACCTCTGTGCCACACTCTGTCGAATGCTTTTGATATATCACAAAACACCATACATAAATTTTGCCTAGAATCCAGGGAAGAAACAACTTGGTGATATATCTCAAGCAACTGATGGACAGTTGAGTGACCTTTTAGAAAGCCAGATTGCTTATCATATAATAGGCGGTTAAAGTACAAGTAATTGTAAACATACTTGTAAACACACCTTTCCATTAGCTTACCGACACAACTTAGCAGGGAAATGGGTCGATAATTACTAACTAAAGATTTGTCGCCCTTCTTAAATAAAGGGTTTACAATTGATTCTTTCCATTTATACGGAAACGTCCGTTCTTGAAGTGATTTATTAAATAATTTAGAAAGTGGTCTAGCAACACTCCTTTTGATATTCATCAGTAACTTATGGCTAATCAAATCATGACCTACTGCTTTAATCACGTTTAAAGTGCTAATGATACTCTCAATATCGTTACTAGAAATTTCAATGTTGTCAAGTCTGCTGTCAGTTTTCGATTCAAATTGTGGTAAAAATACTTGTGAATCATCGACAGTGGAGATAGATGAAAAATATTTGTTTAAACATTCTGCTTTTTCTTTGTCCGTGTAATGTAAGACTTCTCGATCGTTTTCGAAAGATTTTAGGATTGGTATTTTGTCGGAGGTTTTGTTCGAATTTACCAGTGATCTAAGATATTTCCAGTATTTCTGAGGACTGTTAACACGAGAATCAGACAGACATTCATCAAGGTGACTAAAGTAGCGTTGTTTAGCAAAACGTATTTGGTTGTTGACTCTGTTTCTCAGTACTTTGTATTTTTCCCAGTCGGAAGGTAGTCCTCGTTTTGTCACAGATTTTTTCTGTCTGTCACGTTTCCTGGTTAGTCGTCTTATGTCCGAGTCATACCAAGGTTTGTCGTTGGGTCTTATGGTGACTTCTTTTGAAGGAATACATCGAGACATCATATCAATTAACTTACTTGTAAAGCAGTCACATCCGTCATTTACGTCCAAAGTGTCTATAAATTCCCAGTTTTCCGTGTCAATTAGTCTATTTAGTTCATTAAAGTCAGCACGGCCGTAGTACCAAACTTTCCTTTTAGAAGATAATTGTGGGAGTGTATTGAATTTTAACAAAACTGTCGTTGCTTTGTGATCGCTTATGTCTTTGTCAACGTCTAAAGTGTCCGCCAGAATTACTTTCGTAGGATCAGAAACTATTATAGGATCTATTAAGGTAGATGTATTTCTCGTGACGCGAGTAGGTTTTGTTATAACGTTAGTCAAGTTGTTTAGAGACATGATGTTTGATAATTTATTTTCGTTTGGGTTTAGTAGGTCTTGATTTAAATCTCCAACAACTATAACGTTTTCATTTGACTCATAAGCTCTTTCCAGTGTCACGTTGAAACGGTCCCAGAAGACCACTGGCGTGTTTGGAGATCGGTAGACAATACAAAGAAGAAAAGTCATTGCTCGATAATTGACCTCGACCCAAACGGAGTGAACTGAGCGATTTTCTAAGTCAGGCCTTCTTTTGGAATATAGGCAGTTTGATACGTACACTAAAAGTCCACCAGAATGTGAAGTAAAGTCTTTTCTGTACATTGTACTGTCATGTGTGTCTATAGTCAAATCAGAGTCTGAAATGTCAGTATCTAAATGACTTTCTGTAAAGCACATTATATCAAAATCAGACAAGAAGTTAGAGATATATTCAATCTTATTACGAATACTTCGTATGTTAAGGTGAACAATAGAAATACAATCATTATTGACATTGAATGAATCGGGATGAGGACCAGGATTGGTCTCTATATCACCTGATAGAAAAAGTAACATATATAAAAAAGTGGAAATAAACTGGCCAACAATAACCTTAAAAAGTAGGTTCAAGTACACAGGACATCTACTTTGGAAACAGTAGAGATACTCGAAGCAATCGACTATGACCCTAAACAGGTTTATGATAAAACGTAAACGTCTTTTACAGCCTTGTGTCTTTGCGTAGAAATTTCCGATAGCCGCGCGCCAAACGTCTATATCGTTACCTATGGCGGATCAAAACTATTGAAGTCTGATAGACGCTTAACCATCGAAAAAGTCTGAATGGTGTTACCATCAACACTGACCACCCGAGGAAACCGACTGACAACCAAGGTTCTATAACTAAAAAGAGAAATGTGAACAAAAGTGAAACAGAATAAAAGATAGAAAATAATACAAATAGAACAAAAGATCAAAGATAGTAAAGAAAATATCAGCATTGGGGTTCGAAAAATTGACCAGGAGGTGATATTGTCAAAAAGTGTTGAAGTGTTGTATAAGTGCACATCATAGTACACCTAGATTCCAATGTATTCTGCGATTAAACAAGCGTTACAGTTTGGTTATTTCAATGTTTTCTTGTCCTTAGTTAAAAGAAGTACTAAACAGTATTAGAAGCAGAGTATATAACCAGTCTGATCAGCGAACAATGCGCTAAGCGAACTGAAACTACGATCATTATTGTTTCAGAAAAATTGTAGGTTAACTTATGTTTGAATAAACTGCAGTCTGTTTACTTACATTATTTACAATTAGGAAAAAGTGACAATAAGTATCAGGCTCTAAGCCGAAGAATATCGTGCCAGCATGTGCAGCACAAATTGCGCAGCCCGCACCGGGCCGACCCTCATCGTGGTTCGTAGAATATTGCAAAACTGATATGTGATTAACTAAAAACAATAGAAAAAGTAAAGTGCAAAATTAACAACTAGAAGCAGAAAAAACAATTAATATCAGGCTCTAGGGTGAGGAGTATCGAACCGGCCCGGCCAGCGAACCAAGCGCTTACACAGTCATTCCGCCACTCTTTGATATTACTCAGGATTGCACAATCCCTATTGTTTGAAATGAAAATTACAAAGCGTCCTGAGTTACATAAGAATAAAGGTCGAAAATATAAGAAAGAGAGTCGTTGGTGAAGTATCGAACCTGTTCGTGCAAAGCGCGGCCCGTACTAGGCTGATCTCTATTGTTTTACAAGGAAATTACAAAATGTTCTGTCTTACACAGGAAGAAGAAGGTAAAAAGCAAATAAGAAAAATAACACCGATCTTTTAACTCGCACTTGGAGAGAATCGGTCCAGACTGAGCAACGCACAACGCGCAGCCCGCACTGAATCGACCCTCATTATGGCTCACGGAAAACTGCGACGAATCCTGTGGTAGATGGAAAAATTACAAAGTTCACAATTAAAGAAAAAGAAATAACAGAAATTGTCTAGCACAGGTGTGAAGGGTATCGAACCAGCTTGATCCGCCAACCAAGGGCACAACAAACTGGACCGACGCCTACCGTTGTACATAAAAGATTGCATGATATTTCCTGGTAACAGAAAATACAGTGTATTATTCATAACACCTGGAGGCACATGAGAAGAGTATGTTCATAAAAGTTTGCTATTCATCTTACGAGTTGAAAGAAAAAAAAAGTTCAATATTTACAACATTTACAAGTGAGCAAAGTGATATATCAAGGGGCTAGAAGATAATCATCGTCCAACTCATTGAGGTTACACAAATTTGCAAGGTAAAATGTGTTTTGAAGAAAATATAGATTTAATTATCAACATTTACCGGCAAATCAAAAGGATGCGTTCATAGATGGCTTCAGTTACTCTTACGGGTGGATAAAATGCAATATGTTAATTTACAACATTTACAAATGAAGACAATGGAATAGCAATAAGCATGTGACTCAAAGGCCAGAGAATACTTGACAACTGAAAAAAAAAAAAGCTGCGAGTTACAGCTTAATCGATGGTACAGAGTACTGAGCCGATCGGGCGAAACACAATATGCACCCTCCCTACAGGACTGACGCTTATCGAGCATGATACATAGAAAAATGAACTGTATCTGAATTAAATGCAAAGTTACAACATTGGCAAGAGAGAAAAATAAACAAGGATCATCTAAGTCAAGGGCGTTGAGTATCGAGCCAAGCCGATAATCGACCCATGCCCACAGAATCGAACTAACGGACGTTTGAATACATGGACGACTGCAAGTCATCTCCTGACCAAGAGCAGATTTTGAAACTACATAATCATGGATAAGGAGAAAACAAACAAACAAACAAACAAACAAACAAACAAAATATAAGCAACGACAAATAACAATCGGTCTTTAACTCTAGGTTGACGGGTATCAAACCTATCCGCCTAGTGCATCAAATGCCTAGTTAGTAAGCTTTTTAACCCGACATTGTAGACGGGTCAAATAATCAACTGTTGGCTCTACACCAAAGGATAAAAAATTTTGACTCGACCATATTGAAAACATTTGGATATAACATACTGTATGTAGCATAACTAATGACTTCTGTCTCTGATAGGGTAGAAACATTGTGGGGAGATGAGAAAGCGCAGGCTACCAGCACCCTCTCCACTATCCACAATGCATTTAGATATGACATACTGTATGTAGCTCAACTAATGACTTCTGTCTCTGATAGGGTAAAAACATTGTGGGGAGATGAGAAAGCGCTGGCTACCAGCACCCCCTCCACTATCCACAATGCATTTAGATATGACATATAGTATGTAGCTCAACTAATGACTTCTGTCTCTGATAGGGTAAAGACATTGTGGGAAGATGTGAGAGCGCTGGCTACCAGCACCCCCTCCAGTACCCCCAATGCATTTAGATATGACATATCGTATGTAGCTCAACTAATGACTTAATGACTTCTGTCTCTGGTAGGGTAAAAAACATTGTGGGGAGATGAGAAAGCGCTGGCTACCAGCACCCCCTCTCCCCTATCCACAATGCATTTAGATATGACATACTGTATGTAACTCAACTAATGACTTCTGTCTCTGATAGGGTAAAAACATTGTGGGAAGATGAGAAAGCGCTGGCTACCAGCATCCTCTCTACTACCCACAATGCATTTAGATATGACATATTGTATGTAGCTCAACTAATGACTTAATGACTTCTGTCTCTGATAGGGTAAAAACATTGTGGGGAGATGAGAAAGCGCTGGCTACCAGCACACTTACCGCTATCCACAATGCATTTAGATATAACATATTGTATGTAGCTCAAGTAATGACTTCTGTCTCTGATAGGGTAAAAACATTGTGGGGAGATTAGAGAGCGCTGGCTACCAGCACCCTCTCCACTATCCACAATGCATTTAGATATAACATACTGTATGTAGCTCAACTAATGACTTCTGTCTCTGATAGGGTAAAAACATTGTGGGGAGATGAGAAAGCGCTGGCTACCAGCACACTTTCCGCTATCCACAATGCATTTAGATATAACATATTGTATGTAGCTCAAGTAATGACTTCTGTCTCTGATAGGGTAAAAACATTGTGGGGAGATTAGAGAGCGCTGGCTACCAGCACCCTCTCCACTATCCACAATGCATTTAGATATAACATACTGTATGTAGCTCAACTAATGACTTCTGTCTCTGATAGGGTAAAAACATTGTGGGGAGATGAGAAAGCGCTGGCTACCAGCACTTTCTCTACTATCCACAATGCATTTAGATTTGACATATTGAATGTAGCTTAACTAATGACTTCTGTCTCTGATAGGGTAAAAAACATTGTGGGGATGTAACTGAATGACAGAAATTATCATTGAAAGAATGGAGGAATTGCGGATAAAGGAAAAAAAAAAAAAAAAAAAAAAAAATGCCGACCACCAGCAGCTTTTTGTCCTCCATCCACAATACCCACACAGTCCATCTTCTTGAGGGTCGTTAGACCTATTGGGATTGTTAAGTAAAGGGTTTAAATCGACATCTCAGTGACTGTAGTTTGTTGATACAGCAAGTGTAACAGTATATAGTAAGTAGAAAGTATGTACTGTTTGTACAGGTAAGTATACTGTATATAAAAGTTTAAGATGATGGAGATTTTCCTTTGAACTTCTCCAGATCGGCGAAAGTCTCCACTCTGTATATTCTCGAGTCCACGTCTTTCACCAAAATTACTCCGTCTTTTGTCCACGTACTCAGAATAACTTTGTCCTTTGCCAACTTCCTAGTGCTATAAAATATTTTGTCTCTTATGTAAGTCAAGTCTTCATTTAAAAATACACGAGCATAACCACTTTCTCTCAGTTTCCTTTTGTTTCTGAGCAGTTTTTGGCGGGATCTGTAACTAATAAATTTTATAATGATGTCTCGTGGTTTTGTCTTGTTTACTTCACTCCTGGGCTTCCCTAGACGATGTGCACGATCAATCTCACCAATCGTAAGGTCAGCATCGATTGCTGTTGCTACCTCCATTACTTTATCATCCACAGACTCATCCTTAGTCTCTGGTATACCTGACAGTCGTAGGCAGTTCCGACGGCTGTACTGCTCAGCCTTATCAGCCTTTGCCTCTAGCACTGCGATACGATCCTTCAGCCTTGTGTTTTCTTCCTCAAGACCGCTGATTTTTTGGTTCAACCCGCTAAGAACACCATCCACTATGCTTGATACCATGGATGAAGTTTGACTCTGGAGTGATTGTGTAACGATATTGGCAATTACTGCTATATGATCATCTGTCAATGTGATGTTAGCCATCGGTGGGAGGTTACCAACTGCTTCGTATACTACAGGAGGAACTGATCCGATTGTTGATGATAAACTAGGCGAGGTCGTGTTTCCCTGCATTGGCTCAACGCTTTCCTCGGGCAATATATGTTCAGACGTCGCTTGCGACATGGCAGACTTGCTCTTTTTTGGGTCAAACAAATCGATGGGTGACGAGAGTGGCCTCTTGTAGTTAGATTCAAGCTTGCTAGGTGTAGAATCTTTGCTCATACCTTACAAATTTTGAACAGTATACTTTTGTAACCTTTTGGCGCGACTGTCCTACCAGTGAGTAGATTTCCCTTTACACTCCTCTTACGCTCTCTATATGCTCTTTCGAGCGTAAAAAACAAATAACAGCTCACGATAAGCAGTATCGGCTTGAAGATCAATATCAACAAAGTTTGCAGGGAAGTTACCTTAGATATTGATAAAGTCAATAATAACAAGTGTCTCTTCAATATTTCTGCAGAATGTACGCTGAAGAACTTGCGAAATAACACTTTATAAACCTCTGATCAAAATGTTTGTCACTCCATAACCGGAACCGGAAGCGGTATTATTATAAATTTTCTGTCGTTATTTTTCTAAGAGTATTTCAGTCGGCAAACAGTTTGTACATTCAATTTTTAGCGTGGTTTATCAATTCTGTTAGGAGCTTTCATCGACAGATCGATAGAAGTGAATAACTTCACAGTGGTTGTTCATGTCGTTGCTAAGCGATCTACAGGGGCGCCGCCATGTTTAAGATCATGTGATTGGTAGTTCAAAATGGAAGCTTCCCTTATACAGACGAGGTTAGATGTAGGTACGGAATCGGCCGAGTTGTGACGAGTGTATATTTACCTGGGTAACTAGTGCGCGGGAAAAACTATTTTCGCCTCCAATTAAAGAGTCACTGAAACATTCACGGTAAATTTCACTGGTCATAACCATGACTTATCAAACCTTATAATCCACCATTATTTCTCGATGAACAACCGAAAAGCATGAAATAAAGGTGATATATACCGAAGGAAATAAGAATAGAAATAAGAATAATTAGCAACTTTATGTTTTATTAATTATTTCGCGCTTGTCTTGATTTTAAACATGACTTAATTTTTACCCATCATTATTGAATATATTAGCTACAAAAATTACAGTTTGATTTGGGATTAATACCTGACGTAGCCGCTGCATGGCGTCCATTACCTTTGGGGGTATCATAAAATGAATATAGGTAAAGCCTAAAGGCGAGCAGCGCTACTTTGATGAAAGTAAATCTCCAAATCAAATGCCTACAAATTGTAGGGGGTAGATCTAGATCTATTTCTGATTTTTATATAATCTCACTAAAGTTCAAATATAGTTCACCTTGACCAGAATTAAGCAAAGCACACCGCCAGTAAAGAATAGAGGCCTAGACAAATGTATACAATAAGTCGCCTCAGTCCACCCTCCTAAAAAAGAAAGACAGGGGTATTTCCTTAATAGACTAGATAGCCCTTTAAGATATTTTTAAGTTTCGTGCCATTTGTTTGCATTGGGGTTTGATGTGGTTTTAACGGCTTTGGTCATATCAAGGCGGTCATTGCACCTACACACGTGTTTCCTGGCTTTCTTACATGAGTACTGACACAACTTCCTTTCCAAGCTACTGACCACTTTTCTCAAATGCATCAGACGTGAGAGGTGAAAAAACACCAGCAAGAAAGTTTGCCCCATCCGGGTATTGAACCCGCAACCACCAGCTAATGAGTCGGACACGCTAACCACTGAGCTACTTGGCCAGGCAGGTTTCATGCCAGAATTACGCATATTAGTATGATGCCGTCATTTTTGGTAGCATAACAATAGACAGAGTAACATATTACCAAGTATATTCATTATTTGAATGCCAAATTTGCACCTTTTTATTGCATTTAACCGTCCAGTGTTTTAGTGGTATTCATCTACACTTAACAAAAAAAAAAAAATGAATTTGAAGATCTAAACTCGAAAAAAGCACCTTTAACACCAAAAATCCTTTTGTGGCACTGATCATATAGGGTGGTTATGTTGCTCAGTAGGTAGACCCACATCATAGGCTCAGGTAGAGCAGGGGTTTGTGTTGTTGTCTTGGAATCATTTCTAGGGTAGCATTTTCTGTGGATTCTCATTACATTGTTGACAAGCTTAATTAGTGTATGTTGGCAGGTGTTCTTAATCAGGGGATAGAACAAACAGAAACTAGGTGTTATATCAGCTTTGTTGCCTTCAAGCATGTACAGCAATGCCCTGTTAGCCAGAAGTAACAGAAGTTCCAACAGCCATCATTTTCCCCCTTTACCACACAATCCAAAGTTTTGACGACCCTGTGAAGAAAGCATTTGAAACCATTGTGAGAAAAGAAAAAAATATTGGTGTCCAATATTTCTATCCTTTCAAAGACAAAAACTATCATGTGAATAGATTTATCATCTGCAAATGCTTTGAATTTTGACAGGTCTGAAATTTTGCCGTTTGGAAAAGACTTAATTTATCATTGGACCTGTTTGAGGGAATGGATGGATAGACAAACAGACCAACAGAATTATCTGTACTTGAAGCAATGTTGCCTTGTTAATATCTTGGGCCATGAATTTGTTGCAATCTTTGATTATTAAATCAAACAGTTCATCAAAACATTTTCATCTTTTTACTGTCAGGGATGTTGACATCTTGGACTATGAATTTGTTGCAACCTTTAATTATTGAATCAAACAGTTCATCAAAACATTTTCATCTTTTTACTATCAGGGATAAACAAGGTTAAACAAAATCAGAGTAGAACTTAAAAGTTTTTTAAGAGTTTGTAGGATCTGGGTCAAAATGGCATCCTCCAAAGAGTTTTGAGCGGCTCAGCGCTTAAGGTGTTGAATTAGTAATCTTAAGGCCCTGGGTTTGATCCTCATCCAAGATATAGTTTTAGTTTTATGGGAGTGTCTGTGGGCAAGGCAAGGTACATTCCAAGCATGGACTATGTGTAAAGCCAAGGAAACTACAATAAAGTGTGAGCTGTCAGCCTGATACGACTGAAATAACTTTGAAATGAGAGTAAAACACCAACTGATCAATCCAAAAAAGTCCTAGTATCAAAATGGATAAGGCCAAAAGAGGCTAGTTAAAAATCACGATCCTTTTTTTAATCATTATTTGACATTGGTATTCAAATTGAATTAATTTCTCTTTAGTCATTGCTTTGACAACAGAGTATTTCTGTTTCTTAATTAAAGTTATGAATAACAAATGTTTTGCTTGCATGGATCTTGGAAGAAAGTAAAGACTGAGAATTTTCAGAGATTTAAATTTGTAGATCTCAATCTTTGTAATATTTGTATAGAGTTTTATGTTGCTTTCCACAGCAACTTAGCTTACATATTGTCATTAACATCTTTCTTGGTAATGTTTTAACCAGCGCTAGCCTGTGGCTACAGTGTGCCTTGCTCAAGGATAGTCCTACATGACTCTAAGTGCAATCAGGTTTGTAACAGGATTTCCATACAACAAACCCTTAGCCTTGACAAAATAGCTGCAGTCTGCAGATCACCCTATGGATACAGTACAGTCACCCACGAAAACAAATCTGCAGATAAAAATATTTCAGCAGCTCTCAAGTCCTTGCCATTACTTTGCCACAAATCTTCTCTTAACAATCAATTCATCGATCATACTGATATTTTTTTTTATGACTATGCAGCTAAATGCAGCTAACGGATTTGCCGTGATAAACATAAATTTGTTGAAAACAGATTTAAACCTGGCGTGTTAAAAAGGCATAACACCAGATTTTGTTTTGAGAAGATAAAAAAGAAAAAATATTTTCCAAATTGATAAGCAGAATCATTCTACAAAAAGAGGCCTATAACTCTTTACCACAGAACAAATTTTGGACTTGTTCGAATACAAAACATTTGCAAATGACAAATTTAGAATTGGTGCAAACATACTTAAGTTCCCTGATAGGAACTGGTCACCAGCATTTTCTCCTTTTCCCTCAATGTTTTCACAACTTTTCCCTACAGGGCCGTTAAAACTCATGATTGAGTGGTAAAGGGTTAAATTTAAATATTTCTAGAGAAAATACCTGAAGGAATATCCCGGTTTTTTTTGAAAATGTTTTAACTGTTAACTCACTGTAACAGGGTAGTTCTAAGTACATTTAAACATGCCTGACAGATACCATAAATTGGATGACAAAGATTAGTTCAGTCAGTGAAGGCATTCTCTAGAGGCAGTCATCCTAACCCTAAAGCAGATGTAGATCTCGATGAGAATCGAATTTTGTTAATTTCTGTTCAGAATAAAGACACGCTAATCAATCTGTCAATATCTATATGTAGATAATCAAACTTAAGAGTTTGCTCGCGCCGAGTTGCCCTGGGGACGATTTAATACTTGCCAAGTTGTTTCGCTACATTACTGAACAAGATAGATAGATAGATAGATTTTAAAAATTAGGGAAAACGTACTAATGAAACATGAACAAAGTATTTGTTGGCAAGAGCGCGAAAAAACTTTTAGGAAAAGATCGATCGGCTCACGTGAAACAGTTCAGCTGCTTATCACTTCCCGTAACGTTTATTTATGTATTCGGAAAAATCCGTACCTCGGACAGATACGGAAAACCCCGAATAAGGGTAGAAACGCTCTTAGTACAAGTCTTGGGTGACTGGACATTTCGGCCCATCACAATTTCGGCCCATTACAATTTCGGCCCATAACGATTTCGGCCCATAACGATTTCGGCCCGTGATTGGTGTATCATAAATATTGCACGACCTGATGAGTCCTTTTACTAAATGTTTGGTGCATAAAATTTCGCTTTTAAACATTGTTTGTTTTGCATCAATAAATAGTTTGGATATTTGTTTTACGTCCTGGTAGAATGTTTACACATGGTAAAAGAGTGTGTACAACGTGAGCAAAGGAAAACCAATATAATCATACGGCAGACGTTAAATCTTGGTTTGTATCGAAGATCAGACTGTAAATATCATGTGTAGTCCGGTGTAGACCTACGCCATCCACAAAAGATACTAAGTTGCCATCGACAGTGGAAGAGTTTAGAACTAAATTTCCCATCTCCTAAATTTTGAATTATCTAAGTTTAGCATCAGGTGGGGAACGCTATAAATTGAAGGGTTTTCATCACTTTAAAAGTACAATCTGATCTTGATCTAAGCTCTCCATGACGGATACTTAGGTCTCCGTCGGAACTGAAATGGTCAAGTTAAATCCGTTGTTTATTGATCTTTTTACCTTCTTTTTTGCAGGCAATTTTAATCATACTCTCTTTTTTGGGTCCTCCAATCTTGGTTAACCCTTTCCCAAACGACAAATTTTGGACTGGTCCAAATTGAAAGAGTTTGCAGACGACAATTTTAAATTTGATGCAAATGGCAGAAAGGTCTCAAAAAGGGTAGAAAACACTGTGGGAAAAGGAGAAGTTGCTCGGTATGAGCAATTTCTCCTTTTCCCACAGTGTTTTCAAAAGACTTGCACTGCAGACACGTGAAAACCAGGGCTTGTTTGGGACTTGGTTAAGGGTTTAACCCATCCATTATCCGTAATGTCATAATATCGGCTAAGATATCCGTCGAATTTAGGTACACGCTTCGTCGCGTTTCATTATCTTGGGTGTTGTGAACCTGGTCTCCTTGACAACCAAGTACATGTGAAACGGGTATTTTATAATCATATTGTGCTAATTAGAAGTACGGAGCAGTGCAATTAGTAATAACACTGTCATAATTGCCCTAAAATAGTGGTGATCAAAGACAAATGGTATCAATAGAACTTCCAAGTTCCTGACTTGTATACTGTAACAAATTTGTGCTAAATTTCTGCTCCAAATCACTTTTTCTGGGGTCTTGAAATACTTGTATCACAATCTCATTCTGATTTCAATTCTTAGTGTGTATGTAAAAACGCGCTGTTCTAAATGCTTTTTTAAAATACTGCAAGGCATGGGTTAAAAAAAAAAAAAAATGAAAACCCATGACAAACCTAGTATCAAATTGACATCGTCAGATCATAGCCCCTTCAAACTGACTTTTTTTTGTAAACCTAGATAACAACTTTATATAGCCGACTTGTATAGACGCTATATAATTTATAATGTTGGAGCTGGGATAGCAGTCCCTACGAAAAAGGTCAGAAAATTTCTTATGAAATAAAGTCTATTATCGAACGACGTAGATCGGAATGGGGGAGGTGTTTACTTGTCGGCGTAAGTGCTCTAAAATTTGTGTAATTTAAGACAGGGGAAAATAATTGAATGGATGCAACTTCAGTAATTATTTTCAATAATAATTGGCACAATAAGTCTTGTTTGGTGCAGTTTCTTATTCGTGATAATTGACTGTTTACCAAGGATTCATGTTTTTAACCCTTTACCACACAATCCCGAGTTATAACGACCCCAAGGAGAGAGACTTTTGGAAACATTGTCGGAAAAGGAGAAAATGATGTTAACCAGCCTTGCCTCTTTTTACCACCATGTTTTCTACCCACTCAAAGACAGGTTTCATAATTTGTGCAACATTTATTTCGACGTCTGAAATTACTTTCAATTTCGATCAGTGTATAATTTTGTCGTTTGGTAAAAAGTTCAAAGAAATGGTAAGGTAACTGTTTTTTCAACTTATTTCACTATCGCATCCCGATCAGAGAAGAATTTAATTGCTTAGTTAGCACTTAATTTTTCTCCTGACCTCGGTTAACCCTATCGATGACGTGGGTACTAACTCATTGTCTACATGAATCAGAATCAGATTCTTTATTGACTTATACATACAGATGTATATCGTCATATACAAGATGTTTTTTAACAAATGGCATGGTACTAAATAGAGTCTCTCTCTCTCTCTCTCACTCTCTCTCTCTCTCTCTCTCTATTTCTCTCACTCCACCTCTCTCTCACTCCACCTCTCTCTCTCTCTCTTTCTCTCTCTCTCTCTCTCTTTCTCTCTCTCTGTCTCTCTCTCTCTCTCTCTCTCACAAACACACACACACACATACACACACGCACACACAAACAAAATTACAATAAACAAATCTACCCGCATTTAACCCCTAGGCTGCTAAGTGCGACTCATGAACCTTTTGCAGACAATGTAGTTCAAGATCAGACAGCACAGAACGTGCAGTCTGATCTTTGATCTAGACTGTCCGATGAGGAGATATTATTCCAAAAAGCATAACTTCAAGATAATAATATTTGGGTTCATAATTTCAAGTTTTAAATCTAATTTTAATTCTTTAGCAGGATAGGGGCTAACACCAAAAGAAAAGAAGAAAAAGGGAAAAAAAATAAAAGAAAACTACTGTGGACTAAGTATAATTGATTAAGTAAAGACTTATAATGGAGAATGTATAAACATGAAGACAGTATAACTACAATTTTAGTGTCTGTATATACACATACACAAATTTATGCAATATATATACACCCACTATCACTGCAGTAAGGGATATATTGCTATTTTCCACATTATTTCAATTATATCGCGGCGTCTAGCGCACCGATCCATGCGTTCCCAGAGATTTTTTACCTTGGCAATTTCCTTTCCAAGCCACTGGCTGCTTTCCCACATGATCATTGTCGGAATAATGGGTAACAAAACTTATTCATTACCGATGACTGGAAATTTCCATTTCGTAGCAGCTAAAAGATTATTATTAACAATACTAGTGAGATTATGATTCCTGTAACAAAGTTCTTCTTCTAAATGCCTGTTGAATAAACTTTCCTAGCTTAAGTGTTATTGACTTGTTTTTCTCTCTCATTAATTGAAGTAGTTTCTCCATACTTGGACGACGATAATAATGTTTTTTGATAAATTGCGAACGTAGATCATCAAATTTGGAACATTTGAACAAGAAATGAAATTCGTCTTCTATTTCACCGCTATTACATAGGTTACAAATTCTCTCCGATCTTTCCTTTCGATCACGGCCATATCTTAATTTCTCAATATTTAGGCTGTGCGCGCTTATTCGCAATTGTGAAATGGCTGATCTTATTTGAAATGAAGTGATACAAGTTAAATAATTTTCCATACTGAAGTCAGTTTTAAGATGAACATATAAGGATTTCAATTTTTGATTACAGTGTAAATCATAAAACCATTTTTGATAGAAGTTATCTTTTACTCTCTGTCTGAACTCAGAAATGAAAATACTTTCATGTATTTGGTCAGTGCTATCAAAAACATATGAAAATCCATAATCATCTAGTAACTTTTTTATATTGTACAACCACCCTTTCTTACCTTGATTCAATCTTTCTTTTGCACTTTCATAAACTGCCGATAAAATAATATTATCAGACTTTACTATTTTTAACCAATACTTTATTATTTGCACATAACGATTAATGTACAGAGGTAAACGGCCCAATTCTCCGTATACAGCTACATTACTTGTACTACTTCGTACTCCCAATATTAATTTACAAAATTTTAGATGAACTAATTCTAATTCCTTTGACTTATGAAAACCCCAAATGGGGCTGGCATAATTCAATATAGGAGCAACAAATGAGTCAAATAGGCTTAATGCAACATCAGGTTTAACTTGATATTTCTTAATGTTATTAATTAAAGTGTACATCGCCCTCAATGATTTCCCCTTTAAACACTGATTATTCAAAACAAAAGACCCCGTATAATTAAATGTTACACCCAAATAATTAAAGTTATCCTTGATTACCAGTTCTTCATTGTTGTAATACCATTTCTCATTTTCAAAAACTGGTCCTCTCTTCCGAAAAACCACTACATTTGTTTTAGCCGTATTTACCTCCAAACCCCACTTTGTACAATAATCAAATAGTTTATTTAAGCTATGTTGTAGATCTTGAGGTGAATTACCTATTAAAACCATATCGTCTGCAAACAAAAGTAATATTATACAGAGCTCGTACAGATCTATTCCACAATTAACTCTATCTTGTAAATACAATTCTAGATCGTCGAGGAAAAGAGCAAAAAGTGCTGGTGAATTATTATGACCTTGAAATAATCCGACTGAAATTTCGAAAAAGTCTGAAACATTAGTATGAAGTTTAATGCATGATTTAACATGTGAATACATAGACTTGAAAATGTTTAAAATTTTTCCATCGAACCCCATATTATACAGCTTATACCATAATGCATTTCTATATACAGAGTCGAACGCTTTTTTAAGGTCGATGAATGCACAATACAAACGTCTTTTGCTACATATAAACTGTTCGATCAATTGATGTAAAACAAATATAGAATCAACTGCACTCCTTCCTCTGCGGAATCCAAACTGTGCATCTGATAATATGCCATTTTCTTTATACCATCTTTCTATTCGCGAATCTAAAACGCTTGCGAAAAGTTTACCCAGATTGCTTAAAAGAGTTATCCCCCTATAATTAGTTGTCATATTTATATCGCCCTTTTTATGTAATGGTATTATATAGCCTCTGGCCCAAGTTTCTGGAAAAATCCCCGAGTCAAACACTCTATTAAATAAAGAAGTAATGTGTCCGCACAAAATATCACGTGACTCTAAGATATTCATTAATAATATCGTCTACCGGGCAAACGGCTTTATTTCTATTCAGTTTCTTAATTGCCGATTCTACCTCAGCATACGAAAATGGATCATTTAGTTGACTGAAAGTATTTGCAGACATATTGAAGTTGTCGTTAAGTGACTCAACCTCTTCTAAAGACACTCTTTTAATATCATTTAATATCGAAGAAAAATGGGTTTTAAATTCATCGATAGTTAGAACAGATTGCACTGAATTCTTTTTAGATTTGAAATAATTCCAAAACTCGCGCGGTTTCTGATTTCTCAGTGCCTTAAAATTCTCTGATTGTTTACCCAAGAAAATATTTTTTTTTCTTTTTAATTAATTTTTTATATTCCTTCTTTGCTATGCACAAATTCGATCTATTTTCGCGATTTTTATCTAGATTGAATAGTCGTAATGCCTCTTTATATTTGGTCCTAGCTAAATAACATTCTTCGTCAAACCATTTATTTTCTTTGCAAACATGAATATTTGATTGTTTATACACTGTTTTAAATAAAGGATCTGCCGCATCGCAAATAGCCTGTGAAAATCTTACTACCATTTCTTCGACCCTTTGCCTATCATTACTTTTTTCTTGAATGATATTATTGAAGTTAGGTAGGTTTGCTATAAGCCTACGCCTGTATTCACCCCTATATTCACTGTTCCATTTGACTGATTCAAAAAACCCACTCTGGGTACTCTGATTCTCAACCAAATGTGGGGTTCTGACACTGAACTGTAAGGGCGAATGGTCGCTATACAAGGAAAAATCACCCACAGTGAAATTATCAATGAAAGAAAAACAATGTTCATGCAAAATCACATAGTCAATAGTACTGCACGTGTTTTTACAATAATACGAATATGACCCATTACCTAGTCTACCATTGGCCAATAAAATACCTGCTGATTTACATAAATCCAACAATAATGACCCACGTGCATTGCATACATTATCTTGAGAGGTGCGGCCAATGGGCTGATCTGGACTGTAGTCAATGTCATCTAAATCGGCACATTTTTTGTCACATACTATAAAATCTGGTTTCGATCCGACTCGGGCATTGAAATCGCCAGCTAGTACGACATTACCCCTTTGACTGTAATAAAAAACATCTTCTTGTAAAATATCAAATAAACTGACATTATAAAATTTCGCAGCTGGTGACTCGTCTGGCCAAGTATAAACACCACATAAATAGAAATCTTTTTCAAAATCAAAGAAATTCTTTTGCAATTTGATCCAAATCAAAGTATCAAAATGGTTTCTGCAAATTTCTACGCCCCTGTTAAAAAAATGTTTTACATAGACTACCATTCCCCCACTGTTTCTTTTAGCCTTTTTATGCTTAAACTTTCTATAGAAATTGTAGCAAGTATATCCTTTAAGGTCAAGTGAGGAATTTTCATCGGTCCAAGTTTCAGATAAAATAATCAAATCATTTTTTATCAACTTTTCACAGAACTCTGGATTTTTCAGCTTATCTTCAGTAAGCCCATTGCAATTCCACACCAAAATCAGCAAACCATTCTCCCCGTTGTCCTATCCTGATTTGACTGGCTTTCCATTGATGTAAAGGGTATCGTACGAAATCCACGATCTTTGACCGTTTCTGATTGCTTCTTTCATTTTAGGGACAAGTCTCCTCCGCTTTTCGACTATTTCAGGCGGGAACTGCTCGTGAACGTAATACTGTGACTTGTCCAGATTGATTTTTGCTTTCCTTATAAGTTCTCTATCTTTGAAGAGGGTAAACTTACACACAATCTTCCTGTGCTGACGCTCTCCCTAGTAATTTCTCTGACCAACAGACCCCATTCTATGCGCCCTTTCTATTCGCATATCTCTTACCAAATCTTCTGCAACTTTCATTTTTTCTACCATAAAATTTCTAACAACTTGCTCTGTGTTTTCTGGTTGCTCCTTTTCCTCTATATTGCAAAAGATGAGATTGTTACGCATGGATTGCGACTGCAGATAGACTAGAGAATCTTTTAGTTTATCATTTTCCTTTGTCAAATTGTCAAGTTTTTCTTGGGCTTCACTGTTTGAAAATTCTATCCCATGCACCCTTTCATCTATATGGTTAATCTTACTATCATACTCTTTATGATTCACTCGAATTTCGGACCACATTTTGGAAATTTCTTTTTCAACTGTCTCTACTTTTTTCTCCAGCTGATCCAATATTTTCAACTTACTGTCAACCTCACTCAGTTTTCTATTAACCTGTGATTGGAACTGGACCAAGAATTTCATAATGTCCGAGTTAGAAGTTGTATCTGACGGCATAAGCTTCACAGCCTGCGATTCACTACTACTATCGGCTACTTTTTCCTTACTATTAGAAACCCTTTCCCCATCTTTTGACAAAAGCTCTCTTGGTCGCTCCTTTGGTTGCATTTTCTTGTCCTTACCCATATGAAAACTGTCACTATAGTTCAAAGAAGTATTTTCGGGTAGGTAAGATACCAGCGTACTTACAGTTTGACTATCAAGTGGATAAGTAGTATGGCGTG
This sequence comes from Tridacna gigas, assembly GCA_945859785.2. Taxonomy (NCBI): domain Eukaryota; kingdom Metazoa; phylum Mollusca; class Bivalvia; order Cardiida; family Cardiidae; genus Tridacna; species Tridacna gigas. The sequence continues at coordinate 53,288,456 of OX244038.2, forward strand.
TGAAAGAAGTATCATCGTTTTCGCTGTTATCACTATTATCACTATCATTAAGCTCCTGGAAAACTTCACCTTCACAAAAAAGTACAGAATTTGCTTTTTGAAGAATTTCGCTGACGTCCAAATCACTTAAATCCGTAGAATTCCCTAAACCCTTTGAATTATCAATATCCTCAGACGGGCCTCCAGCCTTGAAAATCTTGCGGGTGGGGTTATCTTCCTCCACGCCACTACTGCTACTGCTGCCTTTTTTACGTTTATGGCGCTTCTGCTTCGCTCTTCGACCCATTACATAGCAAGAAAACAACTCCCAACAACTCAAGAGCCATCTATTAACGTCCTAAAAAGTTACACTAATCCATAACACCCCGAAAAGAAAGAAAAATCTTCCAGCTCAATCAGTCCACGTCCACTCCATTTTGTACCACGTGACCTACCATGTAATAATTCTAAACAACACGGGGTTTTTAGAAGGATTGCATATATATAACGTTTTTCATGCTGAAGCCTAAATTAACACTTTCATCTGTTCCATGGTAAAATTGAGGAAAAAAATGGATTTGTGGTATTGCCACTTCCCAAATTTTCATAAAAAAAAAAGAATTTTAGAGTGACATCTGGAATTTCAAAATTCCTAGAAATTAGTCCTTAATGAAGGCTCTGCATAATGAACTGTCCTTAGAAAACATACGTTCTTCAGCTAAAACTGAGTTTGAAATTAGTTATGATTGGCAAGTTTACAAGTCTGGAAATGTCTTTGTGTTATTTCAAACGATGACACTAATCCTCCCTTACCCAACGCTGCAGTTTTGTTTGGCAAACTTTCGAATGTGTAGACCAGCGGCTAAAACAATGTCATATAAAAGCAATCAATCAACACAAAGAGTGGTAGCAAGACAGGTCGGAGCATGCAAGCTGACAGACAAACAAACGGGGAAACATTCAATTGTCTTTTAATTGGTATTTAGACTATGGGCCGAAATTGTAATGGACCGAAATTGTTATGGGCCGAAATTGTAATGGGCCGAAATTGTTATGGGCCGAAATGTGCCGGAATCCCAGTCTTGTACGTCACTTCCGTCCGCCATATTTGAATTTGTAAAAATCTACTTCCGGTCCACCACTTTTTCAAAGTCAACAGGTATGCATATTTTTGACACCATCTCTACCAATAAGCTCTCGCTTACGCGAGGCGTCGCTCCGCGACGCCTCTTGTGCGCTGCTCGCTATTACAAAATCATACCGATGTTCAGTATTTGGTATGTCCACTGTGTGAACACCACAGTGTCTCCTCGTACCTGAAATAAGCCGACGAGCAAAATCCCTTAGGTATAGGTTATTCCATTCCTCATTCAGAACACGTTTAAAGTTTTTGACGTTATTGGCGTCATTTCTCTCCGAGACATTCCTTCAAAGATGGTCGCAGAGGGGTTTAGAATCGCGGAATACCCAGTCATCTGACCGGCAAGTCTATCATATTCACGTTGTTTACCTGAAGAAATTTGATCGTGTGGGTAGCAACATGGGGTTCATGCTGGAAAATGGCAGCATACTCTTGACGTTAGAACGGTCTACCACTGGCCAAACTTTTTTTTTCCCCAATAACTTACGACATTTAAGTTTTCTTGAAAATTCACGATGATAGATTTGACACAATTCTAAATTCCACCAAACCATAACGCTAACCCCTCCTAAACGGCCAAGTTAAATAGAGAATAGATGGTTGGTGTCTTGGATGGGTTAAGTTTATCGGGCAAGGCGGAGGAATTTATCTGGTGAGCCGAAGGCGAACCGGATAAATTTCGGAGCCGAGCCCGATAAACTTAACCCATCCGAGACACCAACCATCTATTCTATTTATCCTGTCACGCACTCTGCAAGAACAAAACAAAACAAAAAACAAACATTGATATAAAGACCGTACCTCCTATTCAATATCTTACGGTACTGATACCATAAAATTCCGAAGCCGAGCATGACAAACTTTCTTGAAATCAAAGACACTATGTTATTGTATAATTCCACAATCCACGACACTATTCTGTCTATCCTGTTTCTCGTTTGTAAACAATCCTAAATCCGACTAGATAGAATATTTCGCTCGAAATTAAAGTACGTATTGACATCTTTCTCACTATGAAATAAACACACAAATGGCGAACTGTGTAAAGCGCTTTGGGTATGCAGCTGCAATAATGACGTCATAAATTATATTGACTACGTCATAAACGTGACGTAAGACCTCGGGAGAATGCTGTGGCGAAGAATTCTGTTTTATTTTAAATAATAAGAAAAATCAATATGTGCATCGAATTTTAAGCGATAATTTTACTTTAAAATATTGATTTCGTATCGCGCTACCTAAAAAAGGAGTTCCGGCTGGTCACATGACCAACTAGCCTAATAAACCTTGATCACGTGGTCAACTGACATAATAAACCTAGTCACGTGGTCAAGTGACCGTATATCACCAAGTTTATATGACCCCCTGTTATACGACGGAATTTATAGGAGGTGACAGGATAAATGACGTTAGTTGGATCTATCCATTCTCCATCTCGTCTACAAACTCGTACTCCTCCATTTGCAAATTTGAAAGTGAAACGGAGTTCGACCGTAAACCCAACTTGGTGTCCGCGTCGTCTTATACATCGACGACATAGCCAACTTTCGCGGACATGTAAAAATCGATATCTGCCCATTTTACCTGTAATTTTTTATATAGAATTATGAAGGGCCCTGGTAGATAAACGTTTATAACTTCATCAATTTTCAGAATTGAAAAATTTCCCACGTGAGGTATGAAAATTCAATTTATCCTCTTTCAAATGAACTTAGTTTTATAAATATCATAAAAAAAGCTTTTGGTCCTTTTTTAACTTTAAAATTGCAGGTATAGTTTATATAGAATACAGAGGGAAATTGCATTTTCCGAAGTTAAAAAATGAAATATTTGTTGAATTTTCTTTTCTTGTGTTGAAATGCCAAAATTTTCCCAAGTGAGGTCAGAAAGCGCATTTATTTCCCTTTAAGTTGGTATATATTTTAGTCATTAAAAAAATAAACTTTTGGTCCTTTTTACAGTTTTTTAATGCCCCTATCCTATTTTTTACTTTTTTCGTGATTGTTCGGATTGTGGCGGAGTTTCCCGATGATAGCCGAGTCTCGCTGTTCGATAAGCCGCCTATCGGGTATCTTTACTGTGTTACGTAATGTTATCGTCTGACGGACCCCCTGCTATCTTTAGAATATACATGTACCCACATAATTTGTGGACCAAAAATATACACCCGGGTTGTTTGATCATGTAAGACATCATGTATTTTACAGATCTAACATAGGACCAGGCTTTTGATATTTATGAGAATGTTTAGATTCGATTTAAAACTATCAAGATTCAAAGTTAGAAAAAGTTAAGTTGCTACCCTTTTCCACTCTTCAGCTTTTAGATTCAAATGTGTGGTGATTAATGCCATATCAAAAGTATTTTATGGCGACAGTTCACATATTCTTGTTTTCTGGCTACTTTAAAACCGTTTCCCTGACCTATCACATCATATTGAAGCTTGCAGGCTAGTTGGCAGCGGGTGAAACCCGCTGTCATAGTCCCCAGGTATGAGTTGCTGATTTTCAACGCTTACGATATTTATCTAGGTCGAGAATTCTTGCATCCGGCAGCTTTTTCCTGGATACGCGAGGTAAACAAAACTTGATTCCTACACTTGACTAAATAGTTCCTCCATGAATACACAAACGATCATGTATAAATACGCGCTACTCGCGCAGACGACACCCTTTCAAAACTGCCTTACACCTTACGAGTTCATCCGTAATGTTACTGTAGAATAGAAACGGAAAGAGGGCGTCGGTATCTACATAGACCGAAAAAGTGCAAAAGAAAATATTTTCAGAGCAAAAGTTTTTATTAGTCGCCGCGCAGAAGCGCGCGACTATATTTTTAATAGTTTTTCGAGTTAGGAAATGGACAATGGGAATTTCTTTTTTATAGGGGTGTTAAGGTTAACAAGGAATCTTTCTACTTCGCCTTAAACTGGCTTTTTAATTCATTCTTAAACTACGAAGTATATACAATACGATACTATTTTTGCTCTGTTAATACTTACAACATCAAAAAATCCGCCCAAGTATTACTTTTATTTTCGCTATTCGCGAGAAATGGACTCATCCAAATAAATGCCTTGTTTCCATTGGTCAAGGCTGTACAGGTTTCCAGTCATTTCGTACCTAGTTAATTTCGTAGATCATTTCGTAGATACGATTTTGGTCATTTCGTACCTACCTATACTTTCTATTTTGGTCATTTCGTATCCAGTTGGTCATTTCGTATCCACTTTCGTCATTTCGTACACAGGTTTAATTATCATTTTGATTATTTAGTACCTAGTTTTTCCTACTATTTGTGTTTTTTGTTGAATGACCACCGCTAAAATTGTACATTGCTGAAATTGTGTTAAATTCCGCCGAAGAACGAGTATGATGGTTATGATTGTATCTAACCATTATTGGTTACTTCTTTCTAAGTTTAGTTTTTAAAAAAAAGATTGTTTAGAACCCTTTTGTTTATTTCTCACCAAGTTCTAGATAAATTTACAATGTACTTTGTTGGAAAAAATCTGGAGAGAGACCAGTTTTTCGCTGTGTTGTTCATAAATCGCAATGCAAAACCAATATTCTTTATTAACAGTGTTCACCAAACAGTATAGTTTTAGACTTGTTTAAATTGAAAGCATGCCTTGCAAACTTACGTTCTCTTGAATCATACTATCCTAGGACAGCAACATTTTAGTAACTTGGCCCTGTTTTCAACACTTTCCCAAACAAACGCGGGTTATAACGTGCGCTGTCAAATTCTTTTGGAAAAACATGTTGGATAAGGAGAAATTACTCGTTATAAGCAATTTCTCCTTTAACAAATACTTTTCCCCCCACTACTAGCGAATTTTCTACCATTTTTGCAGCTTTTTAAATTGTCGTCTGTCAACTCTTTGAATTTGGAAGAGTCTGATATTTTTCGATTGGAAAAGAGTTCAGAGAGCGCTATGCGAGGGTATTAGATACTGTAACAGAAGACAACTTTTGATATAGATTCACAGTCACATCAATTTCATAATGTGTTAAAAAATCTGCTGATGAAAACTGACATTTACTTATTTGCCCTGGCTTTCTTAAAGCATTAAATAAAAAAATTTGCGGCGACTTTGATTCTTTGCATCGACTTTTTCTTGTCGGTGTTTGTTTGCATGATGAATTTTGAGCATAGGGCATCTTAATGGGATTCGTGTAACATCGCCTTTTATCGCCAAAGTCGTACGGATTCGGCTATGACAGGCGATGTTACACGAAAAGTCACCCATTAAGCCTTTGGCAGACGGCAAAATTTCAGCTGTGTTCAAACTGAAAGCATTTGCAGACGACAATTTCATTGTGGCTCAAATGGTACAAGTTTTATTTTATAGGATAGAAAACATTGTGGATAATAGAGAAAATGCTGGTTCCCAGCATTTTCTCCTTTCCCAGACTGTTTTCACAAGGCTTTTTTCTCAAGGTTGTTAGAAGTCGGCATTGAGTGGTAAAGAGTTAAAAGTAGTTATAACTGCAAATTATATTATGCATTTACTTGTGCAACACAATCTCAAGTTTTAACGACCCTTAGAACATAACTTTTTACAAACATTGTAGGAATGGGAGAAAATGCTGGTAAGCAGCATTTTCTCCTTTTCCAACAATGTTTTCTATCCTATCAAAGATGTACACTGTTTTTGAGCCATGTTTCAATTTTTGTCTGCAAATGGCTTCTTTCAGTATAATTTATTAGCAGTTAATGAAATTTAAACAGCTTGGGTCATAACAGCTGCCAGTGTACCTATGCATGCGTTTCTTGGCTATTTCCTTAAGGTCATGCACTGAATAACAACATGGCATAAATGATAAGTGGATCAGAAAGAAGACCATGCTGGAAATTTAAACCAGCGGTACCAACTTCAGGTCTTTGAGCTACAAACTCCTTAAAAGGGATCGGCAAAACTTTTATAAAGCACATTATTTGGCCTACAAGGATTTTGAGGTGTAAAACCTCAAAATTATACTAAGACTGGTTTTCAGTACTTTAAGATACCTTTCAAGAATTTCATAAATGTTACGGATTGATATAATAGAAAACATTGGTTAGAAGCACTTTCTCCATTTCCACAGATATCTTTAAAGGCCTCTTCCAAAGGGTCATAAAAACTTGGGACTGTTTTGGAAAGGATTAATATCATTTATTCAAGTCTTGTTTTCTGCCTGTGCTCATGTACTAGATTTTATCTTTATTTTAGCCACAAACGAATGAGCTGTGCTTTGGCAAAAGGGGGCTTCTTGCATCCTCGTGATGGATTATACCAAGCAAGACATAAATAATTATTGATCCATAGACCGACCCTTCGATGTACAGAAAATGGACCAATGGCGAAAAGTTTCAGCCCAGGTCAGCCTGTGAAGACTGCACAGACTGACTGCCTGCACAGGCTGACCTAAGTCTATACTGTTTGCAGATCGATTAAGGCACCTTTTTACTTCAAGTCAAGTATAAAGGAAACCTGTGCAAAGAAAGTAATAAGATCTGTAGCTGGCACAAACCCGCTGCCTTCAGTGCGTCAGCGCTTTGATTTGTTATGCTTTCATCGCGACCGAAATTGGCGATAAAGTACCTGTAAGCCCTTGTAGACTCATGAAACATAGGTGGGAAAAAGTGTCGTTTTGAAATTTCTCTGTGGAGAAAAGTTATACTTAAACCTTTAGCTCACAATCCCAAGTTTTAACCCATAAAGCGCTGGAACAGACTTAAGTTGTTTGTGAGGATAGTATAGATCAAGATCAGACTGCACAGAATGTGCAACCTGATCTTGGATCTTCACTGTCCGCTAATATTTTGCACATTCTGGCCAAAACAAGCTTGAAATGACAATATTTCAAATGGTATTTCCTGTATAAAGAGGTCCATTTCATTAATATTCAGCATTCTAAGAGTTAACGATACTGGGGTGGAAGGCTTTTGAGAACGTTGAGGGAAAAGGTAAAAATGCTGATTACCAGCATTTTTCCCTTTTGGCCTTTTTAAAGACAAATTCCATCTTTTTACCACATTTTATTTGTCTTATGAAAATGATTTCACTTTAGACAAGTCTACAATTTTGTCATTCGGTAAACAGTAAATAAAAGATTTAACCTATTACTGTACTAATACGACTTCTAACGACCCTGCAGTTGATTGCTTTGGAAAAATTGGGGAAACAGGCGCAATAATTTCTAGCAAGTTATCTCTTGCTTTTTCCGAAATGTTGGTTTTCTCTTTACATCACTCATACAGATTAGCCTTAGTTTCAAATATTTTTCCTTTGTATTACATGTATTAAAAGTTAGTTCGTAACAATTAGTCCAGTTAGGGATTAATTGTAGATCCGTCCATATTTAAAACAACGCAAACCTTCAAAAAAATCGAAAATAAAAAAAAGACTGTACTAATAGATTAAAACTGACATACGAATTAGAAAACGTGTTTAGAAGCGTATAAAAGAAATCAAACTTTGCAAAAAGTCTATCTCGGTTTGATTGATTGATTGTATGGTGTTAAACGCCATTTTCAAGATTATTTCAGTCATATCGCGACGGCCAGCACACCTATCCATACTTCGAGAAGTTTCCTTTACCAGTACTTCGCAAAATATTCTTCCCAAGCCACTAGCTGCTTTCCCACATAACCGTCGTCGAAACAATGGTCAGCTATCCCTTGGTTTGAACTTCCAGCTAGTGATATCCATGTATGGTCATTTATATGATGTACACTGTCTGCGTCAAACAGCTTTTTTGAGGGAAAAACTTTTTTTTTTTTTAATCTTTATCATCACTGTAGATGGATAGTGCCGACTCGAATCAGTTTGCGCTAATCGGACAAGATGGTTTTCACATAGGCAATAAGGCCCTTTCTTTGCCATGGCTTATTCGATGGTGAATATTTTGCTTTTACATTACTTTGTTTTTCGTTTTGAGCACATTTTGTTTCAGATGCAATGAAAGGAATATTAATCCCTGTAAACATGATAATGCATTGACAGAGTTTAACCTCGTGTTATAATAATAATTTGTACCTTTTTTATGTACCAAAAATATGATTTAATATATAGGTGGACTTAGATTTTGCCTGAAAAGAAGCATCATTTGGGTATATCGCATTCATCCTTTCCATGGTATGCAGCTTTTAGACTTGCCCGAAATGAAAACATTTTGATAGAACTATAGATAGTAGAGTAAATTGTGAGAAAATGCGACATCGTTCAACGAGTAATTTTTAAGCGTTGCCAAATAGAAATCGCCACACAGTCCATGGAGTATTCGGAGCAAGACATTTTCTTTTCTTTTTTTTTTTCGATCAAAACCAACTTTAAATGAGTAGTTTCTCATATGCTGAATCTGTAACTTTTCGTGTGTATAAAACCATGTACTATCACGGTTCTAAGCAGTATTCAAAATTAATATATCAGTATGTGCTATCTATGAATTTTCTTTTCACCCCCTTCCCATCTTTATCCTAATTATAGAAAGTGTAAACTGTATAAATCAAAAAGTTAAAAACTACACACAAACACAAAGTAAAATTTTGAAATAGTGACTAAATTATCCCATCTAGATACAACCTTTTACTCTACATATCACACGACAAAATTTCGTTTGTTTTTTAATTAAAAGCATTAAAGACGACAAATGTGAGTCGAAATGAAACTTGCTTTTGAAAAGCTAGAAAACACTGTGGGAAAATGAGACATTGCCGATTACAAGCATTTCCCCCTTTTCGCATATTTTCAAAAAGCCTTCCTCCCAGTGTTGTAAAACCATGTTTTAATTGCTGCGTAAATTATTTTTTCTTGCAAAAAGTTTAAACCGGTACTTCCTACAACGCCGAATTTTCTGCTGAATTCAGCAACCTGATGATGTTGCAATATAAAGAATTTTTTAACTAAGAGGGTTTTGACGCATGGGATCAGTCAGGTTCAAGGTCAGACTGCTTGTTTTGTGTAGCCTGTCATTGGCCTACATTGTCAGCAAAAGTGTATACGGACGGATTAGGTTTCAAGATCATGCTGCTTCTTTTGTGCAGTTTATTATTGATCTGCATTTTCGGCAAAATGTGCATTTAGTCGCTCTGAGCAGTTTAACCCTTTACCACACAATACCGAGTTTTAACGACCCCGAGGTAGAAAGTTTTTTTAAAATTGAAAGGAAAGGAGAAAATGCTGGCAATCATGAAATCTGTTGTCTTCAACTAATTTCAATCTGGTCGAGTCCAAAGTTTCGTCGTCTTGTAAAGGGTTGCCCATTTCTCAAACAAAAAAAGGGGGGAACACTTCTGTGCATTCTGATATTAATCTACAATATCCTTTAGCACTTCCAAATTTAACATTGAGCTAAATTATCTGACAGGTTAGAAAACATTATGGGAAAAGGAGAAATAACTTGTAACAAACAATTTCTCCTTCTTCCACAACGTTTTCAAAAGCTGTCTTTCTTAGGTTCGCTTAAACTTATGATTGTTTGGTAAAGGGTTAAGAGCCGAACATCTGGGATCAGTTTTTGTCTCTCAGAATAAAAGCTTAACCCTTAAACTGAAGAATGAATTAATTACAAACCGACAAATAAAGCTCAGATATTGCTAATTTAATGCTCATACGCAAGAAAACTCTTGCCGTACCTGACAGTGTAAAAACAAGATTTTGTGCGGTCTCATAAGACTACACATTCTGTGCGATCTGATATTGATCTACACTATCCTTCAGCAGACAAAGGGTTCAGGTTGAAATCCGAAAAAAAAAAAAACCCAAAAACTTCAGATATAGACCCTTTTAGTCTCTGACCACTTCCTGGTAACGAGACCGGAAAACTGCGCATGCGCACTCGTGTAGGGCAAAAAGACCAAATAAAACAGTGGCAGATTATTGAAAGTATACACAAAATTGTTAAATTATTAGCGATTATATGAAAAGCTTACTCCCAGATGCAAAGAAACGATAATCAGACTAACTTATTTGCTAAGGTTTCAGTAACGTGGAAGAAAACGATCCGTATTTTAGTGAAATTAAAAGACGTAAAAAAAAAACGTGTCGCTGTTTTGGGTTGACGTTATCATCAAAGAAAATGTTAACCGACCCCAGGCAGTAACAGACAAACCCCGTGAATCATGGGCTGGAACACTGCGGGAGTGGGGAAAATGCATGTTACCAGCATTATTTACCTTTTGTCGTAGTGTTTCCACAAGCCCATTGATGTAGGGTCGTTAATTAACACGAGGGAGGGTTAGGTAAAGGGTTTATAAAGGGTAACCATCTGATATATCACATACTTGTTAGTGTAATCCACAATACAGTGGATATTTTGTTTAATTTCAATGGCGGAGGGTGTGGGTCGAGATCGGCATTGTTCATGCTGTTACCTCTAATAGTTTAGAGAATGTGTATTGTGATCAATTTCATCCTGAAACAAATTTTGGCGCAGACGTATTTGAAAACACGAATGAATGAATGAATGAGCGAGTGAGCGAATGGATGGATAGATGGATGGATGGATGAACTAACGCGCGAACGAAGAACGAACGAACAACTGTATATTGCCCTGTTGTCGTCTGCGACTGCTCTTTCCATAATTGCTTTCCACCAGGGATCATTTGTAACATGTAATTTAGAAACATTCCTTTTCTGAAAACGATGTTGGAACATGTTGAAATAATGTTTACCAGCATATTCTCCTTTTCTCACAATGTTTGAAAAGCTTTCTTTTCTCTTGGTCTTTAAGATTTCTGATTGTTGGGTAAAGGGTTAAATGGAAATTGTAATAGTAATTAGTTGAACACATTGTATTCGGGGAGGCATTTTGGCATGTCATATACTGTACATGATAATGTAGGGAAACAATATAGACCTAAGCCTTAACCGTTAGCCTCCGTTACGTGACGGTGATCTTGAATTTACCTTGCGAAAAGCATAATGAGAGATCTGCTTGCACATGAGGGTAGCGTGGTCTTGAAATACACTGTTACAAATCCTAATTATGGTTTAAGTAACATTAATTAAGATTTATGACATAAATTTCATGCGAATTCCTCTTGTGCTGGTCAAAAATATAAGTACGGTAGGATATGGGTCAAAAATCAATAACATTAAATGACGATGGTCAATAAAATACAAAACATTAACGGTGAAAAATCTCTGTAAAAAACATACGAGATCAAAAAAATAATTTGAATAAAATATACGGGGACGCGTTTAGGGGATGTTTTAACCAATTCGTCATGGAAATTGCGGACGTTTTAACCAAGAGTAACCCGTTTTGACACTGAGACGTTTAAGCCAGATACTAATTAACTAAGCTGTTTGTACATCCCGGTGCACAGCATGATAACGGCATCCTGTGACACGATTGATCTTCACAGATTTTAATCAATAAAATCTTTCGACAAAGCCAAAACATTGTATGTGACAATAGCTTTCAACAGTGGTGATATTGAACTTTTTGCCCTACAAACAGTGCGCATGCGCGAAAACTGGAATTCTGGGATCGTATTTCCTTGGCAACGAACGGCGTTATAAAAGGGTCTATACAGTCCAGGCAAGGATTGTAAATTTGAAGCAGGGCTACTGTTACGCAATGTTACGCGTCTCTTATCTTTGACGGCTCCGGGCTATCGATACACGGTTTAAGTTCGCCAAACTCCGGAAACTCCCGAATCTTTACGTATGATATCGATTATCTTCATCGATTTATTGTTATGCGAGACTGCTGATAAGGCATGTCCGCGAAAGTTGGCTATGGACGATTAAACTGGCAGCCTGTTATCGATCTTCGTATCGGACGGTTACGGGAGATACAACGGGTACCAGTTTAATGGACGATGTACCCTTGTCCAATCTAAGTCTAGCCCGCCGGTGTTCTCATGTCAAAGGAACACCAACATACAAACAACGTCCACGAAACTGCGCAGCTTGTAGTCTGTTAATCACAGTCTTAAGCACAAATCCGTATTCCTGTTGCCTTTCTAACCAGAAGCATGATTCGTTTGCTGCTTAGAACTGATTACGCCGTGATGTCACGATGTAATTATCTTTACGCCGCGTTGTTTTGCACAGCTGCCAGAACGTGGCCTATCTTTGACGGTGCCTGTCTGACAGTATTTTGATCTGCGTCTTCAAATGGCACTTTCCTTCCCATTAACATGTTGAGCGACTTCCTAAATACTCATGCCTCCAGTATACACGCCACAAATACGCTTACAAGTCTAACGTCAATTCAGGACGACGTCCCATCTTGAAAATTTTACAATTTTCCGACGGTTTTTATTTGTTTGTGGGCGTGTACCAATAAAGTAAAGTGAGTATCGATGACATTGACTGCACGTGCACGTATGCGGCATGAGTAGAGTAGAATCACACAGAAAAACTTGGGAAAAACAGTACAAAACTAGTGAGTTTGGTATCAACAGTAAGCTATACTTTATTACGTTTACAGCCTTGAGTTTAAAACTGGGGGGCCTAAAAAATGGTTAGATTTATTTCCCTCAGTATATAGCGATCACTGGCATCGTAATTAACGAAGTCATGCCCCGTTCTCACCGCCGATCTGAAAACCTCAATCAAACTAGATCATGAGGTCGTGAAATGATCTTCCTCAGTCTGTAGTAGCGTAAGCTCGGTCTGTGAAGATCTACCTTAATCGGTAGGGTAGCTGTCGGGGTTTCATCACGATGTTAAAAAATCCGTGTAGCGATCGACTAGACGATCTTGAAGAGGTCTAAAATGCATCGTGTTGCGCTCTGGTATGCTCGTGTACAAAATCTAGGCCGTCGGGAAGACATCAGTTCACATATTTTGACATGTTCTCGATCTACTACAGCAAACACGACTTTCATCCGATCTTACCCGATCATCCCCAACCACATGGCCATACGTCACAGACGACGTTTTCGCGGGTTGTATACACTGTGGTCCCCTTCGATCGTGTAGACTCTGACAAACCAACTGACCGAGCTCCGTCTGTAATTTGGTCTGTCGGGTGAGATCGATGAACTTGGATCGGTAGTGAGGACGGGAAATAAGACAGACGGTTTTATTATCAGGCGAGCTAAAATCCGATCGTTATGACACGGAAGGTCCTCTGACTGGTTCAGTATTTGTGACGATTTTCCGAAAATGTAGGTATATTTATGAAAAATAACGGTCCGCCGTTATCAACTATAACTCATTCCCGCACGACAAAAACGTTAACTAATCCAAATTGAAAGCAGTTGCCATTTTTCTTTGGTAGGGTAGAAAACAGCGGGAAAGAAAGAAAATATTGGCTACCAGCATTTTCTCTTTTTCCCACAATGTTTTCAAAAGGCTTCTTCCTTTTCCCTGGCCGAGCCCCGTAGCTCAGTCGGTAGCGCACAGGACTTGAGAACAGGAGGTCGCTGGTTCGATCCCCGGCTCGGCCAATTTCTGTCCGAGGACTGATGAGTCATTGCGACAGGATTCATTCCTCTCCCACCGCTGACCATTGTTTCGACAGTACTTAGCTATCTGGAAAAGCAGCCCGTGGCTTGGAAAGAATAATGTGCGGAGCACTGGTACAAGAAATTCCAGGAAAGCATGGATAGGTGCACTGGCACCGCGATATAACTGAAATAATGTTGAAAACGGCGTTAAACACAATACAATCAATCAATCTTCTTTTTCCCACAATGTTTTCAATAGGCTTCTTCCTCAGGGTCGTTAAAGTCGGTATTGTATGGTAAAGGGTTAATCAGGGATCGGTTATCGTTAGATAAGACCCATAGTTTAGCCTTTAGCCATACAATTCCGTGATTTAACAACACTGAGAAAGAAAATGTCGCTTGAAAACATTGTTGGAAAAAGGAGAAAACGCTGGTGACCAGCATTTTCTTCTTTTCCCTAATCGTTCAAATTGACTATCGTATATATATATACATGTATATCGTGTAATACAATGTCACATTTGAACTGTCAACTGCATATGATTTGGTTTGAACCAATCTAATCTTTGTCGTTTAGTATCGAATCAGTTAAGTTTAAAAGGACTCTTCCAATTTCAAGATTGAAATCCATTTATGGCTCTATTTTACACCGCGTTCATCGATCGCAGTCCTTGAGAATGAAAATGATCGGCGGAAATATGCACACTCAAATAACATCTAATACCGTGTCATATTGGTGCAACTGCATAAGTGCATATATACAAATACATCTATGCAGTCGAAATTACCACAAATTAGGCTACCATGGACCTCGTTCGTTTCTACTTTCGATATAGACCTTAGAGTATATTGTTACTGTTACTCAGTGTTACTGGTGTACACAGGTCGATATCAAATTCCTGAAATATTATAATCTACTTTCGTTTTTGGATTTCTGGAAAATGAGAACTTGTGCAAGGTTGCGAGACCACCGGACCTGATTTAAGGGGCGTACAGACGACCGCCACACGTACACAGGTCTAAATCAGATCTATGTCTAGCTCTGCGGGTAAGATACATTTTGATAATTTGCTGGTTTTGTTTTGTATTTAATTTGAGAGATGTTGACAGTTTTTGTCTTTGTGTTTATTTTTCTACGTCAGACCTTTTAATAGAAATTCTGTACATGTAAAATTTATTTAGTTATTTTAAATCTTTACCAATGATCGTGTTTTTATGAATCGGAAAAAGAAGCTATGACGTGTAAACATTGTATGTAAAAGAGAAATGTTCAGAGAATACTGCTAGATCTAACTATCTTTACCTTTTCAAATGTCTTCTCGCGTAAAGATTATTTGAGCATCATCCACTTTGTTGTCTGCAGAATATTTTGAATATGAAAGTCTTTTATTTGCCTTAAAGTCTTTTATTTGCCTTCTGGTAAAGACAGAATTTTTTCGGAAAACGTAGGGAAAAGGGGATATATTGCCTCTCCCCGCAATGTTTTCAAAAGCTGTCTCGTGCATCAGGGTTTGTTATATTAACCCTTTACCACAAATCTAGACGGAGGGGCCTTTTGAAACAATGTGGGAAAAGGAGAAAATGCTGATAAGCAGCATTTTCTCCTTTTCCCACAATGTTTTCTGGTCTTTCACAAGCTATCACACAATTTGAGTCACATTAAGATGTCGTCTGCAAATGCTTTGAATTTGCACAAGTCCATAATTGTTGTCGTTAGGTAAAGGGTTGATTAACTCTTTACCAAACACAAATTTTGGACTTGTCTAAACTGAAAGCATTTGCAGATAACAAAGTAAATTTGACTCAAAAATTGAAATTTGTTTTTGAAAGAGTAGAAAACATTGTGGGAAAAGGAGAAAATGCTGATTACTAGCATTTTTTCCCTTTCCTACAATGTTTTCAGAAGGCTTCTTCCTCAGGGTCCTTTAAAGTCGGGATTCTGTGGTAAAGGGTTAAATTTGTGGAGATCTGAGTCAGGAATGGCTGTTTGATTGTTGCTGTTTGAAATACAGTGATATGCATTGCACGTTTGATTTCAGGGGTAAAATATTGATTATTTCGGTTTCATAACGTCACATGATGTAATCAAATACCTCGGTGAATTTGGACTGGTAAAGACAAATCATGGGTAAGTAGAAACGCCCTTTGTTCTAGTTGTCAGCTGAAAATAATCATTGGTATTGGAGACAGTAGACTGGAGCTAGAGTACCGGTACTTTTAACCTTTTACCACATAACAAAATTTTAGATTGGTCCAAATTGAAAGCACTTGCAGACGGTGACTAGATGTGGCTTAACCCTTTACCGCACAATGCTGCATTTGAATGATCCTTGGAACGAAGCCTTTTGAAAACATTGTGGGAAAAGGAGAAAATGCTTATGACCAGCATTTTCTCCTTTTCCCACAGTATTTTCTACACAATCAAGGGAAAATTGCACCATTTTAGCCACATTAAAATTGTCATCTGCAAATGCTTTCTATTTGGACAAGGTTTAAATTTCGTTGTCTGGTAAAGGGTTAAATGATGAAATTTGTCAATGAAAGGGAAGACAACATTGTTGTGAAAGGACAAAATGCTGGTTACCAGTCTTACACATGACCTAGTGGACCAATTCATATTCCCTGGCTTACAAGCTTAGTTACCATCATTTCCCATTATAGTATTTTCGCTGTTAACTCTTTACCAAACGACAAAATTGTAGACCTGTCCAAATTGAAAGGATTTGCAGACAACAAATAAGATGTGGCTCAAAAACTAAAATTTCACTTTGGAACCGTGGAAAACATTGTGGGAATAGGAGAAAATGCTGGTTACCACAATTTTCTCCTTTTCCTACGATGTTTTTAAAAACCTTCCTCCTTAGGGTCGTTAAAACATTGGGACTGTTTAGTAAAGCAATTCAGGACCATCATGGCCCTCTTGGTTTTCTTTTACCACAGTTTCTTCTGCCTATTCAACTCTTTTCGCCAAGCCCCGGTAGCTCGGTTGGTAGTGTATAGGACTTGAGAATAGGGGGTCTCTTGTTTGAATCCTCGGCTTGGCTAATTTCTTTCCGAAGATTGATGATATTCGTTGCAACAGCATTCATTCCTCTCTCACCGCTGACCATTGTTTCGATGATGGTTATATGGGAAAGCAGCCAGTGGCTTGGAAAGAATTTTGTGCCTAGTACTGGTAAAAGAAACCCCATGAAGGCATGGATAGGTGCACTGGCTGCCACAATATAATTGAATTAATGTTAAACGCCATGCAATCAATCATTTAATTCTTTACCAAACAACAAAATTTTAGACAGGGTAAATTTAAAGCACTTGCAGACAACAAAATAAATCTGGGTCAGATGTTGAAATTAGTCCATGAAAGGGTGGAAAACATTGTGTGAAAAGGAGAAGATGCTGGTTACCAGCATCTTCTCCTTTTCCCACAATTTTCTCAAAAGCCTTCTAACTCTGGATTGTTAAAACACGGGATTGTTTTGAAATGGTTTAAAGACAAACTCCATTTGATATGCAGTCTGTAAAGCCCCTTCACCTTGGATGATTCTTAAAAAAAAAAAAAAAAAAAAATGATCCATGCTCTGTGAAAAGGGAGCTTAATACACCTGCAAAATGTATTGACAAGGTCATCCTGCACAGTCTGCACAGGATGACCTTGTTTGAAACTTTTTGCTATTGGTCAATTTTCTGCATGTCAAAGGACCAGTCTACCTCATGATTCCGTTGATTGTTAGACACAATGAAATTTGTGAATCCATGATTAACCCTTTACCACAAAATCCCAGATTTTGACAACCTAGAAGATGGAAACTTCTCAGAAAAATGTGGGAAAAAGAGAAAATGCTGGTAACCAACGTTATCTCCTTTTCCGAAAAATGCTTTCTGCTCTTTCAAAGAAAGAAATCATCATTTGTGCCACAATTAATTTGTCGTCTGTTCATGCTTTCAATTAACCCTTTACCACACAATCCTGAGTTTTAACGACCCTGAGAAATAGGTCTTTTGAAAACATTGTGGGAAAAGGAGAAAATGCTGGTAACCAGCATTTTCTCCTTTTCCCACAATGTTTTCTACACTATCAAGGATAAACTTAGTCATTTGGGCAACCTTTGATATGTTGTCTGCAAATGCTTTCCATTTGAACCAGCCCAAGTTTTTTGTCGTTTGGTAAAGAGTTAAGACAAATCTAAAATTCTGTTGTATGGTGTAGAGTTTGATAATGACTTGCCAGGTATATTGCATCACAGAGGTTCATTAAGCCCCATTTTGCCAGACCATGACTCATATATTACTTGATAAATTTATCAGTCACTTTTTCCATAGCATCTGAGAGTGATGGAGAAGAAGAGCTGGAGCCAACATTCTCCTGTATGGAGCAGCCGCCTCTCATAAAACAGCTGAGAGCAATTCTGTCAGAGTATCCAGATAATGGACAAATTATCAAAGTAGGTAGATAGATCTACCTTTAGTTCTTTACCAACCAACAAAATTTTACACTCATCCCAATTCAAAGCTGTTGCAGACGACAAATAGAATGCTGCTCAAATGATGAAACCAAACTCTACAAGGGTTTGAAAGATAGTGGGAAAAAGAGAAAATGCTGGTTACCCGCATTTTCTCCTTTTCCCATGTTTTCAAAAAGTGTTTGTTTTTATGTACTTTCTGGCATGTTTCTTTGTGATGAAAATGTGTCAACATTCTTGACTTGAATATTTGCGATGATGTTTAAATAGGTCTGCGCAGTTTGATTTGGAAATTAACATATGGGCAAGTAATTTTCAAAAATCAAATATCAGCTTTAAAAAATTGACAAAGTGTAAGGATCTGTGCTGAATTTATCTTTCGCAAAACAAATTTTTTCCAATCCACTTTGCGAGAGGCAAGTTTTCACCATTTTCGGGTGAGCATTAGTATTTTGTGACCATCCAAGACCATCTTCCTATTCAGATATTGGTCAAATCTGATTCGCCATGAAATAAGGCTGCTTGGTAACAATTAAAATCATGGTTTTTTTAACAGAAGACCCAGAACAACAACTGCGACACAGAAAAGGCCTATTTAACTGACTTTGAGTGTTTATCCCTTTACCCCATGGCAATATTTTTAACATGTCCAAATTAAAAGCATTTGCAGGCCACAATTTAAATAAGGTTTGAATGATGGGGTTTGTCTTTGAAAGTCTGGAAAGCATTGTGGGAAAAGGAGAAGATGCTGGTTACCGGCGTTGTTTCCTTTTCCCAAAATGTTTTCAAAAGTCTTTCCTGTGAGGGTCATTAATATCAGGCATTGTGTGGTAAAGGGTTAAAAGCCTCCTGCCTTTGGGTCGTTTAAACTCGGGATTATATGGTAAAGGATTAAGTAGAGTGTGAATCTTATAACACCTTTGTGGCTTTTGTTTCTAATTCTCATAGGAACTTCTACAAAATGCAGAAGATGCTGGGGCAAGTCATGTGGAAATCATCTATGATAAAAGAACAATCAATCAAAAGTTTGAAAAGAAAAAAGAGTTCAGAAAATTTTTCAAGGTTTGCTCACATATTTTCTGTAGACTTTTAACTCCTTACCAGATGACAAAATTTTGCACTGGACCAAATTGAAAGCAATTGCAGACGACAAATAACATGTAGCTAAAATGATGGTTTCTGTCTTTGATAGGGTAAAATACATTGTTGGAAAAGGAGAAAATGCTGATTACCACCTTTTTCTCCTCTTCTGACGATGTTGTCAGTAGCCCTTTCTTACAGGATGGTTAAATCTCAGGATTGTGTGGTAAAGAGTTAATTTGAAAAATTAATTTGTATAGTAAAGGGTTAAAGATAATTATATACATTTGTCAAATTTGTAAAACATGTTTTGAATTCATAGTAAGAAATTTTGTGAATCAGATAACAACATGCAGAGACAAATGTAGGAGAGATATATTTCAAGTCTTTTACAGTACAGCTGCAGTCACGTAGTTTCAATTGGACGAGACATAATGGCCAGTCTCAATGCCAAATCAGCATGTCTGCATAAGGAAAGGGAAAAGGCACACTTCATACAGCTACCACAAAGTTTGCTGATATGTGATATTTTGTTTACATGTGAATATTATCTGCATTTTCTCTTTAAATTTGATTTGTATTGGTATCAAAAACAGTAAGCCCATAAGGGCTGAATTACTCCACCATTATTTACTGCCTGGTACATTTTTATATGAAGTAAAACAAAACAGATCTAACTCTTTACCAAACGACAAAGTTTGTTCAAATTGAAAGCATTTGCAGATGAAAAAATCGATGTGACTCAAATGATGGATCTTGTCTGTGATTGGGCAGAAAACTCGGTGGGAAAAGGAGAAAATGCTGGTTACCAGGATTTCCTCCTTTTCCCATAATGTTTTCAAATGGCCTTTTTCTTAGGATTGTTTGATAAAGAGTTCAAATGGATCATAAATTTTCTAATTCACTTTTTTGGCTCACCTAAGCACAAAGTGCTGAAGGTGAGATTATTATCACTCTGTCTGTCATGCTATGTCCTTTGTGCATCATTTGTTGTGCATTTGTTGTACAATAACCTTGTGTGCGCTCTAGAGACCACAGTTTTCATCCTATACCCATGAAAATTGGTCAGAATGTTTATTTTGATAATATCCTGGGCAAGTTTAAAATTGGGTCACATCAGGTCAAAAATTAGGTCACTGAGTCAAATCTCTTTGATGATGGTATCTCAGACAAGTTTGAAACTGGGTCATTGCTGGTCAAAAAGTACATGTAGGTCACAAAGATATATCTTAGAAACACCTTTTGTGCACTCTAATGGGCACATTTTTAGTCAGATACTAATGGAAGTTGGCCAGGATGTTTGTCTTGATAATACATGTATATCGAACAAATTTGAAACTGGGTCTTATCGATTCAAAAAGTAGGTCAATCAGTCAAGTCTTAATAAAACCCTGTGTCCACTGTAGAGGCTATATTTAAATTCGGATACTCATGAAAAATGGTCCGAATGTTTGTTTTGATAATATCTTGGACAAGTTCTAAACTAGGTCACTTGGTCAAAGAGTCAAATCTTAGAGAAACCTTGCAAGTGTGCACTCTAGAGGTCACATTTTCAGTCCAATACTGAAAAAAAAAATATGGTCAAAACATTTATCTTGATACTACAAAGGAGTGTGAAAATGGGTTAAATTTTATCCAGAGTTGGGTCACTGGGGAAAAAAAAAATTGTGCACTAAAAATCTGAAAGGCACTGTAGAGGCCACATTTTTAGGCATATTCTAATGAAAGTTTGGGCTGCACTCATTTCAGTTAATGTTACAAACAATTGTTACATTTAGAAAAAAAAAATTCAGCCCTTTGAAAATATTATTATTTGTGTTTTACATCATCACCAATAGGATCTCTTCAACTTAATGAATCCAAGGTCACTTTTCACAGGTGAGTGCTTTAGCCAATGGCCCTCATGTTTATTCATTTTTTTGTTTTCTTACAGTAATGGCCCTTTTGAAAATTTAGATCCTGAATTAGTTACCGAATTATTTTTCAGCAACCGTAACCATTGGACGGAATTCAAGAATTTCATGGGAAGCTTCCCTTTAACCCTTTACCAGATGACAAAATTTTAGCCTTGTCCAAATTAAAAGCATTTGCAGATGACAATTCCAATGTGGCTCAGATGGTGCAATTTTCTCCTGATAGGGTAGAAAACATTGTAGGAAAAGGAGGAAATGCTGGTTACCAGCATTTTTAGCTCACCTGAGCACGACGTGCTCATGGTGAGCTATCGTGATTGTGCTGTGTCTGTCGTCCGTCGTCAACTTTTAACCTTGTGTATGCTCTAGAGGCCACATTTTCAGTCCGATCCTCATGAAACTTGGTTAAAATGTTTGTCTTGATAAAATCTCGGACGAGTTTGAAATTGGGTCATGTGGGGTCAAAAACTAGGTCACTAGGTCAAATCTTAGAAAAACCTTGTGTACGCTCTAGAGGCCACATTTTCAGTCCGATCCTCATGAAACTTGGTCAGAATGTTTGTCTTGATAAAATCTCAGACAAGTTTGAAATTGGGTCATGTGGGGTCAAAAACTAGGTCATTAGGTAAAATCTTCAAAAAACCTTGTGTACGCTCTAGAGGCCACATTTTCAGTCAGATACTTGTGAAATTTGGTCATAATGTTTGTCTTGATAAAATCTCGAACGAGTTTGAAATTGGGTCATGTGGGGTCAAAAACTAGGTCACTAGGTCAGATCTTGGAAAAACCTTGTGTATGCTCTAGAGTCCACATTTTCAGTCAGATACTTGTGAAATCTGGTCAGAATGTTTGTCTTGATAAAATCTGAGACGAGTTTGAAATTGGGTCATGTGGGGTCAAAAACTAGGTCACTAGGTCAAATCTTAGAAAAATCTTGTGTACGCTCTAGAGGCCACATTTTCAGTTGGATCCTCATGAAACTTGGTCAGAATATTTGTCTTGATAAAATCTGGGACGAGTTCGAAATTGGGTCTTGTGGAGTCAAAAACTAGGTCACTAGGTCAAATCTTTGAAAAACCTTGTGTGTGCTCTAGAGGCCACATTTTTAGTCAGATTTGGTCAGAATGTTTGTCTTGATAAAATTTCGGACGAGTTTGAAATTGGGTAATGTGGGGTCAAAAACTGGGTCACTAGGTCAGATCTTCAAAAAAACCTTGTGTTTGCTCTAGAGACCACATTTTCAGTCCAATCCTGATGAAACTTGGTCAGAATGTTTGGCTTGATAAAATCTCACACAAGTACAAAATTTGGTCATGTGGGGTCAAAAACTAGGTCACTACATCAGATCATCGAAAAACCTTGTGCACGCTATAGAGACCACATTTTCAGTCAGATACTTATGAAATTTGGTCAGAATGTTTGGCTTATTGACTCAGGTGAGCGATCCAGGGCCATCATGGCCCTCTTGTCTTCTTTTCCTAAAATGTTTTCAATAGCTTTTTGTTCAGGGTCCTTAAAAGGCGGTATCGTGCAGTGAAGGGTTAAGGAGGACAAGCACTAACATGTATTATCAGCGTGTTCTTGTTTGATAATTTTTCTCACAGTTAAGGCTCTTGAAATTTTCTTTCTGCTCTAATGAAAAATGCATTCAGGAGCAACATTGAAGGAAACAGCCTTTGAAAACATTGTGGGAAAAGGAGAAAATGTTGGTAACCAACATTTTCTCCATTACCCACAATGTTTTCTACCATATCTGAGAACTTTAGTTTACTTGTATGAATTTTGAACTTGTCATCTGCATTTGCTTTGATTATAGAAGTCTGAATTTTGTCATTTTGGTAAGGATCTCAGAGTTTAACCTTTCATCACACGATCCCAAGTTTTAACAGCACTGAGAAAGGAGTGTTTTGAAAACATTGTCAAAAAAGGAGAAAATGCTGGAAAACCAGCATTTTCACTTTTTCCCCACAATGTTTTCTACCAAATCAAAGACATTCTATCATTTGAGCCACATCTAAATTATCGTCTGCATATGCTTTCAATTTGGACTAGTCAACATTTTTGTCATTTGGTAAAGAGTTTAAAAAAAAAAGTAAATGGTGAAGTACTTTGAGCATCACATTCAGAGTATTTTTACTTCTATTCTATTTTCAGGGCCCAGCACTTTGTGTTAAAAACAATTCCCTGTTCAGTGACAATGACTGGAAAGGAATCAAAATGATAGCTAGCAGTGTCAAGGAAAAGGACAGAATGAAAGTGGGACGTTTTGGTCTTGGTTTTAAATCTGTGTTCCACATGACAGGTAAGTATTTCAAACTCTTTGATCCGTCAGGATTCTGTAAGTCTTTACCAGATGACAAAAACAAAAGACTGAAGGCAATACTGAATAGTATGGCTAAATTATTGATGGCTAAAAATATGTCTTTGACAGGGTAGAAACAAGGTGGAAGAAGAAGGAAATGCAGGCTATCAGCATTTTCTCCTTTACCAACAATGTTTTCACTCTTTTTTTTTTTTTTCTTTCTTCAGTTGTAGAAACAGGGAATTATTTGATAGAATTAATAGATATAGGGTCAATGGACTAAATCTTAGAATCCTGAATAAACGAAATACACATTATCATGTGGAAAGCAAATACTCAAATTCAGTTTCAAGGGGCTATTATCAAAGTCTTTTTCAGTAGTACACAGGATTTGTAAGCCACAGGATGTGAATTCTGATCGCTGTGCAACCAAAAACTGTTTTCTGCCAAAGCAGGGGATCTGGTACATTGTTCTTTAGCACTAGAAAAATGTCCAGTCGTGATGTGCAAAGATGGGACTTTCTCGTTTTCAAATTTAGCCGCTGAGCCCCTGTGGCTCAGTTGTAGTGTACAGGACTTGAGAACAGGAGGTTGCTGGTTCGATCCCTGGCTCGGCCAATTTCTTTTGAAGGATTAATGATAGTCATTGAGACAGGATTCATTTCTCTCTCACCACTGACCATTGTTTTGACGATGGCTATGTGGTAAAGCAACCAGTGGCTTGGAAAGAATATCGTGCATAGTAATAGTAAAAGAAACTCCAGGAAAGCATGGATAGATGCACTGATTGCCATAATATAACTGAAATAATGTTGAAAACAGCATTAAAAACCATACAATCAACCAATCAAATTTAGCCTCATGATGCACAGAAGGGGACTTTGTTCCTTTAAGATTTATGTGAGAATAAGTAACGAGAGAATTTGTTCTCACTTCTTACAAAATATCTCCTTTTTCTAAAAGTTTGTTAGTCAGTTTTCTCCTCATGGAATAATCATGACTATCTTGGCCAAATTTACAGTTGCAAAGTGCAGGGCTGTGGAAATCTTAGAAATTTCTACTCGTCCGCGGACAAGCAAATTACAAATATCTACTTGTCCACCACAGTGGCTCACTTGTCCAAAACAAAACAATTTTAAATGGCATATAAAGTGATATAAAGTGACATAGGGATACTCTTGAAAAACCTTACAAAAACCATCACTACAATTGTCTGCATCCAAGCACGGGAATCAAAACCGTCAACCACATGTCTTTAAAAAATATATGTGGTGAATGCAGAGGTACACCAAATGTGTATTGTGGGTTTCTAGAAATCGTCTCAAACTGCTGTTTATCATTCAAAATATCATTTTCTGTGCAAAGTGAGAACATTTGTATTTCACTGTGTAAGTATACAACAGATTTTTTTTCAAAATTTTCGTCAGGTGTTCTATTTTCCTCATATTTTCTACTTGTCCTGGGACAACTAGACTGAAAAAAGTCACATGTCCAGAGCTGAATTTTCCCCGAGTCGGACAAGTCGGACGTAGTATTTCCACACCCCTGGCAAAGGGTGTTCAGTAAAAAAGCTAGCTAAAACAAGCCATAGGTGAAGTGAAAATGGACATATGTGACTCATTGTAAACAGTTACTTTATTTACTGACATGTTTCAAAATTGTTTTACTGTAGTAATGTATTGTATGTGTCTATAAGATCAAATTAACTCTTTACCAATGGACAAAATTTTAGCCTGATCCAAATTAAAAGCATTTGAAGATGACAAATTAAAGGTGGCCAAAATGACAAAATTTGTCTTTGATAGAATAGAAAACACTTTGGGAAAAGGAGAAAATGCTGGTAACCAGCATTTTCTCCTTTTCTTACAATGTTTATGAAAGCGTTTTCTCACAGAGTCATGAAAAATCTGGATTGTGTGGTAAAGGGTTAAAAGATGAAAAACCATTGTTGATTCCATTATTCTGTTTTCAGATCATCCATGCATCATGAGTGGAGACCGTATTCTTCTTGTTGATCCAACAAGACCTAGCAACCAAGTCAACATCGAAATGAAATTGAAGGATTTAAAGAGAACTCGGGGCATGGATGTAGAGGCATTCTACGAGGCATTCGGTCGTGAGCTTGGTCTGGACGAGATGACAATAAACAAAGGTCATTATTCTGGTACCCTCTTTTGGTTTCCACTTCGAGATGAGACGTCACCAATTTCATCAACTTTGTATGATGAGGAAAAGATCATGGACCTTTTCTCATCATTCCAGAATGACTGCAGTGAAATACTTGTATTTCTGCGCCATGTAGAATGTGTAAGTTTACACACTAAAAGTCCTACAGGTCAGATCAAAAGACAAGCAGGAGCAGAAATAAGTGAAAATACTCTTTCAGTCAGAGAGAAAAGAAAAAAGTTTGTCTCAGCCATATCACAGGCTTCCTTCCCATACAATGAACCACTTGTATGTTCTTATAGCATGCAAATTAGAACAACCAACTCAAATGGCAGTTTAAACGACACAAAGTGGATTGTTGTACATTACTTTATGGGTAACAATTCTTCACGGCAATTACAGACCCTGGCACAGAATCCTGACCTGAGTTTCACCCCACTTGTTGGCGTCGCTATTCCAGTGACGGAACCCTGCCTAGAAGACTTTGAAGGTCACGTTTTCTGCTTTCTACCACTTCCAAGAGAAGGTTCAAGACTCACTGGTCTTCCAGTGCATGTAAATGGTTTTTTCTCACTTAGTCAGAACCGGCATCATTTGAAATGGGCTACTAGTGATCAGAGAGGTCAAAAGGTCAAAGATCCAGATATTCTTTGGAATCAAATGATAATAGAAGAATGCCTCCCTGAAGCGTACAAGAAGCTTTTGGAAACTTTGATTGATGAGGCTAATCAGGCAGGTAATACCAAAGAATGTGTTGACCTTGTATATAGGTCAGTTCCTGATCAATCAGGAGTTCTGGAAAGATGGCAATCCATCCCTAGACAAATTTGTGATTTTTTGAGAAGGTTGCCTTTCTTATATTCACATTCTCAAAGGAGATACCTTGTCCTCAATGATGCTGTATTTGCAACATTAAGAAATTTGCCCAGAACTGTAAGTGTAGACAAAGAAGCCATTGTTAAAGCCCTGTCAAAGATGAAGGTCATGTATGTTTCTACTGGACTGGAAACATTTGAAAAGCTTGAGTATTATGGTGGAGGAAAGCTGAATGACCTTACACCAAAGACCTTTGCATCCATGCTAAATCAAGAAGCTCATATACTAAAGCACATGAGTAGAAGGCAGAGGTACTCAATATTGTCTTACTTATTGCTTGGCAATAATTATGAGTATCTGCAAGGGTTACCCTTACTTGAGGTGGCATCAGGGGATTGGTTAATCTATAGAAGGGAGGAACCGGTGTATCTATGGAGTAATGAGAAAGTTGCAGAGCTGTTTCCCGAGTTCAAGAAGTCCCTGATCTACCAGACTGAAGACCATGGAGTTTTCATTTGGCAACATTTGAAGAACATTGCAGAGAGAGGTAAATATGACAGAGGTCCAGATAGTTTATGGTTTATTAAATGTTGTCATTTCTTTTTCAAAAAACCTTGGTCATTTGTTTTGCCTCATCAAGACAATTGTTTTTACGATTACACACAAAATAGGTTTTTGGTAAAGAACTACGTAAGCAAAGAATTGGCCAATAACAAAACATTTCATTCCTGGTCCACTTGCAAAGACTGTGCAGGCTGACCTGGGTTGTAATTTTTATTTAGATGCATTAAACCCTTTTTCACAGAGCCATGGCTCAGTTCATTATTCTTAATCCAACACCACTGTCTTCAAATCTCTGAAACTTTAAAGCTAGATTTAAAGTAGTGTGCTTCTTTTTTACGACCTGAAATTTGAACAACACATGTTTGTGTTGGATCAGAATGTTGCCTGCATGTCAGGACTTTAAAGTAATGAGGTTTCCGAGAGATATGATTATAACGGATGGGTTTGTTTCTTAGGTGACTATGTCTTACCAGGGAACATGTACAGTTATAGTGATATATAGAATTTTGCTTAGGCTATCTGGCCTCAATTGATTTAAAACTCACAAAATCAGTGTTACAAAGTACAGCCTTGATAGATTATCTGTCGAATGCCTATTTAAACAAAAGGACAAGGTCTGTTTGGAACGTGTCTGACGGTTTTATAGTGCTCAACAGCGTTTGAAGACAAATGCTGAACCTCTGGCGATAATTTACCCAAGACTTTATAAACGCAAATATCTATCTAAAAATATAACAATAAATATGCAGTAATTTAAAACACCATAAACACTTACAAACATTAATATTCTACGATTATTTGAAAAGAGAAAACATACAGATAACATATTCCAAAAATAATATCAAAGATTCTTGTTCAAAGTACACCAGGTACTCACAAAAAAGATATTAAACTAAATTATATACAACTTGCGGTACTACCTTTACCTATCATTCTGACAGAGGCATTAATGATTATCATGACATGACATGCAGTTGCTCCTCTTTCCAAGTTGTTTTGAAAAGTGATGAGAGGCCAGAGGTGTATGCCTTGACCACTGTCTTCAATAATTCTGAAAACTTGAAACTGTATTTAAAGTAATGTGCTTCTGCTTCCTTTTTATGACCCAATATTGGAAAAACACATGTTTCTGTTGGCCCATAATGTTGGCCTGAACATCAGGCTTTGAAAGAAATGAGGTATTAATGATAATCATGACATGACAATGTGTCACACACAAGGATGTTGTAGCTAGCGCATTTGTCAAGGTCAGGCAGTAGGCTTACAGTTTATACAAAAGCTAAAGTAGAAATATGCTTCTACCCAGCCCTTAATGTTGTTCTGCATATAGGAATTTGAGATTTTTATGATCAAACAGCAGAAAGTTATCTTGCAGAATTTAGTAATTAATGCAATAGATCTAGCCATATTTCTCCGTGATTGTTATACGGTAGAACCTGTTGTTACAAAAAGAAATAACATAGTACAGATAACTGTCCCCGAAGCCGATTTTAGTTTTTGATTTGTCGCATCCGGGTACAGAGGCGATTGTGAAAAAAAAAACAGTTGAAATCTGCACACAGATTTTGTGCGCATTTTGAAACTCTCTTTATTTTCAAACAGAGGACAGAACTAGAATTTGAGAATATGTTGCTTAAGTATGCATTCAATAACCCTTCATCTCAAATACAAATATTTTTGGTTTAAACGTTAAGATGAAAAAAAAGTTTAATTCATCTGTTATTCGAGATGTTTATGTTCCCAAAATACACACAAAATGTCTGCCAAACACGATTAATTTCAAAAGACTTCTACGAGTGCTTCAGGTAATGAAATGTTTAGTAATTTGTCTTTGTCATGTGTGTCACTAAAAATTAATTGTATTTTGCTGCAATACAGATTTTAAACTGACGAAACAGAAAGTCAGTACAGTGCTGTAGCTTTGCTACTGGAAATTCACAATGGACTTGAGACGGTGCTGTGCGCAATAAATGTCCAGATAAGAAACCCCATAAATGTCTCATTATTGAAACTAACAAAAACCTTGCAATGACCCTATTAGAAGGCTGGTCTTGCATGTGTATATGACTCACAAACGTTAGGAGTTGGTGGTCTTCTGTCTGTCCTGATCCTCTGTAACACTGATTTAAACACTGTATGTAAGACTGTATGTAATATTTGGCTCTGCAAAATACGGAGGTGAATTTAAAATCAAACTGTCTTGACACCAAAATGACAGTTGTTATTGACTGACTCATGGCTGTTCAGACTTGTCTGATTTTATCTTCAAAATTTATGAAATCCACACTGACATCACATAGATTGTCCACTTTGCCCTAGAAATGGGCAGAGGCAGTTAACTTTTAAGTAGTACCTAAACTTGTGATGTGCACTGTCTGACAACCAAGTTTTCACCTACCACTGCTCGATATCAACTGTTGCCATACTGGTGCTCTCAGATTTTCTCTGATTTTTGGTAAAACAGTCGGCGTCGAGCAGCAGCTCCTTATTTGTGACTGTACACGTAGCATTACTTGTAGGTAGGACAGTGGAGGCATACAGGGCCATCATCCCCCTACACATTGATAATCAGGGTCCATATTCACGAACCATTCTTAAGAATACTCTTCGTCATGTTCTCCAAGATTTTCTACATTTGAAAGTAACACAACTCCTGATTGACTAAATCAAATGGTTTAGCCAATAAAAAGTTGTGTTTCTTTCAAACATAGAAAATCTTGGAGAACAAGACTGAGAATATTTTTAAGAATGGTTGGTGAATACGGACCCAGGTTCGTTTAGTGCTTTTTATGGGTGAGTAGGAAACAAAGCTCACTGCTGTATGAGTTATGCTCCAGCCACAAATAAAGAACTGCCACTAGAGGATGCCCACTTTCCCAAAATCAGGGGAAGTCAGATGGTATCAGTCCAAGAGCAGTTGCAATTGCGCCGTTGCAGATGAAAACTTTGTTGATGGGGGCACTCATATAAGGTTTAGGTACGACTTAAAAGATAACAACAACGGTTGGAATCTTTTAGGGGTCATTTAGTAAAGAAAAATG
Organism: Tridacna gigas; assembly: GCA_945859785.2. Taxonomy (NCBI): domain Eukaryota; kingdom Metazoa; phylum Mollusca; class Bivalvia; order Cardiida; family Cardiidae; genus Tridacna; species Tridacna gigas. The sequence goes on from OX244038.2 coordinate 53,318,311, forward strand.
TCATCTTGGAACAGTTTGATTGCTGTTTGGCCCTAGGACCAGGTTTGCTTGGATGGGACAATATTCTTCTATGAACAATCATATGGCAACTGTGTAGGTACCATCTGGACACCCTTAGGCACCTGGAAATGCAACACCCAGTAGAAACTTACCAACAGGATGTCCAGACAATGCCTGAATAGGCACAGAGCAGCCTTTGTTTTGTCTGGCATGGCTGCCAGCCATGCATGTAAATGATAAAAGTTGCAATTATCAACTTGTCTTTTGCTTTAATTTTGACAGCATTAGGCTTTTTATTAGCTCACCTGAGCACAAAGTGCTCAAGCTGAGCTATTGTGATCGCCCTAAGTTTGGCGTCCGGCGTCCGTCAACAATTTCTTCAAACATCTTCTTCTCCTAAACCACTGGGCCAATCTTGATTAAACTTGGCAGGGCTGTTCCTTGGGTGAAGCTCTACCAAACTTGTTCAAAGAATTGAATTCCACCCATAAGTCTGGTTGCAATGGCAACAAAAAGGAAAAAAATGCAAAATCTTTGAAAATCTTCTTCTCTGAAACTAGAAGTCGCAGAGCTTTGATATTTGGTATGTAGCATCTCCTAGTGGACCTCTACCAAGTTTGTTCATATGATGTCCTTGGGGTAAAAACTGGCCCCGCCCCGGGGGTCACAATGTCGAACATAGGAAAAAAGAGGAAAAACTTTCAAAATCTTCTCTAAAACTGGAAGGAGTAGAGCTTTGATATTTGGTATGTAACATCTCCTAGTAGACCTCTACCAAGTTTGTTCATATGATGCCCTTGGGGTCAAAACTGGCCATGCCCCGGGGGTCACAAGTTCGAACATAGGAACAAAGAAGGAAAACTTTAAAAATCTTCTTCTCTGAAACAGGAAGGCGTGGAGCTTTGATATTTGGTATGTAGCATCTTCTAGTGGACCTCTACTAAGTTTGTTCATATGATGCCCTTGGGTTAAAAACTGGCCCTGCCCCGGGGGTCACAAGTTCGAACATAGGAACAAAGAAGGAAAAATTTAAAAATCTTTTTCTCTGAAATTGGAAGGCGTAGAGCTTTGATATTTGGTATGTAGCATCTCCTAGTAGACCTCTACCAAGTTTTTTCATATGATGCTCCTGGGGTCAAAACTGGCCCTGCCCTGGGGGTCACAAGTTCGAACGTAGGAACAAAGAAGGAAAACTTTAAAAATCTTCTTCTCTGAAACAGGTAGGCGTGGAGCTTTGATATTTGGTATGTAGCATCTTATAGTGGACCTCTACCAAGTTTCTCAATATGATGCCCTTGGGGTGAAAACTGGCCCAGCCCCAGGGGTCACAAGTTCGAACATAGGAACAAAGAAGGAAAACTTCAAAATTCTTCTTTTCTGAAACCAAAAGGCGTGGAGCTTAGATATTTAGTATGTTGCATCTCCTAGTGGACCTCTACCAAGTTTGTTCCAAGGATGCTGCTTTGGTCAAAGCTGGCCCAGCCCCGGGGGTCACAAGTTCGAACATGGGAACAAAGAAGGAAAACTTTAAAATCCTTCTTTGAAACTGGAAGGCATAGAGCTTTGATATTTGGTATGTAGTGATTCTCTTTGTTTGCCCATCTAAGCACAACGAGTTCATTGAGTTCAAAATTGGGTCATCTTGAGTCATAAACTAGGTCACTAGGTCAAATTAAAGAAATACCTTGTTGGCACTCTCGAGGCCACATTATTTGCTCAATTGGCTTGAAAATTGGTCAAAGTTTGTCTTTATAAAATCTCACATAAGTCTGAATTTGGGTCAACTGAGGTCATAAAGTAGGTCACTGGGTCAAATTAAAGAAATACCTTGTTTACACTCTGGAGGCCACATTTATTGCTCAAATGACCTAAAATTTGGCCAGAATGTTTGTCATGATGAAATATCAGATGAATTTGGATTTGGGTCACCTGGAACCATAAACTAGGTCACTAGGTCAAATTAAAGAATACCTTGTGAACACTCTAGAGGCCACATTATTTGCTCAATTGCCTTGAAAATTGGTCGGAATGTTTGTCTTTATAAAATCTCACATGAGTCTGAATTTGGGTCAACTGGGGTCATAAACTAGGTCACTTGGTCAAATTAAAGAAATACCTAGTGGGCACTGGAGGCCACATTTATTATTCAGTTGATTTGAAAAATGTTTCTTTTGATAAAGTCCAAGACCAGTTCAAATTTGGGTCACCTGGGGGTCATAATCTAGGTCACTAAGTCAAATTAAAGAAATACCTTTAGGGCACTCTAGAGGCCACATTTTTTGCTCAATTGACTTGAAAATTGGTCAGAATGTTTGTCTTCATGAAATATGAGTTTGAAATTTGGTCACCTGGTGTCATAAACTAGGTCACTTGGTCAAATTAAAGAAATAACTTTAAGGCACTCTACTCAGGTGAACGATCCAGGGCCATCATGGCCCTCTTGTTTAACAACAGATGCTTCAGGGAGTATTTCTTTTGTAGAAAAGTGAAACCTTGGTTAACAAATATGACACACTAGTAGTTGAGTTTATACTGTTATGACAAGGAGACTCCAAGTTGTACCTTTGCCTGAAACCAGAGTGTTTTCATAAGGTGGCACCTCACATTACTAAGTGTAGGGAAAGCCAACCTTCTTTTGACAGTCTTACTGGCCTAAAACTGGCCAGTTACTGGCACTTCTTGGCACCTGACAAATTTACAGCAGCCTTGCCTATTGCATCACATATTCACCACATGGACGTGGTTTATGGTCATCAGAAGGTAGCCGTCTGATGCCTGTCAGATTTTCAAATTGCTTGTTTCCAACTACAGTTGACGAAAATGTCTGACATTTTTTTTTTTCTTTTTTTTTTGTGACTGAGCAAGGAAAAATAAATATAGCAATCCAGCAGTGCTTGTCTTGTTCCAAAATCAACTGATGTATACTGTTCTTAAAAATCAGACTGTGCCTGTTTTATTTGTGACCCAGGCATTACAGTTGTGTGTTGGCATTTTGATTTGCAAATTTCAGTGTTTGATACTAAACTAGAATGAACTATATGCCACCTAAAAACAGTTTTGACTATAGTTGCTAAATGACGACAAAAAAAGCAAACCTTGATCAAATTCAATTTCTGATAGTCAGCATCCCAATTTATCTTATGTGAGTATATAGCATGTTAACAAACATCAACCCTAGTTAATTGACTCATTTAAACAGATAGTGATTAGTGTGTTCAGTGTTGTAAATTGAGCATATTTTGAGGCTAAATTCCAATGTTGTGATCAAAATGATACAAGTGGCTTTAGCACAAAGAAGAGACTTGGATGCATAATACAATAATAGGTAATCAAATATCGACTAATGGGGGAGCGGAGAGGGCTCCCCTTTAACGCTGCTATCCTTATAGAACTAATTTGTTTCTGAACCCCCCAGTTTTTTACAAACCCCACTATTTCCATGTTAACTGCCAGTTATGAAAGCTGATTAATTTGTTTTACTGATTTGGTGAACCTGGTAGCTCATTTGGTAACATACAGAAATAGAAACCAGGGAGATGGAGTTGTTGGTTTCCCCTGCTTAGCAAAATTCTTTCCAAGCATTTATTATAGCCATTACAAGAGAATGTATTCCTCCCTCACCACTACTTGTGGTTCTAATAATGGTGATGTGTGACTTTGAAAGAATATTATAAAATAACAGTAAAAGAAATACCAGGATAGCATGGATAGGTAATTTGGCCGTCATGATATAAATAAGGTAATGTTGAACAGTTAACAGCCTTCAACACCATGCAATCAATCAACAATCTACTACTGATTTAAAATAGCTAGCAAAGCAGCGTAGATTTTTTTTTTAATAATTGAAACATAAGTCGACTCTCTCTCCAATTTAACTCTTTACCACACAATCACGGGTTTTGACGACCCTGAAGAAGAAGCCTTTTGAAAACACTGTGGGAAAAGGAGAAAATACTGGTAACCAGCATTTTCTCCTTTTCCCACAATGTTTTCTAACCATTCCAAAACAATTTTCAATTTTTGAGTCACATTTATTTTGTCATCTGCAAATGCTTTCAATTTGGACTGTTCTAAGATTTTGTCATTTGGTAAAGAGTTAATTCATGAACTTTACACAACAACATACCATAGATATAATGATGACATGAACAAGTACAACACAGTCTGGGGTAGTTTTCATTCACAGGGTATAGTTTCAACAATCTTGTCAACAGATCACTTGATGGCACACACACAATATAGAGAATTTAGACCTTATGGTTTCAAGTAAGAAAGATTTTGTCATATTTAACAGTATACTACTTTCTGTATAATGTGTGATACTAGGGACAAGGTCATCTTTGACCCACAGGGCATAATCTAGTTGAACAACTTTCATGAAGAACCAAATTATGATGCTACAGCAAATGTCAAAGCTTTAGGCCTTGTGGTTGTAAGGCAGAAGATCTTTCTAACGTTTTATCTTATACAGATACTTTTAGGGGTATATTAACATGGGTCCACATAGGAGAGGCCGTCTTCAAACATCTTGACATAACTTGTTCAGCCTTGCAATGATTCAGATGACTAGATCATATACCAGCTATCGACACTCAAGGGGTTTTATGGTTTGATTTATGAAAGTGTTTGCTATTAAACTTCATATATAAATATTGTGATTCCTTGGGTAGGGCCATCTTTGACCAAAGGGACATAGTTTGATAAAAGGGTATGAAATGATGGGTCATACAAAATATTTTTGTCTCAACTTTGACCTTTTTAAAGAGAAGATCCTTTGAAGTTTCCTGATATATTTACAGTTAATACATATCTAACTTTAACTATGTAACTTAACATAACTTGCTGATTGCGTGAAATCGAGATAGAAAAAAAATGATGACATCATATTTGATCTCATGAAAATAGACAGTTGCCAATTGCCAAATGACTATATACTTTATTTAATCGCAAAAATTGCACCTTTCTACTTGATGCTACTGCTTCATTACACTTGCGGAGCAAAATGTATTTGGTGGTATGAATCATCAGAGCTTTTCAAAATATTTCAACTGCAAAAAATATAGATAGACCCCTTAAAGAACTGGTGCAATTTTAACCCTTTAACTCACAATCCAAAAGTTTAATGATCCGGAGAAAAGAAGACAAAACATTGGCAAAAATTTTCCCACAGTATTTTTTACCCTTTTTAATGACAACTTCGACAATTTGAGCCACATTTAACTTTTTGTTTGCTAATGCTTTCAATTTGGACAAGTCTAGACATTGGTCATGTGATAAAGGGTAAATCACAGGTCCTTGAAAATTTAATTATTTTAATAGAGGAAGCTTCTTTTGAAATATAAGGATGGTGAACCCCATAGCTTCAGAGGAGTATCAAATATCTCCTAACACATTTGTCTGATGATAGTGGAAGAGGGATAAACAGTGATAGGAGCATAAAATCTTGTATGATTCGGAAAGTATTAACATTTGTCCGTATATCAGGCACTTGTTGACAGAAAGAAGTTGTGAAAATGATGAAAAAAAAAATATATATATATAAAATCTTTTCACATGACCATTAAAAAAATGTCAAATTAAGAGATTGCTCAGCATTGGCAAATCCTTGTTTCAGAGTGTTTTTAAATTTATCTGTTATGTACACTCAGTATGCAACACTAGTTGTAGGTTGAAAATCAGTCGGAAAATAGCAGGTTTTTATCAAATTTACCTTTGATGTAATTCATTGTTATTCCATGGAATGATCCACAAACTTTCTTTGAAATCTTTAAGATTTTCAAATGATAAATGATTCAAAAAGTTCCTTACCGCAAATCAAAAGGCCACTTGATTAACATTGAGAACAGCTACTCCTTGCATTTATCAAAACTTGCCAGCCTTGTTTTATTGACAAAATTGTGCGGTTATTCCATACTGCGAGATGTTGTCCTGTTCCTCCAGAAGGGCAAAGTTTTCTTTAAGTAGGTTATTTCTGCACAAGGCTCTGCGAGATGTCCATGCAAAGCAGAGTGACTCATGGAATGGAAGGGACAAGGTTACCATGGCCTAGAATACATTTCAATGTCAACAGGCTTCAAATGATTTGTGTTCTGTTTTAGAATGAATCTAGAATCCAATTATCTAAACAAGAGTTATAGTATCATTTGGCATCGGAAGAATGAGAATTTTAGTGATGCTTGCATTATCGAGCATGATCAAAAGGATGGTTGATCAGTCCTTATATGGGCAGGCACGACTGATGTTTTATGTCCCCTCAGTGAAATGGGGGGGTATAAACTGTTACCTTGACCATACATGTGTCATGTGTTTGCAAAACAATGGTGGCCGTGTCCAACCATTAACTTCCAAGTGCATGGTACGATTTTAAAATAATTTGGCACAAATGATTAGCATGAACAGACAACGTGTCGCATGCAACATTCCTGTCGTCAACTCAAAGGTCAAGGTCACAGCGCTTTGTTGACTTTGTCAAAATTTGTTACAATTATAGTAAATACAGGTATTCCTGTCCGGCCAATAACTTCCAGATATTTTTTGCATACACCGTGTAGAAAATGTTTGGTCAATGGCTATAGGTCCTTGTTTGAGTTTGGAATTACACCATGACTGTAACCGTTGTCATGTGGCGGGGGCATCCGTGTCGGTGACACGTTTCTAGTTTTTTTAAATGAAATATAATTCAAATGCCAACAACAAAGAGGTTAAATTGCGCTTTGTTCCGCCGTTTTTATGTCAAAAATGCACCATGATGGTGTTGCTGCTCATACAGTCGTTTTCACTAGAAACTTTCTTCATCAGAACAACATTAAACTGTTTGTCTGGGCGCATTATTACCTGTTATTGCACTAACTGAATATGTGAGGGTGGCTTTCAAAAAATGTGTGCACACCAGTGTTACGGTAATCCCCGACTACAGTTCCAGAACTCTGCAGTACCGTTCTGAAGGTACCGGACAATATCCCACAGTATGGAATAAGCTTACAGTTTTTTTTCAATAAAATGAGACTGGGAAGTTTTGATAAATGGAAGGAGTGGCCATACTCGATGTTAATCATGTGACTTTTTAATTCGTGGTAAGGAACTTTTTGTATCATTTTCCATTTGAAAATCCTGCAGCATTTTAACGAAATTTTTTGAATCACTAAATGGAATAACAATGAATTACATTAAATTTGATCAAAACTTGTTATTTTTTTACGGCTGATTTTCAACTTACAACTTGTGTTGTGTATTTAGATGTACTGAGTGTATGTAAATGCCAACATTTCAGGAGAAAAATCATAATTATCAGAATAATTTGATGTATTTTCAGAGGCTCATCAGCTGAGAAATCTCACTATGTCTGCATTTATGGTTCTGCTTCAACAGTCTCTTCAAAGTAGACTTGGATCTTCCTTTACCATCAATACTCAATCACAGCTAGACTGGCTAAGGAGAGTTTGGATATTTGTAAGCACAAAATCTTTGACTGTTGATCTGCTGGGACAAATAAACTTGGTTCCACAGAGAAAGTCTGGAAACTGGAACGAAGTTGGTCAGATTCAGTTGCATCCAGTTTCACAATTATTCTTGAAGAGAAATGATATTCCTGATGAAGTCTGTGAATGTTTTACAGAGCTGGGTGTTACTGTTTTACCTGACTTGCCATCATGGTTTCCTGAAAAAAGTATCGACTCAAATCTCTATTCCTCCAGAACAAAGTCACTTTCTATACTTCTGGCTAGGATTTGGAAATTATCAGGAGAAGCTGTGAGTTACAGATTCAACAGAGTAGTATCCATGCATAAAAGGGACAAGTTTGTAAAGTATTTAAGTACACTCAATGACATTGATTCCTCTGGTCGAAGTCTAGTATGTTCTCTTAAACTTTTCAGTACAGAAGTAAGTGCAAGAGATATTAACTCTTATACATCTGTTCGCGAGAACACAGAGTTCATAATGGACACAGACATCCCTGTCAAACTTAATAAAACTTTCATTAGAGCTTCATGCAACAGTCTTCAACTACTGAAAAAACTGAATGCAAGAGAAATAATGAAGATCTCTTTGGTTGAGATGATACTGAATGATTTAAGAAATGGATCCAGCTATGATGAAAAAGAGTGTAAAATGTTTATGGAGTATTTTCTGACAAACATAAAAGAGTTTAAGACATCAGAGAAACTGATGAAATTAGCTGCAGAAATCTCTTTCTTGAAATCAGACTCTGGTAGAAAGAGGCCAAAAGATTTGTTTAACCCAAATGATCCACTACTTCAGAATATATTTGCAGGCCAAAAAGACAAATTTCCTATTGCTGAAAGCACCGTTTTCAACACATCTGGTCTAATACAACTGGGTCTGAAAGAGGTCAGTAAGATTGATGCGCAGGACATTGCAGAATCAGCTCGTTGCATACATAGCTTGATTTCATGTTCAGGGAAGCATGTCATGTGTATTACAAAGTCCAGAGCAGTGTTAACCTTATTGAATACCAACCCATCTATATTGCAGCAGTGGTATTCCTCAAATACATTGCTTCATTATTTAAACCAATTGAAGTTCATTGCTTGTTCACAAGAAAAACCTAAACATTTTCCCCATTCACTGTCTTGGCATAAAGAAGAGTTCTGCACACCTCAGGAAGCCAGGGTGAGAAGCTATGATAATGAATGTTTGGTTGGAGCTGTTATGCCCCTTGTATACCAAAACTTAAGCAGGCTGGAATCTGAATTTGCCTGGAATGCAAAACCACCCTCCGAAAAAATTACCAGCCAGCTTGTGTCTATCAAACAGTGCTACAGGCTACAAGAAAGGTCACATGTCTTACCATTGTTGGTGAAAATCTATGACTTCATGATGCACAATAGAATGGATTTACATCTCGGTGAATTTGAAACCGAAGGATTGATCTGGACAGGTGAAACCTTTGAACAGCCTTCAAATGTCATCATAAGGTTAAAAAGTGATGATATACAAGATTTGAAACCATATTTCTTTACTATACCCCCTGACTTTGTAGTGTATGAACCTCTCTTTGAATATGTAGGTTGTTATCCAGAGCAGAATGTTTCTGTACTAATCCAAGCCCTAACCAAGATAAAAATGAAATATGAATATAAGCAGGCAAGAGATGCTGTTGAACGTGATTGTGATATTGTTTCAAAAATAATTGACAAACTTGCAGAAAGAAGGCATGAAGTCGGAAAGGCAGATATTTTGCTGCCCATTCAAACAGAAAGTCCCTTCCAGATGACTTTTCATCCAGCCTCTAAGTGCACATTTGACAAGAATGCATCTATGTATAAACATGAGGAAGGAGATAATACTATCATGTTTGTGAGTAACTTTATTTCATTGGATGCTGCTAAAGCACTTGGTGCAAAACCCCTCAGTAAACAAATTTTGTTGGGAACAGAAAGTATGGGAATAGAAGGATTCGGGCAGAATGAGAAGCTGACAGACAGAATACGAAAGTTGATAGCAGAAAGCTACACAGATGGACTTTCAGTGCCCAAAGAACTTATTCAAAATGCTGATGATGCTGGAGCTACTGTTGTCAAGTTTTTATTTGATGAAAGAGAGCATGAAGATGCTAGAAAACTGTTGCTCAGCAAAGAGATGGCAAGCTGTCAGGGTCCATCTATTGTGGTCTATAATGATGCAGTCTTTTCAGATACAGACTTTGAAAACATAAGAAAACTCAATGGGGCTACTAAAGAATTGGATCAAAATAAAATTGGTCGATTTGGTTTGGGGTTTTGTGCAGTCTACAACTTGACTGATGTCCCAAGTTTTGTGAGTAGGTCAAACATTGTTATTTTTGATCCTCAGAAGTCTTTCTTAGGAGATGCTCTGGAAGATAGTAGCCCGGGTATTAAAATTAATTTCAAAAAACCTGAAAACAGAAAGCTTCTTAGATTACATCACGATCAGTTCAAACCTTTCCAAGAATTATTTGGATGTAATATCAATGAACTACCTGATACTGGGTTTAATGGAACCATGTTTCGTCTTCCTTTGAGAACTTCTGAGCAAGCAGACAAAAGTGCTGTAAGCAATGTGTCCTACAACAGAGATGAAGTAAAAGAGCTATTTTCAATGTTTATAGAAAGTGCAGGCAATATGCTTTTATTTACACAAAATGTCAGACAACTTGAGTTACACTATATTCCTAAAAGAGGTAAATCGGTCAAAGACCAAGAACTTCTATTTTCAGTTTCTAAGAAAAAAGAGAGTATACCATATCCACTGCATGATAACCAAGGTGATACTATCTTAAATAGGGCAACCATTGCTCTTTCAGCAAACCAACACTTTCAAGAAGTGGAGAAATTCAAATTGAATGTGCACACAAAAACCAAAAGTTCATTTTTAGTGTCTGATGTCAAAGAAGATCATGAATCTGAATCAGCTTGGATTGTGGTTTGGGAAACTGGATTGAAAGAGAGTTTACAGATGTCGAAGACCATACAGGAACGAAGGGCTGTTCCTCTCTCAGCTATTGCTGTGCCTATTGACTCAGCCTCTTCCATACCATTACAAATATTGGACAACAGCAAATCACTTTATCAATCAGGTCACATGTTTTGCTTTCTGCCTTTGCCTATAAAGACAAACCTATCTTTCCACATCAATGGCTCATTTGACGTAACATCAGACCGTCGTAGGCTTGTCACACTTAGTGATGATGATAAAACCAGTAGAAAGAATAAATGGAATGAATTTCTACTATCAGATGCAAGTGTGAATGCATTCTTCTCTTTACTGCAGTACTTCAAGGATTGTTGTTACAGCAGTTCCTACAGGTTTTATGATCTTTGGCCTACAGACAGCCTGCCAGTTGCAAAACCTTACATTGATAGTTTCTTCAAGAGGTTGGTTGATGAGCAGAAGCCTCTTTTTTATGGTCAAGACAAATGGGCAGCATTTTCTGAAATTGTTTTTCTTGACTACAACATCAGAGGACACCCTGACATTGGTGAAATTGCATTCAGGATGATTTCTGCTATTGGAGAAAATCGAGGAAAAATCCTTGTTGACCTGCCAGAGACAATTATAAATTGCCTTGAAATTGTGCACGACATCAGTCAATCTTTCATTAGAGAATCAGAATTTCTTGAATTATTTTTGGAAAATCTTATGCATGATTACTGGACCAAACGTGGGGATGACAGGGTAATTCTCATTGCTTATGCTCTTGAATCAAACAATGTTGCCATTCAAAACAAAATGAAAGATTGCAAATGTATTCCAGTACAACCAAATAGCACTCTAAAAAAGCCATGTGAAGTTGTCAACCCAAATGGTAAGGTTTCTCGTTTATTCACCACAGAAGATGAAGTGTTTCCACTGAAAGATTTACAACAAAGAGATACCCTGAAACAGTTGGCTCGACTTGGAATGATTCAAAATAAACTTCCATCTGACATGCTTGTCAATAGATTTGCTACAGTAGAACAAATTGCCACTGATAGATGCATAAGGTGTGCAACTGAACGTTGCCAGTTACTTTTGAGATACTTAACAAGTGAAGGAGAAAGTTTAAGCAGAGAGAAAAACACAGAAGAGAGGAAAATGATTTCAGACATGTATGTTCTACCAGTCCTAAATCGGCCACAACAATGGCCTTTTTCATGGAATGCAGATGATGACTGTGAACTTAAACTAATTTGTAATGTCTCATGTTGTGAGGAGCATCTCAAAGATGCTTCACATCAGTTACTTTTGGGCAAGTCATCATCCCTGTACATCCAGGGCCTTTATGATCTAGGGGCGACTGTGATAAACGTTGTGGATGAAAATTTGTTGAAACACCCAGACGTTGGTCACACATTTACACCTGCTTTCAGTTTTCTACATTTGAATTTTACTCTACCAACATCTGTGGTTGTTCAGCATGCAATTAACTTATCTTCAGAGTACCAACAATCAGAAGAACATTACCAGAAGTTGCAAAATATTTTCAGACAACTGTATGATCTTCTTAAAAACAGACTAAGGGATGCTGATGGAGTAGAAAAGGTTAAAATTGAACATCAACTAGGATTATTAAGGGATAAACCAATTGTTTTGATTGGAAAAAGTTTATTTTTGCCTCACAAAGTCGCTTTCCAAATAGAACAAGAATGCTCCCCTCATTTGATCAAGCTACCCCAAAACTATGCCTCCTTTTACAAAGAGCTTTTTAAAGTTTTAGGAGTCAAAGAGGTCTTCACAGTAGATGATATTTTGGAAGTTTTGAAAGAAAAGAAGTCCTTATGGAAAGGCAAAGAATGTGAGGATATTGACATTGTAAGAAAACTGCTTCACAACCTTGGGAATATTGACAAACAGATGCTTTCTGGACATGAAGAGGATATAATTGCACCTGATATTCATGGTTACTTGTACCCTATGCATGATCTGGTGATTGCAGATGAAGAGTTTGAAACAAAGGAGTATATGCATGTACTTCACAAATCCATTTCTCCATCCCTAGCAGAATATCTTGGTTGCAAGTATAAACAAAGAAAATGCTTTGATCATATTTCTACTCGTATTGGCATTCCATTTGGTCAGAAAGAAAAACTTGTAACACGTTTAAAGAATCTGTTAGATGCATATCCTTGTGATTCCAGCATTATGAAAGAATTATTGCAGAATGCAGATGATGCAGATGCATCAGAAATCTGCTTTATCAAAGACTACAGAACACATACATCTCAGGGAATATTTGATCCTGCATGTGAAAGCCTTCAAGGCCCATCTCTCTGTATATTCAATGACAGTTATTTTACTGAGCAAGATCTACAGGGAATCCATGATCTTGGGGAAGGTAGCAAGCGAAAAGATCCAGCAAAAACAGGCCAGTATGGAGTAGGATTTAATTCAGTATATCATTTGACTGACACTCCGTCTTTTGTTTCAAAGGGCCCTGGGTTATCCGAAGAAGGACTTTTAGTTTTGTTTGATCCATTGTGCAATCACATCCCAGGTGTTCAACAGGACGAACCAGGGGTAAAAAGTAAAGTGAAGGACTTGCAAAGAGATTTTCCAGGGGCCTTAGCAGGCTTTGACATTCGTGAAAGTCTGTTTAAAGAAAATAAGGGTACTCTTTTTCGTTTTCCAATTAGGACATCAGAATCTGAGTTAAGCAGTATTACTCATTCAGAGCAGTCTATTAACAATATATTACAAGATATGTCACATGACATGTTTGAGTCCTTACTTTTTGTAAAAAATGTAGGGTGCATCAGAATTTTGAATGTAACATCTGGGAATTTGAAAGAGGAATATTCTGTTTGGACAGAAATGTCTAAAGAAGATAGGGAAAAAAGAAAGTGTTTCTTTGACTATTTTAAAAAGATATGCAAGGATCTAAGAAGTGACAAAAGCAAGCTGCTGTTAGTTGAATGTAATGAAATTTGCTATGAAATGAAAATTGTGGATAGCCGTGGTAGGCAGGAAAATTATAGAATTGTGCAAAGATTTGGATTCAGTAACCCTGATGATGTTCCAGACAGTGTCCTTACTGACTTTAAGGATGAGCGCCTTGGATGTTTGCCATTTGGAGGTGTGGCCCATAGAATTTCCGAAGACTTCAAATCACATAATGTTGCTTCCATCACAGCAAGATTTATTGCATCTGTACACACACAAGGCATTTATGATAGAGGAATAACAAGTAGCTCTGACCATGCATCTCTTAAATCAAAGGTATTTTGCTTCCTACCTTTACGTGGTAGTACACCTTTACCAGTGCATGTGAATGGCCATTTTGCATTGGATGATGCTAGACGTGACTTGCTTAAAGATGGATATAGAAGAACTTGGAATGAGCTGTTGCTTAGCAAAGTGGTGGTTCCAGCTTACATTCAGTGTTTGTTCTACTGGAGAAACTCTATGTCAGATGAAATTAGTGGTTTGAGAGGATGGAGTTCACTTACTGAAGCTATGAGCAAGTACCATTCATCTTTTCCCTTGTTAAGCCATGTTTTAAACCCATACTGGAAGTTTCTGATTACAGAACTCTATACCAGTGTCATATCTTCTAGACATGCACTATTTCCAGTGGTACAAGCTGAGGAAGAAAGCAACATAGATGACAGCAATGAAACAAAACAAAGGGATCACAAAACTTTCATATTTGCCTGTGAGTGGGTTCCATTAGGTATGGAAGAAGAATGTTTCTACGGTCATTTTAATACTATTTCATTTGGAAGCACACTTGATTTTAAACGGGAAAGAAGCTTAGGATCTTTGTTAAAGGATCTTGGAATGAAAATCATTCAAACACCACAAAGTGTCAGGAAGGTGATCAGAGATTGTGAAATAGGCAATCCTGCCTGCACTTATCCAGATGATGTTGTTAAGTTTATAGCAACATATGCTAATGTAGATGGGCCTTGTCAGGTCGGACAAATTGGTGCCTCACTTGAAAGTACTAAAATCAGAAAGGTACAAAATTTAAAACTGTTGCTGACTTTTATGCAGCATTCAGATATATTTATCCAGACAATGCAATGTCTACCCATACTTCTAACAAATGGAAACCATTTGAAGGTATTCTCAACAGAACATCCAGTGTTTTGTTCAGAATATTGTTGGATGTTTCCAGCTGATAAAGATAAATTCGTCCACAATGAAATGATCAGAATCTACCCTGTGGAAAGATTGGTAGAACAAGGCTACATTAAGCCCTTTCGCATAACATCATTTGTTGACATGATTCCAGACAAATTCAAACAAGTTTTATGTAGCAGAGATGCAAGTATTTCTTGGAAAGTAAACTCTGAGAGTTTTCCAAGTGTTGAATGGATTGCATGGTTTTGGAAATTTTTATCTGATGCCAGTTCTGGAAATAGTTTTGAAGAAGATGCAAGGAAGTTTTCAGACTGGGCATTACTGCCAGCAACAACTGGCAACCAAGAATCGTCCTTGGTGCAAATAAGCAAATCTTTCCTCCTTTTAGACATCAACTCTTTCATGATAAATGAAAAATTAAAAGCAGCTGTATCACAGTTTGAGCCATATTTGCTGGACAGAAAAGTTATTGAAAAGGTAGATTTTGGCTACAGTGAAAGCAAGAATAAGGAAACAGCCTTGAATGTCATATCTAAATTAAAGACATTGATCACAAGCATTATGGAACCTGGGAGACTGCTAGAATTTTTGTTTTTCAAATTCAGATGTGGTTTTTCCAGACAAATTGATACAGAAACTGCATTGTGTACTTTGAAGTACTTTTCACAAAGCCTTGACAGAACAGAATTCAAAGAAAATGAAATGGTAAAGAAAAAGCTCAAGTCCTTGCCCTTATTTGTAACTCTAAGCAACAGCTTTATCTCGTTAGACTCTGTAAGACAAGGACTTGTTATACCACCAGGCATGCCAGATGTTGGCTTAGACCTTTTGGCATCACAAATGAGTGTAGCCCTCCTGAAGGAAATTCCATCCTTAGATGATTTGTACACCTTTTTAAACTTGTCTAACATGGGTGTCGCCAAGCTCTATTCAGGCTTTTTATTACCCAATTTTTCAAAACTACCTCAAAATGTTTGGTTACAGCATATCCTTTACATCAGAGATCATGTGCTAATTACCATGTATGGTAGAGAACCAGATGAAACTCGGGCTGCTTTGTATGATCAATTGAAAAACCTGGATTTCATTAAGACAGACAATGGCTACAAAAAATGCTCTGAATTTTACAACCATAACAATGATATTTTCAAGCTGTTGTGTACTCAGGATGAACTCCTACCAGAGAAATTCAGAAATGACAAATGGCTTCGATTTTTGAAAACTCTTGGGCTACATGATAGTGTAACAGATACGATTTTGATCGTGTTTGCCAGGCGTGTAGCATCTTTGGATATGTCTGATCAATGTTTACAACAGAAATCAGAGAAAATAAGGAACCACTTTATCCAAAACATTACAAAATGGGAGAAGCATACCCATCACACCCTGTCTACTATTCGTTTCATATTGCCAGTCAAACTTCAAAAAATGTATCAGACATTGTTTGCCCTCAAAGATGGTGATAAATTGATATGCATGCAGAATTCTGTAGAGTCCAAATACGTAGAATTGTGCTGGTCAACTTTGAGTGTGCTACCATTTTCTGTTCCTCCAGGTTTTCATCAGCACCTTGGAATTCATATCCAGCCACCTTTAACAGAAGTCCTTAAACATTGCCAAAATGTCTCAACTGAAATGAAAGAAAAACTCCCTGGAGGTCATGACAATGATATTAGAATTAGACATTTGATGAATACATGGTACTCATTTCTTGAGACACACTCAAACACTTCGCGCACAAAGGATATGTTGCAGCCTTTCCCACTTATTCACCTACCATCTGAAGGAAAGATGGTGACAGTTCATGATATAGTGCTTGAGGTAACTTCAACCAATGTTGTTAAGCCCTATCTTTACAGAGCACCAGTTGAGTATGGCCCTTACTTTAAATTGTTCTTGTCACTTGGGACTTCAAAGGAAGTGAAATGTTATCATTACCAGAATGTTTTAAAGCAGATTGAGCTTCAGGCAGGAAAGAACGAGATAAACACTCAAGAGTTAAGGACTATTAAATTAGCTCTTTCTTGTTTGTATTATTCTTTGAAAAATTCTTCTGGGGATGAATTCACCGATCAGAAATTGTTTCTCCCAAATTCAGATAAACTCATGTATCAGTCAACAGATCTTGTAGTCACTGATAATGGAGTTTTAAAAGGTCGAATGGCAGAAATGAAAGAAATCAACTACTTCATTGGTTTTCATGAACTTGAACTTCAAAAAATAGATCCATATGACTTTGTTACCAAGCTACCCAAAAGGCTACGTCCTGAATTGTTATCCAGAATTGTTTCTGAAAGGTTTGACACTGAGAACATGGTTGTTGTAGAGAACAGTAGAGCTGCATCACAACTGACATCATTTATTCACTCTGATGAATTTGTTAGAGGTTTATGTCGGATTTTGAAAATGGAGTGTGATTATACAGGACAAACATTTGATCCAGTAGGAGAGGTTCAGAGAATCAAGGAAAGCATACTGCAGATTAGTTTCATTGAAGTCATTGAGTTGAAAACCTACCTTGTGTATCAAGACAAAATAGTAGATGGCTC
The DNA here is from genome assembly GCA_945859785.2 of Tridacna gigas. Classification (NCBI taxonomy): domain Eukaryota; kingdom Metazoa; phylum Mollusca; class Bivalvia; order Cardiida; family Cardiidae; genus Tridacna; species Tridacna gigas. The sequence continues at coordinate 53,335,404 of OX244038.2, forward strand.
TTACAGATCTAGGATTTGCTTTTTTGAAGAGAAAGAGAAGAAAAATTCCAAGTCTATTAATTATTATTTTAAGATGTCAGATCAGAATCTCAGCAAAAACCTTATTGCCTTGATATGCAAAAACAATGGGCTTTCACATGCAATTGTGAAGTACACTGGGATACCATTTACAGCCATACTGACAGTAGTATCAATGATGAGGATGATAGATAATCCAGAAGGTATTGCTTCTCTATTGGATGAAGAAAAATACCCAGCTTTAAATGCAGACATTGGGCTACATAGTTGCTCAGTATTTCCAAGCCCTGGAACATATGTTGAGGAAAAATTTCATCCTTTCTTAGAACAAGCTATGGATTATTTTGATGAAAGCGAATACTTGAGTGTTGCAATGGAACTAGAGGATGAGGAGATGGATACAGATAGAGATGACAAATCTGAAGTCACTCCAGTATACATATATGTGCACATCATCAAGGAAATACAGCAAGACCTGGGAAACCGGTCCATCATCAACATCAAATACCTTGTAGATGTTGGAGAAGATGAGATTGTTCCAGTAGCTGGGTACCGCCTGTATAGGTTTGTTCGCCGTCAAGCCCCAACTAGTGATTTAACAGCCTACACAGGGAGAACTCCTCAACATTTCTTGCCATTTGATGAAAACTGTAGAAGGATAAGACATATACTCCAAGATGGATGGGCACTGTCAGAGGGAGATAGACGTAGAGTTTTTCGACGCTTATTATTTCAGTGGCACCCTGATAGAAATCGAGGGTCCGAAGAGCATGCCTCAAGAGTGTTTAACTTTACAAAGCAATCGATCCAAAGACTAGAGGATTGTGGAAGGTTAAGTGATGAAGATGAGGTTGATGGGAGATCATGTGATTTCTCAAACTCGACTTTTAGCCACATGTATAATAGTATTAACAGGCGGGCTCAGTCTTATGCCCGAGCTTATCATCATAATATAGATGATTATAACAGGAGTTACAGAACAGGGAACTACAGTCATAGACATGCAGCAACGGCAGCAGTCAGAGATCCAACAGAGGCCAGACGATGGATGCAGCAGTCGAAAAGGGACTTCCAATCTGCCTCAATATTTATTCCAGAAGCTGAGAGTCCTAAGGCATATAACTGGATATGCTACATGTGTCACCAGGTAAAAAAAGGAAATTGTGTATGTCAGCAATTAACTCTCCACATCATGGCAAAATGTTTCCCTTAATTGCACTGAAATCAGTGACAGATAACAAATTGAATCTGGCTTAAATTGTGGGATGTGTCTGTGAAAGGGTAGAAAACATTGTGGGAAAAGAAGAAAATGCTGGTGACCAGCATTTTCTCCTTTTCCCAAAATGTTTTTAAAAGTGTTCTTCCTAAGGGTCATTGAAAGTCGTGATTGTATAGCAAAGGATATCAAATAATCAAATCTTTATCAAATTATCTTGAGATTTTTCACAAATCAAAGAAAAAACACGCTAGAAAGTATTGTGGGAAAAGTAGAACATTCTGGTAACAGGCATTTTCTCTGTTTACATTGACTGAGACAGATGCCATCATTTGAGTAATTGCTTTCATTTTGCTAGTCTATAATTTTGTTGTATGGTGAAAAATAATGTTTCTTTTAATTCTATCAACTGAACGCATTTTGGGCCCAGACTGATTGATTGAATGGTGTGTTATGACCCTTTCAACGTTATTTCAGTAATGTCATGGCAACAGTTCACATACATGTATTTGTGCATGTAGACCTAGGACATTTACAAGTAACAAATTTCCTGCATTTTAATTCTTTACCACATGACGAAAATGTAGACTTGCTGAAATTGAAAGCATTTGCAGACGACAATTTGAATGTGACTTAAATGACAGAGTTTGCCTTTGATAAGGTAGAAAGTATTGTGGAAAAAAGGAGAAAAAGCTGGTTACCAGCATTTTCTCCTTTTCCCACGATGTTTTCAGAAGGCTTCTTTATCATGATCGTTAAGAGGCGGTATCTTGTGGTAAACGTTTAATGACCTTGTGGAAGAAGCCTTTTGAAAAGATTTTGGCAAAAGGAGAAAATGCTGGTAACAAACATTTTCTCCTTTTCCAACAAAGTTTTTTTACCCCTCAAGAGACAGATTCCACTATTTGACTTTACACTTGAATCATATTATTTGATACATGATCTACAAACGATTTAGACATGTCAGAAATTGTCATCTGGTAAGGAGTTAATGAATGGTAAACATGTCAGAAATTGTCAAGTGGTAAGCGTTAATGAATGGTAAGGAAACAGTGATGATTTGAGGAAGCAGTTGCCCCTTCTGCAAATTCTGCGCACAGTGTGTCAACGTGCTGTCGACTGCTTTGTGTTAACCCTTTACGATATGATTCCGAGTTTCAACGACCCATTCGAAAGACAGCTTTTGAAAACATTGTGGGGAAAAAGGAAAACGCTAATATCCATACTCCATATCTCCTTCAACTCTGCTAGAATTTTCAAAAAAAAAACAAAAAAAACGATCGATTGATGGCGCAGTAATGTGCTGGAACCCATGATTGTCATTAACCTTGAGTCATTTGTCGGGGTTATAGGTATGACGTTCAACTGTCTCTACCTGTCTGTCTTCCAAAACACTTCTTAACTCTTCTGGCCAAAGGTTAGGAAAGCTTATGTTATGGGGTGGTTTATGTTGTCCCTTTCAGCTTACTGTCTCACAGCACCCAGTGGATGGAATTCAATGCATTCACCCGTACAAAGATTTTCAAAAGAGACAAAGGTAGCAGGAGATATAACAGTTCCTCAGATTACCATATTGTTCAAAACAAGAATATTTTTAAAGCTGTGGCCTACAAATTCATGTGTTGAAGGTTTGATTAAAACTGTTTTTCAGGCAAGTGAGAAAGCCATAAAAGCTGCCTGTTACTCAAGAAATGCCAATGTTGTGTCCCTACAGAATCACAACCTGGAGCAGCCGGCATATTCACTGTCTTCTGAACTGGCAGCTCTTGTAAGTACCTTACATATTTGTATCAAGTGGTTATTTATTAAAAATTCATCCCTATATCATATGTACCTATACCCGGCCCTGTGTTTAAATCACCCTCGGTTAGAAGGATTGTTGAAACACTGATAAAAAAGAAGAAAATATGGGTAGCCTAAAATTTCTTGGCTTTCCAAAATGTTTTCACAATTTAAGGGGATATAAGTAGGGATGTAACGATGCATCGATGTATTGCGATTGTGACTGTCCCGATAGCGATGCATTGATTGCAATGTCCGACATCGATAACAATCGCCAATAGTTTGTTCAGCAATCGATAATTTCGATAGTTAATCCATAAAATTATTGTCAGCTTGCTAACTTAGCTTACTTGATCTAGTCGTCTGTTTGTTTGGCGTTTTTTTTTTTAAGAATAATATAGTGAATAAAGATTGATTCAACGCTACTTTCATGTTTACTATTAGGCATGCTCGATGTCAGTTTTTGGTATATGTCTTTAAAAGTCGTTTCCATATGTTTGAGAAGACATTAAAAAGTTTTCTTATCTTTTTTCCCGGACGTTAACTATTGTCTTAAATTTGAGTTAGTTTTCTTATTTTCGTATTCAATAGCTGGAATAATCGACAAATGATAGGAAGCGTTATTTATTGTTCATGATCGATTTTGCATGACTTTTTCGTACTAATCGAGCACATCATCTGTAATGGCTGCTGATTTTGAGATCGTGAAAAACAAAGTTAGAAAGGCCAGTGCTTGGGCCCATTTTGGGTTTGTTAAAGTCTAAAAGAGGGGGGGGAATGTTGATAAAAAGCATGTTGCATGTATAGTATGTTATACGATACTGAAACACAGTGGGAGCACAACAAATTTGTAGGACCATTCACGATGCAAACATCAGACATTTGCTTTTGAGCCCCTGCAACAAGTGCCGGAGACCGGAAATTGATCAGTGCTGTCTACCAGTGCTATCAAAATGGCACAGATTAATCATACCTTTAAAGAGTATTAAGGAAGATCTTGTACAACCTGATAGTATCATGGTGCATCACGATGTGGTTCTCACGATAGTGATAGTATCATGATATTAATCCTGCCATCGTAAAAATATTGTAGTAGTCACTTTTCAGGCCGATAGTCAGCCCTAGATATAAGTATATACATGTATGCATATAGTTGCCAGCGTTTTCTCCTTTTCCCTCAATGTTTTCAAAAGCTTTCTTTCTAAAGGTCAGTAAAAATTGGGATTGTGTGGCAAAGGGACAAGTAGTTACTTCAAAATCTTTACCACACAACAAAATTTAAGCCTTGTCCAAATTGAAAGCATATGCAGACGACATATTAAATGCTGCTTAATAGATAAAACTTGTTGCTTAGAGGGTAGAAAACAATGTAGGAAAGGAAGAAAATGCTGATTACCAGCATTTTCTTCTTTTCCCACAATGTTTTCAAAAGACCCTATACCCCAGGGTCGTTTAAACTCGAGATTGTGTGGTAAAGAATTAACCTTTTTTTTTTCTTAGAATGAATTCAAGATATCTGCCTGTCCGACATTTTGAATTTAGAATTTCTGCTTTTTTGTTTGGTTTGGAGCTTTAACTCTTTACCACACAATCCCGACTTTTAATGACCCTGAGTAAGAAGCCTTTTGAAAACATTGTGGGAATAGAAGGAAATGTGGTAACCAGCATTTTCTCCTTTTCCCACAATGTTTTCTACCCTTCCCAAAACAACTTTAAATTTTTGAGTCTAATTTATTTTGTCGTCTGCAAATGCTTTCAATTTGGACAAATCTAAAGTTTTGTCGTTTGGTAAAGAGTTCAGTCAAATGCTAGTGGATGTTCTGAAAGGAATCTTCATTAAACAGATTGAAGAACTGAATTTTTTTCATTAATAATATTTTTTTTTCCAATAAGATCAACAGGATGCCAGTTTTAATTAACCCCCCACCAGATGACCAACTTTAGGTTAATCAAACTTTCAAGCATTTTCTACCCCAGCCAAAACGTAAATCAACACTAGAGCTACAATTGAACTGTCGTCTGAAAATGCTGATCAATTGGGACCGATGTAAACTTTTGTCGTCTGGTAAAGAGTGAAAACTAAATTTTGTATATGGCTTATTATCATTGCAATATATTATGAGTTAGCCTTTGGTTAAGATCTGTTGATATTCTTGAGTTATTGAATTTTGAAATTGTAATGATTAGAAATGCTTGGCATTTTGTCAAATTACTCCAGTGCTTATCAGCAAGATGAAGGCAAATTTCTGATATGGCTTAAAATCAGTTGATCATGGAAAGTATTCTAAATTTTAGATATTGTGTTTTGTCTCACATTTATGATTGGATGTCATCAGGTAGCATAGTTTCTTCAAACACATCTTATTTTTTTTTGAAAGATAGAAACACCTTTAAGACTTTTCCACACATTCCCGAGTTGTAATGACCCCAGTAGATTAGACTTTGAAAACATGATGAGAAACGGCAAAAATGCTGGTATCCCTTTCCCTCAGTTTCCTGAAAGAGAATCATTTTAGCAACATTTGTTTTATGCAAACGCTTTGGTCTAATCCAAAATTTTGTCCTTTGGTAAAGAGTTTTACGACTTCTACTCTTAAACCATTTGGAGGTTTTCACAGGAAGACCCTCTACCATTGGTACTCAAGTGAACAAGATGGCCACCAGAGCTAAAACTGAAAAACCTTCAAGAGATGGTCCCCCTAAATCAATGTTAGGGTTTCTTGATAATGTCACAGAAATGTTCCTTGCCAAACATGGTCTCCATAGCTTTATACTTAACCCTTAGAGTGCAGAATAAACTTGCTAGACATTTTCATCCTAGAAATACAACCCAAATAATTGCAATTTCATGGTTGCTTTTGTCTATAGTGATTCAGCAAAGCGGACTGTGTAGATCAAAGATCAGGCTGCAACTATAGTCATGAAAGGTGCTTTATGGGTTAAATGCCCACAAATAGGTTCTCCAAAGAAGTGTTTTTTTACAAAATTACTCAAACAGTTTCTTTGAACAGACAAAAGCATTTCATTTGTACAACTGCAACCAGGTCAGCGATATAGAACCAGCATGGCCTTCATGTTTCATTTTTCTCTTGTTTCCAATTCTTTTCAATTTATAGTGAAACTCCTTTAACTTGTCACTTAATGAATATTCCGTCTTTTTATGAGAACTAATTATAGATCTTCGATAAATTTATTATTTTAAAGGACGTTTACTTCGGGAATGTGTGTCCAGTTAATTTACCTCTACACCATAGACAAGGTGACAAGATCACAAATATATTAAACATTAAATTTTGAACTCTGTTTAGAACGAGGCAAATACCAAAAAAACCTAACATGGTCACAGAAACAAAATAGTTACAATTTAACCATTTACTGCACAATGAGGCCTTTTGATGCCCCTGGGAAAGAAGCCTTTTGAAAACATTGTGGGAAAAGGAGAAAATGCTGGTAACCAGCATTTTTTCCTTTTCCAACAATGTTTTCTACCCCATCAGAGCAAAGCTGCACCTTTTGAGCCACACTGAAATTGTCGTCTGCAAATGCCTTCAATTTGGACAAGGCTAAAGTTTTGTTGTCTGGTAAAGGGTTAAAGAGGTTTCAATATAGTTCTCACATATCATGACACTGCCTGTACTGACATGATATTGAATTGTAATATAAACCCTTTACAACACACACCTTATGTCAACATCGTTTGGCTGGGGATATCACTTCTATGGCTCCTACTTGATAAACGTTTCATTACCAGTTTATATTATTGTTTATGTTAGGAAGAATAGGTTTAAAATCATGCACCGTGATGAGATAATTTATAAACCCAACCTAATAATGTTTATATTATCTCATCATGGTTTGTGGTTTTAAATATGTATTAAAAAAAACCCACAAAAATAATATTAACCGTTAATGAAAGGTTTATCGAGTTGGAGTTATATGAATTTGCTTGTTTACACAAATATTCGGACCATTCTGTGGCAAAAGGGAGCTTAATGCATCTCCGTGATGCATGATACCAAGCAAGTTATCTCATGGTCATGGACCCATAAAAGTCCATTTTGTCTAACAACTGGCAAAATCATGAGGTAAGTTGGTCCTTGGACATTCAGAAAATTGACTAATAGCAAAAAAATTGGGTCCAGGTCAGCCTGCATGAACTGCGGAGGCTGACCTTGGTCGATACTTTTTGCAGATACGTTAAGCCCCCTTTTCACAGAGCATGACTCATCTTAATTTCTACAGGCCAGCCAGATGGAATCACATTTGGGAAGACACACAAGAATGCGATATCCAGAGAACAGGGCCTCAAATCCTAACATTCCAGCAGACACCTTTACAAAAAGTGATGCAGAAAAAGCCATAGAATTAGCAAAACAAATAATTGAGGCCTCGAATGACTTTTTATCATAGTTCTACAGGGAGTGTGTCAACTCTTTATCCAAAGAAAAAATTGTAGACTGATCCAAATTGAAAACATTTGCAGACCACATGACATATTTAATGTAGCTCAGATTATGATTTCTATTTTTGATGGGGTAGAAAACATTGTGGGAATAGGAGAAATGCTGGTTACCAGCATTTTCTCCTTTTCCCAAAATGTTTTCAAAAGCTTTCTCTTTCAGCGATATTAAAAAGTCTGGATTGTGTTGTAAAGTGCTAAATGAATGCTGTATTTTTATACTTTTGATATTTAGTAGATACATGTACAGAGAATGTATATAAAGATTCCAAATATACGATGTAACACTGAATGCTGTATCTGTATACTTTGGTAAAACAGATGTTTTATTGGAACACTGAAATTAGCCTGTCCATCAATCAGTGGGCATACAGATAGCCAAAGTTGTGTCACATTCACCTCTCTGTTTGTATTGAAACTTTGTGCAATGATTAACAGGAAACCGTGAACGAGGAAGAGTTAAAGTTATGACTGTCCCCGTTTCAGCGTAACATATAATTGTATCTCCCTAAACCAGTATTTATTTGCATGTGTAATTTGCTTTTTTTTTAAAATACTTTCCTCAAACAGTTTCTAAAAGCTTTATTGGTAGGGTATTTAACCCTTTACCACACAATCTTGACTTTTAGCGACCCTGGGGTGGAAGGCTTTTGACTGGGGTGGAAGGCTGGTAACAAGCATTTTCTCCTTTTCCCACAATGTTTTCTGCCCTATTAAGGACAAATTTTATTATTTGGTCCACATTTAATTTGTTAAGAGTTAACTCTTTACCAAACAACCAATAGACTTTTCCAAATTGAAAGCATTTGCAAACGACAAATTTAAATGAAATGATGGAATTTGTTTGTTATAGGGTAGAAAACATGGAGAAAAGGCTGGTTCCCATTTTTTTCTTCTTTTTCCCACAATGTCTCTTTCTCCGGGCAGTTAAAACTGCAGATTTTGCGGAAAAAGGTTAAACATAGGATCTTTTAGTGGGAGATTAATTTTTGTATCGCTTTGTTTTGTGCAGAAACTTGAGTTGTTATTTTGTTTGCATATAATTGTTCACGAATAACTGAACGTTGGAAAACATGGTATAATGTACAGCAAGAGAGCATGGTGCATTGAAATTGGCTTAAAAATGAGTGGTATTCTTTGAAAAGAGAGTTTGATGATGCATGATATGAAGCAAATCATCACAAAATTCTCGATCCAGAAAATCTGTTATGTCTAGCAACCAGCTGAATCATGACGTAAACTGGACCTTGGACATCTGAAAACTAACCAATAGCAGGCTGATCTGTGTCAATACTTTTTGCAGACGCATTAGATGCCCTTTTCTCAGAGCAGGACTAAAATTCAGTTTATGACCACGTTGCTTAACTCTTTACCACACGACAAAATTTTAGACTCAACCAAATTGAAAGCATTTGCAGACGACAAATTAAATGTAGCTCAAATGATGATTTGATGTCTTTGATAGGGTAGAAAACCTTGTGGGAAAAAGGAGGAAATGCTGGTTACCAGCATTTTCTCCTTTTCCCACAAGGTTTTCAAAAGCCTTCTTTTTCAGGTTCGTTAAAAGTCGGGATTGTGTGGTAAAGGGTTAAATCTTGCAGACTGCCAGCGACCACTAATTGTTTTTACATGATTATTTTCATGCATCACACTTTTGTAACAAGATTAGTACACGATTTTGCAAATTATAGATTGTAAACTTTATCCCACAACGTTTGTATATATGTAAATTTATCTTGAGCAAATATTAATAGTTTCTGTTTGTAAACTTTGTTTTTCATATTTTTTCAAAGTACTTTTTTATGAATTAACATAACGTTGCTGTACATAGTGACCAGTGCAAGAATGTGTTCGCTAAATTAGAATTGTTTTTATGACACCAGACAGAACAAGGCACTGTTTTATTATAAGTTTATTGTTTTCCTTTGTATTTTAATTCTTTTCCAAACAATAAAATTTTGGACCAGTCCAAATTTTATAGCATTTGCAGAAGACAAAATAAACACGACTCAAACATTAAAATTTGATTTGGGAAGGGTAGAAAACATTGTGTGAAAAAGAGAAAATGCTGGTAACCAGCAATTTGTCTTTTTCTCACAACGTTTTCAAAAAGCTTTTTACTTCAAGTTTGTTAAAACTTGCGATTGTGTTGTAAATAGTTAAACCATTTTACTTTATGATGATTTATGAGTGTCAAACACAGATTCATGTTGATGATTAGCACAGTTACATGTATCTCTTTAGTTTGAACTTTGTATTGCATTAGATCTGACTCTTTTTAAGTAAGTTCCGGTATGCATTTCTATGCAATATATCTTTTTATCACATAAGATAACTTACCTTGTTTTCAGTGTAATACCCATCACAAATTTTCTTCTTATACAAGTTTGATATATCACATTCGTGTCACATCATTTTTGACGTCATTTTGTACTTATTTTATAGAAGGGAGTGGGTTTTGTATGGATATTAGCGCATTGTGCATCCATAGATGGTTCTGTATCTTCTTATCTATAATTTGTGAAATATCATTATGTGATAAAAAGAATCTGGCCTTCGTTGGCTTTTTAGATAAAGTTTTATTACTGGTAATCTCATCCAGAAAAATTGTTATAAAGCTCATGAAAGGCTCACTTTACCCTTTTGAAAACCTTGTGGCAAATGGAGCAATTTTGTTAAAACATTTGGGTTTTCATATTTATTAATGCCTTCAATCCAAACATCAGCTATGCAAACTTTTCAGAAATTTTCCCCCAATCCTTTCCATATACATGCATTATGTTTCTCTTCTTGCCAAGCTAGATGTATAACTTTCAGAATCTTGAAGAAGCTCAGATCTTTCTGATTTCCCAAACTTTCGTGACATATTGTGCAACTTCACAAATTCACTCATGTACACCAATTTGATTCTTACTTTTTTTATTCCGCTCCTGTAGGGGAAATAAAATGACCAACATGCCCATGTATATTTGACAAGTACTAGTAATTAATGTATTGATTTCTTATCAAAATATACGGAAGATACGTATTTTGACTTTAATTTGCCAAACCTTTATGGATGGCATGGATTCATAAATAAGGGTTAACTCTTTACCAAAAGACATTTTAAACTGGTCCAAACTGAAATCATTTGAAGACAACAAAGTGAAAGTAGCTCAAATGATGTTATCTATCTTTGATATGGTAGAAAACATTGTGGGAAAAGGAGAAAATGCTGGTTACCAGCATTTCCTCCTTTTCCCACAATGTTTTCAAAAGCTTCTCCCTCAAGTTCGTTAAAACTCAAGATTGTGGAGTATTTTTTTGTGTGCCTCCAAAAGGTTCGATTCTCCCAGGAGATGTCATAGTTTTAACATCGTGAAATAGAGTGACATCTCTTGTACACGTAAAAACTATAAAATTTAGCTTACCGATATTTTCTAGTTTGTGTTATTGTTGTTATTTTGAAATTAATTTTTTACTTAATTGAGCTAACACATTATTCATAATGACAAGTGGATTCATGTATAAGTAATTATCTGTATAAATTTTGAAGTTTGTTAACCAGGAAAGGCTTGATGTTATGAAGGATCATAATGATCACTGATTTTATCAAGGGATGTGCTAATGCTTATAGTAATAAGATAATTATGCTTAAATTTCATCGGAAAATTAAAAGTTTGCTTATTCTTGTTTTTACGTGTTTCATTTTCACCTCACCGAGCTCAGTTGTTCTGACGTGTTCCTTTTTCACCTCGCCGAGCTCAGTCGGTAGCCTACAGGAATTGAGAACAGGGAGTCACTAGTTCGATCCCCAGCTCGGACATTTTCTTTCCAAGAATTGATTAGTCATTGCGACAGGATTCGTTCCTCTCTCACCGCTGATCATTGTTTCGGAGATGGTTATGTGGGAAAGCAGCCAGTAACTTGGAAAGAATATTGTGTGGAGTACTCGTAAAAGAAAGTCTAGGAAAGCATGGATAGGTGTACTGGCCACGGCAATACAACTTAAATTATGTTGAAAATGGCGTTTAACTCTATACCAGACGACAAAATTTTAGCCTTGTCCAGATTGAAAGCATTTGCAGACGACAATTTCAATGTGGCTCAAATGGTGCAATTTTCTCTTGATAGGGTTGAAAACATTGTGGGAAAAGGAGAAAATGCTGGTTACCAGCATTGTCTCCTTTTCCCACAATGTTTTCAAAAGGCTCCTTTCTCAGGGTCATTAAAAGTCGGGATTGTGTGGTAAAGGGTTAACACCATACAAGTAATAAATTCTTGTTCACCTCATTTCATTGTATATTTATCTAAAATGGCTATTCCTTGTAAAACAAATGGGGACATTTTTATGTCGGGTACATGAAGCTCAAATTTTGCAATCTAGCCCAAGGCTGTTTTGATCAAAGAAACTTGCTCGGTATTGATAAGTGCACCGCACGACAAAACTTAGACATGTCCAAATTGAAAGAACAACAGATTACCAAGTAAATGTGATTTAAATGATGGGAGTTTGTCTTTGACAGGGTAGAAGGCATAGTGGGAAAAGGAGAAAATGCTGGTTACCAGCATTTTGTCCTTTTCTTACTTTGTTTTCAAAGGCCCTCTTCCTCCTGGTTGTTAGAAACCGGGATTGTTTGGTAAAGGTGCTTGTTCTTTGTGGTATGAGTTTGATTTTCACTGTCCACCCAGGCTCCAGAATGTTACCCATAGTACTTTGTTGCACTTTAGATACAAGGACAAAAGTCATTTACAATATTTGAAGACATCTTGACCATTGAACTGGTCCCCGTTTTAGATATACATATTACAACTGGCACAGGCTATTATGTCGTTGCTTTCCATTGGGCCACATATATATCAAAGAATGGCCAATCAGAAAAGCTTACACATTTCCAGTTGGGCTGTATAGGTAACACTGCAATATTCTGCACAATTTGAAATTGGTAATCGAAACTAAAAAGAATATCAGCAGACATAAACATTAAAAGACGATACCAGAAATACAATTCGCTTACTCATAACGTCAAAAATATTGGAAAATCTCCTGCTCAGGAAGTGAGAGTGACCTCCCCTGAATCTCTAATAGTCTCGCAACATGGCTGTTCTCAAAATAGACGGGCAGAATTCCGCCCGTTTTTAATAGCCTGTACCGATCCCCATACACTTGCTGTATCAGGGGAGGTAATCAATCTACTTGACCATTAACCTGCTATACAAGTTAACTCATTACCAGACGACAAAATTTGGACTAGACTCTGCTCTGTCATCTCACAAAGATGGACAGAAGTGTGACATATTCTTTCAAATCGGACAACGGATTTGGGAGATGTGGAGCCGACATGACTCTAGTACATGTGGCCTTTAAATATCCGCTGTCAGTTTGATTACTGAAACTTCTGCTATGCAGTTTGTCTCATAAAGGTTAACAAGTGAAATATTTATAAAATCACACAGTAAGTTTAATAAAAATTGGGCAGACACAATATCAGTACAGGTGACCTTTAAAATCCTGCAGTAACTTTGATCTTTGAGACTGGCATGTGAAACCTCAGCTCCACCTCTACTCATCAAGGTGGACATGTGTGAAACTGTATCAAAATCAGACAAGGGGTTCAGGAAAAATGGAGTAGACAAGATGACAGTACATGTGACAATTGAACCCCTGTGACCTACACCGTGGAGAATGTCATCTCATCAAGAAGGATATGGCTGTATGTGAAATATTTGAGTCATGCCCTGTGAAAAGGGGGTTTGATGCATCTGCAAAAAGTATTGACCTAGGCCAGCCTACGCAGGCTGGCCTGGGCCGGAACTTTACGCTATTGGTCAAAGGACCAGTCTACCGTTTGATACAGTCGGTTGTTAAATGTATTGGATTTTATGGATCCCTAACTGTGTGATAACATGCTTGGTATCGTGCGTAATTGAAGAGGCATCAACCCTTTACCACACAGTCCCTAGTTTTAACGACCCTGAAGAAAAAGCCTTTTGAAAACATTGTGTGAAAAGGAGAAAATGCTGGTAACCAGCATTTTCTCCTTTCCCACAATGTGGTCTACCCTTTCAAACAAAAATTTCCTAACCTCTGCAACATTTTGTTTGTCGTCTGCAAATAGTTTTAATTTGGACCAGTCTAAAATTCTGTTGTTTGGTAAAGAGTTAAGCCCCCTTTTGCCAAAGCATGGCTTATTTTTAAAAACTGAGAAGAGTTATAGAGAATTGTCGGACATGTTGGAAATCATTAGCAAGAAAAGAATATACAAACAATGTCTACTTCAACATTCACTGTTGTGACTGAAATACACTACTTGTGAATAAGTGGCGTGACTCTTTGCCATGACCGAAATACACTATAAGTGAAAATTGTGAATAAGTTGGGTGCCTCCTTGTTGTAACTGAAATACACTGCAAGTGAGATTTGCGAATAAGTGGGCTGTCTTCATGTCATGACATAAATACAATGCTAGTGAAACTTGTGAATAAGTGGGGTGTCCCCATGTCATTAAACACCATGCAATCATTCAATCAACAGCACATAGAGATGTTGAACAACCAGCTTTTAAAATCAGTAGTACACTTCTTTATTATTTGAAAGTAAATGTATGAATTTTAAACAGTGAATGGAATGTAAACATTCAGCGAATAAAAACAACAGCAATGCCTGGCACAAAAATATACAAGTTCATGTTATAACTTGAGTGACAACAAGGTTACCTAATAACAAGAGGGCCATTGGCCTTAAAATGCTCGCCCAAGTAAAAGCATCTATGGTTGATAAAGCTGAAGAAATCCAGGTTTTAATGATGTAAAAGATGCTAGTGCAAGTGACCTACTTTTTGACCCAACATGATCCAATTTTGAACTTCTTCAAGAAACACTCTGACGAAGGTTTATGAGTATCAGACTGAAAATGTGCCCGCTACGGTGCACATGTTTTTCAAAGATTTAGCCCAGTGGCCTACTTTTTGACACGACATTACCCCTTTTCAACCTAGTTCAAGATATCAAAAAAAAAAAAAAAAAAAAAAAAAAAAAAAAAACATCCTGACCAAGTTTCAGGGGTATCAGGCTGAGAATGTGGCCTTTACAGTGCACGCAAGGTTTTTCTATGATTTAGCCCAATGACCTACTTTTTGACCCAACATGACCCAATTTTGAACTTGTCCGAGATATCATCAAGACAAACATTCTGATAAAGTTTCATGAGTATCGGGCTCAAAACGGCACCTAGGGTGCACACAAGGTTTTTCTAAGATTTAGCCCAATGACCTACTGTTTGACCTGACATGACCCCATTTTGAACTTGTCCAAGATATTATCAAGACAAACATTCTGACAAAGTTTCATGAGTATCAGGCTGAAAAAGTGGCTTCTAGAGTGCACACAAGTTTTTTCTAAGATTTAGCCCAGTTACCTACTTTTAGACCCCACAGGACCCAATTTTGAACTTGTCTGAGATATCATCAAGGCAAATATTCTGACCAAGTTTCATGAGTATCAGACTGAAAATGTGGCCTCTAAAATTCACACAAGGTTTTTTCTTTAAGATTTAGCCTAGTGACCTACTTTTTGCCCTAACATGACCGAATTTTGAACTTGTCTTAGATCTCTTCAAGACAAATATTCTGACCAAGTTTCATGAGTATCAGGCTGAAAATGTGGCCTCCAGAATGCACACAAGGTTTTTTTTTTAAAATTTAGCCTAGTGACCTACTTTTTGCCCTGACATGACCCAATTTTGAACTTGTCTTAGATTTCTTCAAGACAAATATTCTGACGAAGTTTCATGAGTATCAGGCTGAAAATGTGGCCTCTAGAATGCACAAAAGGTTTTTCTAAAATTTAGCCTAGTGACCTCCTTTTTGACCTGGCATGACCAAGTTTGAACTTGTCTGAGATTCGATCAAGACAAACATTCTGACCAAGTTTCATGAGTATCTGACCAAAAATGTGGCCTCTAGAGTGCAAACAAGGTAAATGTTGATGACCACACCACAGACACGGCATTATCACAAAAGCTCACCTTGAGCACTATGTGCTCAGGTGAGCTAAAAACCTGTATCCACATCTCCATAGATTTGTCTGTATATAAAGCACGTGCAGACAAATTGAATGTGACTCAAATTATGGGAGTTTGTGTGAAACTAGAAAACATTGTTGGAGAAGGAGAAAATGCTGGTTACCAGCATTTTCTCCTTTCCCACAATGTTTTCAAAAGTCTTATTTCCCAGGGTTGTTAAAATTCGATATTGTCTGGTAAAGGGTTAAATCACTCTGTTTCCAACAATATTTATCAAATGTGCAATGCTGTATGACCAAGTACAATGGTCTACCAGAGGTAGGGAGTAAACTCCCTCAAAATCAACAAATGTAACAGTGAAATCATATGGAATTTTGACCCGAGAATGAGCAATTAATATTTACAAAGTGAAACTTGAAGAACAAACATTCTATCACAGTTTTCAAACATAACTGGATTAACAAAGTTTTTGAGACGAACAGCAACTTCTTGATAATCAAAGATTCATATTTTTTTCTGTCATAAGCCTTAGTTGTACGAAAACAATAAATCTGTATGTACAGTAAGTGGCCATAAATATTTTATCAGATTCGGAATTCCCATTAACTAACATTTATTTTTCAGCAGGCAAGAAAATTAATTAGCCTGCAGAAAACTATGCTTGTGGAAAGAGAGGGTACTGGAGCTATTTACAAAAATATGCTATCAGTATTCATCACCCGACCCCAAAGTTGTAGTTCTCTAAAACACAGTAGTGTTATTTTTCCGCTAAATTTTGGCAACCTTGCCACTGACATCAATGTAAGAAACGTTTTTTGAAAATATTAATCACCATTAAAACAGCTAGATTTATAAAATTGCATCAAGTTTTGAAATATACAATTCACTGTAAAATTTATTTTGCTTTATTCTCATGTAAGTTTCATACCAATACCTTTAGTTTTTAACCCTTTCCCAAACAAGCCCTGGTTTTCACGTGTCTGCAGTACAAGTCTTTTGAAAACACTGTGGGAAAAGGAGAAATTGCTCATAACGAGCAATTTCTCCTTTTCCCACAGTGTTTTCTACCCTTTTTGAGAACTTTCTACCATTTTCATCAAATTTAAAGTTGTCGTCTGCAAACTCTTTGAATTTGGACCAGTACAAATTTGTCGTTTAGGGAAGGTTTAACCCACAATAAATTTACAGATGTAAAGTTGAAAATATAGGCAAGTCAACATGCATTTGGACTTGAAATATTTATGGCCACTAATTGTATTTTAAGTTTTGGTACCCTGCAACATTTACAATATTTTTTGAAAAAAAAAAAAAATGAATACATTATGATATGAAATTTCTCCTTGAAGCAATTCATACATGCAACAAATGAAATTAATATGAATCATAACCCAGATACTGCACTAAACTGACAAATTTTCGGACTTAACCTAACTGAAAACTTTACAAGACAACAAACTGAATATTGCTCAACTGATGGGTTTGTCTTTGAAGAGGTACAAAATATTGTGGGAAAGGGAAAAATGTTGGTTACCAACATTTTCTCCCTTTTCTACAATGTTTTCAAAAGCCATACTTTCTGAGGTCATTAAAACTCTGGCTTGTTTGGTAAGAGGTTAACCATATAATAAATCTGGGAAATAAAACACGGCTTTTACAAATGGCTTTGATTGATCAAGATCAGACTCTACTGAACATGAAGGCTAATCGTGGATCTACCTCCTGCACCACTTTATTATAACTTATTACCTGGAAAATCTTTTCATTCATACAGAATAGCAAAATCAGACTTCAGTGAAGTACATGTAGTACTTTCACATTGCTGTGTAACTGAACTTTGGGAAAAGAAGACATGTATAAAAATTGGGTTGTAACAGAGTAAGTTATGACTAAGCTACCCTGTTTACAATGCAGTGTCTGATCTAGAGCATGATTGCGGGAATCGCCGATACTTTTTGTGAATCACGCATATTTTCAAACCAACTGCTGCATTAAAATTTAGGAGAGAATAGTCAAATTTCCTACCTATTTTTCACCGATTTATGTGATTATGAAGAAAGATACACAGATCGAGCACATCACTGTTGCATAGAGTAGTTTCCCTTTTTGTTTATGGTATAGTTACCAATTCAACTTATCGGATTTTTTTTACATGAAAAATTAAACCACATTTTTATCTAAGTAAGCCTGGTAAAAAATAATTTCATCGTATTTACAGAAATGTTAGTATTTTTTATGTTTCTTTCTGAATATGAATTCATTTTAACGACAATAATACAAAAGGAGAGCGGAAAAAAGTAAATTAATTTTTTTGTCAATTTTTTCCAAAGCCGATTCTGTAAGTCCGGTTGTTTTTCTATCTACTTTTTTCTTATCCTCCATACTTTTGAGAAATCCCCCATCTTTTTCAAAGTAATGGGGGATTTTCCCCCTCATTTTTCAAATCCTGGATCAGACACTGCAATGCAACACTATTGACTATCCTCATCAATACCTGCAACACTTTCCTACTAAGTGATAGAGTTTGGCACATAAACATGAATAATATGACTACATTACATCAAATATTGTGATAAACTATATACGAGTACACTCATTCAACAAATAAACAGCAGTTCATTTTTACATTATCTGGTTGACTATGTAGCTCTTTCTTGATACTCTTTACCTGACAACAAAACTTTGGACCTGTCCATCAAAAGCAATCACAGGCAGTAAGTTATGTGACTCAAATGAAGAAATTTGGCCTTGACAGGATAGAAAAAAAAAAAAAAAAATGGGTAAAGGAAGAAAATGCTGGTGGAAGAATTTTTCCCTTTTCCCATGTTTCAAAAAACTTTTACGCCTCAGGGTCATTAAAACACAGAATTATTTGGTAAACAGTTAAAATACAAAATGAAAAATCAGAGATTTCAGTGCGGATAAAAAAGATCAAAATAGTGTAATTTCAAGTCATTTCTTTGGCACTGTATCTTAACCCTTTACCAAACGACAAATTTTAGACTGGTCTAAATTCAAAGACTTTGCAGACGACAATTTTAAATTTGATTACAATGACAGAAAGTTCTCCAAAAGGGTAGAAAACACGGTGGGAAAAGGAGAAATTGCTCGTTACGAGCAATTTCTCCTTTACCCACAGTGTTTTCAAAAGACTTGTACTGCAGACACGTGAAAACCAGGGCTTGTTTGGGAAAGGGTTAAGACAGCTGAGACTGTGTGTAAATCCAAGATTTGACAGCACATCTTGGATTATGTAATAACCACTTTAAGGAATGAATTTTCGTGAATCATATTCAGAAATGATTTTGTATGATTGGCTATGAGCCTATTTCTAACCTCATTTCAGCTGCTCTGTTTTAATAGTCAAAGTCACAGGCCCTTGGTTTTTTTACAACCTTCAACTTCTATAAGCTAATATACAATGATAAGGTGTTTAACTGTTTCAACTCCCGAACAACAACCACAGTCAATTGTCAGTATTTTTCACATATTTCTTAACTTGAATGGAAAAAAGTTGATACTTTCATTGTGTTCTGAATAATTTATCTACAATTTGGTACATAGAGCTGAACAAATGGATTGATATTAGAGGGGTTGAAACCTGGGAAGCAGACAAGTTTTTCTCTTCCCACCGTGAGACTGAAATTCTGACACAAGCATGATGCTGAAAATTGTTTTGACCAATCAGATGGCATATTGGATGAATATGGTTGGTCAAAACTATTGGAAAAATCTGATTGGTAAAAAATATTGGACAAATCTGATAGATCAAAACTATTTTTGGCATAACACTGTTATTTCAAAGCTGATGTTTATATCTCATTGATAAATCAGATTTGTTCAATATATTCACTGCTGTGTTAAAATTTCCCGCTCATGGTGGAAAAAAAAATGTTCATCTCCAGAGTTTGCACCTGAATAAGATGCTCACTATTTATCTGCTTGTTCCATTCTATGTATTTGATCAAAGATAAATTACCAAAGAACATGATAAAATTAACAAGCTTTTCAATCCCAGTTTAACTCATTACTAGACAACAAAATTTTACACTGGCCCAAATTCAAAGCATTTGCAGACGACAATTTGAATGTGGCTAAAATGATAGGATTTGTTTTTAAAAGGTTAGATACAACGTGGGAAAAGGAAAAAATGCTGGTTACCAGCAGTTTCACCTTTTCCCACAATGTTTTCAAAAGTCTAATTTTCTAGAGGTGTTAAAACTCGGTAAAGAGTCAAGGTATGAAAAATACTGACAAATGTTATGGGGTCATGTGGAGCAGGTTAACTATTTACCAAACGACAAAATTTTGGACTTTCCAAATTGAAAGCATTTGCCGACGACAAAATAAATGTGACTCAAAAATTGAAATTTCTTCTGGCAAGGGTAGAAAACATTGCTGGTTACCAGCATTTTCTCCATTTTCCACAATGTTTTTGAAAGGCTTCTTCCCCAGGGTTGTTAAAAGTCCGGATTTTGTGCTGAAGGGTTAAACAGTCGGACACCATGACATGCTTTTTATGGGTAAAATGAATCCCCAGGCCCAAGTTGTTCGATCAGTGTTGACAGTTTGGGACTATCTCATGGGTTATAAAAAATTTTGACAAGTTACTCCAGCCATTAAGGGCCTGATCCGGCCTTGTCATCCGTAACATCAGAGCTGTGTGAGGGATCTTGTGTCCTGGACTTGTTCTTCCATATTCTTACTGTATGATCACTGAAATAAACAAAATTTGTGCAATGAGTGTTCTGCCAAGGCAGAGATTGTGGGACACTGCCCCATTAACCCTTTAACCCTTTACCACACAATCCCGACTTTTAACGACCCTGAAAAAGAAGTTTTTTGAAAACATTGTGGGAAAAAGGTAAACAGCATTTTCTCCTTTTCCCACAATGTTTTCTCCCCTTCCCAAAACAAATTTAATTTTGAGTCACATTAATTTTGTCGTCTGCAAGTGTTTTCAATTTGGACCAGTCTAAACTTTTGTCATTTGGTAAAGAGGTAACCCTTTACCACACCCTTTACCATACAATCCAGAGTTTTAACGACCCTGAGGGAAGGGCCTTTTGAAAACAATGTGGGAAAGGGAGTAAATGCTGGTAACCAGCATTTTCTCCCCTTCCCACAATGTTATCTACACTTTCAAAGAGAAATTCCATCATTTAAGCCACATTTGAATTGTCGTCTGCAAATGCTTTCAATTTGGACTAGTCTGCATTTTTGTTGTTTGGTACAGAGTTAAACTAGAAAAATGATCGATCAGTATACACACAAACAGGACACTGTCCATTACAAATTCAGTTGAGAGTTAGTCTTGAGCGTATTTGTATAACATGCCCTATTTCTGTAAGTTTATGGGACCACTGTCTCCTGTTTTGAATTACCCTACATCAAACACTGTACAATGTGTATTATATGTATAAATTTATTCCTTTTCCAAAACTGATGATTAGCTTTTCTCCATTTTTGATTTGGTTCAATCTCTTGATGATTGAAAAAAATTTTTTTTTTTTACAATTTTCCGACGGTTTATTTGTTTGTGGGCGTGTACCACTAAAACAAAGTGAGTATCGATGACATTGACTGTACGTGCACGTAGATGCACGTATGTGGCATGACTAGAGTAGAATCACACAGAAAAACTTGGGAAAAAAGTACAAAACTAGTGAGTTTGGTATCAAGAGTAAGACATACTTTATTACGTTTACAGCCTTGAGTTTGAAAAAATACACTGGGAGCCAAAAAAATGGTTAGATTTATTTCCCTCAGTATATAACGATCACTGGCATCGTAATTAACGACGCCATGCCCCGTTCTCACCGCCGATCTGAGAACCTCAATCAAACTAGATCCTGAGGTCGTGAAATGATCTCCCTCAGTCTGTAGTGGCGTAAGCTAGGTCTGTGGAGATCTGCTTTAATCGGTCGGGTAGCTGTCGGGGTTTCATCACGATGTTAAAAAATCCGTGTAGCGATCGACCAGACGATCTTGAAGAGGTCTGAAATGCATCGTGTTGCGCTCTGGTATGCTCGTGTACAAAATCTAGGCCGTCGAGAAGACATCCGTTCACATATTTTGACATGTTCATGATCTACTATAGCAAACACGACTTTCATCCGATCTTACCCGATCATCCCAAACCACATGGCTATACGTCACAGACGACGTTTTCACGGGTTGTATACATTGTGGTCCCTTCGATCGTGTAGACCTCTGACAAATCAACTGACCGAGCTCCGTCGTGTAATTTGGTCGGTCGGGTGAGATCGATGAACTTAGATCGGCAGTGAGGACGGGAAATAAGACAGACGGTTTTATTATGAGGCGAGTTAAATTCCGATCGTTATGACACGGAAGGTCATCGGACTGGTTCATTATTTTCCGAAAATGTAGGTATATTTATGAAAAATAACGATCAGCTGTTATCAGCTATAACTCATTCCCACACGACAAAAATGTTAACTAATCCAAATTGAAAGCAGTTGCCATTTTTCTATGATAGGGTAGAAAACAGCGGGAAAGGAAGAAAATATTGGCTACCAGCACTTTCTCTTTTTCCCACAATGTTTTCAAAAGGCTTCTTCCTTTTCCCACAATGTTTTCAATAGGCTTCTTCCTCAGGGTCGTTAAAAGTCGGCATTATATGGTAAATGGTTAATCAGGGATCGGTTATCGTTAGATAAGACCCATGGTTTAGCCCTTTGCCACACAACTCCGTGATTTAACAACACTGGGAAAGAAAAGGTCGCTTGAAAACATTGTCGGAAAAAGGAGAAAATGCTGGTGACCAGCATCTTTTTCTTTTCCCTAATCGTTCCAAGTGACTACCGTATATATATATATACATGTATATCGTGTCATACAATGTCACATTTAAACTGTCAACTGCATATGATTTGGTTTGAACCAGTGTTACTGGTGTACAAGGGTCGATATCAAAATCCAGAAACATTATAATCTACTTTCGTTTTCGGATTTCTGGAAAATGAAAAGTTGTGCCAGGTTGCAAGACCAACGGACTTGATTTAAGGGGCGTACAGACGACCACTTCGCGCACACAGGTCTAAATTAGATCTATGTCTAGTATTGCGGGTAAGATACATTTTGATAATTTGCTGGTTTTATTTTGTATTTCATTTGAGAGATTTCGACAGTTTTCGTCTTTGTGTTTATTTTCCTACGTCAGACCTTTTAACAGAAATCCTGTACATGTAAAATTTATTTAGTTATTTTAAATCTTTACCAATGATCGTGTTTTTATAAATCAGAGAAAGAAGGCAGCTATAATGTGTAAACACTGTATGTAAAAGAGAAATGTTCAGAGAATACTGCTAGATCTAACCAAGTATCTTTACCTTTTCAAATGTCTTCTCTCTTAAAGATTATTTGAGCATCATCCACTTTGTTGTCTGCAGAATATTTTGAATATGAAAGTCTTTTATTTGTCTTCTGGTAAAGACGGAATTTTTTCGGAAAACGTAGGGAAAGGAGCTATACTGCCTCTTCCCACAATGTTTTCAAAAGCTGTCTCCTGCAGCAGGGTTTGTTATGATATTAATTAACCCTTTACCACAAATCTAGACGGAGGGGCCTTTTGAAATATTGTGGGAAAAGGAGAAAATGCTGATAAGCAGCATTTTCTCCTTTTGCCACAATGTTTTCTGGCCTTTCACAAGCTGTCACACAATTTGAGTCACATTTAAAATGTCGTCCGCAAAAGCTTTGAATTTGCACAAGTCCATAATTGTTGTCGTTAGATAAAGGGTTTATTAAATTTGTGGAGATCTGAGTCAGGAATATCTGTTTGATTGTTGCTGTTTGAAATACAGTGATATGCATTGCATGTTTGATTTCAGGGGTAAAATATTGATTACTTCCTGTTTCACTACGTCACATGATGTAATCAAATACCTCGGTGAATTTGGACTGGTAAAGACAAATCATGGGTAAGTAGAAACGCCCTTTGTTCTAGTAGTAAGCTAACAATAATCATTGGTATTGGGGACAGTAGACTGGAGCTAGAGTACTGGTACTTTTAACCCTTTACCACATGACAAAATTTTAGACTGGTCCAAATTGAAAGCACTTGCAGAGGATGACTAGATGTGGCTTAACCCTTTACTGCACAATGCCGCATTCTAATGATCCTGGGAAAGAAGCCTTTTGAAATCATTGTGGGAAAAGGAGAAAATGCTGATAACCAGCATTTTCTCCTTTTCCCACAATATTTTCTACCCAATCAAGGGAATTTGCACCATTTTAGCCACATTAAAATTGTCGTCTGCAAATGCTTTCTATTTGGACAAGGTTTAAATTTTGTTGTCTTGTAAAGGGTTAAATGATGAAATTTGTCAATGAAAGGGAAGACAACATTGTTGTGAAAGGATAAAATGCTGGTTACCAGTCTTACACATGACCTAGTGGAGCAATTCATATTCCCTGGCTTACAAGCTTGGTTACCATCATTTCCCATCATAGTATTTTCGCTGTTAACTCTTTACCAAACGACAAAATTGTAGACCTGTCCAAATTGAAAGGATTTGCGGACAACAAATAAAATGTGGCTCAAAAACTAAAATTTCACTTTGGAACCGTGGAAAACATTGCGGTTACCAGCATTTTCTCCTTTTCCTACAAAGTTTTTAAAAACCTTCCTTAGGGTTGTTAAAACATTGGGATTGTTTAGTAAAAGCAATTCAGAACCATCATGGCCCTCTTTGTTTTCTTTTACCGCAGTTTCTTCTTCCTATTCAACTCTTTTCGCCGAGCCGCGGTAGCTCGGTTGGTAGTGTACAGGACTTGAGAATAGGGGCTCTCTGGTTCGAATCCTCGGCTTGGCCAATTTCTTTCCGAAGATTGATGATATTCATTGCAACAACATTCATTCCTCTCTCACCGCTGACCATTGTTTCGATGATGGTTATATGGGAAAGCAGCCAGTGGCTTGGAAAGAATTGTGTGCCTAGGACTGGTAAAAGAAACCCTATGAAGGCATGGATAGGTGCACTGGGTGCCACAATATAATTGAAATAATGTTAAATGCCATACAATCAATCATTTAACTCTTTATCAAACAACAAAATTTTAGACATGGGTAAATTGAAAGCACTTGCAGACAACAAAATAAATCTGGGTCAGATGTTGAAATTAGTCAATCAAAGGGTAGAAAACATTGTGTGAAAAGGAGAAGATGCTGGTTACCAGCATCTTCTCCTTTTCCCACAATGTTTTCAAAAGCCTTCTAACTCTGGATCGTTAAGACACAGGATTGTTTTGAAATGGGTTAAAGACAAGCTCCATTTGACATGCAGTCTGTAAAGACCTTTCACTTTGGATGATTCTAGAAAAAAAAATCCATGCTGTATGAAAAGGGAGCCTAATACAT
Source organism: Tridacna gigas (assembly GCA_945859785.2). NCBI lineage: Eukaryota > Metazoa > Mollusca > Bivalvia > Cardiida > Cardiidae > Tridacna > Tridacna gigas. The sequence continues at coordinate 53,360,263 of OX244038.2, forward strand.
CTGTGAAATGTATTGAAAAGGTCATCCTGCACAGTCTGCACATGATAACCTGGTTCGAAACTTTTTGCTATAGGTCAATTTTCTGCATGTCAAAGGACCAGTCTACCTCATGATTCCGTTGATTGTTAGACACAATGAAATTTGTGAATCCATGATTAACCCTTTACCACATAATCCCAGATTTTGACAACCTAGATGGAAACTTCTCAAAAAAATGTGGGAAAAAGAGAAAATGCTGGTAACCAACGTTATCTCCTCTTCCGAAAAATGCTTTTTGCTCTTTCAAAGAAAGAAATCATCATTTGTGCCACAATTAATTTGTTGTGTGTTCATGCTTTCAGTTAACCCTTTACCACACAATCCCGAGTTTTAACGACCCCGAGAAATAGGTCTTTTGAAAACATTGTGGGAAAAGGAGAAAATGCTGGTAACCAGCATTTTCTCCTTTTCCCACAATGTTTTCTACCCTATCAAGGATAAACTTAGTCACTTGGGCCACCTTTGATATGTTGTCTGCAAATGCTTTCCATTTGAACCAGTCCAAGTTTTTTGTCGTTTGGTAAAGAGTTAAGACAAATCTAAAATTCTGTTGTTTGGTGTAGAGTTTGATAATGACTTGCAATGTATATTGCATCACGGAGGTTCATTAAGCCCCATTTTGCCAGACCATGACTCAGATATTACTTGATAAATTTATCAGTCACTTTTTCCATAGCATCTGAGAGTGATGGAGAAGAAGAGCTGGAGCCAACATTCTCCTGTATGGAGCAGCCGCCTCTCATTAAACAGCTGAGAGCAATTCTGTCAGAGTATCCAGATAATGGACAAATTATCAAAGTAGGTAGATAGATCTACCTTTAGTTCTTTACCAACCAACAAAATTTTACACTCATCCCAATTCAAAGCTGTTGCAGACGACAAATAGAATGCTGCTCAAATGATGAAACCAAACTCTACAAGGGTTTGAAAGATAGTGGGAAAAAGAGAAAATGCTGGTTACCCGCATTTTCTCCTTTTCCCATGTTTTCAAAAAGTGTTTTTATGTACTTTCTGGTATGTTTCTTTGTGATGAAAATGTGTCAACATTCTTGACTTGAATATTTGCAATGATGTTTAAATAGGTCTGCTCAGTTTGATTTGGAAATTAACATATGGGCAAGTAATTTTCTAAAATCAAATATCAGCTTTAAAAAATTCACAAAGTGTAAGGTTCTGTGTTGAATTTATCTTTCGCAAAACAAATTTTTTCCAATCCACTTTGCGAGAGGCAAGTTTTCACCATTTTTGGGTGAGCATTAGTATTTTGTGACCATCCAAGTCCATCTTCCTATTCAGATATTGGTCAAATCTGATTCGCCATGAAATAAGGCTGCTTGGTAATAATTAAAATCATGGCTTTTTTAACAGAAGACCTAGAACAACAACTGCAACACAGAAAAGGCCTATTTAACTGACTTTGAGTGTTTGTCCCTTTACCCCATGGCAATATTTTTAACATGTCCAAAGTAAAAGCATTTGCAGGCCACAATTTAAATAAGGTTTGAATGATAGGGTTTGTCTTTGAAAGGCTGGAAAGCATTGTGGGAAAAGGAGAAGATGCTGGTTACCGGCGTTGTCTCCTTTTCCCAAAATGTTTTCAAAAGTCTTTCCTGTCAGGGTCATTAATATCAGGCATTGTGTGGTAAAGGGTTAAAAGCCTCCTGCCTTGGGGTCATTTAAACTCGGGATTATATGGTAAAGGATTAAGTAGAGTGTGAATCTTATAACACCTTTGTGGCTTTTGTTTCTAATTCTCATAGGAACTTCTACAAAATGCAGAAGATGCTGGGGCAAGTCATGTGGAAATCATCTATGATAAAAGAACAATCAATCAAAAGTTTGAAAAGAAAAAAGAGTTCAGAAAATTTTTCAAGGTTTGCTCACATATTTTCTGTAGACTTTTAACTCTTTACCAGGTGACAAAATTTTGCACTGCACCAAATTGAAAGCAATTGCAGACGACAAATAACATGTAGCTAAAATGATGGTTTCTGTCTTTGATAGCGTAAAAAACATTGTTGGAAAAGGAGAAAATGCTGATTACCACCTTTTTCTCCTCTTCTGACGATGTTGTCAGTAGCCCTTTCTTACAGGATGGTTAAATCTCAGGATTGTGTGGTAAAGAGTTAATTTGAAAAATTAATTTGTATAGTAAAGGGTTAAAGATAATTATATACATTTGTCAAATTTGTAAAACATGTTTTAAATTCATAGTAAGAAATTTTGTGAATCAGATAACAACATGCAGAGACAAATGTAGGAGAGATATATTTCAAGTCTTTTACAGTACAGCCTGCTGTCACGTAGTTTCAATTGGACGAGACATAATGGCCAGTCTCAATGCCAAATCAGCATGTCTGCATAAGGAAAGGGAAAAGGCACACTTCATACAGCTACCACAAAGTTTGCTGATATGTGATATTTTGTTTACATGTGAATATTATCTGCATTTTCTCTTTAAATTTGATTCATATCGGTATCAAAAACAGTAAGCCCATAAGGGCTGAATTACTCCACCATTATTTACTGCCTGGTACATTTTTATATGAAGTAAAACAAAACAGATCTAACTCTTTACCAAACGACAAAGTTTTAGAATGTTCAAATTGAAAGCATTTGCAGATGAAAAAATTGATGTGACTCAAATGATGGATCTTGTCTGTGATTGGGCAGAAAACTCGGTGGGAAAAGGAGAAAATGCTGGTTACCAGGATTTCCTCCTTTTCCCATAATGTTTTCAAATGGCCTTTTTCTTAGGATTGTTTGATAAAAGTTCAAATGGATCATAAATTTTCTAATTCACTTTTTTGGCTCACCTAAGCACAAAGTGCTGAAGGTGAGATTATTATCAATCTGTCTGTCATGCTATGTCCTTTGTGCATCATTTGTTGTGCATTTGTTGTACAATAACCTTGTGTGCGCTATAGAGACCACAGTTTTCATCCTATACCCATGAAAATTGGTCAGAATGTTTATTTTGATAATATCCTGGGCAGGTTTAAAATTGGGTCACATCAGGTCAAAAAGTAGGTCACTGAGTCAAATCTCTTTGATGATGGTATCTCAGACAAGTTTGAAACTGGGTCATTGCTGGTCAAAAAGTACATGTAGGTCACAAAGATATACCTTAGAAACACCTTTTGTGCACTCTAATGGGCACATTTTTAGTCAGATACTAATGGAAGTTGGCCAGGATGTTTGTCTTGATAATACATGTATATCGAACAAATTTGAAACTGGGTCTTATCGATTCAAAAAGTAGGTCAATCAGTCAAGTCTTAATAAAACCCTGTGTCCACTGTAGAGGCTATATTTAAATTCGGATACTCATGAAAAATGGTCTGAATGTTTGTTTTGATATCTTGGACAAGTTCTAAACTAGGTCACTTGGTCAAAGAGTCAAATCTTAGAGAAACCTTGCAAGTGTGCACTCTAGAGGTCACATTTTCAGTCCAATACTGAAAAAAAAAAAAATGGTCAAAACATTTATCTTGATACTACAAAGGAGTGTGAAAATGGGTCAATTTTTATCCAGAGTTGGGTCACTGGGGAGAAAAAAAAATTGTGCACTAAAAATCTGAAAGGCATTGTAGAGGCCACATTTTTAGGCATATTCTAATGAAAGTTGGGCTGCACTCATTTTAGTTAATGTTACAAACAACTGTTACATTTAGAAAAAAAAAAAATTCAGCCCTTTGAAAATATTATTATTTGTGTTTTATAACATCACCAATAGGATCTCTTCAACTTAATGAATCCAAGGTCACTTTTCACAGGTGAGTGCTTTAGCCAATGGCCCTCATGTTTATTCATTTTTTTGTTTTCTTACAGTAATGGCCCTTTTGAAAATTTAGACCCTGAATTAGTTACCGAATTATTTTTCAGCAACCGTAACCATTGGACGGAATTCAAGAATTTCATGGGAAGCTTCCCTTTAACCCTTTACCAGATGACAAAATTTTAGCCTTGTCCAAATTAAAAGCATTTGCAGATGACAATTCCAATGTGGCTCAGATGGTGCAATTTTCTCCTGATAGGGTAGTAAACATTGTAGGAAAAGGAGGAAATGCTGGTTACCAGCATTTTTAGCTCACCTGAGCACGACGTGCTCATGGTGAGCTATTGTGATTGTGCTGTGTCCGTCGTCCGTCGTCAACTTTTTACCTTGTGTACGCTCTAGAGGCCACATTTTCAGTCCGATCCTCATGAAATTTGGTTAGAATGTTTGTCTTGATAAAATCTCGGACGAGTTCGAAATTGGGTCATGTGGGGTCAAAAACTAGGTCACTAGGTCAAATCTTAGAAAAACCTTGTGTACGCTCTAGAGGCCACATTTACAGTCCAATCCCCATGAAACTTGGTCAGAATGTTTGTCTTGATAAAATCTTGGACGAGTTTGAAATTGGGTCAAGTGGGATCAAAAACTAGGTCACTAGGTCAAATCTTCAAAAAACCTTGTGTACGCTCTAGAGGCCACATTTTCAGTCCGATCCTCATGAAACTTGGTCAGAATGTTTGTCTTGATAAAATCTCAGACAAGTTTGAAATTGGGTCATGTGGCGTCAAAAACTAGGTCATTAGGTCAAATCTTCAAAAAACCTTGTGTACGCTTTAGAGGCCACATTTTCAGTCAGATACTTGTGAAATTTGGTCAGAATGTTTGTCTTGATAAAATCTCGAACGGGTTTGAAATTGGGTGATGTGGGGTCAAAATCTAGGTCACTAGGTCAGATCTTGGAAAAACCTTGTGTACGCTCTAGAGTCCACATTTTCAGTCAGATACTTGTGAAATTTGGTCAGGATGTTTGTCTTGATAAAATCTGAGACGAGTTTGAAATTGGGTCATGTGGGGTCAAAAGCTAGGTCACTAGGTTAAATCTTAGAAAAAGCTTGTGTACGCTCTAGAGGCCACATTTTCAGTTGGATCCTCATGAAACTTGGTCAGAATATTTGTCTTGATAAAATCTGGGACGAGTTCGAAATTGGGTCTGGTGGAGTCAAAAACTAGGTCACTAGGTCAAATCTTTGAAAAACCTTGTGTGTGCTCTAGAGGCCACATTTTTAGTCAGATACTCGTCGAATTTGGTCAGAATGTTTGTCTTGATAAAATTTCGGACGAGTTTGAAATTGGGTCATGTGGGGTCAAAAACTGGGTCACTAGGTCAGATCTTCAAAAAAACCTTGTGTTTGCTCTAGAGACCACATTTTCAGTCCAATCCTGATGAAACTTGGTCAGAATGTTTGGCTTGATAAAATCTCACACAAGTACAAAATTGGGTCATGTGGGGTCAAAAACTAGGTCACTAGGTCAGATCATCGAAAAACCTTGTGCACGCTATAGAGACCACATTTTCAGTCAGATACTTGTGAAATTTGGTCAGAATGTTTGGCTTATTGACTCAGGTGAGCGATCCAGGGCCATCATGGCCCTCTTGTCTTCTTTTCCTAAAATGTTTTCAATAGCTTTTTGTCCAGGGTCATTAAAAGGCGGTATCGTGCAGTGAAGGGTTAAGGAGGACAAGCACTAACATGTATTATCAGCGTGTTCTTGTTTGATAATTTTTCTCACAGTTAAGGCTCTTTAAATTTTCTTTCTGCTCTAATGAAAAATGCATTCAGGAGCAACATTGAAGGAAACAGCCTTTGAAAACATTGTGGGAAAAGGAGAAAATGTTGGTAACCAACATTTTCTCCATTACCCACAATGTTTTCTACCATATCTGAGAACTTTAGTTTACTTGTATGAATTTTGAACTTGTCATCTGCATTTGCTTTGATTATAGAAGTCTGAATTTTGTCATTTTGGTAAGGATCTCAGAGTTTAACCTTTCATCACACGATCCCAAGTTTTAACAGCACTGAGAAAGGAGTGTTTTGAAAACATTGTCAAAAAAGGAGAAAATGCTGGAAAACCAGCATTTTCACTTTTTCCCCACAATGTTTTCTACCAAATCAAAGACATTCTATCATTTGAGCCACATCTAAATTATCGTCTGCATATGCTTTCAATTTGGACTAGTCAACATTTTTGTCATTTGGTAAAGAGTTTAAAAAAAAAAGTAAATGGTGAAGTACTTTGAGCATCACATTCAGAGTATTTTTACTTCTATTCTATTTTCAGGGCCCAGCACTTTGTGTTAAAAACAATTCCCTGTTCAGTGACAATGACTGGAAAGGAATCAAAATGATAGCTAGCAGTGTCAAGGAAAAGGACAGAATGAAAGTGGGACGTTTTGGTCTTGGTTTTAAATCTGTGTTCCACATGACAGGTAAGTATTTCAAACTCTTTGATCCGTCAGGATTCTGTAAGTCTTTACCAGATGACAAAAACAAAAGACTGAAGGCAATACTGAATAGTATGGCTAAATTATTGATGGCTAAAAATATGTCTTTGACAGGGTAGAAACAAGGTGGAAGAAGAAGGAAATGCAGGCTATCAGCATTTTCTCCTTTACCAACAATGTTTTCACTCTTTTTTTTTTTTTTTTTTTTCTTTCTTCAGTTGTAGAAACAGGGAATTATTTGATAGAATTAATAGATATAGGGTCAATGGACTAAATCTTAGAATCCTGAATAAACGAAATACACATTATCATGTGGAAAGCAAATACTCAAATTCAGTTTCAAGGGGCTATTATCAAAGTCTTTTTCAGTAGTACACAGGATTTGTAAGCCACAGGATGTGAATTCTGATCGCTGTGCAACCAAAAACTGTTTTCTGCCAAAGCAGGGGATCTGGTACATTGTTCTTTAGCACTAGAAAAATGTCCAGTCGTGATGTGCAAAGATGGGACTTTCTCGTTTTCAAATTTAGCCGCTGAGCCCCTGTGGCTCAGTTGTAGTGTACAGGACTTGAGAACAGGAGGTTGCTGGTTCGATCCCTGGCTCGGCCAATTTCTTTTGAAGGATTAATGATAGTCATTGAGACAGGATTCATTTCTCTCTCACCACTGACCATTGTTTTGACGATGGCTATGTGGTAAAGCAACCAGTGGCTTGGAAAGAATATCGTGCATAGTAATAGTAAAAGAAACTCCAGGAAAGCATGGATAGATGCACTGATTGCCATAATATAACTGAAATAATGTTGAAAACAGCATTAAAAACCATACAATCAACCAATCAAATTTAGCCTCATGATGCACAGAAGGGGACTTTGTTCCTTTAAGATTTATGTGAGAATAAGTAACGAGAGAATTTGTTCTCACTTCTTACAAAATATCTCCTTTTTCTAAAAGTTTGTTAGTCAGTTTTCTCCTCATGGAATAATCATGACTATCTTGGCCAAATTTACAGTTGCAAAGTGCAGGGCTGTGGAAATCTTAGAAATTTCTACTCGTCCGCGGACAAGCAAATTACAAATATCTACTTGTCCACCACAGTGGCTCACTTGTCCAAAACAAAACAATTTTAAATGGCATATAAAGTGATATAAAGTGACATAGGGATACTCTTGAAAAACCTTACAAAAACCATCACTACAATTGTCTGCATCCAAGCACGGGAATCAAAACCGTCAACCACATGTCTTTAAAAAATATATGTGGTGAATGCAGAGGTACACCAAATGTGTATTGTGGGTTTCTAGAAATCGTCTCAAACTGCTGTTTATCATTCAAAATATCATTTTCTGTGCAAAGTGAGAACATTTGTATTTCACTGTGTAAGTATACAACAGATTTTTTTTCAAAATTTTCGTCAGGTGTTCTATTTTCCTCATATTTTCTACTTGTCCTGGGACAACTAGACTGAAAAAAGTCACATGTCCAGAGCTGAATTTTCCCCGAGTCGGACAAGTCGGACGTAGTATTTCCACACCCCTGGCAAAGGGTGTTCAGTAAAAAAGCTAGCTAAAACAAGCCATAGGTGAAGTGAAAATGGACATATGTGACTCATTGTAAACAGTTACTTTATTTACTGACATGTTTCAAAATTGTTTTACTGTAGTAATGTATTGTATGTGTCTATAAGATCAAATTAACTCTTTACCAATGGACAAAATTTTAGCCTGATCCAAATTAAAAGCATTTGAAGATGACAAATTAAAGGTGGCCAAAATGACAAAATTTGTCTTTGATAGAATAGAAAACACTTTGGGAAAAGGAGAAAATGCTGGTAACCAGCATTTTCTCCTTTTCTTACAATGTTTATGAAAGCGTTTTCTCACAGAGTCATGAAAAATCTGGATTGTGTGGTAAAGGGTTAAAAGATGAAAAACCATTGTTGATTCCATTATTCTGTTTTCAGATCATCCATGCATCATGAGTGGAGACCGTATTCTTCTTGTTGATCCAACAAGACCTAGCAACCAAGTCAACATCGAAATGAAATTGAAGGATTTAAAGAGAACTCGGGGCATGGATGTAGAGGCATTCTACGAGGCATTCGGTCGTGAGCTTGGTCTGGACGAGATGACAATAAACAAAGGTCATTATTCTGGTACCCTCTTTTGGTTTCCACTTCGAGATGAGACGTCACCAATTTCATCAACTTTGTATGATGAGGAAAAGATCATGGACCTATTCTCATCATTCCAGAATGACTGCAGTGAAATACTTGTATTTCTGCGCCATGTAGAATGTGTAAGTTTACACACTAAAAGTCCTACAGGTCAGATCAAAAGACAAGCAGGAGCAGAAATAAGTGAAAATACTCTTTCAGTCAGAGAGAAAAGAAAAAAGTTTGTCTCAGCCATATCACAGGCTTCCTTCCCATACAATGAACCACTTGTATGTTCTTATAGCATGCAAATTAGAACAACCAACTCAAATGGCAGTTTAAACGACACAAAGTGGATTGTTGTACATTACTTTATGGGTAACAATTCTTCACGGCAATTACAGACCCTGGCACAGAATCCTGACCTGAGTTTCACCCCACTTGTTGGCGTCGCTATTCCAGTGACGGAACCCTGCCTAGAAGACTTTGAAGGTCACGTTTTCTGCTTTCTACCACTTCCAAGAGAAGGTTCAAGACTCACTGGTCTTCCAGTGCATGTAAATGGTTTTTTTCTCACTTAGTCAGAACCGGCATCATTTGAAATGGGCTACTAGTGATCAGAGAGGTCAAAAGGTCAAAGATCCAGATATTCTTTGGAATCAAATGATAATAGAAGAATGCCTCCCTGAAGCGTACAAGAAGCTTTTGGAAACTTTGATTGATGAGGCTAATCAGGCAGGTAATACCAAAGAATGTGTTGACCTTGTATATAGGTCAGTTCCTGATCAATCAGGAGTTCTGGAAAGATGGCAATCCATCCCTAGACAAATTTGTGATTTTTTGAGAAGGTTGCCTTTCTTATATTCACATTCTCAAAGGAGATACCTTGTCCTCAATGATGCTGTATTTGCAACATTAAGAAATTTGCCCAGAACTGTAAGTGTAGACAAAGAAGCCATTGTTAAAGCCCTGTCAAAGATGAAGGTCATGTATGTTTCTACTGGACTGGAAACATTTGAAAAGCTTGAGTATTATGGTGGAGGAAAGCTGAATGACCTTACACCAAAGACCTTTGCATCCATGCTAAATCAAGAAGCTCATATACTAAAGCACATGAGTAGAAGGCAGAGGTACTCAATATTGTCTTACTTATTGCTTGGCAATAATTATGAGTATCTGCAAGGGTTACCCTTACTTGAGGTGGCATCAGGGGATTGGTTAATCTATAGAAGGGAGGAACCGGTGTATCTATGGAGTAATGAGAAAGTTGCAGAGCTGTTTCCCGAGTTCAAGAAGTCCCTGATCTACCAGACTGAAGACCATGGAGTTTTCATTTGGCAACATTTGAAGAACATTGCAGAGAGAGGTAAATATGACAGAGGTCCAGATAGTTTATGGTTTATTAAATGTTGTCATTTCTTTTTCAAAAAACCTTGGTCATTTGTTTTGCCTCATCAAGACAATTGTTTTTACGATTACACACAAAATAGGTTTTTGGTAAAGAACTACGTAAGCAAAGAATTGGCCAATAACAAAACATTTCATTCCTGGTCCACTTGCAAAGACTGTGCAGGCTGACCTGGGTTGTAATTTTTATTTAGATGCATTAAACCCTTTTTCACAGAGCCATGGCTCAGTTCATTATTCTTAATCCAACACCACTGTCTTCAAATCTCTGAAACTTTAAAGCTAGATTTAAAGTAGTGTGCTTCTTTTTTACGACCTGAAATTTGAACAACACATGTTTGTGTTGGATCAGAATGTTGCCTGCATGTCAGGACTTTAAAGTAATGAGGTTTCCGAGAGATATGATTATAACGGATGGGTTTGTTTCTTAGGTGACTATGTCTTACCAGGGAACATGTACAGTTATAGTGATATATAGAATTTTGCTTAGGCTATCTGGCCTCAATTGATTTAAAACTCACAAAATCAGTGTTACAAAGTACAGCCTTGATAGATTATCTGTCGAATGCCTATTTAAACAAAAGGACAAGGTCTGTTTGGAACGTGTCTGACGGTTTTATAGTGCTCAACAGCGTTTGAAGACAAATGCTGAATCTCTGGCGATAATTTACCCAAGACTTTATAAACGCAAATATCTATCTAAAAATATAACAATAAATATGCAGTAATTTAAAACACCATAAACACTTACAAACATTAATATTCTACGATTATTTGAAAAGAGAAAACATACAGATAACATATTCCAAAAATAATATCAAAGATTCTTGTTCAAAGTACACCAGGTACTCACAAAAAAGATATTAAACTAAATTATATACAACTTGCGGTACTACCTTTACCTATCATTCTGACAGAGGCATTAATGATTATCATGACATGACATGCAGTTGCTCCTCTTTCCAAGTTGTTTTGAAAAGTGATGAGAGGCCAGAGGTGTATGCCTTGACCACTGTCTTCAATAATTCTGAAAACTTGAAACTGTATTTAAAGTAATGTGCTTCTGCTTCCTTTTTATGACCCAATATTGGAAAAACACATGTTTCTGTTGGCCCATAATGTTGGCCTGAACATCAGGCTTTGAAAGAAATGAGGTATTAATGATAATCATGACATGACAATGTGTCACACACAAGGATGTTGTAGCTAGCGCATTTGGCAAGGTCAGGCAGTAGGCTTACAGTTTATACAAAAGCTAAAGTAGAAATATGCTTCTACCCAGCCCTTAATGTTGTTCTGCATATAGGAATTTGAGATTTTTATGATCAAACAGCAGAAAGTTATCTTGCAGAATTTAGTAATTAATGCAATAGATCTAGCCATATTTCTCCGTGATTGTTATACGGTAGAACCTGTTGTTACAAAAAGAAATAACATAGTACAGATAACTGTCCCCGAAGCCGATTTTAGTTTTTGATTTGTCGCATCCGGGTACAGAGGCGATTGTGAAAAAAAAAAAAAAAACAGTTGAAATCTGCTCACAGATTTTGTGCGCATTTTGAAACTCTCTTTATTTTCAAACAGAGGACAGAACTAGAATTTGAGAATATGTTGCTTAAGTATGCATTCAATAACCCTTCATCTCAAATACAAATATTTTTGGTTTAAACGTTAAGATGAAAAAAAAGTTTAATTCATCTGTTATTCGAGATGTTTATGTTCCCAAAATACACACAAAATGTCTGCCAAACACGATTAATTTCAAAAGACTTCTACGAGTGCTTCAGGTAATGAAATGTTTAGTAATTTGTCTTTGTCATGTGTGTCACTAAAAATTAATTGTATTTTGCTGCAATACAGATTTTAAACTGACGAAACAGAAAGTCAGTACAGTGCTGTAGCTTTGCTACTGGAAATTCACAATGGACTTGAGACGGTGCTGTGCGCAATAAATGTCCAGATAAGAAAAGAAACCCCATAAATGTCTCATTATTGAAACTAACAAAAACCTTGCAATGACCCTATTAGAAGGCTGGTCTTGCATGTGTATATGACTCACAAACGTTAGGAGTTGGTGGTCTTCTGTCTGTCCTGATCCTCTGTAACACTGATTTAAACACTGTATGTAAGACTGTATGTAATATTTGGCTCTGCAAAATACGGAGGTGAATTTAAAATCAAACTGTCTTGACACCAAAATGACAGTTGTTATTGACTGACTCATGGCTGTTCAGACTTGTCTGATTTTATCTTCAAAATTTATGAAATCCACACTGACATCACATAGATTGTCCACTTTGCCCTAGAAATGGGCAGAGGCAGTTAACTTTTAAGTAGTACCTAAACTTGTGATGTGCACTGTCTGACAACCAAGTTTTCACCTACCACTGCTCGATATCAACTGTTGCCATACTGGTGCTCTCAGATTTTCTCTGATTTTTGGTAAAACAGTCGGCGTCGAGCAGCAGCTCCTTATTTGTGACTGTACACGTAGCATTACTTGTAGGTAGGACAGTGGAGGCATACAGGGCCATCATCCCCCTACACATTGATAATCAGGGTCCATATTCACGAACCATTCTTAAGAATACTCTTCGTCATGTTCTCCAAGATTTTCTACATTTGAAAGTAACACAACTCCTGATTGACTAAATCAAATGGTTTAGCCAATAAAAAGTTGTGTTTCTTTCAAACATAGAAAATCTTGGAGAACAAGACTGAGAATATTTTTAAGAATGGTTGGTGAATACGGACCCAGGTTCGTTTAGTGCTTTTTATGGGTGAGTAGGAAACAAAGCTCACTGCTGTATGAGTTATGCTCCAGCCACAAATAAAGAACTGCCACTAGAGGATGCCCACTTTCCCAAAATCAGGGGAAGTCAGATGGTATCAGTTTAAGAGCAGTTGCAATTGCGCCGTTGCAGATGAAAACTTTGTTGATGGGGGCACTCATATAAGGTTTAGGTACGACTTAAAAGATAACAACAACGGTTGGAATCTTTTAGGGGTCATTTAGTAAAGAAAAATGTCATCTTGGAACAGTTTGATTGCTGTTTGGCCCTAGGACCAGGTTTGCTTGGATGGGACAATATTCTTCTATGAACAATCATATGGCAACTGTGTAGGTACCATCTGGACACCCTTAGGCACCTGGAAATGCAACACCCAGTAGAAACTTACCAACAGGATGTCCAGACAATGCCTGAATAGGCACAGAGCAGCCTTTGTTTTGTCTGGCATGGCTGCCAGCCATGCATGTAAATGATAAAAGTTGCAATTATCAACTTGTCTTTTGCTTTAATTTTGACAGCATTAGGCTTTTTATTAGCTCACCTGAGCACAAAGTGCTCAAGCTGAGCTATTGTGATCGCCCTAAGTTTGGCGTCCGGCGTCCGTCAACAATTTCTTCAAACATCTTCTTCTCCTAAACCACTGGGCCAATCTTGATGAAACTTGGCAGGGCTGTTCCTTGGGTGAAGCTCTACCAAACTTGTTCAAAGAATTGAATTCCACCCATAAGTCTGGTTGCAATGGCAACAAAAAGGAAAAAAATGCAAAATCTTTGAAAATCTTCTTCTCTGAAACTAGAAGTCGCAGAGCTTTGATATTTGGTATGTAGCATCTCCTAGTGGACCTCTACCAAGTTTGTTCATATGATGTCCTTGGGGTAAAAACTGGCCCCGCCCCGGGGGTCACAATGTCGAACATAGGAAAAAAGAGGAAAAACTTTCAAAATCTTCTCTAAAACTGGAAGGAGTAGAGCTTTGATATTTGGTATGTAACATCTCCTAGTAGACCTCTACCAAGTTTGTTCATATGATGCCCTTGGGGTCAAAACTGGCCATGCCCCGGGGGTCACAAGTTCGAACATAGGAACAAAGAAGGAAAACTTTAAAAATCTTCTTCTCTGAAACAGGAAGGCGTGGAGCTTTGATATTTGGTATGTAGCATCTTCTAGTGGACCTCTACTAAGTTTGTTCATATGATGCCCTTGGGGTAAAAACTGGCCCTGCCCCGGGGGTCACAAGTTCGAACATAGGAACAAAGAAGGAAAAATTTAAAAATCTTTTTCTCTGAAATTGGAAGGCGTAGAGCTTTGATATTTGGTATGTAGCATCTCCTAGTAGACCTCTACCAAGTTTTTTCATATGATGCTCCTGGGGTCAAAACTGGCCCTGCCCTGGGGGTCACAAGTTCGAACGTAGGAACAAAGAAGGAAAACTTTAAAAATCTTCTTCTCTGAAACAGGTAGGCGTGGAGCATTGATATTTGGTATGTAGCATCTTATAGTGGACCTCTACCAAGTTTCTCAATATGATGCCCTTGGGGTGAAAACTGGCCCAGCCCCAGGGGTCACAAGTTCGAACATAGGAACAAAGAAGGAAAACTTCAAAATTCTTCTTTTCTGAAACCAAAAGGCGTGGAGCTTAGATATTTAGTATGTTGCATCTCCTAGTGGACCTCTACCAAGTTTGTTCCAAGGATGCTGCTTTGGTCAAAGCTGGCCCAGCCCCGGGGGTCACAAGTTCGAACATGGGAACAAAGAAGGAAAACTTTAAAATCCTTCTTTGAAACTGGAAGGCATAGAGCTTTGATATTTGGTATGTAGTGATTCTCTTTGTTTGCCCATCTAAGCACAACGAGTTCATTGAGTTCAAAATTGGGTCATCTTGAGTCATAAACTAGGTCACTAGGTCAAATTAAAGAAATACCTTGTTGGCACTCTCGAGGCCACATTATTTGCTCAATTGGCTTGAAAATTGGTCAAAGTTTGTCTTTATAAAATCTCACATAAGTCTGAATTTGGGTCAACTGAGGTCATAAAGTAGGTCACTGGGTCAAATTAAAGAAATACCTTGTTTACACTCTGGAGGCCACATTTATTGCTCAAATGACCTAAAATTTGGCCAGAATGTTTGTCATGATGAAATATCAGATGAATTTGGATTTGGGTCACCTGGAACCATAAACTAGGTCACTAGGTCAAATTAAAGAATACCTTGTGAACACTCTAGAGGCCACATTATTTGCTCAATTGCCTTGAAAATTGGTCGGAATGTTTGTCTTTATAAAATCTCACATGAGTCTGAATTTGGGTCAACTGGGGTCATAAACTAGGTCACTTGGTCAAATTAAAGAAATACCTAGTGGGCACTGGAGGCCACATTTATTATTCAGTTGATTTGAAAAATGTTTCTTTTGATAAAGTCCAAGACCAGTTCAAATTTGGGTCACCTGGGGGTCATAATCTAGGTCACTAAGTCAAATTAAAGAAATACCTTTAGGGCACTCTAGAGGCCACATTTTTTGCTCAATTGACTTGAAAATTGGTCAGAATGTTTGTCTTCATGAAATATGAGTTTGAAATTTGGTCACCTGGTGTCATAAACTAGGTCACTTGGTCAAATTAAAGAAATAACTTTAAGGCACTCTACTCAGGTGAACGATCCAGGGCCATCATGGCCCTCTTGTTTAACAACAGATGCTTCAGGGAGTATTTCTTTTGTAGAAAAGTGAAACCTTGGTTAACAAGTATGACACACTAGTAGTTGAGTTTATACTGTTATGACAAGGAGACTCCAAGTTGTACCTTTGCCTGAAACCAGAGTGTTTTCATAAGGTGGCACCTCACATTACTAAGTGTAGGGAAAGCCAACCTTCTTTTGACAGTCTTACTGGCCTAAAACTGGCCAGTTACTGGCACTTCTTGGCACCTGACAAATTTACAGCAGCCTTGCCTATTGCATCACATATTCACCACATGGACGTGGTTTATGGTCATCAGAAGGTAGCCGTCTGATGCCTGTCAGATTTTCAAATTGCTTGTTTCCAACTACAGTTGACGAAAATGTCTGACATTTTTTTTTTTCTTTTTTTTTGTGACTGAGCAAGGAAAAATAAATATAGCAATCCAGCAGTGCTTGTCTTGTTCCAAAATCAACTGATGTATACTGTTCTTAAAAATCAGACTGTGCCTGTTTTATTTGTGACCCAGGCATTACAGTTGTGTGTTGGCATTTTGATTTGCAAATTTCAGTGTTTGATACTAAACTAGAATGAACTATATGCCACCTAAAAACAGTTTTGACTATAGTTGCTAAATGACGACAAAAAAAGCAAACCTTGATCAAATTCAATTTCTGATAGTCAGCATCCCAATTTATCTTATGTGAGTATATAGCATGTTAACAAACATCAACCCTAGTTAATTGACTCATTTAAACAGATAGTGATTAGTGTGTTCAGTGTTGCAAATTGAGCATATTTTGAGGCTAAATTCCAATGTTGTGATCAAAATGATACAAGTGGCTTTAGCACAAAGAAGAGACTTGGATGCATAATACAATAATAGGTAATCAAATATCGACTAATGGGGGAGCGGAGAGGGCTCCCCTTTAACGCTGCTATCCTTATAGAACTAATTTGTTTCTGAACCCCCCAGTTTTTTACAAACCCCACTATTTCCATGTTAACTGCCAGTTATGAAAGCTGATTAATTTGTTTTACTGATTTGGTGAACCTGGTAGCTCATTTGGTAACATACAGAAATAGAAACCAGGGAGATGGAGTTGTTGGTTTCCCCTGCTTAGCAAAATTCTTTCCAAGCATTTATTATAGCCATTACAAGAGAATGTATTCCTCCCTCACCACTACTTGTGGTTCTAATAATGGTGATGTGTGACTTTGAAAGAATATTATAAAATAACAGTAAAAGAAATACCAGGATAGCATGGATAGGTAATTTGGCCGTCATGATATAAATAAGGTAATGTTGAACAGTTAACAGCCTTCAACACCATGCAATCAATCAACAATCTACTACTGATTTAAAATAGCTAGCAAAGCAGCGTAGATTTTTTTTTTTAATAATTGAAACATAAGTCGACTCTCTCTCCAATTTAACTCTTTACCACACAATCACGGGTTTTGACGACCCTGAAGAAGAAGCCTTTTGAAAACACTGTGGGAAAAGGAGAAAATACTGGTAACCAGCATTTTCTCCTTTTCCCACAATGTTTTCTAACCATTCCAAAACAATTTTCAATTTTTGAGTCACATTTATTTTGTCATCTGCAAATGCTTTCAATTTGGACTGTTCTAAGATTTTGTCATTTGGTAAAGAGTTAATTCATGAACTTTACACAACAACATACCATAGATATAATGATGACATGAACAAGTACAACACAGTCTGGGGTAGTTTTCATCCAAAGGGTATAGTTTCAACAATCTTGTCAACAGATCACTTGATGGCACACACACAACATAGAGAATTTAGACCTTATGGTTTCAAGTAAGAAAGATTTTGTCATATTTAACAGTATACTACTTTCTGTATAATGTGTGATACTAGGGACAAGGTCATCTTTGACCCACAGGGCATAATCTAGTTGAACAACTTTCATGAAGAACCAAATTATGATGCTACAGCAAATGTCAAAGCTTTAGGCCTTGTGGTTGTAAGGCAGAAGATCTTTCTAACGTTTTATCTTATACAGATACTTTTAGGGGTATATTAACATGGGTCCACATAGGAGAGGCCGTCTTCAAACATCTTGACATAACTTGTTCAGCCTTGCAATGATTCAGATGACTAGATCATATACCAGCTATCGACACTCAAGGGGTTTTATGGTTTGATTTATGAAAGTGTTTGCTATTAAACTTCATATATAAATATTGTGATTCCTTGGGTAGGGCCATCTTTGACCAAAGGGACATAGTTTGATAAAAGGGTATGAAATGATGGGTCATACAAAATATTTTTGTCTCAACTTTGACCTTTTTAAAGAGAAGATCCTTTGAAGTTTCCTGATATATTTACAGTTAATACATATCTAACTTTAACTATGTAACTTAACATAACTTGCTGATTGCGTGAAATCGGGATAGAAAAAAAATGATGACATCATATTTGATCTCATGAAAATAGACAGTTGCCAATTGCCAAATGACTATATACTTTATTTAATCGCAAAAATTGCACCTTTCTACTTGATGCTACTGCTTCATTACACTTGCAGAGCAAAATGTATTTGGTGGTATGAATCATCAGAGCTTTTCAAAATATTTCAACTGCAAAAAATATAGATAGACCCCTTAAAGAACTGGTGCAATTTTAACCCTTTAACTCACAATCCAAAAGTTTAATGATCCGGAGAAAAGAAGGCAAAACATTGGCAAAAATTTTCCCACAGTATTTTTTACCCTTTTTAATGACAACTTCGACAATTTGAGCCACATTTAACTTTTTGTTTGCTAATGCTTTCAATTTGGACAAGTCTAGACATTGGTCATGTGATAAAGGGTAAATCACAGGTCCTTGAAAATTTAATTATTTTAATAGAGGAAGCTTCTTTTGAAATATAAGGATGGTGAACCCCATAGCTTCAGAGGAGTATCAAATATCTCCTAACACATTTGTCTGATGATAGTGGAAGAGGGATAAACAGTGATAGGAGCATAAAATCTTGTATGATTCGGAAAGTATTAACATTTGTCCATATATCAGGCACTTGTTGACAGAAAGAAGTTGTGAAAATGATGAAAAAAAAAATATATATATATATAAAATCTTTTCACATGACCATTAAAAAAATGTCAAATTAAGAGATTGCTCAGCATTGGCAAATCCTTGTTTCAGAGTGTTTTTAAATTTATCTGTTATGTACACTCAGTATGCAACACTAGTTGTAGGTTGAAAATCAGTCAGAAAATAGCAGGTTTTTATCAAATTTACCTTTGATGTAATTCATTGTTATTCCATGGAATGATCCACAAACTTTCTTTGAAATCTTTAAGATTTTCAAATGATAAATGATTCAAAAAGTTCCTTACCGCAAATCAAAAGGCCACTTGATTAACATTGAGAACAGCTACTCCTTGCATTTATCAAAACTTGCCAGCCTTGTTTTATTGACAAAATTGTGCGGTTATTCCATACTGCGAGATGTTGTCCTGTTCCTCCAGAAGGGCAAAGTTTTCTTTAAGTAGGTTATTTCTGCACAAGGCTCTGCGAGATGTCCATGCAAAGCAGAGTGACTCATGGAATGGAAGGGACAAGGTTACCATGGCCTAGAATACATTTCAATGTCAACAGGCTTCAAATGATTTGTGTTCTGTTTTAGAATGAATCTAGAATCCAATTATCTAAACAAGAGTTATAGTATCATTTGGCATCGGAAGAATGAGAATTTTAGTGATGCTTGCATTATCGAGCATGATCAAAAGGATGGTTGATCAGTCCTTATATGGGCAGGCACGACTGATGTTTTATGTCCCCTCAGTGAAATGGGGGGGGGTATAAACTGTTACCTTGACCATACATGTGTCATGTGTTTGCAAAACAATGGTGGCCGTGTCCAACCATTAACTTCCAAGTGCATGGTACGATTTTAAAATAATTTGGCACAAATGATTAGCATGAACAGACAACGTGTCGCATGCAACATTCCTGTCGTCAACTCAAAGGTCAAGGTCACAGCGCTTTGTTGACTTTGTCAAAATTTGTTACAATTATAGTAAATACAGGTATTCCTGTCCGGCCAATAACTTCCAGATATTTTTTGCATACACCGTGTAGAAAATGTTTGGTCAATGGCTATAGGTCCTTGTTTGAGTTTGGAATTACACCATGACTGTAACCGTTGTCATGTGGCGGGGGCATCCGTGTCGGTGACACGTTTCTAGTTTTTTTAAATGAAATATAATTCAAATGCCAACAACAAAGAGGTTAAATTGCGCTTTGTTCCGCCGTTTTTATGTCAAAAATGCACCATGATGGTGTTGCTGCTCATACAGTCGTTTTCACTAGAAACTTTCTTCATCAGAACAACATTAAACTGTTTGTCTGGGCGCATTATTACCTGTTATTGCACTAACTGAATATGTGAGGGTGGCTTTCAAAAAATGTGTGCACACCAGTGTTACGGTAATCCCCGACTACAGTTCCAGAACTCTGCAGTACCGTTCTGAAGGTACCGGACAATATCCCACAGTATGGAATAAGCTTACAGTTTTTTTTCAATAAAATGAGACTGGGAAGTTTTGATAAATGGAAGGAGTGGCCATACTCGATGTTAATCATGTGACTTTTTAATTCGTGGTAAGGAACTTTTTGTACCATTTTCCATTTGAAAATCCTGCAGCATTTTAACGAAATTTTTTGAATCACTAAATGGAATAACAATGAATTACATCAAATTTGATCAAAACTTGTTATTTTTTTACGGCTGATTTTCAACTTACAACTTGTGTTGTGTATTTAGATGTACTGAGTGTATGTAAATGCCAACATTTCAGGAGAAAAATCATAATTATCAGAATAATTTGATGTATTTTCAGAGGCTCATCAGCTGAGAAATCTCACTATGTCTGCATTTATGGTTCTGCTTCAACAGTCTCTTCAAAGTAGACTTGGATCTTCCTTTACCATCAATACTCAATCACAGCTAGACTGGCTAAGGAGAGTTTGGATATTTGTAAGCACAAAATCTTTGACTGTTGATCTGCTGGGACAAATAAACTTGGTTCCACAGAGAAAGTCTGGAAACTGGAACGAAGTTGGTCAGATCCAGTTGCATCCAGTTTCACAATTATTCTTAAAGAGAAATGATATTCCTGATGAAGTCTGTGAATGTTTTACAGAGCTGGGTGTTACTGTTTTACCTGACTTGCCATCATGGTTTCCTGAAAAAAGTATCGACTCAAATCTCTATTCCTCCAGAACAAAGTCACTTTCTATACTGCTGGCTAGGATTTGGAAATTATCAGGAGAAGCTGTGAGTTACAGATTCAACAGAGTAGTATCCATGCAAAAAAGGGACAAGTTTGTAAAGTATTTAAGTACCCTCAATGATATTGATTCCTCTGGTCGAAGTCTAGTATGTTCTCTTAAACTTTTCAGTACAGAAGTAAGTGCAAGAGATATTAACTCTTATACATCTGTTCGCGAGAACACAGAGTTCATAATGGACACAGACATCCCTGTCAAACTTAGCAAAACTTTCATTAGAGCTTCTTGCAACAGTCTTCAACTACTGAAAAAACTGAATGCAAGAGAAATAATGAAGACCTCTTTGGTTGAGATGATACTGAATGATTTAAGAAATGGATCCAGCTATGATGAAAAAGAGTGTAAAATGTTTATGGAGTATTTTCTGACAAACATAAAAGAGTTTAAGACATCAGAGAAACTGATGAAATTAGCTGCAGAAATCTCTTTCTTGAAATCAGACTCTGGTAGAAAGAGGCCAAAAGATTTGTTTAACCCAAATGATTCACTACTTCTGAATATATTTGCAGGCCAAAAAGACAAATTTCCTATTGCTGAAAGCACCGTTTTCAACACATCTGGTCTAATACAACTGGGTCTGAAAGAAGTCAGTAAGATTGATGCACAGGACATTGCAGAATCAGCTCGTTGCATACATAGCTGGATTTCATGTTCAGAGAAGCATGTCATGTGTGTTACAAAGTCCAGAGCAGTGTTAACCTTATTGAATACCAACCCATCTATATTGCAGCAGTGGTATTCCTCAAATACATTGCTGCATTACTTAAACCAATTGAAGTTTATTGCTTGTTCACAAGAAAAACCTAAACATTTTCCGCATTCACTGTCTTGGCATAAAGAAGAGTTCTGCACACTTCAGGAAGCCAGGGTGAGAAGCTATGATAATGAATGTTTGGTTGGAGCTGTTATGCCCCTTGTGGACCCAAATTTCAGCAGGTTGGAATCTGAATTTGCCTGGAATGCAAAACCACCCTCCGAAAAAATTACCAGCCAGCTTGTGTCTATCAAACGGTGCTACAGGCTACATGAAAGGTCACATGTCTTACCATTGTTGGTGAAAATCTATGACTTCATGATGCACAATAGAAAGGATTTACATCTCGGTGAATTTGAAACAGAAGGATTGATCTGGACAGGTGAAACCTTTGAACAACCTTCAAATGTCATCATGATGTTAAAAAGTGATGATGTACAAGATTTGAAACCATATTTCCTTACTATACCCCCTGACTTCGTAGCGTATGAACCTCTGTTTAAATATGTAGGTTGTTATTCAGAGCAGAATGTATCTGTACTAATCCAAGCCCTAACAAAGATACAAAAGAAATATGAATGTAAGCAAGCAAGAGGTGCTGTTGAACGTGATTGTGATATTGTTTCAAAAATAATTGACAAACTTGCAGAAAGAAGGCATGAAGTCGGAAAGGCAGACATTTTGCTACCCATTCAAACAGAAAGTCCCTTTCAGTTGACTTTTCATCCAGCCTCTAGGTGCACATTTGACAAGAATGCATCTATGTATAAACATGAGGAAGGAGATGATACTATTATGTTTGTGAGTAACTTTATTTCATTGGATGCTGCTAAAGCACTTGGTGCAAAACCTCTCAGTAAACAAATTTTGTTGGGAACAGAAAGTATGGGAATAGAAGGATTTGGGCAAAATGAGAAGCTTACAGACAGAATACGAAAGTTGATAGCAGAGAGCTACACAGATGGACTTTCAGTGCCCAAAGAACTTATTCAAAATGCTGATGATGCTGGAGCTACTGTTGTCAAGTTTTTATTTGATGAAAGAGAGCATGAAGATGCTAGAAAACTGTTGCTCAACAAGGAGATGGCAAGCTGTCAGGGTCCATCTATTGTGGTGTATAATGATGCAGTCTTTTCAGATATAGACTTTGAAAACATAAGAAAACTCAATGGGGCTACTAAAGAATTGGATCAAAATAAAATTGGTCGATTTGGTTTGGGGTTTTGCGCAGTCTACAACCTGACTGATGTCCCAAGTTTTGTGAGTAGGTCAAACATTGTTATTTTTGATCCTCAGAAGTCTTTCTTAGGAGATGCTCTGGAAGATGGTAGCCCGGGTATTAAAATTAATTTCAAAAAAACTGAAAACAGAAAACTTCTTAGATTACATCACGATCAGTTCACACCTTTCCAAGAATTATTTGGATGTAATATCTATGAACTACCTGATACTGGGTTTAATGGAACCATGTTTCGTCTTCCTTTAAGAACTTCAGAGCAAGCAGACAAAAGTTCTATTAGCAATGTTTCCTACAACAGAGATGAAGTAAAAGAGCTGTTTTCAATGTTTATAGAAAGTGCAGGCAATATGCTTTTATTTACACAAAATGTCAGACAACTTGAGTTACACTATATTCCTAAAAGAGCTAAATCGGTCAAAGACCAAGAACTTTTATTTTCAGTTTCTAAGAAAAAAGAGAGTATACTGTATCCACTGCATGATAACCAAGGTGATACTATCTTAAACAGGGCAACCATTGCTCTTTCAGCAAACCAACACTTTCAAGAAGTGGAGAAATTCAAATTGAATGTGCACACTAAAACCAAAAGTTCATTTTTAGTGTCTGATGTCAAAGAAGATCATAAATCTGAATCAGCTTGGATTGTGGTTTGGGAAACTGGATTGAAAGAGAGTTTACAGATGTCGAAGACCATACAGGAACGAAGGGCTGTTCCTCTCTCAGCTATTGCTGTGCCTATTGACTTGGCCTCTTCCATACCATTACAAATATTGGACAACAGCAAATCACTTTATCAATCAGGTTACATGTTTTGCTTTCTGCCTTTGCCTATAAAGACAAACCTATCTTTCCACATCAATGGCTCATTTGACGTAACATCAGACCGTCGTAGGCTTGTCACACTTAGTGATGATGATAAAACCAGTAGAAAGAATAAATGGAATGAATTTCTACTATCAGATGCAAGTGTGAATGCATTCTTCTCTTTATTGCAGCACTTCAAAGATTGTTGTTACAGCAGTTCCTATAGGTTTCATGATCTTTGGCCTACAGACAGCCTGCCAGTTGCAAAACCTTACATTGATAGTTTCTTCAAGAGGTTGGTTGATGAGC
This sequence comes from Tridacna gigas, assembly GCA_945859785.2. NCBI lineage: Eukaryota > Metazoa > Mollusca > Bivalvia > Cardiida > Cardiidae > Tridacna > Tridacna gigas. The sequence goes on from OX244038.2 coordinate 53,384,050, forward strand.
AGAAACCTCTTTTTTATGGTCAAGACAAATGGGCAGCATTTTCTGAAATTGTTTTTCTTGACTACAACATCAGAGGACACCCTGACATTGGTGAAATTGCATTCAGGATGATTTCTGCTATTGGAGAAAATCGAGGAAAAATCCTTGTTGACCTGCCAGAGTCAATTATAAATTGCCTTAAAATTGTGCACGACATCAGTCAATCTTTCATTAGAGAATCGGAATTTCTTGAATTATTTTTGGAAAATCTTATGCATGATTACTGGACCAAACATGGGGATGACAGAGTAATTCTCATTGCTTTTGCTCTTGAATCAAACAATGTTGCCATTCAAAACAAAATGAAAGATTGCAAATGTATTCCAGTACAACCAAATGGCACGCTAAAAAAGCCATGTGAAGTTGTCAACCCAAATGGTAAGGTTTCTCGTTTATTCACTACAGAAGATGAAGTGTTTCCACTTAAAGATTTACAACAAAGAGATACCCTGGAACAGTTGGCTCGACTTGGAATGATTCAAAATAAACTTACATCTGACATGCTTGTCAGTAGATTTGCCTCAGTAGAACAAATTGCCACTGATAAATGCATAAGGTGTGCAATTGAACGTTGCCAGTTACTTTTGAGATACTTAACATATGAAGGAGATAGTTTAAGCAGAGAGAAAAACAAAGAAGAGAGGAGGAAGATTTCAGATATGTATGCTTTACCAGTCTTAAGTCGGCCACAACAGTGGCCTTTTTCATGGAATGCAGACAATGACAGTGAACTTAAATTAGTTTGCAATGTCTCATGTTGTGAACAGCACCTAAAAGATGGTTCACATCAGTTACTTCTGGGCAAGTCATCTTGCCTGTACGTCAAAAGCTGTTACGAGCTAGGAGCGACTGTGATAAACGTTATGGATGAAGATTTGTTGAAACACCCAGTCATTGGTCACACTTTTACACACGCTTTCAGTTTTCTACATTTGAATTTTACACTGCCAACATCCGTGGTTGTTCAGCATGCAATCAACTTATCTTCAGAGTACCAACAAACAGAAGAACATTACCAGAAGTTGCAAAATATTTCCAGACAACTGTATGATCTTCTGAAAAACAGAGTAAGGGATACAGATGACAAAGAAAAGGTTAAACGTGAACTAGGGTTATTGAAAGACAAACCAATTATTTTGATTGGAAAAAAGTTATTGTTGCCTCACAAAGTTGCTTTTCAAATAGACCCAGAATGTCCCCCTCATTTGATCAAACTGCCCCAAAACTATGCTTCCTATTACAAAGAGCTTTTTGAAGTGTTAGGAGTCAAAGAGACCTTCAAAGTAGATGCTATTTTGGAAGTTTTGAAAGAAAAGAAGTCCTTATGGAAAGGCAAAGAATGCGAGGATATTGACATTGTGAGAAAGTTGCTTCACAACCTTTGGAATTTTAACAAACAGATGCTTTCTGGACATGAAGACGATATAATTGCTCCAGATATTCATGGTTATTTGTACCCTATGCACGAGCTGGTGATTGCAGATGAAGAGTTTGAAACAAAGGAGTATATGCATGTACTTCACAAATCCATTTCTTCATCCCTAGCAGAATATCTTGGTTGCAAGCATAAACAAAGAAAATGCTTTGATCATATTTCTACTCGTATTGGAATTCCGTTTGGTCAGAAAGAAAGACTTGTCACACGTCTAAAGAATCTGTTGAATGCATATCCTTGTGACTCCAGCATAATGAAAGAATTATTGCAGAATGCAGATGATGCAGATGCGTCAGAAATCTGCTTTATTAAAGACTACAGAACACATACATCTCAGGGAATATTTGATCCTGCTTGTGAAAGCCTTCAAGGCCCATCACTCTGTGTATTTAATGACAGTTATTTTACTGAGCAAGATCTACAGGGTATCCATGATCTTGGTGAAGGTAGCAAGCGAAAAGATCCAGCAAAAACGGGTCAATATGGAATAGGATTTAATTCAGTATATCATTTGACTGACACTCCGTCTTTTGTTTCAAAAGGCCCTGGATTATCAGAAGAAGGACTTTTAGTTTTGTTTGATCCATTGTGCAATCACATCCCAGGTGTTCAACAGGACGAACCTGGGGTAATAAGTAAAGTAAAGGACTTGCAAAGAGATTTTCCTGGGGCCTTAGCAGGCTTTGACATTCGTGAAAGTCTGTTTAAAGAAAACAAAGGTACTCTATTTCGTTTCCCATTTAGGACATCAGAATCTGAGTTGAGCAGTATTACTCATTCAGAGCAATCTATTAACAATATGTTACAAGATATATCACATGACATGTTTGAGTCCTTACTTTTTGTGAAAAATGTAGGGTGTATCAGAATTTTGAATGTAACATCTGGGAAGCTGAAAGAGGAATATTCTGTTTGGACAGAAATGTCTAAAGAAGACAGGGAAAAAAGAAATAGTTTCTTTGAGTATTTTAGAAAGGTATGCAAGGATCTAAAAAGTGACAAATGGAAGCTGCTGTTAGTTGAATGTAAGGAAATTGGCTATGAAATGAAAATTATGGATAGCCGTGGTAGGCAGGAAAATTATAGAATTGTGCAAAGATTTGGATTCAACAACCCAGATGATGTTCCAGACAGTGTTGTTAATGACTTTGAGGATGGGCGCCTTGGATGTTTGCCATTTGGAGGTGTGGCCCATAGAATTTCTGGAGACTTCAAATTGAATACTGTTGCTTCCATCGCAGCAAAACTTAATGCACCATCTGTACAGAAACAAGGCATTTATGATGGAGGAGTAACATGTAGCTCAAACTATGCCTCTCTTAGATCAAAGGTTTTTTGCTTCTTACCCTTACCTGGTGGTACACCTTTGCCTGTACACTTGAATGGCCATTTTGCATTAGATGATGCTAGACGTGACTTTGTTAAAGATGGATATAGAAAGACCTGGAATGAGCTATTGCTTTGCAAAGTGGTGGTACCAGCTTACATTCAGTGTTTGTTTTACTGGCGAAACTCGGTTTCAGATAAAATCAGTGGCTTGAAAGGATGGAGTTCACTTGCTGAAGCTATAAACAAGTACCATTCATCTTTTCCCTTGTTAGATGATGTTTTAAACCCATACTGGAAGTTTCTAATTACACAGCTCTATACCAGTATCATATCTTCTAAACATGCATTATTTCCAGTTGTAAAGGCTGAGGAAGAAAGCAATGAAGATGTCAGCATCGAAACAAAACAAAGAGATCACAAAACTTTCGTATTTGCCTGTGAGTGGGTTCCATTAGGTATGGAAGAAGAATGTTTCTACGGTCATTTTAATACTATTTCATTTGGAAACCCACTATATTTTAAAGAGGAAAGAAGTTTAGGATCTTTGTTAAAGGATCTTGGAATGAAAATCATTCAAACACCACAAAGTGTCAGGAAGGTGATCAGAGATTGCAAAATAGGCAATCCTGCCTGCACTTGTCCAGATGATGTTGTTAAGTTTATAGCAACGTATGCTAATGTAGATGGGCCTTGTCAGATCGGACAAATTGGTGCCTCACTTGAAAGTACTAAAATCAGAACGGTACAAAATTTAAAACTGCTGCTGACTTTCATGCAGTGTTCAGATATATTTATCCAGACAATGCAATGCCTACCCATACTTCTAACAAATGGTAACCGTTTGAAGGTATTCTCAACAGAACATCCAGTGTTTTGTTCAGAATATTGTTGGATGTTTCCAGCTGATAAAGATAAATTCATCCACAATGAAATGATCAGAATCTACCCTGAGGAAAGATTGGTAAAACAAGGCTACATCAAGCCCTTTTGCATAACATCATTTGTTGACATGATTCCAGACAAATTCAAACAAGTTTTATGTAGCAGAGATGCAAGTATTTCTTGGGAAGTACACTCTGAGAATTTTCCAAGTGTTGAATGGATTGCATGGTTTTGGAAATTTTTATCTGATTCCAATTCTGGAAATACTTTTGAAGAGAATGCTAGGAAGTTTTCAGACTGGGCATTACTGCCAGCAACAACTGGCAACCAAGAATCATCCTTGGTGCAAATAAGCAAATCTTTCCTTCTTTTAGACATCAACTCTTTCATGATAAATGAGAAATTAAAAGCAGCTGTATCACAGTTTGAGCCATATTTGCTGGACAGAAAAGTTATTGAAAAGGTAGATTTTGGCTACAATGAAAGCAAGAATAAGGATACAGCCTTGAATGCCATATCTAAATTAAAGACATTGATCACAAGCATTATGGAACCTGGGAGACTGCTAGAATTTTTGTTTTTCAAATTCAGATGTGGTTTTTCCAGACAAATTGATACAGAAACTGCATTGTGTACTATGAAGTACTTTTCACAAAGCCTTGACAGCACAGAATTCAAAGAAAATGAAATGGCGAAGAAAAAGCTCAAGTCCTTGCGCTTATTTGTGACTTTAAGCAACAGCTTTATCTCTTTAGACTCTGTAAGACAAGGACTTGTTATACCACCAGGCATGCCAGATGTTGGCTTAGACATTTTGGCATCACAAATGAGTGTAGCCCTCCTGAAGGAAATTCCATCCTTAGGTGATTTGTACACCTTTTTAAACTTGTCTAACATGGGTGTCGCCAAGCTGTATTCTGAATTTTTATTACCCAACATTTTAAAACTACCTCGAAATGTTTGGTTACAGCACATCCTTTATATCAGAGATCATGAGCTAATTACCGTGTATGGTAGAGAATCAGATGATACCAAGGCTGCTTTTGCTTTATGTGATCAATTGAAAAACCTGGATTTCATTAAGACAGACAATGGCTACAAAAAATGCTCTGAATTTTACAACCATAACAATGATATTTTCAAGCTGTTGTGTACTCAGGATGAACTCTTACCGGAGGAATTCAGAAATGACAAATGGCTTCGATTTTTGAAAACTCTTGGCCTACATGATAGTGTAACAGATAGGATTCTGATTGAGTTTGCCAGGCGTGTAGCATCTTTGGATATGTCTGATCAATGTTTACAACAGAAATCAGAGAAAGTAAGGAAGCACTTAATCAAAAACATTGAAAAATGGGAGAAGCATACCCTTTACACCCTGGCTACTATTTGTTTCATATTGCCAGTCAAACTTAGAACAATGTATCAGACATGGTTTGCTCTTAAAGATGGTGATAAATTGATATGCATGCAGAATTCTGTAGAGTCCAACTACGTAGAATTGTGCTGGTCAACTTTGAGTGTGCTACCATTTTCTGTTCCGGAAGGTTTTCATCAGTACCTTGGAATTCATATCCAGCCACCTTTAAAAGAAGTCCTTAAACATTGCCAAAATGTCTCAACTGAAATGAAAGAAAAACTCCCTGGAGGTCATGATGATGATATTAAACATTTGATGAACGCATGGTACTCATTTCTTAAGAAACACTCAAACTCGTCGCTCACAAAGGATATGTTGCAGCCTTTCCCAATTATTCATCTACCATTTGAAGGAAAGATGGTGACAGTTGATGATATAGTGCTTGAATTAACTTCAACCAATGCTCTTAAGCCCTATCTTTACAAAGCACCAGTTGAATATGGACCTCATTTTGAGTTGTTTTTATCACTTGGGACTTCAGTGGAAGTTAAATGTTATCATTACCAGAATGTTTTAAAGCAGATTATGTATCGGGCAGGAAAGAACGAGATGACCCCAGCAGAGTTAAGGACCGTTAAATCAGCTCTTTTACATTTGTTTTATTCTTTGGAAACTTGCTCCGGAGATGAATTCAGCAATCAGAAATTATTTCTCCCTAATTCTGATAAGCTCATGCATCAATCAACAGATCTGGTAGTCTCCGACAATGAAGTGTTAAAAGAAAGAATGGAAGAGATGAAAGAAATAAACTACTTCATTGGTTTTCATGAACTGGAGCTTCAACAAATAGATCCAGTTGACTTTATTACCAAACTTCCCCGAAGGCTTCGTCCTGAACTCTTATCCAGAATTGTTTCTGAAAGGTTTGACACTGAGAACATGGTTGTTGTAGAAAACAGTAGTGCAGCATCACAACTGACGTCATTTATTCATTCTGATGAATTTGTAAGGGGTTTGTGTCGGATTCTGAAAAGGGAGTGCTATTCTACAAGAAAAACATTTAATCTAGTTGGAGAGGTTCAGAAGATCAAGGAAAGCATACTGCAGATTAGTTTCATTGAAGTCATGAAGTTGAAAACCTATCTTTTGTATCAAGACAAAATAGTAGATGGCTCTTACAGATCTAGGGACTGCTTTTTTGAAGAGATAAAGAATAAAAGTCCCAAGCGTGTAAATTTCTATTTTGAAATATCACATAATCTCAGAAAAAATTTTATAGGCTTGATCTGCAAACTTTCAGATGCACTTGTGAAATACACAGGGATACCATTTAGGTCTATCCTGACAGTAATTTCAATGTTGAAGATGATGGATAATCCAGAAGATATTGCTGCACTACTGGATGATGAAAAATACCCAACACTGAATGCAGACATTGGTCTACATAGCTGTTCAGTTTTTCCAAACCCTGGAACATATGTTGAGGAAAAATTTCATCCATTCTTGGAACAAGCTATGGATTATTTTGATGAAAGCGAATATGAGAGTCTTGCAATGGAACTAGACGATGAGGAGATGGATACAGATAGAGATGACAAATCTGAAGTCACTCCAGTATACATATATGTGCACATCATCAAGGAAATACAGCAAGACCTGGGAAACCGGTCCATCATCAACACTAAATACCTCGTGGATGTTGGAGAAGATGAATTTGTTCCAGTAGCTGGGTACCGCCTGTATAGGTTTGTGCGCCGTCAAGACCCAACGAGTGATTTAACAGCTTACACGGGGAGAACTCCTCAACACTACTTGCCATTTGATGAAAACTGTAGAAGGATAAGAAGTATGCTCCTAGAAGGATGGGCACTGTCAGGTGAAGATAGACGGAGAGTTTTTCGGCGTTTATTGTTTCAGTGGCACCCTGATAGAAATCGAGGGTCAGAAGAGTATGCCTCAAGAGTGTTTAACTTTATAAAGCAGTCGATCCAAAGACTAGAAGATTGTGGAAGTTTAAGTGATGACGATGAGGTTGATGGAAGATCAGGTGATTTCTCAAACTCAACTTTTAGCCACATGTATAATAATATTAACAGGCGGGCTCAGTCTTATGCCCGAGCATATCATCATAACCTAGATGATTACAACAGGAGTTACAGAACAGGGAACTACAATCATAGACATGCAGCAACAGCAGCAGTCAGGGATCCAACAGAGGCCAGACGATGGATGCAGCAGTCGAAAAGGGACTTCCAGTCTGCCTCAAAATTTATTCCAGAAGCTGAGAGTCCTAAGGCATATAACTGGATATGCTACATGTGTCACCAAGTAAAAAAAAGGAAATTGTATATGTCAGCAATTAACTCTCCACATCATGGCAAAATGTTTCCCTCAATTGCACTGAAATCAGTTGCAGATAGGAAATTGAATCTGGCTTAAATTGAAGGATGTGTCTGTGATAGGGTAGAAAACATTGTGGGAAAGAAGAAAATGCTGGTTATCAGCATTTTCTCCGTTTCCCAAAATGTTTTTAAAAGTGTTCTTCCAAAAGGTCATTGAAAGCCGTGATTGTATAGCAAAGGATATCAAATAATCAGATTTTCATCAAATAATCTTGAGATTTTTCACAAATCAAAGAAAAAACATGCTAGAAAGTATTATGGGAAATGTAGAACATTCTGGTAGCAGCCATTTTCTCCGTTTACATTGATTAAGACAAATCCCATGATTTGAGTAAATGCTATGATTTTGCTAGTCTAAAATTTTGTTGTTTGACAAAAAATAATTTTTCCTTTAATTTGATTGAATGGTGTTTTATGACCCTTTCAACGTTATTTCAGTAATGTCATGGCAACAGCTCACATACATGTATTTGTGCATGTAGACCTAGGACATTTACAAGTAACAAATTTCCTGCATTTTAATTCTTTACCACACGACGAAAATGTAGACTTGCTGAAATTGAAAGCATTTGCAGACGACAATTTGAATGTGACTTAAATGATGGAGTTTGCCTTTGATAAGGTAGAAAGTATTGTGGAAAAAGGAGAAAAAGCTGGTTACCAGCATTTTCTCCTTTTCCCACGATGTTTTCAAAAGGCTTCTTTCTCATGATCGTTAAGAGGCGGTATTTTGTGATAAATGTTTAATGACCTTGTGGAGGAAGCCTTTTGAAAAGATTTTGGCAAAAAGGAGAAAATGCTGGTAACAGATATTTTCTCCTTTTCCAACAGAGTTTTTTACCCTTCAAGAGACAAATTCCTCTATTTGATTTTATACTTGAATCATATTATTTGATATATGGTCTACATACAATATAGATTTAGACATGTCAGAAATTGTCGTCTGGTAAAAAGTTAATGAATGGTAAACATGTCAGAAATTGTCAAGTGGTAAGAGTTAATGAATGGTAAGGAAACAGTGATGATTTGAGGAAGCAGTTGCCCCTTCTGCAAATCTGCGCACAGTGTGTCAACGTGCTGTCAACTGCCTTGTGTTAACCCTTTACGATATGATTCCGAGTTTTAACGACCCATTCGAAAGAAAGCTTTTGAAAACATTGTGGGAAATAAAGAAAACGCTAATAACCATACTCCGTATCTCCTTCAACTCTGCTAGAATTTTCAAAAAGAAAAATGATCAATTGATGGCGCAGTAAGATGGTGTGCTGGAACCCATGATTGTCATTAACCTCGAGTCATTTGTCCGGGGGTTATAGGTATGACGCTCAACTGTTTCTATCAGTTTGTCTTTCAAAACACTTTTTAACTCTTCTGGCCAAAGGTCGGGAGAGCTTATGTCATGGGGTGGTTTCTGTTGTCCCTTCTAGCATACTATTTCACAGCAACCAGTGGATGGAATTCAATGCATTTACCCCTACAAAGATTTTCAAAAGAGACAAAGGCAGCGGGAGATATAACGATTCCTCAGATTACCATTTTGTTTATAACAAAAATATTTTTTAAGGAGTGGCCTACAAATTTATATGTTGAAGGTTTGAGTAAAACTGTTTTTCAGGCAAGTGAGAAGGCTATAAAAGCTGCCTGTTACTCAAGAAATGCCAATGTTGTATCCCTCCAGGATCACAACCTAGCGCAGCCAGCATCTTCACTATCTCCTGAACTGGCAGCTCTTGTAAGTACATTACATATTTGTATCAAGTGGTTCTTCATTGAAAATTCATTCCTATACCATATGTACCTATACCCTGCCCTGTGTTTAAATCACCCTGAGTTAGACAAATTGTTGAAACACTGATAAAAAAGACGAATATATTGGTAGCCTAAAATTTCTCTGCTTTCCAAAATGCTTTCACAGTTTAGGGGAAAATAAGTATATACATGTATGTATGTGGTTGCCAGCATTTTCTCCTTTTTCCTGAATGTTTTCAAAAGCAGGGATAAGCAGTTAACTCTACCACACAACAAAATTTAAACCTGGTCCAAATTGAAAGCATTTGCAGATGACATTAAATGTTACACAAAACATAAAACTTATTGTTTAGAGGGTAGAAAACAATGTGGGAAAAGAAGAAAATGCTGATTACCAGCATTTTCTTCTTTTCCCACAATGTTTTCAAAAGACCCCTTACCCCAGGGTCGTTTAAACTCGAGATTGTGTGGTAAAGAGTTCACCCTTTTTTTTTTCTTAGTCGGAATGGATTCAAGATATCTGCCCGTCAGACATTTTGAATTTAGAATTTCTGCTTTTTTGTTTGGTTTGGAGCTTAAAGTCAAATGCTACTGGATGTTCTGAAAAGAATCTTCATTAAAGAAATTGAAGAACTGAAGGTTTTTTCATTAATGACATTTTTTTTTTTTTTTTTTTCAAAAAAGATCAACAGGAGGCCAGTTTTAATTAACCCTCCACCAGATGACCAACTTTAGGTGCATCAAAATTTCAAGCATTTTCTACCCCAGCAAAAACGTAAATCAACACTGGAGCTACAATTATATTGTCGTCTGCAAATGCTTATCAATTGGCACCGATAACTTTTGTCGTCTGGTAGAGTGAAAACCACATTTTGTATATGGCTTATTATCATTGCAATATATTTTGAGTTAGCCATTGGTTAAGATCTATTGATATTCTTGAGATATTGACTTTTGAAATTGTTATAATTTTAGATTCTTTGCTTTTTGTCAAATTACACTTGTGCTTATCAGCAAGATGAAGCCAAATTTCTGATATGGTTTGAAATCAGTTGATCAAGGAAAGTATTCTAAAGTTTAGATATTATGTTTTGTCTCGCATTTATGATTGGCTGCCATCAGGTAGCACAGTTTCTTCAAACGCATTTTTTTTTTTTTTTTTTGAAAGATAGAAACACTCTTAAGACTTTTACACATGTTCCCGAGCTGTAATGACCAAATGTAGATTAGACTTTGAAAACATTGTGAGAAATGGAAAAAATGCTCGTATCCCTTTCCCTCAGAGTTTCCTTAACTCTTTACCGCACAATCCCGACTTTTAACGACCCTGTTAAAGAAGCCTTTTAAAAACATCATGGGAAAAGGAGAAAATGCTGGTAACCAGCATTTTCTCATTTTCCCATAATGTTTTCTACCCTTCCCAAAACAAATTTCAATTTTTCAATTACATTTATATTGTCGTCTGCAAATGCTTTCAATCTGGACCAGTCTAAAATTTTGTCGTTTGGTAAAGAATTAAAGAGAATAATTTTAGCAACATTTGTTTTATGCAAATGCTTTGGTCTAATCCCAGATTTTGTCCTTTGGTAAAGAGTTAAACGACTTCTACTCCTAAACCATTTGGAGGTTTTCACAGGAAGACCCTCTACCATTGGTACTCAATTAAACAAGATGGCCACCAGAGCTAAAACTGAAAAAGACGGTCCCCCTAAATCAGTGTTGGGGTTTCTAGATAATGTCACAGAAATGTTCCTTGCCAAACATGGTCTCAATAGCTTTATACTTGACCCTTAGAGTGCGAAATAAACCTACTAGACATTTTCATCCTAGAAATACGACCCAAATAATTGCAATTTCATGGTTGCTTTTGTCTATAGTGATTGAGCAAAGCAGACAGTGTAGATCAAAGATCAGGCTGCAACTATAGTCGTGAAAGGCGCTTTACGGGTTAAATGCCCACACATAGGTTCTCCACATAAGTGTTTGTTTACAAAATTACTCTAACGGTTCCGGTGAACAGACAAAAGCATTTCATTTGTACAACTGCAACCAGGTCTGCGATACAGGACCAGCATGGCCTTCATGTTTCATTTTTCTTTTGTTTCCAATTCTTTTCAGTTTATAGTGAAACTGCTTTAACTTGCACTTAATGAATATTCTATCTTTTTACGAGAACTAATTATAGATCTCCGATAAATTTACTATTTTAAAGGACGTTTACTTCGGGATCATGTGTCTAGGTAATTTACCTCTACACCATGGACAAGGTGACAAGATCACAAATATATTAAACATTTGAACTCTGTTTAGAACGAGGCAAATACCCAAAAAACCTAACATGGTCACAGAAACAAAATAGTTACAACTTAACCCTTTACTGCACAATGACGCCTTTTGACGCCCCTGGGAAAGAAGCCTTTTGAAAACATTGTGGGAAAAGGAGAAAATGCTGGTAAACAGCATTTTCTCCTTTTCCAACAATGTTTTCTACCCAACAAAGCAAGCTGCACCATTTGAGTCACACTGAAATTGTCGTCTGCAAATGCCTTCAATTTGGACAAGGCTAAAGTTTTGTCGTCTGGTAAAGGGTTAAAGGGGTTTCACAATAGGTTCTCACATATCATGACACTGCCTGTACTGACATGATATTGAATTGGAATATTAACCCTCTACAACACACACCTTATGTGTCAACATCGTTTGGCTGGGGATATCACTTCTATAGCTCCTACTAGATAAACGTTTCATTTTCAGTTTATGTTTGGAAGAATAATTTTAAAATGACGCACCGTGACGAGATAATTTATAAACCCAACCCGATAATGTTTATATTATCTCATCATGGTTCATGGTTTTAAATATGTATTCAAAAACTAAAAAAAAAATAATATTAACCGTTAATGAAAGGTTTATCGAGTTGGAGTTATATGAATTTGCTTGTTTACAAATATTTAGACCATTCTGTGGCAAAAGGGAGCTTAATGCATCTCCGTGATGAATGATACCATGCAAGTTATCACATGAACATGGACCCATAAAGTCCATTTTGTCTAACAACTGATAAAATCATGAGGTAAGCTGGTCCTTGGACATTCAGAAAATTGACTAATAACAAAGTTTTGGCCCAGGTCAGCCTGCATGGACTGCGGAGGCTGACCTGAGTCGATACTTTTTGCAGATATGTTAAGCCCCCTTTTCACAGAGCATGGCTCATTTTAATTTTTACAGGCCAGCCAGATGGAATCACATTTGGGAAGACACACAAGAATGCGATATCCAGAGAACAGGGCCTCAAATCCTAAGATTCCAGCAGACACCTTTACTAAAAGTGATGCAGAAAAAGCCATAGAATTAGCAAAACAAATTATTGAGGCCTCAAATGACTTTTTATCATAGTTCTATGGGAATTGTAGAAAATCTTTTCAAAAGACAAAAATTTAGACTGGTCCGAATTGAAAGCATTTGCAGACCACAAATTTAATGTAGCTCAAATGATGATTTCTAGTTTTGATTAGGTAGAAAGCATTGTGGGAATAGGAGAAAATGCTGGTTACCAGCAGTTTCTCCTTTTCCCAAAATGTTTTCAAAAGCCTTCTTTTTCAGCGACATTAAAAACTCCGGATTGTGTTGTAAAGTGCTAAATAAATGCTGTAATTTTTTACTTTTGTTATTTAGTAAATACATGTACAAAGAATGTATATAAAGATTCCAAATATACGGTGTAACACTGAATGCTTATCTGTATACTATGGTAAAACAGATGTTTTATTGGAACACTAAAATTAGCCTGTCCATCAATCAGTGGGCATACAGGCAGCCAAAGTTGTGTCACATTCTCCTCTCTCTGTTTTTATTGAAACTTTGTGCAACAATTAACAGGAAACCGTGAACGAGCAAGAGTTAAAGTTATGACTGTCCCTGTTTCAGCGTAAAATAATTATTATATCTCCCTAAACCAGTATTTGCATGTGTAATTTGCTTTTTTTAAATACTTATCTCAAACAGTTTCTAAAAGCTTTATTGGTAGAGTATTTAACCCTTTGCCACACAATCCCAACTTTTAACGACCCTGGGGTGGAGGCTTTTGAAAACATTGTGGGAAAAGGAGAAAATGCTGGTAACCAGCATTTTCTCCTTTTCCCACAATGTTTTCTGCCCTATCAAGGACAAATTTCATCATTTGAGCCACATTTAACAACAAAATCTTAGACTTTTCCAAATTGAAAGCATTTGCAGACGACAAAATGTAAATGAAATGATAGAATTTGTTTGTGATAGGGTAGAAAACATGGAGAAAAGGCTGGTTCCCATTTTTTCTTCTTTCCCACAATGTCTCTTTCTCAGGGCTGTTAATCCTGGATTGTGTGGAAAAGGGTTATACATAGGATCTTTTAGTGGGAGATTAATTTTTGTATCGCTAACTTTGTTTTGTGCAGAAACTCGAGTTGTTATTTTGTTTACATATAATTGTTCACGGATAACTGAACGTTGGAAAACATGGTATAATGTACAGCAAGAGAGCATGGTGCATTGAAATTGGCTTAAAAATGAGTGGTACTCTTTGAAAAGAGAGTTTGATGATGCATGATATGAAGCAAATTATAACAAAATTCTTGATCCAGAAAATCTGTTATGTCTAGCAACCAGCTGAATCATGACGTAACCTGGTCCTTGGACTTCCTGAAAACTAACCAATAGCAGGCTGATCTGGGTCAATACTTTTTGCAGATGCATTAGATGCCCTTTTCTCAGAGTAGGACTTAAATTCAGTTTATGACCAGTTGCTTAACTCTTTACCACACGAGAAAATTTTAGACTCAACCAAATTGAAAGCATTTGCAGACGACAAATTAAATGTAGCTCAAATGATGATTTGATGTCTTTGATAGGGTAGAAAACCTTGTGGGAAAAGGAGAAAATGCTGGTTACCAGCATTTTCTCCTTTTCCCACAAGGTTTTCAAAAGCCTTCTTTTTCAGGTTCGTTAAAAGTCGGGATTGTGTGGTAAAGGGTTAAATCTTGCAGACTGCCAGTGGCCACTAATTGTCTTTACATAATTATTTTCATGCATCACACTTAGGTAACAAGATTAGCACACGATTTTGCAAATTATAGATTGTAAACTTTATCCCACAATGTTTGTACATATGTAAATTTATCTCGGACAAATTATAATTAGTTTCTGTTTGTAAACGGTGTTTTTTATATCTTTTCAAAATACTTTTTTTTATGAATTAACATAACGTTGCTGTACATAGTGACCAGTGCAAGAATGTGTTGGCTAAATTAGAGTTGTTTTTATGACACCAAACAGAACAAGGTACTGTTTTATTATAAGGTTATTGTTTTCCTTTGTATTTTAATTCTTTTCCAAACAATAAAATTTTGGACCAGTCCAAATTCAAAGCATTTGCAGAAGACAAAATAAACGACTCAAACATTCAAATTTGATTTGGGAAAGGTAGAAAACATTGTGGGAAAAAGAGAAAATGCTGGTAACCAGCAATTTGTCTTTTTCTCACTATGTTTTCAAAAAGCTTTTTACTTCAAGTTTGTTAAAACTTGCGATTGTGTTGTAAATGGTTAGACCATTTTACTTTGTGATGATTTATGAGTGTCAAACACAGATTCATGTTGATGATTAGCACAGTTACATGTATCTGTTTAGTTTGAACTTTGTATTGCATTAGATTTGACTCTTTTTAAGTATGTTCCAGTATGCATTTCTATGCAATATATCTTTTTATCACATAGGATAATTTACCTTATTTTCAGTGTAATACCCATTACGAATTTTCTTCTTATACAAGTTTGATATATCACAATCGTGTCACATCATTTTTGACGTCATTTTGTACTTATTTGATAGAAGTGAGTGGGTTTTGTATGGATATTAGCGCATGTGCATCTATAGATGGCTTTGCATCTTCTGATCTATAATTTGTGAAATATCATTATGTGATAAAAAGAATCTGGCCTTCGTTGGCTTTTTAGATAAAGTTTTATTAAACTCATCCAGAAAAATTGTTATAAAGCTCATGAAAGGCTCACTTTACCCTTTTGAAAACCTTGTGGCAAATGGAGCAATTTTCCTCTTGTCAAAACATTGGGCTTTCATATTTATTAATGCCTTCAGTCCAAACATCAGCTATGCAAATTTTTCAGAAGTTTTCCCCCAATCCTTTCCATATATTATGTTTCTCTTCTTGCCAAGCTAGATGTATAACTTTCAGAATCTTGAAGAAGCTCAGATCTTTCTGATTTCCCAAACTGTTGTGACATATTGTGCAAATTCACTCAATGTACACCAATTTGATTCTTACATTTTTTATTCCGCTCCTGTAGGGGAAATAAAATGACCAACATGCCCATGTATATTTGACAAGTACTAGTACTTAATGTATTGATTTCTTATCAAAATATACGGAAGATATTTTGACTTTAATGTTGCCAAACCTTTATGGATGGCATGGTTTCACAAATAATGTTTAATTCTTTACCAAAAGACATTTTAGACTGGTCCAAACTGAAATCATTTGCAGACAACAAAGTGAAAGTAGCTCAAATGATGTTATCTATCTTTGATATGGTAGAAAACATTGTCGGAAAAGGAGAAAATGCTGGTTACCAGCATTTCCTCCTTTTCCCACAATGTTTTCAAAAGCTTCTCCCTCAAGTTCGTTAAAACTGAAGATTGTGGAGTATTTTTTTGTGTGCCTCCAAAAGGTTTGATTCTCCCGGGAGATGTCATAGTTTTAACATTGTGAAATAGAGTGACATCTCTTGTACACGTAAAAACTATAAACTTTAGCTTACCGATATTTTCTAGTTTGTGTTATTGTTGTTATTTTGAAATTAATTTTTTACTTAATTGAGCAAACACATGTTCCATAGTGACAAGTGGATTCATGTACAAATAATTATCTGTATAAATTTTGAAGTTTGTTAACCAGGAAAAGCTTGATTTTATGAAGGATCATATATGATCACTGATTTTATCAAGGGATGTGCTAATGTTTATAGCAATAAGATAATTATGCTTAAATTTCATCGGAAAATTAAAAGTTCGCTTATTCTTGTTTTTACGTGTTCCTTTTTCACCTCACCGAGCTCAGTTGTTTTAACGTGTTCCCTTTTCACCTCGCCGAGCTCAGTCGGTAGCCTACAGGAATTGAGAACAGGGGGTCACTGGTCGATCCTCAGCTCGGCCATTTTCTTTTCAAGAATTGATTAGTCATTGCAACAGGATTCATTCCTCTCTCACCACTGATCATTGTTTCGGTGACGGTTATGTTGGAAAGCAGCCAATCACTTGGAAAGAATACTGTGTGGAGTACTTGTAAAAGAAAGTCCTGGAAAGCATGGATAGGTTTACTGGCCACCGCAATACGACTTAAATTATGTTGAAAACGGCGTTTAACTCTACCTGACGACAAAATTTTAGCCTTGTCCAGATTGAAAGCATTGGCAGACGACAATTTCAATGTGGCTCACATGGTGCAATTTTCTCTTGATAGGGTTGAAAACATTGTGGGAAAAGGAGAAAATGTTGGTTACCAGCATTTTCTCCTTTTCCCACAATGTTTTCAAACGGCTCCTTTCTCAGGGTCGTTAAAAGTCGGGATTGTGTTGTAAAGGGTTAACACCATATAATCAATCAATCCTTGTTCACCTCATTTTATTGTATATTTATCTAAAATGGCTATTCCTTGTAAAATCAATGGGGACATTTTCATGTCCGGTACATGAAGCTCAAATTTTGCGATCTAGCCGAAGGCTGTTTCGATCAAAGAAACTTGCTCAGTATTGATAAGTGCACCACACGACAACACGACAAAACTTAGACATGTCCAAATTGAAAGAACTACAGATGATCAAGTAAATGTGATTTAAATGATGGGATTTGTCTTTGAAAGGGTAGAAAGCATAGTGGGAAAAGGAGAAAATGCTGGTTACCAGCATTTTGTCCTTTTTTCACTTTGTTTTCAAAGGCCCTCTTCCTCCTGGTTGTTAGAAACCAGGATTGTTTGGTAAAGGTGCTTGTTCTTTGTGGTATGAGTTTGATTTTCACTGTCCACCCAGGTTCCAGAATGTTACCCGTAGTACTTTGTTCCACTTTAGCTACAAGGACAAAAGTCCTTTACATCATTTGAAGGCATATTACCAGACGACAAAATTTTGAACTAGACTCTGCTCTGTCACCTCACAAAGATGGACAGAAGTGCTACATATTCTTTCAAATCGGACAATGGATTTGGGAGATGTGGACCTGACATGACCAGTACATGTGACTTTTAAATACCTGCTGTCACTTTGATTATGGAAACTTCTGCTATGCAGTTTGTCTCATAAAGGTTAACAAGTGAAATATTTATCAAATCACACAGGGGGTTTTATAAACACTGGGCAGACACAATATCAGTACAGGTGATCTTTAAAATTCTGCAGTAACTTTGATCTTTGAGACTGGCATGGGAAACCTTGGCTCCATCTCTACTCATCAAGGTGGACATGTGTGAAATTGTATCAAAATCAGACAACGGGTTCAGGAGAAATGGAGTAGACAAGATGACAGTGCATGTGACAATTGAACCCCTGTGACCTACACCGTGGAGAATGTCATCTCATCAAGAAGGAGACGGGTGCGTGTGGAAAGTTGGATTCATGCTCTGTGAAAAGGGGGTTTAATGCATCTGCAAAACGTATTGACGCAGGCCAGCCTGAACAGGCTGGCCTGGGCCGAAACTTTTTCCAATTGGTCAAAGGACCAGTCTACCTTTTGATACAGTTGGTTGTTAAATGTATTGGATTTTATGGATCTCTAATTATGTGATAACTTGCTTGGTATCATGTGTAATCGGAGATGCATTAACCCTTTACCACACAATCCCCAGTTTTAACGGCCCTGAAGAAAAAAGCCTTTTGAAAACATTGTGTGAAACGGAAAAAATGTTTGTAACCAGCATTTTCTCCCTTTCCCACAATGTGGTCTACCCTTTCAAACAAAAATTTCCTAACCTCTGCAACATTTTGTTTGTCGCTTGCAAATGCTTTTAATCTGGACCAGTCTAAAATTTTGTTGTTTGGTAAAGAGTTAAGCCCCTTTTGCCCAAGCATGGCTTATTTTTAAAAACTGAAGAGTTATAGAGAATTGTCGGACATGTTGGAAATCATTAGCAAGAAAAGAATAGGCAAATAATGTCTACTTCAACATTCACCGTTGTGACTGAAATACACTACTTGTGAATAAGTGGAGTGACTCTTTGCCATGACCGAAATACACTATAAGGGAAAATTGTGAATAAGTGGGGTGCCTCCTTGTTGTAACTGAAATACACTGCAAGTGAGATTTGCAAATAAGTAGGCTGTCTTCGTGTCATGACATAAATACAGTGAAACTTGTGAATAAGTGGGGTGTCTCCATGTCATTAAACACCATGCAACCATTCAATCAACTGCACATAGAGATATTGAACAAGCAGCTTTTAAAATCAGTAGTACACTTCTTTATTATTTGAAAGTAAATGTATGAATTTTAAACAGTGAATGGAATGTAAACATTCAGCGAATAAAAACAACAGCAATGCCTGGCACAAAAATATACAACTTCATGTTATAACTTGAGTGACAACAAGGTTACCTAATAACAAGAGGGCCATTGGCCTTAAAGTGCTCACCCGAGTAAAAGCATCTATGGTTGATAAATCTGAAGAAATCCTCGTTTTAACGATGTAAAAGATGCAAGTGTAAGTGACCTACTTTTTGACCCAACATGATCCAATTTTGGACTTGTCCGAGATACTATCAAGAAAAACATTCTGACAAAGTTTCATGAGTATCAGACTGAAAATGTGGCCGCTACAGTGCACACGTTTTTCAAAGATTTAGCTCAGTGGCCTACTTTTTGACAAGACATTACCCCTTTTTAACCTAGTCCAAGATATCAAAAACAAAAACAAAAAGAAAAAAAAAAAAAATAATAATAATCCTGACCAAGTTTCAGGGGTATCAGGCTGAGAATGTGGTCTTTACAGTGCACACAATCTTTTTCTATGATTTAGCCCAGTGACCTACTTTTTGACCCAACATAACCCAATGTTGAACTTGTCTGAGATATCAAGACAAACATTCTGACAAAGTTTCATGACTACTGGGCTGAAAATGGCCTCTAGGGTGCACACAAGGTTTTTCTAAGATTTAACCCAATGACCTACTGTTTGACCTGACATGATCACATTTTGAACTCGTCCGCGATATCATCAAGACAAACATTCTGACAAAGTTTCAGGCTGAAAATATGGCTTCTAGAGTGCACACAAGTTTTTTCTAAGTTACCTACTTTTAGACCCCACAGGACCCAATTTTGAACTTGTCTGAGATATCATCAAGGCAAATGTTCTGACCAAGTTTCATGAGTATCAGGTTGAAAATGTGGCCTCTAGAGTTCACACAAGGTTTTTTCTTTAAGATTTAGCCTAGTGACCTACTTTTGCCCTGACACAACCCAATTCTGAACTTGTCCGAGATTTCATCAAGGCAAATATTCTGACCAAGTTTCCTAAGTATCAGGCTGAAAATGTGGCCTCTAGAGTGCACACGAGGTTTTTTTAAGATTTAGCCTAGTGACCTACTTTTTGCCCTGACATGACCCCATTTTGAACTTGTCTTAGACTTCATCAAGAAAAATATTCTGACCAAGTTTCATGAGTATCAGGCTGAAAATGTGGCCTCTAGAGTGCACACAAGGTTTTTCTAAAAATTTAGCCTAGTGACCTCCTTTTTGACCTGGCACGACCAAGTTTGAACTTGTCTGAGATTAGATCAAGACAAACATTCTTACCAAGTTTCATGAGTATCTGACTGAAAATGTGGCCTCTGGAGTGCAAACAAGGTAAATATTGATGACCACACCACGGACACAGCATTATCACAAAAACTCACCTTGAGCACTATGTGCTCAGGTGAGCTAAAAACCTGTATCCACATCTCCAAAGATTTGTCTGTATATAAAGCACTTGCAGACAAATTGAATGTGACTCAAATTATGGGATTTTCTGTGAAACTGTAGAAAACATGCGAAAAGGAGAAAATGCTTGTTACCAGCATTTTCTGCTTTTCCCACAATGTTTTCAAGAGTCTTATTTTCCACGGTTGTTCAAATTCTATATTGTCTGGTAAAGGGTTAAATCACTCCGTTTCCAACAATATTGATCAAATGTGCAATGCTGTAAGACCAAGTACAATGGTCTACCAGAGGTAGGGAGTAAACTCCCTCAAAATCAACAAATGTAACAACAGTGAAATCACATGGAATTTTGACCCGAGAATAAGCAATTAATATTTACAAAGTGAAACTTGAAGAACAAACATTCTATCACAGTTTTCAAACGTAACTGGATTAAAAAAGTTTTGAGACGAACAGTAACTTCTTAATAATCAAAAATTCGTATTTTCCTTTGCCATAAGCCTTAGTTGTATGAAAACAATAAATCTGTATGTACAGTAAGTGGCCATAAATATTTTATCAGATTCAGAATTCCCATTAACTAACATTTATTTTTCAGCAGGCAAGAAAATTAATTAGCCTGCAGAAAACTATGCTTGTGGAAAGAGAGGGTACTGGAGCTATTTACAAAATTATGCTATCAGTATTCATCATCCGACATCAAAGTTGTAGCTCTCTAAAACATAGCAGTGTTATTTTTCCGCTAAATTTTGGCAACCTTGCCACTGACATCAATGTAAGAAATGTTTTTTGAAAATATTAATCACCATTAAAACAGCTAGATTTATAAAATTGCATCAAGTTTTGAAATATACAATTCACTGTAAAATTTATTTTGCTTTATTCTCATGTAAGTTTCATACCAATACCTTTAGTTTTTAACCCTTTCCCAAACAAGCCCTGGTTTTCACGTGTCTGCAGTACAAGTCTTTTGAAAACACTGTGGGAAAAGGAGAAATTGCTCATAACGAGCAATTTCTCCTTTTCCCACAGTGTTTTCTACCCTTTTTGAGAACTTTCTACCATTTTCATCAAATTTAAAGTTGTCGTCTGCAAACTCTTTGAATTTGGACCAGTCCAAATTTGTCGTTTAGGAAAGGCTTAACCCACAATAAATTTACAGATGTAAAGTTGAAAATACAGGCAAGTCAACATGCATTTGGACTTGAAATATTTATGGCCACTAATTGTATTTTAAGTTTTGGTACCCTGCAACATTTACAATATTTTTGGGAAAAAAAAAAAAAAATGAATACATTATGATATGAAATTTCTCCTTGAAGCAATTCATACATGCAACAAATGAAATATGAATCATAATCCAGATACTGCACTAAACTGACAAATTTTCAGACTTAACCTAACTGAAAACTTTACAAGACAACAAACTGAATATTGCTCAACTGATGGGTTTGTCTTTGAAGAGGTACAAAATATTGTGGGAAAGGGAAAAATGTTGGTTACCAACATTTTCTCCCTTTTCTACAATGTTTTCAAAAGCCATACTTTCTGAGGTCATTAAAACTCTGGCTTGTTTGGTAAGAGGTTAACCATATGATAAATCTGGGAAATAAAACATGGCTTTTACAAATGGCTTTGATTGATCAAGATCAGACTCTACTGAACATGAAGGCTAATTGTGGATCTACCTCCTGCACCACTTTATTGTAACTTATTGCCTGGAAAATCTTTTTATTCATACAGAATAGCAAAATCAGACTTCAGTGAAGTACATGTAGTACTTTCACATTGCTGTGTAACTGAACTTTGGGAAAAGAAGACATGTATAAAAATCGGGTTGTAACAGAGTAAGTTACGACTAAGCTACCCTGTTTACAATGCAGTGTCTGATCTAGAGCGCGATTGCGGGAATCGCCGATACTTTTTGTGAATCACGCATATTTTCAAACCAACTGCCGCATTAAAATTTTGGAGAGAATAGCCAAATTTCCTACCTATTTTTCACCGATTTATGTGATTATGAAGAAAGATAGACACATCGAGCACATCATTGTTGCATAGAGTAGTTTCCCTTTTTGTTTATGGTATAGTTACCAATTCAACTTATCGGATTTTTTTTACATGAAAAATTAAACCACATTTTTATCTAAGTAAGCCTGGTAAAAAATAATTTCATCGTATTTACAGAAATGTTAGTATTTTTTATGTTTCTTTCTGAATATGAATTCATTTTAACGACAATAATACAAAAGGAGAGCGGAAAAAAGTAAATTAATTTTTTTGTCAATTTTTTCCAAAGCCGATTCTGTAAGTCCGGTTGTTTTTCTATCTACTTTTTTCTTATCCTCCATACTTTTGAGAAATCCCCCATCTTTTTCAAAGTAATGGGGGATTTTCCCCCTCATTTTTCAAATCCTGGATCAGACACTGCAATGCAACACTATTGACTATCCTCATCAATACCTGCAACACTTTCCTACTAAGTGATAGAGTTTGGCACATAAACATGAATAATATGACTACATTACATCAAATATTGTGATAAACTATATACGAGTACACTCATTCAACAAATAAACAGCAGTTCATTTTTACATTATCTGGTTGACTATGTAGCTCTTTCTTGATACTCTTTACCTGACAACAAAACTTTGGACCTGTCCATCAAAAGCAATCACAGGCAGTAAGTTATGTGACTCAAATGAAGAAATTTGGCCTTGACAGGATAGAAAAAAAAAAAAAAAAAAATGGGTAAAGGAAGAAAATGCTGGTGGAAGAATTTTTCCCTTTTCCCATGTTTCAAAAAACTTTTACGCCTCAGGGTCATTAAAACACAGAATTATTTGGTAAACAGTTAAAATACAAAATGAAAAATCAGAGATTTCAGTGCGGATAAAAAAGATCAAAATAGTGTAATTTCAAGTCATTTCTTTGGCACTGTATCTTAACCCTTTACCAAACGACAAATTTTAGACTGGTCTAAATTCAAAGACTTTGCAGACGACAATTTTAAATTTGATTACAATGACAGAAAGTTCTCCAAAAGGGTAGAAAACACGGTGGGAAAAGGAGAAATTGCTCGTTACGAGCAATTTCTCCTTTACCCACAGTGTTTTCAAAAGACTTGTACTGCAGACACGTGAAAACCAGGGCTTGTTTGGGAAAGGGTTAAGACAGCTGAGACTGTGTGTAAATCCAAGATTTGACAGCACATCTTGGATTATGTAATAACCACTTTAAGGAATGAATTTTCGTGAATCATATTCAGAAATGATTTTGTATGATTGGCTATGAGCCTATTTCTAACCTCATTTCAGCTGCTCTGTTTTAATAGTCAAAGTCACAGGCCCTTGGTTTTTTTACAACCTTCAACTTCTATAAGCTAATATACAATGATAAGGTGTTTAACTGTTTCAACTCCCGAACAACAACCACAGTCAATTGTCAGTATTTTTCACATATTTCTTAACTTGAATGGAAAAAAGTTGATACTTTCATTGTGTTCTGAATAATTTATCTACAATTTGGTACATAGAGCTGAACAAATGGATTGATATTAGAGGGGTTGAAACCTGGGAAGCAGACAAGTTTTTCTCTTCCCACCGTGAGACTGAAATTCTGACACAAGCATGATGCTGAAAATTGTTTTGACCAATCAGATGGCATATTGGATGAATATGGTTGGTCAAAACTATTGGAAAAATCTGATTGGTAAAAAATATTGGACAAATCTGATAGATCAAAACTATTTTTGGCATAACACTGTTATTTCAAAGCTGATGTTTATATCTCATTGATAAATCAGATTTGTTCAATATATTCACTGCTGTGTTAAAATTTCCCGCTCATGGTGGAAAAAAAAATGTTCATCTCCAGAGTTTGCACCTGAATAAGATGCTCACTATTTATCTGCTTGTTCCATTCTATGTATTTGATCAAAGATAAATTACCAAAGAACATGATAAAATTAACAAGCTTTTCAATCCCAGTTTAACTCATTACTAGACAACAAAATTTTACACTGGCCCAAATTCAAAGCATTTGCAGACGACAATTTAAATGTGGCTAAAATGATAGGATTTGTTTTTAAAAGGTTAGATACAACGTGGGAAAAGGAAAAAATGCTGGTTACCAGCAGTTTCACCTTTTCCCACAATGTTTTCAAAAGTCTAATTTTCTAGAGGTGTTAAAACTCGGTAAAGAGTCAAGGTATGAAAAATACTGACAAATGTTATGGGGTCATGTGGAGCAGGTTAACTATTTACCAAACGACAAAATTTTGGACTTTCCAAATTGAAAGCATTTGCCGACGACAAAATAAATGTGACTCAAAAATTGAAATTTCTTCTGGCAAGGGTAGAAAACATTGCTGGTTACCAGCATTTTCTCCATTTTCCACAATGTTTTTGAAAGGCTTCTTCCCCAGGGTTGTTAAAAGTCCGGATTTTGTGCTGAAGGGTTAAACAGTCGGACAGCATGACATGCTTTTTATGGGTAAAATGAATCCCCAGGCCCAAGTTGTTCGATCAGTGTTGACAGTTTGGGACTATCTCATGGGTTATAAAAAATTTTGACAAGTTACTCCAGCCATTAAGGGCCTGATCCGGCCTTGTCATCCGTAACATCAGAGCTGTGTGAGGGATCTTGTGTCCTGGACTTGTTCTTCCATATTCTTACTGTATGATCACTGAAATAAACAAAATTTGTGCAATGAGTGTTCTGCCAAGGCAGAGATTGTGGGACACTGCCCCATTAACCCTTTAACCCTTTACCACACAATCCCGACTTTTAACGACCCTGAAAAAGAAGTTTTTTGAAAACATTGTGGGAAAAGGGTAAACAGCATTTTCTCCTTTTCCCACAATGTTTTCTCCCCTTCCCAAAACAAATTTAATTTTGAGTCACATTAATTTTGTCGTCTGCAAGTGTTTTCAATTTGGACCAGTCTAAACTTTTGTCATTTGGTAAAGAGGTAACCCTTTACCACACCCTTTACCATACAATCCAGAGTTTTAACGACCCTGAGGGAAGGGCCTTTTGAAAACAATGTGGGAAAGGGAGTAAATGCTGGTAACCAGCATTTTCTCCCCTTCCCACAATGTTATCTACACTTTCAAAGAGAAATTCCATCATTTAAGCCACATTTGAATTGTCGTCTGCAAATTATTTCACTTTGGACAAGTCTGCATTTTTGTCGTTTGGTACGGAGTTAAACTAGAAAAATGATCGATCAGTATACACACAAACAGGACACTGTCCATTACAAATTCAGTTGAGAGTTAGTCTTGAGCGTATTTGTATAACATGCCCTATTTCTGCAAGTTTATGGGACCACTGTCTCCTGTTTTGAATTACCCTACATCAAACACTGAACAATGTGTATTATATGTATAAATTTATTCCTTTTCCAAAACTGATGATTAGTTTTTCTCCATTTTTGATTTGGTTCAATCTCTTGATGATTGAAAAAATTTTTTTTTTTTACAATTTTCCGACGGTTTATTTGTTTGTGGGCGTGTACCACTAAAACAAAGTGAGTATCGATGACATTGACTGTACGTGCACGTAGATGCACGTATGTGGCATGACTAGAGTAGAATCACACAGAAAAACTTGGGAAAAAAGTACAAAACTAGTGAGTTTGGTATCAAGAGTAAGACATACTTTATTACGTTTACAGCCTTGAGTTTGAAAAAATACACTGGGAGCCAAAAAAATGGTTAGATTTATTTCCCTCAGTATATAACGATCACTGGCATCGTAATTAACGACGCCATGCCCCGTTCTCACCGCCGATCTGAGAACCTCAATCAAACTAGATCCTGAGGTCGTGAAATGATCTCCCTCAATCTGTAGTGGGGTAAGCTAGGTCTGTGGAGATCTGCTTTAATCGGTCGGGTAGCTGTCGGGGTTTCATCACGATGTTAAAAAATCCGTGTAGCGATCGACCAGACGATCTTGAAGAGGTCTGAAATGCATCGTGTTGCGCTCTGGTATGCTCGTGTACAAAATCTAGGCCGTCGAGAAGACATCCGTTCACATATTTTGACATGTTCATGATCTACTATAGCAAACACGACTTTCATCCGATCTTACCCGATCATCCCAAACCACATGGCTATACGTCACAGACGACGTTTTCACGGGTTGTATACATTGTGGTCCCTTCGATCGTGTAGACCTCTGACAAATCAACTGACCGAGCTCCGTCGTGTAATTTGGTCGGTCGGGTGAGATCGATGAACTTAGATCGGCAGTGAGGACGGGAAATAAGACAGACGGTTTTATTATGAGGCGAGTTAAATTCCGATCGTTATGACACGGAAGGTCATCGGACTGGTTCATTATTTTCCGAAAATGTAGGTATATTTATGAAAAATAACGATCAGCTGTTATCAGCTATAACTCATTCCCACACGACAAAAATGTTAACTAATCCAAATTGAAAGCAGTTGCCATTTTTCTATGATAGGGTAGAAAACAGCGGGAAAGGAAGAAAATATTGGCTACCAGCACTTTCTCTTTTTCCCACAATGTTTTCAAAAGGCTTCTTCCTTTTCCCACAATGTTTTCAATAGGCTTCTTCCTCAGGGTCGTTAAAAGTCGGCATTATATGGTAAAGGGTTAATCAGGGATCGGTTATCGTTAGATAAGACCCATGGTTTAGCCCTTTGCCACACAACTCCGTGATTTAACAACACTGGGAAAGAAAAGGTCGCTTGAAAACATTGTCGGAAAAAGGAGAAAATGCTGGTGACCAGCATCTTTTTCTTTTCCCTAATCGTTCCAAGTGACTACCGTATATATATATACATGTATATCGTGTCATACAATGTCACATTTAAACTGTCAACTGCATATGATTTGGTTTGAACCAGTGTTACTGGTGTACAAGGGTCGATATCAAAATCCAGAAACATTATAATCTACTTTCGTTTTTGGATTTCTGGAAAATGAAAAGTTGTGCCAGGTTGCAAGACCAACGGACTTGATTTAAGGGGCGTACAGACGACCACTTCGCGCTCACAGGTCTAAATTAGATCTATGTCTAGTACTGCGGGTAAGATACATTTTGATAATTTGCTGGTTTTATTTTGTATTTCATTTGAGAGATTTCGACAGTTTTCGTCTTTGTGTTTATTTTCCTACGTCAGACCTTTTAACAGAAATCCTGTACATGTAAAATTTATTTAGTTATTTTAAATCTTTACCAATGATCGTGTTTTTATAAATCAGAGAAAGAAGGCAGCTATAATGTGTAAACACTGTATGTAAAAGAGAAATGTTCAGAGAATACTGCTAGATCTAACCAAGTATCTTTACCTTTTCAAATGTCTTCTCTCTTAAAGATTATTTGAGCATCATCCACTTTGTTGTCTGCAGAATATTTTGAATATGAAAGTCTTTTATTTGTCTTCTGGTAAAGACGGAATTTTTTCGGAAAACGTAGGGAAAGGAGCTATACTGCCTCTTCCCACAATGTTTTCAAAAGCTGTCTCCTGCAGCAGGGTTTGTTATGATATTAATTAACCCTTTACCACAAATCTAGACGGAGGGGCCTTTTGAAATATTGTGGGAAAAGGAGAAAATGCTGATAAGCAGCATTTTCTCCTTTTGCCACAATGTTTTCTGGCCTTTCACAAGCTGTCACACAATTTGAGTCACATTTAAAATGTCGTCCGCAAATGCTTTGAATTTGCACAAGTCCATAATTGTTGTCGTTAGATAAAGGGTTTATTAAATTTGTGGAGATCTGAGTCAGGAATATCTGTTTGATTGTTGCTGTTTGAAGTACAGTGATATGCATTGCATGTTTGATTTCAGGGGTAAAATATTGATTACTTCCTGTTTCACTACGTCACATGATGTAATCAAATACCTCGGTGAATTTGGACTGGTAAAGACAAATCATGGGTAAGTAGAAACGCCCTTTGTTCTAGTAGTAAGCTAACAATAATCATTGGTATTGGGGACAGTAGACTGGAGCTAGAGTACTGGTACTTTTAACCCTTTACCACATGACAAAATTTTAGACTGGTCCAAATTGAAAGCACTTGCAAAGGATGACTAGATGTGGCTTAACCCTTTACTGCACAATGCCGCATTCTAATGATCCTGGGAAAGAAGCCTTTTGAAATCATTGTGGGAAAATGAGAAAATGCTGATAACCAGCATTTTCTCCTTTTCCCACAATATTTTCTACCCAATCAAGGGAATTTGCACCATTTTAGCCACATTAAAATTGTCGTCTGCAAATGCTTTCTATTTGGACAAGGTTTAAATTTTGTTGTCTTGTAAAGGGTTAAATGATGAAATTTGTCAATGAAAGGGAAGACAACATTGTTGCGAAAGGATAAAATGCTGGTTACCAGTCTTACACATGACCTAGTGGAGCAATTCATATTCCCTGGCTTACAAGCTTGGTTACCATCATTTCCCATCATAGTATTTTCGCTGTTAACTCTTTACCAAACGACAAAATTGTAGACCTGTCCAAATTGAAAGGATTTGCGGACAACAAATAAAATGTGGCTCAAAAACTAAAATTTCACTTTGGAACCGTGGAAAACATTGCGGTTACCAGCATTTTCTCCTTTTCCTACAAAGTTTTTAAAAACCTTCCTTAGGGTTGTTAAAACATTGGGATTGTTTAGTAAAAGCAATTCAGAACCATCATGGCCCTCTTTGTTTTCTTTTACCGCAGTTTCTTCTTCCTATTCAACTCTTTTCGCCGAGCCGCGGTAGCTCGGTTGGTAGTGTACAGGACTTGAGAATAGGGGCTCTCTGGTTCGAATCCTCGGCTTGGCCAATTTCTTTCCGAAGATTGATGATATTCATTGCAACAACATTCATTCCTCTCTCACCGCTGACCATTGTTTCGATGATGGTTATATGGGAAAGCAGCCAGTGGCTTGGAAAGAATTGTGTGCCTAGGACTGGTAAAAGAAACCCTATGAAGGCATGGATAGGTGCACTGGGTGCCACAATATAATTGAAATAATGTTAAATGCCATACAATCAATCATTTAACTCTTTATCAAACAACAAAATTTTAGACATGGGTAAATTGAAAGCACTTGCAGACAACAAAATAAATCTGGGTCAGATGTTGAAATTAGTCAATCAAAGGGTAGAAAACATTGTGTGAAAAGGAGAAGATGCTGGTTACCAGCATCTTCTCCTTTTCCCACAATGTTTTCAAAAGCCTTCTAACTCTGGATCGTTAAGACACAGGATTGTTTTGAAATGGGTTAAAGACAAGCTCCATTTGACATGCAGTCTGTAAAAACCTTTCACTTTGGATGATTCTAGAAAAAAAAATCCATGCTGTATGAAAAGGGAGCTTAATACATCTGTGAAATGTATTGAAAAGGTCATCCTGCACAGTCTGCACATGATAACCTGGTTCGAAACTTTTTGCTATAGGTCAATTTTCTGCATGTCAAAGGACCAGTCTACCTCATGATTCCGTTGATTGTTAGACACAATGAAATTTGTGAATCCATGATTAACCCTTTACCACATAATCCCAGATTTTGACAACCTAGATGGAAACTTCTCAAAAAAATGTGGGAAAAAGAGAAAATGCTGGTAACCAACGTTATCTCCTCTTCCGAAAAATGCTTTTTGCTCTTTCAAAGAAAGAAATCATCATTTGTGCCACAATTAATTTGTTGTGTGTTCATGCTTTCAATTAACCCTTTACCACACAATCCCGAGTTTTAACGACCCCGAGAAATAGGTCTTTTGAAAACATTGTGGGAAAAGGAGAAAATGCTGGTAACCAGCATTTTCTCCTTTTCCCACAATGTTTTCTACCCTATCAAGGATAAACTTAGTCACTTGGGCCACCTTTGATATGTTGTCTGCAAATGCTTTCCATTTGAATCAGTCCAAGTTTTTTGTCGTTTGGTAAAGAGTTAAGACAAATCTAAAATTCTGTTGTTTGGTGTAGAGTTTGATAATGACTTGCCAGGTATATTGCATCACGGAGGTTCATTAAGCCCCATTTTGCCAGACCATGACTCAGATATTACTTGATAAATTTATCAGTCACTTTTTCCATAGCATCTGAGAGTGATGGAGAAGAAGAGCTGGAGCCAACATTCTCCTGTATGGAGCAGCCGCCTCTCATTAAACAGCTGAGAGCAATTCTGTCAGAGTATCCAGATAATGGACAAATTATCAAAGTAGGTAGATAGATCTACCTTTAGTTCTTTACCAACCAACAAAATTTTACACTCATCCCAATTCAAAGCTGTTGCAGACGACAAATAGAATGCTGCTCAAATGATGAAACCGAACTCTACAAGGGTTTGAAAGATAGTCGGAAAAAGAGAAAATGCTGGTTACCCGCATTTTCTCCTTTTCCCATGTTTTCAAAAAGTGTTTTTATGTACTTTCTGGTATGTTTCTTTGTGATGAAAATGTGTCAACATTCTTGACTTGAATATTTGCAATGATGTTTAAATAGGTCTGCTCAGTTTGATATGGAAATTAACATATGGGCAAGTAATTTTCTAAAATCAAATATCAGCTTTAAAAAATTCACAAAGTGTAAGGTTCTGTGTTGAATTTATCTTTCGCAAAACAAATTTTTTTCCAATCCACTTTGCGAGAGGCAAGTTTTCACCATTTTCGGGTGAGCATTAGTATTTTGTGACCATCCAAGTCCATCTTCCTATTCAGATATTGGTCAAATCTGATTCGCCATGAAATAAGGCTGCTTGGTAATAATTAAAATCATGGCTTTTTTAACAGAAGACCTAGAACAACAACTGCAACACAGAAAAGGCCTATTTAACTGACTTTGAGTGTTTGTCCCTTTACCCCATGGCAATATTTTTAACATGTCCAAAGTAAAAGCATTTGCAGGCCACAATTTAAATAAGGTTTGAATGATAGGGTTTGTCTTTGAAAGGCTGGAAAGCATTGTGGGAAAAGGAGAAGATGCTGGTTACCGGCGTTGTCTCCTTTTCCCAAAATGTTTTCAAAAGTCTTTCCTGTCAGGGTCATTAATATCAGGCATTGTGTGGTAAAGGGTTAAAAGCCTCCTGCCTTGGGGTCATTTAAACTCGGGATTATATGGTAAAGGATTAAGTAGAGTGTGAATCTTATAACACCTTTGTGGCTTTTGTTTCTAATTCTCATAGGAACTTCTACAAAATGCAGAAGATGCTGGGGCAAGTCATGTGGAAATCATCTATGATAAAAGAACAATCAATCAAAAGTTTGAAAAGAAAAAAGAGTTCAGAAAATTTTTCAAGGTTTGCTCACATATTTTCTGTAGACTTTTAACTCTTTACCAGGTGACAAAATTTTGCACTGCACCAAATTGAAAGCAATTGCAGACGACAAATAACATGTAGCTAAAATGATGGTTTCTGTCTTTGATAGCGTAAAAAACATTGTTGGAAAAGGAGAAAATGCTGATTACCACCTTTTTCTCCTCTTCTGACGATGTTGTCAGTAGCCCTTTCTTACAGGATGGTTAAATCTCAGGATTGTGTGGTAAAGAGTTAATTTGAAAAATTCATTTGTATAGTAAAGGGTTAAAGATAATTATATACATTTGTCAAATTTGTAAAACATGTTTTAAATTCATAGTAAGAATTTTTGTGAATCAGATAACAACATGCAGAGACAAATGTAGGAGAGATATATTTCAAGTCTTTTACAGTACAGCCTGCTGTCACGTAGTTTCAATTGGACGAGACATAATGGCCAGTCTCAATGCCAAATCAGCATGTCTGCATAAGGAAAGGGAAAAGGCACACTTCATACAGCTACCACAAAGTTTGCTGATATGTGATATTTTGTTTACATGTGAATATTATCTGCATTTTCTCTTTAAATTTGATTCATATCGGTATCAAAAACAGTAAGCCCATAAGGGCTGAATTACTCCACCATTATTTACTGCCTGGTACATTTTTATATGAAGTAAAACAAAACAGATCTAACTCTTTACCAAACGACAAAGTTTTAGAATGTTCAAATTGAAAGCATTTGCAGATGAAAAAATCGATGTGACTCAAATGATGGATCTTGTCTGTGATTGGGCAGAAAACTCGGTGGGAAAAGGAGAAAATGCTGGTTACCAGGATTTCCTCCTTTTCCCATAATGTTTTCAAATGGCCTTTTTCTTAGGATTGTTTGATAAAGAGTTCAAATGGATCATAAATTTTCTAATTCACTTTTTTGGCTCACCTAAGCACAAAGTGCTGAAGGTGAGATTATTATCAATCTGTCTGTCATGCTATGTCCTTTGTGCATCATTTGTTGTGCATTTGTTGTACAATAACCTTGTGTGCGCTATAGAGACCACAGTTTTCATCCTATACCCATGAAAATTGGTCAGAATGTTTATTTTGATAATATCCTGGGCAGGTTTAAAATTGGGTCACATCAGGTCAAAAAGTAGGTCACTGAGTCAAATCTCTTTGATGATGGTATCTCAGACAAGTTTGAAACTGGGTCATTGCTGGTCAAAAAGTACATGTAGGTCACAAAGATATATCTTAGAAACACCTTTTGTGCACTCTAATGGGCACATTTTTAGTCAGATACTAATGGAAGTTGGCCAGGATGTTTGTCTTGATAATACATGTATATCGAACAAATTTGAAACTGGGTCTTATCGATTCAAAAAGTAGGTCAATCAGTCAAGTCTTAATAAAACCCTGTGTCCACTGTAGAGGCTATATTTAAATTCGGATACTCATGAAAAATGGTCTGAATGTTTGTTTTGATATCTTGGACAAGTTCTAAACTAGGTCACTTGGTCAAAGAGTCAAATCTTAGAGAAACCTTGCAAGTGTGCACTCTAGAGGTCACATTTTCAGTCCAATACTGAAAAAAAAAATGGTCAAAACATTTATCTTGATACTACAAAGGAGTGTGAAAATGGGTCAAATTTTATCCAGAGTTGGGTCACTGGGGAGAAAAAAAAATTGTGCACTAAAAATCTGAAAGGCACTGTAGAGGCCACATTTTTAGGCATATTCTAATGAAAGTTGGGCTGCACTCATTTTAGTTAATGTTACAAACAACTGGTACATTTAGAAAAAAAAATTCAGCCCTTTGAAAATATTATTATTTGTGTTTTACAACATCACCAATAGGATCTCTTCAACTTAATGAATCCAAGGTCACTTTTCACAGGTGAGTGCTTTAGCCAATGGCCCTCATGTTTATTCATTTTTTTGTTTTCTTACAGTAATGGCCCTTTTGAAAATTTAGACCCTGAATTAGTTACCGAATTATTTTTCAGCAACCGTAACCATTGGACGGAATTCAAGAATTTCATGGGAAGCTTCCCTTTAACCCTTTACCAGATGACAAAATTTTAGCCTTGTCCAAATTAAAAGCATTTGCAGATGACAATTCCAATGTGGCTCAGATGGTGCAATTTTCTCCTGATAGGGTAGTAAACATTGTAGGAAAAGGAGGAAATGCTGGTTACCAGCATTTTTAGCTCACCTGAGCACGACGTGCTCATGGTGAGCTATTGTGATTGTGCTGTGTCCGTCGTCCGTCGTCAACTTTTTACCTTGTGTACGCTCTAGAGGCCACATTTTCAGTCCGATCCTCATGAAATTTGGTTAGAATGTTTGTCTTGATAAAATCTCGGACGAGTTCGAAATTGGGTCATGTGGGGTCAAAAACTAGGTCACTAGGTCAAATCTTAGAAAAACCTTGTGTACGCTCTAGAGGCCACATTTTCAGTCCAATCCTCATGAAACTTGGTCAGAATGTTTGTCTTGATAAAATCTTGGACGAGTTTGAAATTGGGTCAAGTGGGATCAAAAACTAGGTCACTAGGTCAAATCTTCAAAAAACCTTGTGTACGCTCTAGAGGCCACATTTTCAGTCCGATCCTCATGAAACTTGGTCAGAATGTTTGTCTTGATAAAATCTCAGACAAGTTTGAAATTGGGTCATGTGGGGTCAAAAACTAGGTCATTAGGTCAAATCTTCAAAAAACCTTGTGTACGCTTTAGAGGCCACATTTTCAGTCAGATACTTGTGAAATTTGGTCAGAATGTTTGTCTTGATAAAATCTCGAACGAGTTTGAAATTGGGTCATGTGGGGTCAAAATCTAGGTCACTAGGTCAGATCTTGGAAAAACCTTGTGTACGCTCTAGAGTCCACATTTTCAGTCAGATACTTGTGAAATTTGGTCAGGATGTTTGTCTTGATAAAATCTGAGACGAGTTTGAAATTGGGTCATGTGGGGTCAAAAACTAGGTCACTAGGTTAAATCTTAGAAAAAGCTTGTGTACGCTCTAGAGGCCACATTTTCAGTTGGATCCTCATGAAACTTGGTCAGAATATTTGTCTTGATAAAATCTGGGACGAGTTCGAAATTGGGTCTGGTGGAGTCAAAAACTAGGTCACTAGGTCAAGTCTTTGAAAAACCTTGTGTGTGCTCTAGAGGCCACATTTTTAGTCAGATACTCGTCGAATTTGGTCAGAATGTTTGTCTTGATAAAATTTCGGACGAGTTTGAAATTGGGTCATGTGGGGTCAAAAACTGGGTCACTAGGTCAGATCTTCAAAAAAACTTTGTGTTTGCTCTAGAGACCACATTTTCAGTCCAATCCTCATGAAACTTGGTCAGAATGTTTGGCTTGATAAAATCTCACACAAGTACAAAATTGGGTCATGTGGGGTCAAAAACTAGGTCACTAGGTCAGATCATCGAAAAACCTTGTGCACGCTATAGAGACCACATTTTCAGTCAGATACTTGTGAAATTTGGTCAGAATGTTTGGCTTATTGACTCAGGTGAGCGATCCAGGGCCATCATGGCCCTCTTGTCTTCTTTTCCTAAAATGTTTTCAATAGCTTTTTGTCCAGGGTCCTTAAAAGGCGGTATCGTGCAGTGAAGGGTTAAGGAGGACAAGCACTAACATGTATTATCAGCATGTTCTTGTTTGATAATTTTTCTCACAGTTAAGGCTCTTTAAATTTTCTTTCTGCTCTAATGAAAAATGCATTCAGGAGCAACATTGAAGGAAACAGCCTTTGAAAACATTGTGGGAAAAGGAGAAAATGTTGGTAACCAACATTTTCTCCATTACCCACAATGTTTTCTACCATATCTGAGAACTTTAGTTTACTTGTATGAATTTTGAACTTGTCATCTGCATTTGCTTTGATTATAGAAGTCTGAATTTTGTCATTTTGGTAAGGATCTCAGAGTTTAACCTTTCATCACACGATCCCAAGTTTTAACAGCACTGAGAAAGGAGTGTTTTGAAAACATTGTCAAAAAAGGAGAAAATGCTGGAAAACCAGCATTTTCACTTTTTCCCCACAATGTTTTCTACCAAATCAAAGACATTCTATCATTTGAGCCACATCTAAATTATCGTCTGCATATGCTTTCAATTTGGACTAGTCAACATTTTTGTCATTTGGTAAAGAGTTTAAAAAAAAAAGTAAATGGTGAAGTACTTTGAGCATCACATTCAGAGTATTTTTACTTCTATTCTATTTTCAGGGCCCAGCACTTTGTGTTAAAAACAATTCCCTGTTCAGTGACAATGACTGGAAAGGAATCAAAATGATAGCTAGCAGTGTCAAGGAAAAGGACAGAATGAAAGTGGGACGTTTTGGTCTTGGTTTTAAATCTGTGTTCCACATGACAGGTAAGTATTTCAAACTCTTTGATCCGTCAGGATTCTGTAAGTCTTTACCAGATGACAAAAACAAAAGACTGAAGGCAATACTGAATAGTATGGCTAAATTATTGATGGCTAAAAATATGTCTTTGACAGGGTAGAAACAAGGTGGAAGAAGAAGGAAATGCAGGCTATCAGCATTTTCTCCTTTACCAACAATGTTTTCACTCTTTTTTTTTTTCTTTCTTCAGTTGTAGAAACAGGGAATTATTTGATAGAATTAATAGATATAGGGTCAATGGACTAAATCTTAGAATCCTGAATAAACGAAATACACATTATCATGTGGAAAGCAAATACTCAAATTCAGTTTCAAGGGGCTATTATCAAAGTCTTTTTCAGTAGTACACAGGATTTGTAAGCCACAGGATGTGAATTCTGATCGCTGTGCAACCAAAAACTGTTTTCTGCCAAAGCAGGGGATCTGGTACATTGTTCTTTAGCACTAGAAAAATGTCCAGTCGTGATGTGCAAAGATGGGACTTTCTCGTTTTCAAATTTAGCCGCTGAGCCCCTGTGGCTCAGTTGTAGTGTACAGGACTTGAGAACAGGAGGTTGCTGGTTCGATCCCTGGCTCGGCCAATTTCTTTTGAAGGATTAATGATAGTCATTGCGACAGGATTCATTTCTCTCTCACCACTGACCATTGTTTTGACGATGGCTATGTGGTAAAGCAACCAGTGGCTTGGAAAGAATATCGTGCATAGTAATAGTAAAAGAAACTCCAGGAAAGCATGGATAGATGCACTGATTGCCATAATATAACTGAAATAATGTTGAAAACGGCATTAAAAACCATACAATCAACCAATCAAATTTAGCCTCATGATGCACAGAAGGGGACTTTGTTCCTTTAAGATTTATGTGAGAATAAGTAACGAGAGAATTTGTTCTCACTTCTTGCAAAATATCTCCTT
The DNA here is from genome assembly GCA_945859785.2 of Tridacna gigas. Taxonomy (NCBI): domain Eukaryota; kingdom Metazoa; phylum Mollusca; class Bivalvia; order Cardiida; family Cardiidae; genus Tridacna; species Tridacna gigas. Next base: position 53,420,818 of record OX244038.2, read on the forward strand.
TTTCTAAAAGTTTGTTAGTCAGTTTTCTCCTCATGGAATAATCATGACTATCTTGGCCAAATTTACAGTTGCAAAGTGCAGGGCTGTGGAAATCTTAGAAATTTCTACTCGTCCGCGGACAAGCAAATTACAAATATCTACTTGTCCACCACAGTGGCTCACTTGTCCAAAACAAAACAATTTTAAATGGCATATAAAGTGATATAAAGTGACATAGGGATACTCTTGAAAAACCTTACAAAAACCATCACTACAATTGTCTGCATCCAAGCACGGGAATCAAAACCGTCAACCACATGTCTTTAAAAAATATATGTGGTGAATGCAGAGGTACACCAAATGTGTATTGTGGGTTTCTAGAAATCGTCTCAAACTGCTGTTTATCATTCAAAATATCATTTTCTGTGCAAAGTGAGAACATTTGTATTTCACTGTGTAAGTATACAACAGATTTTTTTTCAAAATTTTCCTCATGTGTTCTATTTTCCTCATATTTTCTACTTGTCCTGGGACAACTAGACTGAAAAAAGTCACATGTCCAGAGCTGAATTTTCCCCGAGTCGGACAAGTCGGACGTAGTATTTCCACACCCCTGGCAAAGGGTGTTCAGTAAAAAAGCTAGCTAGAACAAGCCATAGGTGAAGTGAAAATGGACATATGTGACTCATTGTAAACAGTTACTTTATTTACTGACATGTTTCAAAATTGTTTTACTGTAGTAATGTATTGTATGTGTCTATAAGATCAAATTAACTCTTTACCAATGGACAAAATTTTAGCCTGATCCAAATTAAAAGCATTTGAAGATGACAAATTAAAGGTGGCCAAAATGACAAAATTTGTCTTTGATAGAATAGAAAACACTTTGGGAAAAGGAGAAAATGCTGGTAACCAGCATTTTCTCCTTTTCTTACAATGTTTATGAAAGCGTTTTCTCACAGAGTCATGAAAAATCTGGATTGTGTGGTAAAGGGTTAAAAGATGAAAAACCATTGTTGATTCCATTATTCTGTTTTCAGATCATCCATGCATCATGAGTGGAGACCGTATTCTTCTTGTTGATCCAACAAGACCTAGCAACCAAGTCAACATCGAAATGAAATTGAAGGATATAAAGAGAACTCGGGGCATGGATGTAGAGGCATTCTACGAGGCATTCGGTCGTGAGCTTGGTCTGGACGAGATGACAATAAACAAAGGTCATTATTCTGGTACCCTCTTTTGGTTTCCACTTCGAGATGAGACGTCACCAATTTCATCAACTTTGTATGATGAGGAAAAGATCATGGACCTATTCTCATCATTCCAGAATGACTGCAGTGAAATACTTGTATTTCTGCGCCATGTAGAATGTGTAAGTTTACACACTAAAAGTCCTACAGGTCAGATCAAAAGACAAGCAGGAGCAGAAATAAGTGAAAATACTCTTTCAGTCAGAGAGAAAAGAAAAAAGTTTGTCTCAGCCATATCACATGCTTCCTTCCCATACAATGAACCACTTGTATGTTCTTATAGCATGCAAATTAGAACAACCAACTCAAATGGCAGTTTAAACGACACAAAGTGGATTGTTGTACATTACTTTATGGGTAACAATTCTTCACGGCAATTACAGACCCTGGCACAGAATCCTGACCTGAGTTTCACCCCACTTGTTGGCGTCGCTATTCCAGTGACGGAACCCTGCCTAGAAGACTTTGAAGGTCACGTTTTCTGCTTTCTACCACTTCCAAGAGAAGGTTCAAGACTCACTGGTCTTCCAGTGCATGTAAATGGTTTTTTCTCACTTAGTCAGAACCGGCATCATTTGAAATGGGCTACTAGTGATCAGAGAGGTCAAAAGGTCAAAGATCCAGATATTCTTTGGAATCAAATGATAATAGAAGAATGCCTCCCTGAAGCGTACAAGAAGCTTTTGGAAACTTTGATTGATGAGGCTAATCAGGCAGGTAATACCAAAGAATGTGTTGACCTTGTATATAGGTCAGTTCCTGATCAATCAGGAGTTCTGGAAAGATGGCAATCCATCCCTAGACAAATTTGTGATTTTTTGAGAAGGTTGCCTTTCTTATATTCACATTCTCAAAGGAGATACCTTGTCCTCAATGATGCTGTATTTGCAACATTAAGAAATTTGCCCAGAACTGTAAGTGTAGACAAAGAAGCCATTGTTAAAGCCCTGTCAAAGATGAAGGTCATGTATGTTTCTACTGGACTGGAAACATTTGAAAAGCTTGAGTATTACGGTGGAGGAAAGCTGAATGACCTTACACCAAAGACCTTTGCATCCATGCTAAATCAAGAAGCTCATATACTAAAGCACATGAGTAGAAGGCAGAGGTACTCAATATTGTCTTACTTATTGCTTGGCAATAATTATGAGTATCTGCAAGGGTTACCCTTACTTGAGGTGGCATCAGGGGATTGGTTAATCTATAGAAGGGAGGAACCGGTGCATCTGTGTAGCAATGAGAAAGTTGCAGAGTTGTTTCCCGAGTTCAAGAAGTCCCTGATCTACCAGACTGAAGACCATGGAGTTTTCATTTGGCAACATTTGAAGAACATTGCAGAGAGAGGTAAATATGACAGAGGTCCAGATAGTTTATGGTTTATTAAATGTTGTCATTTCTTTTTCAAAAAACCTTGGTCATTTGTTTTGCCTCATCAAGACAATTGTTTTTACGATTACACACAAAATAGGTTTTTGGTAAAGAACTACGTAAGCAAAGAATTGGCCAATAACAAAACATTTCATTCCTGGTCCACTTGCAAAGACTGTGCAGGCTGACCTGGGTTGTAATTTTTATTTAGATGCATTAAACCCTTTTTCACAGAGCCATGGCTCAGTTCATTATTCTTAATCCAACACCACTGCCTTCAAATCTCTGAAACTTTAAAGCTAGATTTAAAGTAGTGTGCTTCTTTTTTACGACCTGAAATTTGAACAACACATGTTTGTGTTGGATCAGAATGTTGCCTGCATGTCAGGACTTTAAAGTAATGAGGTTTCCGAGAGATATGATTATAACGGATGGGTTTGTTTCTTAGGTGACTATGTCTTACCAGGGAACATGTAGTTATGGTGATATATAGAATTTTGCTTAGGCTATCTGGCCTCAATTGATTTAAAACTCACAAAATCAATGTTACAAAGTACAGCCTTGATAGATTATCTGTCGAATGCCTATTTAAACAAAAGGACAAGGTCTGTTTGGAACGTGTCTGACGGTTTTATAGTGCTCAACAGCGTTTGAAGACAAATGCTGAACCTCTGGCGATAATTTACCCAAGACTTTATAAACGCAAATATCTATCTAAAAATATAACAATAAATATGCAGTAATTTAAAACACCATAAACACTTACAAACATTAATATTCTACGATTATTTGAAAAGAGAAAACATACAGATAACATATTCCAAAAATAATATCAAAGATTCTTGTTCAAAGTACACCAGGTACTCACAAAAAAGATATTAAACTAAATTATATACAACTTGCGGTACTACCTTTACCTATCATTCTGACAGAGGCATTAATGATTATCATGACATGACATGCAGTTGCTACTCTTTCCAAGTTGTTTTTGAAAAGTGATGAGAGGCCAGAGGTGTATGCCTTGACCACTGTCTTCAGTAATTCTGAAAACTTGAAACTGTATTTAAAGTAATGTGCTTCTGCTTCCTTTTTATGACCCAATATTGGAAAAACACATGTTTCTGTTGGCCCATAATGTTGGCCTGAACATCAGGCTTTGAAAGAAATGAGGTATTAATGATAATCATGACATGACAATGTGTCACACACAAAGATGTTGTAGCTAGCGCATTTGTCAAGGTCAGGCAGTAGGCTTAAAGTTTATACAAAAGCTAAAGTAGAAATATGCTTCTACCCAGCCCTTAATGTTGTTCTGCATATAGGAATTTGAGATTTTTATGATCAAACAGCAGAAAGTTATCTTGCAGAATTTAGTAATTAATGCAATAGATCTAGCCATATTTCTCCGTGATTGTTATACGGTAGAACCTGTTGTTACAAAAAGAAATAACATAGTACAGATAACTGTCCCCGAAGCCGATTTTAATTTTTGATTTGTCGCATCCGGGTACAGAGGCGATTGTGAAAAAAAAAAAAAAAAAAAAACAGTTGAAATCTGCACACAGATTTTGTGCGCATTTTGAAACTCTCTTTATTTTCAAACAGAGGACAGAACTAGAATTTGAGAATATGTTGCTTAAGTATGCATTCAATAACCCTTCATCTCAAATACAAATATTTTTGGTTTAAACGTTAAGATGAAAAAAAAGTTTAATTCATCTGTTATTCGAGATGTTTATGTTCCCAAAATACACACAAAATGTCTGCCAAACACGATTAATTTCAAAAGACTTCTACGAGTGCTTCAGGTAATGAAATGTTTAGTAATTTGTCTTTGGTCATGTGTGTCACTAAAAATTAATTGTATTTTGCTGCAATACAGATTTTAAACTGACGAAACAGAAAGTCAGTACAGTGCTGTAGCTTTGCTACTGAAAATTCACAATGGACTTGAGACGGTGCTGTGCGCAATAAATGTCCAGATAAGAAAAGAAACCCCATAAATGTCTCATTATTGAAACTAACAAAAACCTTGCAATGACCCTATTAGAAGGCTGGTCTTGCATGTGTATATGACTCACAAACTTTAGGAGTTGGTGGTCTTCTGTCTGTCCTGATCCTCTGTAACACTGATTTAAACACTGTATGTAAGACTGTATGTGATATTTGGCTCTGCAAAATACGGAGGTGAATTTAAAATCAAACTGTCTTGACACCAAAATGACAGTTGTTATTGACTGACTCATGGCTGTTCAGACTTGTCTGATTTTATCTTCAAAATTTATGAAATCCACACTGACATCACATAGATTGTCCACTTTGCCCTAGAAATGGGCAGAGGCAGTTAACTTTTAAGTAGTACCTAAACTTGTGATGTGCACTGTCTGACAACCAAGTTTTCACCTACCACTGCTCGATATCAACTGTTGCCATACTGGTGCTCTCAGATTTTCTCTGATTTTTGGTAAAACAGTCGGCGTCGAGCAGCAGCTCCTTATTTGTGACTGTACACGTAGCATTACTTGTAGGTAGGACAGTGGAGGCATACAGGGCCATCATCCCCCTACACATTGATAATCAGGGTCCATATTCACGAACCATTCTTAAGAATACTCTTCGTCATGTTCTCCAAGATTTTCTACATTTGAAAGTAACACAACTCCTGATTGACTAAATCAAATGGTTTAGCCAATAAAAAGTTGTGTTTCTTTCAAACATAGAAAATCTTGGAGAACAAGACTGAGAATATTTTTAAGAATGGTTGGTGAATACGGACCCAGGTTCGTTTAGTGCTTTTTATGGGTGAGTAGGAAACAAAGCTCACTGCTGTATGAGTTATGCTCCAGCCACAAATAAAGAACTGCCACTAGAGGATGCCCACTTTCCCAAAATCAGGGGAAGTCAGATGGTATCAGTCCAAGAGCAGTTGCAATTGCGCCGTTGCAGATGAAAACTTTGTTGATAGGGGCACTCATATAAGGTTTAGATACGACTTAAAAGATAACAACAACGGTTGGAATCTTTTAGGGGTCATTTAGTAAAGAAAAATGTCATCTTGGAACAGTTTGATTGCTGTTTGGCCCTAGGACCAGGTTTGCTTGGATGGGACAATATTCTTCTATGAACAATCATATGGCAACTGTGTAGGTACCATCTGGACACCCTTAGGCACCTGGAAATGCAACACCCAGTAGAAACTTACCTACAGGATGTCCAGACAATGCCTGAATAGGCACAGAGCAGCCTTTGTTTTGTCTGGCATGGCTGCCAGCCATGCATGTAAATGATAAAAGTTGCAATTATCAACTTGTCTTTTGCTTTAATTTTGACAGCATTAGGCTTTTTATTAGCTCACCTGAGCACAAAGTGCTCAAGCTGAGCTATTGTAATCGCCCTAAGTTTGGCGTCCGGCGTCCGTCAACAATTTCTTCAAACATCTTCTTCTCCTAAACCACTGGGCCAATCTTGATGAAACTTGGCAGGGCTGTTCCTTGGGTGAAGCTCTACCAAATTTGTTCAAAGAATTGAATTTCACCCATAAGTCTGGTTGCAATGGCAACAAAAAGGAAAAAAATGCAAAATCTTTGAAAATCTTCTTCTCTGAAACTAGAAGTCGCAGAGCTTTGATATTTGGTATGTAGCATCTCCTAGTGGACCTCTACCAAGTTTGTTCATATGATGCCCTTGGGGTAAAAACTGGCCCCGCCCCGGGGGTCACAATGTCGAACATAGGAAAAAAGAGGAAAAACTTTCAAAATCTTCTCTAAAACTGGAAGGAGTAGAGCTTTGATATTTGGTATGTAACATCTCCTAGTAGACCTCTACCAAGTTTGTTCATATGATGCCCTTGGGGTCAAAACTGGCCATGCCCCGGGGGTCACAAGTTCGAACATAGGAACAAAGAAGGAAAACTTTAAAAATCTTCTTCTCTGAAACAGGAAGGCGTGGAGCTTTGATATTTGGTATGTAGCATCTTCCAGTGGACCTCTACTAAGTTTGTTCATATGATGCCCTTGGGGTAAAAACTGGCCCTGCCCCGGGGGTCACAAGTTCGAACATAGGAACAAAGAAGGAAAAATTTAAAAATCTTTTTCTCTGAAATTGGAAGGCGTAGAGCTTTGATATTTGGTATGTAGCATCTCCTAGTAGACCTCTACCAAGTTTTTTCATATGATGCTCCTGGGGTCAAAACTGGCCCTGCCCTGGGGGTCACAAGTTCGAACGTAGGAACAAAGAAGGAAAACTTTAAAAATCTTCTTCTCTGAAACAGGTAGGCGTGGAGCTTTGATATTTGGTATGTAGCATCTTATAGTGGACCTCTACCAAGTTTCTCAATATGATGCCCTTGGGGTGAAAACTGGCCCAGCCCCAGGGGTCACAAGTTCGAACATAGGAACAAAGAAGGAAAACTTCAAAATTCTTCTTTTCTGAAACCAAAAGGCGTGGAGCTTAGTTATTTAGTATGTTGCATCTCCTAGTGGACCTCTACCAAGTTTGTTCCAAGGATGCTGTTTTGGTCAAAGCTGGCCCAGCCCCGGGGGTCACAAGTTCGAACATGGGAACAAAGAAGGAAAACTTTAAAATCCTTCTTTGAAACTGGAATGCATAGAGCTTTGATATTTGGTATGTAGTGATTCTCTTTGTTTGCCCATCTAAGCACAACGAGTTCATTGAGTTCAAAATTGGGTCATCTTGAGTCATAAACTAGGTCACTAGGTCAAATTAAAGAAATACCTTGTTGGCACTCTCGAGGCCACATTATTTGCTCAATTGGCTTGAAAATTGGTCAGAAAGTTTGTCTTTATAAAATCTCACATAAGTCTGAATTTGGGTCAACTGAGGTCATAAAGTAGGTCACTGGGTCAAATTAAAGAAATACCTTGTTTACACTCTGGAGGCCACATTTATTGCTCAAATGACCTAAAATTTGGCCAGAATGTTTGTCATGATGAAATATCAGATGAATTTGGATTTGGGTCACCTGGAACCATAAACTAGGTCACTAGGTCAAATTAAAGAATACCTTGTGAACACTCTAGAGGCCACATTATTTCCTCAATTGCCTTGAAAATTGGTCGGAATGTTTGTCTTTATAAAATCTCACATGAGTCTGAATTTGGGTCAACTGGGGTCATAAACTAGGTCACTTGGTCAAATTAAAGAAATACCTAGTGGGCACTGGAGGCCACATTTATTATTCAGTTGATTTGGAAAATGTTTCTTTTGATAAAGTCCAAGACCAGTTCAAATTTGGGTCACCTGGGGGTCATAATCTAGGTCACTAAGTCAAATTAAAGAAATACCTTTAGGGCACTCTAGAGGCCACATTTTTTGCTCAATTGACTTGAAAATTGGTCAGAATGTTTGTCTTCATGAAATATGAGTTTGAAATTTGGTCACCTGGTGTCATAAACTAGGTCACTTGGTCAAATTAAAGAAATAACTTTAAGGCACTCTACTCAGGTGAACGATCCAGGGCCATCATGGCCCTCTTATTTAACAACAGATGCTTCAGGGAGTATTTCTTTTGTAGAAAAGTGAAACCTTGGTTAACAAGTATGACACACTAGTAGTTGAGTTTATACTGTTATGACAAGGAGACTCCAAGTTGTACCTTTGCCTGAAACCAGAGTGTTTTCATAAGGTGGCACCTCACATTACTAAGTGTAGGGAAAGCCAACCTTCTTTTGACAGTCTTACTGGCCTAAAACTGGCCAGTTACTGGCACTTCTTGGCACCTGACAAATTTACAGCAGCCTTGCCTATTGCATCACATATTCACCACATGGACGTGGTTTATGGTCATCAGAAGGTAGCCGTCTGATGCCTGTCAGATTTTCAAATTGCTTGTTTCCAACTACAGTTGACGAAAATGTCTGACCTTTTTTTTTTTTCTTTTTTTTTGTGACTGAGCAAGGAAAAATAAATATAGCAATCCAGCAGTGCTTGTCTTGTTCCAAAATCAACTGATGTATATTGTTCTTAAAAATCAGACTGTGCCTGTTTTATTTGTGACCCAGGCATTACAGTTGTGTGTTGGCATTTTGATTTGCAAATTTCAGTGTTTGATACTAAACTAGAATGAACTATATGCCACCTAAAAACAGTTTTGACTATAGTTGCTAAATGACGACAAAAAAAGTAAACCTTGATCAAATTCAATTTCTGATAGTCAGCATCCCAATTTATCTTATGTGAGTATATAGCATGTTAACAAACATCAACCCTAGTTAATTGACTCATTTAAACAGATAGTGATTAGTGTGTTCAGTGTTGCAAATTGAGCATATTTTGAGGCTAAATTCCAATGTTGTGATCAAAATGATACAAGTGGCTTTAGCACAAAGAAGAGACTTGGATGCATAATACAATAATAGGTAATCAAATATCGACTAATGGGGGAGCGGAGAGGGCTCCCCTTTAACGCTGCTATCCTTATAGAACTAATTTGTTTCTGAACCCCCCAGTTTTTTACAAACCCCACTATTTCCATGTTAACTGCCAGTTATGAAAGCTGATTAATTTGTTTTACTGATTTGGTGAACCTGGTAGCTCATTTGGTAACATACAGAAATAGAAACCAGGGAGATGGAGTTGTTGGTTTCCCCTGCTTAGCAAAATTCTTTCCAAGCATTTATTATAGCCATTACAAGAGAATGTATTCCTCCCTCACCACTACTTGTGGTTCTAATAATGGTGATGTGTGACTTTGAAAGAATATTATAAAATAACAGTAAAAGAAATACCAGGATAGCATGGATAGGTAATTTGGCCGTCATGATATAAATAAGGTAATGTTGAACAGTTAACAGCCTTCAACACCATGCAATCAATCAACAATCTACTACTGATTTAAAATAGCTAGCAAAGCAGCGTAGATTTTTTTTTTAATAATTGAAACATAAGTCGACTCTCTCTCCAATTTAACTCTTTACCACACAATCACGGGTTTTGACGAACCTGAAGAAGAAGCCTTTTGAAAACACTGTGGGAAAAGGAGAAAATACTGGTAACCAGCATTTTCTCCTTTTCCCACAATGTTTTCTAACCATTCCAAAACAATTTTCAATTTTTGAGTCACATTTATTTTGTCATCTGCAAATGCTTTCAATTTGGACTGTTCTAAGATTTTGTCATTTGGTAAAGAGTTAATTCATGAACTTTACACAACAACATACCATAGATATAATGATGACATGAACAAGTACAACACAGTCTGGGGTAGTTTTCATCCAAAGGGTATAGTTTCAACAATCTTGTCAACAGATCACTTGATGGCACACACACAATATAGAGAATTTAGACCTTATGGTTTCAAGTAAGAAAGATTTTGTCATATTTAACAGTATACTACTTTCTGTATAATGTGTGATACTAGGGACAAGGTCATCTTTGACCCACAGGGCATAATCTAGTTGAACAACTTTCATGAAGAACCAAATTATGATGCTACAGCAAATGTCAAAGCTTTAGGCCTTGTGGTTGTAAGGCAGAAGATCTTTCTAACGTTTTATCTTATACAGATACTTTTAGGGGTATATTAACATGGGTCCACATAGGAGAGGCCGTCTTCAAACATCTTGACATAACTTGTTCAGCCTTGCAATGATTCAGACGACTAGATCATATACCAGCTATCGACACTCAAGGGGTTTTATGGTTTGATTTATGAAAGTGTTTGAACTTCATATATAAATATTGTGATTCCTTGGGTAGGGTCATCTTTGACCAAAGGGACATAGTTTGATAAAAGGGTATGAAATGATGGGTCATACAAAATATTTTTGTCTCAACTTTGACCTTTTTAGAGAGAAGATCCTTTGAAGTTTCCTGATATATTTACAGTTACTACATATCTAACTTTAACTATGTAACTTAACATAACTTGCTGATTGCGTGAAATCGGGATAGAAAAAAAATGATGACATCATATTTGATCTCATGAAAATAGACAGTTGCCAATTGCCAAATGACTATATACTTTATTTAATCGCAAAAATTGCACCTTTCTACTTGATGCTACTGCTTCATTACAGTTGCAGAGCAAAATGTATTTGGTGGTATGAATCATCAGAGCTTTTCAAAATATTTCAACTGCAAAAAATCTAGATAGACCCCTTAAAGAACTGGTGCAATTTTAACCCTTTAACTCACAATCCAAAAGTTTAATGATCCGGAGAAAAGAAGGCAAAACATTGGCAAAAATTTTCCCACAGTATTTTTTACCTTTTTAATGACAACTTCAACAATTTGAGCCACATTTAACTTTTTGTTTGCTAATGCTTTCAATTTGGACAAGTCTAGACATTGGTCATGTGATAAAGGGTAAATCACAGGTCCTTGAAAATTTAATTATTTTAATAGAGGAAGCTTCTTTTGAAATATAAGGATGGTGAACCCCATAGCTTCAGAGGAGTATCAAATATCTCCTAACACATTTGTCTGATGATAGTGGAAGAGGGATAAACAGTGATAGGAGCATAAAATCTTGTATGATTCGGAAAGTATTAACATTTGTCCATATATCAGGCACTTGTTGACAGAAAGAAGTTGTGAAAATGATGAAAAAAAAAATATATATATATATATATATAAAATCTTTTCACATGACCATTAAAAAAATGTCAAATTAAGAGATTGCTCAGCATTGGCAAATCCTTGTTTCAGAGTGTTTTTAAATTTATCTGTTATGTACACTCAGTATGCAACACTAGTTGTAGGTTGAAAATCAGTCGGAAAATAGCAGGTTTTTATCAAATTTACCTTTGATGTAATTCATTGTTATTCCATGGAATGATCCACAAACTTTCTTTGAAATCTTTAAGATTTTCAAATGATAAATGATTCAAAAAGTTCCTTACCGCAAATCAAAAGGCCACTTGATTAACATTGAGAACAGCTACTCCTTGCATTTATCAAAACTTGCCAGCCTTGTTTTATTGACAAAATTGTGCGGTTATTCCATACTGCGAGATGTTGTCCTGTTCCTCCAGAAGGGCAAAGTTTTCTTTAAGTAGGTTATTTCTGCACAAGGCTCTGCGAGATGTCCATGCAAAGCAGAGTGACTCATGGAATGGAAGGGACAAGGTTACCATGGCCTAGAATACATTTCAATGTCAACAGGCTTCAAATGATTTGTGTTCTGTTTTAGAATGAATCTAGAATCCAATTATCTAAACAAGAGTTATAGTATCATTTGGCATCGGAAGAATGAGAATTTTAGTGATGCTTGCATTATCGAGCATGATCAAAAGGATGGTTGATCAGTCCTTATATGGGCAGGCACGACTGATGTTTTATGTCCCCTCAGTGAAATGGGGGGGTATAAACTGTTACCTTGACCATACATGTGTCATGTGTTTGCAAAACAATGGTGGCCGTGTCCAACCATTAACTTCCAAGTGCATGGTACGATTTTAAAATAATTTGGCACAAATGATTAGCATGAACAGACAACGTGTCGCATGCAACATTCCTGTCGTCAACTCAAAGGTCAAGGTCACAGCGCTTTGTTGACTTTGTCAAAATTTGTTACAATTATAGTAAATACAGGTATTCCTGTCCGGCCAATAACTTCCAGATATTTTTTGCATACACCGTGTAGAAAATGTTTGGTCAATGGCTATAGGTCCTTGTTTGAGTTTGGAATTACACCATGACTGTAATCGTTGTCATGTGGCGGGGGCATCCGTGTCGGTGACACGTTTCTAGTTTTTTTAAATGAAATATAATTCAAATGCCAACAACAAAGAGGTTAAATTGCGCTTTGTTCCGCCGTTTTTATGTCAAAAATGCACCATGATGGTGTTGCTGCTCATACAGTCGTTTTCACTAGAAACTTTCTTCATCAGAACAACATTAAACTGTTTGTCTGGGCGCATTATTACCTGATATTGCACTAACTGAATATGTGAGGGTGGCTTTCAAAAAATGTGTGCACACCGGTGTTACGGTAATCCCCGACTACAGTTCCAGAACTCTGCAGTACCGTTCTGAACGTACCGGACAATATCCCACAGTATGGAATAAGCTTAGTTTTTTTTGTTTTTTTTTTTCAATAAAATGAGACTGGGAAGTTTTGATAAATGGAAGGAGTGGCCATATGCGATGTTATTCATGTGACTTTCTAATTCGTGGTAAGGAACTTTTTGTACTATTTTCCATTTGAAAATCCTGCAGCATTTTAACGAAATTTTGTGAATCACTAAATGGAATAACACTGAATTACATTAAATTTGATAAAAACTTGTTATTTTTTACGGCTGATTTTCAACTTATAACTTGTGTTGTGTATTTAGATGTACTGAGTGTATGTGAATGCCAACATTTCAGGAGAAAAATCATAATTATCAGAATAATTTGATGTATTTTCAGAGGCTCATCAGCTGAGAAATCTCACTAAGTCTGCATTTATGGTTCTGCTTCAACAGTCTCTTCAAAGTAGACTTGGATCTTCCTTTACCATCAATACTCAATCACAGCTAGACTGGCTAAGGAGAGTTTGGATATTTGTAAGCACAAAATCTTTGACTGTTGATCTGCTGGGACAAATAAACTTGGTTCCAGAGAGAAAGTCTGGAAACTGGAACGAAGTTGGTCAGATTCAGTTGCATCCAGTTTCACAATTATTCTTGAAGAGAAATGATATTCCTGATGAAGTCTGTGAATGTTTTACAGAGCTGGGTGTTACTGTTTTACCTGACTTGCCATCATGGTTTCCTGAAAAAAGTATCGACTCAAATCTCTATTCCTCCAGAACAAAGTCACTTTCTATACTGCTGGCTAGGATTTGGAAATTATCAGGAGAAGCTGTGAGTTACAGATTCAATAGAGTAGTATCCATGCATAAAAGGGACAAGTTTGTAAAGTATTTAAGTACACTCAATGATATTGATTCCTCTGGTCGAAGTCTAGTATGTTCTCTTAAACTTTTCAGTACAGAAGTAAGTGCAAGAGATATTAACTCTTATACATCTGTTCGCGAGAACACAGAGTTCATAATGGACACAGACATCCCTGTCAAACTTAGCAAAACTTTCATTAGAGCTTCATGCAACAGTCTTCAACTACTGAAAAAACTGAATGCAAGAGAAATAATGAAGATCTCTTTGGTTGAGATGATACTGAATGATTTAAGAAATGGATCCAGCTTTGATGAAAAAGAGTGTAAAATATTTATGGAGTATTTTCTGACAAACATAAAAGAGTTTAAGACATCAGAGAAACTGATGAAATTAGCTGCAGAAATCTCTTTCTTGAAATCAGACTCTGGTAGAAAGAGGCCAAAAGATTTGTTTAACCCAAATGATTCACTACTTCTGAATATATTTGCAGGCCAAAAAGACAAATTTCCTATTGCTGAAAGCACCGTTTTCAACACATCTGGTCTAATACAACTGGGTCTGAAAGAAGTCAGTAAGATTGATGCACAGGACATTGCAGAATCAGCTCGTTGCATACATAGCTGGATTTCATGTTCAGAGAAGCATGTCATGTGTGTTACAAAGTCCAGAGCAGTGTTAACCTTATTGAATACCAACCCATCTATATTGCAGCAGTGGTATTCCTCAAATACATTGCTGCATTACTTAAACCAATTGAAGTTTATTTCTTCTTCACAAGAAAAACCTAAACATTTTCCCCATTCACTGTCTTGGCATAAAGAAGAGTTCTGCACACCTCAGGAAGCCAGGGTGAGAAGCTATGATAATGAATGTTTGGTTGGAGCTGTTATGCCCCTTGTGGACCCAAATTTCAGCAGGTTGGAATCTGAATTTGCGTGGAATGCAAAACCACCCTCCGAAAAAATTACCAGCCAGCTTGTGTCTATCAAACAGTGCTACAGGCTACATGAAAGGTCACATGTCTTACCATTGTTGGTGAAAATCTATGACTTCATGATGCACAATAGAATGGATTTACATCTCAGTGAATTTGAAACAGAAGGATTGATCTGGACAGGTGAAACCTTTGAACAACCTTCAAATGTCATCATAATGTTAAAAAGTGATGATGTACAAGATTTGAAACCATATTTCCTTACTATACCCCCTGACTTCGTAGCGTATGAACCTCTGTTTGTATATGTAGGTTGTTATTCAGAGCAGAATGTATCTGTACTAATCCAAGCCCTAACCAAGATACAAAAGAAATATGAATGTAAGCAAGCAAGAGGTACTGTTGAACGTGATTGTGATATTGTTTCAAAAATAATTGACAAACTTGCAGAAAGAAGGCATGAAGTCGGAAAGGCAGACATTTTGCTACCCATTCAAACAGAAAGTCCCTTTCAGTTGACTTTTCATCCAGCCTCTAAGTGCACATTTGACAAGAATGCATCTATGTATAAACATGAGGAAGGAGATAATACTATTATGTTTGTGAGTAACTTTATTTCATTGGATGCTGCTAAAGCACTTGGTGCAAAACCCCTCAGTAAACAAATTTTGTTGGGAACAGAAAGTATGGGAATAGAAGGATTTGGGCAAAATGAGAAGCTTACAGACAGAATACGAAAGTTGATAGCAGAGAGCTACACAGATGGACTTTCAGTGCCCAAAGAACTTATTCAAAATGCTGATGATGCTGGAGCTACTGTTGTCAAGTTTTTATTTGATGAAAGAGAGCATGAAGATGCTAGAAAACTGTTGCTCAACAAGGAGATGGTAAGCTGTCAGGGTCCATCTATTGTGGTGTATAATGATGCAGTCTTTTCAGATATAGACTTTGAAAACATAAGAAAACTCAATGGGGCTACCAAAGAATTGGATCAAAATAAAATTGGTCGATTTGGTTTGGGGTTTTGCGCAGTCTACAACCTGACTGATGTCCCAAGTTTTGTGAGTAGGTCAAACATTGTTATTTTTGACCCTCAGAAGTCTTTCTTAGGCGATGCTCTGGAAGATGGTAGCCCGGGTATTAAAATTAATTTCAAAAAAACTGAAAACAGAAAACTTCTTAGATTACATCACGATCAGTTCACACCTTTCCAAGAATTATTTGGATGTAATATCTATGAACTACCCGATACTGGGTTTAATGGAACCATGTTTCGTCTTCCTTTAAGAACTTCAGAGCAAGCAGACAAAAGTTCTATTAGCAATGTTTCCTACAACAGAGATGAAGTAAAAGAGCTATTTTCAATGTTTATAAAAAGTGCAGGCAATATGCTTTTATTTACACAGAATGTCAGACAACTTGAGTTACACTATATTCCTAAAAGAGCTAAATCGGTCAAAGACCAAGAACTTTTATTTTCAGTTTCTAAGAAAAAAGAGAGTATACTGTATCCACTGCATGATAACCAAGGTGATACTATCTTAAACAGGGCAACCATTGCTCTTTCAGCTAACCAACACTTTCAAGAAGTGGAGAAATTCAAATTGAATGTGCACACTAAAACCAAAGGTTCATTTTTAGTGTCTGATGTCAAAGAAGATCATAAATCTGAATCAGCTTGGATTGTAGTTTGGGAAACTGGATTGAAAGAGAGTTTACAGATGTCGAAGACCATACAGGAACGAAGGGCTGTTCCTCTCTCAGCTATTGCTGTGCCTATTGACTTGGCCTCTTCCATACCATTACAAATATTGGACAACAGCAAATCACTTTGTCAATCAGGTCACATGTTTTGCTTTCTGCCTTTGCCAATAAAGACAAACCTATCTTTCCACATCAATGGCTCATTTGACGTAACATCAGACCGTCGTAGGCTTGTCACACTTAGTGATGATGATAAAACCAGTAGAAAGAATAAATGGAATGAATTTCTACTATCAGATCCAAGTGTGAATGCATTCTTCTCTTTATTGCAGCACTTCAAAGATTGTTGTCACAGCAGTTCCTATAGGTTTCATGATCTTTGGCCTACAGACAGCCTGCCAGTTGCAAAACCTTACATTGATAGTTTCTTCAAGAGGTTGGTTGATGAGCAGAAACCTCTTTTTTATGGTCAAGACAAATGGGCAGCATTTTCTGAAATTGTTTTTCTTGACTACAACATCAGAGGACACACTGACATTGGTGAAATTGCATTCAGGATGATTTCTGCTATTGGAGAAAATCGAGGAAAAATCCTTGTTGACCTGCCAGAGTCAATTATAAATTGCCTTAAAATTGTGCACGACATCAGCCAATCTTTCATTGGAGAATCAGAATTTCTGGAATTATTTTTGGAAAATCTTATGCATGATTACTGGACCAAACATAGGGATGACAGAGTAATTCTCATTGCTTATGCTCTTGAATCAAACAATGTTGCCATTCAAAACAAAATGAGAGATTGCAAATGTATTCCAGTACAACCAAATGGCACTCTAAAAAAGCCATGTGAAGTTGTCAACCCAAATGGTAAGGTTTCTCGTTTATTCATCACAGAAGATGAAGTGTTTCCACTGAAAGATTTACAACAAAGAGATACCCTGGAACAGTTGGCTCGACTTGGAATGATCCAAAATAAACTTCCATCTGACATGCTTGTCAACAGATTTGCAACAGTAGAACAAATTGCCACTGATAGATGCATAAGGTGTGCAACTGAACGTTGCCAGTTACTTTTGAGATACTTAACAAGTGAAGGAGAAAGTTTAAGCAGAGAGAAAAACACAGAAGAGAGGGAAATGATTTCAGACATGTATGTTCTACCAGTCCTAAATCGGCCACAACAATGGCCTTTTTCATGGAATGCAGATGATGACTGTGAACTTAAACTAATTTGTAATGTCTCATGTTGTGAGGAGCATCTCAAAGATGGTTCACATCAGTTACTTTTGGGCAAGTCATCATCCCTGTACATCCAGGGCCTTTATGATCTAGGGGCGACTGTGATAAACGTTATGGATGAAAATTTGTTGAAACACCCAATCATTGGTCACACATTTACACATGCTCTCATTTTTCTACATTTGAATTTTACTCTACCAACATCTGTGGTTGTTCAGCATGCAATTAACTTATCTTCAGAGTACCAACAATCAGAAGAACATTACCAGAAGTTGCAAAATATTTTCAGACAACTGTATGATCTTCTTAAAAACAGACTAAGGGATGCTGATGGAGTAGAAAAGAATAAAATTGAACATGAACTAGGATTATTAAGGGATAAACCAATTGTTTTGATTGGGAAAAGTTTATTTTTGCCTCACAAAGTCGCTTTCCAAATACAACAAGAATGTTCCCCTCATTTGATCAAGCTACCCGAAAACTATGCCTCCTTTTACAAAGAACTTTTTAAAGTCTTAGGAGTCAAAGAGGTCTTCACAGTAGATGATATTTTGGAAGTTTTGAAAGAAAAGAAGTCCTTATGGAAAGGCAAAGAATGTGAGGATATTGACATTGTGAGAAAACTGCTTCACAACCTTGGGAATATTGACAAGCAGATGCTTTCTGGACATGAAGAGGATATAATTGCACCTGATATTCATGGTTATTTGTACCCTATGCATGAGCTGGTGATTGCAGATGAAGAGTTTGAAACAAAGGAGTATATGCATGTACTTCACAAATCCATTTCTCCATCCCTAGCAGAATATCTTGGTTGCAAGTATAAACAAAGAAAATGCTTTGATCATATTTCTACTCGTATTGGCATTCCATTTGGTCAGAAAGAAAAACTAGTAACACGTTTAAAGAATCTGTTAGATGCATATCCTTGTGATTCCAGCATTATGAAAGAATTATTGCAGAATGCAGATGATGCAGATGCATCAGAAATCTGCTTTATTAAAGACTACAGAACACATACATCTCAGGGAATATTTGATCCTGCATGTGAAAGCCTTCAAGGCCCATCTCTCTGTATATTCAATGACAGTTATTTTACTGAGCAAGATCTACAGGGAATCCATGATCTTGGGGAAGGTAGCAAGCGAAAAGATCCAGCAAAAACAGGCCAGTATGGAGTAGGATTTAATTCAGTATATCATTTGACTGACACTCCGTCCTTTGTTTCAAAGGGCCCTGGGTTATCCGAAGAAGGACTTTTAGTTTTGTTTGATCCATTGTGCAATCACATCCCAGGTGTTCAACAGGACGAACCTGGGGTAAAAAGTAAAGTGAAGGACTTGCAAAGAGATTTTCCAGGGGCCTTAGCAGGCTTTGACATTCGTGAAAGTCTGTTTAAAGAAAACAAAGGTACTCTTTTTCGTTTTCCAATTAGGACATCAGAATCTGAGTTAAGCAGTATTACTCATTCAGAGCAGTCTATTAATAATATGTTACAAGATATGTCACATGACATGTTTGAGTCCTTACTTTTTGTTAAAAATGTAGGGTGCATCAAAATTTTGAATGTAACATCTGGGAATTTGAAAGAGGAATATTCTGTTTGGACAGAAATGTCTAAAGAAGACAGGGAAAAAAGAAAGTGTTTCTTTGACAATTTTAAAAAGATATGCAAGGATCTAAGAGGTGACAAAAGCAAGCTGCTGTTAGTTGAATGTAATGAAATTTGCTATGAAATGAAAATTGTGGATAGCCGTGGTAGGCAGGAAAATTATAGAATTGTGCAAAGATTTGGATTCAATAACCCTGATGATGTTCCAGACAGTGTCCGTACTGACTTTAAGGATGAGCGCCTTGGATGTTTGCCATTTGGAGGTGTGGCCCATAGAATTTCCGGAGACTTCAAATTAGATAATGTTGCTTCCATCACAGCAAGATTTAATGCATCTGTACACACACAAGGCATTTATGACAGAGGAATAACAAGTAGCTCAGACCATGCATCTCTTAAATCAAAGGTATTTTGCTTCCTACCTTTACCTGGTAGTACACCTTTACCGGTGCATGTGAATGGCCATTTTGCATTGGATGATGCTAGACGTGACTTGCTTAAAGATGGATATAGAAGAACTTGGAATGAGCTGTTGCTTAGCAAAGTGGTGGTTCCAGCTTACATTCAGTGTTTGTTCTACTGGAGAGACTCTATGTCAGATGAAATTAGTGGTTTGAGAGAATGGAGTTCACTTACTGAAGCTATAAACAAGTACCATTCAGCTTTTCCCTTGTTAAGCCATGTTTTAAATCCATACTGGAAGTTTCTGATTACAGCACTCTATACCCGTGTCATATCTTCTAGACATGCACTGTTTCCAGTTGTACAAGCTGAGAAAGAAAGCAACAGAGATGTCAGCAATGAAACAAAACAAAGGGATCACAAAACTTTTGTATGTGCTTGTGAGTGGGTTCCATTAGGTATGCAAGAAGAATTTTTCTATGGTCATTTTAATACTATTTCTTTTGGAAACATATCCGATTTTAAACATAGAAAGGAGCAGGAGAGAAATCTAGGATATCTCTTAAAGGAACTTGGAATGAAAATCATTGAAACACCCAAAAGTCTGCAGGAGGTGATCAAAGATTGTGGAATAGGCAATCCTTCCTGCACTTATCCAAATGACGTTGTAAAGTTCATAGCAACTTATGATGTAGAAGATGGCCCTTGTCAGATTGGACAACTTGGTACCACACTGGAAACAACGAAATTCAGAACAGTACAGAATTTGAAATTGCTACTGACTTTCATGCAACAGTCTGATATATTTATCCAGACAATGCGACGCCTACCAATTCTTCTTACAAATGCAAATCATTTGAAAGTATTTTCAACTGAACATCCAGTTTTTTGTTTAGAGTATTGTTGGATGTTTCCACATGATAAAGATAAATTCATCCACAATGAATTTATCAGAATCTACCCTGTTGAAATACTGGTAGAACAAGGCTACATTAAGCCCTTTTGCATTACATCATTTATTGACATGATTCCAGACAAATTCAGACAAGTTTTATGTGGCAGACATGTAAGTATTCCTTGGGAAGAAAACTCTGAGAATTTTCCAAGTGCTGAATGGATTGCATGGTTTTGGAAATTTTTATCCGATTCTAATTTTGGAAATAGTTTTGAAGAAAACACAAAAAAGTTTTCAGACTGGGCTTTACTACCAGCAACAAATGGTAACCAAGAATCATCGTTGGTGCAAATTAGTAACTCATTCCTTCTTGTAGACGTCAACTCTTTCAAAGAAAATGAAAAACTAAAAGCAGCTGTATCTGAGTTTGAGCCATATTTGCTTGACAGAAAAGTTTTTGAAAAGATAGATTTGAGTTACAGCGAACGGAAGAATAATAAAACGGTCTTGGAAATTATATTCAAATTAAAGGAGTTAATTACAACCATCAGGAAACCCATGAGACTGTTGGATTTTTTGTTTTTCAAAACCAGACGTTGTTATTCTAGACATATAGAAACAGACACTGCTGTGTGTGCTTTAAAGTACTTTTCACATAGTGTTGATAGTACAGAATTTCAAGACAATGAAAGGGTGAAAACAAAGCTTACGTCTTTGCCTTTATTTGTGACTCTAAGCAACAACTGCATTTCTCTGGACTCAGTAAGACAAGTATTTGTTATACCACCAGGGATGCCAGTTGATGGATTAGATACTTTGGCATCACAAATGAGCGTAGCTTTCCTGAGGGAAATTCCACCCCTAAGTGATTTGTACACCTTTTTAAACCTGTCAGACATGGATGTCTCCAAGTTGTATTCTCACTTTTTATTACCCAATATTTCAAAACTACCTCGAGATGTTTGGTTACAGCACATCCTATACATCAGAGATCATGTGCTAATTATCATGTATGGTAGACAATCAGATGATACTCAAGCTGTTTTGTATGATCAGTTGAGAAACCTGGATTTCATTGAAACAGACAATGGCTACAAAAAATGCTCCGAATTTTACGACCATAATGATGATATTTTCAAGCTGTTGTGCACCGAGGATGAATTTTTACCACAGAAATTCAGAA
This sequence comes from Tridacna gigas, assembly GCA_945859785.2. Lineage (NCBI taxonomy): Eukaryota > Metazoa > Mollusca > Bivalvia > Cardiida > Cardiidae > Tridacna > Tridacna gigas. Next base: position 53,442,231 of record OX244038.2, read on the forward strand.
GTGACAAATGGCTTCGATTTTTAAAAAATCTTGGCGTACGTGATAGTGTAACAGATAGTATTCTGATTGAGTTTGCCAGGCGTGTAGCATCTTTCGATGTGTCCGATAAATGTTTACAACATAAATCAGAGAAAATAAGGAACCACTTTATCCAAAACATTACAAAATGGAAGAAGCAAACCCTTCACACCCTGGCTACTATTTGTTTCATATTGCCAGTCAAACTGAAAAAAGTGTATCAGACATTGTTTGCCCTTAAAGATGGTGATAAATTGATATGCATGCAGGATTCTGTAGAGTCCAAGCATGTAGAGTTGTGCTGGTCAACTTTGAGTGTACTTCCTTTTTTTGTTCCCAAAGGTTTTCATGAGCACCTTGGAATTCATATCCAGCCACCTTTAAAAGAAGTCCTTAAACATTGCCAAAATGTCTCAACTGAAATGAAAGAAAAACTCCCAGGAGGTCATGACAATGATATTAGACATTTGATGAACACATGGTACGCATTTCTTGAGACACACTCAAACACTTCGCTCACAAAGGATATGTTGCAGCCTTTCCCAATTATTCACCTACCATCTGAAGGAAAGATGGTGACAGTTGATGATATAGTGCTTGAGATAACTTCAACTGATGTTGTTAGACCCTATCTTTACAGAGCACCAGTTGAGTATGGCCCTTATTTTAATTTGTTTATGTCTCTTGGGACTTCAAAGGAAGTTAAATGTTATCATTACCAGAATGTTTTAAAGCAGATTGCGCTTCAGGCAGGAAAGAAAGAGATAACCCCTCCAGAGTTAAGGACTGTTCAATATGCCCTTTTGTGTTTGTATTCTTTGAAAAATTCTTCTGGGGATGAATTTACCAATCAGGCATTGTTTCTTCCAAATTCTGATAAGCTCATGCATCAGTCAACAGATCTGGTAGTCACTGATAATGGAGTTTTAAAAGATCGAATGGAAGAAATGAAAGAAATAAACTACTTTATTGGTTTTCATGAACTTGAGCTTCGACAAATAGATCCAGTTGACTTTGTTGCCAAAATTCCCAAAAGACTTCGTCCTAAATTGTTATCCAAAATTGTTTTTGAAAAGTTTGACACTGAGAACATGGAGGTTGTAGAGAACAGTAGAGCTGCATCACACCTTACCTCATTTATTCACTCAGATGAATTTGTTAGGGGTTTATGTCGGATTCTGAAAATGGAGTGTGACTATACGAAACAAACATTTGATCCAGTAGGAGAAGTTCAGAGAATCAAGGAAAGCATACTGCAGATTAGTTTCATTGAAGTCGTTGAGTTGAAAACCTACCTTGTGTATCAAGACAAAATAGTAGATGGCTCTTACAGATCTAGGAACTGTTTTTTGGAAGAGATAAAGAAGAAAAATTCCAGGTCAGTAAATTTCTACTTTAAGATGTCGCATCAGATTCTCAGCCAAAACCTTATTGCCTTGATATGTAAAAAGAATGGGCTTTCACATACAGTTTTGGAGTACACCAAGATACCATCAAGTATAGGGGCTATACTGATGGTGGTATCAATGATGAGGATGATAGATAATCCAGAAGGTATTGCTTCTCTGTTGGATGAAGAAAACTACCCAACACTGGATGCAGACATTGGGCTACATAGTTACTCAGTATTTCCAAGGCCTGGAACATATGTTGAGGAAAAATTTCTACCTTTCTTGGAGCAAGCTATGGATTACTTTGATGAAAGCGAGTATTTGAGTGTTGCAATGGAACTAGAAGATGAGGAGATGGATGCAGATGCCACAACTGAAGTTACTCCAGTTTACATATATGTGCACATCATCAAGGAAATACAGCCAGACTTTGCCGATAGGTCAGTCATTAACATCAAATACCTTGTTGATGTTGGAGAAAATGAGGTTGTTCAAATAGCTGGGTACCGCCTTTATAGGTTTGTTCGCCGTCAAGACCCAACAAGTGACTTGGCATCTTATACAGGGAAAACTCCTCAACGCTTCTTGCCATTTGATGAAAACTGTAGAAGGATAAGACATACACTCCAAGAAGGATGGGCACTGTCAGGTGAAGATAGACGTAGAGTTTTTCGACGTTTGTTGTTTCAGTGGCACCCTGACAGAAATCGAGGGTCAGAAGAGTATGCCTCAAGAGTGTTTAACTTTATAAAGCAGTCAATCCAAAGACTAGAGGATTGTGGAAGGTTAAGTGATGAAGATGAGGTTGATGGAAGATCAAGTGACTTCTCCAACTCAACTTACAACTGCATGTACAACAATATTAATAGGCGGGCTCAGTCTTATGCCCGAGCATATCATCACAACCTAGATGATTACAATAGGAGTTACAGAACAGGGAACTTCAGTCATAGACATGCGGCAAAGGCAGCAGTCAGGGATCCAACAGAGGCCAGACGATGGATGCAGCAGTCGAAAAGGGACTTCCAATCTGCCTCAAAATTTATTCCAGAAGCTGAGAGTCCTAAGGCATATAACTGGATATGCTACATGTGTCACCAGGTAAAAAAAAGGAAATTGTATATGTCAGCAATTAACTCTCCACATCATGGCAGAATGTTTCCCTTAAATGCACTGAAATCGGTGGCAGATAGCAATTTGAATCTGGCTTAAATTGTAGGATGTGTCTGTGATAGGGTAGAAAACATTGTGGGAAAAGAAGAATTTTCTCCTTTTCTCCCAAAATGTTTTTAAAAGTGTTCTTCCTAAGGGTCATTGAAATTCGTGATTCTATAGCAAAGGATATCAAATAATCAGATTTTTATCAAATAATCTTGAGATTTTTCACAAATCAAAGAAAAAACATGCTACAAAGTATTATGGGAAAAGTAGAACATTCCGGTAACAGGCATTTTCTCCGTTTACACTGATTAAGACAAATCCCATGATTTGAGTAAATGCTATGATTTTGCTAGTCTAAAATTTTGTTGTTTGATAAAAAGTAATTTTTCTTTTAATTCTATCAACTGAACACATTTTGGGCCCAGACTGATTGATTGAATGGTGTTTTATGACCCTTTCAACGTTATTTCAGTAATGTCATGGCAACAGCTCACATACATGTATTTGTGCACGTAGACCTGGGACATTTACAAGTAACAAATTTCCTGCATTTTGATTCTTTACCACACGACGAAAATGTAGACTTGCTGAAATTGAAAGCATTTGTAGACGACAATTTAAATGTGACTTAAATGATGGAGTTTGCCTTCGATAAGGTAGAAAGTATTGTGGAAAAAGGAGAAAAAGCTGGTTACCAGCATTTTCTCCTTTTCCCACGATGTTTTCAAAAGGCTTCTTTCTCATGATCGTTAAGAGGCGGTATTTTGTGGTAAATGTTTAATGACCTTGTGGAGGAAGCCTTTTGAAAAGATTTTGGCAAAAAGGAGAAAATGCTGGTAACAAACATTTCCTCCTTTTCCAACAAAGTTTTTTACCCTTCAAGAGACAAATTCCACTATTTGATTTTATACTTGAATCATATTATTTGATATATGGTCTACATACAATATAGATTTAGACATGTCAGAAATTGTCATCTGGTAAAGAGTTAATGAATGGTAAACATGTCAGAAATTGTCAAGTGGTAAGAGTTAATGAATGGTAAGGAAACAGTGATGATTTGAGGAAGCAGTTGCCCCTTCTGCAAATTCTGCGCAAAGTGTGTCAACGTGCTGTCAACTGCCTTGTGTTAACCCTTTACGATATGATTCCGAGTTTTAACGACCCATTCGAAAGAAAGCTTTTGAAAACATTGTGGGGAAAAAAAGAAAACTCTAATAACCATACTCCGTATCTCCTTCAACTCTGCTAGAATTTCCAAAAGGAAAAATGAGCGATTGATGGCACAGTAAGATGGTGTGCTGGAACCCATGATTGTCATTAACCTCGAGTCATTTGTCCGGGGTTGTAGGTATGACGCTCAACTGTCTCTATCAGTTTGTCTTTCAAAACACTTTTTAACTCTTCTGGCCAAAGGTCGGGAGAGCTTATGTCATGGGATGGTTTCTGTTGTCCCTTTCAGCATACTATTTCACAGCAACCAGTGGATGGAATTCAATGCATTTACCCCTACAAAGATTTTCAAAAGAGACAAAGGCAGCGGGAGATATAATGGTTCCTCAGATTACCATTTCGTTTATGACAAAATTATTTTTAAAGGAGTGGCCTACAAATTTATATGTTGAAGGTTTGAGTAAAACTGTTTTTCAGGCAAGTGAGAAGGCCATAAAAGCTGCCTGTTACTCAAGAAATGCCAATGTTGTATCCCTCCAGGATCACAACCTAGCGCAGCCAGCATCTTCACTATCTCCTGAACTGGCAGCTCTTGTAAGTACCTTACATATTTGTATCAAGTGGTTCTTTATTGAAAATTCATTCCTATACCACATGTACCTATACCCTGCCCTGTGTTTAAATCACCCTGAGTTAGACAAATTGTTGAAACACTGATAAAAAAGACGAATATATTGGTAGCCTAAAATTTCTCTGCTTTCCAAAATGCTTTCACATTTTAGGGGAAAATAAGTATATACATGTATGTATATGGCAGCCAGCATTTTCTCCTTTTTCCTCAATGTTTTCAAAAGCAGGGATAAGCAGTTAACTCCACCACACAACAAAATTTAGGCCTGGTCCAAATTGAAAGCATTTGCAGATGACATTAAATGTTACACAAAACATAAAACTTATTGTTTAGAGGGTAGAAAACAATGTGGGAAAAGAAGAAAATGCTGATTACCAGTATTTTCTTCTTTTCCCACAATGTTTTCAAAAGACACCTTACCCCAGGGTCGCTTTAACTCGAGATTGTGTGGTAAAGAGTTCACCCTTTTTTTTTTCTTAGTCAGAATGGATTCAAGATATCTGCTTGTCAGACATTTTGAATTTAGAATTTCTGCTTGTTTTTTTTTTTTTGGTTTGGAGCTTACCCCTTACCCCAGGGTCGTTGAAACTCGAGATTGTGTGAGAAAGAGTTAACCTTTTTTTTTCTTAGTTGGAATGAATTCAAGATATCTGCCTGTCAGACATTTTGAATTTAGAATTTCTGCTTTTTTTTTTTTTTTTTTTTTGGTTTGGAGCTTAAAGTCAAATGCTACTGGATGTTCTGAAAAGAATCTTCATTAAAGAAATTGAAGAACTGAAGTTTTTTCATTAATGACCTTTTTTTTTTTCAAAAAAAGATTAACAGGAGGCCAGTTTTAATTAACCTTCCACCAAATGACCAACTTCAGGTGCATCAAAATTTCAAGCTTTTTTTACCCCAGCAAAAACGTAAATAAACACTGGAGCTACAATTATATCATCGTCTGAAAATGCTTATCAATTGGGACCGATGTAAACTTTTGTCGTCTGGTAGAGTGAAAACCAAATTTTGTATATGGGTTATTCTCATTGCAATATATTTTGAGTTCGCCATTGGTTAAGATCTATTGATATTCTTGAGATATTGACTTTTGAAATTGTGATAATTAGATTCTTTGCTTTTTGTCAAATTATTTTAGTGCTTATCAGCAAGATGAAGCCAAATTTCTGATATGGTTTGAAATCAGTTGATCAAGAAAAGTATTCTGAAGTTTAGATATTATGTTTTGTCTCGCATTTATGATTGGCTGCCATCAGGTAGCACAGTTTCTTCAGACACATCATATTTTTTTTTTTTTGAAAGATAGAAACACCTTAAAGACTTTTCCACATATTCCCAAGTTGTAATGACCCCGGTAGATTAGACTTTGAAAACATTGTGAGAAATGGAAAAAATGCTGGTATCCCTTTCCCAGTTTCCTTAAAGAGAATAATTTTAGCAACATTTGTTTTATGCAGATGCTTTGGTCTAATCCAAAATTTTGTCCTTTGGTAAAGAGTTAAACGACTTCTACTCCTAAACCATTTGGAGGTTTTCACAGGAAGACCCTCTACCATTGGTACTCAATTAAACAAGATGGCCACCAGAGCTAAAACTGAAAAAGACGTTCCCCCTAAATCAGTGTTAGGGTTTCTAGATAATGTCACAGAAATGTTCCTTGCCAGACATGGTCTCAATAGCTTTACACTTAAGCATTAGAGTGCGAAATAAACCTTCTAGACATTTTCATCCTAGAAATACGACCCAAATAATTGCAATTTCATAGTTGCCTTTGTCTATTTTGATTCAGCAAAGTGGACAGTATAGATCAAAGATCAGGCTGCAACTATAGTCGTGAAAGGCGCTTTATGGGTTAAATGCCCACAAATAGGTTCTCCACATAAGTGTTTTTTTATAAAATTACTCCAAACGGTTCCGCTGAACAGACAAAAGCATTTCATTTGTACAACTGCAACCAGGTCTGCGATACAGAACCAGCATGGCCTTCATGTTTCATTTTTCTTTTGTTTCCAATTCTTTTCAGTTTATAGTGAAACCGCTTTAACTTGTCACTTAACCCTTTCCCAAAAAAGCCCTGGTTTTCACGTGTCTGCAGTACAAGTCTTTTGAAAACACTGTTGGAAAAGGAGAAATTGCTCGTAACGAGCAATTTCTCCTTTTCCCACAGTGTTTTCTACCATTTTTGATAACTTTCTGCCATTTTCATCAAATTTAAAATTGTCATCTGCAAACTCTTTCAATTTGGACCAGTCCAAAATTTGTCGTTTGGGAAAGGGTTAATGAATATTCTGTCTTTTTAGGAGAACTTATTATAGATCTCCGATAAATTTACTGTTTTAAAGGCCGTTTACTTCGGGATCATGTGTCCAGGTAATTTACCTCTACACCATGGACAAGGTGACAAGATCACAAATATATTAAACATTTGAACTCTGTTTAGAACGAGGCAAATACCCAAAAAACCTAACATGGTCACAGAAACAAAATAATTACAACTTAACCCTTTACTGCACAATGACGCCTTTTGACGCCCCTGGGAAAGAAGCCTTTTGAAAACATTGTGGGAAAAGGAGGAAATGCTGGTAAACAGCATTTTCGCCTTTTCCAACAATGTTTTCTACCCAACAAAGCAAGCTGCACCATTTGAGCCACACTGAAATTGTCGTCTGCAAATGCCTTCAATTTGGACAAGGCTAAAGTTTTGTCATCTGGTAAAGGGTTAAAGGGGTTTCACAATACGTTCTCACATATGACACTGCCTGTACTGACATGATATTGAATTGGAATATTAACCCTTTACAACACACACCTTATGTGTCAACATCGTTTGGCTCGGGATATCACTTCTATAGCTCCTACTACTGAAAACGGCGCACGTGATAAATCGAGATACGCCGGCTCAATTGAAAAAGAAACTACACCCTCTTCCCAAAACTTAACCGAAGAAGCCAGTCAAGAAATACCTAGGGCGGGTCCTTCTACCCGTATTCGGAAAAATTCAACCAATGAAAATGGTGCTCAGTGTCAGAGTAATGAATATGCAAATTCAGTATGTGACGATTGATGTGAAGGCCAGGATCCCAGGGACAGCGATACAGACTATTCTTTTTTTAAGATTATTTCTTGGAATATTGCTGGTTTAAAAAAATATTCACAAGATACCGAATTCAAAAACTTTTTGAAAACTTTCAATACTATTCATTTCTCTGAAACATGGGCTGATAAAAAAGATGAATTTGTGAACTTTTTAGACGATTATAGGTATTTTGATGTAATAAGAGATAGGAAAGAAAAGGCAATTCGAAATAGCGGTGGTATTTCAGTTTTTATTGAGAGCAATGTCTTCCGGAAATTTTTTGATTGTAGATTACATGTGGAATTTCCGGAATGTATTGCCTTTTTATTAAGAAATACATTAGTTCAAGTTTTTGGAAAAAATGTTATTCTGCTATTCGTTTATATATCACCTGAAGGTTCGATTGTCTATGAAAATGAAAGTAGCAATGGTATTGAATTACTGTACGAACATATTCTTTTGTTACGTAACGAATTTCCGGAATGTTTATTATTTTTAGCTGGAGATTTCAATGCAAGAACTAGAGATTTACTGGACTTTATATCAGATGATTCACTAGAATTTATCTTTGGGGATGTTGCCTATAGTAATGATCCCCTTAACCTACTTGAATTTCCAAGAAAAAATAAGGATTCTAAATACAATAGTTTTGGTATATCCCTTGTAGAAATGTGCAGTGTTTTAGATATCCACATTCTGAATGGAAGAGGTTTTCAAGACAGACAGGGCCATATTACTTGTATCTCCGGTAACGGATCTTCAGTAGTAGACTACTGTATAGCTTCTAGTGATCTTTTCCAGTTTGTTGTAAACTTTGAAGTCCTAAATAATAGTAATTCTGATCATTTTCCCCTGAGTTGTTCGTTGAAATTGCCTGTCATTACTGATTATAAATCAAATGACGAGTCTCCAGACAAATACATAAATAATAATGAATATAATACATTTAAACCATTAATTAAATTTTATTGAAATGAAAACAAACGTGATAGATACGTTTCCTTATTCAATTTGAAATTTACTCTTAGCTATGATGATATTGTATATTTGATCGGTACAAACATAAATCAAGTAATTTCCATGTTCAATGATATGTACACACAGACCGCCACCGAATTAAATATGAAATGTAAAAGCAAACCAATTAATCTAGAATATAGTCAAGCTAAAAAACAACCAGTATGGTGGGATGATGAGTTACAATCTTTAAAAGACATAAAATATGCATCCTTAAAATTGTTTAGAAACACCAATACTATAAATGATCTCAACGTATATAAAGACAATAAAAAGGAATTTAAACTAGCGTGTAAGAAGAAAAAGAATATATTATGCGCAAAAAGTAGACAAGAGTTGATAGCTTGTAGAAATGACCCGAAAGCATTCTGGAATATACTCAGAAAGAGGCTTAATCCTAAGGCAGTGCAGCCTAGAATCTCGGGTCAGGCTTGGTTTATTCATTTTTCTAACCTTTTGATGAGCAATGAAATATTTGATTATAACTTTGAAGACCTGAACCCAAATAATGATAATAATGATATTTTAAATACACAGATTTTAGAAAATGAAACACATACAGCTATTAAAAAGATAAACCCGAGTAAATCGCCTGGACCAGATGGTATTCTTGGACACTTTATTACGTCAACACAACATGTGACTATCCCAATTTTAACTAGACTCTTCAATGCTATTTTTAACAGGGGTGAACTCCCTAAACTTTGGCCAGAGAATATTATTTGTCCGATACATAAATCTGGATCGTTAAAGGATGCAAATAATTATCGTGGCATCTCTCTTAGTAATATCCTATACAAAGTTTTTGCCAATATTCTAAATACGCGTCTATGTCGATGGTCCAATGAAAATAAACTAGTAGATGAAGCTCAGACTGGTTTTAGAGCTGGTTATTCAGCAGTAGACAATATGTTTATCCTACATGCAATGATTCAGAAATATCTTTCTAAACGAAAAGGCAGATTTTATGTTCTTTTCATTGATTTTGAAAAAGCATTTGATAATATATCACATAAAAAGCTATTTGAAAGTTTATCTAGTAAAGGCGTTAATGGAAAATTTTTGAACCTCCTCTTAGAGATTTATAAGAAAAACAACTCCTGCGTTAAAGTGGCAGATTCCTGTACTACTTACTTCCCCTGTCAGAAGGGAACTCGACAAGGGGATACCTGTAGTCCCCAAATTTTCAGTCTTTTTATAAACGATCTCTGTAGTAATGTGGGCATTAATTCGGACACTGGTATATTTATTAACTCAAACATTCCTAAAATAACTTACCTTTTATTTGCTGACGATGTTGCTTGCCCGGCTGACACAGTGGTACAGCTTCAGCGCCAGATAGACAAAGTTGAAAATTTCTGTAAGGACACTGGCATGCAAATTAATGTTAAAAAGACCCAAATTGTTATATTTAGGAAAGGGGGTAGATTACGAAAAAGTGAAAAATGGAAATTTGGAAGTAAACCTTTATCTGTAGTTAGTTTTTATAAATATATGGGAATACTTTTTACTCCTAAATTGAAATGGACAAAGGCTCTTCGAAATCTATCTGCACAAGCAACTAAAACGTTAAACTGCCTTCGTGTATATAACTACCAATATGGGACACTCTACTACCAAGATCATTTTAAGGTATTTGACGCAATGGTTAAACCAATACTTTGCTATGGGGCAGAACTTTGGGGCTATACATATAGAGACATCGTAGAAAGAGTACATATCCAAACCTGTAAACAGTTTTTAGGCGTCGGTAAAACTACTTGTAATGCTATGGTTTTGGGTGACTGTGGTAGATATCCTCTATGTTTAGATTATTTTGTCAGATTCATCAAGTACTGGTGTAAATTACTACAGATGCCGAATAATAGATACCCAAAACAATGTTATTTAATGCTCAAATATTTGGATGAAAATAATAAACATACATATGCTTCTGAAGTAAGAAAATTTTTGTTTAGCTATGGATACGGTTTTATTTGGCTATCTCAAGATATAGGCGATACAAACAGTTTTATCAAAGAATTCAGAATTAGAGTTAGGGACATATTGCAGCAAGACTGGCATAATAGCCTAATTAGTTCTTCAAAAGCTAATTTATATAGTCAATATAAGTCATTATTGAATGTAGAAAGTTATATTTCATTTAATTTTCCATTTCATCTCGGACAAGCATTTGCAAAATTCTGATGTTCCGATCATAAATTGAATATTGAAGTTGGCAGGCATTATAATATACCTAGAGAAGAACGTATTTGCTCTTTTTGTCTTGAAAACTCTTCAATTTCAGTGATAGAGGACGAATTTCATGTCTTCTTTCAATGTAAAAAATATGACTACCGTATATGCTCGACTATAAGACGCCTTCGCTTATAAGACGCTCCCCCAACTTCATGATTCAAAATCGGGGATTTCATTGATGACCTCCTATAAGACGCAGGTAGACTTCACACTGATCATAAGAATGCTAAAATTTTGAGTATTCAGCCGGAAATACGCCTCGCAGACATTACGGTCTATCGGAGTTGCATCATTCCCTAAATACATCTCTTGTATCTTAGCCGATCGTATCTTGATTCAAGTCCAATTTCTTTATAAAATTGAGAAAAAGCAACTTGAAAAGAATGTAATGCATTGTCCAAAACACTCACATTTTTTGTATAAATAATCCTATCAGGGAAATTAGGCCTTCGATGGTTTACTCAAAATTGTTATTTATCAGTGGGTGTATAAAGTTTACCTCGACAGCGAAGAGTTACATTACAGGATCAAAGTACTCTGGTATCTTACACCCAGCACAATGTGATTTAACACTTTACCAAACGACAAAATTTTAGACTTGTCCAAATTGATAGGATTTGAAGGAGAAAAAGGTAACTGTGACTCAAAAATTGAAATTTGTTTTACTAGCGTTTTCACCTTTTCCCACAATGTCTTCAAAATTCTTTTTCTTTCGATTTGTTAATAATCGAGATTTTTGGTAAAGAGTTAAATATCTACATGGCCAGGATAATTTTTGGTCGTTAAATCATTGAGCTATCGAAATGGAGACCTTGATGCTTTCTGATTTAATCTGAATAATTGTATAATCAGCTATCCTGGTCGTAAATTAAAGCTAATTGTTAATCTCTGGTGTTATATCAGCACTAATTTATCGATGGGATGCTTGGTCAGTTCAAGCTGTGAAAGTTTGACATCTAGCTGTTAATCTCATTAAAAACAGGTGTTGTCTGTGTCGTAAAACACAGACTGCGATCACAACCCTTTACTTCCTTACCTCGATGATCACCCGATAAACACTACCAAATTTCTATTTAGATAGAAATATTTGGGAATATTTGCCTCTGTTAGGTTACTTGTGTTATTACATCATTTTAATTCATCTCAATGATCAAAGTTACCAATAATGAAAAAAGTATGAATTCATCATTAAATTTAAGATTTGCCAAAAGGGTCAATTAATACACTTGGTACTTTGATATGTATCACAGTCAACTCGAGGGCCGTATTATACACTGGGTGGAACAACAACAAGAGGAATACCCGATGGATTTAAAGCTAAATTAACAAGTAAAACACACAAAAAAGTTTGTTCCAAACTTTTATTTCTTCACATTGACGGCAATTACAACCATTTCTGAGACACTTAAAACTTTACATCAGCGTGACTAGATCGGGAGGTGGTAGTATCTCTTCGTGTTGGTGGGCAGGTAAGTAGGTTCCCCAGATGGAATTTTATAAAGTCCTTTGATTATGCGCATATAAGACGCTCCCCCTACTTCAAGCTCAAAATTCTAGGGAAAAAAATGCGTCTTATAGTCGAGTATATACGGTATTATAGGAAAATTTATCTTGGACATAACTATATTTGTAATACTGAAATGTTTATTTTATTTATGGCCAGCAAACAAGAGTTTTTACTGTTAAATATATGTAAGTTCGTCCATAAAATACTAGAAATTAATAAGAATAGGATGTAATACAAAACTCGTGACAGAAAGATTTTGGAATGGGTAACATCTTAAGAATTTGCAGAATATAAAATATAATACAAAAACGGAAGGGATAGGGAGCCTTGTGGAGAAGGAGAAAATGATAGTATTCAGTATTTCTTCCCTCTTCCCCAATGTTTTCTAAGCCTTCCCTTGCAGTCCGTTAAAGGCCAGGGTTATTTGGTAAAAAGTTTGAGTTTGAATACTCAAAAAGCTTTTTATTTTTTTATATAATGTGCTATGTACTATAATGTAACTACAAACGTCTTATTACGGTTGTTTACCGGACAATCCCTTTGTTTTGAGGTTTTGAGTTTAATTATTAATAATTGCCCGAAGACATTGTGAGGAAAGGAAAAAATGCTTGTAGCAGGCGTTTTCTCCTTCCATTACAATGCTGTTTACTTGCTGTAAGGGAGACTTATTATTGTCGCTATAATTAACTATTTGAACATTTTCCACATTCGTAATTATCTTTGAGGCTGGAGTAGATCAGGACCACACTGCTAAAACTAGCTGTCTGATCCTTGGTATGTACTTTTTACGCTCCTATATATTCTTGGCAGGGGTAAATATGTAAGTCCAAGAATTTTTTATTTTGTTTGTTGTTTATGGATAATATTCCTGCATTTGTTTGAATTTGATTGAATACTTGTAATTATGCCTCTCTAAAATGCCTTACAGATCTGCGAATGTGAATGTATATTTTCATATGACAGGGTCACCAATTATATACATGTATATGTGTGTGCATCCAGATAGGATTGTTCCCATCTATCTCATTATCAAATAGGCAATGTGGGAAGAGGGAAATACGCTGTTATCTGGCTTTTTCCTCTCCCCACACTGTTCTTCTATGTTATTAATGAGTTATTTTTAGAATTGAGGGTACGTTTCAGGTACTTTCCGATTATATTTGATATTTTCCGTATAATAGCTCGTGTGCCATTTGTCAATGTGTTTGACTTAATTATTCAAAGAGCTGTGTGGGAGGTGGAATTTTTAATATAAATTTTAGAATCTCTTCCCCTCACATAGGTCTTTGGCCTGCATGTATTTTTATTTCTTGCAGTTTCAAAAGGTTGTCTGTTTATTAATAGTGTCTTTCATGTCTTTTTGTTGAAGGGAATTGTATTAAATGGTATATATTGTATGCTGGGCCAGAGGCCTAAATACTCAATAAACTAATTGAACTAGATAAACGTTTCATTTTCAGTTTATGTTATTGTTTATGTTTGGAAGAATAGGTTTAAAATGACACACCGTGACGAGATAATTTATAAACCCAACCCGATAATGTTTATATTATCTCATAATGGTTCATGGTTTTAAATATGTATTCCAAAAAACCAAAAAATAATATTAACCGTTAATGAAAGGCTTATCGAGTTGGAGTTATATGAATTTGCTTGTTTACACAAATATTTGGGCAATTCTGTAGCAAAAGGGAGCTTAATGCATCTCCGTAATGCATGATACCAAGCAAGTTATCACATGGTCATGGATCCATAAAGTCCATTTTGTCTAACAACTGACAAAATCATGAGGTAAGCTGGTCCTTGGACATTCAGAAAATTGACTAATAGCAAAAAAATTGGGTCCAGGTCAGCCTGCATGAACTGCGGAGGCTGACCTTGGTCGATACTTTTTGCAGATACGTTAAGCCCCCTTTTCACAGAGCATGACTCATCTTAATTTCTACAGGCCAGCCAGATGGAATCACATTTGGGAAGACACACAAGAATGCGATATCCAGAGAACAGGGCCTCAAATCCTAACATTCCAGCAGACACCTTTACAAAAAGTGATGCAGAAAAAGCCATAGAATTAGCAAAACAAATAATTGAGGCCTCAAATGACTTTTTATCATAGTTCTACAGGGAGTGTGTCAACTCTTTATCCAAAGAAAAAATTATAGACTGGTCCAAATTGAAAACATTTGCAAACCACATGACATATTTAATGTAGCTCATATTATGATTTCTATTTTTGATGGGGTAGAAAACATTGTGGGAATAGGAGAAATGCTGGTTACCAGCATTTTCTCCTTTTCCCAAAATGTTTTCAAAAGCCTTCTCTTTCAGCGATATTAAAAAGTCTGGATTGTGTTGTAAAGTGCTAAATGAATGCTGTATTTTTATACTTTTGATATTTAGCAGATACATGTACAGAGAATGTATATAAAGATTCCAAATATACGATGTAACACTGAATGCTGTATCTGTATACTTTGGTAAAACAGATGTTTTATTGGAACACTGAAATTAGCCTGTCCATCAATCAGTGGGCATACAGATAGCCGAAGTTGTCACATTCACCTCTCTCTGTTTGTATTGAAACTTTGTGCAATGATTAACAGGAAACCGTGAACGAGGAAGAGTTAAAGTTATGACTGTCCCTGTTTCAGCGTAACATATAATTGTATATTCCTAAACCAGTATTTATTTGCATGTGTAATTTGCTTTTTTTTAAATACTTTTCTCAAACAGTTTCTAAAAGCTTTATTGGTAGGGTATTTAACCCTTTACCACACAATCCTGACTTTTAGCGACCCTGGGGTGGAAGGCTTTTGAAAACATTGTGGGAAAAGGAGAAAATGCTGGTAACAAGCATTTTCTCCTTTTCCCACAATGTTTTCTGCCCTATTAAGGACAAATTTTATTATTTGGGCCACATTTAATTTGTTAAGAGTTAACTCTTTACCAAACAACCAATAGACTTTTCCAAACTGAAAGCATTTGCAAACGACAAATGTAAATGAAATGATGGAATTTGTTTGTTATAGGGTAGAAAACATGGAGAAAAGGCTGGTTCCCATTTTTTTCTTCTTTTTCCCACAATGTCTCTTTCTCCGGGCAGTTAAAACTGCAGATTTTGCGGAAAAGGGTTAAACATAGGATCTTTTAGTGGGAGATTAATTTTTGTATCGCTTTGTTTTGTGCAGAAACTTGAGTTGTTATTTTGTTTGCGTATAATTGTTCACGGATAACTGAACGTTGGAAAACATGGTATAATGTACAGCAAGAGAGCATGGTGCATTGAAATTGGCTTAAAAATGAGTGGTACTCTTTGAAAAGAGAGTTTAATGCATCTCCGTGATGCCCGATGTGAAGCAAATTATCAGAAAATTCGTGATCCAGAAAATCTTTTATGTCTAGTAACCAGCTGAATCATGACGTAAACTGGTCCTTGGACATCTGAAAACTAACCAATAGCAGGCTGATCTGGGTCAATACTTTTTGCAGACGCATTAGATGCCCTTTTCTCAGAGCAGGACTAAAATTCAGTTTATGACCACGTTGCTTAACTCTTTACCACACAACAAAATTTTAGACTCAACCAAATTGAAAGCATTTGCAGACGACAAATTAAATGTAGCTCAAATGATGATTTGATGTCTTTGATAGGGTAGAAAACCTTGTGGGAAAAGGAGAAAATGCTGGTTACCAGCATTTTCTCCTTTTCCCACAAGGTTTTCAAAAGCCTTCTTTTTCAGGTTCGTTAAAAGTCGGGATTGTGTGGTAAAGGGTTAAATCTTGCAGACTGCCAGCGACCACTAATTGTTTTTACATGATTATTTTCATGCATCACACTTTTGTAACAAGATTAGTACACGATTTTGCAAATTATAGATTGTAAACTTTGTCCCACAACGTTTGTATATATGTAAATTTATCTTGAGCAAATATTAATAGTTTCTGTTTGTAAACTTTGTTTTTCATATTTTTTCAAAGTACTTTTTTATGAATTAACATAACGTTGCTGTACATAGTGACCAGTGCAAGAATGTGTTCGCTAAATTAGAATTGTTTTTATGACACCAGACAGAACAAGGCACTGTTTTATTATAAGATTATTGTTTTCCTTTGTATTTTAATTCTTTTCCAAACAATAAAATTTTGGACCAGTCCAAATTTTATAGCATTTGCAGAAGACAAAATAAACACGACTCAAACATTAAAATTTGATTTGGGAAGGGTAGAAAACATTGTGTGAAAAAGAGAAAATGCTGGTAACCAGCAATTTGTCTTTTTCTCACAATGTTTTCAAAAAGCTTTTTACTTCAAGTTTGTTAAAACTTGCGATTGTGTTGTAAATAGTTAAACCATTTTACTTTATGATGATTTATGAGTGTCAAACACAGATTCATGTTGATGATTAGCACAGTTGCATGCATCTCTTTAGTTTGAACTTTGTATTGCATTAGATCTGACTCTTTTTAAGTAAGTTCCAGTATGCATTTCTATGCAATATATCTTTTTATCACATAGGATAACTTACCTTGTTTTCAGTGTAATACCCATCACAAATTTTCTTCTTATACAAGTTTGATATATCACATTCGTGTCACATCATTTTTGACGTCATTTTGTACTTATTTTATAGCAGTGAGTGGATTTTGTATGGATATTAGCGCATTGTGTATCCATAGATGGTTCTGTATCTTCTTATCTATAATTTGTGAAATATCATTATGTGATAAAAAGAATCTGGCCTTCGTTGGCTTTTTAGATAAAGTTTTATTACCGGTAATCTCATCCAGAAGAATTGTTATAAAGCTCATGAAAGGCTCACTTTACCCTTTTGAAAACCTTGTGACAAATGGAGCAATTTTGTTAAAACATTTGGGTTTTCATATTTATTAATGCCTTCAATCCAAACACCAGCTATGCAAACTTTTCAGAAATTTTCCCCCAATCCTTTCCATATACATGCATTATGTTTCTCTTCTTGCCAAGCTAGATGTATAACTTTCAGAATCTTGAAGAAGCTCAGATCTTTCTGATTTCCCAAACTTTCGTGACATATTGTGCAACTTCACAAATTCACTCATGTACACCAATTTGATTCTTACTTTTTTTATTCCGCTCATGTAGGGGAAATAAAATGACCAACATGCCCATGTATATTTGACAAGTACTAGTAATTAATGTATTGATTTCTTATCAAAATATACGGAAGATATTTTGACTTTAATGTTGCCAAACCTTTATGGATGGCATGGATTCACAAATAAGGGTTAACTCTTTACCAAAAGACATTTTAGACTGGTCCAAACTGAAATCATTTGCAGACAACAAAGTGAAAGTAGCTCAAATGATGTTATCTATCTTTGATATGGTAGAAAACATTGTGGGAAAAGAAGAAAATGCTGGTTACCAGCATTTCCTCCTTTTCCCACAATGTTTTCAAAAGCTTCTCCCTCAAGTTCGTTAAAACTCAAGATTGTGGAGTATTTTTTTGTGTACCTCCAAAAGGTTTGATTCTCCCAGGAGATGTCATAGTTTTAACATAGTGAAATAGAGTGACATCTCTTGTACACGTAAAAACTATTAAATTTAGCTTACCGATATTTTCTAGTTTGTGTTATTGTTATTTTGAAATTAATTTTTTACTTAATTGAGCTAACACATTATTCATAATGACAAGTGGATTCATGTATAAGTAATTATCTGTATAAATTTTGAAGTTTGTTAACCAGGAAAGGCTTGATATTATGAAGGATCATAATGATCACTGATTTTATCAAGGGATGTGCTAATGTTTATAGTAATAAGATAATTATGCTTAAATTTCATCGGAAAATTAAAAGTTTGCTTATTCTTGTTTTTACGTGTTTCATTTTCACCTCACCGAGCTCAGTTGTTTTGAAGTGTTCCTTTTTCACCTCGCCGAGCTCAGTCGGTAGCCTACAGGAATTGAGGGGGAAACAGGGGGTCACTAGTTTGATCCCCAGCTCGGACATTTTCTTTCCAAGAAATGATTAGTCATTGTGACAGGATTTGTTCCTCTCTCACCGCTGATCATTGTTTCGGAGATGGCTATGTGGGAAAGCAGCCAGTAACTTGGAAAGAATATTGTGTGGAGTACTCGTAAAAGAAAGTCTAGGAAAGCATGGATAGGTGTACTGGCCACGGCAATACAACTTAAATTATGTTGAAAATGGCGTTTAACTCTATACCAGACGACAAAATTTTAGCCTTGTCCAGATTGAAAGCATTTGCAGACGACAATTTCAATGTGGCTCAAATGGTGCAATTTTCTCTTGATAGGGTTGAAAACATTGTGGGAAAAGGAGAAAATGCTGGTTACCAGCATTGTCTCCTTTTCCCACAATGTTTTCAAAAGGCTCCTTTCTCAGGGTCATTAAAAGTCGGGATTGTGTGGTAAAGGGTTAACACCATACAATTAATCAATTCTTGTTCACCTCATTTCATTGTATATTTATCTAAAATGGCTATTCCTTGTAAAATAAATGGGGACATTTTCATGTCAGGTACATGAAGCTCAAATTTTGCAATCTAGCCCAAGGCTGTTTTGATCAAAGAAACTTGCTCGGTATTGGTAAGTGCACCACACGACAAAACATGTCCAAATTGAAAGAACAACAGATTACCAAGTAAATGTGATTTAAATGATGGGAGTTTGTCTTTGACAGGGTAGAAGGCATAGTGGGAGAAGGAGAAAATGCTGGTTACCAGCATTTTGTCCTTTTCTTACTTTGTTTTCAAAGGCCCTCTTCCTCCTGGTTGTTAGAAACTGGGAATGTTTGGTAAAGGTGCTTGTTCTTTGTGGTATGAGTTTGATTTTCACTGTCCACCCAGGCTCCAGAATGTTACCCGTAGTACTTTGTTGCACTTTAGATACAAGGACAAAAGTCATTTACAATATTTGAAGGCATCTTGACCATTGAACTGGTCCCCGTTTTAGATACATATATTACAACTGGCACAGGCTATTGTGTCGTTGCTTTACATTGGGCCACATGTATATCAAAGAATGGCCAATCAGAAAAGCTTACACATTTCCAGTTTGGCTGTATAGGTAACACTGCAATATTCTGCACAATTTGAAATTGGTAATCGAAACTAAAAAGAATATCAGCAGACATAAACATTAAAAGACGATACCAGAAATACAATTCACTTACTCATAACGTCAAAAATATTGGAAAATCTCCTGCTCAGGAAGTGAGAGTGACCTCCCCTGAATCTCTAATAGTCTCGCAACATGGCTGTTCTAAAAATAGACGGGCAGAATTCCGCCCGTTTTTAATAGCCTGTACACCTGCTGTATCAGGGGAGGTAATCAATCTACTTGACCATTAACCTGCTATACAAGTTAACTCATTATCAGACGACAAAATTTTGGACTAGACTCTGCTCTGTCATCTCACAAAGATGGACAGAAGTGTGACATATTCTTTCAAATCGGACAATGGATTTGGGAGATGACTCTAGTACATGTGGCCTTTAAATATCCGCTGTCAGTTTGATTACTGGAACTTCTGCTATGCAGTTTGTCTCATAAAGGTTAACAAGTGAAATATTTATAAAATCACACAGTAAGTTTAATAAACATTGGGCAGACACAATATCAGTACAGGTGACCTTTAAAATCCTGCAGTAACTTTGATCTTTGAGACTGGCATGTGAAACCTCAGCTCCACCTCTACTCATCAAGGTGGACATGTGTGAAATTGTATCAAAATCAGACAAGGGGTTCAGGAGAAATGGAGTAGCCAAGATGACAGTACATGTGACAATTGAACCCCTGTGACCTACACCGTGGAGAATGTCATCTCATCAAGAAGGATATGGCTGTGTGTGAAATATTTGAGTCATGCCCTGTGAAAAGGGGGTTTGATGCATCTGCAAAAAGTATTGACCTAGGCCAGCCTACGCAGGCTGGCCTGGGCCGAAACTTTACGCTATTGGTCAAAGGACCAGTCTACCTTTTGATACAGTCGGTTGTTAAATGTATTGGATTTTATGGATCCCTAACTGTGTGATAACTTGCTTGGTATCGTGTGTAATTGGAGAGGCATCAACCCTTTACCACACAGTCCCTAGTTTTAAAGACCCTGAAGAAAAAGCCTTTTGAAAACATTGTGTGAAAAGGAGAAAATGCTGGTAACCAGCATTTTCTCCTTTCCCACAATGTGGTCTACCCTTTCAAACAAAAATTTCCTAACCTCTGCAACATTTTGTTTGTCGTCTGCAAATAGTTTTAATTTGGATCAGTCTAAAATTTTGTTGTTTGGTAAAGAGTTAAGCCCCTTTTTGCCAAAGCATGGCTTATTTTTAAAAACTGAGAAGAGTTATAGAGAATTGTCGGACATGTTGGAAATCATTAGCAAGAAAAGAATAGACAAACAAGGTCTACTTCAACATTCACTGTTGTGACTGAAATACACTACTTGTGAATAAGTGGAGTGACTCTTTGCCATGACCGAAATACACTAAGTGAAAATTGTGAATAAGTTGGGTGCCTCCTTGTTGTAACTGAAATACACTGCAAGTGAGATTTGCGAATAAGTGGGCTGTCTTCATGTCATGACATAAATACAATGCTAGTGAAACTTGTGAATAAGTGGGGTGTCTCCATGTCATTAAACACCATGCAATCATTCAATCAACAGCACATAGAGATGTTGAACAACCAGCTTTTAAAATCAGTAGTACACTTCTTTATTATTTGAAAGTAAATGTATGAATTTTAAACAGTGAATGGAATGTAAACATTCAGCGAATAAAAACAACAGCAATGCCTGGCACAAAAATATACAAGTTCATGTTATAACTTGAGTGACAACAAGGTTACCTAATAACAAGGGGGCCATTGGCCTTAAAATGCTCACCTAAGTAAAAGCATCTATGGTTGATAAAGCTGAAGAAATCCAGGTTTTAATGATGTAAAAGATGCTAGTGCAAGTGACCTACTTTTTGACCCAACATGATCCAATTTTGAACTTCTTCAAGAAACACTCTGACGAAGGTTTATGAGTATCAGACTGAAAATGTGCCCGCTACGGTGCACATGTTTTTCAAAGATTTAGCCCAGTGGCCTACTTTTTGACACGACATTACCCCTTTTCAACCTAGTTCAAGATATCAAAAAAAAAAAAAAAAAAAAAAAACATCCTGACCAAGTTTCAGGGGGTATCAGACTGAGAATGTGGCCTTTACAGTGCACACAAGGTTTTTCTATGATTTAGCCCAGTGATCAACTTTTTGACCCAACATGACCCAATTTTGAACTTGTCCGAGATATCATCAAGACAAACATTCTGACAAAGTTTCATGTGTATCGGGCTCAAAACGGCACCTAGGGTGCATGCAAGGTTTTTCTAAGATTTAGCCCAATGACCTACTGTTTTACCTGACATGACCCCATTTTGAACTTGGCCAAGATATCATCAAGACAAACATTCTGACAAAGTTTCATGAGTATCAGGCTGAAAAAGTGGCTTCTAGAGTGCACACAAGTTTTTTTCTAAGATTTAGCCCAGTTACCTACTTTTAGACCCCACAGGACCCAATTTTGAACTTGTCTGAGATATCATCAAGGCAAATATTCTGACCCAAGTTTCATGAGTATCAGACTGAAAATGTGGCCTCTAGAGTTCACACACGGTTTTTTCTTTAAGATTTAGCCTAGTGACCTACTTTCTACCCTAACATGACCCAATTTTGAACTTGTCTTAGATCTCTTCAAGACAAATATTCTGACCAAGTTTCATGAGTATCAGGCTGAAAATGTGGCCTCCAGAATGCACACAAGGTTTTCTTAAGATTTAGCCTAGTGACCTACTTTTTGCCCTGACATGACCCAATATTTAACTTGTCTTAGATTTCTTCAAGACAAATATTCTGACGAAGTTTCATGAGTATCAGGCTGAAAATGTGGCCTCTAGAATGCACACAAGGTTTTTCTAAAATTTAGCCTAGTGACCTCCTTTTTGACCTGGCATAACCAAGTTTGAACTTGTCTGAGATTCGATCAAGACAAACATTCTGACCAAGTTTCATGAGTATCTGACCAAAAATGTGGCCTCTAGAGTGCAAACAAGGTAAAATGTTGATGACCACACCACAGACACGGCATTATCACAAAAGCTCACCTTGAGCACTATGTGCTCAGGTGAGCTAAAAACCTGTATCCACATCTCCATAGATTTGTATATAAAGCATGTGCAGACAAATTGAATGTGACTCAAATTATGGGAGTTTGTGTCAAACTAGAAAACATTGTGGGAGAAGGAGAAAATGCTGGTTACCAGCATTTTCTCCTTTCCCACAATGTTTTCAAAAGTCTTATTTCCCAGGGTTGTTAAAATTCGATATTGTCTGGTAAAGGGTTAAATCACTCTGTTTCCAACAATATTTTTCAAATGTGCAATGCTGTATGACCAAGTACAATGGTCTACCAGAGGCAGGGAGTAAACTCCCTCAAAATCAACAAATGTAACAGTGAAATCACATGGAATTTTGACCCGAGAATGAGCAATTAATATTTACAAAGTGAAACTTGAAGAACAAACATTCTATCACAGTTTTCAAACATAACTGGATTAACAAAGTTTTTGAGACGAACAGCAACTTCTTGATAATCAAAGATTCATATTTTTTTCTGTCATAAGCCTTAGTTGTACGAAAACAATAAATCTGTATGTACAGTAAGTGGCCATAAATATTTTATCAGATTCGGAATTCCCATTAACTAACATTTATTTTTCAGCAGGCAAGAAAATTAATTAGCCTGCAGAAAACTATGCTTGTGGAAAGAGAGGGTACTGGAGCTATTTACAAAAATATGCTATCAGTATTCATCACCCGACATCAAAGTTGTAGCTCTCTAAAACACAGTAGTGTTATTTTTCCGTTAAATTTTGGCAACCTTGCCACTGACATCAATGTAAGAAACGTTTTTTGAAAATATTAATCACCATTAAAACAGCTAGATTTATAAAATTGCATCAAGTTTTGAAATATACAATTCACTGTAAAATTTATTTTGCTTTATTCTCGTGTAAGTTTCATACCAATACCTTTAGTTTTTAACCCTTTCCCAGACAAGCCTTGGTTTTCACGTGTCTGCAGTACAAGTCTTTTGAAGACACTGTGGGAAAAGGAGAAATTGCTCATAACGAGCAATTTCTCCTTTTCCCACAGTGTTTTCTACCCTTTTTGAGAACTTTCTACCATTTTCATCAAATTTAAAGTTGTCGTCTGCAAACTCTTTGAATTTGGACCAGTCCAAATTTGTCATTTAGGAAAGGTTTAACCCACAATAAATTTACAGATGTAAAGTTGAAAATATAGGCAAGTCAACATGCATTTGGACTTGAAATATTTATGGCCACTAATTGTATTTTAAGTTTTGGTACCCTGCAACATTTACAATATTTTTTGAAAAAAAAAAAAAAATAAATAAATAAATACATTATGATATGAAATTTCTCCTTGAAGCAATTCATACATGCAACAAATGAAATTAATATGAATCATAACCCAGATACTGCACTAAACTGACAAATTTTCGGACTTAACCTAACTGAAAACTTTACAAGACAACAAGCTGAATATTGCTCAACTGATGGGTTTGTCTCTGAAGAGGTACAAAATATTGTGGGAAAGGGAAAAATGTTGGTTACCAACATTTTCTCCCTTTTCCACAATGTTTTCAAAAGCCATACTTTCTGAGGTCATCAAAACTCTGGCCTGTTTGGTAAGAGGTTAACCATATGATAAATCTGGGAAATAAAACACGGCTTTTACAAATGGCTTTGATTGATCAAGATCAGACTCTACTGAACATGAAGGCTAATCGTGGATCTACCTCCTGCACCACTTTATTATAACTTATTACCTGGAAAATCTTTTTATTCATACAGAATAGCAAAATCAGACTTCAGTGAAGTACATGTAGTACTTTCACATTGCTGTGTAACTGAACTTTGGGAAAAGAAGACATGTATAAAAATCGGGTTGTAACAGAGTAAGTTATGACTAAGCTACCCTGTTTACAATGCAGTGTCTGATCTAGAGCGCGATTGCGGGAATCGCCGATACTTTTTGTGAATCACGCATATTTTCAAACCAACTGCCGCATTAAAATTTTGGAGAGAATAGCCAAATTTCCTACCTATTTTTCACCGATTTATGTGATTATGAAGAAAGACAGACAGATCGAGCACATCACTGTTGCACAGAGTAGTTTCCCTTTTTGTTTATGGTATAGTTACCAATTCAACTTATCGGATTTTTTTACATGAAAAATTAAACCACATTTTTATCTAAGTAAGCCTGGTAAAAAATATTTTCATCGTATTTACAGAAATGTTAGTATTTTTGATGTTTCTTTCTGAATATGAATTTATTTTAACGACAATAATACAAAAGGAGGGCGGAAAAAAGTAAATAAATTTTTTCGTCAATTTTTTCCAAAGCCGATTCTGTAAGTTGGGTTGTTTTTCTATCTACTTTTTTCTTATCCCCCATACTTTTGAGAAATCCCCAATCTTTTTCAAAGTAATGGGGGATTTTCACCCTCATTTTTCAAATCCTGGATTAGACACTGCAATGCAACACTACTGACTATCATCATCAATACCTGCAACACTTTCCTACTAAGTGATAGAGTTTGGCACATAAACATGAATAATATGACTACATTACATCAAATATTGTGATAAACTATATACGAGTACACTCGGTCAACAAATAAACAGCAGTTCATTTTTACATTATCTGGTTGACTATGTAGCTCTTTCTTGTTACTCTTTACCTGACAACAAAACTTTGGACCTGTCCATCAAAAGCAATCACAGGCAGTAAGTTATGTGACTCAAATAAAGAAATTTGGCTTTGACAGGATAGAAAAAACAAGAGGGCCATGATGGCCCTGTATCGCTCCACTGGCTTATAAACCAGAAATACTAAACATTTCAATTCTGAGCCACATGGTTTCAAAATGAAGACTTGCAAATTTTTCTCTGTAAAAGTCCATGTGAAAGTTGAGACCCGCAGGGCAAATCCATTTTTGATCCCAGAGCTATAATTACTTGAACCCTGGTAGAGGTCCACAAGATAAAGCCACATGCCAAAATAATACAAGTCTATGTTGTATGGTTATAAATAAAGTGATTTTCAATTTTTGTCCATATGAAGCCTCTGTAAAACATAAGACTCCTGATGCAAGGCTAATTTCAAAAAAAAAATCAAAACAGGAAGATTTCTTAAGTTGTCACTATGTAAGCCCATTTAAAACTTGTGACCCCTGCGGCGGAGCCAATTTTGACCCCAGGGCTAAAATTTTGGCCTGCTTGGTAGAGGCCCACTAGATATAGCTACATGCAAAATTTGGTAGCTCTAGGCCTTATGGCTAGGTTCAGGAAGATTTTTAAAGTTTTCTCTCTATAAGCCTATGTAAAACTTGTGACCCCTGGGGCAGAGCCAATTTTGACCCCAGGGCTATAATTTGAAGAAACTTGATAGAGGTCTACTACATAAAGCTACATGCCAAATTTGGTAGCCCTATGCCTTATGGTTTCAGACAAGAAGATTTTTAAAGATTTCCAATATTTTTCAGTTTTGTTGCCATGGCAACCAGAGTTTTTGAAGGAATCAAATTCTTTCAAGAAATTCTGAAGATAACCATGGCAGGATCATTTCTGTGAAGTTTCATGAAAATTGGATGGGTAGTTTCAGAGAAGAAGATTTTTGAAATAAAAGTTAACGCACGGACGGACGGACGCACGGACGCACGACGGACACCGGGCCATGACATAAGCCCGCTGGCCTTCGGCCAGTGGAGCTAAAAATTTGGGTAAAGGAAGAAAATGCTGGTGGAAGAATTTTTCCCTTTTCCCATGTTTCAAAAAAACACCTCAGGGTCATTAAAACACAGAATTATTTGGTAAACAGTTAAAATACAAAATGAAAAATCAGAGATTTCAGTGCGGATAAAAAAGATCAAAATAGTGCAATTTCAAGTCATTTCTTTGGCACTATATCTTAAGACAGCTGACACTGTGTGTAAATCCAAGATTTGACAGCACATCTTGGATTATGTAATAACCTCTTTAAGGAATGAATTTTCGTGAATCATATTCAGAAATGATTTTGTATAATTGGCTATGAGCCTATTTCTAACCTCATTTCAGCTGCTCTGTTTTAATAGTCAAAGTCACAGGTGCTTGTTTTTTGACAAACTTCAACATCTATAAGCTAATATATAATGATAGGGTGTTTAACTGTTTCAACTCCCGAACAACAACCACAGTCAATTGTCAGTATTTTTCACATATTTCTTAACTTGAATGGAAAAAGTTGATACTTTCATTGTGTTCTGAAATAATTTAAATAATTTATCTTTAATTTGGTACACAGAATTGAACAAATGGATTGATATTAGAGGAGTTGAAACCTAGGAAGCAGACAAGTTTTTCTCTTCCCACTGTGAGACTGAAATTCTGACACAAGCATGATGCTGAAAATTGTTTTGACCAATCAGATGGCATATTGGATGAATGAGGCTGGTCAAAACTATTGGAAAAATCTGATTGGTCAAAAATATTGAACAAATCTGATAGGTCAAAACTATTTTTGGCCTAACACTGTTATTTCAAAGCTGATGTTTATATCTCATTGATAAATCAGATTTGTTCAATATATTCACTGCTGTGTTAAAATTTCCCGCTCATGGTGGAAAAAAAAAAAAAAAAAATTGTTCATCTCCAGAGTCTGCACCTGAATAAGATACTTACTATTTATCTGCTTGTTCCATTCTATGTATTTGATCAAAGATAAATTACCAAAGAACATGATAAAATTAACAAGCTTTTCAATCCCAGTTTAACTCATTACCAGACAACAAAATTATACACTGGCCCAAATTCAAAGCATTTGCAGATGACAATTTAAATGTGGCTAAAATGATAGATTTGTATCTAAAAGGTTAGATACAACGTGGGAAAAGGAAAAAATGCTGGTTACCAGCAGTTTCACCTTTTCCCACAATGTTTTCAAAAGTCAAATTTCCTAGAGGTGTTAAAACTCGGTAAAGAGCTATGTATGAAAAATACTGACAAATGTTATGGGGTCATGTGGAGCAGGTTAACTATTTACCAAACGACAAAATTTTGGACTTTCCGAATTGAAAGCATTTGCCGACGACAAAATAAATGTGACTCAAAAATTGAAATTTGTTCTGGCAAAGGTAGAAAACACTGCTGGTTACCAGCATTTTCTCCATTTTCCACAATGTTTTTAAAAGGCTTCTTCCCCAGGGTTGTTAAAAGTCCGGATTTTGTGCTAAAGGGTTAAACAGTCGGACACCATGACATGCTATTTATGAGTGAAATGAATTCCCAGGCCCAAGTTGTACCATCAGTGTTAACAGTTTGGGACTATCTTATAGGTTATAAACAATTTTAACAAGTTATTCCAGCCTTTGTTATCCATTAAGGGCCTGATCCAGCCTTGTCATCCGTAACATCAGAGCTGTCTGAGGGATCCTGTGTACTGGACTTGTTCCTCCATATTCTTACTGTGTGATCACTGAAATAAAATAAGAAAATTTGTGCAATCAGTGTTCTGCCAAGGCAGAGATTCTGGGACACTGCCCCATTAACCCTTTACCACACAATCCCGACTTTTAACGACCCTGAAAAAGAAATTTTTTGAAAACATTGTGGGAAAAGGAGAAAATACTGGTAACCAGCATTTTCTCCCTTTCCCACAATGTTATCTACACTTTCAAAGAGAAATTCCATCATTTAAGCCACATTTGAATTTTCGTCTGCAAATGCTTTCAATTTGGACTAGTCTGCATTTTTGTCGTTTGGTACGGAGTTAAACTAGAAAAATGATCGATCAGTATACACACAAACAGGACACTGTCCATTACAAATTCAGTTGAGAGTTAGTCTTGAGCGTATTTGTATAACATGCCCTATTTCTGCAAGTTTATGGGACCACTGTCTCCTGTTTTGAATTACCCTACATCAAACACTGTACAATGTGTATTATATGTATAAATTTATTCCTTTTCCAAAACTGATGATTAGTTTTTCTCCATTTTTGATTTGGTTCAACCCCTTGATGTTTGAAAAAAAAAAAGAAATCAGCACAAGCTTCAAAAGAGTAAGATGAAAACTGTCGCTTTCTTGTGTAAGAAAGAAATGTAAATGTGCGACTTTGACTTCTTTCTCAAACCAATTATTGGAATGTTTAACTTCTAATTAAAATAATCTTTACATCTACAAACATATGAGCCATGCTCTGTGAAAAGGTGGCTTAGTGCACCTGCAAAAAGTATCAACTTGGGTCAGCCTGCGCAGTCCGTGAAGGCTGACCTGGGCCGAAACTTTTCGCTACTGGTCAATCTTTTATAATATGTCAAAGGACCAGTCTACCTTATGATACAGTCTGTTGTTAGACAGAATCAATTTTATGGATCCATAATTTTGTGATGACTTCCTTGGTATAATGCATCACGGAGATGCATTAACCCCCCTTTGCCAGAGCATGGCTTATATGCTCTATTTGAAAGATCAAGGGTATTCTAACGCAAAGTACCTCAAACATACTATCTAAGAAATATTAGACAAAACTGAAAGCACCAGTTACAGAGGATTGAATGCTTCCCTATATGTGGGTATCCAAGGAAACTGCCACACAGAAGAGGGTTTAACGTGAAACACCGATGAAGATTACACTATCCATATTTTCATCAGTGTTTAAATTATGGAGTCATAACAGCATTTTACCAACTGAAGACAGTGCTCATATTGCATGATTTCATTAACACTTTACCCCACAATCCAAGTTCTAATGACGCTGAGAAAGAGGCCTTTTGAAAACAGTAAAAGGAGAAAATGCTGGTGACCAAGATGTTTTCTTCATTTCTAAAAGCAAATTCCATCATTTTAGCAGCATTTGTCGTCTGCAAATGCTTCCATTTTGGAAGTCTAAAAATTATTTGTCTGGTATAGAGTTAACAGGTTCAGCATTATCAAACAGCATCTATAGCTATGGCAACAAAAGGTGTTTATAATAAGATATGGGAAGAGGCTTACTAATATAAAAAGCAGGGTCCGTATTTTAATCCCATTTTCAGTCTAATTCTACATATAGAAAGTAACACAAATTCTGATTGGCTAAACAAAAGGTTTAGCCAATCGGAAGTTGCATTACTTTCTAAATCTAGAAAAATCTTGTGAATTAAACTAGCAATGTTTTCAAGAATGGTTCGTAAATAAGGACCCAGATTTAAGCTAGAAAAAAAAAAAAGCTTTAAACCAAGAAAAATCAAAGCTGAGGGAAATAAAACCATGCCCGATATTTATGAGTTCACACTATTGACTGGAACTTTAAAACTGATCTTTTAAGAACAACTTATGAAGCAACATGTATTGTACATACTTTATCAAACTAATATTAATTTATCAATTGATTAATCTGAGCCATGGTCTGTGAAAAGGGGACTAAATGCATCTGCAAAAAGTATCCACCAAGTCAGCCTGCACGGACTGCGCAGGCTGACCTGGGTGAAAACTTTTCGCTATTGGTCAATTTTCTGCATGTCAAAGGACCAGTGTCCCTCATGACTTGGTCGCTTGCTTGACAAAATGGATTTTATTGATCCATAGTTATGCGATGACTTGCATGGTATCAACCATCACGGTGATGCATTAAGCCCCCTTTTGCCAGAGCATGGCTCATTTATTTATATTATTTACCAGTACTTGAATCCAATCACTTTTGATCAGACAATTGAAAGCATATACTGACGACAAATTTAGATATGGCTCAAAAGATGCATGTGTCTTCAAAAGAGTAGAAAACATTGTGGGAGAAGAAGAAAATGCTGGTTGACCAGCATTTCCTTCTTTTTCCACAAAGTTTTCAAAAGCCTTCTTGCTCAGGGTCGTTAAAACTTGGGATTTTTTGGTAAAGGGTTAACTGTATGTCCAATTACAAAATTATCAACAACACAGTTTCAAAGTTCCAGCAGTGATACTAGCAACAACATCATTGTACTTTTTAACAGATTGGTGACAGATCTATAGTTGATGGTCTATACTGCCAGTTTTTCACACCACACTCGCTGAAAACATGGACAAGTTGCCATAGTTATTTTGTTGCATTTCAATTAATGTGGGCTTAACCCTTTCCCAAACAAGCCCTGGTTTTCACGTGTCTGCAGTACAAGTCTTTTGAAAACACTGTGGGAAAAGGAGAAATTGCTCGTAACGAGCAATTTCTCCTTTTCCCACAGTGTTTTCTACCCTTTCTGAGAACTTTCTGCTATTTTCATCAAATTTAAAATTGTCGTCTGCAAACTCTTTCAATTTGGACCAGTCCAAAATTTGTCGTTTGGGAAAGGGTTAATGCATATAGACCATTCATCTTTAGCTAGCTGTAAAACAAGTAGATTTACTGTTTTGAATGAGCAATGTCTTCATTTGCCACACTTTTTTTATTTTTCCCAATTATAGACATGCATACTTGCAGAAATATGATTTTTTTTTTCGGTTTGGAAAATGTAATTTTTTGGTTTCGGAAATTGGGACAAATTACAAAAAAAACTAAGTTCTAATGCTTAAACAAACTCCTAGTACAGTTGAAAGTCTTTTGCTTGCTTGTAGATAACATTATTCCTTGTTCAAAAGACTACTTAGCCCTTTCCCAAACAAGCCCTGGTTTTCACGTGTTTGCAGTACAAGTCTTTTGAAAACACTGTGGGAAAAGGAGAAATTGCTCGTAATGAGCAATTTCTCCTTTTCCCACAGTGTTTTCTACCCTTTTTGAGACCTTTCTGCCATTTTCATCAAATTTAAAATTGTCGTCTGCAAACTCTTTCAATTTGGACCAGTCCAAAATTTGTCGTTTGGGAAAGGGTTAAACAAGAAAAAAAAAAAAAAAAAAACACTGTGGCAAATGGAGAAATTGCCCCTAATGAACACTCCTCCTTCCTCCATTAAACAATGCTTTTATTTATATATAGGTCACGAGTGTTGATAAGATGGTTCAATGTTTCTTCAAAAAGTATCAACCCATGTCAGCCTGGGCAGTCAACGCAGGCTGACGTCGGTTGAAACTTTTTGCTATTGCTAAATTTTCTGCATGTCCAAAGATCATTCTACCACATGATTCAGTCAGCTGTTAGACAGAATGGATTTTATAGATACATATTTATGTGAGGACGTACTTGGTATAATGCATCACAGAGATGCACAAACCCCGCTTTTGCCAGAGCACAGCTCATATGTATTTAATTGGAAGTTGAACTAGATTGGAAAAGAGTCATAGCTCCTATAACAATAGTCTGATCTTGGATATATATGAGCCATGCTCTGTGAAAAGGGGGCTTAATGCATCTGCGAAAACTATTGACCCAGGTCAGCCTGCGCAGTCCTCACAGGCTGACCTGGGCCGAAACTTTTTGCTACTGGTCAATTATCTTTAAGTCCAAAGACCAGTCTACCTGATGATTAAGTCTGTTGCTAAAAAAAGCGGCTATTATGGATCCATAATTATGTGATGGCATGATTGGTATCATACATAACAGAGATGCATTAAGCCCCCATTTCACAGAGCATGGCTCATATTTTTTTTCCCTGTTGAAATCAACTTTGAAATTGCAATATTTGGGTTTTTACCATTGAGTGGAAATTTTGGTTTCATTTATGCAGCAATTTAACTCTTTACTACACAACAAAATTGTAGACTGGTCCAAATTCAACCCATTTGCAGACAACAAAATAAACGCGAGTGAAAAATTAAAATTTGTTTTGGAAAGGGTAGAAAACATTGTGGGAAGAGGAGAAAATGCTGGTTACAGCATTTTCTCCTTTTCCCACAACGTTTTCAAAAGGCTTTTTTCACAGAGTCGTTAAAAGTTGGGACTGTTTGGTAAAGGGTTAAGGCTTAAAAAGACGGAAGAGATTATGGCAAAAAGAGAAAATGCTGACTACCAGCATTTCATTCCTTTTCTAAAATGTTTTCAAGTGTCTTGCCCTAGGCTGTGAAAAGACAAGATCGTTCAGAAATTGATTAACCCTTTAATAGATGACACAATTTTACACTCGTCTAAATTAAAATCCTTCGTAGACCACAACTGCTACATGGCTAATTTGATGGAATTTGTCTTTGACAGGGATGAAAACATTGTAAAAAAAAAAGGAGATAATTGCTGATTACTAGCATTTTCTCTTATTCCCGCAATGTTTTCTAAAGCTCTCCACCTCAAGGTCGTTAAAAGTTGAGATTGTGTGGTAAAGAGTTAAAACTCAAATCTTAAAATATAAAGAACAAAATGCTTACTTTGAAGCTGTGAAAATGGATGTAGAATTTGTGGCGATTGAATTTATTGGACTTGTATGCGCTTTAATCTCAGCTATCTGTGTACAGGTGTCAGTCTGCCACAGCTTGAGGTATCCAGCGCGACACCCGCTCAGCAATACACCGCCATCGTTCCAGAAGTCCATGGCACATATCCAGTCTTTGTGGGCAGCATTCAGGGACTGTTGAAAAGATCAAAAGGACCATAATAATGACCTTTACCTGCTCAACTGAGAATATTATTAGTTTTGGTACAAGAAAATAGAAGTTTTTACAATATTTTAGCCAATGTAAAGTCATCCTCCCACCCTTAAAGGCACAGCTCAGCAAAATAATGGAGTTAAGTCTTTTAACCCCTTACCAAACGACAAAAATTTAGACTCATTCAAATTGAAAGCATTTGCAGACGACAAAATTAATGTGACTCAAAAATTAAAACTTTTTTTTGGAAGGGTAGAAAACATTGTGGAAAAAGGAGAAAATGCTGGTTACCAGCATTTTCACCTTTTCCCACAATGTTTTCGAAAGGCTTCTTTCTCATGGCCATGAAAACCCAGGATTGTTTGGTAAAGGGTTAATTGTGTTCAGTCTCTTTATTTTGCTAGGTTGTGCCAGCTCAGGATTTTAGAATGTAACTTACGTCTGTTAATTTTAGTGAAACATGTCTCAAATAAAAAACTCAACTTACATTATGCAGAAAAATGAGTCTATTTGCAAACTGACAGGAGACTTAAGTTTTTTCGTGAAACCAAGCCAAGCGTTATAATTTGAACAATTTTGGTAGAAGTCAACTTGATAAAGCTACAAACAAAATTTGGTAGCTCTTGGTCCTATAGCTAGGAATAAGAAAATTGTTCAAGTGCTCCATAAAGGTCCATGTAAAACCCGTGACGGCCAGAATGGGGCCAAATTTGACCCAAGGGCTATAATTTGAACACTCTTGGTAGAGATCTACTAGGTAAAGCTACATTCAAAGTTTGGTAGCCCAAGACCTTACAGTTAGGTACAAGAAGATTTGTACAATGTTCACTAAATAATCCTATGTAAAACTTGTGCCCACCTGGGCATGACCAATTTTGGACCCACTGCTCTTGGTAGACAGACGTCAACTAGATGATAAAATATACAAAATATTAAAGCTCCAACTCTTTTGGTGAGAAACATTTTTTTTTCAAAAGTTTTTTTAAACCTACAAAAACTTGTGATCCCTGGAGCAGGGCCTATTTTGACCCCAGGGTTATAATTTGAATAATTTTGGCAGAGAACCACTATATAAGCCCATGTATATTTGTGACAAGCCCGCCCCCGCAACCCCCGGGCGGGGCCAATTTCAATCCTAGAGCTATAATTTGAACAATCTTAACAGAGGTCTATTAGATGAAGCTACAATGGTAGTCCTTGGCCTTACAGTGAGGAACAGGAAGATTTTCAATTTTAATATTTTTTGTTTTGATGCCATTGCAACAACTGTTAATTGATTAAATGGTGTTTTAAGGTGCTTTCAGTATTATCTCTGTCATATCATGGCAACAGCTCAAATATTCATGCATTTCCCGGGTTTCACCAGTACTAGGCTAGGTCTCTGAAGTGTCTTGCTCAAGGACACTCCCATGAAAATCCCAGTGGATCCAGTGAGGCATGAACCTGGGGCCTCCATGTCACAAGTCCTAAACTTTACCACAGCACCACAAAGCCATGGCAACCAGAGTATTACATGAATCGAATTCTTTAAAGAAATTTTAAAGAGGGCCAAGGCAGGATTACTTATATTAAGTTTCATCCAAATTAGATTGGTAGTTTCAGATACAAAAATGTCTGAAGTTAAAGTCAATGAACAGATGAC
This sequence comes from Tridacna gigas, assembly GCA_945859785.2. Taxonomy (NCBI): domain Eukaryota; kingdom Metazoa; phylum Mollusca; class Bivalvia; order Cardiida; family Cardiidae; genus Tridacna; species Tridacna gigas. The sequence continues at coordinate 53,476,662 of OX244038.2, forward strand.
TAACACAGGGCTATGACATATGCTTACTGGCCTTTGACCAGTGCTGCCAAAACCTAGAGAGCCAATTAACTCTTTACCAAAAATCAAAATTTTAGACTAGTCCAAATCGAAGACATTTGCAGACAACAAATTGAAGGTGGCTCAGATGACGAAATCACCCCTTGATAGGGTAGAAAACATTGTGGGAAAAGGAGAAAATGCTGGTTCTCAGGGTCGTTAAAAGTCGGAATTGTTTGGTAAAAGAGTTAATGTCCGGATAAATTATATGCAAAAGCTTGTAACTGCATGGAAGTGTCAAGATATAATAGTGCAACAATGGCTTCAGTGGAAGAATACCTGTACAAGCGACTGCTTCTGTAGATCCCACTTTTTGATACAAGTATCCCTGGATCCACTGAACAGTGTGGCTCCCTGTATGGCTAACGACTGTATACCGTCATAATGGGGCGGCTCCAGGTTGTACTTGGGGGTCAATACACCTGCTCCCTCGGGCATTACTTCAAATACCTGTACAAAACAACAAAACATGAAAACATCCACAAGCTTTACTTCACTCATTATATCCTTCCATATGTTTGCAGCAAACCACTTTTAACCCTTTACCACACAATCCTGACTTTTAATGACCCTACGAAAGGAGCCTTCTGAAAACATTGTTGGAAAAGGAGAAAATGCTGGTAACCAGCATTTTCTCCTTTTCCAACAATGTTTTCTAACCTTCCTGAAGCAAATTTCAATTCTAAAGTCACTTTCATTTTGTTGTCTGCAAATGTTTTCAATTTGGACTAGTCTAATTTTTTGTTGTGTGGTTATGAGTTAACACTTTACCAAACAACAGAATTTTAGACTTGTCCAAATTGGAAGGATTTGCAGAAGACAAAATAGATGTGGACTGAAATTCAAATCTGTTTTTGGGAGGGTAGAAAATATTGTGGGAAAAGAAGAAAATGCTGCATATCAGCATTTTCTCCTTTTCTCACATCATTTTTCCGAAAACTGTCTTCCTCGGGGTTGTTCAAAGTTTTGATTGTGAAGTAAAGAATTAACCCTTTCCTAAAAGACAAATTTTTGACTCTTCCAAATCGAAACCATCTGCAGGCAACAAATCTGAAACTGGTACAAATGAACTAGATTTGACAGGGTAATAAACATTGTGAGAAAAGGAGAAAATGCTAGTAACCAGGACAGAATTAATACTCTGATCAACTTTCATGTGCATATCACTGGAAATATGGTCTCTAAAGTCTGCATATTATTAAAACTCATCAGAGATATCATCAAGACAAAAATTCTGACCAGCTTTCATTTGAATTTGACTAAAAATGTAGCCTTGAATGTGTACATTATGTTTATCTAAGATTTGACTCAGTTACCTACTTTCTGACCCCCATATGAGCATTTTTTTTAACAAGGGTTGTTGTGCAGTAAGGCGTGTACTTGTCCGAGATATCAACAAGACAATCTGATAAACTTTAATCAGCACTTTCCTGGAGTTTCCGTTTTCAGTACTTTGCATAATATTCTTCCAAAGCCACTGGCTGTTTTCCCCATTACCATCGTCGAAAGAGTAATCAGCAGAGAGACAGGAATGAATCCTGTAGCAATTAATATCATGTATTCTCAGACAGAAATTGGCAGAGCTGGGGTTCCATTCACCGACCCCTTGTTTTCAAGTCCTGTATGCTACAGATTGCACCACTGGGGTTTGACTTCATAAGTGTGAAATAGCGAGGACATTTATTACTTCATCAAATAATCCAGGGTTGTAATGACCCTGGGCAAGGTTTTTTTTCTTTACCAAAATTTAATGACAAAATTTTCGAAATGTCCAAAGTGAAAGCATTAGCTGACAAAATAAATGTTACCCAAAAAATGAAATTTGCCTTTCATAGGGTAGAAAACATTGTGGGTACAGGAGAAAAGTCGGGATTGTGTGGTAAAGTGTTAAAAAACTAGTAAGAAAAAAGGGAAAATGCCGGTAACCGGGGTCATCAAAACATGTGATGATGTGGTGCGGAGGTTAATGTCTCCAAAGCAGGTCTCTTTTCCTAACATAAAGGATAAAGCATTGTAGTCATAACATTATTATGCTTCCATAAGATTCTTTTCTTTCAGCTACAATTTTCTGCCACCTTTTCCCTGCCTTTAACCCTTTACCACACAATTCCAACTTTCAACGACCCTAAGGAAGATAGCTTTTGAAAACATTGTAAGAAAAGGAGAAAATGCTGGTAACCAGCATTTTCTCCTTTTCCCACAATGTTTTCTACACTTTCACAGACACATACCACCATTTCAGCTAAATTTAATATGTCCTCTGCAAATGCTTCCAATTTAGACAAGTCTAAAATTTTGTCCTTTGGTAAAGATTTAAAGCATAAAATTACCTTTATATAATGGTCTTTTGAGCCCGTGATCACCAGATCTCTGTCTTCACTCTGATCTACACCTATAACCATGATAGCTGCTTGATGGCCGCCACTTAGCTTACCAATGGCAGCAAACCTGAATTGAAAAATATACTTGTACTGTAGTTTCCCTTTCTTGGGTAAAATTTGTTTAATCAAAATTAACTGGAAAATTGCCATGATCTCTCTTCAACTTGCCACCCAAGAACAAAATTTTAGACTTTTCTGAACCAGAAGCATTTGCAGACGGTAATCTGAATGTTGCAAATCAATTGGATTTGTCTTCAAAGGGGTAGAAAACATTGTGGGAAAAGAACAAAATGCTGGTCACCAGGATATTTTGTTTGTCCACTTTGATTTCTACCATATTAGAAGCAAATCACATAAGGCGAGCCACATTTAGATTGTCAACTTCAAAAGCTATTAATTTGGACAGTTGAAAAATTCTACCAAAAGAGGGTTCCAGCTCTTGGAAATGTAATCTGTGCAAATTTAACAAAATTAGACACAAAATGCAGAACACATGGCATAAACACAAAAGTAACGCTATGGTTCAAGCTTATCTGGTCTTCTGTTAGAAAGCAATATAGCTTTACAATTACTCAAGCAGACAATCATGTAAGATCATAGTTGACTATCAGAAAATATTTCAGAAGCACTCTGGTAAAAAGGAGTTTAACCCTTTCCCACACAATCCCGACTTTTAACGACCCTGAGAAAGGAGCCTTTTGAAAACATTGTGGTAAAAGGAGAAAATGCTGGTAACCAGCATTTTCTCCTTTTCCCACAATGTTTTCTACACTTTCAAACACAAATTTCAGTTTTTGAGCCCCATTTATTTTGTCATCTGCAAATGGTTTCAATTTGGTCAAGTCTAAAATTTTGTAGTGTGGTAAAGAGTTAATGTACCTCTGTAATGCAAGCATGTCGTCACATAATTATAGATTCACAACATCCATTTTGTCTAACAACTGACTGAATCCTGAGGTAAAATGATCCTTGCATGTGTAAAAAATTTACAGAGAGCAAAAAGTTTCAACCTATGTCAGCTTGCATGGACTACTGCTGACATGAGTCGATACTTTTTGCAGATGCATTAACCCTTTACAGTGCTATCCCGACTGTTAATGACCGTGAGGAGGAAGCCATTTGAAAACATTGTGGGAAAAGGACAAAATGCTGGTTACCAGCATTTTGTCCTTTTCCCACAATGTTTTCTATCCTTCCTAAAACTTATTTCATTTCTTCAGTCTTTTGTCATCTGCAAATGCTTTAAATTTCAACATGCCCAAAATTTTGACAGTTGGTAAAGATTTAAACCCCACTTTCGCAGACCATGGCTCATTTGTAACCAATGGGGCCAAAACTCAACATACCGTCTTAGATCCCAAACCCGAACAACATTACCGCCTGCACTGTACAGAAGACTGCCGGTTTTGTTCAGAGCTATATCATTAATATGATGCTCTCCCATTGGTAGATCTATCTGGCGGGTTGAACTGTTCACTGGTCCATCTTGAGTTAACCCTGAGGAACTGAAATACGAATTTCAGGCTGGTAAAAATATTTGTGAATGTCAGAATATTTCTAACTGGTTTGAATCTGAATTGAAAGGCTAATGCTATATATGGATAATTAATAAGTATCAATAATAGCAAAATATATTTAAGCCATGCTCTGTGAAAACGGCGGCTTAATGCATCTGTGAAAAGTATCAACCCAGGTCAGCTGGCACAGTTCGCGCTGGCTCACCTGGGCCGAAAGTTTTCGCTATTTGTCAATTTTCTGTATATTAATGGATCAGTCTACCTCATGAATCAGTAGATCGTATGACAAAAATTATTTTATGGATACAGAAATAAGTGATGACTTAACCCTTTTCCAAACAAGCCCTAATTTTCACGTGCCTGCAGTACAAGTCTTTTGAAAACACTGTGGGAAAAGGAGAAATTGCTCATAACAAGCAATTTCTCCTTTTCTCACAGTGTTATCTACCCTTTTTGAGAACTTTCTGCCATTTTCATCAAATTTAAAATTGTCGTCTGCAAACTCGTTGAATTTGAACCAGTCCAAAATCTGTCGTTTGGGAAAGGGTTAAGTGATTGGTATCATGCATCACGGAATGCATTAAGCCCCTTTTGCCAGAGCATGGCTCATATATGGATAATTCCTAAGTGTCAATAATAGTAAAATATGTCTATAAATACCTTTTCTCTATAAACCCCTCTACCAACCAAGCCCGTGTTTGAATGGCCCTCAAACAAAAAACTGTTGAAAACATAGAGGGAAAAGGAGAAAACCAACATTGTCTCCTTTTTCCCACAATGATTTCTACCCCTTTAGGGACAAATCTCATTATCTCAGTCACATCTATTTTGTTGTCTTCAAAAGCTTTTAAGCTTAGAATAAGTTAACATTTTGTTGTAGGGTAGACGGTTAAATTCTGAGACTTTGTAGGTTGTCACAAGTGTTCTTTTCTTTCTTCACTTGCCTGTATATAATGCTCAAAAATTAACTCTTTACTACACAATCCCGACTTTTAACACCCTCGAGAAAGAAGCCTTTTGAAAACATTGTGGGGAAAAGGAGAAAATGCTAGTAACCAGCATTTTCTCCTTTTCCCACAATGTTATGTACCCTATGAAACAAAAATCACATCATTTGACCCACACTGAAATTGTCGTCTGCAAATGCTTTCAATTTGGAGTGGTATGAATTTTGTCATGTGATAAAGGGTTAATTGAGCCAATATTGGAAAAGAGATGTTTTGGCAAACATCATTATATATCATCAAAGTTTGATGTTAACTATGCATACAAAGTACTATTTCTACTACACTTTTCAATCAGATTAGCTGCTAAACTATTTTTACAAGCAAGGTAAATCCATTTGAGTGATATTTTCATTATATTGTGGGAAAGAAAAAACAAGATTTCACTGTATGTGTTTACCTACCTCAATGTTTTGATACATTTACTAGGTTTTTCCCGAATATCCCAGACACTGACATAGGACTGCGACACCGTAAATACTATGCGATGTTCGGGACAATATCGTACCACGTTCACGTTATTTGGATGGCCAGCAAATGATAAAATCTCCTTTCCAACCTCAAGATCCCAGCATTTGGCTGTACGATCTACAAATGAAAATGCACCAACATTAACCCTATACCACACAATCCCAAGTTTAAACGACCCTGAGAAAAAAAGACTTTTAAAAACATTGTAGGAAAAGGAGAAAATGCTGGTAACCAGCATTTTAAATTCTCCTTTTCCAACAATGTTTTCTACCTATTCAGGGACAAAATACTTGAAAAAACATTTGGATTGTCATCTGTAAATTCCTCCAATATAGACAAGTCTACAATTTTGCTGCGCAGTTAAGGTTTACTTTTTGTGTTTGCATACTACTTCCTGCAAACCTTTTTAAAAAAAAAATGGTCAAAATGGAATACTGCTCATTTCGAGTAATTTACAGTGACTCTTTTACAAAGAAACAAATTTTAGACTTATCCAAACTGAAAGCATTTGCAGATGACACCTTAAAAGTGGCCAAAATGACAAAGTTTATCCTCGAAAGGGTAGAAAACACTGTTGGAAAAGGAGAAAATGCTGGTCAGCAACATTTACTCCTTTTCCAACAATGTTTTCAAGAGTTTTCTTCCTCAAGAGTCGTTCTGGATTGTGGCCACAAACAGGGATTTGAGTGATAAAATGTGAGAAGAGGAAAATGCCCTCACTTGCTCACATACTTCAGTAAATATTTCTGAGCAGATCTTCATGAGACGGGGCAGTTTTGTATTTTCCAAGTTAGCTTGGAAGGGAGAAAATCCTCTGAAAGGTGACTGATTAATTGATTGATTGATTGATTGACTGATTGATGGATAGATTGAATAGTGTTTTACACCTCTTTCAACATTATTTCACTCATATCACGACAACAGCTCACATAGTCATATATTTCCTGGGTTTCACCAGTACAAGGCTAGGACACTCCCATGAAAAATCTCATGGATCTAGTGAGGCTCAAACCCAGGACCTCCAGGTCATGTGTCTCATACTTTACCACTGAGCTACGCAGGACCCCTCTATGAAAGTCGGAACACTCGCATACCTGCACAATATTTTCAAATGTATTCATGCAATAATATCTTTTTCATGCTGACTCTCCACCTTTTACTCTTTACCAAACCACGAAAATGTAGACTTGTCCTAACTCAAAGCATTTGCAGACAACAACTGAAGTGTGACTCAGACGACAGATCTTGCTTTCGATAGAGTAGGAAATTTTGTGGCAAAAGGAGAAAATCATCCAAGTGTTAGTCCCTGGCTGAAAAATGAATTATAATCCCGCTTAAAAAGTTACCAGGTTGCTCTAACTTTTGTTTACTTTTTACCTGGTTTTAACCCTTTACCACACAATCCTGACTTTTAATGACCCTGAGAAAGAGGCCTTTTAAAAACACTGTGGGAAAAGGAGAAAATGCTGGTAACCAGCATTTTCTCCTTTTCCCGCAATGTTTTCTAACCTATCAATGACAGATTTCATCGTTTGGGCCACCTTTATTTTGTCGTCTGCAAATGCTTTTAATTTGGACCAGTCTAAAGTTTTGTCCTTTGGTAAAGAGTTAAATTTCCTTTTTCTTCCAGTGACTAATAATTGAACTGATCCTACAATCACATATTGTCATCTGCATGATATTTTCCATACCTTTAACCCTTTCCCAAACAAGCCCTGGTTTTCACGTGTCTGCAGTACAAGTCTTTTGGAAACACTGTGGGAAAAGGAGAAATTGCTCGTAACAAGCAATTTCTCCTTTTCCCACAGTGTTTTCTACCCTTTTTGAGACCTTTCTGCCATTTTCATCAAATTTAAAATTGTCGTCTGCAAACTCTTTCAATTTGGACCAGTTCCAAAATTTGTCGTTTGGGAAAGGGTTAACTCTTTACTACACAATGCTGACTTTAAACAACACCAAGGAAGAAGTCTTTTGAAAACACTTTGGGAAAAGGAGAAAATGCTGGTAACCAGCATTTTCTCCTTTTCCCACAATGTTTTCTGACCTATCAGAGAAAAATCTCATCATTGAGCCACACTGAAATTGTCGTCTGCAAATGCTTTCAATTTGGACTGGTCAAAAATTTTGTTGTGTGGTAAAGAGATAAATGGCATGAATCACATTTAAATACATTTTAACTTCTGCATTTAAGAAATAAATTTTCTCAACAGGTAATCAAAATAACCTTTCTAGCACAATTCAGGGCAGACTTTGATACTCTATTCTGAGAATTATCTTACCTTTACTACTGGTAAACAATAATTCCTCTGTTGCTGTTACAGACAAGACGGCCTTTGAGTGTCCCTCAGCTATGTGGGTACATGTCAGAGGATTGCCCGTCTGTTTGGTGTTTATCCTGGCACTGGCTGGGACAATACTTCCTCTGTAAAACATATAGTAAGTTTTTCAATTAACTCTACCAAACCACCAAATTCGAGACTGCTCCAAATTGAAAGCATTTGCAAACTACAAATTGAATTTTGCACAAAGGGTGAAAGTTATTTTTGAAAGGGTAGAAAACATTAAGGGAAAAGGAGAAAATGCTGGTTACCAGCATTTTCTCCTTTTCCCACAATGTTTTCAAAAGGCTTCTTTCTCAGGATCATTAAAAGTCAAGATTGTGTGATAAAGGGTTGACACTCTACCATGTGACAATAATTAAGACTTTGTTCAAATCCAGCAGATAAATTCAACTTGGATCAAATGGCAGAAAGACGATAACCCTTTACCAGACAATCCCAACTTGTAATGACCCTCAGAAAGACAGCTTAAGAAAATATAATATGAAAAGGAGAAAACACTGGTAACAAGCATTTTCTCTGTTTCCCTCATTGTTTTCTGCCCTTCCCAAAACAAATTTCAAATTTTGGGTCACATCTTTTCTTTTGTCGTTTGCAAATGCTTTCAATTTAACCCTTTCCCAAACAAGCCCTGGTTTTCACATGTCTGCAGTACAAGTCTTTTGAAAACACTGTGGGAAAAGGAGAAATTGCTCATAACGAGCAATTTCTCCTTTTCCCACAGTGTTTTCTACCCTTTTTGAGAACTTTCTGCTATTTTCATCAAATTTAAAATTGTCGTCTGCAAACTCTTTGAATTTGGACCAGTCCAAAATTTGTCGTTTGGGAAAGGGTTAAATTGGTAAAAAATTTTGTCATTTGGTAAAGAGTTCCATGACAGAAAACATTTTGGCAAAGAGAAAAAATGCTTGTTTTCACCATTTTCTCATTTTCCCACAATGTTTTCAAAAGGCTTCTTCCTCAGGATCACCAAACCCTCAAGACTGTGTGGAGAAGGGTTAACCATTATCAAAACTTCTGCTTTTCTGTCCTTGCTTTTCAAAACTTTGTTGGAAAAAGACAACATGGCTGGTAACCAGCATTTTCTTCTTTTTCCATGCTTTCTTTCCTTTAAAAGACTAATACCATCATTTAAAGGGGCCTATTTAGATTTTTGCTGTGATTCTAAGTTTCTTGCAAAACAAAGATAAATACCACTAAATGTATTTTTTTGTGCAGGGGTAAAGGAACTGAACAGTTAAATTCAGTAAAAGGTCAATTTTGATGTTTAAATAACATAATGGCTGTTTTGCAATCATGATCTTCTAATGCTATCAGATCAAATACCTATCATTATACCTATTTAACTCTTTACCACACAATCTTGAGTTTTACCGACCCCAGGTAAAAGGCTTATGAACATTGTGGAAAAAGGAGAAAATGCTTGTAACCAGCATTTTCTCCTTCCACAATGTTTTCTACCCTATCAAAATCATCATTTTAGCTACATTTAATTTGTTGTCTGCAAATGCTTTCACTTTGGTAGTTAACAAAATTTGTTCATTTGGTAAAGAGTTAAATCAGATCCCACATTGTGGATGTGTGTTCTTCATCAAGTGACTTTCTCACAAACCATTGCGAAATTCTTGAGTGAAATCTAAAAACATCTGATGAGGCAATGCATCACTTTAGGGAAAGACAATTCAACCCTTTCCCAAACAATCTCATGTTTTCATGACCCGCAGAAGAAGCCTTTGGAAAACATTGTGGGAAAAGGAGAAAATGCTGGTAACCAGGATGAGCAGAAAAAGAAAATGCTGGTAACCAGCATTTTCTCCTTTTCCTGCTCCTTCACCTCCCATGTTTTCTGCATTTTAAAAGACAAATTTATGGTTCCCAATACCACTCATCATCTGCAATTACTGCTTTCAATATGAACTTACCTAGAATTTGGTCATCTGGGAAAGTGTTTACCCTTTACCAGACAACAAAAGTTTAGACCGGACCAAAATTGACAGCATTTGCAGATGACAAACTAAATGTAGCTCAAGTGATCATATTTGTCTTTGATAGGGTAGAAAACATTGGTTACCAGCATTTTCTTCTTTTCCCACAATGTTTTCAAAAGGCTTTTCCCACAGGGTCGTTAAAAAGGCAGCTTCGTGCAGTAAAAGGTTAACCAGTAACTATCTCACCTTTTGGCGTTCATATCAGATATACCCGTGGTACTACTGGTTAATCGGGAAAATACATTGGTGTCTGAGAGACGCTCCGACCTTCGACTTGGCTGTGGAGATGATGGTGGAGTGGTGTCAGAGGATGTGGCATTGTCTCTGAAAAAAATTGAATGATAAATTATCACCTTTGCTCTAACTCTTTTGATGGTATCTGCAGTATATGACATCTGAAACCCTGTGAAAAAATATCCTGTTAAAAGCATTATAACCACTTCCTTGAAATTAATTATCAAATCTTTTAACCTTTTACCATACTGCAAAATTTTAGACTTTGTCTATATTGAAGGAATTCACAGAAAAAAATTCAAACATGTTTCAAATGACAGTATTTGACCTTGATTACGTAGAAAATATTGTCGGAAAAGGAGAAAATGCTGGTTACCAGCATTTTCTCCTTTTCCAACAATGTTTTGAAAAGGCTTCTTTCTCAGGGTTGTTAAAACTCAGCACTGTTTGGTAAAGGGTTAAACTGTTTCTACATGCTACTATGTCTCCAGAAGTGGTCTGCGACAAGACAAAGAATTTCAAGGAAAAAATTAGGAATAAGAAACTTTGGAAAAAATACCAGTTATGAGCATTTTTCATTTTTCCAAGGATGTTCCTAAAAGCCTTCTACCTAAAACTCATAATCATATAGTAGAAAGTTAACTAATTTGTATTTCACAACTTGCGGTTGCCTAACATTATGCAAAATGCGACACATCTTCAATTATTTTTTCATAGGCTTCCTGCAGGAATCTGTTCTAAATTCTACATGCTATGAAAAATGAACAATAAATAATAATATGCTTGGGCCAGCTGAAGTTTCTCATTTTGCTCAAATGATGGACTCAGTTTCCGACTTCTTCACTTCAGACACATTTCACTAACATTAGCAGACCCTTGAAATATTTTCAAACCTGAGTGAACGCTAAGTTTTAGACTCAACGCAGGAAAATACTGGGCATAAGTCTGTTAACCCTTTACCACACAATCCCGATGTTTAACGACCCTGGAGAATAAGCCTTTTGAAAACATTATGGGAAAAGGAGAAAATGCTGGTAATGCATTTTCTCCTTTTCCCATGATGTTTTTGACTCTATCAAAGACAAATTTCATCATTTGAGCCACCTTTAATTTGTTGTCTGCAAATGCTGTCATTTTAGACCAATCTAAAATTTTGCCGTTTGGTAGAGGTAAAGAGTTAAACTGATCTAAAGTCATTATTGAGTTGAGTCTGGATTGTTGTGTCATCTCAGGATATGAGAAATTCCAGTCAGTCATTCCATGTGACTGACCATGTGACAATGAACAATAAATAATAATAGGCTGGGCCAGGTTTCACGAAAAAACTTAAGTTTCTCATTTTGCTCAAATTTCAGAAGTCTGCTAATGTTCTCAAATGCGTCTGAAATTAGAACTCAATTAAAGCTGGACAGTGAGTCTGTTTGTAGATCTGAGCAAAATAAGAGACTTAAGTTTTTTCTTGCAAACCTGGGTCCGTATTCACCAACCATTCTTAAGAACATTCTTGGTCTTGTTCTTCAAAATTTTCCAAATTTGAAAGGAACACATCTTCTGATTGGCTAAACAGTACAGTTTAGCCAATCAGAAGGTGTGTTACTTTCAAAATTGGAAAATCTCGAAGAATAAGTCTAAGAACGTTCTTAAGAATGGTTGGTGAATACGGACCCTGGTGTTTTTGATTAAAAAACTCAAACTTACAACCCATCCTGTGCTTCACACTTCACCGTGGGAAAGTCTATTGCTTAACTCTGTACCAAACGACAAAAATGTAGACTTGTCCAAATTGAAAGCATTTGCAGATGACAATTTAAATCTGGGTCAAATAATAGAACTTGTCTTTGATAGGGTAGAAAACATTGTGGGAAAAGGAGAAAATGCTGGTTACCAGCATTTTCTCCTTTTCCCACAATGTTTTCAAAAGGCTTCTTTCTCAGGGCCATTAAAACTCGGGATTGTGTGGTATGAAGTTAACTCTTTACCAAACAGCAAAAAAATTTAGACGTCCAAATTGAAAACATTCGAAGGCAACAATTTAGATGTGGCTTGAATATGCTTTTTCGTTGTAAAGGGGTAAAAAAAAACATTGTCGGAAGAGGAGAAAATGCTGCTTACCAGGATTTACTCATTTTCCCACAGTATTTTAAAAAGCTTTCTTTACAAGGGTCCTTGAAATTTGGGATTGTGTGGTAAAAGGTTAAAGTGTATTCCAGTCTCTGTGTTTGTAGTACATGTATATCTATAAATCCCTCAACCTTTAACCAAATACAGACACTTAAAACAACACTGACAAATCAAAATGAAGTGTGTGTGACCAAATAACCAATGAAATACAAAAACCTCATGTATTAGTGAAATGTATTAAAGCCCTTTTAATGCCCCCTTGAGATCAGAATTTCCGAAAGGGCTAAGTGTATGTATATTTGGATAGTCAGGTGTTGGTGACATTGATTTGTGAAGTAATTAGGATTATGTCGATGCCATGTTTTCCAGTATATTAATTCCAACTTTATCGATGGATTGGTCCTCTGATAAGCCCATGTTCAGTTAGAAAAAAGCTGGGGGAGCATTAATTAGAGGGGGAGCGTCTAAAAGGGACATTATGGTATCTAAAGAATATTTTATATCATCCCTGTAAAATAAAAGGTTATGCAAGCAATATTATTCAAAGCAATGGCAACCAGGTACATGTATATATCAAAATGTTTATTAGGAAATAGCTTCATAGGATTTCCTCTATGCAGTTTCAAGCCTCTATCAAATAGAGTAAGTTTGACAACTCTCGAATGTCACCAGTTCTGGATGTGTACAGTGCACTATTTTGCAAAAGTCCTGAAATTGCATTGTGAGGTTAAAATGTATCCTGACTACAAAATATCCATTTTAATTTTCCTGAAGTCTTCCTGCAAAATTAACAGAATAATTTCTATATCAAGACTGTTTTGGCCAGAATATGTAGCAAAGCAGCGAATAGTGTAGATCAAGATCTTGATATATACTGGCTACAAAATCAACTTGACCCTTTACCACACAATGCTGCCTTTTAACAACCCTGGGAAAGAAGCCTTCTGAAAACATGGGAAAAGGAGAAAAAGCTGGTAACCAGCAATTTCTCTTTTCACACCATGTTTTCGACCCTATCAAAGAAAAACTGCACCATTGTGCCACATTAAAATTGTTGTCTGCAAATGCTTTCAATTTGGACAAGGCTAAACTTTTGTCATCTGGTAAAAGGTTAAGCCAGTTCAAACACTTTGAAGTTTCTCTTTCAGTGACTTGGGCATGTGGTTGGTAATGGAAAAACAATACACAAACTGTGCTGGTGCTGTTGGTACAGAAGAACAAAACCTTCACCCTTTACCACACAGTCGAAATTTTGAACGACCCTGAAGGTGAAAGCTTTTAAAAACAGTGGAAAAAGAAAAAAAAATGCTGGTAACTAGCATTTTCTCCTTTCCCACAGTGTTTTTCACCTTTCAAAGACAGATACCATTTGCTTTGGAAACACATAAATTGTCGTCTGCAAAATGCTTTCAATTAAGATAAGTCTAAAATTTTGTTGTTTTGGTAGAAAGTTAACCCTTTACTGCACAATACTGCTTTTTAACGACCCTGGGAAAGAGGCCTTTTGAAAACATTGTAGGAAAAGGAGAAAATGCTGGTAACCAGCATTTTCTCCTTTTCCCACAATGTTTTCTCCCCTATCAAAGAAAAATTCCATCATTTGAGCCACACTGAAATTGTCATCAGCAAATGCTTTCAATTTTGACAAAGGTAATATTTTGTCGTCTGGTAAAAGGTTAACCCTTTCCCAAACAAGCCCTGGTTTTCACCTGTCTGCAGTACAAGTCTTTTGAAAACACTGTGGGAAAAGGAGATATTGCTCGTAACGAGCAATTTCTCCTTTTCCCACAGTGTTTTCTACCCTTTTTGATAACTTTCTGCCATTTTCATCAAATTTAAAATTGTCGTCTGCAAACTCTTTCAATTTGGACCAGTCCAAAATCTGTCATTTGGGAACGGGTTAAGAGCCTCAAGCAAAACTAGAGCAGCTTATGAGGGTGGTGTAGACTCAAGATCTGACTGCACAGAGTGCACAGTCTCATCTTTCATCTATACTGTCTGCTACATGTATGTGGAGAAATTAAAAAAGCCTCGAAATTAAAATATGTAAAATATTTGCATATTTGTATCCATTTGTGTCAGTGTTGTTTATTTGGAATTCACAGGGTTAAACACAGAACATAATTACGTATGTAGAGTCGGACTCTTTCGAATGATCCTGCAAAAGAAAACACCAGAACAGATTAACAAACAATATCATACCCTAAAACAGCTTTACCCAACAACAAATTTTAGACCTGTCCCCATAAAGAGCATAAATTTTGCAGACAACAACAGCAGCTCTTTCAAACAAGAGCACCACATGCCGGTGCCAACCCTCAGCTGTCGTTGCTTTTAGAAATAGAATAGACTGATTTTCAATAAAAGTTTTAAGTTGAAAAAAGGGGCATAATTGTATAAAAAATATTTTTAGTTACCTGCCCTTGTCATATGGGTGCCCCTTTTGATAATTAACAACTAGTCCCAGTTTGAAGAAAATATCTTCAGTAATGACAGAGATAATCTCAAAGTTTTTGCACAATGGCGATGACATGGACGACGACAGAGCTGTTACAGAACCTCACTGTTTTCTTCGAAAACAGCCAAACTAAAGAAATCAATTTTAATATAGCAAGAAAATTTCAAAATATATTTACTATTTTCTGACATCTATTAAGAACTTACATGTATGGTTCACTGAAAAAAAAAGTTAGTCTTTTTTGGGCTAGAACAGGGTAACAGCATAAGAAAGACTGTGTAAGTCAGCATAATTTATCAAAATTTAATTTTTGGAATGAAGTAAATTTTAATGAGGCAGTACTGTACATTGTAATTAATCTGTGCAAATTTCAAAGAAATGGACTAACTGAATACTGTAGAAGATGTTGCGTATAGAAAAATAACCTATCAAACTCTACCGAAAATGATCGCTAGATTTTTTTAACCCTTTACCACACAGTCCTGACTTTAAACGACCTTGAGGAAGAAGCCTTTTGAAAACACTGTGGGAAAAGGAGAAAATGGTGGTAACCAGCATTTTCTCCTTTTCCCATGTTTTCTACTCATCCCAAAACAGATTTCAACTTTTGAGTCACCTTTATTTTGTCGTCTGCTAAAGCTTCCAATTTGGACTGGTCTAAAATTTTGTCGTTTGGTAAAGAGTTAAATTTCCAGTAGAGTTTAACCCAGTGATTTAATGATTGCTTTTCAAATTTCGAATCCGACTTAACCCTTTACCAGACGACAAAATTCTAGACCAGTCCAAATTGAAAGCATTTGCAGACGTCAATTTCAATGTGGCTCAAATGGTGCAACTTTTCTTTGATAGGGTAGAAAACATTGTGGGAAAAGGAGAAAATGCTGGTTACCAGCATTTTCTCCTTTTCCCACAGTGTTTTCCAAAGGCTTCTTTCCCAAGGGCATCAAAAGGCGGCATTGTGCGGTAAAGGGTTAAAGGCCCAATAGAGGCCAAAAATACAGTGCAGGTGTTAAAACTGATTGATTGCACGGTGTTTAACGCCCTTTTCAACATTATTTTAGCTATGTTGCGGCAGCCAGTGCACCTATCCATGCTATTCTGGAGTTTCCATTACCAGTAATCCCCAAAATATGATTTCCAAGCCACTGGCTGCTTTTCAACATAACCACCATTGAAACAATGGTCAGTGGTGAGAGAGGAATGAATCCTGTCACAATGACTATCATCAATCCTCGGAAAGAAATTGCCCAAGCTTGTGATCTAATCAGCAACCTCCTGTTCTCAAGTCCTGTGCACTACCAGCTGAGCTACCAGGGCTCGGCACATAAAAGAACAAAGGTAAAAGATTCTTGTACAAGAATATGTTCATAGAGAACTAAGTCTTTACCAGACAATAAATTTTAGACTTGCACAAATTTAAAGCATTTGCAGATGACAAATGGTGAAAGTTGGCCAGTAATCTATGAAAGAGGTGAAAACATCATAGGAAAAGGGGAATCAAATGCTGGTTACCAGCATTTTCATCTTTTCCCACAATTTTTTCAAAAAGCTTTCTCTGTCAAGGTTGATAAATCTCAGGATCGTGTGGTAAACAGTTACACAAACCTAGACTGTATGCAAGTCTTTTGCTAACTCTTTTATACTAAACAACAAAATTTTAGACTGGTGCAAACTGAAAGCACTGCAGACGAAAAATAAAAGGTGGCCCAAATGACAAAATTTCTCCTTGATTGGGTGAAAAACATTGTTGGAAAAGGAGAAAATGCTGGTTACTAGTGTTTTCTCCTTTTCCCAAAATTTTTTCAAAAGCCTTCTTCCTCAGGGTCATTCAAAATTCAGATTGTGTGATACAGGATTAAAATGTAGTCTTTGAGAGTTGTGGTAACCTAGTCTAGTCTGAAGTACTTGCCACAGAATGTAATCTCTTCAAAACTTCAAGTGCAATATGTCCTTCAAGAACAAGCTTTTCAGTCTAGATCATGGCCTATCATTTATCTTAGCTCTCAGCCAAACAGGGTGACTTAATATTTGTCCTTTACCACACAAGCACAGAGAAGCCAGAGAAGGCTTTTAAAATCACTGTGGGAAAAGGAGAAAATGCTGGTGACCAGCATTTTCTCCTTTTTCCACAATGTTTTCCACCCTTTCACAAACAATTTTATTATTTCAGCCATATGTATTTTTTTTCCCGCAAAAGCTTATAAAGCAGAATCTAAAAATCTTGTCTGGTAAAGGGTGAAATCTTTACATGTTCACACATGTTGCATAATATTTATGGGCTACTGAAACTCTTTACCATACCACAAAATCTAAACCTTTTCAAAATAGACAGCATTTTTGCAGACGACAATTTAATTAGGGCTATAATGATGGATTTTGTATTTGGTAGGGTATGAAAAATAACAGCATTTTCTCCTTTTCCCACAATGTTTTCAAAAGGCCTCTTGCTTAGGGTTGTTAAAACTCATTATTGTGGGGTAAAGGGTTAAGCAGTATCTACCAAGATAGGATTGCACTGGTGCACGGTGCATGACATTTCGTCCAAAGTGTGTTTCGTCGAAATCCATGTATGTTTTAAGATACTGATTGCTAAATTTCCTAGATTTATTTCATGCAAAGCTCTGGGAGGCAGATTTGAGCCACAATTCGTCTGGGTTGGGGTAAGGGTCAGGGCTAGGGATCGTTTTCGATGAATGTGGTTTTCCATGTAATGTCGCACACTGCTATCATAAAACAAGAGGGTTATTGGCACTAAAGTGCTCACCTGAGTAAATAAATGTTGAAATCATAAAGTTGAAGAGATCCTGGGTCCGTATTCACCAACCATTCTTAAGAATGTTCTTGGTCTTGTTCTCCAGAATTTTCTACATTTGAAAGTTACACAACTCCTGATTGGCGAAACCGAGTTGTGTTACTTTCAAATGTAGAAAATCTTGGAGAATAAGACTATGAATATTCTTACGAATGGATGGTGAATACAGACCCTGGTGGTGATAATCTTAACTCTTTACCACACGATAAAATTTTAGATCAGTCCAAACTGAAAGCATTTGCAGACAACAAAATAAATGTGACTGAAAAATTGAAATTTGTCACTGAAAGGATAGAAAACATTGTGGGAAAAGGAGAAAATGCTGGTTACCAGCATTTTCTCCTTTTCCCACAATGTTTTCAAAAGGCATCTTTCTCAGGGTCGTTAAAAGTCGGGACTGTGTGGTAAAGGCTTAAGCATATACAAAATGTACTCAGAGTTTATGATGTGAATTACTTTTTTTTTCTCAATATAACACTTAGATGTGTTACCATACATCAGATCATTTGAGTGCAGCCCCATCTTTTATGAGAATTTGACAGAATATGAGGCCACAAGAGTGCACAAACTTTTCTAAGACTTGTCCCCCTGACCTACTGCTTGAACCTATGTTACTTATATCTTTCAAACTTGTCCAAGGTATTACCAAGAAAAAGCATTCTGACAAAATTTAATGTTCATGACAATAGGACTGAAAATATGGCCTCTAGCAAGTGCACAAATTTTTTGTAAGATTTGTTCCAGTGACTTATTTTTCTGCAATGAAGTGAATCAATTTCATACACCTTTGAGATATCATCAACATAAACATTCCTACCAATTTTCATGAGTGTTGGGCTAAAAATATGGCCTCTAGAGTGCACACAAGGTTTTTCTGAGATTTGTCCCAGTGATCTACTTTCTGACTTGATGGGAAACATTTTAAAACTCACCTGAGATATCATCAAGATAAACATTCTAACCAAGTTTGATCCCTGACCATTTGATCCCTGTACTCACTGTATTGAGAGACAAACAAAATCATCCTGCACAGACACTTTTTCAGTCAGCCAGGGAGACTCAAATGTACTTTTGAAGCAACTTTGGCCCGACTAGCTCAAAAATATTCTCACTGAGTCAATTTATATGAACATCCACAATGTGAGCTTAACGCTTTACCAGACGGCAAAATTTTTGACAGGACCAAATTGAAAGCATTAATTTTGCAGATGACAAATTAAATGTTGCTAAGTTGCTGATTTCTGTCCTGCATAGGGTAGAAAACATTGAGTGGAAAGGAAAAAATGCTGGTTACTAGCATTTTCTCCTGTTCCCTCTATGTTTTCTGAAGCCCTTTCTTATAGGGTCGTTTAAAGTCATGATTGTGTGATATGCTAGGGATAAGTAAAGGGCTGTTGATTTTAGAATAGAAATACCACCACTGGTCTGGACCCCTGATATAGAATCATTACATCCAGGCTTAATCCCTTGTTCTATTGAAGTGACAGTGACATAAAGATCGTGTGAAACAAGCAGTAAAACTGGATTAAAAGTTTAATCTCTCCAAGTATTAATGATCTGCCAATGGCTGGTGCCAAAATATTTTATTGTTATATTAGCTTAACCCTTCAGACTGCTGGCTAAATTCTAATACACCACATTATAAACCGCATCTGTAGACAAGCCCAATAATTGTTTGTCTGAACTAATGCCCGGTAGCAGTTGGTAGTGTACAGGACTTGAGAACAGACGAATGATAATAGTCACTGCGTCAGGATTCATTCCTCTCTCACCGCTGATCATTGTTTCCACAATGGTTATGTTGCAAAACAGCCAGTGGTTTGGGAAGAATATTGTGCAAAGTCCTTGGAAAAACAACCACAGGGATGCATGGATAGGTGCACTGGCCACTGCCAGTTAACTGAAACAATGTTGAGAACAGCACTTAAAAACCCATATAATCAAACATACAGTCAATGCTAATTTGGTCATTGTAATTATCAGCAAAGGCTTGTTTGGCCAGAATGTCTGGATCTGTCTTGGCTTTAAAGCCTCCTATCTTGGCTAGAAAGTCTCTTAAGTCTTTACCATATAGCAAAATTTTAGACTGTTCGAAATCGAAAGCATTTGCACACGAGAAATTAAATGTTGCCCAAATGATAGAATTTGTCTTCGATAGGGTAAAAATATTGTGGGAAAAGGAGAAAATGCTGGTAACCACCATTTTCTCCTTTCCCTCACAATGTTTTCGAGTCTTCCTTCTCTGTATGTTAAAACCCAGGATTGTTTGGTAAAGAATTAACCCTTTACCAAACAATACCAAGTTTTTAATGACTCAGAAGACAAAGGTTTGGGAAAATATTGAAGAAAAAGAGAAAATGCAGGGAACCAGTATTTTCTCATCAGGTTTTCAACCCTTTCAAGGACAAAGCCAATGTCACTTGAGCTAGTATATTGGACATGTCATCATCACTTGCTTTCCAATTGAACAAGCCTCAAGTTTTGTCTTAACCCTTTCCCAAACAAGCCCTGGTTTTCCCGTGTCTGCAGTACAAGTCTATTGAAAACACTGTGGAAAAAGGAGAAATTGCTCGTAACGAGCAATTTCTCCTTTTCCCACAGTGTTTTCTACCCTTTTGGAGAACTTTCTGTCATTTTCATCAAATTTAAAATTATCATCTGCAAACTCTTTCAATTTGGACCAGTCTAAAGTTCATCGTTTGGGAAAGGGTTAAAAGTAAGAAGACCAGACAAATTCTGTGCTGTCTAACGATTATAACTATCACTGTACATATAAAAAATTTGCAGTACTTCTGGTTTGTGTACCTTGCACCATTTTTTGGTAGGTCCAAAATTTGCTGTAAAGGTTCAGTTTTGAAATGTAATATTAGATCTACATGGGAAGGTTCAATTTTACAATAAGACAAATTTTTTTCATTCACTGAGAATAATCAGCATTTCAGACCTCTAATTACGTGGTTATCTAGATTTCCTATCAGAGCAACTTAGTAATTTAATCTTTGCAATAATACAGATTTCTTTTCTATGCCATGACCTAATCATAGTAATAAGGCTTTTCCCTTTGACCATTTTGAAATATTTTCCACCTAAATCAATTGCAAACTAAACTATTTTTGCGAGACACTTTACCCCACCAATATTTTAGCTTCTACAAGTTTTCCCAGTTGAAATTAAAGAAGGTTCAGTGAGGCTGTCTATGACAAAGGTGTGAAAAAACATAATGGAATGATGTAATGAGGCTTTTTACCATTTCTGCAAAATTTGTCTATATTGAAGGAATTTACAGATGGCAATTCAAATACTTTTCAAATGATAGTATATGTCCTTGAACAGGTAGAAAACATTGTGGGGAAAGAAATGGCTTTTTTTTCAGGGTCATTAAAACTTGGGATTGTGAGGTTAAGGGTTGACTTTTGTAGTGCTAAACAAATGAAATAGGCCGAGTCAGTGCTAAAGATGCAGATATTGCAAATTCAAAGTTTTTCCTGGGGCAGAATATCTGGCAAAGAAGCAGACAGTGTAGACCAAAGATCAAACTGCACATTCTGTGCAGTCTGGTCTTAAACTGCACTGTTTGCAATAGAAATTAAATCCAGGTTCAGCTTTACAAGAGTTAAAGAGTTTTAGAATTGGATTATGATTAGCACTTTCTTATCCCTTCACCAAACAATCCCGACTTTTGATGACCCCGTGGAAGAAGGCCTTTGAAAACATTGTGGAAAAAGGAGAAAATGCTGTTGACCCCCTATATTTTCTCTCCTTTCTATCACAAATTTCACCATCTGAGCAACTTTTTTGCCATTTGCAAATGCTTTGAATTTGAACTGATCTAATTTTTTTTCCATTTTGTACAGAGTTAACCCCAAAAGCAATTTTCAGTTGGAAAGAGTATTGTGTAGTTCATGATCAGACCACAAAAAATCAGCAGTCTGATCATGGGTCCACACTTGCTGATGTGAAGGGCTACTTCTGCACAACATAAGACTGTCATCAAAATATTTGGATTTCTTTCAATTCGCACTGCACTTAAATTTCAGTCTAAGTAGGAAGTGGGACATTTTCTTGAGCTTTAGCATTGAAATAATCAAGGTAAACACTCTGACAACTTCTCAGTGTTCATTTAACCCTGTATCAAACAACAAAATTTTAGACTTGTCTAAATTGAAAGCATTTGCAGACGACAAAATAAATGTTGACTTAAAAATTGAAATTTTGTTTTGGGAAGGTTAGAAAACATTGTGGGAAAAAGGAGGAAATGCTGGTTACCAGCATTTTCTCCTTTTCCTACAATGTTTTCAAAAGGCTTCTTCATCAGGGTCGTTAAAAGTTGGGATTGTGTGGGAAAGACTTAATTCTTTACCACACAACAAAATTGTAGACTCGACTATATTGAAAGCGTGTGCTGATGACAAATTCAGTGTGACTCAAAAATTTAAATTCGCCTTTGGAAGGGTAGAAAACATTGTGGGGAAAGGAGAAAATGCTGGGTACCAGCAATTTCTCCTTTTCAAATGATATTTTTAAAGGCTTTCTATCATAGGCTAGTTAAAAGTTAGGACTGTGTAGTAAAGAGTTAACTCTTTACCACACAAATCCGACTTTTAATGACCCTGTGACAGAAAACTTTTGAAAACTTCGTGAGAAAAGGAGAAAATGCTGGTAACCAGCAACAAATTTCAATTTTTCAATCACATCTGTTTTGTTGTCCGCAAATGCTTTCAATTTGGACCAGTCTAAAATTTTGTCATTTGGTAAAGAGTTAAGTCAGTTTCTCACTGATTTTTTTCATACATTTTCTTTCTTGCCATGTTATACCCAATATTTCTTTTTATCTGATAATAATTTACAGAAAGTTAATGTAATAAAAACCTGGTGAGTGAATTCTTTACCAAACGACAAATTTGTTGACCAGCCCAAACTCAAAGCATTTGCAGACATCATATTAAATGGTGGCTCTTGTTTCTGAAACAACAGAAAAACACTGTGGGAAAAAGAAAAAAATGCTTGTTGCTTCTTCCTGACAGTCCTTAACACTTTACCACAAAATCTTCAGTTTTAATGACTCAAAAACCTTTGGAAAACATGGAAAAAGAAGAATATGCTGGTTACCATTTTTTCCTTTTCCCACAATGTTTTCTATCCTATCAAAGACATATCCCATCATTTGAGCCACATTAGAATTTTCATCTACATTTTTCGTCATGTGGTAAGGAGTTAACCCTTTCCCACACGACAAATTTTAGACCCTTTCAGATTGAAAGCATCTGCAGACGACAAATTTGAAAGTGGTACAAATGAAGTGAAGTGTTTTGACAGTGTGGAAAACATTGTGGGAAAAGGAGAAAATGCTACATCACAAGCAATTTCTCCTTTTCCCACAAGGTCTCTTTCCCAGGGTGATGAAAATATGGATTATTTGGTAAAAGGTTAACTCTTTACCACACCATAAAAATTTAGACTTGTTCAAATTGAAAGCATTTGCTGACAATTCAGATGCGGCTCGTATGATGGAATTTGTCCTTGATAGGGTAGAAAACATTATGGGAAAAGAAGAAAATGCTGGTTACCACACTGTTTTCAAAAGCCTTCCCTTTCAGGGTCGTTAAAACTTTGGAATTTGTGGTAAAGGGTTAAACAAGGGATTGTTTGGTAAAGGGTTTAAGGAGATAGAGTGTATTTTACCAGTGAAAAGATTGGTCTTTACTTTGACAATCTGGCTGTGAAATATTGTGAATTACTTCTGTACAAGAAGTTTTGGAGGGTATTAGATAAAAAAATCTTCTACATTATCAGCATGGATGATTTATCAAACTTCTACTGTTAATCTACAGCTATCCCCCATTTTTCTCTTTAATGATGAGTTTGTAATAGTGAAAGAGGACATCTTTTCTTACATAATTAACAGGTAAGAATTTTTCAAATATAAAACTCTTTAAACTCTTTTCCACATGGAAAAAAAAAATAAAAATAGGCTT
Source organism: Tridacna gigas (assembly GCA_945859785.2). Taxonomy (NCBI): domain Eukaryota; kingdom Metazoa; phylum Mollusca; class Bivalvia; order Cardiida; family Cardiidae; genus Tridacna; species Tridacna gigas. The sequence goes on from OX244038.2 coordinate 53,500,019, forward strand.
GTCCAAAATGAAAGCACTTGCAGACAAAAAATAAATGTTGAATCAATTAATTTAAATTTGTTTATGGAAAAGTAGAAAACATCGTGGGAAAATGAGAAATGTTGGTTACCAGCATTTCCTCAATTTCCCACATTATTTTCAAAAGCTTTCTTTCTCAGGGCTGTTAAAAGTTGGGATTGTATGGTACAGGGCTAAAGATAATTTGTAGTCAATCTAAAGATACCTCTTAACCGCCAGAGAGCAAAAACAGAATTTGATACTGTAGAATGGTTCAGAATTAGCTGTGAAAAATTAATTACCAACATAAAAAGTGTAAGGGATAAATGCATACATTGTAAATCTTCCATTTAAAACCGAAAATGTCACATGACAGTGATTTCTTTAAAAGCCTGCAAAAATGAAATGCATTTTCTATCCATCGTATTAATCTGTGAACCCTTGCAACCACCAGGGGCAAGGTTGCACGAAGATACAAGAATGATTATAGTTTGATAAAATAAAGACGAAATGGGTTATAAACTGGCTGAAAACAAGTATAAATGTATCTTTAAACCTTTCATGCTGGTTACATTTGCTAACATGTTGGTTACAGTACAAAGATCAAATATTTTCGAATATTTACTGGCAAAATTTCAATCTTACGTCATCTACTACAATAAATTCTATATTTCATTTTTTAAGTTTGCTTATAAATGTGAATCATAACTTGTACAGGTAAGATTAAAGAGAAAAAAAAAAGTTAAAGAAAACTGTGGTCAAATTTATCTTCTACCACACAATCCCAAGTTTTAACAACCCTGCCCCAGATAGCTTTAGAAAACATGGAAGAAAAAAAAAAAGAAAATGCTGGTAACCAGCATTTTCACCTTTTTCCACAATGTTTTGTATTCTTTCAAGAGCGAATCCCAGCCTTTGAGCCAGATTTAATTTGTGGTCCGCCCATGCTTTGGATTTGGATATGTCCAAAGTATGGTCGTCTTGTAAAGAAATAAAATCTTGTATCATTGTCTGTTTGATGTGTATTTGTATGGAATGAAGGAGCGTTTTTCTTTAACCCCACTTTTAACGACCCGAGAAGGAAGCCTTTTGAAAACATAGTGGGAAAAGGAGAAAATGCTGGTAACAAGCATTTTCTCCCTTTTCCCACAATGTTTTCTACACTTCCAAAAACAAAATTCAATTTTTCAGTGGCATTTATTATGTCATCTGCAAATGCTTTCAATTTGGACGAGCTTGAAATTTTGTCATCCGGTAAAGCTTTGATACATTAACCCTTTAACACACAATCCCGAGGTTTAATGATCCTGAAAGAAAAGGCTTTTTGAAAACATTGTGGGAAAAGGAGAAAATCCTGGTAACCAGCATTTTCTTCTCTTCCCACAATGTTTTCTACCCTATGTAATACAAAAATCACCATTTAAGCCACATTTATTATCTGCAAATGCTTTAATTTGATCTATCCAAAATTTTGTCGTTTGGAAAAGAGTTAAATTTGTCCCCAAAACTGTCAAATAGTAGTTAGGCTGTTGGCCGTCCAGATCAAAATTTACAAGGGTTTTAGATATTTCATAAATAAAAGCAAAGTAATGAGATTTTTAATAAATCTTGCCAATCAATGTTCATTGAATGTGCCCACAGGAAATGAGACAAGTGTTATTGAAAAATACTTCAGACAGACAATATAACTGAAAAATCAATGAGCTTCTATGGTTATTAATAGGTAAAATGTTGCATTAGTAAAAACATAAAGGAACATCCAAAGACAAATTAATTATTTTCTTAATAGAGAAACTAGTAAACTTTCATATACTAAGAGCAGCTTCACACTCACGACAACACAGATTCACATCTGTTCAGATCACATTTCAGAACAATCTGATTTTAGACCTAAGATAAAGAGCTTTTGGTAATTTGTAAGGTATATTAATGTCCAATTATAGCCTCATCACAGTATCAAAAAACTTATATGTCTTCTACTGACCAAAAAAACAAAACCTTGTTTAACCCTTTAGCACACAATCTTGACTTTCAGCAACCCTGAGAAAGAAGCCTTTTGAAAACATTATGGAAAAAGGTCAAAATGCTGGTAAGCAGCATCTTCTTTTCTAACAATGTTTTTAACCCTTCCTAAAACAAACTTCAATTTTTCAGTTGCATTTGTTTCCTTTCAATTTGGACTTGTCTAAAATTTTGTCCTACATAAAGAGTTGACTCTTCATTACTGTATCAAACAACAAAATTGGAAAAGTCTCATCCAAATTCAAAGCCTTTGCCAATAATAAACCAAAAGTTTTTTAATGTTACTCAAACAGTGAAAATGTTTTGGTAAAGGTACAAAATACTGTGGGAAAAGGAGGAAATGCTGGTAACCAGTATTTTCTCCTTTTTTCCACAATGTCTTCAAGTATTCTGCTAAAACTCAGCATTGTTTTTTAAAGGTTAAGTCATTTATCAGTTAAAAAAGATAAAAACAGAGCAAGAAGGCCATGCTGGCCCTAGATCACATTTCCTTGAGCATTTGTCGCTATCAGGGAATAGTGATAAGTTTAGGACAGGCCAACAATTCTGCATAACTTCTTCTCATGTCATAGTGCCCTACAGCGCAGATATCTAAAACTAAAGAGTTAGCTATTCTAGGCATTCAATTATTAATGATATCATGGTTTTCACCAGAAATTCATACTCCAAGCAATTATCTTTTCAGACAAGTTGTTTTCAAAAACACCATGTACGACAGACGCCTAATGGCCACATCAAACCGTCTCCAAGACGACCTCAGAACAACTATGAAAGCCTACAATAATGACAAGGAGAGATTGGTACATCAACTTTCAGGTTTAAACAACACTGACCGCTGTTCCTCAACCTTCTCAGCAGACTCATCTGGAGACATATCTCCAGCCATGAAAAGGAGGCAGTTTTTCCGTGCCCCAAATCTGGCCGCAAGTGGTGGAGGTGTAAGTGCATTTTCCGCTGGTAGCAGTGAGGGCTCTCATACATCAGTAGAAAAAAAATGGAGAGACAGAAAAGAGGCTGAAAAAATCAAAAAGGAACAAGATCTACTGAAACTTCCAGTTATACACTCAGCTAGTTCCAAGAGATCAGAATGGGACTCTGGCAAACTTTGGCAATCAGGGTTACCAAGAACCATGCCTGGCATAGAACCTCTTCCTGGTATAACAGCTGCCAAGGCATTTCTAGCTGAATCCATGAAAATACCAAGTATTTATGACCCACAACGAAGTGATACAGCCTTTGATACACACAAATCAAAATCACCACGCAAAAAAGTAACTTTTGCTGATGAAAAACATGGCATTAGTCTTGAAAGTATCAAAGATGGGGACAACACAAAAATAACTAGGGATTCAAAAAACTTTCAAAAAAATGGCACACTGCCAGAACTTCAGCTCACACCAAACCAGTTTGTCCACACATCAAGACCAGTGCGTCCTCGAAAAACATCACTCTTAGCCCCCTTAAATATTACCATGGAAAATTTACGGAAAAACCCTCAAAAAGTGACCCAGGAGGTGAATGAATGGAAGTCGGTGTATTCCACACTTATAAACCAAGAGCAAAGAAACAGGGCACTGGCAGATATACTTCAAGCTGTGCGACTAAAAAAAATTGAAAATGAGCAAGCAATAAAATATGGAGACTCTCCAAGATTGTCAGACAAAGAAACCATGATGCAAAGTCTGCTTGCAATGAATGCTATGGACAAAATTCAGTACAGGAATGAATTTGGCCAGGCAAGTACACACAGTTTTGAAATTGTCTAGGTTTTTCTACATTATTTTTTTCCCCAAAGATAACCAAAAAAAAGTAATAAATCATGAAACTTGAGCAGTACTCAATATCAAGCTGACAGCAAAACCAATTTCAAACACCTCAAGTGTTTCATGGAAAACATTATTATTGTTTGCAAAGAATGTGGTTGAGATAAAACCAACAGTTTTCTGCATGGTCCTTCCCAAAGTATTCTTACATGAGGTATCCACAACAGACCTTAACTCTTTACCAGACGACAAAATTAAGACTCGTCCAAACTGAAAGCATATGCACACGACAATTTAAAAGCAGTTCAAAAGATGGAATTTGTCTTTGATAGGGTATAACACATTGTGAGAAAAGGAGAAAATGCTGGTTACCAGCATTTTCTCCTTTTCCCACAATGTTTTCATAAGGTGTTTTCCTCAGGGTTGTTAAAAGTCGGGACTGTGTGGTAAAGGTTTAACTCTATACAAGAAAACAAAATTAAAGACTTGGTCATATTCAAACATGCAGAAAAACAAATTACAGTAAATGTAATACAAATGATGGGATTTTTCCCTTTTCTGTAAGGGTCGTTTAAAACTCGGGATTGTGACTGTGGTAACAGATTAAATGTTTATCAAATGACAAAATTTTTAAGACCTGTCCAAATTGAAAGCATTTGCAGAAGACATATTAATTGTTACTCAAACCATAAAATTTGTTTTTCAAAGGGTAGAGAACATTGTAGGAAAAGAGGTAAATGCTGATTATCAGCATTTTCTTCTTTTTCTACAATGTTTTCAAAAGCTGTCTTCCTCAGGGTTCTTAAAACTCGGGATCGTTTGGTAAAGGGTTAAGAGGTAAAACCCACTGCAGAAAGTTTACATGCTCTGAAGTAGGTAAACCCAGAAACTTGACAAAAAAGAGCTTTCATTTCAAATAAACTTTGAAACCTTTATCTTGCTTAACTCTTTACCAGACGACAAAATTTTAGACTTATCCAAATTGCAAGGCTTTACAGGCAAAAAGTTAGGTTTGCATCAAGTAATGGCTTTTTTCAATGACAGGATATAAAATATCTTGCTACCAGCATTTCCTCCTTTTCCTACTATGTTTTCAAAACCGGTTTTCCTCACAGTTGTAAAAAAACTCGGGATTGTGTGGTAAAGGGGTAACCACTTAAAGAGTATTTACAAAAATATACAGACAAGTCTCTTATGATAATCAACTCTTCCAGTACTGATAAAACACTCAGTCTTTATCTTATATAGTGTCTTTGTCCTTGTGAAAGTTGTTGAGAAGTCCCAGCCTAGTGCTATTGACAGGAAAAACATTGATATGTGAATCGTCATCCTGATATAACTCTTTACCAAACGAAAAAATTTCAGACTAGGCCAAATTGAAAGCATTTGCAGACGACAAAGTAAATGTGACTGAAAAATTGAAATTTGTTTTGGGAAGGGCAGAAAACATTTTGGGAAAAGGAGAAAATGCTGGTTACCAGCATTTTCTCCTTTTCCCACAATGTTTTTAAAAGCTTTCTTTTTCAGGGTCGTTAAAAGTTGGAATTGTGTGGTAAAGGGATAACTAAAATACCAGCTCCAGATAGAGGGAGTGATTTTGATTTCAAAATTGAAAATATTTATCATTCTCCACTAAACCATATGTTATGGGTACTCATTAGAATCGTCTCATTGAGACAATTCCAATGAGTACCCACAGCATAGGGATTTAGTATACCATCACTCCCTTTTATCTGGAGCTCTGAATACTGTTTGAGCCTTTACCACACAACAAAAATATAGACTTGACCAAATTGAAAGCATTTGCAGACCACAACTGAAATTTGTCTCAAATGATGGAATAGGTTTTTGATAGGGTAGCAAACATTGTGGGAAAAGGAGAAAATGCTGGTTACCAGCATTTTCTCCTTTTCCCACAATGTTTTCAAAGACGTTGTTTCTCAGGGTCGTTAAAAGTCGGGATTGTGTGGTAAAGCGTTAACCCTTTACCACATAATCCTGCTTTTAAAGAACCTTAAAGAGAAGGCTTTGGAAAACATAAGAAAATAGAAGAAAATGCTGGTAACCACCATCTTTTCCTTTTCCCACAATATTTTCTATCTTTCAAAGACAAATCCTAAAATTTGGGCAGCATTTATTTTGTCATCTGCAAACGCTGTCAATTTGGACAAGTCTAAGATTTTGTCTTTTAGTAGAGAGTTAACCCCTATACCACACAATCCTGATCTTAACAACACTCTGGAAGAAGGCTTTTAAAAACATTGTGGGTAAAGGATAAAATGCTGATAACCAGTAACCAGCATTTTCTTCTTTTCCCTATAAAGTTTTTAAAAGTTTTTCGTTTTTCAGGGTCCTTAAAACTTGGGACTGTTTGCTAAAGGGTTCAGTAAAATACTTATAAAGGTTTCTGTTGTGTTCACCCTTTACCTAACCATCCGTGGCTTTAACAACCTTGAGAAAGCAACCCTTCGAAAACATTGTAGAAAAAGGAGAAAATGCTGGTAACCACCATTTTCTCCCTTTTCCACACTTTTTTCAAAGACAAATATCAGTTTTTGGGTTTGTCGTCTGCAAATAATTTCAATCTGGCAAAGATTTTGTCGTCTGGTAAAGGGTTAAAGTGGATTTGTGATAAAGGATCCAAGGTCAGTATTCACGATGATACTTAATTCAATTTCAATTCTTAATTTCAATGTGAGGCATTTAATTGACTGAGACAGCCGATTTCAACAAATTGAATGGCTTGGTTTAGAATTTAGAATTCGAACATCATTTTAAAAGTGTTTGCATATACATGTACAAGTGAAAAGTTCAACTTCTATGTCTTTCAAGGTCTGAGTGTCCTTGAGCAAGCTTCAATAAGAATCGAGGCAACAAAAAAAATGTAGCAAGGAGACAGCCTGATTAATATCACAGGTTTACAACCCTGCAGAGGAAGGCTTTGTGATTGATATTGAAGGAAAATATGCTGAGAAGTGACATCTCACATTTTCTCCTTTTCCCACAATGTTTTTTTTTAAAAGGCTTCTTTGTCAGGTTTGTTAAAACAAGGCTTTGGTACCAGGTCAAATGCTTCTTGGCATTCTAAGACGATACTTTGTTTCAGAAATGTACCGAACTGGTACCAACGCCAAGGGCCACAGCACCTCGTCAGTCCAACAGCCAAAATCTTCAGTACTACCTACAGCAGCTGTCTCGTGCCAGGAGAATGCCTCATCACATGACAATGGATGATTACAAGAGGTCACATCTAAATACAGTAACGCCTATACCAGTAAATGCATGATGAAATTTAGTAACCTAGGAAAAAAGACAACATTGCTTACAGACTGTTTGAAGTTGTATTTTGTCTTATTTACTATTAATGAAGTTAACTATGAATGAAATGTTGCTTGTACTATAAACATACACCTGCATTTAGTGACTGTTAGCTGAAGTTCTAGTCTTGTATCTTTTTCCACATAGCTGAATGCACTGGCTTTTAACCTACTTCTTGGTACTGATAAAGAATGAATAGATGGTAATCTGCGATTGGTAAAAAATATGCACATGTTTATTTGGCGGGCTCCTGTTGGCATATTTGCTCACACATTTATGAATGGTAACCAGCATTTTCTCCTTTTCCCACAATGTTTTCTACCCTATCCAAAACAAATTTCTATTTTTCAGCCACACTTGGTTTGTCGTCTGCAAAGCTTTCAAATCGGACAAGGCCAAAATTGTGGTGTGTGGTAAAGAGTTAACTCTTTACCAAACAGTCCCGGGTTTTATCGACCCTGGGAGAGAAGCCTTTTGAAAACACTGTTGAAAAAGGAGAAAATGCTGGTAACCAGCATTTTCTCCTTTTCCACAATTTTTTCTACCCTTCCCAAAACTATTTTCAATTTTTGAGGTATGTTTATTCTTTCGTCTGCAAGTGCTTTGAACTTGGAACAGTCTAAAGTTTTGTCATGTGGTATAGAGTTAAGCTACATGTGACACTCCAAGGGTTAATGTTCCATTGATCAGTCAATGGGTTCTATACATTATCATTTCATAATAACCACAAGGCAATACAAATATTTAACCCTAAACTATTGCCCTTCACAACATAATCCCAAGTTTTATCTACCCTCCTTTTTAAAACAGTGGAAAAAGGTGAGAATGCTGGTAACCAGGATTTTCTTCTTTTCCCAAATTGTTTTCTTTACTTCCAAAAACAAATTGAGTTACAATTATTTTGTCTTCTGGAAAAGCTTTCAATCTGGCAAATTTTATAATTTTATTAGTGTTAAATAAGGTCATAATAATAAGGTCATAAGTGGCTTATGACCAGGTTTACTTCAGCAAGTTTTTGAAAAATATCCTGAGAATGATGGAAGAACTAGTTGTGGGCAAAGACGGTTTTTTAATTCAAATAAAGACAAAAATAAATGCTGAAGACACCAGAAATTACCCATTTTTAGGTATTTTTTCTACAATATTTCCTACCCAATTCGATAATTAAAAAAACTTAAACTTTCTAATTATGTTGAGAAGGTCATAGGAGAGACAAGTTTTGTGCAGACTGATCTGAACCTCTACACAATCAAAGCACCTACAGCTGAAGGCTGAAATACAGATAATCAATTTACAAGTCAAATATAGAAGTTTGTACTTTTATGGTTTAATTTATATTCAATTTGATTTCACTTAGGTCCTTGTCAACAGTACAATCACAAAAGACCTGTTGATTTATAATTACCAGTTATAGTAGGGGCTGATTGCTGTTCGTACATGAAATTTAGTCAGGCTCATAAATCTTTTATCGTGCTATGGAATTTGCTATTCTTTCTTCCTTTTACAAAGCAGTCAAAATATACCAAATGAAATGAATGATGGCTTCTTTTTATTGTTAAACAGCCTTGACAGGCAATATTTGGATTCCTTCATTTTTTGAGTGAAAATACTCAATAATTACTTGAACGGGTTACCTGCTAAATATCTGACAAAACCCACAGGCAAATTCTTTGAAAGAAAAAAATAAGTGATACTTATTTCTAGTAAAGGCCTAGTACAATGTAGCAAAAATTTTATTAACCCTTTACGGCACAATGCAGCCTTTTAACACCCCTGAGAAAGAAGCCTTTTAAAATCATTGTGTGAAAAGAAGAAAATGCTGGTAACCAGCATTTTCTCCTTTTCCCACTGTTTTCTTCCCTATCAAAGAAAAATTATACCATTTGTGCCAAACTGAAATTATCGTCTGCAAATGCTTTCAATTTGGAAAAGGTTAAAATGTTGTCATCTGGTAAAGGGTTAAATGCTGAAAATCTGTGTATAATATGTTTGTTATCTTGTTATGTAACTATAGAGATCTAGTTAACCTTTTGAAAGGTTGCATTCATTTTAATCAGTATTAAAAGTGTTTGTTAAAATTTGTTTGAATATCTTGCTATGAATCTAAAGTGGTTTCTCCTTATTTGTATTTGTTGAAATAAACTTTGGGTTTGATCGGAAATTTTGTTGTTTAGAATGGTACTTTACAATGCTTTGTCACTTCTTGAGTTCTAAGACTTAGCCCATTGACCTACTTTTTGACCAGATGTGACCCAAATTCAAACTTGACTGAGATATCATCAAGACAAACACTCCGACCTAGTTTTATGAGTATCAGGCTGAAAATGTGGCCTCTTGAGTGGACACAGGGTTTTTCAAACATCTGGCCATGTAACCTCCTTTTTGACCAGATGTAGCCCAGTGTTGAACTTGTCTGAGATATCATCAAGACAAACATTCTGAGCAAGTTTCAAGAGTTTTAGGCTAAAAATGTGGCTTCTAGAGTGCACACAAGGGTTTTCAAAGATTTGGCCTAGTGACCTACTTTTTGACCCCACGTGACGCAATTTAAAATTTGTCCAGTATTTTATCAAGACAAATATTCTGACCAAGTTTCATGAGTATCTGTGCGTATCTGACTGGAAATGTGGCCTCTAGAGTGCACACAAGGTAAATGTTGACGAACACATGCCGGACACCAGATGCAGCACAATCATAAAAGCTCACCTTGAGCACTTCATGCTTAGGTGAGCTAAAAAATGATCAAATCTACATCCATTTTTCAATTATGCTAAAATGTTATCGAAATCTGAACAAATAATGACAAAAATACCCTTAGCTTTTTACAAAACAACCCCGAGTTTTAACAACCCTAGGGAATAAGGCTGTCTAAAACATGGTGGGAGAAGTAGAAAAAGATGGTACAGTGTGTTCCCCTGTTCCAAGGAGTTTTCTACCCTTCCAAAATCAAATCCAATCATTTCAGATGCCACATCTAATTTACTGTTTGTAAATCCCTTCTGTTTGGATAAGACTATAATTTTGTCAACTGTTAACCCTTTACCAGACGACAAAATTTTAGCCTTCTCCAAATTGAAAGCATTTGCAGACGACAATTTCAATTTGGCTAAAATGGTGCAATTTTTCTTTGATAGGGTAGAAAACATTGTGGGAAAAAGAGAAAATGCTGGTTACCAGCATTTTCTCCTTCTCCCACAATGTTTTCAAAAGACTTCTTTCCCAGGGGCATTAAAAGGCATCATTGTGCAGTAAAGGGTTAAAGAGCCTTAACCACACGATCCCTAGATTTAACAACCCTGAGAAACAAGGCTCTTGAAAGCATAGTGGAAAAGGCGAAAATGCCGGTAATCAGCATTTTCTCCTTTTCCCACAATGTTTTCTAACCTTACAAGGACAAAGACCATCATATTAGCCATATGTTATTTGTAAATGTGTCCATTTTTTACCAGCCTAAAATTTTGTTGTCTAGAAAAGAGCTAAAGGCCAACCTTTCAAAACAGAATATTTGGAATGTGGAGTTGACAACTTTATTCATATTACCGTCCGGTATCTTTAATTCATGCAAAAATGTATTTACCCTCATTTGATCAAATTTCAACATACTCTTATTGAAAACACTATAATATATGAGAAAATTGGATGAATTCCTGTTTTTAATGATGTTGTTAATTGGTTGTCCCAAAAACTGAATTTTAGTTGTACTAGTTTCATACCTCAATCGTTACAAATTTTGGTAACCTATGCTTTGCTATTTTCTCACTTCTTACAAACTTCATCTGTTACCATACAATCTCATGTTTTAACCCTTTACCAGATGACAAAATTTTAGGCTTGTCCAAATTGAAAGCATTTGCAGACAACAATTTCAATGTGGCTCAAATGGCGCAATTTTTCTTTGATAGGGTAGAAAAGGAGAAAATGCTGGTTTCCAGCATTTTCTCCTTTTCCAACAATGCTTTCAAAAGGCTTCTTTCCCCTGGGTGTTAAAAGGTGGCATCGTGCAATAAAGGATTAACGACCCTGAAGGAAAAAGGTTATTGAAACCATTGTGGGAAAGGAGAAATTGCTGATGACAACATTTTCTCAATTTCCAACAATGTTTACTATCCTTTCAAAGTCAGAAATTGACATTTTAGGTACTTTCAGTTTGTTGGTAATTGCTACCAACTTGGACAATTCGTCTTCTGGTATCAAACAATTCCTAGTTTTCACGGCCCTTTGAAAGCATTGTTTTCAGCCCTGTCAAAGAACTTCAGTTCATTTGTATCCGTTTAAGATTTGTCACCTGCAGATGTACTCAATTTGGAAGAGTCTAAATTCTTTTCCTTTAGGAAAGGGTTAAATTGTCATAAGTGGATGAATACCAACAGCAGGTGTCTAGTATCACTGGATCAGTATCACTTCCCACTAAAGTAACCACTAACTTTGACTTATTTGACTCAAAAACTAGGTTTTTTTTCTTCGTTCATAAGCAACATATTGTGTAAATTTTCATTCTCCTATGTCAAAAAGCTTTGAGCTTGAGGACAGATTGATTGTATGGTGTTTAGTGCACCTATCCATGCTTTCCTGGAGTTTTTTTCACCAGTACTCCGCACAATATTCTTCCCAAGCCACTGGCTGCTTTCCCACATAACCATCGTTGAGACAATGGACAGTGGTGAAAGGGGAATGAATCCTGTTGCGATGACTATCACCAATCCTCGGAAAGAAACTGGCCAAGCCGGGGATTGAACCAGCGACCTCCTGTTCTCAAGTCCTGTACAAGCTTGAGGACAGACACAATTTGAATACATAGTTTTTTCTATGACCTTTGCGTTCCCAAAACAACAGGGTTCCTCCTTGTTTTATATAACCAACACTTGTGTAATTTTTAATTAACCTGGGTCAAATTTATTGACCTTTGTGACCCAAACTCAACACAGTTCCTTCTTTAGTCATAAACAATGCTTATATATAAGTTTTCATTGCTCAAGATCAAGTGGAAACAATTTTTAAACACATGCTTGAAATAAAGGCTAACACACACACAAACAGACATGTATAGTTGTGAGCACATGCCCACAGACAAAAAGCCATGACACAAGCTAGCTGGCCTTCTGCCAGTGGAGTTGAAAAGAGGACAATATTAAAAAAAAAACTCATTACGAGCAATTTCTCCGTTTGTTGCCATCTTTTCAAGAGCTGTCTACCATGGTAATTCACTTGGTCCATAGAAGCAGCAATAAATATCTTAGGAATGGGGACATCATCATCACTAGTCACAAAAGATATATGGCACTTACACAGAGTTGGATCTTGCAGTAAGCAGTGTAAAACTGTTCTTCCTTCTGAGTACAGGAGAAGGGGATGGACTGGGCTTTGAATAGTCCTTTCTTCTCATACTGGGAGACACAGAGGAGAGTCTGAAATATATGAAAACTTTTCCCTTTTCCCATACAATCTTATGTTTTTTTGTCCATAAACAGGCAACTAAAGGCAGCTATTTTGTCAGAAATGAAAGCAACACACAAAATTGAATAATAGGACTACAGTTTATTATGGTCCTTGATCTCCAACCTGAGACATATTTTGAACAATACTATATCGAAATCTAGTAAAACCCTGTTCTCATTAAAACTCATTGAGTCCACTATCCCAATAACTTTTGACTACAGACCAGCATAAAAATAGATCTGTTGCACGTAGAGAGTACTAACAGTTTTCCACTCATTTACAGGGTTGATAACACTTCCTGCCTTACCAAACAATCCCGTATTCCTTAAGACTGCCCCTCCCCACCATGACAATATTTGTAACAAAAGGAGAAATCTCCCCCCCCCCCTCGGGTTATATCTTTTCACATGCCATGATGATGTTAATGGATAAAAGTAGGTCTAATCATTCATACCAAATATCTATGAACTCTGACAAATAGTGTTTTGATACCCAGATTAGCCCATCATTGCTCACCAAAGAACAATGCATCCCCTTCCTTGGGTGACCCCAATGTTTGACTCCCAGGGCAGTACTTTGAATCTTGGTAGAGGTTCTCGATGTCATGCTTTAAACCAAAGATTGCAATTTCAGGCCAAAAGGTTTGGAACAAGAAAATTTTCAGTTTTCTCTATAGAACTCTATATGAAATGTGTGACCCCCAGGCTATTTTTAATGACTGATTGATTGATTGATTGAATGGTGTTTTACGCCGCTTTCAACATTATTTCAGTCATATCACGGCGACAGCTCACATTATTCATGTCTTTCCTGGGTTTCACCAGTACTATTTTTGATCCAAGGGTCATAATTACTTGAAACCAGGAAGACTGGTCCACTAGATGAAGCTACACGCATAACTTGATAGCCCTAGAACTTACGGTTTGGAACAAGATGACTTTTAAAGCTTTCACTATATAAACATATGCACAACTTGTGACCCCTGGTATGGGGCCAATTTTTACCCCTGAAGGCGACAATTTGAACATTCTTGGTACATGCCTACTACATAGTAATGCATACAAAATATTACAGCTCTAGCTCTCAAGGTTAGGAACAAAAAGATTTTAAAGTTTTTGCGATATAAGCCTACCATGTTAAATTTGTCTTCCTTGAAATAAGGCCAAATTCTACCCAAAGGCTATAATTTGAACAATCTTGGTAGACGTCAACAAGATGAAGCTACATGCAAAATTTGGTAGCCCTAGGCCGTATGGTTAAGGAAGAAGATTTTTCTAGTTTTTACTATGTAAGCTCTTTTGATATCCAAAATAAAATACTACAGCCCTAGCTCTCATGGTTAGGACCAATAAGATTTTTACAGTTTTTACTGTAATAAGCCTATGTTAAACTTGTCATCCATGGGGTATTGTCAGTTTTGACCCAAAGGCTTTTATTTGAAAGGTCCACAAGATAGAGCCTAGTTTGGTAGCCCTATGCTTTATGGTTAGCCAAAGGAAGATTTTTACAATGTTCACCATATTAGCCAATTTTAACACACTGGCAATTAATTTGAAAAATTTTGATGGAGGTCCACTAGATGAGGCTACATGCCAAATCTGATAGCCCTCAACCTTATGATTTCGGAAAAGAAGATTTGTGGAGATATTCAATGTTTTTCAACTTTGTTGCTAATGCAAGCAGAAATTTTAAAGGAATCAAATTCTATGAAAGAATTCTGAAGGAGACCATCGCAGGATCATTTCTGGGAAGTCTGATCAAAATTAGATTGGTCATTTCAGAAAAAAAAGTTAACACAAGTATGCACTGAAGGACTGGTTGTATTCACGGATACTGCAGACAGTGCAATGACATAAGCTTGCTGGCCTTTGACCAGTGGAGCTAAAAATTGTGATCAATACGATAAAAAAATGTGAGACTAACCTTGAGGTACTATTTTGTCTAAGAGGTAATATTTTGGGTGGGGGCATTAGAGAGCTGTCAGCCCCATTCGTTGCTGGGGCACTCATGGACATCACAGGGGGAATATTTGAGACAGGCTCCTTTGCTTTTATCACAGGGTGCTCATCAGGGATCTCCAGGACAGGGTTCAACAAGGAAGGCTGATCCTCAACATACAACAGGTCATCGACAGTAGCTTGACGTCTACGAGCCTATAAGGTACAAAGTGAACTTCTGTGAGCAATAAACCACAAGAACTAATGGAGGAAAGTCCTCTATACTTTGAGATTCTAGCTCAACGCTGGCACTGGAAAAAACTTATGACAATTCCTGCTTCTGCCAAAGCGTACCAAACATTATCTTGTGCTAATTATCTCTAGCTTATAGGCATATTTTCAGTCATCTGCTGCAAATTAGTATCCAGAGATAATGAGTTAATGAAAAAGCTCCAAGGAAAATGCTTCTCCAGGTAATTTTCAAACAGAAAACTGCACAGAAAAGTTAATGATGTTATAATTCTGAAATATATCTAATCAACCCTTTTCCAAACAACAGAAATTTAGGTTTGTCTGTTTTGAAACAATACACAATACAATACTTTACTGACGTAAACTATACAGTCTCTCATCATGCATAATTAAAAAAAAAAAATATAGTAACATTCAATTGAATAGTCACAGAGATCGTAAATAAAATACAGACCATGATGATAATTGTTATAATGAAGGCAAAAAGGTCTATGCTTATAGAGAAGTTGATAATATTGACATTTGAATTAAAAATAACTGACATAAAAAGGAAGAGAAGCACATAAGACAAGTTTTTTTTTATGTGTTACTGCTGATAACTTCTGATCTTAAATTTAGCTAAATTCAAAAGACTATTCCTATTTTCAAAGTTTAACAATTTGAAAGTATCTCCAGATAAAAAAAAAAAAATAGAAATCGCCTATATAATGCTTTTCTTTTTCTTTAAAAGGGTAGCATATATTGAGGGGAAAGAGAAAATGCTGGCAACATTTTTCAAAAGCCTTCTATCTCAGGTTAGCTAAAACAAATGTTTATTTGGTTCAGACCAATGAATTTAGTGTGACTTATATACCTGACTTGTACACCTGAGAAAAAGGGCATACCATGATAGGTTTCTGGGCCTTTAAAATAAAACTGATTGATTGATTGAATGTATGGTGTTGAACCCTGTTTCCAACATTACCAGTATTTCACTTATATTGCTGCAGCCAGTGCACCTATCAATGCTTTCCTGGAATTTCTGTTACCAAGGCTTTGCACAATATTCTTCCAAAGCTGCTTTCCAAGTTAACTATTGTCAAAAGAGAATCAGTAATCCTCCTGTTCTCTAGTCTTGTCTGCTTACGACTGAGCTACTGGGGCTTGGCATGAAAGTACAAGGTGATTTTGCAGACAATCATCTTGTACTACACATAATTAAAGATTACAATTTAACAATCCATGATGTACTAGTATATAAAACATTCTGTCTGTATAGCACTATGGGCTTACAGCAAATCAGTGTGCATCAATTTTGTCAGAAAGACAACAAACATGCTTACAAAGGTTTTAACTCACAAGCTGGTATTTCAACACACTTTGATGCTTGCTAGTTTAAACAACTTTGAAAATATTTTGATAATAACAAAAGAAAAAAAAAAAAGGAAAACAACTTTGAAAATATTTTGATAATAACAAAAGAAAAAAAAAAAGGAAAAGCACTCTCTCTCTGTTATATCACAATGTTTCTGTGACAATATCTTTACACAGATATTACTTGAGCCACCCTCGGGCAAAAGGGGGTAGATCTCCGTGATGTAATACAATAAGCAAGTCATCATTATAATTATGGATCAATAAAACCCATTTTGTCAAACAACCAACTGAATCAAGAGGTACACTGGTCCTTTAACCCTTTCCAAAACGACAAATTTTGGACTGGTCCAAATTGAAAGAGTTTGCAGACGACAATTTTAAATGTGATGAAAATGGCAGAAAGATCTCAAATAGGGTAGAAAACACTGTGGGAAAAGGAGAAATTGCTCGTTACGAGCAATTTCTCCTTTTCCCACTGTGTTTTCAAAAGACTTGTACTGCAGACACATGAAAACCAGGGCTTGTTTGGGATAGAGTTAACATGCATATAATTGACCAACAGCAAAAAGCTCAACCAAAGTCAGCCTGTGCAGACGCAGGCTGACCTGGGTCAATACTTTTTGCAATTGCGTTTAACCCATTTTTCACAAAGTATGGCTCATCAGTCTGTTTTCGCAGTTGATTGCTTTTCTTTTTTTTGAAGTAGAAACTACTTCACAAGTCATATTATGGTATTATTTGTTATATCTCATTACTTGCCATTGAAGCATCATCTTCTATTACCTTTTGTACCTCTACATTGACAAACTTTTGTTGAACTAACTGGGAAAGGAGTAACTGAATTCTGTCTTTCCTGACAATAATTTCTGTGCAATCTGATCATGTCCAATTCCTAATGTGTCAATTCATACTCATTTTATTTCCTGCTTTTCTTTCTAATGTGACCTTCAATTGCCTAAATTTTGTCCAATTAGAGAATTACCTAAAACTGTCTCAGACATCCAAACAAAAAATTACCTGAATTCAATCAACTTGAAATGTTTTTTTTAAATAATTCTTTTCAGGAGTAACCTGCACACTTTTTATGTTGCAGATCATGTTTTGCCTTATACAAAGTTCTGCACACTCTTGAACATTACCCCTTTACCAAACAACAAAATTTTAGACTAGTCCAAATTGAAAGCATTTGCAGACAACAAAATAAATGTGACTGAAAATTTGAAATTTGTTCTTGGAAAGGTAGAAAACATTGTTGGAAAAGGAGAAAATGCTGGTTACCAGCATTTTCTCCTTTTCCTAAAATGTTTTGAAAATGCTTCTTTCTTAGGGTCCTTAAAAGTGTGGTACAGGGTTAAGACATATGGAAAGAAATAAAAGGATTACACAAGTAGTAAATCTGAAATATGGTCAATTTGGAGAGGCATTTCAATTCACCAGTATATTGGGTTTTCGTGTCAGATATTTGTTAGTAATAAGCCATAATAACTCAAGCTGGATGAAAAAAAAGTCCCAAAGTCCCACATGGAACATATTTTTGAGAAGACATGACCTTTTTTAAACAATATGTAAAACATAAAACAATTCAAGCTAATGAGCTGCTTCTTTTCAAATAATGTTTTCAAAAGTAGACAACTCCAGGCACATAAATTTGTATGATAATGGGTTAACAAGAGGGCCATGATGGCCCTGTACCACTCCACTGCCTTCTAAACATAAGCATTATGCACTAATTTGGCAATGACAGAGACATAAATCATAAAAAGTCTGTCTGGCAATAAACTTACATAGAAAAAATAGCCTAGCCAATTCAAATGCAAATATTATACAAGTGAATACATGCTGGTCTAATCAAGTATCATTCATACAAAATATCAATGAAATCTAAAAAAGAGTGCTTTGACAGGAGGATTTCCAGACCTTTGAAGTAGAAAACATTTTTTCAGTGCCATGAATGGTAAAGTTCTGAAACAAAAAAAAAAGAATGATAGAAACCTTACAAACCTTATTTTATACCAAATATTAGACTCATCTGAGCATAAATATCAACATCAAAATAAATCATTCTCACTAAAAACTGCACATTTTTGCAAAAAACTTGAATAGCCAACACCAATCATGTATTTTAGTGAAGCGTCAGGGAGGTAAATGGTAACAAACTAGATATCTCCTATAAAAGGAGTTATTTCCCTTGATCAGTACCCCCTCCCCCCCACCCTGCCCCATTAGTTTGAATAGTGACTTCATATCCTACATGAATATTTTCAAGTTTTCAGTTTGTAAAGAATTCTTTCAGTTTTCAGTTTGTAAGCCCGCACAAAACTTGACACCAGGAGTGGGGCAGGTTTTGACCCCAGGGCTGTAAATGGGACATTTGTGGTAGAGGTCTACTATTTGAAGCAGCATGGCAACTTTGTTAGCCCTAGACCTTACAGTTAGGATCAAAAGATTTTCTCAAGTTTTCACTATATATGCCCATGTAAAACTTGTGACCCTTGGAGTGGGGCCAATTTTGACCCCAGGGCTGTAATTTGAATAACATCAGTAGGGGTCAATTAGATGACGCTGCATGCAAAATTTGGTAACCCTATGCTTTATGGATTAGAAAAAAAAGAATAATTTTAATTTTCACTATGTATGGCTAGGTAAAACTCGTGACCCCCAAGGCAGGGCCAATTTCGACCCTGGGGCTAATTTAAAAAAATTTAGTAAAGGTCTACTGGATGAAGCTACATGCCAAAATTTGGTAGCCCTAGGGCATACGGTTTCTGTCAAGATTCTTTTTTTTTTTAAAAGGTTTTCTATATTTTTCAGTTTTGTTGCCATGGCAACCAGAGTTTTCATTAGGATCAAATTTTTTGAAGGAATTCTGAGGAGGGCCAGGGCATGATTATTTCTGTGAAGTTTCATCAAAATTGTATAGGTAGTTTCAGAGAAGAAGATGTATGAATTAAAAGTTAATGCATGCATGCATGCATGGATCCATGGAAAGACGCACAGAATGATGCAATCATCGGAGGCACACACACACAACAGACACAGGGCCATAATATAAGCCCCCTGGCCTTTGGCCAGTGGAGCTAAAAACAACAATGAATTCTTGGCTTCACCTTCAAAAAGATGGCACAAGTACACAACAGCCGTAACAAATTTTCTATCAGACACAACCGGTATGGGGAGACATCCAAGGCTTTCGTTGTTGTTTAGTGTTAAATGTCATTCTAAACATTCTTTCAGTAACATTACTGCAGCCAGGGCATCTATCCCTGCATTCCTTGTAGTTCTATTTCCTAGTTCTTTATGCTACACTGCATAAAACTGGTTACACACACATCTTCAAAACAATGTTCGATGACCTGTCACACTGACTATCATCAAACCTCAAATATGCTGGCAACAAAGCTCACTTTATCCTGTATTACAGGCTCTGCACATTATGAACTGAGCTACCAAATTTAGAAATCTTTCAGGAAACCAAATATCTTGTTTTCTTCAAGTTTCTGTCTTTAATGAATGACAGTGGATTATCAAGAGCTAAACTTTTCTTTTCCTTTTCTTTGATACAGAATAAATAATGTTTTAGTTCCATATAAACTACCAGGATTATTTACAGTCTTCAAAAACCTGTGAAGAATATAGAGGTACACCAAATAATTTCTCGTTTTAACCCTTTACCACACAATCCCGACTTTTAACGACCCTCTGAAAGAAGCCTTTTGAAAACATTGTGGGAGGAGAAAATGCTGGTAACCAGCATTTTCTCCTTTTCCCACAATGTTTTCTATCCTTTCCAAAACAGCTTTCAATTTTTCAGTCACGTTTATTTTGTCATCTGCAAATATATGGAAGGGGATATCCGCCATTTCAATCATTATTCATGATGAGACTTTCATTCTTCCTGATGAAATTTTCAACTATATTTTACAATTTTAACGTTGACTTACAATTACGTTTTGCTTATTATATTGTCTATGTTGACATTTAAATTACTTTTTTTGTTACTTCATTTTACAACAAACTATTTTTTATCTAATTCTATCATTTTTAATTCTTCATTTAACCCTTCCTAATATATTTGAGACATTTAATTTCATATCGACATTCTTAACACAACAAAAAAGATCGATGTTTAAATTATAAATTATCAACCAAAAGAGTTTTACTAAAAATCATTTCAAAAGTTTTAATTTCCAGTTTATAATGACAACAAGGACAAGTAAAAGACAAATGACGAAACTGAATTCTTCTTTGCGCTGAAATTTGGCCCTTCTAAAATATGGGAGGTAACTCTTAAAAAAACGACTGCTCCCCTGCACGGTGCTACGCTATATTTTTCCCAAGGAAACAAGTCCGCCTGTAAGCAGAAGTCCGTGGTGGTATGAATCACTTTGACAGAGGTAAAATACCGGCAGGCGTGTAGGTTTTTCGGCCAGCAAGGTCGCAATTTTTTGCGACTTACGTCACTTTCAAATGCTTAAATCTAAGACCATACTTAAGTTAGCCCACTTTCAATTAGTGGGTTATGATAAGTATAGCTGGAAGTTTGTGTGTGCCAAATTTGAAGCAATTCGAAATTTTGACAGTTACCTCTCATTGACCGGGTCGCACCTCGGACGTTTAGGTTTGAAAACAGATTTTTTTTTTTTGGGGGGGGGGGGGGTCAAAACCCATTAAATTGGGTATCAAAATGTTCGTCTTGATCCCCTGAGTCCACCTATGTCAAAGAGGAAGAGATTGGTGCATATATGAGCAGTCTGCACTATCCAGAAGGATTATTAAAGAATGAAAATTAATTAAAGACAGACTGTCTGTAGGTGCAGTCTGATCTTGGGCTGCACTTTCATTCAGTTAAAAGTGGAGTAAAGTGAGACTGCATGTATGTGCAGTCTTATCTTAGGCTGCACTCTCCACAAACACCATAAAAAAAATGTTGAAAGATATTGAAAGTTCGAGCTTTAGAACAAGACTGCAGTCTGATCTTAGGCTGCACTCTCCACAAACACCATAAGAAAAATGTTGAAAAGATATTGAAGGTTGGACCTTTAGAACAAGACTGCATGTATGTGCAGTCTGATCGTGGGCTGCACTCCCATTCAGTAAAGAGTGGAGTATAAGATCAGACTGCATGTTTTTGCATTTAGCTCTAAGGCTGCAATTTTCACTGTCATGAAGTGAACAAAATTTTGAAAAATTTTGTCCTTTGAAAGAGGATGGGTAGCCGTAGAAGAGACTAAGATCAGACTACATATAAGAGCAGTCTGATCTTGACCTGCACTATGTACAAAGATTATGAAGGAAAGAAAAATAAGTAAAGACAGAGGGACTAAGTGGGGCTGCACTTTCATTCAGTAAAGAGTGGAGTATAAGGTCAGAATGCATGAATGTGCAGTCTGATCTTAGGCTGCACTCTCCACAAACAGCATTTGAAAAATGTTGTAACGATATATTGAAGAGTGGAACTTTAGAATAGACTGCATGTATGTCCAGTCTGATCTTTGGTTGCATTCTTACTCAGTTAAGAGTGGAGGTTAAGATCACCCTGCATGTTTGTGCAGTCTGATCTTCAACTTCAGTCTTCAATAACATGAAGGGAACCAAATGTTGAAAAGATTTGTCCTTTGAAAGGATATGGTCCTTTGAAAGAAGATGGGAAGCTGTAGAAGAGAGTGTAGGTTAAGATCAGCATATATGAGCAGTCTGATCTTGGCCCACACTATCTGCCCTCTATTCTTCTAAGTATATTGCTGGAATGGTCTAAAATTTGTCATTCCAGTCTGATCTTGGGCTGCACTATCAGCATTCTCAATCGGTTAGGACTGGAAGTTAAGATCAGCCTGCATTTTTATGCAGTCTGATCTCAGACTGCACTCTTCAATAACATAAAGAAAACCAAATCTTGACAAGATTTGTCCTTTCAAAGAAGATGGGTTAGGGTTAGGAGAGACTGCAGATTAAGATCAGACTACATATATGAGCAGTTTGATCTTGGGCTGCACTGTCTACAAAGATAATGAACGAAAGAAAAATAAGTAAAGACAGACTGCATGTAGGTGCAGTCTGATCTTCGGCTGTATTCTCATTCAGTAAAGAGTGGAGGTTAAGATCATCCTGCCTGTTCGTGCAGTCTGATCTTAGGCTGCACTCTACACAAACACCATTTGAAAAATGTTGGAGACATATGAATAAATAAAAGACCAAAGACACAACTTCGTCTTTTTAAGCAATGACTTTACTCTCCAAACAGAAGAAGAAATGTTTTGGCTATGGTTTTATATTGTCCTTTTAAAAGGTACCCTGTAGATTTAAGCCCCGCCCAGAAGGAGGGATTTTGTTCGCTTCCCTCTATTCTTCTAAGTATATTGCTGGAATGGTCTAAAATTTGTTGTTCGAGTCTGATCTTGGGCTGCACTGTCTGCATTCTCATTAAGTGAAGAGTGGAGGTTAAGATCAGCCTGCATGTTTGTGCAGTCTGATCTTAGACTTCAGTCTTCAATAACATGAAGAAAACCAGTATGCTGAAAAGATTTGTCCTTTGAAAGAACACGGGTTAGGGTCAGGAGAGAGTGCAGATTAAGATCAGACTGCATATATGAGCAGTCCGATCTTGGGCAACACTATCTACCCTCTATTCTTTTGAGTATATTGCTGGAATGGTCTACAATTTGTCGTACCAGTTAGATCTTGGGCTGCACTATCAGCATTCTCATTCAGTTAAAAGTGGAGGTTAAGATCAGCCTGCATGTTTGTGCAGTCTGATCTTACATTGCAAGAAATAAAACAAAATAAAAACTGTTAAACAGCCTTTATTTGCTGAAAAATAACATTCTCTTCATAACTTTTTACCAGATTAACCCTTTACCACACAGTCACGACTTTTAAATTAACAACCCTGAGAGAGAAGCCTTTTGAAAACATTGTTGGAAAAGGAGAAAATGCTGGTAACCAGCTGCTGGTAATCAGCATTTTCTCCTTTTCCCACAATGTTTTGTACCCTTCTCAAAACACATTTTAATTTTTCAGTCACATTTATTTCGTGGTCTACAAAATTCTTTGAATTTGGACCAGTCTAAAATTATGTTGTTTGGTGAAGAGTTAAACATTAACACTTGAAAATCAGACATTTTAGTTTTTTTTTTTCTTTAACATCAGACATATTTGACTTGCTTCTTTCTTTGAAAGCATTGTGGGAAAAGGAGAAAATGCTGTGTTCTACCCTTCTCAAACTTTTAACAACCCTGAGAGAGAAGCCTTTTGAAAACGTGGGAAAAGGAGAAAATGCTGGTAACCAGCATTGTTTCCTTTTCCCACAATGTTTTCTACCCTTCTCAAACTTTTAATTACACTGAGAAAGAAGCCTTTTGAAAACATTGTGGGAAAAGGAGAAAATGCTGGTAACCAGCTGCCGGTAACCAGCATTTTCTCCTTTTCCCACAATATTTTGTGCCCTTCTCTAAACACATTTCAAATTTTAAGTCAGTTGTGGTCTACAAATGCTTTGAATTTGGACCAGTCTAAAATTATGTTGTTTGGTAATGAGTTAAACATTACCATTTGAAAATCAGGCAATTTAGATTTTTTTTTTTTAACATCAGACATATTAGACTTGTTTCTTTCTTTGAAAGCATTGTGGGAAAAGGAGAAAATGCTGGTGACCAGCATTTTCTCCTTTTCCCACAATGTGTTCTACCCTTCTCATACTTTTAATGACCCTGAGAGAGAAGCCTTTTGAAAACACTGTGGGAAAAGGAGAAAATGCTGATAACCAGCTGCTGTTAACCAGCATTTTCTCCTTTTCCCACAATGTTTTCTACCCTTCTCAAACTTTTAATTACCCTGAGAGAGAAGCCGTTTGAAAACATTGTGGGAAAAGGAGAAAATGTTGGTAACCAGCATTTTCTCCTTTTCCCACAATGTTTTGTACCCTTCTCAAAACACATTTTAAATTTTCAGTCTTTTGACTATCAGACATATTAGACTTGTTATGGTTTTTCTTTGACTACCAGACATTTTAGATTTTTTTTTTAATTGACTATCAGAAATTTTAGTGTTTTTTCTCAAGCACACATTTTAGAGTCTTGTTTTGACTATCACACATTTTAGAGTCTTGTTTTGACTAGTAGTTTATCACACATTTTATAGTCTTGTTTTGACTAGAAGTTTCTTGTGGTTTTTTATTTTTTTCTGTCATTCAGTCATAGGCCACTGTCTTGAGCGTCAGTCTTTTAGTCTGTCTGTTTTGGTCTGTTTGAATATTTTATTAAGTTCCTAATTTTGTCCACAATCTGTTTTGCAGTCAGCTGTCCGTAACGCGTCGGTTGTTTAGTCATAAGGTATTTGACTTTCTTCATTGTTGGTGGCTCTCCTGTCCTAATGTAAATGTGAAAGTCCTGTCTAATAATGTCAGTCATTTCCTGGGTCATAAATTGTTGTTTTCTCTGCCTTATCTGCTCGAGTACCTCATCCTGCTGAGCCTGGACCCTAGCCTGTTCCTGCCTCCTGTCCTCATACTCATCCATTTCCCTTCTAAACTGAACTTGTTCCTCTGATGGTCTAGGGTCCAGGCTCTGCAGGAGGGGTGAGGGAGATGGGGTCGAGACCATCAAACCATCAGGTTTGTCAGTCGTCAGGTATGCGTCAAACTGGTTTGCAATCAGGGCAAGCACCACTGTCAGGAAGTCCATCTGCTTGTTGGAGGCCCCCAAGTTAATCAAGTTCAACACCATGCTAACGATGTCCATTCCATATTTCATTTCAACGCCAGTCCTGAGGGCCTCCGACAAGTAGAAGGCTTCCGTCATCATCTTATGTTTTCTGTCAGTCTCGTCTGCCTGGGCCCGTCTCAGTATCCGAGACTAGTCCAGGTCCGTAACAAAGGTCAAAACTGTCTTATAAAAGTCTGTCCTCTTCTCTGGTAATTCTAGTCTTGAGAGCAACCTTTGCGTCAGTCCGGAATTGTCACCGAAATTAGAACTGTCCATCACATTTGCCTTCGTGGAAGTCTGATTTGGGCCTGGGGTCTCATAAGTCACAGTCTGGTTCGAGGAAGTGTCACTGTGAGACGGGCTCATTGGGATCTGGTCAGTCACAGTCAGGCTCCACGGGTTCTTGTCAGTGTCTGTCGCCGTCCTTGAGACCTTCTGTCCGCCCCCGTAAAAGTCCTGTATTTTCGTTACCGTCCGGACGGAGGTCCCAATTTTGTCTATAAGTCTGTAGTGTGTGTCAGCCGTCGTCCGTCTATGGCAGAGTAGTTCTGTCAGGTCGTCGGCGATCAGGGGGTCGTGCTTTTGCATGTCGGTCGTCAGTCCTTTCCTGTTGATGGTACAGGAAAACCGTCCGTACTTAGAGCACCTGCTAGCAGTCCATGCTCGATTTAGACATGGGTTGACCAATGAACTGCTATCGAATGCTTTCCCCCTGTTCGTAAACAGTCGGTCAGTGTCCGGGTGTAGCTGTGTCTGAAGGTCCTCAAGTCATCGGTACAAGGCCTCAGACACCGTGACCACCTCAGAGCCCGCGGTGCCTGAGGTCTTGTGCATTGTAACCAGGATGCAGAAGAACGTCCTGTCATCTTTTGTCTCTTCCATCGAGTCTTCTAAGGCTGTCAGCGTCATGTTGGTAACGACGGACGGCCTGCATCCATTGGTCATATTGACCCCCATCACCAGGCAGTCCGTCAGACGGTCAAGGTGGTCATGTCTGTCCTCGTCCGTCATCTAGTCGGCTGAGGTAACGTTATCGTAGTAGTCTGAAGTCCAGTATGTTCGTCTGGCTTGGGGCCACGGAAGTGATGCCAAATCCCTTGCCGCCACTTCCGCCTTCCGTTCTGCTGCCTGTTCCTGAGGGACCAGATGAAGACCTGGATGGTGAGGCTGGTCTGGTTCCACCAACCCTGAATGCCTAACACCTCTAAGAAATCCAGAAACTTTAGGAGGGATGTGAAGTGGGACTTCAAAGTTCCTATAACCATCACATCCCTCTGCCTCCCCATCCAGGCCGAGACCAGTCCTTGCAGAAACGTGTCCAGTCCGTCCATGCCCGTTTCTGTCTCGTCTGTCATGTGTGGTTGGTTGCATTCGCAGCTGTAATGGCTAACCCCACGTTAGAGGTTAGCCAATGTCTGAATCTTCATGTATTCTCCTGAAAGGGAAAGAAATAGTTGTTAGCCGATAAAGTCAATGCAACAGGACGCAATCCTGCCTCATGTTAGAAAGCCGCCAGTGGCTTGGAATGAATATTGTGCAGAGTACTGGTAAAAAGAAAATCCAGGACAGCATGGATAGTTGCACAGGTCTGCAGGACCTAACTGAAATATTGTTGAAAACGGCGGGTAGGGAAGCCGCCAGTGGCTTGGAAAGAATAATGTGCTGAGTACTGGTAAAAGAAAATCCCGGAGAGGATGGATAGGTGCACTGGTCGCCAGGACATAACTGAAATAGTGTTGAAAACGGCAGGTGTGCAACCCGGCAGCAGCTTGGAAAGAATATTGTGCGGAGTACTGGTAAAAAGAAAATCCAGGACAGCATAGATAGTTACACTGGTCGCCGGGGCATAACTGAAATAGTATTGAAAACGGCGGGTAGGGAAGCCGCCAGCGGCTTGGAAAGAATAATGTGTGGAGTACTGCTTAAAGGAAATCCAGGAGAGCATGGATAGGTGCACTGGTGGTCAAAAAGGGAAAAATTACAGGAGTAGGAGACAGATTTTCAGGCTGTCAGACTATTAATAACTGCTATATATTTTAATACTTTTTGTACTGGCATTAAACCAGTTCTCGCCAAGTACCAGTTCTCGCCAACTTATGTCTTACACGGCTTTACAAAGGTCCATTCTCTGTAGTCTAAGGTGCAAATCCCTATTTTTGCTTCTCTGAGTATGTGCAGACTTTGCCCCATTCCTACATGAAATAAACAAAGTGTCGCTACGCCGTGTTTTCCAAGTCTATTCCGGTCTTTTCCGGTCCATTCATGTCTATTCCGGTAATTCCATATACCGGTCTATGCCTGATCCGGTGAATTTTACGTACCGGTAAAAAAATGCATTTTTTCAACGGGTTAACTCTGTATACATGTAACGAAATTGTAGAAAATGGAATTCAGCTGAAATTTCTTTTTTCCCCTTTTCTCTTCACACATAAAAAAATAAACAGATGAGCAACATTCATGTGATAAATGCGGTCGGCTACGGCGGTAGCTCAGTCAGTGGTACATCGCTCACACTTTTAGTGTAATACCCGTGTTCGAATCACAAACCTGTCTCACCTCTCCCAAGTTGATTCAACACTAAATCAATGAGAGATAATGTTATTTATACATACCTGTCCAATGCTTGTTAGGTATCATCAGGGCCTGCCACATCTAAGGTTCTGGAAGTCTGAGTAAAATAGCGCAGCACCGTTAGCCTTGAGGGAGAATTTAGTTTCTCAGTGGCGACCCCTGTCGTAATAATGAGATGTGGTTCCCTGCTTCATATTATCCTTATTGCATTATGCTTGTTTACATTGGTATTTACATTGTGCTTGTTTGTATTACACTTGTTATCTTGTATTGTTGAAGTGACTTTTGTTAAAATAATTACAATGTTGATATGAAATTAAATGTCTCAAATATTATTAGGAAGGTTGAATGTATAATTAAATATGATGGAATTAGATAGAACAGTTGATTGTAAATTGAAGTAACAAAAAAAGTAATTTAAATGTCGACATAAACAATTAAATAGGCAAAACGTAATTGTAAGTCAACGTTAACATTGTAAAACATAGTTGAAAATTTCATCAGGAATAATGAAAGTCTCATCATGAATAATGAGTGAATTGGCGGATATCCCCTTCCATACAAATACTTTGAATTTGGACCAGTCTAAAATTTTGTTGTGTGGTAAGGATTAAGAAATGGCCAAACTTACCTGGATTCTAATACTCTTTTCTTGAAATTTTAAAGGCATCTGGATGTTAGAAGACTACCTTCGTTTTGTTTTGAACTTTAATTTGATTAAATGTCTAAAATAAGTCTAAGTTATATATTTAAGCAAGAATGATTTAAATCAAATCAAACAAAACTGTTTTAGTAGTTACTTGAAGGAAAATACCTCTCTGTGCAGCCGCTTTGAAAAGCGCACTACTTTGGAAACTGTCTTCAAAGTCTACAAAGAGAGTTTATTCAGATCAAGGATTTATTCTGATCATCATTTGTGATAAATATCTTTTGTAAAGTTACAAATAAATCAGAGATTTGGTAAATTCTTCAGGCCTAAAAACATAAAATGTAGTATATAAAATTGATATTTCAGTGAAATAGGCATTGGCAGGTGATTTCAAGGCTGGTCATATACTGTTGTGACAAAGCAGTATTTATTACCATAACAAGTGACAGCCACAGCCTTCCATATCAATAATAAACCCTACCATTAAAGCTACTAGGGCCCTATTTCAAATACCTAGTAAAAAGAATCATAAATAAAAATCTAGAAAGCCAACATCAGAAAAATGATACAGTTCTTGTTACCAATGTTTTAACATGTTTTCTTGCATAGAAAACCTTTGGAAACCTCACATAATGGATCTGTGACATTTCGTCGAAAACAATGTTCGTTGAAAACGATCCCTAGCCCTGACCCTTACCCTAACCAAGACAAATTGTGGCTCAAATTCTTCCTACCACAGAGTGCTTTTCATGAAATAAATCTAGGAATTAAGCAATTGGTATTTTAAAACATACATGGATTTCGACAAAACACTCTTTTGATGAAATATCGTGCACCAGCTCAAACTCACCTACATCTTAAATGGTGAAATTTAAACCCTTTAAATCTTTACTACTCAATCCCGAGTTTTAACAACCCTGGGGAAGAAGCCTTTTGAAAAACATTGTGGGTAAGGGAGAAAATGCTGATTAACAGCATTTTCTCCTTTTCCCAAAATGTTTTCTACCCAATCAACATTCCTACAATGTTGTGTACCCTATCAAAAATAAATTCCATAACACCTGTGATCAGTATCTCCATTGCCATAATGTTACCTATAAATATTATTTAGGCATTAAATAAAATATATACTACTCAAAATTTGATAGGGATTGCTTTTTATTTCTTATATATCTCTTTAATGGTAAACCCAAGATAACTGATTTTCTTTCATACATGTAGATTATTCTAATGGCATACCTGACCTGTCCAGTAGATACTGATTTTTCACCTGTACCTGGCTTGATATCCACTGGAAAAGTGATATCCCTGAAAAAAGGGTGCACCATTGGCATGTACCTTCATGTACACATCCGTTATATTCAAACTTTGCTTGTGCATGGTAACGTTTATTTCAAAGCTAGCATTTGGTATGGCTTACTTATTAATAAGACAGCGTCTTGACGCCAAAGAGATGAATAGGGAGATAAGGATTCTTGAGGCTGGGCGTTCCCAATGGCATGTGGCAGGTGTCCTTGGGATGTCCCAGAGCACTGTTGCAAGGATGTGGGAACGATTTCGAACTCACAGAAATGTCAGGTATAGACATGGTGGTGGTCGTGAGAGGGTCACAACTCAGCGTGAAGACCATTTCATTGTCGTCCAAGCGTGACGTCAGTGCTTTGTTACGGCTACCGCCCTGCAAAATGACTTGCAGAATGCCAGTGGCATAAGAATTTCTACGCAATCAGAAACCGTCTTCATAGAGCTGGCATGAGGGTCAGATGACCAGCAATCCGCATTCCGTTGACGTGAAACCACACCCAGGCACGTCTCCAATGGGCGTGCACTCATGTCAGATGGACGTTGATTGACTACACCCCAGTGCTGTTCACTGACGAATCCAGATTTTGTGTGGACTTCACTGATAGATGAGTCCAGGTATGGAGATTGTCCAATGAGCGTTTCGCACCCGTATGTGTTGCTAACCATGACCGTTTTGGCGGGAGGCTCAGTCATGGCGTGGGCAGGTATTAGCATGCAGGGATAAATGGACCTGTATATCGTTCAAAACGGCACACTGACGGTTGCACGATACATCAATATGATCTTAGATGTGTATGTTTGCCCATACGCCGGTGCTATAGGCCCTGATTTCATTTTGATGGACGACAATGCCCGTCCACACAGGGCACGGGTCACCAACAAGTACCTGCAGACAGCAACTATTGAGAGAATGGACTGGCCAGCAAGGTCCCCAGACCTTAATCCAATTGTACATGCCTGGGACATGCTGCAGACTGCAATATCTGCCCGCCCAGTCCAGCCAACCACGGTTCCAGAGCTCCAACAGGCACTACTGGACGAGTGGGCTCGAATCACACAACAAAGCATTCTTATTAGCAGTATGAGAAGGGGATGCCGAGCAGTAATCCAAACAAATGGCCACCATACACGATACTAAAGCGAAATTCAGGCACCCTACTTGATTTTTCCAAAAAGCCTCATATGATTACCTTTTCGTGTTATCCCGAATTATTGCCCCTACCAACTTTCAACCGCTTTTCCGCTTCAACAGTTTGTCGGCTCATTCCTTTTTTGGCACAAAGCTGATGTCAAATGAACAAATTTTCAGAATCACAGCAAATATTTAAACGTTTCAACGTTATGTAAGGAGTAAACACAATCTTATAAGTGATCCTTATCAAATTTTGAGTAGTATATATGCAAATTACTCCTTAATGACATGGTTAAGTTATATCAGACTGCTGCTTGGTCTCAGATGGATATTCATTTCATACTGTGCTAAAGATGAAATGGACATTCTCAGTCCGAGCTACAGATGTATTTATTGCTATTTCAGGGCTACTTTTGGCAGAATGTCTTGCTAAGTAGCTGATAGTGCAGATTCAAGACCTCACTGCACACTGTACAGTCTGATCTGGATCTGGAGTGATGGCAAAAGCAAGAAAGCTGGATTTAGCTTTTCAAGGTTTATGAATGAAAACTGTCATCTCAGTTGTTTGGAACTTGAAGGGTCCATGCAAGTATGTACTGCTCATTAAACTTTTGTCAGTATTATGTTGTATTAACCCTTTACCACACAATCCAGGGTTTTCACAACCCTGAGAAAGAAGTCTTTTGAAAACATTGTGGGAAAAGGAGAAAATGCTAGTAACCAGCATTTTCTCCTTTTCCCACAATGTTTTCTATCCTTCCCAAAACAAATGTCAATTTCTGAGTCACATTAATTTTGTCGTCTGCAACTGCTTTCAATTTGGACGAGTCTAAAATTTTGTCCTTTGGTAAAGGGTTAAAACAAACAAATATTTTTGTGATACTTTGAACAGCTTAGTGTAACAAGCAGTAAGCATAATAGTCTAACAATTGCAGAATACAGCAAAAAAGTTTGTTAAAATAAATCTGATTAAATCATAAAAGAATATTAAATAATGGGTACACATACATAGGTGATTTTCATGCAAACTGATTAATTACTTAATGCATACTAGTTTGATGGTACGTGGAGCTACGACTTTGGAAACAATTGTGACAGACAAATGGCACAAAATAAAAGAAATTCGCTGACACAATTCTAGTTTATACAGGAACATCATCAAATTTAATGCACATATGTTTTCTTTCCATTCTGACGAGGATTAGTTCAAGTGCTACATAATTACGAGTAACTTAACTCTTTACAGCACAATGCCGCCCTTTAACGACCCTGGGAAAGAAGCCTTTTGAAAACATTGTGGAAAAAGAAGAAAATGCTCGTAACCAGCATTTTCTCCTTTTCCCACAATGTTTTCTACCCTATCAAAGAAAAATCCCACCATTTAAGCCACATTGAAATTGTCATCTGCAAATGCTTTCAATTTGGACAAGGCTAAAATTTTGTCGTCTGGTAAAGGTTTGCTCTTTGTATACTTGGAAAACCTGCCATTTTTAATCATCAATCTATTTTGTCATAATTATATTTTAGGAAAGAAGGCATCTTTTGATATCCAAACAAGAGTCCCTTTATGGCCCTGTATCGCTCTACTTGCTAATAATTAGATGTGCCATATGTGTAATTTGCACAGACTGGCAATTAAACAGTAAGAAATCTGTAATGCAATAATATTTCATAGAGAATTTAAATAAGCACAGCACCCCCAAAAGTCAACTCTTTTTCACATGCCCAGATGAAGTAAAAGAATACAAGCAGGTCTAATGGTGTATCATTCATGCCAAATATATCAATGGACTCAGACAAAGAGTATTTTGCCAAGAAGATTTCAAATAATACAGCCAGAATGATCCTTTATCACTTGCCAGAGAACAAATTCTATCACCCAATCCCCTGATGTGACCAATTTTTGAACCCAGGGCAATAATTTGAAAAACCTTGGTACAGGCTTGATATCATGCTACATACCAAACATTACAATTCTTGGCCAAGTGGTTCTGAACAAGAATGTTTTCGAAGTTTTCTCTACAAGAGCCCACATGAAAGTTGTGACCCCAAGGGTGGGGCCATTTGACCTAATGGCCCCAGTAAGTTGAATCCTGGTAGACATCTACTAAATGATGCCACATACCCAATAATACAGGTCTAGGTTGAATGGTTATAAACAAGACGATAATTCAAGTTTCTGCAATATAGAGCACTTGTAAAATGTGTGAACCCCAAGGCAGGGCAAAGTTTGATACCATGGCTAAATCTTGTACAGTCTTGGTATTGATTAGATAGATGAAGCTATGAATGTGTAGCATTTGCTAACCTTAAAATTCATGGTTAGGAACAAGAACATTTTTAAAGTTCTCATCAACAAGCATAGCTTAAACTTGTGACTGCCTAAGTGGGGCCAATCTTTTCTCCAAGGCTGTAATTTGAACATTCTTGGTAGAGGACTACTATACCATGAAGCAAAACTTGTGACCTGTTTGGCAGGAGTGATTTTGACCCAGAGGCTATATTTAAAACAATCTTGAAGGAAATCCATTAGACAAAGCTACATGTATACTCCAAATTTGGTAGCTGTAAACCTTGATAAAGATTTTTGAAGACTTTCAATATCTTTCTGTTTAATTGCAATGGCAACCAGGGTTTTTACCATAATAAAATTCTTTGAAGGAATTCTGAAGAGGACCATAGAAGGATAATTTCTTTGAAGTTTGTTCAAAATTTACTTGAATTGGTAATTCCAGAGAAGATGATGTTTGAAATAACGATTAACACACACACACACACACAGACACAGGGCCATGACATAATGCCCGCTGGCCTTCTGCCAGTGGAGTCAGAAATTAAATTTAACAGCTTTAATTATTAAATGGCAGCCAAAAAGTATATGGGTAATTGTGCAATTCAGACATTGCAAATAATTTCTCTATACAGGATTCCTTCCAACCAATTGGCTGGCATCCCAAGTAGGAGGACCAGTAACTTCCTCAGACTTACCAAATTCAATCCATTTTATTCCAAAGCATGTGGAAAGGGTTGGTAGGTTGTGGATTTTAGTGCATTTCAACGCCTAATTCACACATGACTTAACCCTTTACCACACAACCCCGACTTTTAATGACCCTGGGGAAGAAGGCTTTTCAAAACATTGTGGGAAAAGGAGAAAATGCTGGTAACCAGCATTTTCTCCTTTTCCCTTAATGTCTTCTAAGCTATCAAGGACATAAATCGTCATTTGGGTCACCATCAATTTGTCTTCTGCAAATGCTTGAATTTAGACCAGTCTAAAATTTTGTTGTTTGGTACAGAGTTAAACTGATTTTCATTCTCAACTGTTATTTCATACAAAGTACAATCAGTACAAGCTAACAGGGCTAAAAGTGTACTGTCCGGAAAATTGGGATCTTGATTCTTACAAAACTAGGGCATACTATGCACATGACAGCTATGGTTGAATGTATAACGTTTGATAGAATAAATAAATAATCCATGAATCACACAACAAGAGGGAAATGGCTGCCATAAAATCACAGGCCTGAAATAAGTCAACAATATGTTACAGATTGACACTTTCACTCATTAAAATGCTCTCATGCAAATATTATAAAAATGGACATTTTCTTAATTTATCATGATGTTTCTAAACTATCCTTTGAATAAAAACAGATGTGTCCTGTTCAGAGAATCTTAAAATTTGCATAGTGTATGTGATAACCCTTTAACACACAATCCTGAGTGTTAACAACCTTTAGTAAAAAGGTCTTTGAAACCACTGTGGAAAAAGAAGAAAATGCGGGTAATCGGCATTTTCTCCTTTTCCCAAAATGTTTCTTCCCTTCTTCAGGCAAATTTCAATTTCAAAGTCACATTTAATACGTCTTCAATTTGGAACAGTCTAAAATTTTATCATATGTTAAAGAGTTAATGGATTAAGTATAAGGGTGTAGATTGTGACAACATATAGTACATGAGTTTATACTAGTATTACTGGTTTACAGTTAGATGTTCAATTTACTTACCGGTAACAATCTACGAAAGTCCTACATAACACATATAACAGTGATATTATACAGAGAACCAAAATTTAAATATTTTCTTTCATAACTATTTACTGAGTAATCCAGAGTTTTAACCCTTCTGAGAGAATAAAACATTTCAAAATTATTGAGGAAAAAGGAGAACAATGCTGGTAACCAGCATTTCCTCCTTTTCATACAATGTTTTCTGGTCATTTGAGGATAAATCTCATCATTTTGAGTTATATTTACTTAAACATTCTTAACTTGGACAAGTCTAAAATTTTGTCATTTGGTAAAGAGTATGATGTTTAATCAGCCTTTTGAGACCATCCCCAAGAGAAGTTGTTTTGAACATAAATTTATCATCTAACACAACACTGGAAAAGAAAAGCAGAAACTGTCAATTCATAACTCTGTGCCAGATAACAAAAATTTAGAATTGTCCTTTTTGGCAGCATTTGCAGACAACAAACTTAATGAAGCTTAACCCTTTACAACACAATGACGACTATTCACGACCCTGAGGAAGAAGGCTTTTGAAAACATTGTTTGTGCTACATGAGTTCACATGAGTGCAGCCAAACTGTTTGGCTGCGCTCATGTGAACTCACGTAGCACAAACAAATGTTATATTGAGGATAAACTTAGTTCCAATTATGCACATTAACCCTTTACCACACAATCCCGACTTTTAACGACCTTGAGAAAGAAGCTTTTAGAAAACATTGTAGGAAAAGGAGAAAATGCTGGAAACCAGCATTTTCTCCATTTCCCACAGTGTTTCCTACCTGCATACGCTCTTGGGCCTCATTTTCATTGAATTTTTATGACATGTTTGAAACATGTCATAGAAATTTAAATGAAAATGAGGCCCACAAGAGTGCAAGCAAGGTTTTGTTATGATTGTCAGAGTGACATAGATCTTGACCCTACAACCCAATTTCACACCCATCAGAGATATTACCAAGACAAAAATTCCGACAAAAATTATGGTCATAAGAAATGGATAGAAAACATGGCCTCTACAAAGTGAACAAGTTTTTTTTTTAAATACTTAGTATTCTGACCAACTTTCATGGTATGTGGCTTCTAGTGTGCACACAAGGTTTTTCAGAAAGATTTTTAAAGTTTTCACTAATAAACCCTTGTAAAATTTGTGAACCCCCTCGCCAGGCCAATTTAGCCCCATGGCTATAATTCAAACACTCCTACTAGTGGTCCACTAGATGAAGCTACATGCAAAATTTGGTAGTCTAAGGCCTTCTAGTTAGGTTTCAGACAAGATGATTTTTAAAGATTTTCAAGATTTTACCATTTCCATTTTACTGCCATGGCAACCAGAGGTTTTACAGTTTTGTAAGAAATTCTGAAGAGGGCCATGGCAGGGTCATTTCTGTGATGTTTTGTCAAACCTGGATGGGTAATTTCTGTAAAGATGTTTGAAATAAACGTTAAAATATCCATGGATGGAAGGACACAAGACAGACACAGGGCCATGATATAACTTGTTGGCCTAACTAGCATTGGCTTTCTATCTAGAATAAGTTCAACAACATCACTTAATCTTCTTGATAAGTTTACACTCCCTGTACTCTTTTACAACACTGATCTTAATTTCTTGTCTTTTTCTACAAATATTTTCCATCTTTTATCAGTTCCGAAATACAAGAGCGGTAATGAGTTACCTACAGTTTCAGGCTGTAGAAGAGTCCAAATCTGAAAATATGGGGCAACAAGATAGAACTTTACATACCACTAATTCTTCTTACTTATTCTTCATTTATTGTCACTTTAGTCTTTGGGCATTGCATTTTTTAGAAGGGGGGGTGTGTGTGTATGGATAAACGTAAAGAAAGTCTCATAAGGTTGACGATGATAACATTGGTGTCTGGACTTTAGTCAAGGCAGACAAGCAAGAGATCTGTTTGTGAGAAAAAAAGTTGTATTTAATGTAATTATACAGATTTTATCTCTGTTCATGAAAATTCTGGACATGAAATAGTAAAAGTGATTACGTCCTGACACTGTGCTTTAATTCAATTTTTTTCTCTAAAATTATTTCAAGTTTGACTACCTATTACTCTGTAACTGGACCAGGAAAAAATTCAAAGTGCCCTAAGAGCTACCAATCATGAATAAAATTGAGCCATACTTCGGCAAAGGGGGTCATAAAGCATCTCTGTGATGCATTAAGCCTATCAAGCCATCACATAATTATGGATCCATAATAGCCACTTTTTTTCTTTTTTTAACAGACTTAATCATGAGGTAGAATGGTCCTTGGACATGCAGAAAATTGACCATTAGCGAAAAGTTTCGGCCAACGTCAGCCTGCACGGACTGCGCAGGCTGACCTGGGTCGATACTTTTCGCAGATGCACTAAACCCCCTTTTTCACAGAGCATGACTCAATCATAGTTGGGCAAGTTCCCCTAGCAGAAATGCTTCCATCAAAATTTCAGCACAAATTGGATGAAAAGCATAGTCAGAGGGGTGTGCGACATTTCGTCGAAAACCATGTTCGTCGAAAACGATCCCTAGCCAGGACCCTTACCCCAACCCATACGAATTGTGGCTCATATCTTCCTCCCAGACAGAGCTTTTCATGAAATAAATCTAGAAATTTAGAAATCAGTATTTCAAAACATATATGGATTTTGAGGAAATGTCACACACTAGGTGAGAGAACAGTACACATAAATTACAGCAGACTTGATTTCAATATAGCCCCCACCTTTTAATGTGGGGTGTAAGACAACCTGGGGAAGTATTAATAAGTGCAGGGCATCGAATGAAGAATTAATGGTAGTGAACAGAATTTAAATATTTTTTCTACCTATATAGTAGATACAGTATATATGATCAAAACAAACAATTCAAATATTTTATCTACCTATATAGAAGATAATATATACATCTAAACACAAGTTATGACAATAAAATATCAGCTAAATTACATCTCTACACACTCACCAGCAATAATTTGTGGATTTCCTGAATTGATCAAAATTTCACACACAGATTATATTTGACATAAAGGGCTAAAATAGTTTTGATTCTTCAATACAAATCAAATACATAATACAAAATGCTGACAATTGTAAAGGTGAGGTCATTGCACTAATAACACAAATAACATGGTAAATTCTGCTTACAACAATACAGAGCAACTATGAGAAAACGCTTGATTTGTAAGGATATCTTTACAACAGTTTACTGATGATCAAATCTTGGAGTAATTCTGGTATATCTGATGTTGATATAACGAAGACTTTACAAGCACAGGATAAAACATTTGACATTTTGTAGTCATTGATAAATGTGTCTCATGTAAGATCAAGCAGAGTTCCTGATACTTAAGGTCAGACTACACGATCATTTAGGATAGGAATTTCCTTTTATCTAACTCTTTACCAAACGACAAAATTTTAGACTCATCCAAATTCAAAGCATTTGCAGACGACAAAATAAATGTGACTCAGAAACTGAAATTTGTTTTCGAAAGGGTAGAAAACATTGTGGGAAAAGGAGAAAATGCTGGTTACAAGCATTTTCTCCTTTTCCCACAATGTTTTCAAAAGGCTTTTTCTGTAGGGTCGTTAAAACCCGGGATTGTGTGGTAAAGAGTTAACTCTTTACCAAACAACAGTCAATTTTAGACTAGTCCATATTGAAAGCATTTGCAGAACAAACAAAATGTAACTCAAAAACTGAAGTTTCTTTTTGAAAGGGTAGAAAATGTTGTGGAAAATGAAGAAAACGCTGGTTACCAGCATTTTCTTCCTTTTCTACAATGTTTTCAAAAGCTTTCTTTCTAAGGGCCATTACAAGTCGAGGCTGTGTGGTAAAGGGCTAACATGTTATTCCACATCCATGGGAAGATAGGAAAGTCAAGCAGTAAGTCGTTTGTTCATGTAAAATTATCGTAATTTGACAAGATGTTAATAAATATGTATGTAAACAACATATCTAGGTTCATCAACTTACATAATACAATACAGTTTTCACAAAGTCTCAAGTATACTCAGTAACCACACAGCAGTGCATCTCAATTTAGTTTCAGAATCAGTGACAAAATGATATTGTGTCAGTGTTCACAATAAACTTCTGTCTAAAGTATCACAACTGTCCAAAATAAAGACTGTAAACTTGATTTCCTGTTCCAGTCAATCCATCAGTTAAAACATCTTAACACTATGTCTGGTAAAAATTTGAGATTTTTGGATGAATTGCATATCAGAGTTTTGTAAAGTCCTGGAAGAAAGTACTGCGCAGCTGTGATTTCACCTCTGTAAAACCAGCAAAATTCATTGGTGCCAAATCAGGTTTAAACTGCACATTTGCTACAGTCTAGAACATCTCCTGTTGACTAGTTGACAAATACCAATGGATGCTTACATGGTCCTGTAAAAGGTCTTCAAGAGACATGTCATGTCACTTCTTCCTACATGCTTGCTCCAGAATATGTCTCTGAACCTTGCAATAATAATGCAAATTGACTGTAGTTTCCTGCAGCACCATGTCACACAGCAGCATTTCATACGGATCAGAAAACATCATCAA
Source organism: Tridacna gigas (assembly GCA_945859785.2). Taxonomy (NCBI): domain Eukaryota; kingdom Metazoa; phylum Mollusca; class Bivalvia; order Cardiida; family Cardiidae; genus Tridacna; species Tridacna gigas. Next base: position 53,539,029 of record OX244038.2, read on the forward strand.
CATCTATTTTCCTCTGGTACTTGTCCATCCTGACAACTGTTGCTCAGTCTCCAGATCAAACAACCAATTCATATTTATTTAGGTCTTATCAAGTGGTACCTCTTTTCAAAAAACAATCCTTACTTTGTAGTGAACTTACAGAAATTCATTTTTCTTCTCTGTGCTGCTCAGGATTCTTGATAATCAATCTTGAACATAACCTGCACATTTGAAGTTCAATACCTGGCATTGTTCAGGCCTATACATCAACCAATGATACACCAACCCCATCTGAAACCTCTCTAACCTTGCACTGTCAAATTTCCTCAAAAACTTTGGAAGCAAACATCACCAAAGACACACTTAGTATGGAAGTCTGGTTCATTACCTTTTAAGTTTTTGCAATCATCACTGGAATGATGATCCCATTTGTAGGCTGTCAACCAAGTTTTGATGAAATAACAGAATTCTTTCCACAAACAATATTGAAGTATGAAGCACAACTACATGATAATGAGATACATTGGGATGGTACAATGGAATTAAATGGTGTGTGAATATAGGTGTTGATATGACATTGGGAGGATTTAATTCTTTACTGCACAGCAAAACTTTAGTCTCATCCATTTTCAAACAACTGTTGCAGACAACAATTCAAACGTGAATTAAATGATGGAATGTGCTTTCAAAAATGTGCTTTAAAAAAGTATAAAACATTGTGGAAAAAGGAGAAAATGCTGGTAAACAGCATTTTCTCCCTTTACCAGTATGTTTTCAAAAAACCTCTTTTCCAGGGTTGTCAAAACTTGGGGCTGTGTGGTATAGGGTTAACAGTGACAATTGGCCAATGGTACAAACTGCATGTACCTCAACAATAGTTACTCACCAAGATAGCTCGTAAATAATTCTGATATTGATAATGATACAAACAATAATAGAATGATTACAAACAAATGCTAAAGCCTAACTCTAGAGGTATTACAGCATAGGCTAGAGTTATGCCTTCTACACAAAATGAGGCATATAAGAAGTGTTTAAATATGAATGCATCTAAGCACCTAAAATTCGATGCTTCATAGGTTTTACTGAAATTTTCATTTTGTTCCCTCAAAGTATTCACCTCCAACAGTTTCAGTCTCCGGATCCCATCTTTGACAGCATTTTCATAGTCTTTTTCCGTACCGTATACTATGAAGACACTGGAATGTTGCAGAACCAAGGTGTTTGAACCTGAAAGGTATTCTTTTAGCTTTGGAAACAAAAAGAAGTCACAAGGGGCAAGGTCAGGTGAATACGGAGGGTGGGGGAGCACAAAAACTCTTTCCTGTTTCAGGAAGTCTTGCACCTTGTACAAAAGACAACAACGAAACTGATGGTTTACACACATTGAAATAAGAGTTGACAGAAAATGAATTCCTAGAAAAGACTTATGAAAAGGCCTTCAAAGATAGGATCCAGAGACTGAAACTTTGTATATCTGTTGGGGGTGAATACTTTGAGGAAACAAAATAAAAATTTCAGTGAAACCTATGAAGAATCAAATTTTAGGTGCTTAGATGCATTCATATCTGAACACTCCTCGTATACGCAAACACTTGAATGAAAGAAACATTGAGTCAATTCTTGTTTTTATTAAGCTAGTTCTTCTTTTCCTTTTCCCAAAAGCTGTCTTCAGCTGGAGCAAAGAAAAAAAAAAACCTCCAACTTTTTGAGTAACTTTTTATTAAATGATAAAATTTCAGACAATGAAAATACTGAATGTTGAAAAGAGGTTGAAAACAACATAAACTTTGATATGTGTGAAATTAAAAGATCATAATTAACTGAACAAATTTCTATAATCCACAACTGCATGTATGAAATTATCTTAGCAAGGAAGCAATTGTTACATATTGAGGAAATGTATACTAGTTTCCAATTAGCACAGACTCAAAGACCACTCATACCATGATGCATGGTTATATAACCTATAATTTACTTCAACACATACAGTCATGCTAATTATTTTTTTGTTGTGGGTCATTTCTTATCTTGATATTTATCAATGCATAATAATGTAGTACAAATTATATTCATCAAAATGCAAGATTATGCATACTATAATATTTTAACCCATAAAGCACTAAATAAATGACATGCACTATTTATCAATTTTGTGGCTGTTTTGGCAAAATACAGTGTAGATTAAGATCAGACTGCATATTTTGTACAATTTCATCTTTTTTATCTACTCTGCTCACAAAGTAACATTGTGCTTAACTCTTTACCACACAATCACAAGCTTTAACGGCCTTGAGAATAAAGGCTTTTGAAAACATTGTGTGAAAAGGAGAAAGAGCTGGTAACCAGCATCAGTTCTCCTGTTTTTACCATGTTTTCTACAGTGTTAACGCTTTACCACACAACAAAATTTTAGTCTCGTCCAAATTGAAGGCATTTGCAGATGACAGTTTTTGTGAGGCTTAAATGATGTGGGGTTTTTTTTGATACGGGAGAAAACATTTAGGAAAAAGGAGAAAATGCTGGTTACCAGCATTTTCTCCTTTTCCCAAAATGTTTTCAAAAGGCTTCTTCTTCAGGGCCATTAAAAGACAGGATTGTTTGGTAAAGGGTTAAGGTCAAATCCCATTATTTAAGCCATATTAAAGTTGTTGTCTGCATGCAGATGCTTTGAATTTGGAGAAGTCCAAATTCTCCCATATCGTAAAGAGTTGATGCTCTATGGGCTAGATATATTTTATTTAAATAGTACCAAGATACCATAATGAGAGAGGATACATTATGAAGCAACAGGCTTTTTTATTACAGTCTGATAATGTCCTAAACATAATAATACTTTTTTAACTCTTTACCACACAATCCAGGATTTTAACAACCTTGAAGGAAAAGCCTTTTTGGAAACATTATGGGAAAAAGAGAAAATGCTGGTAAACAGCATTTTCTCCTTTTCCCACAATGTTTTCTATCCTTCCAAAAACAAAGTTCAACTTTTTAGTCACATTTATTTTGTCATCAGCAAATGCTTCCCATTTGGACAAGTCCAAATTTTGTCATTTAGTAAAGAGGTAACCAATCACCATACTGACATCAGTTTGATGCCATTCATTCCTATTACAATTTTCATAATTGGGGCTCAAATATTTTCCAGTTACTGTTCACTTGTTTAGTAACTGTGACCTTGACCTGGAGTGTATCCTCTAAATGAAGCTATGGGCATAATTTAAATATTATTCTCTACCACTAAAAGCTTCATAAACCTAGCTCATACACTTTCAGTTTTATAGTAGATTCTTTTTTTTTTTATTTTCATAACACTGATCTTCAGCTTGAATAAAAGTATTAAATGTATAGCCCACATCATTTAACCACAGGGACTCGATCCAGTAATTTTTTTTGGTATCTCATAAGTAAATATATAACTATACACTTATAAGATACCAAAAAAAAAAATTACTGGATTGAGTCCCTGTGCATTTAACCTGGCCTAGGTCAACATCATTTATATACATGTAAATCAAAATTCTATTTTCACCTATGGCATCGCATGGGGCTACCTTTGGCATATGTCCCGAATGGGGAAATATTTCGTATGATATGCACAATTAAATTGCTTATCCATGTACAATTTTGTAAGTATCTAACCAAGGAATATCTCAAGTCTTCCTTAACTTCAACGAATGTGAACTAAACTGTATAACAGAGTTCTATTCATATGCCTACTTATTTATTCAGCATAAAGGTCAGAATCAAGTTAAATGAAGTAGGCAATAAAGTGTGCATCATCTGCATATTGTCACCTTTCTTCAGGAGACATTTCCTAAACCTAACTCATATGCTTTTCAATATAGAAGTATGAAGCAAAATGTGAATATGCTGAGTTTTGAATCCTCCCTTTAAAACATCCCCCCCCCCCATGTTTGACCGTTTACTACACAATCCAGAGTTCAGGGACAAAGCTTTTGGGGAAAAAAAAAACATTTTCTCCTCTTCACACAATATTTTCAAATCCCATTATTTTGCCACATTTATCACTCATCTGCAAATGCTTTCAATTTGGACTCGTCTAAAATTTTGTTTGGTAAATTGTTACATTACAGTAACTGACTTTTAGACTAAAAACTGAAAGAACCTACAGACTATCAAATTTCCCCAGATTCATTAACATAAAGATGCCCCAGCTATCTTTATGTCTTAACTCTTTACCACACAATCACGGGTTTTAACGACCCTGTAGAAGAAACCTTTTGAAAACATTGTAGGAAAAGGAGAAAATGCTGGTAACCAGCATTTTCACCTTTTCCCACAATTTTTTCTAATCTTCCCCAAACAAATTTCAATTTTTGAGTTACTTTATTTTGTCGTCTGCAAATGCTTTCAATTTGGACAAGTCTAAAATTCTGTCATTTGGTAAAGAGTTAAAAGATCCAGATCTAAAGCAATAAATGGAGGGTAAGGCAGACCTGAGGACAAAGGGTAGAAACTGTTAGTTTACTTAAAAAGTCTGCAAAAACACAGGAATACAACTATAGACAGAGACTTCAAAAACATGACTGAAAATGGAGAAACTGCTTACAATAGGCAATTTCTCCATTTGCCAAAGTGTCTTCAAAAAGCATCTACATGTAGTATATAGAATAGATGTGAATTTTGTCAATACCGAGAAAGGGGCTTAAGTTCAGTACAGTTTTATACAGCATGATGCATTATGGAGTTGCATGCCAGCCTACCTTCCCTCTGAATGTGGCTAAATTTAGGGCTTGACGCAAAAATGAGATTCTTCTCTTGTCCTTTCTCTTCTTTCTATTACATGTAATTATAAAAAAATAACTCAAACATAAGCACAGGAAAATTCTACTAGATCACCAGTATATACTACTTCTAGCAACATGCAAAAAAAGTTAATACAAACAAATTGTGACATGTCCTCATCATTACAATAAAGGATAACCATTTTTATAATTCAGAAAAATTATAACAGCATAAAAGCTAATTACAGTAGCTTCTTGCATAATGTTGCAACAAATGCAACTTTCTACATCCTTTCAGTTGACTGGTTCTAAAAATTTTGATGGAAAAAGAGGAGCTGCTTTTAAAAATATAGTTGCTCTTTTTATCATCATGTTTCCCATAGAATTCCAGAAACATACTTCTTTCCTTTCAAATAGTTTTCCTTCAAGTCACTTGAATTTAGCTCCTGAGGAATAAAGCTATGAAGTATGGAGTTATTTCTTAACCAAATGACAAAATTTTAGCCTTGTCCAAAACAAAAGCATTTGCAGATGACAAATTAAAATTTGTGACTCAAATTATGAAATTTTATTTGTGTTTGAAAGAGCATGACAACATTGTGGAAAACGGAAAAAATGCTGGTTACCGGCATTTTCTCCTTTTCCAACAATGTTTTCAAAAGCCCTGTTCCTTGGGGGTTCATGCAAGGTGTGATTGTGTGGCAACAAGTTAATCAAGTACCTCATAATGAAGAACTTATCCCTTTCAAGGTTGAAAACATTCATGACCAAGGGCTGAAAAATTGGTTGGCTACTGCTCACCAGATACAATAATCACTTTTTCTATTTGGTATTGTTTATTTTCAAAGAGTGCAACCACCAAGAATGTGTAACAAAAACAGTGAGTATCTATTTCGCAGCCTAGGAGTTTAAAGTTTGACCCATAAAACAAAACATTAGACTTGTCCAAAAAATGTAAGCATATTAAAACAAGTAAAAGATTAAAAGAGGATATAATGATGAAGTGTACAAAACATGGTGGGGAAGGGCAAAAAACAGTGGTTAATACCAGCATTTTCTTTTTTTCCCAACATGTTTTAATGGTCTCTGTCCTTGGGAATTCTCAAATCACAGCATTGTTTTGCAAAGAGCTAAGCAGCAATCTTTCAGCTAAGTCTGCTTATTTATGAGAGAGAAAGATAATAGTCATTCAAAAAGCCAATGGCATGTGAAGTTAAAAAGTCTGAAAGAAGATACATTAAGCAATGCAAACATAAAATTTAAGTCAACCACAGGTGTACCAAAAAAGTGAATAGCTTTAAGCAACAGATGGACTTCCATGGCATTAACTAATATAATTACTGAGCAAATTTCCGTGAAAGTTTGAAAATGTTGCCCAAATCTATTATACTCTATGAGCGAATTATGTATAAGCACTGTCATTTAACATCCTGCTCATTTTGCCATAGTTGAGAAAATGTCAGCAAGTCATTATACATATTCTTGATAACAACATTGCTTTTGAGTTACTTAAACTGATACAACCAAATGATACCATATAAGTCCATCTGTTCACTCCCAGATGTGAACGCTAACAGCAAATCAAGTACAGCTGGGTACCAACTCACCTTTTCTTTTTTGGCAGCTGTTTCCCAGCTTGAGACAGCAGGAATGACAGGCTTCTGGGATGTACAATCTACACGGCTCTCAAACATGCTGTTGTTTCAATGGCAAACAGGAAACAGAGGAGAAAACAACAAAGTTCAGAGATGAGAATATGTGCATATTTATAGACGACAGAAACACATGCTACTATAGCAGTTTATGTAAAGATTAAGTTCTACATTAAACATTAGTGTCATTTTCTTTGCACAGAAGTCTAGTTTCACTTAGAAAGTCTTAAAGAACAATAAAGAGTATATTATATTTCCAGAAACTTCAGTAGTTTTTTATTTTCTCTCGGTTTTGCACATTTAGCAACTTTTCAAAAAATTATACAAAATAATACAAAAAGATTTAAAACCATTCTGAAAAATATCAAACTCTGCGAAATTTTACAGTCACAGAGTAAAAACAGACACAGTATTATTAAGATTTTAGAACAGTTGAGGGAGATCTGTTTGGTGATGTAATGTAAAAAGCTAAGAAAGTAAGCTTGTTTTTTCAACATATATGTATATGTACAATGCATTAATTTCAAACTGAGCAAATGCTGTTACAATTTCACGACAACTACATTTGCATTTTAGCATGTAATCCCAAAAAGTCCTAAAAACTGATTCAAATAATTCTTCAATTATTCAGACTGATCTGTCTTTCAGGTGAATTACACAATGAATAATAATTATGACCTTTTTTCTAAAAAAGTAATTCTGTATTGAAATGTGTTTGACTTATAGTGAAAACATACTGAACAATGAACTCAATTTGAATTATTTTATATAATTTTCACTATCTTTACATCATAATGTCTAGAGTAACTAAATAAAAAACATGGCATTCACTGAAAATGTTGATCATGTACCAATGGTGGGGGGGAGGGGGGATGCGCTGGAGGAAGAAAGAAAAATTTTGATTTTGTGATCTATTACTCGTTACCTCCAGCACAGGACTTTACTTTTCTCATCTGGCAGCATTTGATACATTACTGCAGGAGAAACTGCTTGTAAAAAATTTGACATAATCCTGGGAACTCCCCACCATGGATTTTGCTTGTCATTTTTGAGTAATAACACAAGACATGACTGTACATAATGAAGGTTGAAATGGTAAATACAAAGGATTTGTGTATTCACCATTTCAACATTCATTTCACACATTTCTTGGATTATGCCCCAAAAATCAACAAGAAAAATCCCTGTTGGAGAGTTCTGTGATTATGCCAAAAATTCAATGATCTAATATGAGGTGTTAAACAACACATTAACTCTTTACCAAACAACAAAATTTTGGACTTGTCTAAACTGAAAGCATTTGCAGACAACAAATTTACATGTATATGTGGTTTAAATGGGCACAGCTGTCTTTTAAATGGGTTCAAAACATTGTGGGAAAAGATGAAATTGCTGGACTCCTTTTTCCACAATGTCAGGTTCATTAAAACACAGGATTGTGTGGTAAAGGAGGAATGTATTTGAAGTCACCAACAACCTATCTGTGTCTGAAGGGAATGATTAATGCCGTCTACAACAATACTTCAGTATAACAGTAAATTTATGAAATCTCTGTACATTATAATCATCATCAAGTACTAGGACTGGGGAAAGGTGTCACCTTCAACAACGCTTCAAATATGAGTGGTTCAAGAAGAGATCTGGGCAGCCATATATCAAATCTAATGACTTAGTGAAAAAGAAAAAATAAAAGGAGAAGAGGTGAGGTTTTAAACATTTCTGCAATATAACTAAGTGGACACTGATTGTAAGTTTTTTATTTCTTTGACAAAATAGCTATATAATAATACAACTTTTTTGATATAGTAACTATAAAACAATACAGAGAAAAACATCTGAGTTAAGACAATACTGGTTATCAACAATTTTTCCTTTTCTTACAGTGTTTTCTGAAGATTTGATATAGTTGTTAAAACATGGGACCAACTGATACAAGATAAAGCTATTAATGAACAGGCTGAGACTAGTTCAAACGAAACCTACTATCAAAACTTGATAGGACTGAGACAAAAGCAAACCTTATAATGGACACAAAAATGCCATTTCTGGATAGAAAACATTGAAAGCGTTAGGAGTAATTGCTTCCCATGACTGATGGCTTCTGCTCCAATGTTTCCAGAAAGCGTGTACAGGGTTGAAAAAGGATTCCTACACTACTGTCCCAAAACCATACTTAACTGTATGAGCAGAAAAGCAAACTTTTAACCCTTTCCCAAACAAGCCCTAGTTTTCATGTGTCTGCAGTACAAGTCTTTTGAAAACACTGTGGGAAAAGGAGAAATTACTCGTAACGAGCAATTTCTCCTTTTCCCACAGTGTTTTCTACCCTTTTTGATAACTTTCTGCCATTTTCATCAAATTTCAAATAGTCGTCTGCAAACTCTTTCAATTTGGACGAGTCCAAAATTTGTCGTTTGGGAAAGGGTTAACCCTTAGGCTTCTGGATAAATGAAATGAACATTTCTACTCGATAGTAAAAGCCCAAACATTGCATTTTCAAAGTTGATTTTGCGGGAAAGAAAATACCGCATCCGACAGTGAAGATCAAAGATCAGACTTCACGTTTTGTACAGCCTGATCTTGATCTGCACTGTCTGCAAAAGGTCAGGGAGTCATGCTTCACAGCTGAATGGTTAATCACTATATTGTTAACATTATGGTAAATGAGGTATATGTTAATAATTACAATTAAATCTTTACCAAAGAACAGAGTTTTAGACTTGTCAAAATTGAAAGCATGTGCAGAGACACCTTAAATATAGTGCAAATGATGGTATTTTGCATTGAAAGAGCAGGAAACATCATGGGAAAAGGGCAAATTGCTTGTAACCAGCATTTTATCCTTTTCATAGAATTTTTTCAAAAGCCTTCGTCCTCAAGGTCATTAAAACCTGAAATTGTGTGGGAAAAGGTTAATATGACTGTGTGTGACCATGCAGAAGAAAATTCTTGTTAAAATCTGCGTAACTGTAATAACCCTTTTACTTCTCCTTTTCTCACAATGTTTTCTAGTATATCTGATGTGATTTATTATATCGTCTGCAAGTGCTTTCAAATTGGACCAGTTTAAAATTTTGTCATTTGGTAACGAGATAATTCATATACAACGTAACAATGTCTAAATATCAGCAACATGACATTGCAGCAGATAATTTTACAAAACATAAATAGTAAACTTGAAATGTAGTTTTAGTACATAAATACATACAAAAACATTGCAGAAAAAGGGAAAATAGCTTTCTGCTTTTGCAACAATTTTTTCCAAGATATCTGATGCAAGACCTAAAAATTCATCCACAGCGGTTAACCCTTTACCACACAATCCCAAGTTTTAATGACCCTGAGGAAGAGGGCTTTTTAAAAAAGGTAACTGGCAATTTCTCCTTTTTCAACAATGTTTTCTGTTCTTTCAAAAACACCCCCATTATTTAACCATCTTTAATTTGTTGTCTGCGAATGCTTTCAGTTTGGATAAGTCTGAACAGTTTGGACGATTTTGTTGCCTGATACAAAATTAGGCAGTCAAAGACATTATGTCTTCAATAATGATACCACGTAACTCAAAGTTCAAAGAGCACAAAATAAAGGATACATTTCCTATAAATATGCGAAAGACAAGCATGCACTAATCACAGACACTCATATTGATATAGATAGAATACACAAAGAATAAAATAGAATATAGAAATATTTCTAACAGTCATAAAGTCATAATTTATTATTATATGCCTTACAAACTTAACAACTATTGCACACCCTAACTTTCTTGTTTTCTTTTTAACTATAATTATTCACAATGTCATTTACTCTATTGTGCCACTTGGTTTATCCATTACTCCAAAGGTAGCTATTCTGCTTAGTCTTGGAGTGGGTTGTTTTGCTGGTAGCCACCAATTTCTCCTTTTCCGAAAATGTTTTCTTCCTTTTCAAGAACAAAAACTTTCATTGTACAAGTCAAATTTTGCCATGTGGTACAGGGTTAATAGTGATGATAAACATAATAATATAAAAATCCTATTGGTTACATAAATGCTTTTAATCTTCAGATAAAGAAGATATATCGAGACAGATTTATGATGTTAACAAATCATTATGTTTTCAAACTTTAAACATTAGGCTTTTTTTTATATAAATCTTATAAAGCTTCAATTTAAAATACAAAATCTAACTTCTCAGCATACTCTAGTTTCATGTAATTTTCAAAGGCTTTAACCCTTTCCCAAACGATAAATTTTAGACTGGTCCAAATTGAAAGAGTTTGCAGACGACAATTTTAAAGTTGATGAAAATGGCAGAAAGTTCTCAAAAAGGGTAGAAAACACTGTGGGAAAAGGAGAAACTGCTCGTTACGAGCAATTTCTCCTTTTCCCGCAGTGTTTTCAAAAGACTTGTACAGCAGACACATGAAAACCAGGGCTTGTTTGGGAAAGGGTTAATCATTTAATATAACCGAACATGTAATCTAAATACGGTCACAATGTGATAATTGGTTGGTTATTTCCGTTTATTTATCGTCGCTACCGGTTGCCCATCTGAGCGACGCCCCCAGAAGACGGTTAGTTGTTACGAGGGATAGTGCAAGGATACAGGTCGAAACTACTGAGAGCTTCGCCTGGTTCTTTAACGTGCTCGGCGTATAGCACCGTCACACAGGACCTCGGTTTAATGTCTCATCCGAAAGACTATTAGTAATTTTTTTTTAGTTGGCCAGCCGGGGATACGAACCCACAATCTGTAGGACATTGTGTTCACGAGTCCTACGCTCTACCTACTGAGCTATATCGGCCGGTTGTGATAATTGCTCATAAACGCCCAATTAGTGCAGCATAGATACAAGAAGGTCATGATAGCCCTGTTACGCTCAACTGGCTAATAAGTACAAACCAAACATACCAAACATTAGAATTCTAGGCCAGATGGTTGCCACATGGTTTCCAACAAGAGGACTTATAAAGTTCTCTTTATAAAAGCCCATGTGAAAGTTGTGACCCCAGGGCAAAGCCAGTCTTAACCACAAAGTTAAAATTACTTGAATCCTGGTAGAGATCCACAAGATAAGCTTATATGCCAAATGATACAGGTCTAAGCCATATGATTATAAACAAGAAGACTTTCAAAGTTTCCTCAAAATAAAGCACCTGTAAAACATGAGACCCCTGAGTCTGGGCTAATTTAGATCCCAGGGCTAAGCTTTTAACAAATTCAGAAGTGATCCAAATTAAGTACCCTTAGGATTTATGATTAGGAGCAAGAAGACTTTCAGAATTTTCACTCTATAAGCACATGTTGAATTTATGAGCTATGGGGTGGGGCCAATTTCGACACTATAGCTTTAATTTGAAGTCTGTTAGATGATAACTCTCACAAAATACTACAGCTGCTGTATCTAAAGATAAGAAACAAGAAGATCTTGAAAGTTTTCACTATACAAGCCTTTGTAAAACTTGTGACTAGTATGATGGGGGTCAATTTAGATCCCAGGGCTATAATTTGAAAATCTTGGTAGAGGTCCATTAGATAAATATACATGCAAAATTTAGTCCTACACCTCATGGTTAGGAGCAAGAGGATTTTCAGACTTTTTACTATATGAGGTGTGTTCAAATATGAATGCATCTAAGCACCTAAAATTTGACTCTTCATAGGTTTCACTGAAATTTTTATTTTGTTCACTCAAAGTATTCACCTCCAACAGATATACAAAGTTTCAGTCTCTGGATCCATTTTCTGAAGGCTTTTTCGTTGTCTTTTTTAGGTATACTATGAAGACACCGGAATTCATTTTCTGCCAACTCTGTTTCAACGTGCGCAAACCATAAGTTTCAGTCATTGTCTTTTGTACCTGGTGAGGTGCAAGACTTTCTGATGCAGGAAAAAGTCTTTGTGCTCCCCCACCCTCTGTATTCACTTTACCCTGCCCCTTGTGACTCCTTTTTGTTTCCAAAGCTAAAAAAATACCTTTCAGGTTGAAAATTTGTTCAGTGCAAACATCTCGGTCCTGCAATATTCCAGTGTCCTCTTAGTATATCTTAAAAAAGACTATGAAAATGCCTTCAAAAATTGGATCCAGAGACTGAAACTTCGTATATCTGTTGGAGCTGAACACTTTGAGGGAACAAAATAAAAATTTCAGTGAAACCTAATGAAGAATGAAATTTTAGGTGCTTAGATGCATTTATGTTTGAACACTCCTCATATATAAGCCCTCGTAAAACTTGTTACTGCCAGGGGGGACCAAATTTGACCCCAGGGCTATAATTTGGATGACCTTGGTAGAGGCCTGCTAGACAAGTCTATATGCAAAATTTGGTAGCCCTAGGCCTTATGATTTGGAACCAAATAATTTTCAAAATAATCACTGTAAGCCCATGGTAAAATTGTGACTCCTGGGGTAGGGCCAATTTTGACTCCAGGGTCATAATTAAAATGTGGCCTCTTCAGGGTACACAATTTTTTTCAAAAATTGACATGGTGACCTAGTCTTTGACCTGATGTGAACAATTTTTGATCTTCTTTGAAATATTATCAAAACATACATTCTGACAAACTTTCGTGAGTATTGGACTGAAAATGTGGCCTGTTATGAGTGTACTCAAGGTTTTTCTAAGATTTGACCAGGTGAAATAGTTTTTGACCGAACACGACCCATTTCCAAACCTGTTCAAGACATTATCAAGACAAACATTCTGACCAAGTTTAATGAGTATTAGACTGAAAATATCATTTCTAGAGTGTACACAAGATTAAAGTTGACGATGCATGACGGATGACGCAGGGCTGAAGACCGACACAGCATGATCACAAAAGCTCGCTGTGAGCAGTTCTTGTCAAGTGAGCTAAAATGGAAAACGTACTGGGGGTAAAAGAGCTTGCTTGTTGCAAGTAGCTGCTCATTTTCCTTTTTTCTTTTTTAAAATAGCTTTGTTTGTATTGGAATTTAACGCCATTTTAACAGCTTAGGTCAGTGCATGTGTTTCATGGCTTTCTCACACCAGTACTCGCACAAATTTCTTTCCAATCCACTGACTACTTTTCCCGCATGCATCAGCGGTAAGAGCCAAAAAATTACCTAAAGGAAAGTTTGCGTCAACCTGGTATCAAAATCGCAACCACCAGGACATGGGCCAGATACGCTAATCACTGAGCTAACCGGCCGGGCTTTGTAGTAACACATGTTGTATTTACAACCATGACTCTGCTTTTTAAATTCAATCATTATTTCTAATTCATAGCTTCATTGATTGAGTCTAATTCTAATGTTCAGTTAATATACTACTCACACTTTGATAGGATTATTTAGATATTTCAAAATGTGTATACGTCACAACAATACAGTTTTGCATCAAAAACATCCATTTCCATGGGTGATTTATTCCATCAGTGTGGTAATATAACACATTGAAAAACCATACCTGATACATGGAACACATATATATCAGTATAATCTAATGTGGTGATCCCTAGCAAATTTTGAGCATTATATCTAATCAGATGACAATGTGTAACATTCAGATAAATTTTCATAACACAACAATAAGGCAGAATAATGGAAGAAAGTCTGTTAACTAAGGTGAGTATGTTTATTTTGCTCAGCTGAGTCTGAAACACAGTGTCAACTCAGGATTTGAGAAAATTACTAGTCTGTTAACTCTTTACCACACAACAAAATTTTAGACTGGTCCAATTTGAAAGCATTTGGAGATGACAAATCAAATGGTAATCAAATAATTTTGGGGGTTTTTGAAAGGGTAGAAAACATTGTTGGAAAAGGAGAAAATGCTGGTAACCAGATCTTCAGATAAAGAAGATATATCGAGACAGATTTATGATGTTAACAAATCATTATGTTTTCAAACTTTAAACATTAGGCTTTTTTTTTATATAAATTTTATAAGGCTTCAATTTAAAATACAAAATCTAACTTCTCAGCATATTCTAGTTTCCTGCAATGTTTTCAAAAGCCTGCTCTTTTAGGGTCAATAAAACTTGGCACTGTGTGGTAAAGGGTTAATTAAGTGAAATATTTCTTAACTCTTTACCACACAATCCTGACTTTTAACGACCCTGAGAAAGAAGCCTTTTGAAAACATTGTGGGAAAAGGAGAAAATGCTGGTAACCAGCATTTTCTCCTTTCCCCACAATGTTTTCCAGCCCTCCCTAAACAAAATTCACTTTTTGATTCACATTTATTTTGTCGTCTGCAAATGCTTTCAATTTGGACTGGTCTAAATTTTTGTTGTTTGGTAAAGAGTTAAATAACAAACTCAACTTAAGTCAGAATCCAAGACCATTAGTGGATTTAAGTAAAATAAGAGACTTAAGTTTTTTCTTGAAACCCAGCTCTGATGTGCAGGATATTCTCACAAATTCATGAGCAGCATACATGCATAATTATATTACACAAAAGGTGCACTCTGAAATTGATATGGCCATCTTCAAAAGCAATTTGTTTTGTACTGGGCACTTTACTAGCTGATCATATTGAAAATAGCAGTTAGCATGTGTAGTTTTTGGATAGTCCTATACAGAGCAAATGTCAGGCATCAACAAATTTCTGAAGGGAAAAAGTCTGGAAACTCTTTGGAAAACAACAAAATTGTCCAATAGCTCCATCTTTTGAGTGACTGTGTCTTACATAAGGAAAGACACCAAGCAGTTGTAAAAATTGATGACTCGTACTCTATAATTGTATGACTAAAGGGTAGTTTTGGCCTAACTGATGTCAAAAAGATATAACTGAAAAACAGGGTCTGTATTCACCAACCATTCTTAAGAACGTTCTTAGTCTTATTCTCCAGAATTTCTAAATTTGAAAGTAACACAACTTCTGATTAGCTAAACCAAATGGACCATTTGGTTTAGCCGATCAGAAGTTGTGTCACTTTAAAATGTAGAAAATCTTGAAGACTAAGAGTATTCTTATGAATGGTTGGTGAATACTGACCCATTAATAAAATATCTCAATGAACATAATTATACTACTTAACTCTTTACCAAACGACAAAATTTTAGACTGGTCCAAATTCAAAGCATTTGCAGACAACCAATTAAATGTGGCTCAAATAATTGGATTTGTTTCTGAAAGGTTAGAAAACATTGTCGGAAAAGGAGAAAATGCTGGTTACTAGCATTTTCTCCTTTTCCCACCATGTTTTCAAAAGGCTTCTTCCTAAGGGTCATTAAAATTCAGGATTGTGTGGTATCACACCCACACAAATGTTTTGGTTTTTCAATACTTATTCAACCCTTTCCCAAACAAGCCCTGGTTTTCACGTGTCTGCAGAACAAGTCTTTTGAAAACACTGGGGGAAAAGGAGAAATTGCTCGTAATGAACAATTTCTTCTTTTCCCACAGTGTTTTCTACCCTTTTTTAGACCTTTCTGCCATTTTCATCAAATTTAAAATTGTAGTCTGCAAACTCTTTTAATTTGGACCAGTCCAAAATTTGTCGTCTGGGAAAGGTTTAAGAACACAACTGGTTAAAAGGTTTTGATACAGAGTTGCATCCCATGAATTTTCAGCTGCCATTGACACAAGCATTCATCACTAACCGTGACAAAAACCACACACTGTGTGGACATTTGATTGACAGCAACTTGGTGATGAATTTCAGCTATGTACATACGGAAGACTTAAAACATACAAGCTAACAGGTGGTGATAGAAATAATGTTAAACGATACAAACTTAGCAAATATGGGGACAACACAGGACAACACTCATATCACAGGTGAACAAAACTAACCAATGAAAAAGTACCCAACAGGTGATATCACATCAAAATAATTACATTTTAAAACACTATATACTCAACAAAAGGGACTGCTACAATGCATCATGTATCTATACTGACTCATCCTCACAGCAAAATACTTAGATCAAATTATAGAGTCACAGAATAATTAATCCAAAGATCAACAAATACAATATTGCATTCTTTTGTTTTTTAAAGTGTTACATAATACTAGCAACTATTCCAAGATCTACATATAAATGAAATATTTCAATACTCTTGTATATAGTTAACATTTTTTCATTTAGTAAAAGATGTAAAAATTTTTTTCTGGTCTACAAGATCTTTTTATCCTATCTACTTTGAAAAAATTAATCTTATCTAGACTGAGAAAGGTTAATAGTATAGAAACAGTCTACTTATCTCATTAAAAAGGCTGAAAATTCCACACTTATTCAATTTTAGAGAACTTTGAAAGGAATCATTCTCTCCCCAAATTTTGATGAAAGCATTGCTGTAACTAGCCTATCAAAATTGATAAATGATATAAGATTTGATTTCCAGGCCATCTCAAAACTTTATAACTATAACCTATAACAACGCAGCAAATCACACGAGATGTTACAGATAGACACAAAACAGTAGGCAAACTGCGATTCTCTAGCAAACCATCTCCTACATTCATGACATCATTATCAAGATTTAAGATCTGTTTCCAAATTCAATTGTCTTTTTCTGGTGGCAAGGGAGTGTCATTTATCTTAGATGGTAACATTAAATAGTGACAAAAACAATAATACACTGTAGATCAAAATAGGAATATTGTTAACACTTTCTTAACTCCTTACCAACCAACAAAAATTTAGACTGGTCCAAGTTGAAAGCATTTGCAGATGACAAATTAAATGTTATTCAAATATTGAAATTTGTTTTAGGCAGGGTATAAAACATTGTGGGAAAAGGAGAAAATGCTGATTACCAGCATTTTCTCCTTTTCCCACAATATTTTCAGAAGGCTTCTTTCTCAGGGTCATTAAAAGTCAGGAGTCTGTGGTAAAGAGTTAAAGCTGATTATGCAAGCAAATATATAAACATATACTTGAGTAATTTATATGTAGCTAAAACGAAACAATGCTGATGGCACATATACTTGAGTAATTCATATGTGGCGAAAAATGAGACGATGCTGATGGCTGACTAACGCTTTACCAACAAGATTTTACAACCCTAGGAAATAAAGCTTTTGGAAATTTTTAGAAAAAGGAGAATATGCTTATAACCAGCATTTTCCCGTTTTCCAACAAAGATTTCTGCCCTTTCAAAGGTAAATTACATCACTATAGTTAGGTTCATCTGCAAAAACTTTAACAATGGAAGAGTCTAATATTTTCTCATTTGGTAAAGAGTTAACAAAGCATTAGAAGATAGCAAATGAAAGGCCCCCTTCAGAAAATATGTGAGGCAATACTGAAAATGGTCAAGTTCAACATCTTGGTTTAGAGAATTCATTGATTTGCACTTAATCCATTACCTCATTGTCAGCCGTTTGGACCACTGTAATTTACCTGTAGCATGCTTTAACTTTTTACCGAATGAAAAAATTTTACTCTAAATTTTAGACCAAATTGAAAGCCATTCAATTCTTTACCAGACGACAAAATTTTAGACCCGTCCAAATTGAAAGCATTTGCAGACGATGATTTCAGTGTGGCTCAAATGGTGCAACTTTTCTTTTATAGGGTAGAAAACATTGTGGGAAAAGGAGAAAATGCTGGTTACCAGCATTTTCTCCTTTTCCTACAATGTTTTCAAAAGGCTTCTTTCCCAGGGTCGTTAAAACTAGGGATTGTGTGGTAAAGGGTTAAAGATGACAAAATAAATGTTATACAAAAATCGAAATTTGTTTTGGAAAGCGTAGAAAACGTGGGAAAAGGAGAAAATACTGGTTACAAGCATTTTTCTCCTATTCCCACAATGTTTTCAAAAGGCTTCTTTCTGAGAGTTGTTAAAAGTCTGGATTGTGTGGAAAAGGCTTCAATGCTTCTGCAAACAGAGCAGATTCAAGATCAGATGCAACAAAATATGCAATCTGGTCACGGATCTGTTGCATTCATTTCATTACTTGTGGCATGCTTCAGGTGAAAGTAGCTTTGACTCCCTTTACAAAACAATCCCATTTTTTAACAACCTTGATGAAGACAGCTTTTGAAAAAATTTAGGGAAAGGGAAAAAATGCTCATGACCAGCATTTTCTCCTATTCCCAAAATGTTTTACGACACAATCCCGGCTTTTAATGACCCTGTGAAAGAAGCCTTTTGAAAACATTGTGGTAAAAGGAGAAAATGCTGGTAACCAGCATTTTCTCCTTTTCCCACAAGGTTTTCTACCCTTCCCAAAACAAATTTCAACGTTTTAGTCATATTTATTTTGTCATCTGCAAATGCTTTCAATTTGGACCAGTCTAAAATTTTGTTGTTTGGTAAAGACTTAATATAAACCTATTTGGGGACAAATATTATACCTTGAAGCCAGACTACTTTGTCATCTGCCTATGCTTTAAACTTGGAAATGTCAAAAATTTTATTTGGTAAAGAGGAAAACAATACTACCAACAGACAGCTCTTTTTTGTCTTCCAACAACTTTTTTGCTTAATCCTTTACCACACAATCTCGACTTTGAATGACCCTGTGAAAGAAGCCTTTTGAAAACATTGAGGGAAAAGGAGAAAATGCTGGTAACCAGCATTTTCTCCTTTTCCCACAATGTTTTCTACCCTTTCCAAAGCAATTTCATTTCTTTCAGTCACATTTATGTTGTCTGCAAATGCTTTCAAATTGGACCAGTGTAAAATTTTGTCATTTGGTAAAGGGTTAAGAGAAACAAGAGTACCATGTGGGTGCCAACACTCGGCTGCAGTTGCTTGATTTTCAGTGAAAATTCCAAGTCAAAAAAGGGGAAAAAGTTAAAAATTACTTTGATGGTTACCTTTCTGATAAATAAGAACTTGTTCAAGTATGAAACAAATATCTGGAGTGATAAATATCTTCAGTTTTCGCACGACAAGGCAGTTGACGATACCAGGGCTTTGACAATAACTCAACATTTTCCTTTAACCCTTTCCAAAACAAGCCCTGGTTTTCACGTGTCTGCAGTACAAGTCTCTTGAAAATACTGTGGGAAAAGGAGAAATTGCTCGTAACGAGCAATTTCTCCTTTTCCCACAGTGTTTTCTACCCTTTTTGAGACCTTTCTGCCATTTTCATCAAATTTAAAATTGTCGTCTGCAAACCTTTTCAATTTGGACCAGTCCAAAATTTGTTGTTTGGGAAAGGGTTAAAACAGCCAAGCTAAAAATGCTGGTGGCAACTATTTTCTTCCTATGCAACATGTTTAAATTTTTCTCGTTTTTTTTTTTTCCACAAAACGCGGCATTTCGCTGCCATATCATACTATTCTAACAAGTAGTTGCCTGCACAGAAAACAGTAAAGGTCTGTCTGAAACAATGGATTAATTTTCAAAATGGTATTAAAGAATGAAGTCTCATCACCATGTTTTGGAGTTATTTTCTTTTTCCACACCATGTCATCTTTTCTTCTCATCATAAAATAAAAGGCTGTTATATTTTATTCTAAAATTAAATCTATAAAGTTTATAACAGCCCAGTCAAAACTTTGACCATTTTATTCAATAAAATCATTTGTGATTGGTTCCTTTCTAGCACATAAAAGTAATGGGTGGATGGGGTACAGAAACATATAACTAATGTATCACAGACATATTAATATGACAAACTCAGCAAAATATTAAAAGACATAAGTTCAGCAGTTATAATGTTGATTTCTCTCAACAAAGTCTACACTTCTTTCTCACAAAATATTACTGATAATGGGAATAGACTCTTCATCAGTTGGTCCAGTGATTTATGACCCTAATAAAGAGATGGAAAGCTTCTGGAACCATTGTAGGAAAAGGAATAAATGCTAATATCCATCATTTCCTCCCCTTCCTGAAATGTATTCCACCCTTTGAAACAAAAACTTCATCATATCAGCCACATTTGTTGTAACTGCCTTCCATTATGGAAGGCTCCAAAAGTTTGTTGCCAGGTAAGAAATTCACTCTTTACCAGACGACAAAATTTTAGACTTGTCCAAATTGAAAGCTGTTGCAGATGGCATATTCAATGTGACTCAAATGTGAGATTCATCTCTAAAAAGGTAGAAATCATTGTGGGAAAAATAGAAAATGCTGGTTACCAGCTTTTTCTCCTTTTCCCATAATGTTTTCAAAAGCTTTCTCTCTCAGGGTCCTGAAAACTCTGAATTGTTTTTATACACGTTTAACATTTTAGTTCTCTTGAGAGTCATATCCTTTCTTATTCCACTAGACATCACTACTCCACTTTATTTTTGACGATTCTTTGAATGCAGATCTAAACTTTTTCTAAAACTGGACTTGCTACTTTTGGTTGTCAAGGTAACATTTTGGTGAGCTTGTGTCATACCCAGAACACCTCTAGGGCTAGGAAACAGCACAATGCGACAAAAGCAATTAAACAAAAGTCACTGATTGTGTTTTTTTATCCGTAAGTTCGTGGTAAAGTTGGACACACCCCACCATTTGACATCACATATGGAAGGACAGCCAAAATGGAGAAAACAAGAACAAAGAAAACTGTGTTAATATAGCAGTACAGCACTAAATCTTTACCAGAAAATAAAACCCTAGACTTGTCCATATCATTTGTAGGCCCCTAAAATTAATTAATAGTTAACCCCTTACCAGGCAAAAAGGTGTCCAAATCCAAAGCATCTGCAGACGACAAGTTAAATATGGCTTAAATGATAGAAACTGTCTTTGAAACTATATAAAATTGAGAGAAAAATGAGAAAATGCTAGTTACCAACATTTTCTCCTTTTCCACAATATTTTCAAAAGGCTCCTTTATCACTGATGTAAAATATCTTGAATGTGTGGTAAAGAGTTAAATAAAAGCTTCATTGAATATATTGTGTAGTATATCCTTGAAAGGCAAAGAAACATTGTAAGAGAAGAAAAATTCTGGTTACCACTATTGCTCCTTTTCCAACTACATTTATTTTCAGAGGGCTTCTTCCTCGGGTTATGTTAAGCACTAAATTGTTTGTCAAAAAGCTAACAAGTTATTCCCATTACGTATGGGTCAGACTTATTGAACTGAGTGTCAAGGTTCTCAAATCAAGATGTAATTTGAAGTCATCTTTCAAAAACATTATTTTGTGATGTCTTGACTCTGTGGTGCACACTCTGCCATTTATTCTATTCTCTGGTTCTTAGATTTAATTTTTATATGAAAAAAGTCCAAATATTACACATCAGATCTACAGTCAATGTGGCAATGTCTTGCTCTATCAAGATCACTTTAACCTTTAACCACACAAGCCCGAGATTGACAAGCTGACAATGCAGAAGCCTGATAAGTCCTTAATAGTAGCCATTACATTCTCTTAACCCTTTACCACACAATCCCTAGTTATAACAACCCTGAGAAAGAAGGCTTTTGAAAACATTGTGGGAAAAGGAGAACATGCTGGTAACAAGCATTTTCTCCTTTTCCAACAATGTTTTCTACTCTATCAAATACAAGTTTCATAATTTGAGTCACATTCATTGTTGTTTGCAATTGCTTTCAATTTGGACAAGTCTACATTTTTGTCATTTGGTAAAGAATTAAAATGATGAGGACAAAATCAAGTGTTTCTGTACACAGAACAGACCAAGATCAGACTACACAGAGTGTGGTGTCTGATTTTGAATTCATGCTGTCTGATAACATGTGATCTACTCTGTTCCTTAACTCATAATTTTAAGGTCGACCAAATTGAAAGCATTTGCAGACAACAAATTAAATGCTGTTAAAATGAGGATTTCTCTCTTTGATAGGGTAGAAAACATTGTGGTTACCAGCATTTTCTCCTTTTCCCACAATGTTTCAAAAGCCTTCTTTTGTAGGGTCATTAAAAGTTGGGATTGTGTGGTAAAGAGTTAAAAACATTTAAATCCACCCCGTCTAACAACCTTAGGAGCTATTTAAATCCAATACCTATTTGAATTATCAGTCAAAGGATTAAAAAGAGCTGTCAAAAACAGGTGACGCTCCCCAAATGTATTTTTTAATTACTCTAAGAGTAAGATGTACCCTCTCAACTTGGTTAGTATTCAATTCTTCCTATTTCAAAAAAGGAAAAAAGTCATTCAGCCATAACTCAAGGAGAATCATCAAACCATAACATGCTGACAATGCACGCATGTCATCTTTACTGGGTACCTTATAATGAAGTCTTGTTGAATTCCATCAAGTGGTTGCTGTGAAATAACCAAGAAATGAATTTATTGGCTGAAAATTCAAAGGGCCATAACTGTAGCAAAAGTCAGTGAAGCAGAACATCCTGTCAATACACTCATCTCTTTTTCAAGAAAAAGGTTCCCATGAAAGTTTGTTGAATTCCATCCCGTGGTTGTTGAGAAACAGCCAATATCTATGCTATAGTTAAGCTCCCTGTGAAGTTTCATCAAACTGCATTCAGTGGTTGCTGACAAAAAGTATGGCAACAAAACTAGGGACAAAAAATTGAATAACTGTGACAAAAACCATTAAACCAGAACTTTCTGACAATATGCACAGTTCCATCCTATAGGTAAGCTTTCTACGAAGCTTCATTGAATTCCATCCAGTGTTTGCTGAGAAATGGTGCCAAAATAGTGGTTAAAATTTCAAAAACTATCACTCTGACCCCAAAAAAAATTGGTAACCAAGAACATGTGGACAGTACGCATAATGTTCTCCTTATAGGGAAGCTATTCGTGAAGTTTTATTTCCATCGAGTGGTTGCTAAAAATCAGTGTGGAAATGAAATTAGGGGCTAAAAACTTCATTGGCCATAACTGTGACAAAACTCATCCAACCAAAACAAGCTCACAATAATTTATGCACTTGTCCTATTCCTAGAAAAGCTAGAAAAGTTCCAAATAAAATTTCATTGAATACTGAATACTGAATTCCGTCCAGATATTGCTGAGAAAGTGCTAAAACTAAACGGGGGTGTGGGAGGGGCTGAAAATTCAAAGGTCAATAACTGTGACAAAAATAAAAAAAAATGGACCTTGCTGACAGTACACCAATGTCTTCCTATGATGTTGTGTTTATTCCATCTAGTGGTTGCATGGAAAAAAAACTTGTGGACACATGCACAGCCACAGACACAGAGTAATGACATGAGCTCCCTTGTCTTTGGCCTGTGGAGCTAAAAATGAGTTAGTACAAAGACGTCTACTTGTTTAAACGGTCTGTATTGATCACAATATCTCACACAAATTTTCTTAAACCTTTACAACTCATTTCTTATAATACTGATTTCAGATGATTTCACACTGATTCATTCAGAGAAGGAAAAAGTTAGAACAATGATCAGAAAAAAAAGAGGTAAAATACATCAACACCTCCCCAATATAAACACCTCGCCAACATGTTAGATATTTAATGAAAGACAGGAGTACTATCTCCATAAATATTATACTTTCAGTAAAGTGTTGAGAAAGCATTACTTCTCCCATGGTATATTTTGTTTTACCTTTCTTAGTTGTTTTCTACCTCACAAGTTTGGGGGTTTTGATTCTGTGTGAAAAATACTGCAGGAGCTACATCATTTAAAAAAAAGTCCTTTCAGCACTAAATCAATTAATCAATTACACAGACTGAACGCTGTATTAACTATTTAGATATATTCAGTCTGCATAAAAAGCCAAAATATTGTAAGTTCAAGGCTCCTGTCAGCAGAGCCCACAAACAGCATACATGCAAGATCAGACTTTTGTGGAACTTTATCTTTTTCTACAACATCTGAAACAGTAAAGTAGTGCCAAGAGATCAAACAGACCGACACATCAGATAATTTCAAGACTATTTCATCCATCAACTACAAAAAGATAGCAACCTGTGTGATCAGTCCCCATCTAGTATACTCTGACCTTTTTGAAAATAATTTAAGTTTGTCCAAGTGACTTTTGTTTTTCTACATAAAACTGGCAAAACAATAGACAAGACAAAATGTGGCTTAGTTTGAAAACATGTTCATGAAATGACACTGATATCAAAAAAAAAGAAAAATCTATACCATAATGTTTTTCAATTATTCCCCAAACTTTTGTGGCATAAATGTTCTTTTCAAAAGTCATGTTTTTCAAAGGTAACTAACAGAATTCTATTCCTTAATTCTCTATCAAATTGTACTGTCTTTTGCTGACTCTGAAGAGAAGGGTTTTTGAAAACTTTGCAAGACAACAGAGAAAATGAAAGTAACTAGCATATTTCCCATAATTTCTACCCTTTCAGATAAAAAGTCCATACATTTCACCCAAATCTAATTTAACATGTGTAAATACTTAGAGTAAGGACTGGTCTGAAATTTTCTCATTGGAAAAAAGTTTGAAGTAGAAAAACTTCAGGCAGTGCAGACAGAGATTAAAATGCACAGAATCTTCAGCCTGAAATTCCATTTGCCCTTACATGTAACAACTTTTTTGTGGGATAATTCAGCTAAAACAGCAACGCTTTAAGAAACGACAGTAGTCTTTACTACTAGCTGTTCATTTCTTTTATTTGGTATTTATATTTCAACATTACTTATAATAAAAAGTCCTTGACCTTACTTCGCCTAAACAGAACAATGAAGAAGATGGCAATCTTGCTCTGTATAATAAAACAAAATTGATTTGAATGAAATATGAATGAAATAATGTTAGACAATGATATTTGCAACTTAAAATTCCTTGAAAAATTATAAATAAGCAAAAGTAAAGCGTTCAATACAGATACACTTATATACAGCTCATTCAAAAAACTACCTGTTGTGTATTTAAAAAGGCAATAACTTAGAGATGATGTGAAAATATACTGATTATGGTGATTTGGGAAACTTTATGATAATAAATAAATTTGATATAAACAACCCTCTGTGCCCTATGTACTGGGTATGTGCTATAATCATACATTTGGAACTATTCTGATGACTGCCAAGATTTATTTCTTTTATCTCAAAAAAAAAAAAAAAAGTGCAATATAAGAAAAAATGCCAAATGAAATACTGTCAAATCCCAAGCTCTGGTCCATTCAGCTATACGAAAAAAAAATACACCTACAACATTGGAAATTTTGGAAACAGTGACAAAAAAAAAACTCACCGAAGTAACACATTTCTCCTTTTTCTTTAGGCAAGATTGTAAATAACAAAATTTGTTACTTTAATCCTTTTCCTTCCTAAATATTGATACCATAACCGTTTCTCCTTGAAGGCAACTTTAGGCTCTAATTTAAGTCTTTAAGTTGAAGTCTTAGTTTAAGTCTTTTGAATACATAATGATCAAAGAGAACAAAAAAAAAAAGAGAAATTGCTGACAGGAGCAATTTTCCTACAGCCACAATGCTTTCCAGCTAATCTTAACCCTTAAAGCGCCTTTCACGACTACAGTTGCATTTGCGGTCAGTGTAGATCAAGATCAGGCTGCACAAAACATGCAGCCTGATCTTTGATCTGCACTGTCCGCTTAGATGAATCACTGTAGGCAAAAGCAACCATGAAATTGCAGTTATTTAGGTCATATTTCTAGAGTTACAATGTCTGGCAGGTATATTCGGCACTCTAAGGGTTAAAGATAAAAATTTATTTGTGTTGCAATTTGATAATAATCTAGATAGATGTAGGTAAAGGGTTTTCAAAAGACATAATTATGAAAAATGGATGAACTGCACTCTATCAAGTGTCCTTTTTCCTCATGCAGTTTTCAAGACTCAATTCTAGCAAGTGCGTCTTTAGTTAAAGGTTTATTGTGCTTCTGTGCAATACTTATACCTTTTACATTATTTAACCCTTTCCCAAACAAGCCCTGGTTTTCACGTGTCTGCAGTACAAGTCTTTTGAAAACACTGTGGGAAAAGGAGAAATTGCTCGTAACGAGCAATTTCTCCTTTTCCCACAGTGTTTTCTACCCTTTTTGAGACCTTTCTGCCATTTTCATCAAATTTAAAATTGTCATCTGCAAACCTTTTCAATTTGGACCAGTCCAAAATTTGTCGTTTGGGAAAGGGTTAATGTATTATTAAGAATTATGAGAAAAGCACAAATATCATGGAAATAACACTTAACTTTTTATCACACAATCCCAACTTATAACGACCCTGTGAAAGAAAGCTTTTGAAAACATTGTGGGAAAAGGAGAAAATGCTGGTAACTACGCTTTCAGAGTCAAAAAGCAAAGTTTCAACCACATCTAAATTGTCGTCTGCAAATGCTTTCAATTTGGACAACTCCAAATTTTTGTCATTTGGTAATGAGTTAAATTACTCTCACTAGTATACAATGAAATTTGCTTAGGTATAATAGCCCTACAAGCATTGAATATACATTCAAAAAGAAGATTGCTTTTCGACCTTCGATTTTTTTTTTTCAACCACAAATACGGGAAATAAAAGAAGAACCAGCAATTTGACACAGGAAAAAAAGTAATACCCAAAGTGTATTGTAAGCATGTAAGCAACCTCTAGAAGTTTTGTCAGCATCGCAAATAAGGATTAAACTGCATAGCACCAGCTCTCTCAATTTGAACACACCATATCTAATATGTTGTGTGAGAGTCTTGTACTTACAGCTATGATATATCGTTAGATTTCTGTCTTTTAACTAAAAATGTTAATTCATTTCATGATCTGAGACTAAATTGTTATTATTTTAACCCTCCAAATATGAACCAGGCTTTAGTAAAATGGGGTTTAATGCATTATACCAAGCAAGTCATCATAAAACTATGGATCCATAAAACCCATTTTGTCTAACAACCATCTAGATCATGAGGTCCTTGGACTTTTGGAGAATTTATAAACTGCAAAAAGTTTTACTCATGTCAGACTGCTCGGAATGTGCAGGCTGACTTATGCCGGTATTTTTTGCTGATGCATTAAACCCCCTTTTCACAAAATCCGATTCATATATTTTGTTACACATACTGTCAGTTGGGTTTGCCACCTAAGATTTTGGGAGTGCCAAATATCTCTATATGGAGTGAATCTGACACCCTGGGACCAGTCAATGACATGGCAATACCCAAAATATCATAACAAGCAAAATAGTAATTACCTTTGTTAATTACTGTGAACTAATGTATAGAAGAACTCCAACAAGGACCATCAATTCCACTGCCTATAAAGCAGCATGTTCCGATATCATAATAAGTTGAGTTTACTGTATTAATATCATTTAACACGTTGGACACATCAAACTTGTGTAAGATTTAGCCTTGTAAAGCAATCCTTAACCCTTTCCCGAACAAGCCCTGGTTTTCACGTGTCTGCAGTACAAGTCTTTTGAAAACACTGTGGGAAAAGGAGAAATTGCTCGTAACGAGCAATTTCTCCTTTTCCCACGGTGTTTTCTATCCTTTTTGGGACCTTTCTGCCATTTTCATCAAATTTAAAATTGTCGTCTGCAAACTCTTTCAATTTGGACCAGTCCAAAATTTGTCGTTTGGGAAAGGGTTAAAGTTTAGGAAAATCTTGTGGTTTACAACTGAGAGAAAAACAAGTTAGTTTCAATCTAGACTGGTGCATAATTATTTTAGATCACTTAGCTGTTCAAGCAAAGCAGTCTATCTAGCTTAAAACTAAAAACACACAGAGAAAAACTGAGACAAGGGAGGTAACTCACCTGTCAACTGGAGAGCTGGATGTGGAACTTGCAGAACTCTCCATTTCTATAATAATAAAGAATGGAGTCATGTTCTGGCAAAAGGGGCTTAATGCAATCTGTGATACCAAGCAAATCATTACATAATAATGGTTCTATAAAATCCATTTTGTCGAACAATCTACTGAATCATGAAGTACACTGGTTGTTTGACATGCAGAAAATTTACCAAAAGCAAAAAGTTTCAGCCCAGGTCAGCCTGCGTGGACTGTGCAGGCTGACTTGGGTTAATACTTTTTGCAGATGCATTCAGCCATCTTTTCACTGGGCTTAGCTCAATTTATCTAAGGATTTCAAAACATCATGACAGTTTAGACTATATGAGCCCCAGAGGTAGAAGTATCAAGAGTATCTTCACGTTGATTTTTTTGTTTGTTTGTTTGTTCTTCATTACAACCAATGCTCTATTTTTTAAAGAAAGAATCAAGTTTTCAAAAGTTGAATGTATACTCCATTTTACATGGACTCATTGATGACTAACAGACCATCTTACCTGGGCTGGTAACCAGCATTTTCTCCTATTCCCACAATGTTTTCGACCTTTCCCCGAACAGTTTCCAATTTTTTAATGACATTTAATTTATTTGCAAATGCGTTTAATGTGGACAAGTCTAAAATCTTGTTGTTTGGTAAAGAGCTAAAATTACTGGCATAATCCTAGAACTCCCCCTCCTTGGATTTTGCTTCGCAACTTTTGGGGAATAACATAAGAAATGTATGGAGTGAATGTTGAATGTTGTACATTTCTTTCATTATCCCTCCAAAATTGCAAAGTAAAATCCATGGTGGGGAGTTCCCAGATTCATGCCAAATTACTAACAAAAGTGTTTCGGATGAGATGTTAAACCTAGGTCCCATGTGACCCTGCCATACACCAATCACATAAAAGAACAACCATAATCATTATCTTACCATCCACTTGATTGGTCATGAGATTGTCTACTTCAATATCTGACCTGTCTACCATCATGTGTTTGAGCAAATCTTGTTGTATTGTATTGTTCAACTCAGTTTGGTGAAGTTTAGCCTGTAGTTCTCTTGCCTCAGATTCCTTGGCAGAAAACGCTAAACCCTGGAAAAGGAATACAAAGTTAAGTATCTGTCTACCTTTACTCATGCATAACTGGTTTAAAAATACAGCAGGTAAGAGGAATAGAATTTTCCTTATTGAAAATCAAATCCTGTTTTCAGGTCTTTTCTTGCAAAATAAAACATATCTTTTTTGACGGTTTACCACATAATCCCGAGTTCTAATGACTCTGAGGAAGAAACTTCATGACAATGTGATGGGAAAAGGATAAATTAGTAACCAGCATTTTCTCCTCCTCCCAGAATGTTTTCTAACCCTCCAAAGACAAAGCCCATCATTTTAGCCCTTTTTAATTTGTCGTCTACAAATGTTGTCAATTTGGACAGTTGGACAGGTATAAAATTTTGTCATTTGCTAAACAATTAAAGTCCAGTGTTGATGTAGACTTTTTGGTCCTAGTTAAGAATCAGTAAGGACACACTGCAGCCAATATGTTCCCCTTGTACCGAACTTTAAGTTTAATCTCGTTGTGTAGAGGTAGAGGGTAAATTATGTTCTATTTTAAATCCATGATGACTGAAAAGTCAACTCTACAAGATACTATTCTGTCAAGAATCACATTTCTTCAAAATTTAATTCTTAACTCTTTACCACACAATCCCGAGTTTTAACGACCTTAGAAGAGAAGGCTTTTGAAAACATTGTGGGAAAAGAAGAAAATGCTGGTAACCAGCATTTTCTTCTTTTCCCACAATGTTTTCTACCTTATCAAAGGCAGAAATCAACATTTGAGCTTCATTTAATTTGTCATCTGCAAATGCTATCAATTTGGTCCAGTCCTAAATTTTGTCGTTTGGTAAAGAGTAAATTCTAAGTTGAATTCTAGGTACAAGTTCCTTTATGAAAGTCAACACTATGAAATCAGCAAACTTTCCCAGCAATTATACCATAGATTCTGAACTAGAACAGACAATTTCCCACTTTAAACATTTGAATTTGAGGTAGGGAATGCATCTTATAATTGCACAGTCAACAAACTCTATAAAAGTTAAGCTTGAAAATAAACTTTTCTGACAGCCGACCCTAATCCTGTAATCTGCATAAGGTCTACCTATGTCTTACAAGGTATCATCATTAAAACTCTGATTTGGTCCCATAAAGTTGGGAGTATATCTTATAGTACAGTATATGCAGTGAGTAAATATGAAGCAATGTGATAATTTACTTGCAAAACATTTGGAACAAACAAACTCTCACCTTTGTAATAGACAAATTGATGAAATGTTCCAGCAGGTATTTGGCTTCCTCTATAGTGACAGCACCAATAAGAGCTGAGGGGTCTAGTGACGCTGCATCCTCCTATATATAGAGTCACATGATAAATTAGTTACATAGTGATTAACTCTTTGCCAAACGATAAAATTTTCGATTCGGCCAAATTCAAAGCATTTGCAGACGACAAATTAAATGTAGCTCAAATGATGATTTCTGTTTTTGATAGGGTAGAAAACATTGTAGGAAAAGGAGAAAGTGCTGGTTACCAGCGTTTTTTTCTTTTCCCACAATGTTTTCAAACACCCTCTCTTTCAGGGTCGTTAAAACTCGGGATTGCAACAGAACTGATTGATTGATTGATTAATTGTATGGCGTTTAACGCCGTTTAAACATTATTTCAGTTTTATCAACGGCAGCCAGTGCACCTATCCATGCTTTCCTGGAGTTTCTTTTACCAGTATTCTTTCCAAGCCACTGGCTGCTTTCCCACATAACCATCGTTGAAACAATAGTCAGTGGTGAGAGAGGAATGAATCCTGTCACAATGACTATCATCAATCCTCGGGAAGAAATTGGCCAAGCCGCAGATCGAACCAGCGACCGCCTTTTCTCAAGTCCTGTAAGCTACCGACTGAGCTACCAGGGCTTGGCTAGCAACAGAATTAGAGAGAAATCTCATATATACACTTATCTCAATTCAAACTTAAAAATTAGAACAGAAAACCTTACAAATGTCTTAAATATTGTATTGTATTGGAGTTAAATGCCGTTTCAACAGCTTAGGTCACATCACGGCGGTCAGTATCTCCTGGCTTTCTAACACCAGTACTGACACAACTTTCATTCCAAGTTACTGACTACTTTTCTCTCAGAGGTGAGAGGCGAAAAATTGCCAAAAAGAAAGGTTGTCTCAACTGGATATCAAACCCGCAATCGCCAGGTCACAAGTCAGATATGCTAACTACAGTGCTACCTGGGCAGGCTACAGATGTCTTAAGGACCATGGCTCTTTTGATGAATCATAAATAATTGATTTTTTTTTTCAAGAGCCTCAATTTTGGTAACAAAGAGTTGAAAAATTAGTTAAAATGAACAATTTCCTTTTGGCTAAAAAAAATTAGGTCAGAATCTGGTTTAATGCCTCTGTAACTTTTGTCTGATCCAGAGGTAGGTACATCATAATTACTTGACCCCTTTACTTTGAATGTAACTTGTTGGGTGATCTGTGAAAACAGTTACTTACTTTGGCTTCCTCAACCTGTACAATGTTACTCTGACATTCATTAATATTATCCTGGGCAAACTCCACTTGATTGTTCAAGGATTCTATCACATCTGTCACTTCTTTGATCTCCTCTTCAGGCTGTTTAACAGGAGGGAAAGATTAAAAGTCACAAGATGGCAGTGTAGCAGGACAGTTCATTGCTCAGCGCCATTCTTTTTGAAAGTCCTCACATGGGTGAAAATTTGACTGATGGAAAACTTTGAAATGACTCAAAAGAAATAAGTCACCAAAAAGTATCTTGGACAGACAGTCACACAAACAGGCAGATAGGACAAATGAAGACCACATCTATAATCCCAAAAATTTGACTCAAGTTAAAGACAATCATGGGTTCTGCTCATAATCTTACTGAACCAAAGACTTAACCAAAATTTTAAAGACCCTAAAGTTGCAAGTCTCAAACTGTTTGGGAAACAAAATCTTGAAAGTAACTTACATTTCCAGCAGCAATCATTCCCTCCCTCCTCTTCAGTTGTTTTTCCAGTTTTTTACCCAGTTTTTCTCTATGCTGAAAAGTATAAATCAAACGCTCTTTCAGCTATAAATTAATTTCTACACTATAAAATATATTTGTTTGTTTAAAAGGTGTTTATTGGCACTTTCAACATTATTTCAGTTATATCGCTGTAGCAAGTGCATCTATACTTGTTTTCCAGGAATTTCTCTTACCAGCACCTAAAGTCCTTGCACATTGTTCTTTCCAAGCCACAGGTTTGTTTGGTTAAGAGTTAAAACACATAATGTCTGATGGTGGATTACAGAACGTATCTTTATGGGATTATAGAATTTTACACACTGACATTTTTCTTCACAATCACCCACGCTAAAAGTGAAATGTTCTTGTAATCTTTGATCTACTTCAAAAGCTAAAGTATGTAGAGGTATTTTTCCACATCCCAAAGAAAATGTTGAGTAAAAAGTGTACAAAATTTTACTTCTGGATATTGAAACACACCACAAGACTTTTTATCTAGCAGCAGATCACTTGAAAACATTGTGGCAACCAGAATTTTGTTTTCCCACATACATTTCACAAGCCTTTTCTTCCAAGTTTGTAAATATATGAGCCATGCTCTGGCAAAAGAGGACTTAGTGCATCTGCAAAAAGTATCAGCCCAGGTCAGCCTGCGCAGTACACGCAGGCTGACCTGGGCCGATACTTCTGCTTTTGGTCAATTTTCTGCATGTCAAAGGACCAGTGTGCCTCATGAATCAGTCCGTTATTAGAGAAAACAGATGTTATAGATCCACAATTATATGATGGCTTGCTTGGTATCATGGATCAAAGAGATGCATTAAGCCCCCTTTTGTCAGAGCATGACTCATATGTAATTGTTTGGTAAAGAGCTAAGCAACAACGAATACAGAAAACGTTGGAATTTTCCACGCCTTGAAGAACAAAGTACAAGTCATCTGAGACAAGCTCTATGGAAATGCATCTGCAAAAAGTATTGACCCATGTCAAAACAGTTTGCGCAGGCTGACATGGGTTGAAATATTTTGCTATGGGTAAATTTTCTGAATGTCCAATAGTTCCTCATGATTCGGTTAACCCTTTGCCACACAATCCCGACTTTTAACGACTTTACAGGAGAGGACTTTGGAAAACACTGAGGGAAAAGGAGAAAATGCTGGTAACCAGCATTTTCTCCTTTCCCCCCCCCCCCCCCCCCCAATGTTTTATATCTTTTCACTGACAAATTTCAGTATCTGTGTCACATTTATTTTGACGTCTATAAATGCTTTCAATTTGGAAAAGACTACAATTTTGTCGTTTGGTAAAGACTTAATAGACGAAATGGACCTTATGGATCCATAATTATATGATAACTTGCTTGGTATGAAGATGCATTAACTCTTTACCAAACGACAAAATTTTAGACTGGTCCAAATTGAAAGCATTTGCAGACGACAAATCAAAGGTGGCTCAAATGATGAAATTTGCCATTGATAGGTTAGAAAACATTGTGGTTACCAGCATTTTCTCCTTTTCCCACAATGTTTTCAATAGGCCTCTTTCTCAGGGTCGCTAAAAGTTGGGATTGTGTGGTAAAGGGTTAACCTCTTACCACAGAAAATCCCAATTTTTGACCACCCTGTAGGAGAAGGCTTTTAAAAACATTATGGGAAATGGAGAAAATGCTGATGATCAGCATTTTCTCCTTTTCCCACTATGTTTTCTACCCTGTCAAAAAACTTAAGTTAATTTGTATCACTTTGAAAAAGTTGTCTGCAGAAGCTTTCAATTTAGAAGAGTCTAGAATTTGTTGTGTGATAACGGGTTAAACTCTTTTTTTGCCGAAGTGACTTTATCACATAAAACCCCCTCCGGCAGTATATTAAACCCATGACTTATTTTCGATAATACACTAGTGTATTATCGTTTTTTGGGTCCCGGTTCTATTCAGTTTTTAGTCATGAGCATGTGAAGCCAGAGAAACCAACCACAGCACTTGCCAGATTTTGTGCAACTACGCCGTTTCGCGGAAAAATGACGTCATTGTTGCTAAGACGTATACTCGTGGAAAGTTTTTGATTTTCATGTTTAATGAAAACCAAGAAATGCAGCGAAAGTCTTTCAAATCAACAAAATTGCGGAATTAGGTGGACTTATCCTCTCTAAAAACTGTTTCATTCTACTTTCAGAGTAAATGTGAAAGATCTATCTACTTGTATATGTACACATTTGAAACTGAACTACAACTGTAAACATGGACCTGTGAATGGTGTATAGGCTAAAGGTGATGATGTAGGATATTTTTTGCCTGTCATTTGTTTCATGTGATAAATAGAATCTCACATTCGTGTTTATGTATTATCATTTTTATTGAACTTGTTGACTAAAATGTATCTGACGCTCGCCAAGGCTCGCGTCATACATTTTGGTCAACTCGTTTGACAAAAAGAATAATACATAAACACGCATGTAAGATCCTCTGTTTATACAAAATATATAAATAGGTGATCACAAGATTTGTTTACCTTCAGCCAGATATCCATGTCTTTCTCAATGTTAGCTACTGTCTGTTTTTTGTTTACGACAGTAGTTATGTTTTTCTCTATCATGTCCCACTTATGTTTTGTAGCTTTGGCATTAAACTCTGTCCTTCTTCTCCGTCGTACACCTGGTACTGAGGTTATAACAGGCCCTGAAAGCAAAATCGTATAACTCTCTGTCAAACAACAGGATCCTAGACTCATCCAAATTCAAAGCTTCTGCAGACGACAAATTAAATGTGATTCAGAAAAGATTGTCTCTGCAAGCAGAGAAAACATCATGGGAAAAGGAGAATATGCTGGTTCCCACAATGTTTTCGACAGCTTTCCAAACATCTAATAAAAAACGACTTTGCATAATTGAACCAATTCAAACATGAACAATAACAAGACACTGTGTTTTTTTTTTTAAGTAAGCTTCCTCACAGTGTCAAATAAAATAGATTAACCTTAACTCTTTACCAAACGACAAAATTTTAGCCTTGTCCAAATTGAGAGCATTTGCAGACGACAAAATAAATGTGACTCAAAAAATTGAAATTTGATTGGGAAAGGGTAGAAAACATTGTGGGAAAAGGAGAAAATGCTGGTTACCAGCATTTTCTCCTTTTCCCTCAATTTTTTTAAAAGGCTTCTTTTCCCAGGGTCGCTAAAAGTCGGGATTGTGTGGTAAAGGGTTAAATATAACATAATTCTATACAATGAAACTTTCTTGCGAGTAAAATAATAGACAGTCACTCTCTTACTTGTACTTGTTTACAGATCCCTAGCAATGGATATGTGATCATACACCAATATTAACCCTTTACCGCAAAATGCCGCTTTCTGACACCCCTGGGAAAGATGCCTTTTGAAAACATTGTGGGAAAAGGAGAAAATGCTGGTAACCAGCATTTTCTCCTTTTCCCACAATGTTTTCTACCCCATCAAGAGAAAATTAAACCACTTGAGCCACACTGAAATTATCGTCTGCAAACGCTTTCAATTTGGACAAGGCTAAAATTTTGTCGTCTGGTAAAGGGTTAAAATTCCCAAAAAGGTTGGTAAGTAAATCAATCAAACATAATCTTATTGCTTTAAAAAAGACAAGTGCTTGTCAAGCACCAGATCCCCCGCCGATTGGACTTTATCTAACACAGCACCGAAATAAGAGCTTGAAGTGAAGATAAAAAAACAAGCATATTTTCTTTTTTGAAATACAGGTCCAAGTTATGAAAGTTGGCATTAACATGATATAATAACTACAAAACATTAAAACTTGATCAATATTGAAGTTTCTGAAAAAGAAAAAAAGACACTTTTTCTTTTTAAAATGCATACAAGAGTTATAAAACTTTTTTGTGTTTATGCCATAAGTATGAAACTTGGCCAAGAATGGGAAATGTGCGAACAAAAATCCAAAGTAAAAATTTACAAAGGGCAATAACTCCAAAAATACTGAAGATAGAGTTATGGTTCTTGTGCACTGCACTTCTCCTCAATTAGTTCTATATGTGGGTGAAGTTTCAAGTTCCTAGCTTTTATACTTTTGGAGATATACGCCAGACAGAAATCCAAAGTAAAAATTAACAAAGGGCAATAACTAAAAAATTACTGAAGACAGAGTTTTGGTTTTTGTGAACTGCACTTCTCCTTAATGAATTCTATAAGTGTATACAGTTTGAAGTTCCTAGCCTTTGTACTTTTGGAGATATGCTCCGGACAAAATTCCAAAGTGAAAATTTACAAAGAGCAATAACTCAACAATTACTGAAGATAGAGTTATGATTCTTTAGCACTGCACTTCTCCTTAATTAGTTCTATATGCGTGTGATGTTTCAAGTTCCTAGCTTTTATACTTTTGGAGATATGCTCCGGACAAAAATCCAAAGTTAAATTTACAAAGGGCAATAACTCCAAAAATACTGAAGACAGAGTTATGGTTGTTGTGCACTGCACTTCTCCTCAATGAGTTCTATATATGTGTGAAGTTTCAAGTTCCTAGCTTTCATACTTTTGGAGATATGCTCCGGACAAAACTTCAAGGTAAAAATGTACAAAGGGCAATAACTCCAAAAATACTGAAGATAAAGTAATGGATCTTGTGCACTGCACGCCTCCTCAATGAGTTCTATATGTGTGTGAAGTTTCAAGTTCCTAGCTTTCATACTTTTGGAGATATGCTCCAGACAAAAATTCCAGAAAAAAAATGTACAAAGGGCAATAACTCCAAAAATACTGAAGATAGAGTAATGGTTCTTGTACACTGCACGCCTCCTTAATGAGATCTATCCACTTGTGAAGTTTGAAGTTGATATCTCAAATACTTTTGGAGATATGCTCCGGACAAAAATGTGGGACAGAAGGATGGAAGGACGGACGGACGGACGGAATGACGGAAGGACAGACGGAGACTATTACCATATCCCCCGCCGCCTTTTCGGCGGGGGATAAAAAGTACAAAAATGAAATAAACACGGAAATCTTTTATAAAATCATAGCAAATTATGGAAACAATAAGAAGTATGTAATAAAAAGGTTATTTGGTTTAAATGAAAATTTATCATGTCGGCCTCATTCCTTTTTTTGAATACTTGCCTTTGTAAGCTTGGACACGCAAAAAAAAATAACTTTTCAATACCTTTACATTCATATATTCCTGTACAAATCCAATAACCTATAATTTACATGTATATTAATGCAGTAAACAAACTCAGGGGATTTTCTCCCCCTCCCCCGACCCCAATTTTCTAACTCGATCTTTATCAAGACAATCAAGAGCAAAAAATTTTTATTTTCAGGGACAGCAGCCAATTAATCTTGTGATTCCTGAAATGCTGCAGTCTACAAGCAACAGTCCTGGAGTAATATGCAATAAATAACTCAGACCTTGTTTGTTTACTTCTCTTAGCTTTTTTTCCATATACTAGTAATTACCAATAATTGTCTTTACCCAACAACAATGTTTAAGACCGATCCAATTCAAAGCATATTCAGATGACAAACTGAATGTGCCTCAAATGATCAGATTTGCCTTCAAAAGGGTAGAAAACATTGTGGGAAAAGGAGAAAATGCCGGTCACCAGCATTTTCTCCTTTTTCCACAATGTTTTCAAAAGCTTCATTTCTAAGGGTCATTAAATTTCGGGTTTGTTTGATAAAGAGTTAGCATAACTTTTGTGACACCATATTCAAAACATGATTGAGAGTACTTATATCATACAAGATATGACAAGAGTGACGGGCAGGCAAAGTCAAGTTATTCTCACAGAATCCATTTATCTCTATATGGAATGACAAAGTTTTGAACATGTCCAAATTGAAGGCATTTGCAGCAGACAAAATAACTATGACTCAAAAATTAAAATTCCTTTTTGGAAAGGTAAAAAATATTGAGGGAAAGGGAGAAAATGCTGGTTATGAGGATTTCTCTTTTCCTCACAATGTTATCAAAAGCTTTCTTTCAGAGAGTCCTTAAAACTCAGGATTGTTTGTTAAGGGGTTAACTCTTTCTCAGACAACAAAATTATGGACTTGTCCTGATTGAAAGCATTTGGAAACTTGTCTCATGATGAAGAAAAAAGAAAAAAATAGTGTGGGAAGAGGAGGAAATGCTTCATTCCAGCATTTTCTCCATTTCCTTCACTTTGCTCAAAATCCTTCTTCCTTGGGGTTGTAAATTCATGGGATTATTTGGTAAAAGTTTCATCTTACGATTTAACTACAACTTTTTCTAAAAATTTTACTATACAATCTACAAATATAAGTAACAAAATTCCTCCTGAGTTAGTACACTTATATAATTGTGTCATACTTTGTAAAAAGGGGGTTCAATGCATCTGCAAAAAGTATTGACCCAGGTGAGCCTACGCAGTCTGCACAGGCTGACCTGGGTCGATACTTTTTGCTTTTGATCAATTTTCTGCATGTCAAAAGACCAGTCTACCTCATGATTCAGTTGGTTATTAGACAAAATGAACTTTATGGATCCATTTTTGTAAGACTTGCTTGGAAAAATGCATCGGGCGATACATTAAACCCTCTTTTCCTGGAGCATTGCTCAAATGTTATACAGTGAAGCTGTCATAATATGGTAAGCATATTATGTACAAGTAATGTGTGCAAAAAAACTTCTTATTACACACAGATAACACACACACACACACACACACACACACACACACACACACATAGATTATTGCTCATTATGATTACAAATTTTACTCTTTAATTACACTAAACCAATCTTGTCACCACAGATTTACCTTTCTTTGGTTGCCTGCCACCCTCTGTCTCTGCTTTAAAAATGATAAATTATGAATGCTTCAAGTCCTTCATTAAAAGCTACTTTCCGTCTGTTGGGTTTATTTTTTTGCTTTTTGACCAGGTTTTTTTTTTTTTGGCAAATGTCAAAAGTTGCATATCTGGTTAATTTAATGCAAGATCAATAAAAATCGTTTTTTTTGAGTATTTGACTAAACATGTGGCCTCTAGAAGGCATAGAAAGTTTGTCTCAGTGATCTACTATTTGACCCAACATGACCAATTTCAAATGTATTTGAGATATTATCAAGGCAAACATTCAGGTTGACTTTCATGAGCATTTGACAGAAAATGTGGACTCTAGTGTGCACAATGGTTTTTTTAAAGATTTTTCACAGTGATCTACCTTTTGACCTGATGTAATCAACATTCAAACTAGTCTGAGATATTATCAGGGCAAACATTCAAGTTTCATGAGTATTGAAACGAAAATGTGGTCTCCAGAGTGCACAATAGTTTTTTTTTTTTTTAAAGACTTTTCCCAAGGACCTATTTCTAACGTGAAAAGACCAAATCTTGAAATATCAACAAACATTCTGGTCAACTTTTATGAGTATGGGACTGCAAATGTAACCTGTAGTGTGCACACAAAGTCTTTTTGCTCTAGTGACCTACCTTTTGACCAGCATAACCCAAATTTAAACTTGAGATATCATCATGACAAAAAATGTTCTACCCAGCTTTCATGAGTATCATACACAAAATGTGAAGTCTACAGTGCACACAATGCTTTTCTAAGATTTGTTCTAGTGACATACTTTTGACCCAAAACAACCAAATTTCAAACTCATCAAAGATATCATTAAGACAAACATTCTGACTATGTTGCATTAGTATTCGAGTGAAAATGTGGTCTCTAGAGTGCACACAAGGTTTTTCCAAGATTTGACCCAGTGACCTACCTTTTGACTCAATGTAACCCAATTTCAAACCAGTCTGAGATATTATCAAGACATTCTATCCAGCTTCTAAGAGTATTGTACTGAAAATGTGGCCTATAGAGTGCACACAAGGTACTTGTTAAAGACCACATAAAGCACGCTCTGGACATAGCATACCAGTAATCATAAAAGCTGACCTTCAGCACTCTGTGCTTAAGTGATCTACAAAGTTATGTATTTACTGTATTTATCAGCCAAGAGACAATAACTACAAAAAGCAAGCCTTCATTCAGTCAAAAATAAAACAAAATGAACTAAGCACTGCATGCGGGTACCAATACTCGGCTGCAATTGCTTACAGAAATAAGATTGATTTCGAGTGATAATTCTTAGTTGAAAAGGGGGCATAAATGTGTCAAAAATATTTTGATGGCTACCTGTCTTTGTTGTATGGGTTCCCCTTGTGATAGTTAACGACTAGTTCAAGTTTAAAGTAAATACATTCAGTAATGACAGGGATATTATAAAATGTTAATTTTTTTACATGACAAATTCAAAGATGAAAAACTGTGTCAAGAATATTTTGATAGCCACCTGCCCTTGTTATATGGGTTCCCCTTTTAATAATTAACAACTAGTTCAAGTTTGAAGTAAATATCTCCAGTAACATAACAGATATTATACAACATCAGTTTTTGCACTAACGACCCTGAAGAAAGCGGCTTTTGAAAACATTGTGGGAAAAGAAGAAAATGCTGGTAAACAGCATTTTCTTCTTTTCCCACAATGTTTTCAACAATCTCAAAGACAGATACTGTTGTTTGTGCCCTATTTTATTTGTCATCTGCAAACGCTTTCACTTTGGACTGGTCTAAAATTTTGTTGTGTGTTAAAGAGTTAAATAAACCAAACTATTTCAAAACTAACAGACAATGATGTAGACAGCAACAGGGCAATGACAATACTTCCATGTATTCTTCGACAAAAAGCTGAGCTAAAAATGCTCTCTATCATGGAAAATCTTGAACATGTTGAACAATTCCAACATTTGAGTTTGTGTTTACATATATGTACAAGTGTTCAATCATGATTTAAAAATGAGCAAAAAATGTATTTTCCTATTCTAAATTAGAAATACAATGTCTAGTTGGCATGGACAATAGCAGACTTACTGAGTCAATATGAACTGACGTTGAGATTCACCATAAGAAAGATATGTAACTTGGGTTTATATGGATTATAAAAACCAATATTGCTATGATGCACTAGAAATCAAGACCCGTAAGAATGACTGGACTTCAGGTCAATGTGCAGACTAATCTTCCATCAATACAGACTGGATGTTTTGTGAAACCTTCTAGCATAAACAGCCATGATATTGCAATGACTAATCTTTTCTGATGAAAGATATACATTTGGGCCATGCTCTGGTAAAAAAAAAAAAGAGGTTTAATGTATCACTTCAATGCAATATACCAAGCACGTCATCATCATATTACTATGGATCTATAAAAAACATTGTATCTCACAAACGACTGATCATGAGGTAGTATGGTCCTTAGACAGGCATAAATTTCATGGACAGCACAGGATGACATGGGATGATATTTTTTGCAGATGAATTAAACTCCCTTTTCACAGAGCAAACGACAAATTTTGGACTGGTCCAAATTGAAAGAGTTTGCAGACGACAATTTTAAATTTGATGAAAATGGCAGAAAGGTCTCAAAAAGGGTAGAAAACACTGTGGGAAAAGGAGAAATTGCTCGTTACGAGCAATTTCTCCTTTTCCCACAGTGTTTTCAAAAGACTTGTACTGCAGACACATGAAAACCAGGGCCTGTTTGGGAAAGGGTTAGTTATTTAGTAGTCTAATCATAAACAGAGACAAAAAACTGACTTACCAACTGGCACAGTTGTTGGTTTATCATATTTTCCGACTCGACCGGCTGCTCTTGTCGACATAGGTCTGTTTTTCTTGCGTAACAATTCAACCTACAAAAATGATACAAGTCAAGAGTTGTTAACCCTTTACTCCACAATGCCGACTTTTAACGACCCTGAGAAAAGAAGGCTTTTGAAAACATTGTGGGAAAAAGAGAAAATGCTCATAACCAGCTTTTTCTCCTTTTCTCACAATGTTTTCTACCCTATAAAAGAGAAATTTTATGTACTCAATAACATTTCGTTTGTAGTCTACAGTGCTTTAAATTTGGACAAAACTAAAATTTTGTCATCCAGTAAGGAGTTGAAAAAAAAAAGACTTGTATAAAGTGGGAAATTATTCAAATTATGTATATTAACTCTGAAAGATCAACTCTGTTTTATCTTAGGACGCACTGAGATAATATTTTCTTTCATTCATGTTTCTGAGAAAAAAAAAAAAAAGAAAGGGCTATAAGCCCTAAAGCGTTCAGATGAATAAACTGATCTGGGATATTCATTCAGATTGCATAATGGAAATTAAGATTTTTCTGGTTCTACCACATGCGTCTGCTACATTAAATCCCCAACAGTGGCCAAAAGTAAACAATGCAGGTGTTAAAATGCATAGAAATTTATACCATTCAAAAGGATGTAAATTATCCCTTTCCCAAACGACAAATTTTGGACTGGTCCAAATTCAAACAGTTTGCAGACGACAATTTCAAATTTGATGAAAATGGCAGAAAGTTGTCAAAAAGGGTAGAAAACACTGTGGGAAAAGGAGAAATTGCTCGTTACGAGCAATTTCTCCTTTTCCCACATGTTTTAAAAAGACTTGTACTGCAGACATGTGAAAACCAGGGCTTGTTTGGGAAAGGATTATTGTGAAGGTGACAATCTGTTGTACAGTCAATCCAGGTGTTAGTTGCTGGCAGAAAAATGATAATATCTGGATCAACCATACAATAACTAGTTGTCGTCTTCACAATCATTACCATACTTTTAAATGATCTGATTAAATTTTAAATGCATTTTTACACACTCATTGCTTACTTTTGGCTGCTACTGTGCCTTTTACGTGCCTTCCAAGAAGGCAAACCCCAACTTTCATGAGAATGACTGAAAATGTGGCTTCTAGAGTGATATACACGAGTTTTGAAGATTTGTCCTTGTGACCCTTTTTGATCCAATTTCACTCTTGGTGGAGATATTATAGATATATGATAGATTCTGACTAATTTTCATGAGTATTAGACGGTAAATGTGGCCTCTAGCATGTACAAGGTTTTCCTAAGATTTGTTCATAAGACCTACTTTTTGACACAACATGAACCATATATTATTAATACATACATGTACATTCTGACTAATTTTATGAGTATCTGACAGTAAAATTGGCTTCTAGAGTGAACACAAGATTTTTCTAAGATTTGTAACTGTGGCCTACTTTTTTACTCAGAAAAAAACTCTTTTGTCAGTATGTTGATAACACATGTTGAACAATTCTGAACTCTTTACCACACAATTCCAAATTTCAACAACCCTGAGGAAGAAGGCTTTTGAAATATTGTGGAAAATGGAGGAATTGCTGGTAACCAGCATCTTCTTTCTCAACCATGTTTTCTACCCTATCGGAAAACTAAAGTTTCTTTGTTTTAATTTCGCATTTGTCTCCCGTAGTTTTTAATTTGAAGCTTCAACAATTTGCTGTTTTGAAAAGGTTGAATGTCTTTTGTACATGTAGGTCTAAAAATAACAG
Organism: Tridacna gigas; assembly: GCA_945859785.2. Lineage (NCBI taxonomy): Eukaryota > Metazoa > Mollusca > Bivalvia > Cardiida > Cardiidae > Tridacna > Tridacna gigas. The sequence goes on from OX244038.2 coordinate 53,582,374, forward strand.
TCATGTTTGCTAAGGGGTTATGAAATTGGCATACCTCCTCTTGTTTTCTTTTTAAAACCACATCTTTCTGACTTTTCTCTCTCTCAAGTGATCGGATCAGCCCCTCTTTTCTGATCTGTTCCTTCCTGAGTAGAGATATCTCTTTACTTCTCCGTAATTCTGTCTGTTTATTTTTCTCTGTATCTTCTTTAATCTGTTTCATGAGCCGCACCTGAAAGTCATCCACCAATTCAGTTTATCTGATATTCTATGCTGTATCAATAATAACTGATGATAATGTACACAACCTGAAGCAAATTTGCCGCAGATGTCTTTGAAAATATTGCAGATAATCAACATAAATGTGAAAATATGGTGGCAAAGGGAGAAATCCTGAGATTAAAGTAAATGCTAGTTTTCCCATATTTGAAAAATCTCTCCGTGCTGCAGAGGCAAAAAAGCATCTATTTATAGACAACAAAAAATTAAGTAAGTTGGGACAATGTGTCCATAAAGTTGGATATTTGCAGAAACAAACAACCATGACTTATTACAAACTTTTCAAAATATGCATGCACTTTTTTAGCTCCTAAATTTGACAAAAAGTACATGTATTATGAAAAGCCTTGAAGTAGGTAAAACTGTAATTAGATTTCCATTTTATGAAATTTACAGACATGATTTTATAATTTAATTACAAATTGCATTGCAAAAACGGTTAATAAATATCACACTCAAACCTTGGTTTTCTTCATTTCTCCAAGTTCATGTTGAAGGGTTTTCAACTGTTTTTCATAATGGGACTGGTTTTTGATTAGTTTGGCATGTTCTTTTCTAGCAGCCTGCAACTTCTTCAGCTCTGTCTGCATCTCACCCAGTTTTCTTTCATATTTCTCCTGAACTTTCTTGGTTTGGTCATTGGAGGAATTTTCTACTTTACCTGTCATCAGTAGTAATGCAAATTGTCAGATAACTCAACCTATCTTTCAAATTTAATCTATCAGAAAAAGAGGAACTTCAAATGAAATAATCTTTTTTTTATTACCCAATGACATAACACTAAAGGCCCTTGAGTGCCTGAATCTCTCTACTGGCAGTGATTTTGCTTATTTTCTAGAAAACATCATTATGTAGGCATGGTGAGGTGAACAAATCGCGAAAAAATTAAAGTACAATTTCTCAAAACCTACTGTTTGGAATGCAGCTAAATCTGATAAGGTTTCAGTACTTATTGCATTAAACAATCCTTGCAAGTTTCAAAGAAATGTGTCCAATAATGTGGACTGTGTCGAGTACAGAAGACCTAGTCATCAAATGGCTACTTTTTCTTAACTGATTGCTGGATTTTCTTCATCTTTTTTTAAAGGCTTCAATCCCTTGATGGTACAAATGATCTATGCAAGTTTTAAAAGAATTGGAGCAAAAATGCGGACTTTATGTCGTAAACAAGATATGTAAATTTTCAACTTTAAATAGCTAGTGTTCCCTTACTAATTGGGAGATTTTTTTTTAACAAAATCAAAAGGATTCAAGCTATTGATAATATAAAGCAACTGTGCAAGTTTTATGAAAATTGAACCGCAAATGCAGACTTTATCACCGAAACAAAAAATGCAAATTCCAACTTTAAATTCCCTTACTAATTTCCAAAATTGATTCAAAATCAATAGGGTTCAAGCTATTGATAATCCAAAGAAACTGTGCAAGTTTCACCAAAAAACTCACTACAAATGCGGTATCTGTCTGAAAATGGGGCCTGTAAAGCGTACACAAGGTTTTTCTATGAATTCTCCCAGTGACCTATTCTTTCACCAGAGGTGACCCAATTTTAAACTCATCAAAGATATTATCAACACAAACATTCTGATCAACTTTCATGAGTATCAGACAGAAAATGTGGCCTAAAAGGTGCACACAAGCGTTTTCTAAAATCAGTCCCAGTGACCTGTTTGTTGATCCAATTTGACCAAATTTCCAATATATGCGAGCTATCTGGTAAAGCATTCTATCCAGCTTATTTGAGAATCAGACTAAAACTGTGGCCTCTACAGTGCACATAAGGTAACTGTTGATGCCCACACAAAGGATGACATACAAAGCATGATCACAAAAGCTTAACTTGAGCACTTTTTGACTGGGTGAGCTAAAAGGGCTGATATTCATGTCTACAAATATGATATCATTACATAATGTGGGACCTTTCGTCCAGCCTGGCAAAATTATGTTGTACTGTACACCTTGGCAAAATTATGTGGAACCTTTTGTACATCCTAGCAAATTTAGTCAGGGCCATTTGTTCACCCTGCCAAAAATGGTAGGGAACTTTTGTCCACTAGACCATTTGATTCTGATTATCCCTATGTCAGCAGGATGATTTCAAAACCATCTGCCTGATTGTTTTCAGATGGTAAAGAGGTGAGATAATGCATTTTTGTTTTCCTAACAACAACTTGAAGTAAATAATTTCGAAAGTTTTCTTCTTGCAGGTAATTAAAAGTGAGATTGTGTGGTAAAGGGTTAACTCTTTAACAATGACAAAATCTTAGACCAGTCCAAATTGAAAGCAATTGCAGACAACAAAATAAATGAGACCCAAAACTTGAAATTTGTTTAGGGTAGATAGAAAACATTGTGGGAAAAGGAGAAAATGTTGGTAACCAGCATTTTCTCCTTTTCTGACAATGTTTTCAAAAAGCTTCTTTCTAAGGGTTGTTAAAAGTCTGGATTGTGTGTGGTAAAGGGTTAAACAAGATCCTATGTAACCATTACAATAAGGCCTTTTCTCCTTTCTTAACTCTTTACCACACAATCCCGAGTTTTAACGACCCTGAAGAAAGAGACTTTTGAAAACACTGTGGGAAAAGAAAAAAATGCTGATAACCAGTATTTTCTTCTTTTCCCACAATGTTTTCAACAATCTCAAAGACAGACGCTGTCGTTTGTGCCACATTTTATTTGTCATCTGAAAACGCTTTCAATTTGGACTGGTCTAAATTTTGTTGTGTGGTAAAGAGTTAAATAAACCAAACTATTTCAAAACTAACCTAAGCTAGAGAGAACTTTATCCCTCTCTGCCTCTGTTTCCCTGATTTTAGTGACTAGCAGTTGAACCTTCTCCTCATACTGGGTTTTCATGGAATGTAATTTTTTCTGACTCTGTTCTAATTCCTCAATCAGTCTCTGTTTGATGGAAATTTCGCAAGTCAGTTCTGCCAGATCCTCGTGGATATTGTCCGAATCTGAAATAAATACAAAAAAGGATTTGATCGCTCATGTTAATGCTTAGAGTGCAGAATAACCCCAAAAGACATTTTCAGTCCAAAAAGAAGACTGAAGTAATAGCAATTTCTTGGTTGCTTTTGTCTGTAAAGATTTGGCAAAGCAGACAGTGTTTCAGAGGTCTAATCTTGATCTACACAGGCCCTGACACTGCATGAACTGACACCATAATCAATCTCAAGCTAGCTTATCACTAATACGTCCTACACAGTAAAATTTCATTCAAACATGAGTTATTGAGCTGAAACACATATTCTGTTTTTAAAAACAGTGGCCTTGATATTGCATACCTTGACCCCAAAGTTGTTTGCATGCCAGACTTTAAGCATCCTAATTTCATTTATGAATGTTCATTTAACTCTTTACCAGACAATCCCGACTTTTAACGACCCCGAGAAAGAAAGCTTTTGAAAACACTGTGGGAGAAGGAGAAAATGCTGGTAACCAGCATTTTCTCCTTTTCCCACAATGTTTTCTACCTGTCCTAAAACAAATTTCAATTTCTGAGTCACATTTATTTTGTCGTCTGCAAATGCTTTGAATTTGGACAAGTCTAAAATTTTGTCGTTTGGTAATGAGTTAAACACAAGTTATCAGTTGGAAAGACTTTTTTCAATTTTCAGCAACAAAGACATTGTTTCACAACATAGCACAATCTAAAAACTCTTCAAAATGGCCAGCTAAAAGCAGCTAATATCGTGTAATTTCAAGATCATTTAGGTTTAGAAATGTGACGAAGTAGTACACAGTGTAGATTTTGAGATCAGACTGATTGATCTGTGCTGTCTGATCTTAATCTACACTGTATGCAAAAGCAACCAAAACCAGGTGTGGTGCTTGAAGGGTTAAATTTGTGTTCATTTCATTTTTGCTTTAAAGGTAAAATTCTTGTATACAATAACGATTACCACAAATATGAGAACCGAGAACCTATTGAAAATATCTCAAGAATTGTTGGAAGAGATGAGAAGAAAACCAAAGTCCTTTTCTACCTTCTTCTCCACAAATTGACAGAATAAGTAAAATCCTCTTCTGACAAATAATGGGGAAAAAAGTAAACAGAAGAATATGCTACATTAGAGAAAAAAAATTACTTAATGTCAGTTTATATTTTTGAAAAAAGAAAATGAAAAAGGAACAATTAAAACTTGAAAGAGCATTGATACAAAAATCTACAGCTACCAAAAATGATAATTTACGATAATTGAAATAAAGACATACACACAAAAATAACATCACTATGTAAGGAATTAGGCTAAAGATAAGAAAGTGTTTTCTTCTCAAAACCACATCTAAAGCAATTAATGGCATCTCTTCCAGCAGAAAAAACAACACAATATGAATATACAGAAGATAAAAAAAATTCTGAAATTACACTTTCCCAGGTAGCCGTTTTCAATTTTCAGCTCAATGATTTATCCAGTGAAATTTTGTGACAGGTTCTTCATTCATTTCTTAAATTTTCTTTTAGCTAACTAAACAAATTACTTTCCTGTTTCATTGTTAATAAACAGTTCAGAAAAAGATGTTGCAACACTTTCCAAAAAGCCCTTCAAAACTTTGTAAGAATACCAAACTAAACAGTATGATAAGAGTTGGTGTTTTTTTTTCTTTCATTTATATTTAAATTTAGTCAAAATTCTACTCTAATCATATTTTACAGACTGTAAATGACACACAGAGTATGTATCTAACAGATTTTACCTGACCATACACTCCAGTAATCCAAAAATATCTTCACTGCAGTAAGCATAGGATAATAGTAATTCAATTCATTATAATAAAGTATATATGGATTATCAATAACATATATGTATATGACTCTACAAAAATCAGCTTTTAAGAGATAACTTTTCAGGTTATGTATACTAAGAGTCAATAAAACTGTTAAATAAAAACAATTTTACTAAATACTTTTTCATGCCAAAATCTTTGCAAGTTACATCAGACATTTAACTTTCATGTATTTATATAATATTTCTTTATATTTTTTTTTCCCTCCTAAAAATATGAGGAGGAAGATTATTTTTTCTAATGCATAGAAAAAGCTTCAATCAAAAACAATAGTTTCTTTATATAAACTGCACTACAGTTGACTTAAAAACAATTCAATATCTTTATATACAAAGTAACCCAAATTAGCTCTAATCAAAGCATTGGCTCCGTGTCCGCGATACAATCTGACTTGTGATAAGTGGGCAGTAAATGGGTAAGGTCAATATGGCCTTATCCCATGGCTGGCTGCTCAATAAAACTTTGATCCAAGACATCAGGAACACTTTAGACACAACCTTTTTTTCAAAATATGTACTTATTTGCCTTTTCATAGCGCTTTCAACAGTTTTGAGGAAATACCATCAAGCAGCTTCATAATTTTGGTCCTCAGAACTCCTTCAAATGTCTTATCAGCTTTCTCTTTTTTAAGAATTTCACGCTTGACCCTTCACCATACTATCCCGAGTTTTATCAACCCTGCTGGTTATCAGCATTTTCTCCTTTACCCATAAGATTTTTAAAAGGCTGTTTCCACAGAGTCATTGAAACATGGGATTGTGTGGTAAAGACTATAATGTTTCAATACACAAATTTGACAGGAATGAGAGTAGCATGAGTGTACCTATAACCTTCATGAGAATTAGACTGAAAATCAGGCCCACAAAGTTGTTGTAAAATTTGTCCAAGAGACCTACTTTTTGACCCTAAGTGACCCATTTTCAAACTTGTCTGGGCTATTATCACAACAAACATTCAAGACGAAAATATGGCCCCGGGTGCACACAAGTTAAATGAACCACAAACAAGAGACTGAGCACAATCACAATCTCACCCCCAGCACCTCCTGCTTAGGTGGGCTAAAAATTTGCAATTAGCCTCGTTTAACCAATGCAGCATGTTGTTTGCTCTATACCATTTTTTGGCTGTTACTTCAGGCTTATTCTGTAAATCAGCACAATAAACCTTTCCAGAACAATTCTTTCAAAATCATCCTTGTAACAAATCGTTCAATGTACATCAAAAAAAAAAACTATTTATCTCCTACCTTTACCATCCGAGTCTGAATCTGTGCTTGTTTCATCGACATCATCATCCTCATAATCTTCTTCTTCATCTCCATTTATCTAGAGAAAATATTAACCCTTAAGCTGCTAATCGCGACCCACTGACCTTTTGCGGACAATGTAGATCAAGATCAGACTGCACAGAACATGCAGTCTGGGTCCGTTTTCACCAACCATTCTTAAGAACATTCTTGGTTTTGTTCTTCAAAATTTTCCAAATTTGAAAGTAACACACCTGAAGATTGGCTAAACCATTTGGTTTAGCCAATCAGAAGTTGTGTTACTTTCAAACTTGGAAAATCTTAAAGAATAAGTCTAAGAACGTTCAAAAGAATGGTTGGTGAATACGGACCCTGATCTTTGATCTACACTGTCCGATACGGTATTTTCTTTCCGGTGAAATCAACTTTGAAACCGCAATGTTTTGGCTTTTAGTATTGAGTAGAAATTTGTGTTTCATTTATTCAGCAGCTTAAGTGTTAACCCTTTACCAAACGACAAATTTTAGACTCTTCCAAAATAAAAGCTTACAGCAGACAACAAAATCAATAGTGGTATCACACAAATGAAGCAAAGTTTTTGGACAATAAGAAAACAATGTGGGGAAGGAGAAAATGCTGGTTACCAGCATTTTCTCCTTTTCCCACAATGTTTACAAACGGCCTCTTCCTCAGGGTCGTTAAAACTCAGGATTGTGTGGTAAAGCATTAAGCAACGTAATTCATGAAGGTCAAAAAGATTCAGTGAATTCTCTACCAAAATACTAATAGGTAGAAAGCATCTGCAGACAATAAAATAAATGTAGCTCAAAGGATGATTTCTGTCTGTGATAAAGAAGAAAACATTGTAGCAGAGAGAGAAATGCTAGGTACCAGCCTTTCTGCAGCGAATTAAAATTCCAAAAATCAAAAATAATCTATCTGACTGGCTGAGACAACCTGTCTCAGTCAATCAAATGGCTAGTCTTCAAATTTAACAAAAAAGACAAAAAAAATTAGGATGGTTAGTGATGGAAAGAAATGGTAATCTTTGTATTATGACTTCTACCAAAACGGCCTGTGTGCATTATCCTGTGTTCAACCCTTTACCGCACAATGCCGCCTTTGAACGACCTTGGGAAAGAGGCCTTTTGAAAACATTGTGCGAAAAGAAGAAAATGCTGGTAAACAGCATTTTCTCCTTTTCCCACAATGTTTTCTTCCCTATCAAAGAAAAAATTGCACCATTTAATCCACATTAAAATTGTCATCTGCAAATGCTTTCAATTTGGACATGGCTAAAACTTCGTCGTCTAGCCAACATTTTCATAAACAGTGGAAATGCAAGGCTTTTAAAAAGTAATGCAAGGCTTCAAAAATGTTCAAAATTATTATTACAAATGAGGACTTTTTAATCAAACTAACAATTATCTTATGATCTCAATGATTTCTGTACTGCAACACTATGTCAATTTAATGTGTTCATCATATTTATCTATTCTTTTATTTTTCATTGTCTTCCCCTACTGATTAACCCTTTACCACACAATACCGACTTTTAACGACCCTGAGAAAGAAGCCTTTTGAAAGCATTGTGTGAAAAGGAGAAAATGCTGGTAACCAGCATTTTCTTCTTTTCGCGCAATGTTTTCTACCTTTCCCAAAACAAATTTCGATTTTTCCTTCATATTTATTTTGTCGTCTACAAATCTATCAATCTGGACCAGTCAAAAATTTTGTCGTTTGGTAAAGGGTTAATAAAGCTCAATAGTTTAGCACTATCAACAGAGCAAATATAATTTACTACATGATCAACATAAAATTGGTGAGGTTACAGAATCTGATGTAAAAAACCGACAGCCAGTTTCAACCCTATTTACCAGATCTAGATTTCCATTCTCGTCGAATATTTCCTCTTCATCCTTCTCTGACTTTTCAGATTTATCTTTCTCTACTATCTCCTCTTCCTCATTTTCCTCCGTCTTCTCTTTCTCCTCATTTGATGGCACATTCTCATTCTCTCTGTAGAAGAGTTTATAGTCATTGTTTTATGAACATTTTTCATTTTTCTGGGAAAAAAAAGGCACCTACTATGGCTTGAAATGCTCTTGCTATATAGCCTTGAACAGATTAATATGGGTCATGCTCATTGAAATTGGTTTTAATACATCTGTAAAAGGTGTCGACCCATGTCAGTCTGCACAGGCTGACATGGGTCAACCCTTTTTGCTATTTGTTAATTTTCTGCATGTCCAAGGACCATTCTACATCATGATTCAGCTGGTTGATAGACAAAATGGATTTTATGAATCGAAAATAATGTGATGACGTGCTTGGAATGATGCATTACCAAGATGCATCAACTCTTTACCAAACAACAAAATTTTAGACTGGTCCAAATTGAAAGCATTTGCAGACGACAACATAAATGTGATTGAAAAATTGAAATTTGTTTTGGGAAGGGTAGAAAACATTGTGGGAAAATGAGAAAATGCTGATTACCAGCATTTTCTCATTTTCCGACAAGGTTTTCAAAAGGCTTCTTTCACAGGGTCGTTAAAAGTCGGGATTGTGTGGTAAAGTGTTAAAAGAGTTTCACAACATCAAAAGGCATAACGACATATCAAGTTTATCTTCTAGATCACACAATGATGCCAACAAAAACAAATGCAAGGATTTTTTAAAATTATCAGCAGTCATACAAAATTTCAAAAAGGCTGCACGATAGTGATGTAGATCAACGTAGGATTTCTGTCAAATGCCTTGAGGAAATGGAACAATACTTTCTGCACCAATAACTCCAAGATAAAGCCAAATGACAGCAACACCTGCAGGTAGTAACACTCAGAAAAGGGTGCTTCTTCAGTGAAAATTCATCGTTTAAAAGGGGCATAACTGTCAAGCATGGTGAGCAGGGGTGTGGAAATACACCGCCCGACTTTTTTAACTTGGGAAAATTCAGCTCCGGACAAGCGACTTTTTTCAGTCTAGTTGTCCGAGGACAAATAGAAAATATGGGGAAAATATGAGGAAAATAGAAACTAGAATAACTATCACTAAAGGTGATAAATACCCCAGCCCCTATATTTCATGTCACAGGGGCAATAACTCTGCAATGTCAATTTAGGGGCAATAACTCTGTAATCATTAGGCCAACACTCATGAAATTTGTGCTTTGCACATCTACTGCTCCTGGTGAATATCATGACAAATATCAAGTGAATAAGACTTAAACTGAAGGAATAGTTCTCTGGACAAGAAGTTTTGAGTAAATTCAGGGGTAATTAATTTGGCAAACATTTGAGAAAAATGCATCTTGAACCTCTACTGCTCCTGGTGAATATTTATGCAAAGTATCAATTTAATTGGACACAAAACTAAATGAGTGTAAAAAAGTGCAGACCATGATCTGCTAATATGTCTGAGACACAGCGGCTGGTCTGGATCCAAACTTGTTGCAAATGTCCAAAGGTGCCTTTTCGCATAATGTTGGCCAACTATACATATGACAGAAAAGACCTCCTTAAAGTGAATCAGACAGACACTGTAGGAGGAGTTGTCCGGACAAGCATTTTTAAGTCAAATCAGGGGCAATAACTCAGTAATTCTTGATGGAATTTTTACAAAATGTGTGTCTTGCACATCTACAACTCCAAATGGACACTTCTGCCAAGTATAAAGCAAATCGGACTGAAATTGTAGGAGGAGTTGTCCGGACAAGCATTTTAAATGTGAATCAGGGGCAATAACTCATTAATTCTTCATAGAATTTTAACTAAAGTTGTGTCTTGCACATCTACAACTCCTAATGAACACTTATGCCAAGTTTAAAGTGAATCAGACAGAAACTGTAGGAGGAGTTGTCTGGACAAGCATTTTTAAGTCAAATCAGGGGCAATAACTCGGTAATTCTTGATGGAATTTTTACAAAATGTGTGTCTTGCACATCTACAGCTCCTAATGAACACTTCTGCCAAGTTTAAAGTGAATCAGACAGAAACTGTAGGAGGAGTTGTCCGGACAAGTATTTTTAAGTCAAATCAGGGGCAATAACTCAGTAATTCTTGATGGAATTTTTACAAAATGTGTGTCTTGCACATCTACAGCTCCTAATGAACACTTATGCCAAGTTTAAAGTGAATCAGACAGAAACTGTAGGAGGAGTTGTCCGGACAAGCATTTTTAAGTCAAATCAGGGGCAATAACTCAGTAATTCTTGATGGAATTTTTACAAAATGTGTGTCTTGCACATCTACAGCTCCTAATGAACACTTCTGCCAAGTTTAAAGTGAATCAGACAGAAACTGTAGGAGGAGTTGTCCGGACAAGCATTTTTAAGTCAAATCAGGGGCAATAACTCAGTAATTCTTGATGGAATTTTTACAAAATGTGTGTCTTGCACATTTACAGCTCCTAATGAACACTCCTGCCAAGTTTAAAGTGAATCAGACGGAAACTGTAGGAGGAGTTGTCCGGACAAGCATTTTTAAGTCAAATCAGGGGCAATAACTCAGTAATTCTTGATGGAATTTTTACAACATGTGTGTCTTGCACATCTACAGCTCCTAATGAACACTTCTGCCAAGTTTAAAGTGAATCAGACAGAAACTGTAGGAGGAGTTGTCCGGACAAGTATTTTTAAGTCAAATCAGGGGCAATAACTCAGTAATTCTTGATGGAATTTTTACAAAATGTGTGTCTTGCACATCTACAGCTCCTAATGAACACTTCTGCCAAGTTTAAAGTGAATCAGACAGAAACTGTAGGAGGAGTTGTCCGGACAAGCATTTTTAAGTCAAATCAGGGGCAATAACTCAGTAATTCTTGATGGAATTTTTACAAAATGTGTGTCTTGCACATCTACAGCTCCTAATGAACACTTATGCCAAGTTTAAAGTGAATCAGACGGAAACTGTAGGAGGAGTTGTCCGGACAAGCATTTTTAAGTCAAATCAGGGGCAATAACTCAGTAATTCTTGATGGAATTTTTACAAAATGTGTGTCTTGCACATTTACAGCTCCTAATGAACACTCCTGCCAAGTTTAAAGTGAATCAGACGGAAACTGTAGGAGGAGTTGTCCGGACAAGCATTTTTAAGTCAAATCAGGGGCAATAACTCAGTAATTCTTGATGGAATTTTTACAACATGTGTGTCTTGCACATCTACAGCTCCTAATGAACACTTCTGCCAAGTTTAAAGTGAATCAGACGGAAACTGTAGGAGGAGTTGTCCGGACAAGCATTTTTAAGTCAAATCAGGGGCAATAACTCAGTAATTCTTGATGGAATTTTTACAAAATGTGTGTCTTGCACATCTACAGCTCCTAATGAACACTTCTGCCAAGTTTGAAGTGAATCAGACAGAAACTGTAGGAGGAGTTGTCCGGACAAGCATTTTTAAGTCAAATCAGGGGCAATAACTCAGTAATTCTTGATGGAATTTTTACAACATGTGTGTCTTGCACATCTACAGCTCCTAATGAACACTTCTGCCAAGTTTAAAGTGAATCAGACAGAAACTGTAGGAGGAGTTGTCCGGACAAGATTTTGCAGACAGACCGACCGCCCGACCGACCGCATGACCGACCGACCGACCGACCGACAGGCTGATTCCAGTATACCCCCCCCCCCCCAAACTTCGTTTGCAGGGGTATAAATATGAGGAAAATATTAAAACAAAAATCTGTTGTGTACTTATCCAGTGAAATACAAATGTTCTCACTTCGCACAGAAAATGACATTTTGAATGATAAACAGCAGTTTGAGATGATCCCTGATTTCTGGAAACCCAAAATACACCTTTGGTGTACCTTCGCATTCACCACATATGTTTTTTAAAGAGACATGGTTGACAGTTCTGATTCCCGTAGTTGGATGCAGACAATCATGACAATGTTTTTGGAAGGTTTGTCGAGAGTATCCCCATGTCACTTTATATATGCCATTTAAAATTATTTTGTTTTGGACAAGTGAGCCACCGTGGTCGACAAGTAGATTTTTGTAATTTACTTGTCCATGGACAAGTAAAAATTTCTAAGATTTCCACACCCCTGGTGAGAATTACCTGTCCTTCTAGAATGAGATTGCTATCTAGCTAGTCTAAGTTTGAAATAAATATCTTAGGTAAGAAGAGAGATATAAGAAAATGTCAAAGTTTTTTTCTTTAGACTGACACAGACAATGACAACAGGGCTATGACAATACCTCAATGTTTTTTTTTTTTAATTTCATCTGTCTGAAAATAGATTGTACAAAAAATGCTGACTCCTGATAAAAACTAATAAGTCTACTGTGATGTCTTTGGCATGAGACAAAATGGTCTCTGTATATAAACAAGAACAGAAAGGTTGCATGACTTTTCTCATGATGACTGAAACAATACATTGACATGAGCTCTTCTACCCAGTAGAACTATTTATTGCAGTTATTATTCAATCATTTTTTGTCTATGCATCTACAAAGCATCAATGTAGTTGACAATAATTATCTATGAATTGATTGATTAATTGATTGTATGGGTGTTCAACGCTGTTTTCAAACTTATTTCAGTTATATCATAGCTGCCAGTGCACCTATCCATGCTTTCCTGGAGTTTCTTTTACCAGTATTCCGCACATTCTTTCCAAGCCACTGGCTGCTTTCCCACATAATCATCATCAAACCAATGATAAGTGGTGAGAGAGGAATGAATCCTCTCGCAATGACTACTGTCAATCCTCGTAAGGAAATTGACCGAGCCATGGATCAACCCAGCGACCTCCTATTCTCAAGTCCTATATGCTACCTACTGAGCTACTAGGGCTCGGCAATTATCTATGAGCGAAAGATTTATATAACAGCTCTTGTAAAGAAAATGGTAACAGTGTATTAATCACTTACTGCTCACTAAGCCTTGACTGGGACCGTTTCATTGTCTTCAACTTTTTCACATCTTGTTTAGCCTCCTCTATGAGACTACTAATGCTGTTGTCTGGAGATATAGGTCCATCAAAACTTCGACTTGTACTTAAGGGACTAAGTCCTAAACGAGAAGATGAGATCAGTCTCCCTCTCTTCATTGTATTCATCATAGACTCAGATTCTGCTAATTTGGTCCTGAAAAAAATAATGAAAGCTACACAGAGTGATTTGAGTGAATCTGTTCTTATCTAAAATGTACATGTATCATTAACTCTTTACCACATGACAAAATTCTAGACCGGTTGAAATTGAAAGTATTTGCAGACGACAAATCAAAAGTAGCTCAAATGATGATTTCTGGCTTAAATAGGGTAAAAAACATTGTGGGAAAAGGAGAAAATGCTGGTTACCAGCATTTTCTCCTTTTCCCACTATGTTTTCAATAGGTTTTTTTTCTTCAGGGTCGTTAAAAGTCGGGATTGTGTGGTAAAGGATTAACTGAATTCTAACTTTGCTATGTGTAAATTTTGTGTATGTCAAAGGACGATTCAGTCAATCGTTAGATTATGTGGATCTGATGGAGCCATAATCAAGTAATAAATTGCTAGGTATAAAGCATCACAAAAATGCATTAAATCCCCTTTTGCCACAGCACCACTCATTCACATTTCAAAATCAATAGCTGCTCATGCAAAAGGAGGTGTCGGAAATTCTTTTACTTTCAAAATGCTCAAAATCAAAAAACCTGGCAATATTCAAAAGAAGTGCACAGAGAATGCATAGATTTTATTGTGTAAATGAGAAATTCCCTCTTGAAGAGAGGAGAGCTAAATTCCATACCTCAGATCCTCTAATTCTGTAACATATCCCTGAACTAATTTCGACACTTCTTCACTACCTGGATCCCCAGCAGCGTTCCCTAAACCTTGTACAGTTTTCTCAGCTAACAGCTCTGTATTTCTAGCTGTGAGTCTCTCTATCGTCTCATTAAGAGTTTTTATTCTAGCACGCAATTTATCGTTTTCACTTTGTAACATTTTGTTTTCATGGTACAAGTCACTGTTTGTTTCTACTCCTTCACTGTCTACCACTCTCTTACCCTGAAAGAAGATAAACTTTTTACCACACAATTTTGAGTTTTGGAAACATTGCGGGAAAAGGAGAAAATGCTGGTGACCAGCATTTTCCCATAATCTTTTCCCACAATGTTTTCTACCATATCAAAGACAGAAATCATCATTTGAGCTACATCAAACCTGTCATCTGCAAATGCTTTCAGTTTGGTAGAGTACAAAATTTTGTCATTTGGTAAAGAGTTAAAATTGCTTACCAATATAATTCTACAGGAAAATAGGTGATAAACTCTTTCCCACATGAAAAAAACTTGGTAATGTCCAGATTGGAAGCATTTGCAGATAACAAATTAAATGTGGCTCAATAAATAGGATTTTTCTTTTAGCCCTTTACCAGACGACAAAATTTCAGCCTTGTCCGAAATGAAAGCATATGCAGACGACAATTTCAGTGTGGCCCAAATGGTGCAATTTTTCTTTGATAGGATCGAAAACATTGTGGGAAACGGAGACAAGAGGGTCATGATGGCCCTGGATCGCTCACCTGAGTCAATAGGCCAAATTTCATAATGACCCAAATGTCATAATGACCCAATTTAAAACTCATCCGAGATATTATTAAGACAAACATTCTGACCAATTGTCAGGTCATTTGAGCTGAAAATGTGGCCTCTGGAGTGTCCAAAATGTATTTCTTCAATTTGACCAAGTGACCTAGTTTATAACCCTATGTGACCATATTTCAAACCCATCCGAGATAATAAAACAAACTTGTTGACCAAGGTTCAGGTGAATTGGGCAACCCAATGTCAAATCCATTCAAAATATCATCAAGTAAAACATGCTGACAAATTTTCAGGTCAGTTTCAGGTCAGTTGAGCAAAAATTGTGGCCTCTACAGTGCCCACAATACATTTCTTTAATTCGACCTAGTGACCCAATTTCTAACTGATCCGAGATATCATCAAGTCAAATATGTAGACCAATTTTCAGGTCAATATAGCTAGAACTGTGGCCTCTAGAGTGTCCACAAGGTATTTCTTAAGTGACCCAATTTTGAACTCATCCAAGATTTTATCCAGACAAACATGCTGATCAATTTTCAGGTCAATTGAGTAAGAATTGTGGTTTCTAGAGCACCCACAAGGAATTTCTGTAAGTTGACCTAGTTTATGACCCCAGGTGACCCAAATTTGAACTCATCAGAGATTTGATCAAGACGAACATTCCGAACAATTTTCAAGTCAATTGAGCAAAAAATGTGGCCTCTAGAGTGCCCACAAGGTATTTTTGAACTGAGGTGACTCAGTCTCAGTCTCAGTGACCCGAACTCTTCCAAGATATCATCAAGACAAAGATTCTGACCAAGTTTCATTAGTATGGGACTGAAAATGTGGCCTCTGGAGTGCACACAAGGTTTTTCTAAGACTGTTTGGTTTCGCCAATCAGGAGTTGTGTTACTTTCAAATGTAGAAAATCTTGGAGTATAAGACTAAGAATATTCTTAAGAATGGTTGGTGAATACCGACCCTGTTTTATTCGGATTCCATCCCTATTTTTGAGCAATATGATCAGCAACTTACTTCAACATGTAAAATGCCAAGGTCTTGTAAAGTGTTAACAATTTACCAAGCAATAAAAATTTTTTACTCACCCGAACTGAAATCATTTACAGACAACAAATTAAATGTAACTCAAATGACCATTTCTGTCTTTCACAGGGTAGAAAACATTGTAGGAAAAGGGCAAAGTGCTAGCTACCAGCATTTTCTCCTTTTCCCACAATTTTTCTAAAAGCCCTCTCTTTTATGGTTATTAAAACTGGGATTGTGTTGTAAAGTGTTAAGATGTGGTAAAAAAAAATCTTACGCTTTTATACTCCAACAGTTCTTGCTGCAGCTCCATAATCTCCTGCCGCAGCATCGCAAGTTGTTTACTGGCCTTGTCTTGATTGGCTATCACCTTGTTCTTAATATTACGAGCACGATTAGCATATCTTAACGTATTGAGAGTTTCCATGAAGTCCCTATCTGAGGGTGAGACACATGCTATCATTAATGTCCGACTATTTCCTCCGAGAGAATCTTGAAGAAGTCGCGTAAGTTTAGAGTCTCTATAAGGCACATGAGAACCTTTCTTCTCCTTATCCCCTAATGCTGAGATCACATTTCCTAATGCCAACTGAAAATAAAAACAAATTAGATAAATTAGATATGCCTCATATGGTGAGATTTGTCTGTAACAAGACAGAAAACATTGTTGGAGAAGGAGAAAATGCTGGTTACCAGTATTTTCTTCTTTTCCCACAATTTTTTCAAAAGGCCTCTTTCTCAAGGTTGTTAACACTCGAGATTATTTGGTAAAGGGTTAACAATAGCTCCTTTACCATTGACTCCTTACCACATGACAAAATGTTATATTTGTCCAAATTCAAAGCATTTGCAGATGACAAATCAAAGGTGACTCAATTGCTGGTGCTACCTTTATAGCATAACAAGCAAAGCACCAAAAAGAGAAAATGCTGTTTATCAGTATTTTCAGATTGCAGATGACAAACCAAAGGTAGCTAAAATGATGGTACTGCCTTTAATAGCGTAAAAAGCAAAGCATCAAAAGGAGAAAATGCCATTAACCAGCATTTTCAGACTGCAGACGACAAATCAAAGGTGGCTCAAGTGCTAGAAATTGCCTTTAATAGAGTAGAAAACCTTGTGGGAAAAAGAGAAAATGCTGATTACTAGCATTTTCTCCTTATTCTACAGTATTATTAAAAGCTCTGCTTTTCATTGTTGTTAAGACTACAGATTGCGTGGTAAAAAGTTAAGCTAAAGATACTCTGCAGAAAGTCTAAAAATAAAAATTGTTAAGTGCAAGAGGGAAATAAGTAGTGACGAATAATTTCTTAGTAAAATACTCTACTCAAGTACTACTCCATAACTGTTCTCCTGCAAAGTTTACATTTTTAACCTTCACATCCAAAAAAAAAAAAATTTCCTTCAGTCCAATCACATTCAATGAGGAATATATATGGCTAAAACAATTCACCCTTTACCACACAATCCAAACTTAAAAAGAGGAAGAAATCTATTGAAAACATTGTGGAAAAAGAAGATAATGCTGGAAAGCAGCATTTTCTCCTTTTCCCACAATGTTTTCTACCATTTGAAAGACAAATTTTATGTTTTGGGTGACATTTGATATGTCTTCTACAATTGCTTTCAAGATAGACCAGGCTGTATGTTGCGCTGTAAAGAAGTAAAACAGAAATAGAATGGACTTGGATCAGACTATTTAACCCTTCACCACACGATCCCGAATTTTAACGACCCTGAAGAAGAAGCCTTTTGAAAACATTGTGGGAAAAGGAGAAAATGCTGGTAACCAGCATTTTCACCTTTTCCCACAATGTTTTCTACCCTATCAAGGACAAATGTTGTCCTCTGAGCAACATTTAATATGTCGTCTGCAAATGCTTTCAATTTTGACCAGTCTAAACTGTTGTCTTGTGGTAAAGAGTTAAGTGCTGGTGTCGGCAGAATATGATCTAAAACCTAAACTAAGTTATAAGTTGACAAGTCCCAAACATATCAACAAGAGGAAAAGGAACCAATCAAAAACTACAGACTAAAGGCTCACTTACAAGTCCACAATTTATTGAGATACCCTCTTTAGCCCTGTCCCCTGTAGCACCTGTACGCTTCAACCTCTCTGAACCAGCGAGATCGACAAAATGGAACTTGGCAGTCAGGGTTTCAAACTCACTCAGTCTGTCCCCTTCTGCCAATTCCTTACCCTCAACTTCTATCACCATCTGTAAATGATATATAGAAAAAAACTTTCAATATTGGTAAATGGAAAAAAACTTTCACTATCTCGTTATCACAAAATTTCAACTTTTAACGGCTCTGAGGAAGGAGCCTTTAGAAAACATTTGGGAAAAGGAGAAAATGCTGGTAACCAGCATTTTCTCCTTTTCACACGATGTTTTCTACCCATCCCAAACCAAATTTCAATTTTAAAGTCACATTTATTTTGTCGTCTGCAAATGCTTTCAATTTCAACCAGACTAAAATTCTGTCGTTTGGTAAAGAGCTATTCAAGCCAGCAATAGTGTCAAGTTGTCTGCTGCATTTGCTCTAATATAAATTTCTTGAAATTGTTCATATGAGCAATCTACATTGCTGCTTCACTGTTTGTTATGGAAAGTTCTCAATCTCTTTTCTATCAGGACTAACTAACAACAAAAACCCATCATTACATAAATGTAATACAGATCCTTTAAACAGTTCCCAAACAAGCCCTGGTTTTCACGTGTCTGCAGTACAAGTCTTTTGAAAACACTGTGGGAAAAGGAGAAATTGCTCGTAATGAGCAATTTCTCCTTTTACCACAGTGTTTTCTACCCTTTTTGAGACCTCTCTGCCATTTTCATCAAACTTAAAATTGTCGTCTGCAAACGCTTTCAATTTGGACCAGTCCAAAATTTGTCGTTTGGGAAAGTGTTAAACAGTTATCAAAATTAGGCCATGCTCTGTGACAAGTGGATTTTAATGCATCTGTAGAAAGTATTGACTCAGGTTAGCCTGCATAATCTGCACAGGCTGAACTGGGCTGAAACTTTGCTACTGGTCAATTTTCTGCATGTTCAAGGACTTGTCTACCTCATTATTCAATCGGATGTTCAAGAAAATGGATTCTATACTAAGTGCTAGGTATAATGCATCAGAGTTGCATTGACCCTTTACCACAGGGTAATATTCTAGACATTTCCAAATTGAAAGCATTTGCAGACGACAAAATAGATATGACTCAATATCTGAAAATTGTTTTTGGAAGGATAGAAGACATTGTGGGAAATGGAGAAAATGCAGGAAACCAGCATTTTCTCCTTTTTCCACAATGTTTTCAAGCCTTCTTCATCAGGGTCATTAAAAGGCAGCATTGTGTGGTAAAGAGTTAAGCTTCCTTTTCCCAGAACACCACTCAATTTCATGTAATCCTTCTATAATCTGTACACACAACCTACTGGACTTCCTCTTTACCAGACACCAAAATTTTTATCTAATCCATATTGATAGCATGAAGCAGACAGCA
Source organism: Tridacna gigas (assembly GCA_945859785.2). NCBI lineage: Eukaryota > Metazoa > Mollusca > Bivalvia > Cardiida > Cardiidae > Tridacna > Tridacna gigas. The sequence continues at coordinate 53,601,737 of OX244038.2, forward strand.
AATGAAATATGGCTCAGATGATGGAATGCATCTCAAAAAGGGTGCAAAACATTAAAGGCAAAGTTAAAGAATGCTGGTTGCCAGCACTTTCCTCCTATCTGCCCTCAACCCTCCTACACTGAGGCTTGTTTATCTTGTTTTCATACAATTTTCACCTACACTTTGCTTAATTTTCAACAATATATCAATTGTTTTACTGGCCACGGACTTCAGCAGTCACTGGTTATGAAAATAAAAAATGTCTTCTTTGGGAACTTAAACTCCAGTATCTCAGGCAAAAAGTCAGTGCCTCATCCACTCGAATGTGGCAAATTTCAACACTTCATGAGTGGTTTGCCAATTCAGATTTGCAATCAAAATTGTATAAGATGATAGAAGACCAGGTGGAGCAGCATAAACCCTTTATCACAAAATCCAGTTTTAACGATGAAACTGAAAAAGAAGGGTTTTGAAAACATTATGGGAAAAGGTGAAAATGCTGGTAACCAGCATTTTCCCCTTTTCCCACAGTGTTATCTACCCTATCAACAACAGAAATTATCATCTGACCTACGTTTATCATCTGCAAATGCTTTCAATTTGGTATAGTCCAAAAATGTTACTGTGTGGTAAAGAGATAAATTGATTCCACTACATCTCACCTCTGAGACTTCCTCTTTGACTACCCTGTGTTGTTTTATGTGTAAAGTAAATATAGCGTGAGATCTGGACGAGGTTGCATTCATATTTGTACTGGCTGTAGACCGAGACAGAGCACCTGTTTGTAGACACTGTATTGTCTGAAAGAAGAAGCAGAGGCATGTAACTGCATGGTCATACAACCCAGAAACACAGAACTAGATTAGCTCTTTACCACACAATCCTGACTTTTAATGACCCTGAGAAAGAAGCCTTTTGAAAACATTGTGGGAAAAGGAGAAAATGCTGGTAACCAGCATTTTCTCCTTTTCCCACAATGTTTCCTACCCTTCCAAAGACAAATTTTTCGGTCACATTTATTTTGTTGTCTGCAAATGCTTTCAATTTGGGCTCGTCTAAAATTTTGTCGTTTGGTAAAGAGTTAAACCTGAACCAAACAATCCCATGTTTTAATGACCCTCAGAAAGAGCCCTTTTTGAAAACATGTAAGTGTGTGGCCATACAGAACTAAATTAACCCTTTTCCAAACAATCTTGAGTTTTCATTTCATGACAATCAGACAGAACCCCTTTGAAAGCATTGTCAGAAAAGGAGAAAATGCTGGTTGGTCAAAGTGTAATTGCTGGCAGAAAAAAAAATTCAAAACTGGGGAAAAGTTGCCAAGTTGCTCCATCTTTTGTGTACTTTTTACATGGTTTTAAAATTTATTGTTCCGCCAGCAACAAACACTTGGACCCACAGCACAATAACAGATTGTCATCTTCACAATAATTTCCATACTTTTAAATGGTATGGTTTGAATTGAAATGCATTTTAACAGCTGCATTGTTTACTTATGGCCACTACAGGGCCTTTAACTCTACCAAACGACAAAATTTAAGACTCATCCAAATTGAAAGCAATTGCAGACAACAAAATAAATGTTACTCAAAGTCTGGAATTGAAATTTGAAAGGTTAGAAAACGTTGTGGGAAAAAGAGAAAATGCTGGTTACCAGCATTTTCTCCTTTTCCCACAATGTTTTCAAAAGGCTTCTTCCTCAGGGTCGTGAAAAGTCGGGATTGTGTGGTAATGGGTTAAGAATACTGGAATACTTACTTCCTCCAGGGAATGGACAAGTTTTGTAGTGATACCAACCACATATATCCCTCCTTCTGCATCCTCGTGGATTTTCACATTTGACTTGCGACCCTGTAATTACAGTAAACCTATCAGCCCCTAAGGTAAGTTTTAATGTTCATGAGGACAATGCAGATTAACTCTTTACCAAACAACAAAATTTCAGACACGTCCAAATTGAAAGCATTTGCAGACAACAAAATCAATGACTCAAATGGTAAAATTTGCTTTTGGAAAGGTAGAATACATTGTGGGAAAAGGAGAAAAACCTGGTTAATAGCATTTTCTCCTTTTCACACAATGTTTTAGGCTTCTTTTGCAGGTTTCTTGAAACTTGGGATTGTGTGTTAAAGGGCTAAGACTGCATACAACATTTAGGCTGGTCTTGGATCTTCATAATCCAGTAGTTTTCTGTAGGGAGCCTACACTGGGTAGTATTTCTAGGTTGAAAATGTCTGACAGGTTTATTTGGCGCTCTAAGGGTATATCTAAAGTAGTTTTCTTAGACAGTCTACACAAAACAAGCTGGAAATTTCAACAGCTTGATACATGTACTTCATAAGGAATTACAGTAGTTACAAGAAATGAAGATAAAAAAATTGAATAAGGGTTTCACTCATGACAAGAGGGCCTTAGTCCTATACTGCTCAACTGAGTATAGTAATCTGGGATTCATACAGTTGGTGGTGATGATATAAAACAAATTTTATACAAAACATATTCAGTGTGGATAATAAGTATTAACTTTTTTTTTCAAAATAAGACAAAGTCTTGTATGTGTGACATTAGTTGACTCATTGAGTGCAACTTTTATGCCATAGTAGACAAATCAGATTGATCAAAACTATTTTTCACATCACACTATTATTTCAAAGCTAATATTCTTATTTAACTCTTTACCAAACGACGAAATTCTAGACCGGACCAAATTGAAAGCATTTGCAGACGACAAATTATATGTAGCTCAAATGTTGATCAGCACTTTCTCCTTTTCCCAAAATGTTTTCAAAAGCCTTCTCTTTCAGGGTCGTTAAAACTCGGGATTGTGTGGTAAAGTGTTAACTGACCAATCAGATAGGTTGAAAATATTAACTGCTGTATCAAAGTTTCAATCTCACATTGGGAGAAGAAAAATTTGCCTACCTCTAAAGTTTCAACCTTAAAAACTCGCTTAATATCTATCGATTTGTTCCTTTCCCTGTATTAGATTGAAGATAAATTACTGTAGAACACAATAAATTTGACAATTTAGAAATATGTGAAAATACTGACAGTGATAGGAGTACATTACAGCAGGTAATACATAGAGGATATTTGTTTTCTTCAGTGAAAGATCGAAATTTATTTCATCAAGTGAACATCATTGGTATTACTTTCACAAGTGGCACAGCTTCTAACCCCTTTTTTGTTGGGACTTACGAAGTAATAAATTCACCTGTCGAAACAGTGAAATGATCAACCATAATCTACCATTATTTCCCGATAAACTTGCAAAAAAGCACAAAATAAAGTTGGACACCATGTCTTATATATGAGGTTATAGCAGATGAAGTCAGTGTCTATTCTATGTTGTGCAATTGCAGAATTCACACTAATTTTTTTCTATGCATGACTGTGGATTCACACTAATTTTTTTCTGATCCCACATAAATTCAGACCCAATGCATGACAGTCCCGCACAAAAAATAAAAAAAATGAAAATGTCCCAAAACAAAATTTACTCTTGCCTCGCTGAAAATACCACTGTTTTTAATAAAACAGCATCATTGCAGAAGTTGTTCTGCAACATATGTCTATTGCAATGAATTTTATCAGAATGTATTTTATAATCTTTTTTTGAAAAATGAATTCAATTTCTCAAGAAGGGTACCCCAGAAACTGTCTTTTGACATGTAAACACGTCCGTAAGTCTACCGTATCGTCTTGGATAGGAATAAATGTCTGTCATATGAGCTATATGTTTTCTACCTGTTCAAAAATTGTCCTGCCTATGTTTCTAGAATAGACACTGCGAAGCTCATCAAAATTCAAATGTCTGTGCCCAACTCTGTTGTGTTTGGTCAAAATTAGTGAAATCGTTTCATTAGAAAAGTTTGAAATAAAAGTAACATTAGGCATGGATGCATGCCTGCACAAAGGAATGCACAACTGACATAGGGCATAAGCTGGCTGGCCTAAGACTTCCAAAGCTAAGAACATGGGCTATGTAAATATGGTAAACCTTGGCTATCTAAAAAGGATGCCGTAAAGGATAGTTCTCATACCCGACTTTCAGGGTCCCTTGTAGTATCCAGTAAATCTAGAATTTCTTCATTGTATAACTGAAAACAAAAGACAATCTTGTAATTTTTTTACCACACAAACCCAAGTTTATTACGACCATGAAGAAAGAAGACTTTTGAAAACATTGTGGGAAAAGGAGAAAATGCTTGTAACCAGCACTTGCTCTTTTTCCCACAATGTTTTCTATCCTATCAAAGACAGAAGTCATCATCTGAGCTACATTTATTTTGATGTCTGCATATACTTTCAATTAGGTAGAGATCAAAGTTCAATGCTTGGCACAGAATTAACATTTTCATCCATTTCAATAATTAAAAACTTTTCTACATTCTAACAGAATACTGGTCTGGACAGTATTTGAAAGCTTATCCAATTTCTTTGCCCAAACAATACTTTCAAAGTATCATAGAATAACATCATTTTTGCTTCCTTCAAAAACTTACAACAGCACGTAATCCTGATGAACCCAGTAAAAGTTCTTCTAAATTAGATCAGGGTAAAACAGGACACATCCACAAATGTATGACATGTTTAACCCTTTACCACATAGTTTTAAAAACCCTGAGAAAGAAAGGATTTGAAAACACTGTGGGAAAGGCTGACCAGCATTTTCTCCTTTTCCAAAAATATTTCCTACCTTATCAAAGACAACATCTACACTATGAGCCATCATTGTCATCTGCAACTACTTTGGGTTTGCACAAATTCAAAATTTAGTCATGTGATAACAGGTTAAGAGGTCAGGGTCCGTACACACAACCATTTCTTATAAATGTTCTTAGTCTAATTCTCCAATTTGGTTTAGCCAATCAGATGTTGTGCTACTTTCACATTTAGAAAATTCTAGAGAATAAGATTAACCCTTTACCACACAGTCTCGAGTTTTAACAACCTGAGAAAGACGGCTTTAGAAAACATTTTGGGAAGAGGAGAAAATGCTGGTAACCAGCATTTTCTCCTTTTCCCAAAATGTTTTCTTCTACACTGTCAAAGGCATATTCAATTATTTAAGCCACATCTAATTTGTCATCAATAAATGCTTTCAATACAGATCTGCCTAAAATTTTGTTATTTAGTAAAGGATTAACCCTTTCCCAAACAAGCCCTGGTATTTACTTGTCTGCAGTACAAGTCTTTTGAAAATGCTGTGGGAAAAGGAGAAATTGCTCGTAACGAGCAATTTCTCCTTTTCCCACAGTGTTTTCTACCCTTTTGGAGAACTTCCTGTCATTTTCATCAAATTTAAAATTGTCGTCTACAAACTCTTTCAATTTGGACCAGTCTAAAAGTCATCATTTGGGAAAGGGTTAAGAACGTTCTTAGGAATGGTTGGTGAATACTGGCCCATGACTATGATGCTCAAGACTGTCATAAATATGCTCACCTCCATAAATTGAGCGTTCACTTTGAAGTCTGGACATGGCTCATTTTTCTCTACAGCTTCTTTTTGTCTGTTCTCTATACCCCTGAATAAATGACCCACTGCCCGTGGAATGATACCAATTTCTTCTTCTGGAATGTTAATATCAAATCCTGTTCCCATTGTGTAGGTTTTTCCAGAACCAGTCTGTAACAAAAAATGATAAATAAAATACAAAATAACAAATCTAAGTTAAAAGATTGGTAGATTCTTACAATTCCCCTTTCTTGTTTTCATATTTTTCCTTTTCTCTGAATTTTCTTTTATGTTTTGCTTACATTACATGTGAGATTCAGGTGAGACTTACGTCTAGAACTAGTTTAACCCTTTCCCAAACAATCCCTGGTTTTTACTTGTCTGCAGTACAAGTCTTTTGAAAACACTGTGGGAAAAGGAGAAATTGCTCGTAACGAGCAATTTCTCCTTTTCCCACAGTGTTTTCTACCCTTTTTGAGACCTTTCTGCCATTTTCATCAAATTTAAAATTGTCGTCTGCAAACTCTTTCAATTTGGACCAGTTCCAAAATTTGTCGTTTGGGAAAAGGGTTAATACTCTATGCTGTGATGGTATGACGATGAAAAGTGTGACGAAACATCCAGTCCTCTATAAATGTGCCATGCTCTGTAACAAGAGCGGCAAATTGTCGCAAGATACGCCCGTCTTACCCCAAGTTGTAAAGTTGGGGCATAATAATGATAAAGGGGAGGTATAGAAAAATAGTAGTGCAGAATATTTTTTTTTACTGTTGATTGAAGATAATGGCAGTGTATTTGTGTTGACGGAACTCTTGTTTATTATTGTATTACTATTAACTCTTTACCACACAGCAAAAGTTTGGACTAGTCCAAATTGAAATCATTTGCAGTTTACAAACTAAATGTAACTCAAAAATTGAAATTTGGTTTGGAAAGGGTAGAAAACATTGTGGGAAAAGGAGAAAATGCTGGTGCATAAAAAATAAGCAATTTATATTTCATGTGCACTGCACTACCCCTTGATGAGATGTATCCAGCCCTAAAATTTCATAACCCGAGGTAGTATAGTTTGAGAGATATGCATCATACAAAATTCAAGTTCGAAAAAAAAAACAAGAAAGGGCAATAACTGAAAAATTAAGCATGCAAGAGTTGAAATTTATATGCACAGCACTTCCCGTTGATGGAATGTATCCACGCATGAAATTTCATATCCTTAGCTAGTATAGTTCTGAAGATATGCACTGGACAAAATTAAAGTTTCAAAATAAAGAAAGAGCAATAAGTCAAAAATTAAACAAGAGTTATGGTTCATGTGCACTGCACTCCCAGTTGATGAGATCTATCTACGCATGAAATTTCATAGCCACAGGTAGTATAGTTTTGGAGATATGCTCAAGACAAAATTCAAGTATGAAAATAAGTCAAAAATTAAGGAAGGAAGAGTTATGATTCCTGTGCACTGCACTCCCCCTTAATGAGATGTATGCAGGCATGAAATTTCATAACCCTAGGTAGTATAGTTTTGGAGATATTCACCGGAGAAAATGCAAGTATGAAAAAGAAGAAAGGGCAATAACTGAAAAATTGAGGAAGCAAGAGTTATGATTCCTGTGCACTGCACTCCCCCTTAATGAGATGTATGCAGACATGAAATTTCAGAACCGTAGGTAGTATAGTATTGGAGATATTCACCGGACAAAATTCAAGTATGAAAAACAACAAAGGGCAATAACTGAAAAATTAGGGAAGCAAGAGTTATGATTCCTGTGCACTGCACTCCCCTTTGATGAGATCTATCCATGCATGAAATTTCATAACCGTAGGTAGTATAGTTTTGGAGATATGCTCCGGACAAAATTCAAGTATGAAAAACAACAAAGGGCAATAACTCAAAAATTAAGGAAGCAAGAGTTATGATTCCTGTGCACTGCACTCCCCCTTGATGAGATCTATCCACTCATGAAATTTCATAACCCTAGGTAGTATAGTATTGGAGATATTCACCGGACAAAATTCAAGTATGAAAAACAACAAAGGGCAATAACTCAAAAATTAAGGAAGCAAGAGTTATGATTCCTGTGCACTGCACTCCCCCTTGATGAGATCTATCCACTCATGAAATTTCATAACCCTAGATAGTATAGTATTGGAGACATTCACCGGACAAAATTCAAGTATGAAAAACAACAAAGGGCAATAACTCAAAAATTAAGGAAGCAAGAGTTATGATTCCTGTGCACTGCACTCCCCCTTGATGAGATCTATCCACTCATGAAATTTCATAACCCTAGGTAGTATAGTATTGGAGATATTCACCGGACAAAATTCAAGTATGTAAACAACAAAGGGCAATAACTCAAAAATTAAGGAAGCAAGAGTTATGATTCCTGTGCACTGCACTCCCCCTTGATGAGATCTATCCACTCATAAAATTTCATAACCCTAGGTAGTATAGTATTGGAGATATTCACCGGACAAAATTCAAGTATGAAAAACAACAAAGGGCAATAACTCAAAAATTAAGGAAGCAAGAGTTATGATTCCTGCGCACTGCACTCCCCCTTGATGAGATCTATCCACACATGAAATTTCATAACCGTAGGTAGTATAGTTTTGGAGATATGCTCCGGACAAAGAACTGGACGCAGCCCGCCCGCCCGCGCGCCTTGGGTGATCCCATAATACGTCCCGTCTTCGACGGGCGTATAAAAAAGGGGTTCTGATGCATTTGGAAAAAGTATTGACCCAGATCAGCCTGCACAGTCCGCGCAGGCTGACCTGTGTTGAAACTTTTTGCTTATGGTAAATATTCTGCATGCTCCAGGACAATTCTACCTCAGGATTCAGAAGGCTGTTGATTGAATAAAAGGTGTTTTATGCCACTTTCAACAGTATTTCAGTCATATCATGGTAACAGCTCACATTTTCATGTCTTTCCAGGTTGTCACCAGTATTAGGCTAGGGCTCTGAAATGTCTTGCCCTAGGTCACTCCCATGAAAAGGCCAGTGGACCCATTGAGGCTCAAACCTGGGCCTCCTGGTCATGTGTCCTACACTTACCACTGAGCCAAGCAGGACCCAGGCTATTAGACAAAATGGATTTTGTGGATCCATAATTATGTGATGACTTGCTCGATACCAATATAATGGATCACTGAGATGCATTAATCCCCTTTTTGCTAGAGCATGGATCAAATATTTGTTGCATGACACATATAATCTTGCAATTTATGTGAAACTTCTTTAACATTATGTTCCTTTCAATATCTATCGAATGTCAACAATTTATTACCTGGCTGTATATGTCTTTGTTTTCTATGAAATTGGACTGCTGCCATTCAGATACGCTAATTCTAAATTCCTATCACAATTATTTATTGTGTACAATGATTCATTAGAGTTTTTGGTCAGCTTTCATAGTAAACTGAGCACCATTAATCTAAGACTTCTTAGAGTATTTCCTATCTTAACCCTTAAAGCACTTTTCACTATTGTAGTTGCCTTTGCTGCCAGTGTAGGTCAAGATCAGGCTGCACAAAACATGCAGCTTGATCTTTGATCTACACTGTCCACTTTGCTGAAACACTGTAGACAAAAGCAGCCATGAAGTTGCAATTATTTGGGTTGTATTTCTTGAATAAAAATTTCTGTTAGGTTTATTTGGCCCTCTAAGGGTTAAAAAAATCCCACAGAACACAAAAGTAATTGCTCCTTTAACGCATGCAAACTTTCACAAGTTTGAAGTAAAAAGCAAGGATGTAAAAACCTAGCAGGATTACCAATCAGTTTTCAGCTTCTCTGATCTAAACCTTTACCAAACAATACCATGTTTTAACCCTTTTCCACACAATCCCAAGTTTTAACGACCCTGAAGAAGAAGGCTTTTAAAACCATCTTTGGGAAAAGGAGAAAATCTAGCATTTGCTCCCTTTCCCATGATGTTTTCTACCCTGTCAAAGACAAAAATCATCATTTGAGCTACACTTAAATTGTCGTCTGCAAATGCTTTCCATTTGGTCCAGTCTTGAATTTTGTCATTTGGTAGAGTTAATGATCCTGAGGAAAAAAGCCTTGGAAAACATTGTTGGAATGAATTTTGTCGTCTGCAAGTGCTTTCAATATGGACATGTCTAGAATTTCGTTGTGTGGCAAAGAGTTAACTCTTTACCAAACAACAAAAGTTTAGACTGGTCCAAGTTCAAAGCTTTTGCAGGCGACAAAATAAACCCCATAAAAATTATTTTTGGTGTGGCAAGGGTAGAAAACATTGTGGGAAAAGGAGAAAATGCTGGTTACCAGCATTTTCTCCTTTTCCCACAATGTTTTCAAAGGGCTTTTTCCTGAGGGTCGTTAAAAGTCGGGATTGTGTGGTAAAGGGTTAAAACACAACACCTTGCTCTAAATCTTTCACAATGCTGGGTACCACCTGGCTTTGAATCTTTCACAATGCTGGGTACCACATCAGTTGCTTTTGAAGGCAATCAAAATTAAAATCAGACTGTACATAATGTGCAACCTGATCTTAGTTCTACACTATCTGCATTTTTCTGATACTCCTAATCATAAGGGAAATGTCAAAATAATTCCAATTCAGCAAATTATTTCCTAGACAAGTGATCCATATTCATGATGCATGTCATTTTGAAGAAAAATGTAAAATCAATTTTATGAGCAGTTGCCAACTGTTCTCGCAATTTATTATGTAATTTATTTGATAGCGTAGAAAACACTGTGGGTTATAATGCCAGAAAATGCTGGTAACCAGCATTTTCTCCTTTTTCAAAATGTTTGTACCCTATCAAAGACAGAGATTATCATCTGAGCTGTATTTACTTGTCATCTACACTTGCTTTCAACTTTGGTCAATCCATAATTTTGTAGTTTTAACCTTGCCAAACAGTACAGACTTTCAACAAACCTAAGACAGAAAGCACTTGAAAACATTGTGGAAAAAGACGAAAATGCTGGTAATCACAAATCTTTACCACCAGACAATATTGTACAATGGTCCAAATTGAAAGCATTTGCAGACGACAAGTTAAATCTGGCTAATGGATCTGTTTTTGAAAAGTTAGAAAATATTGTAGGTAAATGGAGATAATACTAGTTACCAGCATTTTCTCTTTTTCCAACAATGTTTTCAAAAGTCTAATTTCCCTGGGTTGTTAAAACTTCAGGATTGTGTGGTATTTGCCTAACCCTTTACCAAACAATGCCGGGTTTTAACAACCCTGAGATAAAGGCCTTTTCAAAACATTGTGGGAAAGGTAGAAAATGCTGGTAACCAGCATTTTCTACCATACCCACAATGTTTTCTGCGCTATCAAATAACTTCATTTAAGTTGTATCACTTTCAGATTTATTATCTACTTATGCTTTCAAGATGGAGTCTAAAATATGTTGTAAGGAAAAGGATTAAATCTTGAGCAGACACTCCGATACAATGTCGGATCTCTATATGGATGTATTGGAAAAAGGGTAAGTTTACATCAGAAACATATCAAGCAGTGACCCTGAACTTACATGGTAAACTACAATAAAATACAATAAAACCCTTTACTACACAATCCTGAATTAAATTACCCTAAGGAAAAATGCTTTTGAAAACATAGTGGGAAAAGGAGAAAATGCTGGTAAACAGCATTTTCTCCTTTTCCCGCTATGTTTTCTTCCCTTCCAAAGACAAAATTTAACTTTTGAGTCATATTTATTTTGTCGCCTACAAATACAGACTGGCCCAATATTTTGCTGTTTGGTAAGTGAGTAATTAACACTTTGCCACAGAATCCTGACTTTTAACGACACTGAGAAAAAAAGATTTTGAAAACATTGTAGGAAAAGGAAAAAACGCTGGAAGCCAACATTTTCTCCTTTTCCCATGATGTTTTCTACCCTTTCAAAAGACAAATTTCAGACTTATAAGCCACGTTTGAATTCTCGACTGCAAATGCTTTGTAACCCCTAAAGCACCTTTCATGACTATAGTTTCCTATGTGGCCAGTGCAGATCAAAATCAGGCTGCACAAAACATGCAGCCTGATCTTTGATCTACACAGTCCACTTTGCTTAAACACTAAACAAGAGCAACCACGAAATTGCAATTATTTGGGTCGCATTTCTAGGTTAAAAATGTCTGATACATGTAGGTTTAACCCTTTACCACATAATGCCAACTTTTAACAATCCTGAGGAAGAAGGCTTTTGAAAACATTGTGGGAAAAGGAGAAAATGCTGGTAACCAGCATTTCCACCTTTTCCTACAATATTTTCTACCCTATCAAAGAAAATTTGCATCATTTCAACCACACTGAAATTGTCGTCTGCAAATGCTTTGAATCTGGACGGGTCTAAAATTTTGTCGTGTGGTAAAGAGTTAATCGGCACTCTAAGGGTTAATGTTAAAACCCACAACCCATCGCTACCCTTCGAAAACTAGACCTGCACAGTTCAACTGGATAGACTGAAACCTCTGTCTATAAATATCTATACAACAATCTCAAAACAACCTGAAACCAATTCCTTGTGATGATTACTTTCTCTTTTTCCCTCACTGTTTTCCATTTCATACAGAAAAGACATACAAGATATTATAAGACAATACAGTTCACAAGATACTATATTCTTTTCTGTCATTTGTGCTAGATTATGGATAAGTGTTTCATCTAAATTATCCTGTATTGTATTGGTATACACAGGGAAATAGGTGAAGAGTAAAATTGGCCCTAAAATAGTGTATTATTGGGGTAAATGATGGCTATTACCCAAATATTAGCTCAAATGGGCAACTTAAAAGGGCAAGATTTATTTATATTGAACTTAAAATGATTTCTGACAAGTAGTTTCCTGTCTCCCACTGACGCTCATTTCTCTGTTCATGAGAATGTCATGCCTTTAACATTACTGAAGGCTATCCATTTATAACCAACCACATGTATTAACAGTAACTGTTACAAACAGCATCTGTGCTTTTTCACTCTGGAAAAAAGCTCCAAAAAATGGCAATTTCCAGTCTGCTATTTGCCAAATGTCTCAGCAAAGCAGACTGTAATTTGGTTAAACAATAAACTGGAGATTTTTTGCAGTCTGATCTAAATCTAAACTGCGTGCAAACACAAGTCTAGTTATGAAAGGCACTTTAACCCTTTACCAAACAATCCCTGGTTTTCACGGCCCTGGGAAAGCAGGCTTTTGAAAACATTGTGGGAAAAGGAGAAAATGCTGGTAACCAGCATTTTCTCCTTTTCCCACAATTTTTTCTACCCTGTCAGAGAGCTTAAGCTCACTAGGACTAATTTTGAATTGAGATGTTTTGAATTTGAAATGGTCTAAAATCTGTCGGTTGGGAAAGAGTTAAGCATTTAGACAAGGTCTATCATCTCTGGTACCATCCATTTGATCTCTTTAATTTTTACCACAAATCATGGCTTTTAATGACCCTGACAGAAAACACTTTAAAATAAATTGTGAGAAAAGGAGAAATGCTGGTAACCAACATTTTCTCCCTTTCCCACAATGTTTTCTAACCTTTCAAGTATAAATTTAGATTTTTGGGTTACATTTATATTGTTGCCTGGAAAAGCTTTTAATATGGACTAATTTAAAATTTTGTCTTTTGGTAAGGACTTAAGAGTGATGGAAAAAAAGAGCTACCGATTGAACTTGGTCAGAAATAGCACTAAAAGGTATTTACTCTTTACCACATGACAAAAAAGGAGATTTGTCCAAATTGAAAGCAACTGCAGACGACAAGTTAATTGTGGCTCAACTCTTGAAATTTCTCTTCGATAGGATAGAAAACATTGTGGGAAAAAGAGAAAACTCTGGTTACCAGCATTTTCTTCTTTTCCCACAATGTTTTCCAAAGACTCTTCCTCGGGGTCGTTAAAAGTCAGGTTTGTGTCGTAAAGAGTTCAGCAAGACAATTCATCTTCCTATGTGAAACTCTTCAAGCCTTGTTTAACCCTTTACCAAATAGCAAAATTGTAGACTTGTCCAAATTCAAAGCATTTGCAGACGACAAAATAAATGTGATCAAAAAATTAAAATTTGTTTTTGGAAGGACTGAAAACATTGTGGGAAAAAGTGAAAATGCTGGTTACCAGCATTTTCTCCATTTCCAACAATGTTTTCAAAAGGCACTTCCTCCAGGTCGTTAAAAGTCAGGTTTGTGTAGTAACGAGTTAAACAAGACAATTCATCTTCCTATGTGAAACTCTTCAAGTAAGACTTTCCTTTGTGTGTAATAATGTCAAAATTTATTCACTGCTACTGTTATACAAAATGGTCAGTCTAAAAATAGCCTCGGACAGACATAGAAGTTCACTGAAATAATTGCACAGTGATACATTTAAGTATATATTGTCAATCAATCACAGATCAAGTGCCAAACAAAAAGATTCGGTACTTAGCTGCATACTTCAAGTGACTTCTATCTGCATAAACTCATCAAAAACGTACAAACATTAGTAATATCGAGAGCGTAAAATCTTAACTTGACTGACCCAGACCCAGACCGGAACCAGACGCTCGTTCCTCTGTCCATTTATAACCAACTACATGCATTTATAGTAACTGTTTCTCCTTTTCCCACAACGTTTTCAAAAGACTCTTCCTCGGGGGTCGTTAAAAGTCAGGTTTGTGTGGTAAAGAGTAAAGCAAGACAATTTATCTTCCTATGTGAAACTCTTCAAGCCTTGTTTAAAAAGTAAGAATCTTAATTTCCAATAACAGCATGTGACAAAAGTAAACATAACTTATTCAGTCATGCATGCATGTAGTTTATACCTATATGCAAACACATTTGGTTTCAGAAATTTTGAAATATATCTTGGATGAGAAACTGAATGCGACACCAAACATTATTTCTTATACTCTGATAAAGAGCCTAGCAATTGCTTTGATCAAAAATTTTCAGTTTTAGAGATTTTATCCTTTCTTGTCAACAATACAATCTTGTTTGAATATTTGCCAAACGACAAATTTTGGACTGGTCCAAATTTAAAGAGTTTGCAGACGACAATTTTAAATTTGATGAAAATGGCAGGAAGGTCTTAAAAAGGGTAGAAAACACTGTGGGAAAAGGAGAAATTGATCGTTAGGAGCAATTTCTCCTTTTCCCACAGTGTTTTCAAAAGACTTGTACTGCAGACACGTGAAAACCAGGGCTTGTTTGGGAAAGGGTTAAAACTGTAAGATGTAAGAAAAGAAATTTCTGAGAATAAAAACTCTTGCATCAAAGCAGACCATGTGACATAAATAGAGTGTGTCTCCCTTTGCAAGCACCTGTATTTGTCACCTGACCAAACTAGTCTCATCAGTATTTGCCACATTCTGATCCAGGTTGAACAATTTGTTGTCTGATATAACATATCACTAAATAAGTGGCTATATTGTGAATATTTGTTAGAAAAACATTTGGCCAAATACAAAGCCATACTATATGAACACTTAAACAAATCTTATAAATAAACAGTATCTGCTCAAATACCATTTTTGTTTATAGTGAAAAACAATGGCTTTGAGGCACAGATGTACTTTAAACTCAATGAGTAACTGGGTGTAAAGCATACACCATGCCAAATATGCAATGTTTTTTATGTAAAACACAATATGCTCAATTAGCTGGAATGACTGGCTGAAACATTTAACATTGTAAAATTTTGTTTGATTCCTGCATAAGTGATTTAACAAATACCTGTCCTACTAATGTGTGCACTCATGCCTAGTATCTAGATATAGCAATAGCTTTACATGATCACCAGCCCTACATGGCATTTTTGCATGAACAGAGCAGCCCAAGCATATTGTTCAGCCAGCTGTAGGTTAACATAGCCATTCAGTGTTTCATGAAATCTACTCACTTATGGACAGAGCGTAACCTGATTTTATATTTAAGATGCGTTTTCTGCTCTGATTTCTTTGGTAGAATCTGTGTAAAGTTTGATTTTTCATACGTATGCCTAAAAACTTGTGTGAGTAATCTTAATATAGATTTATACTGTTACTAACAGGACAGATTCAGTGAGGGAAATTCACATAGTTACAATGATGAATTCTTCCTGTTTCTGGCCCTACTTCTTTAACAGAATCGTCCCATAATACCCTTCATCAAAACAAAATAAATTACTTTATCGATATAGAAAATTTACTTTGCTTTTGTTAAGAAGTTGGTGGTCCCTTTAAGCATGAAATACAGAATATGAAACAGCTTCTAAAAATCATCATGCTTACCTGGCCATAGGCAAAAACTGTTGCATTGTAACCATCAAAACACCTGAAAGAGAGAGAAAAAGTGTTATTTTAGATAGCAAAAACTAGTTTATAATGCATCATGTAATGCAATTTGAAAACTTATCACCCCCTCCCAAGCCCCCACCTTCAGAACTGTAACGACAACTCCATTTAACCCCATACCACACAATCCCTTAGTTTTAAGGGCTTTTAAAAATATTGTGGGGAAAGGAGAAAATGCTGGTATCCAGCATTTTCTCCTTTTCCCACAATATTTTCTTCCCTTCCAAAGACAAATTCTTCTAGTTGAGCCACATAAACTTTGTATTATCCAAATGTTTTAAATTTGGACAAGTCTAAAATTTTAACCATTCAATAAAGAGTTAAACAAGACAAACTTTTCGCAAGATTACATTGTGGCACTGACTTTGAAAAAGTTTGAAAACTTTCAAAGGATTCAAGGTTTGATGGTAACCTTCGTTGTCTTCACAGATATATATACACAAGTACATGTAATATGAATTCTTTCGTGGCCAATAGCTGCTTTTCACATTCATGCTGTATCAAAATAGAACTTTGTTTTAGAAATTATAACAACATTTAATAGCTATGTTCCTAAGCACACCTGGCTTCTACAATGTATAAAGATCAGTCTGCACTGAACAAGCTGAATGAACTTGAATCTTTGCTGCTACTTTGTGAAATATTCTGGCAAAAAACACTCTCAAGACTAGACTATTTAATCCTGTTTTTTATACTGAAAAAGTCCATTTTATTTATGCCAATGATAAGGATTAATGGAGAGACCATCAGTGTATCTTGGACTCCAACCTTTTAATCATAAGTCCAGTATGATTGAGCACACAATAATTACGTAACCAATCAACATTTTCAAGAAGTTGCATAGAAACTGTTACAATTTCCACTGAAGAAGCTTTCTGGTCTCTGTATAAGTATAAAGTGAAGAGTAAAATAATAGATGTTGGCGGTTGACAATCATATTAATTGATACCATCTTCTTATAGCTATCATGCATTCCAAACTATCTAACTATTTGACTTCACTGGTATCTGAGCTACCACAAAAAAAGTCCAGTGACACAAAATATAGAAAATATCCTTGGCAAGTTTTCAATCTGACAAAGCCTGTTAGGGCCGGCATCACTGTACTGGCCATGACAAGACAAGAGCATTTCTCTCCAAATGAAACCTTTTACAAATTACCAAGGAAAAATCATTCTAAGGTTTTTCTATTGTACCACCAGCTTTTATGGCAATCATCTTCTAGGGACATTCAGTCAACCAACCTTTAGTCCAACACTACATTTATTCTTGTATGCAAGACTTATCTGATGAGGCTTGGTTGAATAAGAGTCTATGTTTGCCATTCGAGAATCCATTTAATCGCCTTTCCAGCTTCAACAAAGTCCAATTTTTCACAAAAGAAAAACTGAACAATTAGGATTTCTTTAGCAGATTTGCTTAGTAAATCCACTTCATGTGCTAGTTCTGACTGGAACCAAATATTACAAGCTGTGCATAATTATGCAATATATATTTTAGTCTTATTTCTAGCTACTGAGCCTCAAGCTTTTCCGCTTACAAAATGTTACTGAGTTATAATAAAGGTCCTTATAAATTTCAAATACTTTATCCACTGTGTTGTAACTGGCTGAAATTAAGTTTCATCTATCCGTCATACCAGATTCCTGCTGTCTGTGTGTCTCATGTATCCACAACATCCCCATCACCATCTCAAATTGATTATGGTAATTTTAGTGTTTTCCTGTGTTCCTTCGGTATGCCCATTGCTATCATTGGCAATGCTAAAGGGATAACTGAACAGAACTGACATTTATTTTTTGACGAATACACTGTGTTCTTGGGTGTCAAGCATGTCTACCTCAACCATGGCATCTGCATGGCAACTTCATTCTGACAATGCAGTGTTAGCATGGGAGTGATAAAATGCTGCCATTCTCCAGATAATATCATTCACAGTCTGTTCTTCAAGGAGAGAAGGCATTTAATCAAAAGACATAAGTTCATATCACTGTGGAAACAAAGAGCTGTAGGTGGAATACAGCAGCTATGGCTGCGACACCATCTTCATCATGTAAGTCATTTTCATGCTGCTACTTTACAAGAATGAAGTGTTGTACAGTAGCAGGTTTCTCAATCTTCTTTTAGAAAGTGTCAAATAGACAGAAGCATGACAGCTTTGAGAGAAAAACCAACTTTGGCATACTGGGAGGACATATTATGTATAGCAAGTCTCCAGTGAAAACCATGAAATCTAAAAGCACAGTGCAAAGTTAGAAGAAACAAATGATCATAGCAAAGCCCAATAGAAAATGCATAAATTTTGAGAGGATGTATCGAGAAAGTCATAAGATTGCAGACTTAAGTTTGACAGCTGCCCAGACCATGCAGTAAGAATGCCATTAACATTATAAGGATGCAATAGGATCACCAATGGGTACCCAAGGGGTCCATACGTAATCCAAATTTGTGTGTTTCCACAGTGACTCTGCTGCATCTTAAATACATTCCCATACAATTCTCTATTGCTAGACAATCCAGCAGCGCTCTCAGCCAGGATGCAACATGGACGCAAAACCATGGGGTTTACTTTTTGCATACAAAAAGAAGTCACTGTAAGCCTGCATCCCAAGTTGTTCTTGGGGTCCCTGCAGTGTCTTCCCATGATCCCCACAGCATTTATAGCATTCCTGAAAAGTCCTGTGTTGCTGTAGGGATGCAGTACGGACTTGTATCCAGCATGAAGGCTGTTTTAAACCCTGCTTATAGCATGGATTTAACCGTAACAGATGATAATGCTGATTTAATCTCTGGATCAGTGAAAGTGGGAACTCTAGGAGTGAAAAAAATGGGTTTAACCCTTAACCAAACAATCTAACCTTTTTAAGGCCCTAGACCTAAGAACTCTGAAAGAGGTCTTTTCGAAAATATTGTGGGAAAAGGAGAAAATGCTAGTGACCACAATTTTCCCCTTTTCCTACAATATTTTTGTCACAGAACAGTGTGTCATGTGCAAATGCTTTAAATATTGACAAGTCGAGACACTGTCATCTGGTAAAGAGTTAATTTCACACCTTGATGAATAGCAGTATTCAGCATCTCCTCCCAAGCATGTAAAATTATGTATATACATTATAATATTAAAATCAACTTCCTCTCACTAAACTTTTTAAACTTTCCCAATTCTTCGACAGGCTACAGCAGTCATAACCATTATTATTACTCAATTCCTTCTAAAGTTTTTACAACTTGGACCATTTCACTGTTCAAGATTCCTTTAATTCTTTACCAGACGACAAAATTTTAAACTGGCCCAAATTGAAAGCATTTGCAGACTACAAATCAAATGTTACTCAAAACATAAAATTTGTCTATCATAGGGTAGAAAAAATTGTGGGAAAAAGAGAAAATGCTGGTTACCAGTATTTTCATCTTTTCCCACAATCTTTTCAAAAGCCATCTCTCAGGGGCGCTAAAAGTTGGTATTGTTCTGTAAAGGCTGTTCACCGCACAATTCAGAGTTTTAATGACCCTGAATAAAAAGCTTTTTTGGAAACCAACATTTTCTCCTTTTCCCACGATGTTTCTTTAGCCTTCAAAAAAAAAAAGTCAGTTTTTGAGATACATTTATTTTGTCGTCTACACCTGCTTTCAATTCGGACTAGCCTAAAGTTTTTGCTTTTTGGTAAAGTTAAATTTTCACAACTTGGACTATTTGACTCTTTTAACTCTTTACCAAACGACAGAATTTTAGAGCACTCCAAACTGAAAGCTTTTGCAGACGACAAAATAAATGTGACTCAAAATTTTAAATTTATCATGGGAAGAGTAAAAAACATTGTGGGAAAAGGAAAAAATGCTGGTTACCAGCATTTTCTCCTTTTCCCACAATGTTTTCAAAAGACTTCTTCCAAAGGGTTGTTAAAAGTCGGGATTGTGTGGTAAAGGGTTTAAACATTCCTTCAAATTATATATATATATATATAACATTAATAATAACTACCTCTATGCATGTTTACAGTTTGTTTCATTTTTTTCAAACAGCCTTTTCACAAACAATAGAAAACGTCTTCCAAGCAAGTTTATTGTGAAGACATGGTGTTTTTCAAAACCGGTTTGTTACACCTTATTTTATTTCCTCCCACACAAAAACCTCTATTTCTTTTTTGAACATGACGTCTCATGATTTTGTCTCATGAAGGTTAAGTGAATAAACTCTGAGCCTAAGAAGAAAGCACTTATTATACATTTGAGGCATGCTCTATGAAAAGGAAGCTTAATGCATCTGCGAACTGTATCGATCCAGGTCAACCTGTGCAGTCCGCGCACGATGACCTGGGCTGAAATGTTTCACTATTGGTCAACTTTCTGTATGTCAAAGGACTAGTCTACCTTATGATACAGTTGATAGTTAGACATAATGAATTTTATGGATCCCTAATTATGTGATGTCTTGGTCTTGGTTGGTATGATGCATGAGGCTCCCTCTAGCCAGAGCATTGCTCAATTCTACTTGTATACTATACTCTGACTATTTGTTCTATCGGCAGTAAAGAACCATTCCTTTCTGACATTCTGTGAAAATTTCAAGTTGCTGCTATATTTTTTTCATTAATTTTAAGCCATGAACCAAATGTAGTTGATAATTGTTACATATGAATTTTAGAAATTGCTGAGATAAGAAAGAAGGTCTCGTTTTTCTGTTAAAACTCAGAAAATATAATGTCTCACAGTTGTCTGACTAGTTGAGGTATGACAAATTGTTTGTTATTCTTTACCCTACTGTATCAAATATAAACTAAAATATTGCTGTCAAGGTCTAGTAAAATCACTTTGTATGTTTAGCAAATTTTTCTGGATAGCGAAAATCCCTTTGGCAAAAATATTCGAACTACCAAATAAAGACCTTTGTTAAACTACAGTATACAGACATGTTTTTGACAGCTACCAAAAGTTGTACATATGAAATGAGTACCATTCTACAGTAAGGATAAAATCTGGCAAACTACATATAATTATGTTAAAAAAAAATCACTACATAATTTCCTTTAAATTTCATATTTTCCCAGTCATTTACTATCTTTACAATAAGTAACATTGTTAAAGTATCGTACATTTTTCTACAGATAAAAATGCTTCCTATGTGTTTATTTAAACATCAATATTTGAATCAATGCTAAATTGTTTCACCAAGCAAAGGAGAACATGTCATGACTTAACTCTTTATACCAAACGACAAAATTTTAGACTAGTCCAAATTTAAAGCATTTGCAGATGTCAAATTAAATGTGATTTAAAAATTGAAATTTGTTATGGCAGAAAACACTGAGGGAAAAGGAGAAAATGCTGGTTACCAGCATTTTCTCCTTTTCCCACAATGTTTTCAAAAGGCTTCCTTCTTAGGGTCGTTAAAAGTCAGGATTGTGTGGTAAAGAGTTAAGCTTTTTTTGGCTAGTAGAGCTGAAGACTACCATGGTAGCAGAACAGTAACAAAACTAACCCATCAATCAATTTCTCCACACTGTCTCCGTAGATGTACTCCTGTGTCGTGTGCATGTCATACACAAAGTCGAAGGTGAATGCCTTGTCCTTACCCAGCAGGACCTGCTGCTCTTCCTCCATGACTGTTGTGCATACCTGACACATGTCGATCTTCTCTCTTGCCAGTTGTGGACGAATCCTGAAATACAAAAATATCGTCTGTGCATGAAGCTGTACCATCACATTTCCTCTGAACCATACACCAAATAATCCCAAGTTTTAGAACATTGAAGGAGACGGCTTTTGAAAACATCATGGGCAAAGGAGAAAATGCTGGAACCAGCATTTTCTCCCTTTCCCACAATGTTTCTACCCTATCAAAGAACTTTAGCTCACTCATAACAATTTCAAATTGATAGCCTGCAGAAAGTGATGTTTTGAAACATAAAAGTTTAAAATTTGTCATTTGCAAAGGGTTATAATGGATTTAGCAAGGGTCAAATTGCACATCCTTTTGAACAAAGGAAAAGGACAAAATTAATGCTTGCAAAAAGATCCTGTATGAATTATGAAGGCTAAAGCTCTTTCAAGAACTCAATATGAATTTACAGAAGAAATCAACATTCAAAATGCCCTGTATGGCAACATAATATTAACCTTTTATACACAAACCCGTGATTCCATGATCCTAAAAAGGTGGACTTTTGAAAAGCTGTTGGGAAAAGGAGAAAATGCTGGCTACCAGCACTTTCTACTTTTCCCACATTGTTTTCTACCTTTCCAAAAACAAATTTCAATTCATGAGTCACCTTTACTTTGTCCTCTGCAACTGTTTTCAATTTGGATAAGCCTAAAACTTTGTTGCTTGGTAAAAGTCAAATTGATAATTCTGTCATTTCAAGGCTGTTTTGCCTACAAGTCTCACAAGTACAGTATTAGCCTCTTACCAGATGACAAAATTTTAGACTGGTCTAAATTGAAAGATTTGCAGATGACAAAATAAATGTGACTGAAAAATTGACATTTGTTTTGGGAAGGGTAGAAAACATTGTTGGAAAAGCAGAAAATGCTGGTAACAAAAGGCTTCTTCTTCAGGGTCGTTAAAAGTCGGGATTGTTTGGTAAAGAGTTAAAGCGTCCAGATCAAGGTCAGGCAGCATAATTTTTGGGTGTAGCTGAAAGCCCTGGCTTTTGACCTTCTTCTTGGTACTAATAAAGAATGAATAGATCATATAAGATGGTAATTTGCGATTGGTCAAAACTAGCATAATGTTTATTTGGCGGGTCCCTGCTGGCATATTGGCTCACACATTTATGAAACCACTATTAACAAACTCAGATACTGCTAATCGATACCATGGGGCCTTGGTTCATACGGTTTTTAACATAGCAAAATAATGTAGTAGAAAATGATTCTTTTCTTTTGCTATTTGGAAATTTCATTAATTCATTACCCAATAACCCAATACTACTTTACAACAAAATGAAAAACAGTGCAGATAACGAGGAAATTGCTTGTGAGGTTACTTATCATTATTTTACTTCAATTTGAGCAACAAATGAGCTTCAATATTTATATATTCTAGTACCTCTTACGCCGTCTATCTTTTTAACCCTTTCCCAAACAAGCCCTGGTTTTCACGTGTCTGCAGTGCAAGTCTTTTGAAAACACTGTTGGAAAAGGAGAAATTGCTCATAGCGAGCAATTTCTCCTTTGCCCACAGTGATTTCTACACTTTTTGAGACCTTTCTGCCATTTTCATCAAATTTAAAATTGTCGTCTGCAAACTCTTTCAATTTGGACCCGTCCAAAATCTGTCGTTTGGGAAAGGGTTAAAGATATTTCTTGTCCATCTTTCCCCTGTTCATTAAACAGCTTAAAATCTTTACCAGGTGACAAAAATTTTGAAGCATCCAATATGAAAGCATTAATTTTGCAGATGACAAATTTAGTGTGACTCAAATGATGAGATTTGTCTGTGGAAGGGTAGAAGACATTATGGGCAAAGGAGAAAATGCTGGTTTAACCCTTTGCTGCACAATGCCACCTTTCAACAACCCTGTGAAAAAAGCCTTTTGAAAACATTGTGGGAAAAGGAGAAAATGCTGGTAACCAGCATTTCCTCCTTTTCACGCAATGTTTTCTACCCTAATGAGATAATCACTAGAGCTACATTTAATGTATTGTCTGCAAATGCTCTCAGTTTGGTCCAGTCCAAAATTTTGTCATTTGGTAAAGGGTTGACATGTTTTCAAAACCCTTTCCCTCTGGGTTGTTTAAGCAGTATTTGTACAGGGTTGTGACAGCTTAGTACTCTCAGAATTGACTGCCTTAAATACAACAGAAACCATGCTAATGTTAGAGAACATTCTGTCCCTAATCCAAAACAGCCAAATCAATATTGATGAAGAGTTTTCAGTGTAAGCAAAGGGCTTTACTGGATTCTGGAGCCTGGGTTTTGACACATGAAAGTCTAATAATACCCTGATTTGAACCTTCCTCCCACTCTCCCCCTCCCCCCTCTCCCATGCAACATGCATCAAGTTGACCTTTATAATCACTTTTGCAACAATATTCCACCAATAACAAAAGATCAGTGAAAAAAGTGTCAAGCAAATGCCAAGTAATACCCTTGGCAAAAGATAGATAGCGTAAGAGATACTGGAATAAGAACTCTTTTGTTGTTCAACATAAAGAGAAATAATGAAAAGTAACCGTGAAAGCAATTGTCACTTTTTCCTCATTGTTTTTCATATTGTTGACAGGTCAAATTTTCAATCAGATATATTTTTCAAGATTAGATATCAGAGCTCCATATAGAGAGAGTGATTTTGATTTCAAAATTGAAAATATTAGTCATTCTCCACTAAGCCCTATGTTATGAGTACTCATTAGAATCACCTCATTGAGACAATTCTAATGAGTACCCACAAAATAGGGGTTGGAAGAGAAATAATGGAGTTAAAGTACTTTTACTCCCTCTTATCTGGAGGTCTGTAAGATATTAATCCAAATCATTGTGTGAAGAAGAGCAGTTGGCCGCTAGACTTGGCTATTTATCAAAATGACTAAAAAAGGGCACCCAAGGAATTTAACATTTGGGATTGGGAGACAGCTGGTGTATGGGTAAAGCATCTGCCTTATACATTAAAAGTTCAGGGAATCCTGTGATGAACAGGGGTCCATCTTCAAAACTACCCACATCACAGCTCAAGTACTGTTTACGGTTTTCAGGAAGCAATCACTGAAAAGTTGGCAAAGTTGTAAGAAAGTGTTTCACAATCAATGTAAAATTATTAAAAAATAATGAAATGATTTAAGAATCTACAAAATCCCTCAAAGGAACTATGGCTCACATATTTAACGAAATGGAACATTTCATCTATATACTGAATAGGCCAAAATTAAGCAATTGTTTTGTCAAAATTATATCAAAAAGGAATTGAAAGTGTCGACCAAAGACTTTAGTATCGTCTATGCAATCCGATTTTGATATTGCATCCACAAAAGCAATAAAAGATGTAATTTGAATTCTTAGAAAGTAAAAGGTTGAAAGGTTGGTCTTAATTTAATAAGTTCAAGATTTAATACAGTAATTCAATCCTTGAAAATTATGTACTTTTCCAGTAACAAAATAATCAAAGTAAATGCTCCATAAGCAAAATAATCCAGATGTACATGTATCGCAAGTACCAGGGTTGAAAGGTCATTCCTAAGAATGTATTATCAGATAACACACAGGTGTGCACTAACTGATGCTTCCAATCCATTAAACTACATGCCAAACAAAAAAGGTCTGTTTACATTATATACAACCAATCTCCTTGGTTACCAAACTGATTACCAGAAATCTGCTGAATCAATTAAACTAGGACATCGACACCATAAATCTTTTTGCACATTATGCTGAAGTTTGAAACTAAATCTTAACCAGATGAGAGACTTGTCCAAATTGATGACAGTTTTAACCTTATTTCCGACGAATCCAAATCCAAAGCATTTGCAGATGACAAACCAAATGTGGCTAAAATGGCTGGATTGGAATAGAAACAACAGAAAACATTGTGGGAAGACAAAATGCTGGTTACCAGCATTTCTCCTTTTCCCACATTTCAAAAGCCTTCTTCCTTAATCCATTACCAAACAACAAAATTTTATACTTGTCCAAATTGAAAGCATTTGCAGATGACAAAAGAAATGTGACTCAAAAATTGAAATTTGATCTGGGAAGGGTAAAAAACATTGTGGGAAAAGCAGAAAATGCTGGTTACCAGCATTTTCTCCTTTTCCCACAATGTTTTTAAAAACTTTCTTTTTCAAGGTTGTGAAAAGTCAGGATTGTGTGGTAAAGAGTTAAGGTTATTAAAACTTGGGACAGTGTGGTAAAGGGTTAATCAGTTTTATTCAGCACGCGGATTAGACTATGTCCAATTGAGAAGACAAGTTGTTTCGTACACCTGAAAAAATATGGGACGTTTTGAAAATGGTGTGGTCTAGATCTCATAATTATGTCTTCAGCAAATGCTCTCGAAATCAAAATGTTGAAAATTTTGTCCTCTGGACCAGAGTTACATGTATGGTAATTAACCCTCTTTGCCAAGCACAAGGTTTCTCTATGATTTTTTCAAGTGACCTACTTTTTGAGCCTATATGACCAAATATCATGATCAAGCGAGATATCATCAAAACAAACATTCTGATCAACTTTCATGGGTACTGGGCTGTAAATGTGATCTCTTGAGTGCACACAAGATTTTGCTAAAATTTGTTCCATTGACCTACATGTAATTTCTGCCCAGACATGACAGACTTTCAAGAATGTCCAAGATAGTATTAAAGACAAATATTCTGACCACCTTGCACAAGTTTTGGTCTAAAAATAGGGCCTCCAGAGTGTGCAAAAGGTTATTGTTAGATTTGTCCCAGTGATCTACTTTTTGCTCTGATGTGACCCATTTTCGAACTGGCCCAAGAAATCATCTGTTCATTATCTGTTCATCAAGACAAACATTCTGACCAACTTTCATGAGAATCAGACAGATTGTGTGGCATCTAGTGTGTACACATGGTTTTTTAAAGACATGTCCTAAGGACCTCTTTTTGACCTAATGTGACACATTTTGGAAGTCATCTGAGACAATACGAGGATAAACATTCTGACCAACTTTTCATGAGTGGTACCCTTCATGAGTACATGTTTGACTGTTGACATCGGCTTTCTTAGATATGTCCCAGTGACATACATTTTGACTTCACATGATCCATTTTTAAAATTGTCCAGGATAAAAATCATGATATAGGAGCCATGCTCTGGCAAAAGGGGGGCTTAATGCATCTCCATGATGCATGATACCTAGCAATTCATCACATAATTATGGATCCATAAAAATTCATTTTATCCAACAAAGGACTGTATCATAAGATACACTGGTTCTTTGACATACAAATAATTGACCAATAGAGCAAAGTTTCGGCCCAGGTCAGCCTGCGAAGCCCCCTTTTCACACAGCATGGCTTATATATTTTGACCAACTTTCACGATTACTGGACTAAAATGAGGCCTCTAGAGTGTACACAATTAAATAACTTATTTCAATCAAGACAATCATCTGCTTATAATACAATAATTAAACAACTTTGGCCAAATCTGTTAATTTTTAGGCCAAATCTTCTCAATTTCTAGAACGAATCTCCTCTAAAATGGAGGCCGAATCTTCTTGGGGCACAATCTTCTAGGACTTGCTTTTACTATCTTTTCTGATTTCTAAATTTTGACTTGATACAAGTAAGACATGGCAAACATCACAAGCGTTATAATCTCATTCATCTGTTTACAGGGCTACACGAAAACCACAAAGTGGGTGCCAAAGCAAGGTCTGCCCATATCAAGATAAAATTAACACAGATTGTCCCCAAAATTTCAAAGCATTATTTCTTCAACCCTGTGGTAGATTGGTAAATATGAGAACTATCAATGTACTGTTCATTGAATTATCTGTAAAATGACACCAGATTTTTAATATTTTTCCAAAGTGGTGTTCGCTGCCTAGGCTGATGAAATTAAATGATTGGACAATGAGTTTTAAAGAGTCAAATCCGAACGGTATTTTCTTTTCCTCGCCATTGAGCTGATTTCCACAAAAAAAAAATATTGTGAAAAAACCATTTCAGTCCTATTTCAATTCCAGACTTGAAGAAATATTAAATCAAAGTGCTGTCAGCACCGTAATTATAGTCAGTATCATGGCAGCTTATGGCTCGCTCCTGACAACAGCACCTGAGTACCAGAACAGCAAAAATTATTTGGTCCCTTTCTTTCAATTTGTATGCACGTGCAGTGTCTGATCCAGGATTTGAAAAGTGAGGGGGAAAATCTCCCATTACTTTGAAAAAGATAGGGGATTTCTCAAAAGTATTGGGGATAGGAAAAAAGTAGATGGTAGACTTATAGAATCGGCTTTTGAAACAATTAACAAAAATTTACTTTTTTCCACCCTCCTTTTATATTATTGTTGATAAAATAAATTC
Source organism: Tridacna gigas (assembly GCA_945859785.2). Lineage (NCBI taxonomy): Eukaryota > Metazoa > Mollusca > Bivalvia > Cardiida > Cardiidae > Tridacna > Tridacna gigas. Next base: position 53,629,457 of record OX244038.2, read on the forward strand.
ATATTCAGAAAAAAACTCAAAAATGCTAACATTTCTGTAAATACGACGAAGTTATTTTTAACCAGGCTTACTTAGATAAAAATGCGGTTTAATTTTTCATTTAAAAAAAGCCTGTTTAGTTGAATTGGTAATTCTAACATGAACAAAAAGGGAAGCTACTCTATGCAACAGTAATGTGCTTGATCTGTCTATCTTTCTTCATAAACACATTAATTGCTGAAAAAGACGTAGGAAATTTGACTATTCTCTCCAAAATTTGAATGGAGGATTATCCTGCAGTTAGTTTGAAAATATGCGCGATTCACAAAAAGTATCGGCGATTCCCGCAATCACGTGCTCTAGATCAGACACTGCACCTGTGAGACAGACCATGAATTGTTCTATACACTCATTACAAAACATCTGAAAATATTGACTATTTTTAAACAAAAGGGTTGGAAACATTTACTCTCTTTGGAAAGTAAATCACCGATATACATGTACTACCGAAACACCAAAATACCCCCTGCTTCTCCCAATTTCTCCTAGAGGGAGAAGTCACTTCTCCCAAAATTTTTGGGCTAGCTTACTCCCTGATTGTTTACATTCAAATATGCAGTTCACATGAAACGTTGATGCCATTCATTACATATGTTGCAAAAAAACTGATTTCTATCAGTTTTGTAAACAGGTGCCCCTGAAAAATAGGTCGATGGATCATACTTAAAATTAAAAGATGTGACTTATCATAATAAAAACTTCCTAATTCCAATCATATCACCAATTGCCATAATACTATGTTATATCGTGCAAACCCATGTAAAACCCAAATTATGAGTAAAAAACATTGCAATATTTTACAGATCCATTGGTATACATCAAATATATAGTCACTTCCGGTATTATCGTGGGTTCTTCAATATCGTGGTATTTACAATTTCCGAAAGTGAGGCTGAAATGCGCCTCCTTGAGGATGTCCTCACGTGAGCATTTGTAGGTCAGACAATGTCAACACACTTTGCAAACTTACTTCGGCAAACTTTCCGAAAATGGTAGTAAAATCGAGTTTTCATCCGAATAGTAAGAAAACTTGGCTCTTTGCAAAATCACTCTCTCCCCTAGATGAAGTTAATAATCTTATGAGCGTAACAAAATCAATATCATTATAAAAGTTCTGTAAAATTTGTTGTCCTGTCACTGAAGTTTATCAAACCGGAAAGTAAATTTCAGACGACCGTTAAATGATGACGTCACCGCTTTCCAAATATGGGAATGAAAATAAGAGGCCCTGACAAAATTTTTGACTCACTAATTATAAAAGATCTTCTTCTCAAAGCACTACATTTTTTTAATTGAGTTCCCTGATCTGTGGAAATGAAAGAAAACTCCAGAAATTATATATTCACTTTCTTATCCACAAAAGAGGTCCAAAATGGGGTATTTGATGCTATTTTAATCAAAGATCTGTAGACATCGTTTTTCCCCCCATTTTTACCGGTGCGCAAAGTAAAACCTCGCTTACAAAATGACAGGGAGAATTTATTTATATATGTTGCTCAAAATTCTTGATAAAATCATCTCAACACTTTGGAAATAACTTGATTTTCATTTGCCAAAGTTTTGAACATAAATAGGGTGAGCATGTACATCTTCCAGGGCCTCATCTCAATGCCACGATAATACCGGAAGTAAGCCTTTTTAAAAGTTGGTCAATGCTGTCCCCTGCTTTGCCTGGATTTAGATTCGTTAAGTGACAAACGGAAAATCAGTTATCGTAGAAAATACATGAGGTATCATCGCATGACTTTTGCAACAGAAAAATAGCAGGCAAGTCAATAATTTTTCTACACACAGTGGAATGTTTTAGTACCACGATAATAGGGAATTCAATCCTACTATTGACCAATAGAATGAGGCTCAAAATTTCATTATATTTCTTATCTTTCCACCCATAAAACAATGCCACATGTGCATAGAACTGTATAGTGGTTGGGAGTTGCCAGTATTAGGCAGACTAATTAAATATATAATTTGATACCTGAGCGCAACACGGACGCTTGTTTTGTCATCTTCTTTCTCTTCTGTCATTCTAGGCAATATGTTGATTCCACCCAAGTCAGCATTGAATCTTGTAATCCAATGACACTTATCACTATATTTATGCCATTTCTATCCAAGTTCTAGAAGCATCCAAATTATGCTGTGGTGATTTTTACAGACATCCATGTCATTTGTCGCATATGAAGCACTACATAATGAGTCCTGAAGTAATAAAATAATTCTAAATATATTTATCTTGGGCTGCTTATTCCTTCAACTGAAATTCAGCGGGTGCGACTTTTCTTATCCATCAACAACGTCTCGAGTCAGCCTTGTATAACACCCCCAAAAGTTACACAAAAAATATCGGTGCCTCCTTTTACGGTCTCTACAGGCAAAACTGTACAAACATTAATTAAAATGTTAATCATTTTTAAAAAAGGAACGTCCAAATATGTCGATAGAAAAATGATCGGGCTGAATCTTGGGCAAGTGCCTAACGAGAAAATGCCTAGAACTCTACTAGGACACGGTTTTCTGAAACAAAATTCATTTGAATGAGTTAGATGAATGTCTTTGGCCATCGAAAGGTCTTGTGATAACGTGCGACAAAGGGTAAAATTACCCATCTTTTATGAACTTTTTTTTCTATAGTGGCGTTCCTCAAATTTGAATCTGCAGGTTTGGTGCGGCGTTAAATTGTCGCCGATCTGAACGTGATACACGTATCTGTTTCAAGTACCGACTAGCCTGGGTTCCACCCCGACCAGTTTTTGCTTTAGTATATCCAGACGGTTCTTTGTTAAAACTTGATGAGGAAACAATTTTTTACAGAAGCGATAAACTGTTTTGCCACAGATCTGTATGGACCGTGAAAAGAATTAACAGTTCCATTTGAGAATCATTTCTAACAATGTTACCATTTTATAGACTCTAATACATGTTTATCATTCTGCAAGAAATATAATTGACACGTTCACAAAATAAATGAGCCATGCTCTGGCAAAAAGGGGTTTAATGCATCTCCCTGATGCATTATACCAAGCAAGTCATAACATAAATATGGACCAATGAAATCCATTTAAAGTCTAACAATCGACTGAACCTGGCAGTAGAGTGGTCTTTTGACATGCAGAAAATTAAAAAAAAAAAAAAAAAAACAGCAAAGATTTTCGACCCATGCCAGCCTGCGCGGACTGAGCATAATAACATGGGTCAATACTTTTAGCAGATGCATAAAGGCCATTTTCACAGAGCACAGTTTCTTTAATGAATTTCATCTTCTACAATATTGCAAATACAAAATGATCTTTCTTCTATCTTTGTACCCAAGTATCTTCCCCGCTGAGGTTTATGAGAACTAACACTAAATGTAGCTAAAGCCTTCCTTTGTTTTCTATTGGGCAAAACTTCTAAATAATATGCTTCTAGTTCAAATTTATGCTTCATTAATTTGTATGTCCTTAATTTGTTCATACCAACGTCAGAAATAAGACATTTTTACCAGTATGAAACAAAGTTTTCCTTTATTTACTTTCTATCCATGTGAGTGCAGCTGATGCGTTCAAAAGTAAATCTTATAAATATGAAACCCAAATTCTGTTCACACATTTTTAACAAAGCCTAAGCCACATACCCTTTACACTAGAGTTTACACTGCTCCCAATACGCTTCTGATACCACAGACCCACTATTTAACTGAACTGTGTGCATGCAACTAAAAACACAATTTGTATATACCAAAGTATACGTCCAAGACAAGAATTACTAAAATTGTAGCCTGACCTTGATCCTCATGGTCTGTATGAGAAGAGATCGTATAAATAGACTCAACTTAATTGAGCCATGCTCTGTGTTTGACAAAATGGATTTTATGGATCCATAATTAGGTGATGTCTTGCATGTTACAATGGGTTACGGAGGTGTATTAAGCCCCCTTTTGCCAGAGCACGGCTCTTATGTAAAATCTCTTGTAAACTGGCTAGTAACTGGGGTTGTCTTAGGCATTTCAAAGTACAACGACCAACGCAATTTTAAGCACGGTTCAAGAAAAGATTGCAGACAGTGCAGATCCATTTATTCTGATTCCACACCCAATATCTTGTGAGACACTCTAACAATTTTAAGACTTCCATGAAACAGTGCAATCTAGCTCGACGTTATTGACTAAAACCCTTTACCACACAATCCCGAGGTTTAACAAACCCGCGAGAAAAAAGAAAAAAAAAAAGCTGGTAATTAGCATTTTCTCCTTTTCCCAGATGTTTTCTATTTCAAAGACCAATGTCATTATTTTGGCTACACTTATACTGTTGTCTACACACGCTTTCAGTTTTGACAAGTCAAAAGTGTTGTTGTTTGGTAAGGACTTTGTGTGTCAATTTCATTTGACCCATGCTCAGTGAAAAGGGGGCTTAATGCATTTGCAAAAAAAATCAACTCATTTCAGCCTGCGCGAATTGCGCCGACTGACCTGGGCTGAAACTTTTGCTATTGGTCAATTTTCTGCATGTGAAATGACCAGTCTACTACATGATTCAGTAGGTTGTTATATACAAAACGGATTTTAGGGACGTATAATACTGTGATGACTTGCTTGGTATCATGTATCCTGGCGATGCATTAATCCTCCTTTTGCCGGAGCACGGCTAATTTATTTCAGGTCCCTACCCACAGAGAAAAGGCTAAATGTGAATAGCAGCCTAAGACTTTTTTTTTTTTTTTTTTCCTTCTTTTAAAATCTAGCAACATTTCATCAGCTTTTGTGTGTATATAAAATCCCTGGTTATACCAAATATAATTTGTAGGGTTATGGCAGGGAACAGGTATCGAATATACACGTACGATCCCCAGTCATGGTAATCTTCAGACATGTTAATTTAAATCCAAGTAGACTATCAAGAGATATATTGATCTTAAACCCTCCCTCTCTCTCTCTCTCTCTCTCTCTCTCTCTCTCTCTCTCTTGTTTACTCTGCCACTCAAAAAATAAAACTGTAAATCTACTCTCTTTTTTTTCTTGCTTTGATTTCTTTTAAACCTCTTTCGAACAGAAACTTATTTAGGGGTTTTATACAGAAGATGGCCAGAATGGAAGGTGGAAAGGAGTAGTTGCGAGTTGCATGCGACATCTAACGGTACATCAAGGGACGTAACTACGACAATCTTATACCCACTGACATAAACATTTCGCCAATACTCGGGTGATCTGCCGATTACGGAATGAGCCGAATTTTAACGAGTGCCGAAGTAAAGCGTTTTCTTGATCACGATTTCCCAGCATGCCGTGGTTGTTTACATGGTTACGTCCGTAAGTCAATGTTACTATTTCGTCTGGTGTCCGTTCCGAGAGTAAAAAAGACAAAGTCATTGATTGTTTAAGCAAACAAGAGAGTTAAATCGTGTTTGGTATAGGTAATCGCAATGACGGAATTCAAGGAATTAGATTATCAACACCGACAGGACTGGAATCAAACGTCGACCGGAGTTGGACACCAGTATCGACCTGGATATTATTTTCCCAGTTCCTACTTTCATGTAAGAAAATGTAATTTTTGCATCAAATTATGGATTATTACTCGGAATTAACGCAATTTGTCTTCTAGGCAGTCGTTAGAATTAAAACGTGAACACGGTGGAATCAAGGCAGTTCGACTAGTATGGCTGTCATGTTTATAGAAAGGCAGTGTCTCCGTACCTTGAGCCTCGAGGGATACTGCAGGGATACAGTACCGTACCTAGAGACAGCCCAGTAGGACTGGCTCTGGCTTTGACAAATAAGTTATCATGTACTTGTATCTGACTCATTTCCAGCAAATTAAATGTCCATACAATCCATCATATCTGAATTTCACCTGTTTTGATGCAAATTATGTGGTGTAATGTTACCACACCTTTACCTGGATCTAACTGTGTCAGGCAGCTGTTTTCTTCCATCAGAATAAAACACAATGACTATTGTATGAATGTCAAAGCCATGTGGAAAGTTGTTTTGAAAATATATACCTTTGAAACATTCAAGGTAAAAAACCGGGTATCTCGTCATTTACCGAAACTTCTGTAAGTCCAACACAGACTTCCTCATTGTTCAGCGTGTTCCCTTTTCGTAGTAGTGTGGCAAAGAGTTATTCAATGTGAAGAAACCCAAATGTGGACTTTGTTAGCCATTTGGACCAAGCGAAAAAGATAGGTAGCATATATGGTCAAATGAATGAATGCTTCTTAATTCAGATAATGATACTGTTTGTATGGAGTAATTATGGCAACACAACAGTTGATACATCTATCAGATATGTCATTGTTTGCAAGGAATAAGTGGAAACAAAATGTTATACCAGAATTTTATAGTTAATTAACATAAAAAGCTTACCATGGCTGGAGAAGAAAATAAGAATCAAGAATGATTTCATTTTTTTCTTTTTAATTTAGATTCTCAATTCCCTATGTGAAAAGGAAAAGTTCTGAAAGGAAGTATTTCAACAATTTAAGGATTTCCAAACATTTAAGTAGCTCTGTTGGATTTACGAAAGTTTCAGTAAATGGCAGGAAACACAGGTGAACAGGGGTCTACAGCAATCCCACTCCCTACATGAAAAATGCTGGTAGACAGATCTTGTAGGATCACATAGTTGACTCATGCTTGGTCCAAAAATCCTACATTAAAATTGAGCCATGCTCTGACAAAAGGGGTTTTAATGCATCTCTGTGACGCATTATACCAAGCAAGTCAACACAGTAGTGGATCCATAAAATCCACTATGTCTAACAACCAACTGAATCATGAGGTAGAATGGTCCTTGGGCATGCAGAAAATTGACCCAAAGAATAACGTTTCGACTCCGATTAGCTTGCACAGACAGCACTGGCTGTCAAAACTTTTGCAAATGCATGAACTCTTTACCACACGGCAATATTTTAGACAATTCCAAATTGAACGCATTTGCAGACCACAAAATAAATATGACTCAAAAATTGAAAATTGTTTTTGGAAGAACAGAAAACATTGTGGGAAAAAGAGAAAATGCTGGGAACCAGCATATTCTCTTTTTCCCACAATGTTCTTAAAAGCCTTCTTCATCAGCGTCGTTTAAAGGCGGCATTATGTGGTAAAGGATTAAACTCTATCTTCTCAGAGCATGGCTTATATCATGAAGAGCTGAGTGGACTGTTTCAATTTTATGTTTTTCTCAATTCAGCTAAAATGATATCTGTGCTAAAATTAGTTTTTATTTTGATATGCTTCAGCCATCAATAAATGAGCCCGTTCCACCACCTCTAGCTCATCAAGATCAGATAACTCGGGATCAACATTTTGAAACAACAACTGGAAAAACATATGACAAGAAATACCCAACAACTCTATACTCTAATCCCATTCATAAAAAGGCACCTGGTCATTGGAAAGTAGACTATGTTAAAGATTTAGCAGAAAAAGTAAGTTTTTTTTTTGAGAGCTGAGCCCTGTAGTGCAGTCAGTAGTGTTCAGGGTCTGTATTCATCAATTCCATTCATAATTTGAGTAAAAGTCTACTGGTAGTTCAAGATTAGAAAGTAACACAACTGGCGTTCTAATTGGAAGAGCCATTTGGTTTAGCCAATCAAAAGTTTTGTCACTTTCAGACTTTGAAAACTCTTGAGAACAAGTCTAAGAATCTTCTTTAGAGTGGTTGGTGAAGAAGGCCCCAGGACCTAAAACAAGGGGGTTGCTGGTTTTTAATCCCTTGCTCGGCAAATTTCTTTCCGAGGATTGAAGATAGTCATTGCAATAGGGTTCATTCCTCTCTCACCACTGATTGTTGTTTTGATGATGATTATGTTCGAAAGCAGCCAGTGGCGGGGGAAGAATATTGTGCAAAGTCATGGTGAAAACAACTCCAGAAAAGCATGGATAGATGGACTGTCTACCATGATTTAACTGAAATAATGTTGAAAACAACGTTAAACACCAAACAAATTGTTTTTCAGAGACCACAAACAACCATTCTAAAGTAAACTAATTCTGAATTTGAGGACTATAACCATCTGACTGGTTGAGACATTAGGTTGTGTGCCATATTGAATGGTGTTTTATGCCACTGTAAACCATTTACCACACAATCCTGAGGGAAAATCCTTTTGAAAACATTGAGGGAAACGAAGAAAATGCATTTTTTCTTTTTCCCACAATATTTTCTACCCTTTCAAAGACAAATACAGTCATTTCAGCTGTATTTAATTTGGACAATTCTAAAATTTTGTTTTAGACTTGTAGAGTTAACCCCAACCATACAATACCAAGTTTTAATGATCCTGACAAAGAGACCTTTTGAAAACATTGTGGAAAAATGAGAAAATGCTGGTAACCATCTTTTTCCCCTTTCCCACAACGTTTGTTTTTATTGTTTAGAGACTAAATCCCGCCACATGAGTCATATCTAATTTGTTGTCTGCAAATGCTTTCAGTTTGGACAAGCCTAAAATTTTGTTGTTTCATAAAGGGTTAAGCAATGCCTTGTCCCCCTGATTTTATTAGCTGATGATTCATGGTGTCTAATTGCATGTTTGTTTCAGCTTTCAAAAGGTGGATGGCGAAGACCACTTACCATGGGTAATCAAATTTCTGAAACACACGAGAGGTTCAGCAGTGCTCCAGGAATCCGACAAAAATACCACTTTGATGACACAGCAGGACTTGGGTTGCCACAGAATTATACATTGCATGACCATCATGTAGAGGGACCTTCAAAGGTCATTTTTCATGATTTTTTTCTTTTGTTATTGTCACCATTTACTACAACATTTACTACATGTATTGCTGCAAGCTTGCCTAAAGGGAGGACATTGGTATGTTGTCAGCATATTCTGGTTTGATTATTTTTGTTGCAGTTATGGCCCTTTGAATTTTTAGTCCCCAGTCTCATTTCAGCATGATGGATATGCAACATATTGTCAGCATGTTCTAGTTTGGTTATTCTCCTTTGACTTTTTGCCCTTTATTTTTTTTTTTATTATTGAAACATGGAGAGTTTAATGGTAACTCATATGGAGATATTACACTATGCTCCAACAGCAATTTCTTTTGTGACAAAAACACATTGAGGAGGGGTAATGTGGAAGGGGCTATTAACATCATCCATCTCTGATGGCTCCTGAATTTGCTTGTTGTAATGCAACTTATTACAATCATAATGTTTTCTTTATCAAACAACAAAACTTTTTTTTTTAAACTTTATTGTCCACGTCTTTTTGGTACTTGAGGGTCATGGCCATCCCGCAATGCACCTTACAGATCGTTGTTAGTATTCTTTGTTAGTAATAGAACTTTAAAATACAAACAGAAGTCGTAATTACAGATTCCAGATTTTTTTACAGCTACTATTGTACTATCACATTGATATGGCTACTAAAATATTAAGATTTTAACAATAATGACTAATAACAGTTTTACTTTTCTTGTTTGTTACAACAAAACTTTAGATACATGAAAATTGAAAGCACTTGTTGCTGGTTACCTGCATTTTCTCTTTTTCCCACAATGCTTTCAAAAGCCTTCTTTCTCAGGGTTTTTAAGACTTGGGATTGTATGGTAAAGGGTAACATACCTTCCAGAGCACTTCCAATAAATAGTATGTGACATGCTACTACCAGATCTTGTGTTTTGGTAGCTTGACTGCAATCCAGCTAATTAGTTTACATTTTTCAAGCCCATAGGAATTGTTTTGTACTTCAACTAAACAACGGCATTGCGCTAACTACTGTGCAGGCTGTTTCGATACTTGGTGAAAATTGGTAAAAGTGATGCAGAGGAGAAACATTTGAAGAAAATTAATGTATATCTTTTGAATGGAATAGAAAACATTTTGGAAAGAGCACTTGTTACAAGAAATTACTTTTTTTCCCACTTGGTTTAGAAAAGTGGTCTACCGCAAAGAAGTGAAAATTTTGATCAGCAGAGTAAAGGTTCAAATGTACATGTTTAATTTTGTCCATGTGGACTAAATTAATTTAACTTTTTTCTGCTGTCTTGATATAGAATTCCATTGCAACTGAAGTTGATTTTGGCCATACATAGATTAGTATGTGATAGTGTGAATGTATGTCTAATATCAGACTGCATGTTCTTAGCAGTCTGATCTTGTATTTATGACATCTGCAAAAAGCATTTGTAAGTCGCCATGGGAAATGAAAAAGAAACATTAATATTTGTATATTTACAGTATGGGCAAGCCACAACACAGAACCCCAAGTTACAAGGTGAGCCTTGGTTTGTTAGAGACAAAGGGATGCTACGTCTCCTAGATCCATATCTCTCCACAACTCAGAAAGATCACAGAGTTTTTCAACCAGCTGAGTTAAAAAGATATCCTAAAAAAGATGCAGCAACCTACTGGCAATGTGAGGATTATCCTAAAGCCTGGGGACATGGCCTCAAAGATAAGTAAGTCTGTATTCTTGATAATAAATGTGTAAACTGGATTACCGGTAGTTAACACAAAGAGCACTAGAATGGTTATCAAACTGACTTGTTGAGAGATATGGGAAAGAAACTGAAATTTTGCACTTTCAAGGATGGATTTCACCAGAGTATTTTACAAAAGAAGTAACCTACAGTCTTTCTTAACCCTTTCCCAAATGATAAATTTTAGACTGGTCCAAATTGAAAGAGTTTGCAGAAGACAATTTTAAATTGGATGAAGATGGCAGAAAGTTCTCAAAAAGGGTAGAAAACACTGTGGGAAAAGGAGAAATTACTTGTTACGAGCAATTTCTCCTTTTCCCACAGTGTTTTCGAAAGACTTGTACTGCAGACACATGAAAATCAGGGCTTGTTTGGGAAAGGGTTAAATCTTTGCCAAACAACTAAATTTTACACTGGTCCAAATTGAAAGCATTTGCAGACAACATATTAGATTTAGTTGAAATGATGGTAATTTTATGTGAAAGTGTAGAAAACCTTGTGGGAAAAGGAGAAAATGCTGATTACCAGCATTTTCTCCTTTTCCCACAAGGTTTTCAAAAGCCTATTTCCTCAGGGTTGTTAAACACCAGGATTGTGTGGTAAGGGGTTAAAGTTGCCTATTTAGTCTAGTTTAAAGATATTTATTTCACATCAATTAGAAACAAGTTCTTGCAACTTATACTAATCTTTCTCGATTCTGCTTCCTGGAAACTTACACCAGTACTTGCACCGAATATGTGGGCCAATGAACAGTCTTAAAGTTGATACCGGCTCCCTGATATCGAACTCGGGACCTTCTGGTTACCTCATAACCACGGACACCACACATCTGCCCATTTCTTACTGGACATTTGGTCTAGTATAAAAAAAATCTTTTACCAGTCTGAATTTTTTTTTTCACTAGACTGAAAATATCAATAGATTTTAATTATTACATGAAATGTTTATGAATTCAAATTATGGACCCCAGGCCTGTAATGTTAACAATCTTGATAGAGGTGCACTAGATAAAACTACCTTCAAAATTTGGTAGTCCTAGGACTTATGGTAGGGAACAAGAAGATTTTTAAAGTTTATAGTATATAAGCCCATGTAAAACAGTGATTTTGTAATTGCTGTTATAAAAAGCATATCAAAGTATCATCAGTTGAGATTCAGAGGGAGATTTGTATTGCTAAAAAAGTTATGACACTTTTAGGATTTTTTTTTTTTTTTTTTGACTTCCCTGTTTTGTTTCAAAACACCTTTGATAAATATGGACATTCTGAAATACCAGAGCTAGTGCAGACACCCAAAACTAGAAACATTTCAAGGAAATGGTTATGTTTTTTTAAATGATTTTGGAAAAATATAAAGAAAAAGGAAAATTTCTTGAAACAAGCAATTCGTCCTTTACTCACCATGTTTTCAAGAGCTCTCAACTGCAAGAGAGGAACGTGAATTGAAAAAAAAATAGGACTTTATTTTTTTCCTCTTTGTTTCATGAAAAATGGTTACAGAAATATTTATATATTCCAGTCCATTACCAAAAACATCAGTTCCAAGAGAGCGCCCACCTATGAGAGATACAACTGTGTTTAGGACAGCCACCAAAGTTCCTCGCTCTCCCAAAACTATGGTTCCTGTTCCACATGGTGGGCTCAAATCAGAACATACAGCACAGTTCAGTAGACCCTCAGATGCTAAAATCAAAGAAGCAATGTACTGCCCTGTAGATACACCTTTCACATTGCCAGGTACTTTTTGTGTCAGTGTTACATTTTAACCCTCTACCAAATGACAAAATTTTAGACTAGTCCAAATTTAAAGCATTTGTAGACGACAAAATGAATACTTCTGAAAAACTGAAATTTGTCTTCAGAAGGGTACAAAACATAGTGGGAAGGAGAAAATGCTGGTTACCAGCATTTTCTCCTTTTCCCTCAATGTTTTCAAAAGCTTTCTTTTTTAGGTTTGTTAAAAGTTGGGATTGTGTGGTAAAGGGTTAACTGCTGAATGCAGTTTTGTGAATGTTTTTTTTTTTTAACGTTACCAAGTTTGAAGATAAGGGGCACATCATTTTGGTTGGTCTGTATGTCTATTTGACTGTTTGTCTGTCTGCATTATGTGCTTCCTATTAAATGAATTCAAAGCTTACTGTTAGATATAATATTAAACTTGGTGACTGTCTTTATATCAATTAGATGCCAGTTTAGTTTGCTTACAGTCAAAATGGGATTTTTCGATGTGTAGTAAAATTGAAATTTCTTAGTTTCCATCAGTTTACTTAAATATGAGCCATGCTCTGTGAAAAGGGGGCTTAATGCATCTGCAAAAAGTATCGACTCAGCAGGCTGACCTAGGCCGAAACTTTTCGCTATTGGTTAATTTTCTGTATGTCCAAGCACCAGTCTACCTTATGATACAGTCGGTTGTTAGACAATATGGTTTTTATAGATTGGATCCTTAATTACGTAATAACTTGCTTAGTATCATTCATCACAGAGATGCCTTAAGCCTCCTTTTGCCAGAGCATGGCTCATATGTATCAGCATATTTAGACCAAATGTCATGTAGACTACATTTTTGTATCGATAACATCTCTGAAAGGTTCAAATATAATTCACCCTAGACTGAAAACTAAGTCAAGCTTGCAAAACTTAAAAAAAGAAAGTTGAAGGTTTTTAGAGGCCAAAACCTTTCAATTTACCACAATGAAACTTGGTCAGGAAATACATGTATATCTTCGAAAATGTAAGCCTGACAAGCTGTAAGTCGGGCCATTCTACATAAGAATTTGACTGCATTGTCAACACTCAGAACACCTCACTAGCAGTTAGTCAAAAACACCTGTCTTGACAATTTACTGGATGAGAGGATACGTTTGATTCAGAGTTGCCAAATGTCAAATGTCACAGATCAAACCTTCTAAGAACACTAATTGCCCACATTTTATCAGATCTTTGATATCTGAATTGATTTTTGAACATAGGTGACCTTGTTTCAAAGAAAGGTCAAAAGGTAAAACCTTTTGTAGACCTTTCAACAATCTAGAAGTCTTTTTTTTTCAAACCCAAATCTTGATGAAACTTGGTCAGAGTGTTTTCTTGATTAAGTCTCAGACTAAATATACTTGGTAAAAGAAAACTGGCTAAACATTATTTGTGTTTTTCGTTACTTAGAATCATTTAACATTAAAAACGTGTCTTGAAATAATAATCAAATGAACGTTTTGTATCCTCGGTTTTTTAAAAGCAATATAGGACTGCTGAATTATAAAGTAAGTGCATTTTAAATATATCACTAGGACTTCACTGGATTCCAATTAAATACTTGTGTTAAAGAAAGGCTTTATCAAGATGGGAATGAGTCAATTCTGTGTAAGAAATGGCCTAAAAATATCTGAATTGAAACTTATCTTACTGTTCTGTGAGGCAAATTATGTGACCTATAGTGCTTCTTTAGTCAACCTTTTACCGCACAACCCCAAGTTTTACAGACCCTTAATAAGAACACTTTTGAAAATATTGTGAGAAAAGGAGAAAATGCTGGTAAACAGCATTTTCTCCTCTTCCACCAATGTTTTCTATCATTTTATAGACATTTTAAAGACAGGAATAATCTTTTTAGCTTCACTTAATTTTGCATCTGCAAATGCTTTCAGTTTGGACAAGTCTTAAATGTGGTGGTTTGATATAGAGTTAAGTCAGTAATTCATATTCAGTATGGTATAGGTGGGGGCCTTGTCCTACGCTATGAACCAAAATATGCAGCATAGATAAAACACTGAGGATCTTAAGACAAGTCCCTTATACTGTGTGCAAGGTAATAAAAGAAAATTGTTTTATATCTTTTCCTTTCTCATTATAGCTCCGGGGACAAAATCCATTATGACTGCACCTAAAATGTACAACACAGAATACCAACATATAGGAAGTGAGAAACCAATCATGGTATGAATTCAAGGAAGGGACATGTTTTCACAGAATGTCAGACATGAAGAAAATTATGTTTTTTAATACCTCTTAAGTGAATTTTGATAAAGTGAAAATTGTTGAAAAAAATATAAAACTCTGTGAAGAACTTGCACTGCAATAAAGTATTGTGAAAAACTATATAGTATTTAGTCAGGCTTTACTGTTTTTAGGTGACATCCCAATTAAGGTGTATATTGATCTCAGTTTGAAATTTTTTGGACAAATACATAAAAAATGATATTCTGGTTCTATTCTGTTGTCATCACATAGTCTACAGAGTTGATTCTTTCTGTCAGTATTTTAGACCCTTCTGGTTGCTACTGGAAGCTTATGTGAGGAAATTCTAACGCTGTTAGCGATTTTCTTATTGTTTCATTGCTAATATTTGACTCTTAATTTTATATTTTAAAATTTGTTTTAAAATTACAATAATGTTCTACCTTCAAACAATGGCTGATACCATTCTGCCATTCTCACATGGACTTATCACAAAGTCTTCGTATATTTTTTAATATAAAATTAACATTTTCTATAGTATTTTTTGTACAAATACATGAAAATCCAGCTTTATCTAAGCTTTCCTTAATCTCACAGAACAGTTAAATCTATTTCTACTAGTAAATTGAATACTGCAATTTTCATTAGATATTGTATGAATAAGTGAGGTACTTATAATCTGTAAATGATATTTAATAAATTTTCTGAGGGACAATAGTGACATGGGGTATCTTCCAAGTTTGCTATGCATAGCAACTTTTGGGGTTTTGAGAACTTAAGGCCATGATTTTCTTTAAAAACTTCAGGTGCATTTCATCAATAGATTCTAAGTTATATACCTAAAAGCTTCCCATGCACACAGCAAAATTGGAGAAAGCATTCTTTTAAAAAAAGAAGCAGGTTTATTTTAATACCTATAGGTACTTTTTTGAATAAGGTGAAAGACTAGGCTTTTGTAGCTTGATCACTTAGAGCTTTCACTGCATTTTGCATCCTACATATTCAGGAGAATTTTGTCCTTAAATAACAAAATTTGTGAACAATTTTCTCCTCCCAATATACCAATCAAAGATACAGTTAAACCATTTTGCTAGCCAATTGAAAATTATGCCACTTTCAAAATTTAGAATTAACTATGCAGTTTAGAATGGTTTGTGACTACAGTACAAGGTCTTAAATTTGTTAACCCTTTACCACACAATGCCGCCTTTTGACGCCCCAGGGAAAGAAGCCTTTTGAAAACATTGTGGGAAAAGGAGAAAATGCTGGTAACCAGCATTTTCTCCTTTTCCCACAATGTTTTCTACCCTATTAAAGAAAAATTGCACCATTTCAGCCACATTGAAATTGTCGTCTGCAAATGCTTTCAATTTGGACAAGGCTAAAATCTTGTCGTTTGGTAAAGGGTTAATAGAACTGTATCTAGAAAGATTGATGGATATGGAAATAGGGGATGTTTTTCTGATAGGACCTTTGTAAAAACTGTAGTAATCACTTTGTTCCTGGATTGGAAGGCAGTGTGAGTGATGATTTCTCCATTACATAAAGATAGTTTAGCTACAGAGTTCTTTCTCATAGAAAGTTTTTTTTTTCTCAACTAGTACTTGAAGAAAGGATATCATGAAGGGGTACGGATAAAAGCCCCATAGGACAAAAGCCCCGTGCACAGAGCAGAAATATGGACAAAAGCCATACTATATTAAATTATGTGTTTCTTCTCACGTTTTGGCTTTTTAAGTGCATGTTTATGAAAAAAGAGAGTAATAAAGTTTTAAATAGCAGATTAAACATTGAGAATCAAAACATCAATCTCATTAAGGATCACAGAATATCATCAAAGATAAAAAGGTAATAAGATAACAGTGCTTGATTTGCAAATTTGTAAATAATGTATGCTTACTTACAGTCTTTTACTCCTGATTGACCGGATCACATATTTTAAAACATCTTTGTAAATAGGTATAATGAGTAGAAAATAAGATTCAGCCTGTTACCAAATCATCCTGTCTGTTCTTTTAAAAACTTAAAAGATTAGAAGTCACTCATCTTATGAGTTCATATATATTTCAAAAAATATATATGTTTGAAAATAAAAGGAATGTACCAGAAAATGTATAGCTACTCAAACACAACAAAAGTTTCTCTGTTGTTAGTACATAAAAAATCGATTGCTGAAATCAAACTTAATTTGCAAATTCGAGGACATGAATTAATTGCTCATAATGTATCACTTTATTTATTAAACAACATTAGGTTTTTGTCCCATGGGGCAATTGTCTTGGGTTGCAATTGTCCTGGGGGTTTTTGTCCATGGGACTTTTGTCCTATGTGGGCTTTCGTTCTGTTGGGCTTAAGTCATACACCCATCATGAAAAATGTCAGCACTAAAATAAAGAGGGGTGTTGTTCACATAGGACTGCATTAGTTCTTTTCATATCTACGGTATATACTATTGGTATGTTCATTGCATTAGTGAACTTTTTAAACTCATGAATTTTATTCTGTTCATCTGCAATTATGGTTTAAATTGTATGAAATTCTTGTTTTGCATTAAACTTAAATGCTGTATCACTATTATATGTTGTCATCTTTCCTCCATAGCCGGTATCTCACTGTTGAACATATTTTTTATTGATATTTATGGTGCAAGATAGCAAGTGGCTCGAATGAATGCTGTGAAAAGTATCCATAAAAGAAACCGTAGGCTAAGATAGAAAAGCGTACTGGCCGCCATTGTATGACTTCAATAATGCTGAAAACAGTGTTAAACACTAGTACAAACAAACAAGGATTGTAGTTATGAAATGTTTTTGAAATTGGAGTAACACTACTCAAAGCTCATCTGTGTACAATGCAATGTGATAATCTTACAACGAGGAGTGTTCAAATATGAATGCATCTAAGCACCTAAAATTTGATTCCTCATAGGCTTCACTGAAAATTTTGTTTCCTCAAAGTATTCACGTCCATTAGATATACAAAGTTTCAGTCTCCGGATCCAATCATTGATCATTCATAGTCTCCATGCTATTTCTTACCAAGCACTGGATGGATTTCAACAAAATTTAAAGGAAAACATTTCAAGAACGAGAACATATCCATATTGTCAGCATGTTCCATGTTCTGGAACAATGATTTTTTCACAGTTATTACCTTTTGAAATCTTTAGTTCCCAATTTTCTCTGGCACGATTTCTCAGCAACCGCGGGTTGAAATACATTGAAACTAAATGAGAAGCTCCACTTGTAAGAAGGACATGGACATCTTGTCAGCATGTATGGTTTCATGTTTTTTTTAAGTTGTGGCCCTTTGAGTTTGTTTCCACACTATATCTCAGCAACCATTGTGTGGAATTCAATGAAACGTTGGGAAGCTTCCGTAAAAGGAGGACATCCAAAAATTGTTACTATGTTGTAGTTAGATTTTGCCACAGTTATCGCTCTCAGAAGTTCTTTTCCTTAACTTCATTTCTGCACCATTTCCTGAGCAACTACTGGATGGGTGTCAATGAAACTACACGGAAAGCTACTGTATAAGGGGGGCAAGCGCATATTGTCAGCATGTTTTCACGTTTTTTTTTTTTCACAGTTATGGCCCTTGAATCTTTTTGTCCGTACTTTTGTTTCTGCGCTATTTCTCAGCAAGAACTGGATGTAACTCAATGAAACTTCATGGGAAGGACATACGCTATTTGTCAGTATGTTCTGGTTCGATGATTTTTGCCACTGTTTTAGTTTCAAAATCAATGTTGTTTCCGTGTTATTTCTCAGCAACCACTTGATGAAATTCAAGAAAGCTTTATGAGAAGTTTTCCTATGAGAAAGACGTTGTTTTTGTCACACTTATGGGCCTTTGGTCCCTAATTTTGTTTCTGTTTTTTTTTTTTTAAGTAAGAACTGGATACGGTAGATTTTTCACTGAAACTTCTTTGCAAACTTCTCTATAGGGGGGACATGTTTAACATGTTGTCTACAAAATGCTTTGAAATGGGGCTAGTCTAACATTTTGTTTTCTGGTTAACCTTTTATCAAAATTCCGAGTTTTAACGAGAAGTCTTTGAAAACATTGAGGAAAAAGAAAATGCAGGTAACCAGCATTTTCTCTTTTTCTCACAATGTTTTCTACTCTTTCAGCGACAAATTCTATCATTTGAACCATAATTAAAAATTCGTTTGCAAATGGTATCAGTTTAGACCAGCCTAAAATTTTGTTGTCTTGTAAAGAGTTTAAGGGTTAAGAAATTCGTGGGTATGCGTAAACAGGAAGAATGACTGACACGGCATCCGGGATAGGTCACGCCAAACTCTTGTATGATAACAATTCCCAGAGTACAACGTTTGAAGCATCTAGGTTACATGTCTGGTCGAATCATCATCATCATCATCATCAATAGGTCTGTTAGAAATTCTGACGCAAAAGGAATTAATTGCATCAAATCTCAATAACTGATGTATCCGTCAGTGAACGAATGATTGATCAGTAAGCCGACCGACTGATCCATCCATCCATCCATCCATCCACCCATCAATTAATCAATCAATCAATTGATCAATAGCCAAATGCAACCCATCTCAGCATTATGGCCATATGTAGAGTGTGTATATAAAGTTACTGTATATTGAGCCGTTGATTCATCTTTTGTGAGGTCTATAGTCAGAGTTCAAAATAAAGTTATTAACCCCAGGTGCTTTTAAAAGCAACTTAACTCTTTCAGCACCAAATAGGTCGATCATATGTATACGATGGCTGAACATAAAATCCATTGAAAACCACGAAAATTTTTTTCCGAAAGCCTCCGCTAGACTAGACAAGTAGACAGTATCGAAAAAGATCAGACTGCACGTTCTGTGCAATCTGATCTTGATCTATGCCGTCCAAAAAAGCCACGGTTATCTCCGATGACGCTGATATGAAAGGGTTAATGTTAGATATCACATTAATTTGAAGTTACGCCTTAAAAAATCAGCGATTTGAAACGCTTTAATTTCATATGCGAGTAAATCGAATAAAAAGGGCTGTGTATCACCAATATACGCTACTCTCTGCTTTGGACACGAATTCAACTAAGATATGGAGAATTCATTTGTTGGAAATCAGTGCTTTTGATAATTTCTACGAAAATCAATTCTGGCTCTAAATCTTGTGTGTGTAGGCTGTTTCATAGTACCTGTCCTTATTCTAATCATTAATATTGTCTACACATTTGAGTTTTAAATAGAAGGAAAGCTACCACCTATTTGCAGACACGATACAATTTCATTTGATATATAATTCATAGATATTACTTAAACAAGTCCATTTCATAACAGATGTCCTACGTAACGTCAATTCTGGTCAATTGAATAACGTCAATTCTTTATTTAAAGATTATCTTAGAAGCGAATTGGTTTACCAGCAGCAAAATGGTTTAAGGGCAACAGAGAAATCGGGCTTTCATAAACTGTTACTCAATGAGACAATTTACCCCAAGGGCTGCTTTCAGTATCTGCTGACGGCATTGTGGTTACCATGTTTTTTGCAGTTGACGAGTACAATGCTGACACTGTAAATGAGGAGGGCTATCTGAACACTCTTAGAAAGAATTTCGTTTCAGTGCCAACAAGAAAAAGCAATAACATTGAAGACACGTGCACTAATGCATACTTTTGGTTTCAGCAAGGTTGAGCCACACAACACATGGCCGGAAGCATAATTAAATGACTTTAGAAAGCATTCTGGGAAAAGTTCATTTCTTTCAGAAATGGCTACACGCTCTGATACTCTAGACTTTTTCTTGTAAAGTGCATTAGAAAAGGTGTGCAGTTCAAGGTCAGGAGACACACCGGAAGCTGCTATCAAGAAAGAAATTTATGAAAAAAACTTGGGGCACATAGATATGAACCATGCACTGTGAAAAGAGGACTTCATGCATCTGCGAAAAGTATCGACCCAGGTAAGCCTGCGCAGTCCGCGCAGGCTGACCTGGGCCGAAACTTTTCGCTACTGGTCAATTTTCTGTATGTCCAAGGACCAGTCTACCTTATGATACAGTTGGTTATGAAAAAAAGTGGCTATTATGGATCCAAAATTATGTGATGGCTTGATTGGTTTAATGCATCACAGAATTGCATTAAGCCTCCTTTTGCTAGAGCATGACTCATTTGTAATGAAGAACCCCCACAATGAACTCGACGTCATAACTGCTCAGAGTGACCGTGATTAGGGCCAACTGTTGTAAAATGGACTTGTCAGAAAAAGTATAGTGTATTAAGTAATATTAATGTAATGCTTATGTACTACATACTAAATGAAATTTTATCATGTCTGCAAAAGCTGGCAGCTTTCAATTCAGTTTAAATCGAAAGACGTAGAAACTTTTGACACTAAGGAAAGATATTATGAAACACCCTGTATTACCGCTGCTGAGTTTGATGCTGCTTGTTAACACAATCCATCATACTTTGTTTCTTTCCTACTAAGAGTGCGCAGCTCTTCACACCCTCTACTATTTTTTGGCATGGGCTATATTTACGAAAGAATCTCCGTAAACAGAAATGCGCCTTATCAGTTTGCTATTACCGTTTCCTGCCTTCTTTTTAGTACTCAACTTTGATGACTATTTACCCTCTTTAAGAAAATGGGGGAAAAACAAGAAATATCTCTGAAAAAGACAGACGGCGTAAGAGATACTAGAATATGAACATTGAAACTCTTTTGTGGCTCAATATGAAGAGAATTAATACAAAGGTAACCCCATGAGCAATTGCCTCTTTTCCCTCACTGTTTTTCATTTTGTTGAAAATTACTATTGGGCTATTGGGTAACGTTTATGAAAATATTATATTTCCAAATAGCAAAAGAAAAAAACTGCTACTACATTATTTTGCTATGGCATGAATCAAGGCCTCGGAGTATCGATTAGCAGTAGCAACGTTTGTTAATAGTGGTTTCATAAATGTGTGAGCAAACATGCCAGCAGGGGCCCGCCGAATAAACATGTACACATTTTTTACCAGTCGCAAATTACCTTCTATTCATTCTTTATCAGTACCAAGAAGTAAGTCAAAAGCCAGCGCATTCAGTTACGCCGAATAAAGTCGGAAAAAAAAGAAGAGGGCAAGAAGAAATGTTTTATTAAAAAAATCATTGTGGGGACGTCAAAAGTCGTTGTTGTACGCTGGTGTATTCTGTGTAAAGGATAAAATTAATCCGTTACTTTTAAACTCAACGACAAGTATCTTCCTTTACTTCTCATTTTGCGTTTAGATCTATTTTGGGCATATTTTCTTTTCCAGTTTTAATTCTTTTTCATATTTGTCCTTGCTTGTAACTAATTCTGACCCGTGACATCAACCCCAGAGGGATCATCTGACCAAAATCGAAGGAAAAATATACCTCAAGATGATATAAATGTTATATTAAGTACAGATGAAAAATAAAGGAAAAGGGATATTTTTTCCATTGACAAATTTACATCAAAATGACTTCCACATATTTATCTTTAAATATGTGAGTAGATTTATAATATTTCTTTTCACTAAAGCAATTCAGGCACAAAGATCGTGAAGCTGACAGATCGAATTATTGATTGTTTATCCGTTTACAAGTATAAATCTGTCTGACCAAAATGAAATATGGAATACAGTAAAGTTTCGTGGAGTAACAACATTTGTTAAAATCATAATTATTATCCAAAAAATATTGTTTCATTTAATTTGATGGATCGGGGACATTTCTTCCCACAAATTTTTGCAAAAATTTAAATTTATCTCTCTCTGATGTATAAAAACATAACGATTTTTCATTGATCCTTTACCGCACAATTACGAGTTTTAAAGAAGAGGGCTTTTGAAAACATTGTAGGAAAAGGAGAAAATGCTGGTAACCAGCATTTTCTCCTTTTCCCGCAATGTTTTCTACCCTTTCAAAGACAAATCCCACTATTTTAGCCATATTTGATTTGTCGCCTGCAAATGTTTTTTAATCGGGCAAGTCTTAAATTTTTCTTCCGGTAAAGAATTAATGCTACTCTCGGGTCAGGAATGTTAGCAAACACGGAAATGAGACGAGCAAACAATTTATACCAAAATAGTGAAGAATAAGACGAAAAGACAGTGTGCCTCCATACAAAAATAGACCGGGAGACTGACGCGACATATTTATTTTGGATTAAGCCGGATTTTCGTCTGAGATGCAGGATATCTTGCAATGTTATAAAGGTATAAAACGTCATAAAGAACGTTTAAAGATGGCAACCAAAAGACAGATAGCGGAGCAGGTAGGTAAATTATTCCGTCATCCTGAATAAAGAAAAGACAAGTGTTGTTACAATTTAAGGAAAAAATGAAATGTTTATAGTCAAGATCTAGCCTAGCCCAATTCGTAATGCGCAGGACATGCAGGCCTACACGCAGTTTAGGGGTCGCGAGTTCGAACACACGACCCCTTACATGGTAAAAACTCTTCAAGTTAAGGGGTTTATGCAAGCCGTTGCAACAGGATGCATTCCTGTCACCTTTTGGTATTCGGAATTCGTTTTTGTGGAAAACTCGCCAATGACTTTGGCTTGACGTTGTGTGTACTCATAATTTTAATAAAGAAATTCGTAGAACGCATTTTTCTGTATATTGGCTTCATAGTATAATTAAAATTCTTGTTAAAAACAACTTCAAAAAAGTCGCCTTACTGAAATTAGAGAAACCTTGGCTTGACAAGATCATAAGGTAGATGCAACTGTGGCATCCTTGTTGTGACGAAAATTAAAATACTACAGAAGTGTGTAACTATAATTTATCCATTTTAGCATCAATGGCGTAAACATGGACTTTTGCAGACGGCATAGATTCAGATCAGACTGCAAAGAACGTGAAGTCTGATCTTGGATCTATGCCGTCCGTTTTCTAAGTAAAGCCAATAAGATAGAACTATATCTGAGTTTCAGTGATTCTGTTTTCATATGTCGAAACAGGTCGAGTTTAATTAATCGGGACTGAAAGAATTTGGGCCAGACATAATCTGCTTATCGTACAAGTAAATACATTTAACTCTGACATCAGAAAGAAAACACTACCATGTAGTCATTCGCATTAAGATAGACTTTTCATTAGGAAATATCTAGTGTTAAAACCAATTGATTTGTACTGAAACTTTCATGTATGTTCTTATCTTCAGATACAGAGTTTGACGAACGACGATCATCTACCTTTTCTGAAAAAGAGGGACAAAACCGGATACTTGCACAAACCACCGAGAATCAAGCCAAATTATGGGAAAACTAATAAGAGCTTTCTGCCGAAAACCAAAATATCACGGGTCCTTCTTTACGACAATTCAATGCAGGACCAAATGCTTGACGTGAGACGGAATTATATCGAAAGACAGAAAAAAAGAGTAACACAGATCTTTGAAAAAAATAAATACGCCTTCCAAGACAAATTATCAACCCGACAGAAGTGGCATGACTCGTGGGATCATCGTTATCAAATCATGAAAGAGGCGTTCATTGCCAAATATGGGACTAGATACATGCCTGTGCCTACGCCAGACGAAGAAAAAGTAGATCCATTCTTGATAAATGCGCGCATTGCACCACCGTTGAACATACTAGTTTACTACATTGCAGGACTTGAAGAAGAAAAACAGAAAAAGAAGTTGGACATTGAAAACGTGAAAAGGAAAATTAGCAGTCTAATTGACAAATTAAAACCTGGCAATGATATTTATACACGGTCCATCGAAGACCCAAGATTTCGAACTTTAGAAGAGACCCTGACCACTCCCGGGTTTAAATCCGATGGTTATCTACAGTTAAGTCCTGTGTATGCTAAAGTTCCAGACGACAAGAAATGGAAACCAGCGAAACGTCAACCAATCGTTTTGCCCAGTTTTTATGCCAGACTGAGAGTTGAATCGCGAGAGTCATCCGATTCAAATATTTCCGGAGAGTCGTCTGGGAAAAAGAAAGATTCAACTCTACCGGAAGTAGACTGTGATGAATACTCCCTGTCGACAATGTCACATGACGATGAAGACACAGTAATATTATAACCATATTCTCATTTTAGTTATTAAGTCGTATACACATGTTAGACTGAAGCGGGCACCATGGAGTTAGTTTTGTACTTTTTTTCTAATTTAAATTGTTGAAATAAAAAGAAAGTAAATGAGCCATGCTCTATGAAAGAGGGTTTAATGCATCTGCAAAAGTATCAATTCATTTCAGCCTGGGCAGTCCGCACTGGCTAACATGGGTCGATTTTTTTTCCATCGGTGCATTTTTCTGCATGTCCAAGGAAGGACCATTCTATCTCCAGATTCAGGAGGCTGTTAGACAAAATGGATTTCAGGGATCCATTTCTTTGTGTTGACTAGTTTGGTAAAATGCATCGCGGAGATGTATTAAACTCCCTTTTGCCAGAGCATAGCTAAAATGTTATGGTAAACCTTATTACCACCATTTGATGAGAACAAATAATAGGCTACGCAAAGTGTTGGATGTTCATGTCGGTATAAGCTGAAAGATTTCTATTGAAATGTCGGATGGCTTTTTGCATCTAGAGCCGCAGACAAGCACCTTAGTTTGCAGTATTTGTAAGGCACATCTGATTTGCTCTTTGTTGCGGTTCTTGAGTTGAAATAATTAAGACTGGTTGGCCTGGTTTATGTCTAGCAAAGACTGTCTTGTTTGTACTTCACGCCAAATTGTCTCCATGTTGTCAAAAGAAGGATTTCTTGATAAAAATGACCCTGTGCAAAGGGAGCTTAATGTACCTACAAATATATTGATTCATGTCAGCCTGCGTAGTCTGTGAAGGCTGACATAATTCGAAATGTTTTGTTATTGGTCAATATTTTGCTTTGCCAAGGAACATTGTGCCTTCAGATTCAGTCAATCGTTAAACTAAATGGATTTAATCGATCCGTAATTATATGATGACTTGCCTGGTATAATTCACCACGGAGATGCAGAAAAGCGAAGCCGTCTTTCAGCGCCCAAACTGGATCCACTCTTTTTCGTCAATGTTTATTCTTGTAGACAACATGCAAGAAAGAATTATATGCACGTAGGTAGTACCATGTAAGCTGTTCCGTCATGAGTGTGCTTAACTTTTAACCCTAGGCTGCTAAGCGCGACTCAATGATCTTTTGCGGACAGTGTAGATCAAGATCAGACTGCACAGAACGTGCAGTCTGATCCTTGATCTACATTGTCCGATATGGAGATATTTTTTCTCCAAAAAACAACTTTGAAAACAGTGCTCAACATTCGGGTTTTTACTATCGATTTGAAGGGTTCCTTTTAGTTAAAAGCAGGATAAAGGTTAGTGCATCATTCTAGCCAGACTTAAATCTTTACCATACGACAAAAGTTTTAGACTTGACCAAGCATTTACGGACGACGAAAACGTTGTGACTCGAACATCGAAATTTGGTTTTGCAAATGTAGAAAACGTCTAGGGAAAAGGAGAAAATGCTGTTACCAGTTACTTCTTTAACCAAATGTTTCTCGGGTCGTGTTTATAGGATCTGGCTTGAGTTGGCATTTGAGATACATGTATTATTTTATGAAATGAGTCTAGTGTAGAGAAATGAAATAACGATATTTGACGAATCATCGGTCATAAAACCCAAAACTACTTGCAGGCACGATCATTTCAATGAAAAAACCTGAATCACTTCTCTGAAAAAAAAAGTCTAAAATGGCGTCACTTAAAACGTCACAGCTTATCTCAAACGTGTGCAGGATAAGAAAATTCGTTACATGGGTATAATTATTAGGTCTACAACGAAAATAGCAGGGTTATGTGATTAAAAAAATGTTTTATGTTACTCCCTCGTGTCACATGCACCTGCTCAATAGGTAACGTATCGGGCTCGAAACTCGGGTCAGTGGCTGGGAAAAAGTTAAAAGTTTTACGTTGAAACCAAACACAACCAAGCAACCAACAAACGGACCACTAGTAAGTAGGAGGCTAAAAATAGTCTCCGTGGTATAGCGTTACTATTTGGAGCAGTATCATTTACGACAACTGACAACATTTCAAGTGGGTATCTCCGGACATGTAAGGACTTTGTTTATCCTTTCTTTATCATAGGCGAAAGAAGGAGCTTTCACGGATGGCAAAAAATCAAGATCAAACTGCACAGGACGTGTAGTCTGTTCTAAGATCTATACCGTCCTCTTGTTGAGTGAAGACCTTCAGTTGAAAGTCTGTAAGCCCTCAATAGATTGTATTTCCGGCCGTAATAAATAGCCGAGTTTATCTACTTGGCGTTGAGAGACTTTACCATACGTACTAAATCCTAACCTTCTCATGTCTAATCATAAGGAAGAAAAGACGTTGCACGTTTTCTGTTTTATTTCTGCAGACTGCAAAAATACTAAAAGGAAGCAAGAACCCGTCTAGAATTCCTTAACCAGCTGATAAGCTAGGAGGTTTTTGTGGGGTGAGACTTGCAGTGCTTTTATTATTTTTTTCTTACAACAGACAAGAGCAAGCAGAAAGATATTCTGAAAATTTCGACTCTCTGAGGGCTATAGGTGTTTTTTTTTTTTTTCTGTAGACGGCATAGATGAAGATCAGACCGCACAAAAAGTGCCGTCAGAACTTGGACCTGTACCGCCGGCTTGTTTGAGCAAGTCTATAAATTGTAGAAAACTTTTTCAGAGTTTCAGTGTATTGTATTGTACTTTTGAGGACAGTGTAGATCAAGATCAGACTACACAGTACGTACAGTCTGATCTTTGATCTACAACGCCCGTTAAGTAGACATCTTTCCAAAAATACCTTTAAAATAACAAAATTTGGGCTTTTTACTATCGGTTTGAAAGTTTCATTTCACTCATTTAGCAGGATAAGGCTTAAAGGATACAATACGACGTCAGAGAAATAGGAATCATATAGGCTCTTCTACAATGCAACAAGTAATACGATGCGATCTAAAGAAAGGGAAGTAACTCTACAAAATGCATTACCTCCCTTTGAAATGGTTCGATTGGCCCAGAATGTAAGGCGACTTTTATCGGCTGCATCAGTTGAAATTATAACGTTGGATAGGTGAGAATGTTTACAATCGTTCGGAAGGTAAAAACATTGATGTTATATTTGCATAGACAAAGATTCAAGTTTATAATTCTATTTATCATATTATTTCTGCACATTGTAATGAAAAGGAAAATATTTTGTGATTTAAACAATTTTCAGTAGTTATAATGTCCGGGTTCAACAGGTCAGACTCGCGCTATGCTACATCAGCTGTGTACTTCAATATAAACAGCGATAACACGTACTGCAAACATGAACAACGCGAACTTTGCATACAGCGCAATGGTTTATATATCATACGTGCATATAAAATTGATAAATATGTTAATTTTAGTGTTGTAGCTTCTTTTTGTGACGTCTCCAAAATACTGCCCCTATCTCTCTCTCTCTCCGCTCTCTCTCTCTCCCCTCTCTTTCTCTCCCTCTCTCTCCCCTCCCCTTCACTTTTTTACCCTGTAACTCCTTTTTTTCCAGAAAGAAACATCTTATAATCTTACCAGCGGTATGAAAATTGACTCTACTTTGGATTTTTGTGTTTTCTTGCATGCCGTTTTCAACAGTATTTCAGTCATATCGCGGTGGCAAGTGCACCATTCTTCGAGTTCCTTTAACCAGTACTGCGTACAGTATTCTGTCCAAGCCAATGACTGCTTTCCAAAATAACCATCACCGAAACAATGATCTGACAGCTGTGAAAAGGGAATGAAACCTGTTGCACTGACTATCTCTAATCCTCGGAAAGAAATTTGCTGAGCTGTGGATTCAAACCCCCGACCCCCTGGTATCTTGCCCTGTACTTTACCGACGGCGGTCCAAAGCTCAGCTGGTGACCTTGGCATGCCCCACATACGGTAGAGAATTTTAATGCATCGTTTGTTTTTAATAGCAACTATTAACTCGGTTTCCCATTAACGAGCACATCAAAATTTCAATAAAATTAGGTTTGTTTTATCGAACGTGTTACCGAACGCGCAAGCTATCTAGCTCCCCCCCCCCCTTTCCGCCGCTCTCCCTTTCCGCCGCTCTCCCTTTCCCTCTCGTTCTCGCTATCTTTCTCGATGGATCATGCGGGGCTCGGTGGTAAAGTGTTGGATTTGTAACCTGGAGACCCCGGGTTGGAGCCCCGCTGGTTCCACCGGGTCTTTTTGGGATTGTCCTTTGTCAAGACACTTCAGAGCTTAGTACTAGGAAATACATTAATATGTGAGCTGTCGCCGTGATGTAACTGTAATAGTTTTGAAAGCGGCGTTAAACCCCATTCAATCAGTTCTTTCTCGACCTTTCCTTTTCTGTCGAAGGTCTATACAGTTTTGAGAACCACACTGCTTTGCAAAATATTGGAATGTTTGTATCAAAGATCATTGCTGCTATCTTTATGCAGTCTGATCTTGAACTACACTGCCTGCAACAATAACTATCATCTAATTTAGTGTTTGACTCTTTACCAGACGACAAACTATTAACTTTGAGCCATGTTCTGGCAAAAGGGGCCTCAATGCATCTCCGTGATGCATTACACCAAGCAAGACATAACATCATTAAGAATCCATCAAAATCATCATGTCAAACAACCATCTGTATCATAAGGTAGATTGGTCCTTTGACATACAGAAAATTGACCAGTAGCGAAAAGTTTCGGCCCAGGTCAGCCTGCGCGGTTTGTGCAGGCTGATCTGGTCGATACTTTTCGCAGATGCACCAAGCCCCCTTTACACAGAGCATGACTTCCATTTTTCCAAATTGAAAGCAGTTGCAGACGAAATGTAAGATATGGCTCAAATAATGGAATGTGTCGAAGAAAGGTCGGAAAACATTGTGGAAAAAGGAGAAAATGCTGGTAACCAGCATTTTCTCCTTTTCCCACGATGTTTTCAAAAGACTTCCTCCCCAGGGTCGTTAAAACCTCGGACTGTATGGGAAAGGGGAACTCGTTACCAAGCAACAAAATTTTAGATTTACCGGAACAGAAAACTTTTGCAGATGAAAAATTGTATGTGGCCCAATTGTTCAACTTGTTTCTGAAAGGGTAGAAAACATGGTTGGAAAAGGAGGAAATGCTAGTTATCAGCATTTTCTCCTTTTTCCACAATGTTTTCAAAAGGCTTCGTTTCTCAGGGTCGTTCGAACTCGGGATTGTATGGTAAATGGTTATTTGATAAACATAACGAACTCTAGGCAAATAGTTTAGCTTTTTTTGTGCTTGATTTTATCCGGTGAGACAATTCGGTTTTTCGTCTGCTAATTGTAGATGGATTTTATACTTAAAAGTCGATATTGTTTCACACACACAAAAAAAAATCCAAAATTACAATACAGAATGGGTATGATGAATTTCTGTATTAAATTACTGGCTACGTATGTACAGAAATGTACATTGTCGTTTTAAAATAGTTTAGCTTTTATTTTTGTACATATTTCTACCGAAAGAAAACATTTGATGTAACCCTTTCCAAGCGACAGACTATCGCAGTTATATTATATTCCGTCTAAAGGAGCAATTCCGACCAAAGAAATCAATGCAGGAGTTGAAATGCATTTAGATTTAAATCATTTAAAATTGGGGAAAATATTGTGAGGATGACAATCTGTTATTGTGTGGTCGATCCAAGTGTTAGTCGCTGGCACAAAAAAGAATGTTAAAATCAGGCAAAAAGTAAACAAAAGACAGAGTGACCTGGGTCCGTATTCACCAACCATTCTTAAGAACGTTCTTAGACTTATTCTTCAAGATTTTCCAAGTTTGAAAGTAACACAACTTCTGATTGGCTAAACCAAATGGTTTATTAAACTATTTGCCTAGGGTTCGTTATGTTTATCAAATAACCATTTACCATACAATCCCGAGTTCGAACGACCCTGAGAAACGAAGCCTTTTCATATCAAAAAGATGGCTTTTACAGGCATAGCCCGTACATCTTTTGTGCAAATCAAATCGTTTTGCCTGTTCTGAGATTTAATAGTGTTAGGACTGAATAAAGTAACGAGCAGAAAACTATTTGCATTGTCTTGTACTACGAGAATTATCTTGTGATCAAAATTGAGGACACGTGCTCCCTTATTTTTTTTTGAGCTGTATATTTAACTACACTAATATTCGAGCGGCGCTCTGGGAAAAGGGAGTTTAATGCTTCTCCGTGGCGCATCATACCGCGCACGTCACCACATATTTATGGATCCATGAAATCCCTGTTTCTATTCAACCGATTGAATCATGAGGTAGAATGATCCTTGGACATGAAGAAAATTCATAACTAGCAAAAAAGTTTCGACCCCTGTCAGCCTGCGCTGACTGCGCAGGCTGACATGGGTCGATACTTTTTGCAGATGCCTTAAGCACCCCTTTTCACAGAGCATGGCTCATATGTAGTTACCCTTAATGCTTTCAGCTCCAATTACATAAGCTCTTTTCACGGCTGAAACTACAGTTCCCTGGATGTCAGGAAAACGTTTTCATCTTATAGGCTAGACCAAACAAGCAAACGGTATAGATACAAGGTCAGACTGCATGTTGTGTGCAGTCTGATCTTGATATATGCTGTATGCAAAAGTCTCTATATTCGCACATGGCAGCCAATCCCCCGTAGCTCAGTCGGTAGCGTACAGGACTTGAGAACAGGAGGTCGCTGGTTCGATCCCCGGCTTGGCCAATTTCTTTCCGAGGATTGATGATAGTCATTGCGACAGGATTCTTTCCTCTCTCTCACCGCTGACTATTGTTTCGACGATGGTTATGTGGGAAAGCAGCCAGTGGCTTGGAAAGAATATTGTGCGGAGTACCGGTAAATGAAACTCCAGGAAAGCATGGATAGGTGCACTGGCCGCCGTGATATAACTGAAATAATGTTGAAATCGGCGTTAAACACCATGCAATTAATCAATCGCACATGGCACTGAATATAAATGAAAATTTCTTCACAGTAGCATAGTCAAACATTGCGATTCTTTGGTCATTTTGGTGGGGGAAAGATCATGAATACGGATATAATGTGAGTTTTTTTTTTTGTTAGGCGTTAGAAGCAGATCTCAGCGCCGTCGCACAGATAAAATTTGTGTTTCGTTTTTTTTTAATCGAGAAAACGATGTATAAAAGTAATTCTGCACATAAAATGAAAGGAAGCCTTTTTAATCAAAATTTAAATATGGGTATCAACTGTTTGACTGTACTTGTAGGGTCCTGTGTGGCTCAGGGGTACAGTGTAGGACTTCCAACCTGGGGGCCCCAGGTTCGAGCCTCACTAGATCCGCTGGGTTTTTCGTGGGAGTGTCCTTCGGCAGGACAATTCAGAGCCCTAGCTTAGTACTGGTGAAACCCAGGAAATACATGAATATGTGAGCTGTCGCCGTGGTATGACTGAAATAATGTTGAAAGCGGCGTAAAACACCATTCTATCAATCAATCATTGACTGTACTTTTCGCACAGTCTGATCTTGATCTACCTAATCCGCATAAGCTAACTTATGGATATATCTTGCTTATCTCTTTACTAAACCTCAAGATTTTGGACTTCTCCAAATCTAAGGTATTTGCAGACAAGTTACCATATGTGCTTCAAATTAGAATATCTTTTGAAGGGGTAGAAAAGATTGTGGGAAAAGGAGGAAATAATGGTTAGCAGGATATTCTCCTTTTTTCTCAATCTTTTCAAAAGCTTTCTTTCTGAGAGTCGTTAAAATCCTGGTTTGTATGGTAAAGGGATAACAATACACGTACATGTATATTCGAGCCATGGTGTGTGAAAAGGGGGTTTAATGCTTCTGCAAAAAGAATCGATCAAGTTCAACCTGCGCAGTCCGCGCAGGCTCACCTGGATCGAGACTTTTTGCATGTTCAAGGACCATGCAGTCTACCTCGTGATTTAGCCAGGGTCCGTATTCACCAACCATTCTTAAGAACGTTCTTAGACTTATTCTTCAAGATTTTCCAAGTTTGAAAGTAACACAACTTCTGATTGGCTAAACCAAATGGTTTAGCCAATCAGAAGGTGTATTACTTTCAAATTTGGAAAATTTTGGAGAACAAGACCAAGAATATTCTTAAGAATGGTTGGTGAATACGGACCCAGGTCTTAGACAAAATGGATTTTATTGACCTATAATCATGTGATGACTTGCTTGATAAAACACATCACGGAGATGATTTAAACCCCTTTTTTTCAGAGCATTGCTCAAATCTACATGAGTATACTGTACATAAGGACATCCGTTTGCAATTGTTAACCCTTTCAGCGACAAAAAGCGAAGAAAGGGGCTTTTGCTGACGGCATTGATCTGGATAAGACTGCACAGAACGTGCTGTCTGATCTTCGATCCTGACAGTTGGCTAGTTCTGGTCAAGTCTACAAGATTAAATCTTTTAATTTTCATTTGACTGTATCTGTGGGCGTCGAAAAATGAAGTTTAAATATTTTGAATATTTTTGGGCAGAAAGAGTTTACCCTTTACCACCAATCACGTGTTTTGACGACCATGCATATGAAGACTTTTGAGCACATTAGGGGAAAAGGGAGAAACCAGCAATTTCTTCATTTTCCGCGATGTTTTGTGGTCGTTCAAAGATAGAAATCATCATTTGGGCCACTTTCAATTTGTCGTCTGCAAATGCTTTCGATTTGGACAAGTTTAGAATTTTGTCGTCAGGTAAAGAGTTGAATACATGGATGCAAATAAGGTTAAGTAGCAACCCTTATAATGTCAAACAAATGAGCCATGCTCTGTGAAAGGGGGGCTTGATGCATCTGCGAAAAGTATCGATCCAGGTCAGCCTGCGCAGTCCGCGCAGGCTGACCTGGGCCGAAACTTTTCGCTTTTGGTCAGTTTTCTGTATGTCCAAGCACCAGTCTGACCTGGTCCCCGTTGTAAATATACATATTACAACTGGCACAGGCTATTGTGTTGATGCTTTTCATTGGCTACAGGAATATCATTGAATAGCCAATCGGAGCATCTTTCACATTTCCAGTTCGGCAGTAAAGCTAACATAGCGATTTTTTGCACAATTTGAAATTCGTAAACGAAACAAAATGAATATTAGCAGAAATTCACTCTAAAAGGTGATATCATATATACAATCACTTATTTGTGAGATCAAAATTATCGGAAATTCTACTGCACAAGAAGAGAGAGTGACCTCCCCTGAATCTCGCGATATCACTAAAAATAGACGGACAGTATTCTGCCCGTTTTCAGTAGCCTGTACCGATCCCTAAATTCCTCACAACTCGGCCGATTCCGTACCTACATCTAACCTCGTCTGTATAAAGGAGGCTTCCATTTTGAACTACCAATCACATGATCTTAAACATGGCGGCGCTCCTGTAGATCGCTTAGCAACGACATGAACAACCACGGTGAAGTTATTCACTTCTATCAGTCTGTCGATGAAAGCTCCCAACGAAATTGATAAACCATGCTAAAAATTGAATGTACAAACTGTTTGCCGACTGAAATATTCTTAGAAAGATAACGACAGAAAATTTACTCATGTTTTCTTTTTTAAGAGGAGCCTTACAATTTCAATAACGGTAAAGGGGCGTGCTTCCGGAGATGTGCGAAATGTACCGTGTATGTGCATATCAAGCTACGTGATACAGCCGAGGGATTTGATCACCAGATCACCCGAGGTATGCCGAATGCCGATCCCTATACACTTGCTGTATCAGGGGAGATAACCAATCTAGCACCAGTCTACCTCATGATTTAATCGGTTGTGAAAAGAAAAAAATGGCTATCATGGATCCGTAATAATATGATGGCTTTATTGGTACAGTGCATCACGGTGATGCATTAAGCCCCTTTTTGCGACAGTGTGGCTCAAATGATTTGTTTGTGCAAAGTTATACTAGCTTCCTTCAATGTGTGTTGTTATACGAGCTCTTTCAACAAATGGTGCTATACGAGCTATTTTCAATGGTCACTGTTAACCCTTATCCCGCTAAAGAAAAGAAATGAAACTTTCAAACCGATATTATAATATGCTAAAACGGGGCTAAAGAAATCACGAACGCGTAAAAATTTGCAGGATTCAAAATTTGCAGGATTCAAAACCTGGAAGCCACTGGTTCGATTTTTACACGAGGCACTTGGCGATTCACAGAAATGTCCTTGGGCAGTACAACTCCGAGCCCTAGCCTGGCACTGGTGAAACCACGAACGCAGATGCTTCAGTAAGCTTTCGCCGTGATATGACCGAAGTAACATTGAAAGCGGCGTAAACAGTCATTTAGTCAATTAATGTTTTAACCCTTTATCTCAAAATCCGGTGTTCTAGCGACCCTAAAGCTTTTGAAAAATGGTTGGAAAAGGAGAAAACGCAAATGACCAGCATTTGCTCCTTTTCTTACATTGTTTTCCAATCCATCAAAAACACACATGTATTATGGTCTTGTTAGCCATATTTGATTCGTCGGCTGCAAATGTTTTGAATTTGAACGAGTCCAAAATTTAGTCGTCTTGTAAAGAGTTGACATATTACGTCGTACATTTCAGGCGAATGCGCTACAGCTTCTGTTACGATGTTTAAGTACAGCGTCAGCCCAGAAGGTAACGGAGACGACGGTGAACAAAAATGTACGACTCTTAGAACGGCCCACAGATACCGACAGTCCGAGGCCTCTTGTTATCATGCTGGGATGGCTGTACGCTAAACCGAAGTATTTACAGAAATACACCGATATTTATCTGAAGGAGGGATTCGATATTATGCATATACAGGTATACTTAAAGATACATTCTTACAGCCAGTTGAGAAAAAGGCGCTGTTAAACCTTGAAAAATGTTTATACTGGCTCAGAATTTGGTCAGCTGCGTAAACAAAGAGAAACTTAAGGGATTTGGCCTCATTCAAAACTGGTAGAATCTTGTGTTTTTGAACGACCCTGAGGAAGAAGCATTTCGAAAACATTGTGAGAAAAAGAGAAAATGCTGGTTACCAGCATTTTCTCCTTTTCTCACGATGTTTTATGCTAGTTCAGAAATGTATATCATCAAATGAGCTACATTTTAATTATTGTCAAAAAAGGCCTTCAACTGGACAAGTCTAAAATTGTTGTCTGGTAAAAGGTTACGCTGAAAATATTTGCATGCAACAATTAGATGCAGCCGACATGATTTGATTTGTGTAGCAAAGTATAGGAATCAATGTTGGGTAAATAGAAACTGCTGGATTTTCTTTTGTCACAATGTTCCCAAAACCTTATTCACCACAGTAGTTGAAACTCGGGACTGTCTGGTAAAGGGTTAAATACATAGAGCGCCACTCGTGAAAATATTACCGATGATGTTCTCTCTATGAAATAAATTTCGATCTTTCACCGAAAAAAACAAATATTCTATTTATTTCATGCTTCTAACGCCTTTTTTTGTCGAGACTTCCATAAAAATCAGTACAAACTCCCCGTGGTCGGTATTCTCACTGGTCGTACCCGTGTAATATCGAAAAATATTTTCACCGCTATTTCTCGATATCCTACCGGAAAGCATGAAATAAAATTCGCGTATTTAGAGGCATTGCATCTGTGAAAACTGAATAGTAATAAGTTGGCAGTTTATTTTTAGATAATCATCGATATGCCTTTAAAAATCAATTTTGTGATTTTTTTTTTAAATATTCTGCTCCCACAGCCTACTTACGTCTCCGGTACTGACTCGCCTTAACTCTTTACCAAACGACAAAATTTTAGACTGGTCCAAATTGAAAGCGTTTGCAGACGACAAAATAAATTCGAATGAAAAATTAAAACTTGTTTTGGGAAGGGTAGAAAACATTGTGGCAAAAGGAGAAAATGCTGGTTACCAGCATTTTCTCCTTTTCCCACATTGTTTTCAAAAGGCTTCTTTCTCTGGGGTCGTTAAAACTCGGGACTGTGTGGTAAAGAGTTAAGTTAATTGAATTATTAATGAGTTTAATCAGTTTTGGGTCGCTTGTCCAGGCATTGGATTGATTATTGAGCACACTTGTTTTGAACTAATCCTGTTCCTTTTTAGCTCACCTTAGCACAACGTGCTAAAGGTGAGCTATTGTGATCGCCGTATGTTCGTCGTCCGTCGTCTGTCGTCCGTCGTCCGTCAACAATTTCTTTAAACATCTTCTTCTCCTAAACCTCTGGGCCAATCTTGATGAAACTTGGCAGGGATGTTTCTTGGGTGAAGCTCTACCAAAATTGTTCAAAGAATTGAATTCCACCCACAACTCTGGTTGCCATGGCAACAAAAAGGGAAAAAAAGCAAAATCTTTGAAAATCTTCTTCTCTGAAACTAGAAGGTGCAGAGCTTTGATATTTGGTATGTAGCATCTCCTAGTGGACCACTACCAAGTTTGTTCATTTGATGCCCCTGGGGTCAAAACTGGCCCCGCCCCGGGGGTCACAAGTTTGAGCATAGTCACAAAGAAGGAAAACTTTAAAGATCTTTATCTCTAAAACTTGAAGGCGTAGAGCTTTGATATTTGGCATGTAGCATCCTTAGTGGACCTCTACCAAGTTTGTTCATATGATGCCCCTGGGGTCAAAACTGGCCCCGCCCCGGGGGTCACAATTTCCAACATAAGAACAAAGAAGGAAAACTTTAAAAATCTTCTTCTCTAAAACTAGAAGGCATAGAGCTTTGATATTTGGCATGAAGCATCTCCTAGTGGACCTCTACCAAGTTTGTTCATATGATGCCCTTGGGGTCAAAACTGACCCTGCCCCGGGGTCACAAGTTCAAATATAGGAACAAAGAGGGGTAACTTTGAAAATCATCTTCTCTGAAACTGGAAGGTGCAGAGCTTTGATATTTGGTATGTAGCATTGCCTAGTGGACCTCTACCAAGTTTGTTCATATGATGCCCTTGGGGTCAAAACTGGCCCTGCCCCGGGGTCACAAGTTCAAATATAGGAACAAAGAGGGGTAACTTTGAAAATCTTCTTCTCTGAAACTTGAAGGCGTAGAGTTTTGATATTTGGCATGTAGCATCTCCTAGTGGACCTCTACCAAGTTTTTTCATATGATGTCCCTGGGGTCAAAACTGGCCCCGCTACGGGGGTCACAATTTCCAACATAGGAACAAAGAAGGAAAACTTTAAAAATCTTCTTCTCTAAAACTAGAAGGCATAGAGCTTTGATATTTGGCATGAAGCATCTCCTAGTGGACCTCTACCAAGTTTGTTCATATGATGTCCTAGGGGGTCAAAACTGGCCCTGCCCCGGGGGTCACAAGTTCGAACATAGGAAAAAAGAGGGGAAACTTTAAAAATCATCTTCTCTGAAACTGGAAGGCGTATAGCTTTGATATTTGGTATGTAGCATTGCCTAGTGGACCTCTACCAAGTTTGTTCATATGATGCCCCTGGGGTCAAAACTGGCCCCGCCCCGGGGGTCACAATTTCCAACATAGGAACAAAGAAGGAAAACTTTAAAAATCTTCTTCTCTGAAACAGGAAGGCATGGAGCTTTGATATTTGGTATGTAGCATCTTCTAGTGAATCTCTACCAAGTTTGTTCATATGATGCCCTTGGGGCAAAAGTTGGCCCAGCCCCGGGGGTCACAAGTTCGAACATAGGAACAGAGAAGGAAAACTTTAAGAATCATCTTCTCTGAAACTGGAAGGCGTAGAGCTTTGATATTTGGTATGTAGCATTGCCTAGTAGACCTCTACTAAGTTTGTTCATATGATGCCCTAGGGGTCAAAATTGGCCCAGCCCCGGGGGTCACAAGTTCAAACATAGGAACAAAGAAGGAAAACTTTAATTTTTTTTTCTCTTAAATAGGAAGGCATAGAGCTTTGATATTTGGTATGTAGCATCTCCTAGTGGACTTCTACCAAGTTTGTTCCAAGGATGCTGCTTGGGTCAAAATTGGCCCAGCCCCTGGGGCCACAAGTTCGAACATAGGAACAAAGAAGGAAAACTTTAAAATTTTTCTTTTCTGAAACCGAAAGGTGTGGAGCTTTGATATTTGGTATGTTCCATCTCAGAGTGGACCTCTACCAAGTTTGTTCATATGATGCCCCTGGGTCAAAACTGGCCCCGCCCCGGGGGTCACAAGTTCGAAGATAGGAACAAAGAAGGAAAACTTTAAATTTCTTTTTCTCTTAAAAGGGAAGGTGTGGAGCTTTGATATTTGGTATGTAGCATTTCCTAGTGGACCTCTACCAAGTTTGTTCATATGATGCCCCTGGGTCAAGACTGGCCCAGCCCCGGGGGTCACAAGTTCGAACATAGGAACAAAGAAGGAAAACTTTAAAATTCTTCTTTAAAACTGGAAGGCGTAGAGCTTTGATATTTGGTATGTAGTGATTCTCTTCTAAGTTTGTTTGCCCATCTAAGCGCAACAAGTTCATTGAGTTCAAAATTGGGTCATCTTGGGTCATAAACTAGGTCACTGGGTCAAATTAAAGAAATACCTTGTTGGCACTCTCGAGGCCACAATATTTGCTCAATTGCCTTGAAAATTAGTTAGAAAGTTTGTCTTTATAAAGTCTCACATAAGATTAATTTGGGTCAAATTGGGTCATAAACTAGTTCACTGGGTCGAATTAAAGAAATACCTTGTTTGCACTCTGGAGGCCACATTTATTGCTCAAATGACCTGAAATTTGGCCAGAATGTGTGTCTTGATGAAATACCAGATGAGTTTGGATTTGGGTCACCTGGAACCATAAACTAGGTCACTAGGTCAAAATAAAGAAATACCTTGTGGGCACTCTAGAGGCCACATTATTTGCTTAATTGCCTTGAAAATTGGTCAGAATGTTTGTCATTGTAAAATCTCACATGAGTCTGAATTTGGGTCAACTGGGGTCATAAACTAGGTCACTTGGTCAAATTAAAGAAATAGCTAGTGGGCACTCTAGAGGCCACATTTATTGTTCATTTGATTGGAAAATTGGTTAAGTTGTTTCTTTTGATATAGTCAAGGACCAGTTCAAATTTGGGTCACCTGGGGTCATAATCTAGGTCACTAGGTCAAATTAAAGAGATATCTTTAGGGCACTCGAGGCCACATTTTTTGCTCAGTTGACTTGAAAATTGGTCAGAATGTTTGTCTTCATGAAATATGAGTTTGAAATTGGGTCACCTGCGGTCAAAAACTAGGTCACATGGTTAAATTAAAGAAAAACCTTTAAGGCACTCTACTAAGGTGAGCGACCCAGGGCCATCATGGCCCTCTTGTTTATGCACTGTGGTGTATGAAGGTCAACGTGGATTAGAGAATTTGTTCTTTATTAACCCTTTCCCAAACGACAAAATTTCAGACTGGTCCAAATTGAAAGAGTTTGCAGACGACAATTTTAACTTTGATGAAAATGGCAGAAAGGTCTAAAAACGGTGGAAAACACTGTGGGAAAAGGAGAAATTGCTCGTTACGAGAAATTTCTCCTTTTCCCACAGTGTTTTCAAAAGACTTGTACTGCAGACACGTGAAAACCAGAGCTTGTTTGGGAAAGGGTTAATGTCAATCAAGCAATTACTAAAACCTTATCATTATAGACACTTTGATGTCGAGATAAAAGACAGACGCCATTTTTACTGTCACTTGATACAGCCGCCTTTAGGGCACTAAAACGTAATACAAACCTGGTGTGGACGTGAAAGATAGCGTTGTTCTCAAGAAAATTGGAAGAACAAATGAGAACGCAGAGAGCGTGGACTCGAATTTTATAAGATTACATGGCGTGCAACACACGAAAAGGGGCCCTCGGACATATGCGTAAAAGTGTGTCGTCCCGGATCAGCCTGTGCAGTCTGTGACTTATCCGAGACGACACTTCCCGTTTTTGTGCGATATTTTGTTTCACGAAAGTCTACTGTATGAAAAAATCTGATGTAGTCGTAAAGTGCTGTCCCGGATTAGCCTGCGCGGACTGCGCAGGCTAATCCGGGACAACACTTTACGCAATTGTCCGTAGGCTCCTTTTCGTGTGTTGCACGCCACATAGGATCCTGTGAAAACGTTGTAAACGCTTGAGTTATTAATTGAATGGTGTTTTTACGTCGCTTTCAACATTATTTCAGTCATATCACGGCGACAGCTCACATATTCATGTATTTCCTGGGTTTTACCAGCACTAGGCTAGGGCTCTGAAGGGCCTTGCCCAAGGACACACCCACGAAAAACCCAGCGGATCAGGTGGGGCTCGAAACCGGGATCTCTATGTTACGAGTCCGACATTTTATCACTGAGCCACGCAGGACCCGTTGTAAACGCGTATTAGGCCTAAGCGCGTGGTGCGACCTGTCATGTCTTAAACAAATCGTAGTAAAACGCAAAGGACTTGGTGCGAAGGGAAAAATGAACTGCTTGGTAAAGGGTTTTTTCAAAAGGCTACTTTCGATACCATACTGGCAAAAGCAGAAATTGCTCTTATAAGCAATGTCTGCTTTTATCTCAATTTTTGTACCAACTATTCATGTGTTAAAAATTATTCTATGCAAATTATCCGTGTTTTACTTTTACAAAGTCGTTTGCTGCTATTTTGTTTCGGTAAGAAACGTATATATCTTTGCAAGGATGAAATTTTATCTAATGGCTTTCATTTTGTGTTAACCCTTTCACCAAAAATCTCGTGTTTTAACGATCCTAATGAAGAAATCTTATGAAAACATCGTGGGAAAAGGAGAAAATGCTGGTAACCAGCATTTTCTCCTTTTTCCACAATGTTTACTATCCCCTCTAAAAATTAATTCTCACCATTTGAGTCAAATTTTTCACGGTTAGAATTTTGTCGTCTGGTGAAGATTGTATCATATCGATCTTGGTAAGGATCTAGTTTTATTTAATGGTGCCCATTTAGCTTTAAGCTAGAAATGTTCATTAAGATTGCTCTCGTTAATTGCATGTAAACAAAGTATAAATCTCATAAATATTTAGCAAATGGCGGGAAAATTTCTTGGCTGTAATATAACTTGG
Organism: Tridacna gigas; assembly: GCA_945859785.2. Lineage (NCBI taxonomy): Eukaryota > Metazoa > Mollusca > Bivalvia > Cardiida > Cardiidae > Tridacna > Tridacna gigas. The sequence goes on from OX244038.2 coordinate 53,670,779, forward strand.
ACCGACAAAACTATCCTCAGGCTTTTATAAAAATGTACAAAATTTTTATGTTAACTTGACCTCGCAGATGACATCAAACTGTAAGCCCCTTATCAGATATGATAATTTTTGACTGAATGATTGATTGTTCGGTGTTTAACGTTTTTCAACATTATTTCAGTAATATCGTGACAGCCAGTTCACCCATCCATGCTTTCCTAGAGTTATGTTTACCAGTACTTAGTACAACATTCCTCCCAAGCCACTGTCTGCTTTCGTACATAACCATTGTCCAAACAATGATCAGCGGTAAGAGAGGAATAAATCCTGTCTCAATAATTATCATCAGTTCTCGGAAAGAAATTGGCCAGGCCTAGGATTCGAACCAACGACCCGCTGTTTTCAAGCCCTGCACGCTACCGACTGCGCTACCGAGGCTTGGCAACACAGTTTTAGACTTGGCAGATCATGTGCGATTCGAATCATGACGAATGATGAAGATGATATTATGGGTCTGTTGAATTATTTAACTCTTTACCACACAATCACGGGTTTTAACGATCCTGAAGAGGAAGCCTTTTGAAAACATTGTGGGAAAAGGAGAAAATGCTGGTAACCAGCATTTTCTCCTTTTCCCGCAATGTTTTCTACCCTTCCTAAATCAAATTTCGATTTTTAGCCACATTTGATTTGTCGTCTGCAAATGCTTTTCAATTTGGACCAGTCTAAACTTTTGTCGTTAGGTAAAGAGTTAATAGGAATAATGCAGTTGCAGACGACAAATTGTATGTGGCTCAAATGGTGACATTTGTCTCTTAACTCTCTACCAAACAGTCTCGAGTTTAAGCGACCCTGAAGAAGAAAGCTTTTGAAAACCTTGTGGAAAAAGGAGAAAATGCTGGTAACCAGCATTTTCTCCTTTTTTCACAAAGTTTTCTATCCTTTCAACGATGGAAATCAACTCTGGAGCAATATTGAAAATAATGTCTGCAAATGCTTTCAGTTTGGTGGAGTCTTGAATCTTATCGTCTAGTAAAAGAGTTAAAGGTTAGAAAACATTGTGGGGAATTGGAAAAAATGTTGGTGACATGCATTTCCCCTTTGCCCCATTTTTCGATTTTTTCGAAAGATTTATTTATCGTCTGGTAAAAGAGTTAAAGGTTAGAAAACATTGTGGGGAATGGGGAAAAAATGCTGGCGACATGCATATCCCCATTGCCCCATTTTTTCGATTTTTTTCGAAAGCTTTGTTTCCTAAGGTCGATATAACGGGATTGTTTGGTAAAAGGGTCAACATACCTTCGGGAGAGATGACCTTCAACTGTTTAATCCTTTACCATACAGCAAAATCTTAGACTTGTCTATGACGAAAGCAATGATCTTCAGACAACAAATTAATAATGGCTCATATCACGAAACCTCTCTTCTAGAGACTGGAAAATATTGTGGAAAATGGAGAAAATGCTGTAACTGGCATTTTCTCCTTTGTTTTTGCCTGCAGATGCCTTCAATTTCTAAAGGTTTAGAATTTGTCGGTTGAGAAAGGCCAGTGTTAAATATATATGCGGGTGTTGAGCAACTTCAGAATGATTCGTTGCCACAGCCAGTAAGAAAATTAGTATAATCACGTTACAGCTTGACGGCTTGGAATTAAATTTCAAAAGTTTCAGCAAATCTACTGGAATTGAGCCATTCTTTGGCAAAAGGGGGTTTAATGCCTCTCCGTGATGCATGATACCACGCAAGTCATCACATAATTATGGATCCATAAAATCCATTTTGTATAACAACCGACTGAATCAAGAGGTACACTGGCCCTTCGAAATGCAGAAAATTGACCAATTGCAGAAAGTTCCGACCAGATCAGACTGTGCGTTTCAGACTGTGCGTTTCGTCGGCTGACCTAGATCGATACTTTTTGCAGATGCAGTTAGCCCCGTTTCAAAGAGCATGGTTCAATGTCATTTTCAGGTAGGACTGATTTCCATTTCGTCTCAGTTTACATGTTTACGTTTTACTAGGTGCAGTTGAGGCAGCTGTTAGTATCGACTCGAGTACAGGAAATGATGAAGGGTGTACTTGATTTATGCCAAGATGGCGACCGGAAGTCACAGCCAATATTCGTTCACGGATTCTCAGTCGGTGGCTACATTTACGCGGAACTTCTTGTTCACACGTTTCAGAATCCAAAAGAGTATGGAGATTTTCCTGGCCGACTTTGCGGCCACATCTTTGATAGTCCGGTCGATTTTACAAGCATCCCTCGAGGTATTGCAAGAGCGTCCACCAGTAACGTCTTGTTACAGCGCACCATCAAATCATCATTGGAACTATATTTAAAATCAGCCAAGAAATCATCTAAAGACTACATTCGAGCGTCCATTGCCTGGAAAACAAATGATTACAGAATACCGACTAAAATAATTTATTCTTTAGATGACCCGGTTTGTGACCCGGAACTAATTGAAAGCATCGTTTCTGATTGGATCAAAAGAGGAATCGATGCTGAGAGTGAATCCTGGGAAAAAGCTCCGCACGTAAGCGTGTTTAAAAACTATCCAGAACAATATACAAAATCTGTGATAGACTTTATACGTCGAAACCGACCAAATCGAGACCCCGAGAGTGCAATAGATAGAGCAACGCCTTAAAAAAATATCACATGATATTAGCTTATTTGACTATTTTAGTGTCCTTTACTGAACTGTATCATACAGCTGAATTTTCTGGCACAAACAATGCGTCGCGCGCGGATAAATCATCACACACGGAAAAACAGAAACATATCTATAGCTCCAAATATGATATGACGACGTTCTCGCCCGCGAGGACATATTGATTTGCGATTTGATTGGTCAAAATGTTACGCTATAATATTTATCCGCCATTCATAAATCGGTGTTACTACCCACTAAATCGTCATATGTTCTGTTTTGTTTACATATCGATTAAAATGTCTATAATTGAAATATTTTGTAGATGAAAGTTGTAGGCATGTAATAAAAGGAATATTATGTTGTACGAGTAGTAACTCTTATGTAGTCTGGATTACTTGCCCCTACCACTACGTTATAGGGTCAGGCAAAGCGCAATAATGGCCGCCTCCATAGTGACCTTAAGCTTACCCCTTTGTGCTTTCCTTTTTTCTCAGTTTCATGTGATCCAGTTTGATCAGTGCATAAAATGAGATCAATTTTGTACAAAATATACATTACCGGATCTAGAATGTGCTTTTGGGATATGGTTTAAATATAAATTTGACTATGAATCATTTTAAAAGTAGCCCTGTTTTCGGACTTTATATAGGTCCATTGACATTTCGGATACTTAAAGCATTTCTGATATGTAGTTTTTCTCGCTAAATAGGAACTACAATTAAAAAAAAAAAGAGAACTAACTGCCATTACTTTTTTTGCGATCGATCTGTTTTCAATTCAGTTTACAGAAGGATTTGATCAAGTGAAATAACAATAATCCGTTTCTTCTGCATATTGCACACGGGGCCGCCATTATTGCGCTTTGCCTGACGTACTTTTGAAGTACGGCGGGGTACCAGACTAACTCTCCTGGTGCTTGTATTTGATCCTGGCTGCGTAAGAAAATTTTAACATCTCGTTCTACCTTTGGTCTCGCGCGATATCAAATTTTTACACGCTGCTAGAATCAAATACGAGCACCAGGAAAGTTACTTCAACATAATACTCCGTATCAATTGGATGGCTACAATGCAGAACCAGTCTATATTTTTGGACGAGGGGATCCGAATTTGCACTATAATGTATTAATCAGGTAATTTCGTATTGGCCGAGTTACTGACCCGAGATCATCGGTATTAGCCCAAGGCCGAAAGCCATCTTGATTAACCCGTAAAGTGCTTTATTAATGATTCGGACCTCTTTAGTCAGGAAAAACAGCCCGAAATATTGCTATTTCAAGGTTGTTACCGTTAGAATATGTAACATAGTAGCAGACAGTGTTGATCAAAGATCAGACTGTACATTCTGTGCAGTCTGATCTTGACCTACACTGTGTGCTAAAAGAATTTAAGTCGGTTCCAGGGCTTTAAGTATTACTGACAATTTTTTATATTACTGGCCATGATTTTTCGTCCATTTCGGATTTGATATTGGCCGAGTCATATTGTCCTTGTAGTAAAGAAACACCAGTTGATTACATGTGTAAAGAATCTGGTCACATGACATACTTTGCTTATGGAGTAGGAAAACTTATACGTAAATAAACTTTCCCATGACCTCAAGGAGTGGTGTATATATACCTGAGCGTCGCTCTGGTGAAAGGGGGTTTAGTACATCTTAGTAATGCATTATAAAAATGAGTTGTCGCAAAATTATGGATCCGTGTTGTTTACAAACCGGGTGAAGCATGAGATGCATTGGTCCTTTGACATGCAGAAAATTTAACCATAGCGAAAAGTATCGACTCAGGTCAGCCTGCGCAGAATGTGCAGGCTGATCTGAGTCGATAACTTTTGCAGATGCATTAAACCCCTTTTCACAGAGCATGGCCCATGTTACCCCAGTGTACTCCAGGCTACGTACTCACCAACCATTCTTAAGGACATTCTTGGTCTTATTCTGAAGGGTTTTCGAAATTTGAATGAAACACAACTTCTGATTGGCTATACCAAATAGTCTAGCCAATCAGAAATTGTGTTACTTTCCAAATCTGAAATTTGACCTAGACTGAAATTTAGAATAGTTAGTAAATACAGACCAAGGAGTATTTTTAGATCTACTTAGGTAGTTGTAAGTAAATGGGTTCACATCGTACCGTAAGTAAATTTACCTAACAGTAATATCTGAGCCATGTTTTGTGAAAAGGGGGCTTAATGCATTTGCAAAAAGTATCGGTCCAGGTCAGCCTGCGCAGTCCGCGCAGGCTGACCTGGGCCGAAACTTTTTGATATTGTTCAATTTTCTGCATGCCCAAGGACCAGTCATGATTCAGTCGCTTGGTAGACAAAATGGATTTAGTGAATACATGGTTATATAATGATTTACTTGGTATAATGGATCACGGAGATGCATTAAGCCCCCTTTGTCAGAGCATAACTCATCTTTATGTACTTCAGTAAATGTTCGTAAGTGGATCAGGCCTAATAAACTAGCCCGCTGAATTTCATGGATTTACATGCCAGCTGCAATAAATTTTAACCATTTTAACCGTGTCATGTTGTCGTATGATCCTTGCTATATTTCAGCAGGTCACATCGGCCACTGTCGTCAAGAAGCAAGCCATTCTCCGGAAACGTTGCGAAAGGAAAAATTGCTATAAATGTGAGAAATTACAAAGATTTAGAGAGAGAGAGAGAGAGAGAGAGATGCTTTAATTGTTTGTGTGATGTTTGACGCGGTTTTAAAATTATTTCAGTAATATCGCGGCGCTGGAGCTTTTTTTACAAGCACTTTGTAGAGCATTCTACTTTGTGCAACATTCTTTTGCGCCCACTTGTTGCTTTGCTACACAAGTCTCGTCGAAACTTTGTTCAGAGGGTGAAAGAGAGCCGTTTAATTCCTTACCAAAATTGTTAAACTAGTTTAGATTGAAAGTAGTTGCAGGCGACAATTTAAATGTAGCTTAAATGATGACCCCTGTCTTTGATACGGTTAAAAAAAATATTGTGGGAAAAGGAAATAATGATGGTTACCAGCACTTTCTCCTTTTCCCCATAATGATTTCAAAAGGCGTCTTTATCAGGTTCGTTAAAACTCGGGATTTTGTGGTAAAAGGTTTAACATTTAAAGGGAGATAATTAAGAAGCCTCGATTCACTGAGTGTAATAGAAGTTATTTTTCTTTATAAAATTTCAACCCTTCAACACACAATCCCGACTTTTAACGACCCAGAAGAAAAATGCCTTTTCAAAACATTGTGGAAAAAGAAGAAAAATGCTGGTAGCCAGCATTTTCTTCTTTTCCCACAATGTTTTCTACCCTATCAAAGACAAAGTCCATAATTTGAGCCACATTTAAATCGTCGTCTGCGAAGACTTTCAATTTGGAACAGTCTAAATTTTGCGCGTTTGGTAAAGAGTTACACCACCAAATCAGTTGATGTAATTAATTAACGGTAAAAGATGAAACTGTCGGTTTATAGCGGACGGTGAAAATCCGAGACTATACTTTTCAGTCGGGGCATTCTGATCTTGATCTGCATCACCCACAAAAGTTTGTCGCCACTTCATCTGATATCTATAGGTACCTATTTTGGAGCCAAAAAACTCTTTCGAGGGTTGGGAATACAATTTGTTGAGTTCAGAAAGCTTTTACCTTATAGGCTTGACTAAACAAGCGGACAGTAGTGATCCAAGATCAGACTACAGTCTGTGCACCCAGATCTTGACCTATGTCGCCCATAAAGTTCCCTGTTTTCCATTATAACCACACCTTATTTTCGCTTTCTTACTTCATTTCTATGTCTGAATCCGAAACCTAGCCACCTGAGTGGCTGTGACAGAATTTAGAATTGAACCATGTTCTGTGAGTTTAATGGGGTTTAACTCTTTACCAAACAACAAAATTTTAGACTGGTCCAAATTGAAAGCATTTGCAGACAACAAAATAAATGTTACTCAAAAACTGAAATTTGTGTTGAAAATGGTAGAAAACATTGTGGGAAAAGGAGAAAATGCTGGTTACCAGCATTTTCTCCTTTTCCCACAATATTTTCAAAAGGCTTCTTTTTCAGAGTCGTTAAAAGTCGGGATTGTGTGGTAAAGTGTTAAAAAGGGGTTTAATGCATTTGCAAACAGTATTGACCAGATTTGCCTGCGCAATCGGCATCGGCTGACATGGGTCAATACTTTTTCCTGCTTGTCAAATGATTGAGTCGGTTGTTAGGCAAAATGGACTGCATTGATATATAATTATGTGATGACTTGCTTGGTATACGTAAGTAAAGTAAGTAAGTAAATTTTTTATTATAGTGACATGTGTTATACAATTACATGCAAGTTTACAAATACATGATATAGAAATTTCAACACCCGGCCCCATGGGCCTATATGTCACCTAGATGATAAATGGAGCATAAATAATATAATATAGCATAATGGATCACGGAGATGCACTAAACCTCTCTTTGCCAGAGTGCCTCCCAATTATAGGCGAATACGTTGAAAATAGAGTAAATGTTTGAAAGAATTACAAAAACCTAACTAAGCCAAATATTTGAGTTTTGCTGTCTTTGAACTATCGCTTATAAATAGATAACCACCATATTTTTATTACAAACGCAGTAATGAATTACCTCCCTTAGGTGAAAAGCTTACGAAAAGCCCCAAGAACAACCAGCATTTTCTTCTTTTCCCAGAATGTTTTCCACCCTTAAAAAAAAAAAAAAAAAAATCCCATCTTTTAAGCCACGTTAAATTTGTCGTCTGTAATTGCTTTCGATTCCGACTAGTCTAAAATTTTGTCATATGATAAAGAGTATAATAAATCTGCGCTTGAATTTAAGCAAAACTATGATTACTCTCTTTCTATAAACTTATTCAATAAAAACAATCGAGCGGCGCTCTGGAAAATGGGTGTTTAATGTATCTACGTGATGCATTCTACTATACAAATTTTCTCACAACTCACCCTCGTTAACCCAGGTGTGAAGTATTACCATTCATTACCCCTGGGGCATTCTTCTGGCGAAACTGTCGTTTCTATGAATATTCATAAGATTGCGAATAACACCCAATAGCCAATCCAATATGTCGATAACATAACGATACTCTCTTGTTGTAGAGAATAATCACAATTCTTCCATTAATATCAATAAACCGGGTAAAACCCACATCATTATCAACGAATATGGCGGCCGCCTGTGGTCCTTCCTTCTGTGGCATTTGCCTTACGACAATCCAGGGCAGACATTATAAATCCTTGTATATAAAGGCAAATATTCAGAAATACAGCGTGCTGCTGCAGTCCTTAGGGGTATGTAGCAGGGGTGTCGTCATCCACGTTGACCCAGTTCCGATGTTACTCCGTAAACTACATTTATCGATTTGATTGGTTGTAGACGAGGTAAAAATAGAAATGATGGCATGTTGTTGATAAAAATAGATTAAATTTTTTCACTGAAAAACTGAGATCACCAATCAAAATGCCTCATGAATAATTCATGTAAACGAGAAAATATACGCAAGATAACCCAGGGGCGATGAATGTAGTTTACGGAATACATCGGAACTGGGTCAGCGAGGATGCTCACAACTATGGATCCATAATATCCGTTTTGTCTTACACCCACTGAATCATGAGATAGCCTGGTCCTTTGACATGCAGAAAATAAACAAATAGCGAAAGGTTTCGACCCATGTCAATCTGTTTATGCTCACCAAAATTGTCCTTTTTTGTGTCACAAAGACCAAATACCCACTCTTTCAGTTCGCACTCTATGGGTAAACGTCGAGACCAGTACCGGGCTTAGTCGGTAACGGCTTGAAATTCAGGGGTCGATGGTTTGATCCTCAGCTCGGCCAAACTCTTTCTGAGGATTGAGGATAGTCGTTGCGACAGAAATCATTCCACTTTCACCGCTGAACATTGTTTCGATAATGTTTTAGTGGGAAAGCAGCATGTGGCCTTATTGTTCTAAGCACTGATTACAGTAACCCGAGGAAAGCATGTATAGATGCACTGGCTGCCGGTATATAACTGATATTAAGTTGAAACCGATGTTAAAAGACGAAACATACAAGCAACCAAAGTAAGGGTAAACCAACCTTGGACAACAAATACCAGTCATCAACTTTGTTGTATTTTACTTAGAGATGGTATTTGCTTAGGTACGAAAATGTCGAGTGGGTCCATTAGCGCATCAATAAACAAGCCATGCTCTGGCAAAAAGGCGGTTTAACTCTTTACCACACAATCACGGGTTTTAACGACCCTGAACAAAAAGCCTTTCGAAAACATTGTGGGAAAAGGAGAAAATGCTGGTAACCAGCATTTTCTCTTTTTCCCACAATGTTTTCTACCCTTTCTAACACAAATTTCAGTTTTTGAGTCACATTTATTTTGTCATCTGCAAATGCTTTCAATTTGGACAAGTCTGAAATTTCGTTGTGTGGTAAAGGGTTAATGCATTTCTGTGATACATGATACCAAAGCAAGTCATCACATAATTATGGATCCATAAATACATTTAGCCGAACAACAGATTGCATTATGCAGTAGAATGGTCCTTGGACACGCGGAAAATTTAACAAATAGCAAAAAGTTTCGATTCATGGCTGACATGAGTCGATACTTTTTGCAGATGCATTAAGTCCCTTTTTCACAGAGCACGATCAAATGTAAACGATTCCCCCTACAAATATTTTTACGCTAACTCCTATCATTCTACTGTTTCCGCCAAATCATAAATATGGTTTACTTTTTCTAAAAAACATTGATTTATCTGAATCTGTTCCTTTATACTTCATGACGAAAAAAAAAAATCCCAAAACCATCTCTACGCCCTTAGCCGAACCCCGGTAGCTCAGTCGTTAGCGTACAGGGCTTGAGAACAGGGAGTCGCTGGTTCAATCCCCGGCTCGGCGAATTTCTTTCCGAGGATTGATGATAGTCATTGCGACAGGATTCATTCCTCTCTCACCGCTGACCATTGTTTGGACGATGGTTATGTGGGAAAGCAGACAGTGGGTTGGAAAGAATATTGTGCGTAGTACTGGTAAAAGAAACTCCAGGAAAGCGTGGATAGGGGCACTTGCCGCCGCGATATAACTGAAATAATGTCGAAAACGGCGTTAAGCACCATACAATCAATCAATCAACCAATCAATCAATCAACGCCCTTAACTTTTAACCAGACGGCGAAATTTTAGAAGAGTCCGTACTGAAAGTGTTTGCAGACGACAAATAAAAGGTGGCTTAAAATATGAATTTTTCGCATGAAAGCGTAGAAAACATTACGGGACAAAGAGAAAATGCTGGTTACCAGCATTTTCTCCTTTTCCCACAATGTTTTCAAAAGCCTTCCCTATCAGGGTCGTTAAAACTCATGATTGTTTGGTAAAGCGGTAATGCCTGACCATCAGCAAAGGACGTTTTGGAGTCTTGCAGCAAATTACTTAGGAAACAATGAAGCAAAAGGAGTGAGATGCCCGAAAACAGCATTTTCTTCTTTTGTCACAGTAATTGTCGATGAGATATGATTCACAATTATTCTTGTTGCTAAAGATCCTTAGAGAACCGAAACAGAATTGATAGATGCATTTCTGGTCATTTAAGAAGTCATTTAAAGCAATTTTTTGACCCGACAATTTCTAGACGGCGTAAATCTCAGATCGGACTGCCCGTTAATGTGTGCAGTCTGAATTTGATCGGCACAAAATGCAGATTAACATAATCGAATTCAGTATTGTTAAAGATACAGAGATCTACATTTTTAAACCAGCGGTTCGTTCAGCGTGGACATCGATAGATACTGAGAGAAAGCAAATATTTAACTTTAAATAAACTTCAATCATAAAATGTTTCGTTTGGTCACTTCTATAATGTTTGGGTATTGTTTTGTCCTTTACGTTTGCTTATTAACACTGAGGGCGCTTGTGCGGACAGTGTAGATCAATGATCAGACTGCACAAAATGTGCAGTCTGATCTTTGATCTACACTGTCCGATACGGTATTTTCTTTCTGGTGAATTTAACTTTGAAACAGCAATATTTGGGTTTTTTACGATTAAGTGGAAATTTTCGTTTCATTTATTTAGCAGCTTAACCCTTTATCAAACGACAAAATTTTAGACTGGACCAAATTGAAAGCATTTGCAGACGACAAATTAAGTGTTGCTTAAATGGTGGTTTATTGTATTGGATAGCGTAGAAAACATTAGGGGAAAAGAAGAAAATTCTGGTTATCAGCATTTTCTCCTCTTCCCACAATGTTGTCAAAAGTCTTCCGTCTCAGGGTCGTTAAAACTCGAGATTGTGTGGTTGAGGGTTAAGGGTTATCATTTTACCTTACGAAAATATTTGCGAGTTGTCTGTATTTAAAATAAATGCAGACAACAAATTAAATGTGGATCAAAGTCATTGGATTTGTCTGAGAAAGGGTGTGAAATATTGTGGGAAAAGGAGAAAATGCTGGTTGCCGGGATTTTCTCCTTTTCCCGCAATGTTTTCAAAACTCCTCCTCCTCTGGGTCATAACAATTGTGTGGTACAGGGTTAATTCAGGTGTACTTTGAAAGGACAGTTTACTTGTTTTTGTGATAAACGCGGTCAGAGAATGATGTTGCGCTCTTTGAGATTTTTAGAGTTTGGATTTTTTATGATTTACTGTCGAGGTTTGTACCCTTTTTTGCTTGGTTTTTAACGCCCCTTTTTTTAAAAACTATTTCAGTTATATTGCAGTGGCCCAGTGCACTTGTCCATGTTTTCTTTAAGTGTCTTTCACCCGCACTTCTCAAAACGTATTTTCTAAGTCACTGGCCATGTGCGGATTTAGCGGGGGTGGCGGAACCCGCGTACGCCCCCCCCCCCCCCCCCCCACTAAAATCGACCGAGGTAGGTAAGTCATAAAAGTTAACATCCACATATGTGACAATACTAATTTGATCAAATATCAAACGCTGTTTGCTAATTACTTCATTTTCCGTTGAATAGTTTCAATTTCGCTAGTTTGGCATCTTTCCGTTACTAAAAAAGAGTCGACAGCACCCAATGCATCTAACATGTCCGGCGCATCAAAGCGGAAAAAGCTCGGTCCTGGTCCAAGTTGGAATGATCTAAGACGATCCCTTTCAACCACTGCGAAAAACCTGACAAGATTTGTCCAGTTGGATCTTCTCTTGGAAGAATCTTCTATTCAGACGTATATTTTCATCCCCCCCCCCCAAAAAAAAAAAAAAAAAACGACAGAGGTACGTTAGTCATAACACTTTACAGGGGTTGTGATTTATTCGCAGATTTCCGCGGATCGAACAGTTCCAAAGATCACCTTCTTGATTGGTCCAAATGCTAGGAGAAATTTGAAAATGGGGTGGGGGTTAAATCATAAGTCTTAATTTCGGACAACCAATACTTATTTTCGAAATCGACTTTTATGACAGCTATTTATAGAATCAGATGCGTTGTCTACGCATGTCAGTATTCTTCGAAGACTTGATCTGTCTGCTATGAGGCATCACTATCCTGAACAGGATAAATATTAATACGCGGTGCATAAACTAAAACTCTGCCGCTAAAAAAGTAGCAAAGGAGATAATGGCTATAAACAATACTTTTTGTGGAAAAATTCAATTTTACATGTGACGTAACTGTACTTTAAGCTGTATGACTGGTTTTGGTGATACTTTGATTTCATCGTGTTATACATGGATACGTGGAAAACGATATTTGACCAATCAGGTCATTGCATTACTTGGCCCGATGCGCAGCCTTGTTGTCCGCTATTTTAGCTCACAACTAAACAACGACCTTTGAGAGAGCGAGAAGCGTGCACAGTCCTCTATTCCGAGTTCCGAAGTTTTACACTCCGGCGCTTTTTAAGTTGTTTCCCCTTTCTGTATATTTGTCGCATAAACAGTCGCTATGCATAATGAAAACCACTTTGCCTCGTTGTCACATAAAATTTTGTCTTAAAACATCCCGAATGTCGATCGAACTACGTCAATTACAAGGTTTCCATGAATCACGCAAACATAAATTTCGATAAGAAGCGTCAAACGCTTAAAAGACCTAGATTTTCCTACAATTGGAACTGCATGCAGTTTTCTTATCGCATTTCTTCAAAAAAACCCATTATTTTTGGGGTTCGTCACCGCACCATAGCCATAAATCATACTTTATCAGGTCGTTGTTTTGTGTGAACTGAAAGTTTTTGTGGATGTTTTTTCGATCATTCGAGGTGATCGAGTAGAATATCATTGTTATCGTACATCCTTGGTTTGACTCAGGCCCCCAGAATGTCTGGATCGAAAATCGGGGAAAAAAAAACAAAAAAACAAAAAAAAAAAAATCGCAATATGCTCAATATGATCCGTACAATGTTACCTTAACTGATACATTATCAAAACCAAAAGATTAATAAAAGATACAACCTAAGGAATCAGTGATGAAAATTTGATCGCCATTCCGTTGTGTTTTGCACGTACAGACAAAAATAATTGACAATGGTCAACCTTTGGTCACGCTATCTCGAATACGAAAACCCATTACTTTATCTGGGTGCGTTAATTGGGACAAGTTTTATACTCAAATTTATGTGTTTAAACACGTTTTTATTTCAAACTGTGTAGATCATTAATTTGAGAAGGCATCATGGTTGACAAAAAATCTAATTAATGGTCTTTTTTAATGGTCTTTTCATATCGCAGATGTCGCTACTTGTTGTCTACGTTGTGGTAGAATATGAAATATAGACTAACAATCTTGACTATCTTCCCATTTTTAGACTAGCGAAGCTAGTCTATAGGCATCAAGATTGACCTAGAGTCAAAGTAAACAAAAAACCCCACAGTTGCCAAATACATGTACTGCCTCACAGAAAATACTTCTTTCTAATTCTGTTATATATGACAATTTTGACAAAAACCACTAAATCTCTACCACTCCAATTTGAATATGTCTTCTTACAAAGTAATAAACTGAACAAGATGTCATTTATAAGGTACAAGATCTTTGCTTATTATTATTATTATTATTAAATACCACATTTATATAGCGCTTTTATCATACAGGAGTACGTTCAAAAGCGCTTTACAAAATTAATCTCAACTAAAACATACATGTAAACAGAATATGAAATAAATAAACCATGTAAAAGCAACACATTGAGAAATATTTAAAAAAAAAAAAAAAAAGAGTTTGATAGCTAAGAAACACTTAAAACAACACGTATTCATTGAATAAGTAATAAACCGTAAAAGAAGGACGTTTTACGCAGTAAAAATTGTTCAATTTCCATAAATCTGTAAAAATAAATGAGTCTTTAAGGACTTCTTAAAAGATGAAATTGTAGAAAAACTTCTTATTTCGGATGGCAGAGAATTCCACAATGAAGGAGCAACAGTCATGAAACTACGATCTCCATACGTTTTAGTACGGCTTTTGGGTACTACAAGTGTTGTGCCATTTGACCCGGATCTAAGTTCACGGTTTGGTTTGTATATGTCTAAAAGTGATGCGATGTAATCTGGTGCTTGTTCATGGAGAGCCTTAAACGTATAAGTCGATATCTTAAATTGAATCCTGTGTTGTACAGGTATCCAATGTAACTCCTTCAGGACTGATGTGATATGATGGCGGCTCGGTGTTCTGGTGATAATACGAGCTGACGTATTTTGGACTATCTGCAGCTTATTCAGAGTTTTTTGGGATAGTCCAAAAAGTAAAGAGTTGCAGTAATCTAACCTTGACGTAACCAAAGAATTGACAAGAGACTTAGTAGCGTCACTATTTAGATATTGTCTGATATGTCCATTTTGACGAAGCTGGGAATAACAGGATCTACAAACACTATTTACATGTGATTCCATGTTCATTTGTGAGTCAAAAAAGGCACCAAGATTTCTGACAGACATTACAGATTTCACCTCGGAACTACCAACTTTAATTGATATATCTTCGATTTGGTTCAGATGATTTTTCGGCGCAAAGACTATCAGTTCAGTTTTATCAGCACTGAGCTTGAGCATGTTGTGGTTCATCCAGTGAGTGATATCGTTCAAACACAACTCAACGCGTCTGACAGCTTCATCTCTAGAAACACTGTCATTGGCTTATATGTAAATTAAGTGACCTATGCAAATCAGAGAATCACTTTTTCCCACGCCACTGTAACATTATGAATGAATCTGTTAATAGATACATCTAGGTAACTTGTAGCAAATCCCATTTACATTAACCATCACTTGACAGGGAACCCTTGTCATTCCTTCAGTCATTCATTATTTAGATTATTGCCTACAGTTTAACTGTTATGTTAAACTGTTATTCTAGTCTTGGATATTAACCCTTTACCAAACAATCCCAAGTTTTAACGATACTGGGGAAATCCCTTTGAAAACACCGCGGGAAAAAGAGAAAATGCTGGTAACCATCATTTTCTCCTTTTCCCACATTGTTTTCTGCCCTTTTCAAATCAGGTTTCATCAGTTCAGCCACTTTTAATTTATGGTCTGCAACAGCTTTGAATTTGGACAAGTGTAAATTTTTTGTTTTGTAAACAGAGTTAAATACATGTAGTTAACTACATCTGGTGCTATTGGATATTGACTGATTGATTGCATGGTGTTTAACGCCGTTTTCAACATTATTTCAGTGATATTGCGGCGGCCAGAGCACCTATCCATGCTTTCATGGAGTTCCTTTTACCAGCACTACCGCGACTCAATGACATTTTGCGGACAGTGTGGATTAAGATCAGACTGTGCAGAGCATGCAGTCTGATCTTAGATCTACACTGTTCGATAAGAGGATATATTTTCTCCAAAATGTAACTTTGAAATAGCAATAGTCAGGTATTTACCATCGGCTTGAAAGTTTCATTTAACAGTTTAAGGGTTAAACTTAAACTGGATTATAGTTAACCAATAGCATGCATAGCCCTGGCAGCTCAGTCGGTAGCGTACAGGACTTGGGAATAGGAGGTCGCTGGTTCGATCCCCGACTCGGCAAATTTCTTTCCGAAGAATAATGATAGTCATTGCGACAGGCTTCATTTCTCTATAAATGTGGGAAAGCAGCCAGTGGCTTGGAAAGAATATTGTGCAGAGTGCTGGTAAAAGAAACTCCAGGAAAGCACGGATATGTGCACTGTGCACTGCTACATAACTGAAATAATGTTGAAAACAGGGTCAAACACCATACAAACAATCAATCAATCAAATTCGCTAGTCTGTCAGTACTTTCAGTACTTTGATTTATTTTCGCTCTGTCAATATTTTGATCTCGACCATACAATCATTTATAGCACGGTGAGCGCTAGAAGTTTGACATATGGCCTTCGACTTTAAAACTGAAATAGCTTTTAATAATACATATAATTAGATGGTTTATGACAAATTTACGAGCAGGAATAGACAGGTGAGAAGATTTGGGGCCTTTTTACAAGATAAATTGTTTTAGCACATTTAATATTACTGCGTATGGCAGTAAACAACCAATCTGCAATGGTTGGTATATAGAAGGGTACTGTAAAAATATTTACCATATGATTTCAGTTCGATCTAGGATATTTATTGAGATATAACTGATGTTATGGAATGGATTATTAAACATCAGTACATAAAAAATTGCAGCCAGGAAAGCTTTAATGGATTTTTTTTCAAATGCTCTAAAGCCAGGGTTTCCCGAGGGCTTCACCCTCTGGTCCCCCATAAGGGGACATTGCCCTGTGACCCCATTGCCCCGTTCCCCTGCGGCCGAAAATTACCTCCCCTCATCTCTTCAGCCAATCACTCCCCTGACTTTATATATATCCTCATATCTACTAAATATGTGGCAAAACTAATTTGATAAAAGATCAATTGCAGTTCACTAATCACGCCAATCTTTCGTTGGTCATTTTAAATTCGCTTGTTTGGCATCTTTCCGATACTTAAAAAGTCAGAAGCAACCGGTGAATCTAAAATGTCTGACCCATCAAATCGAAAACAGCACGGTCTTGTATGCCCTATCGAGTCGGAAAAGGAACGACATTAAAAACTTTTTTCGTCGGTTGAATTACCGGCGGTAGGAGGTTTACCTTTTAGTAAAAAGCATTCCACCAAAGTTTTTTTTTGTGTGTGTTTTGTCGGCTTTAACGATGTTTTAGGGTAGAAAATGATTTTCTTCCCAATGCTACCAAAATCCATACTCTTGCATTAAGCTTTATTGTAGTAAATGACTGGGTGAGTTAAAGGGCACGCACACCAAGACTACCAGTATTTAAACCTTGATTCCATTTACGCCCCCACTAACCAAAAATTCTGGATCCGCACCTGCTGGCTGCTTTCTCACATAAACGTCGTCGACACAATGTATTGCAGTGATTAAGGAATTATTCGTATTGCAGTAACTATCATCATACCCTGGAAAAACATGGCGGAGCTGGGGTATGTGGAGGATTACGTTTAGAACAATACAGTAAAAATGAGACTTATAAGGCCTCTATTGTCGACTATTAGTACTACTGCTACTACTACTACTGCTACTACTACTTCAACAACTATTCCGTTACATACCACTGTGATTTAAACATCTTAAACTAAAAAAGAAGCAACATTTCTGCTCTGGGCTCGTATTTACCAACCAGTCTAATTTGCATTTGTAGTCTAATTCCAAATTAAGTAAGTAACGCAAATTCGGATTGGCTAAACCATTTTGGTTATGCCAACCAGAACGTGTTTTACTTTTAAAGTTAGAAAACTCTTGGAAATTAGACTTCGAATGTAGTTGAGAATAATTTGTGAGTACGGACCTTGATTTTAAGATGTCCGAAATGTTGAGAGCATTAACTCTTTACCACACAATCCCGACTTTTAACGACTCTGTGAAAGAAGCCTTTTGAAAACATTGTGGGAAAAGGAGAAAATGCTGGTTACCAGCATTTTCTCCTACTCCCATAATGTTTTCTATCCTTCCCAAAATAAATTTCAATTTTTCAGCCACGTTTATTTTGTCGTCTGCAAATGCTTTCAATTTGGACCAGTCTAAAATTTTGTTGTTTGGTAAAGAGTTAATACAGGTAGCTACGAACAGTTCATACGAAACAATTTTACACTGTCGGCGCCATCTGTAGGCGAAAACAAGAGCTTTTGCGGACTTTATAGATCCAAGATCAGACTGCACAGAACGTGCACTCTGATCATGGATCTATTTCGCCCGCTTGTTTGGTCACTTCTAGCAGACAAAAATATTTTTGAGTTTCAGTGAATTGTATTTTCAACTGTCGAAAGCGATCGTGTTTATGCGATATGTATCAGGCACCCGAAGAGTTAAGACAAAATGGCTTTGTCGATTAGACGGCTTGTTCTTCTCTCTTGAAATTAAAAAAAAAAAAAGAAAAGCTGCTTAATGATACATTCTTACAGCCAGAGATAAAAAGAGCTGTTAAAACTTGAAAGTGTGTAGAAAGGCTCAGAATTTAACCAGCTGTGTAAACATAGGTACATTACCGGAAAATATGGTGTAAGGGCTCTAGAGAAACATTTAAAACTTGAAATGGCAACAGGGATTTCTTTGAAGGCTTCCAAAAATTGAAATGCATTTTCTATCCGTCGTAATTCGTGCAACTTTGCAGAAGTAACATTTGGCATGAAGATACAAAAGTGGTTATAGTTTCATAGGATAAAGATGAAATGGGTTAAAAACTGGCAGAAAACGAGTATAGATGTTATCTTTAATATGACCGACCGAATAGATGTCACCCTATTTGTCTTACTTTGCTTTCAGTCGACCTAGTTCACTGCAGTTTCCATCCGCCGTTGATGGACACAGGGGAAAACCAAACAGAGCTCAATGTAACAGGTAAATTTTGTTTGTGTGTTTGGTGTTAAAGGCGTCCAATGAATAGGTTCAGCCTTTTCGACGGTAAAAAATACAATACACAAAAAATATTTTTCTTTTTAATCTATAGGTCTGACAAGACACGTTGAAGATCAATGATCAGATGCGCGATCTGTGCTGTCTGATCTTGACCTGCCGTCCGCAAAGACCTCTTCTTTCGACTATGGCACTGGAATGGTTGCCATCGTTCAATTCATGACTAGCTCTGATTTGCTGAGACGGAACCAATAGAATGGCTAGTTTTTTAATCTTGAAATTAGAGACAATACATTGTGTATGAGCCATGCTCTGTGAAAAGGGGGCTTAATGCATCTGCAACCAGGTCAGCCTGTGCAGTCCGCACAGGTTAACCTAGATCGAAACCTTTTGCTATTGGTCAGTTTTTCTGCATGTCAAAGGACCAAGAACCATTTTACCTCGGTCATTAGTCAACATGGATATATGAATCCATAGATGTGATGATTTGTTTGGAAGAATCGAGAGATGCATTAAAACTCATTTTGCCAGAGCATGGCTCATAAACATCGCTGCTTCATTTCCCTTGTTGTTATTTTTGAAGGTTATTTCAATTACTATAAAGGCGCTGAAGTAGTAGTGGTCATGGAGAATGTCACGTGGTACACAGCAGTACAAGCATGCAGGGACCTCGGCTATGGCAGGTTAGATCAAGCCCGTAAAGATCACATGAGGACAAGCCTTACAGCTGCATTACTCAAGGAAACGCCAGGGTAAGCAGACGAGTTTTTGTGGGTGTTAACCTTTAACCCTTTACCACCAAATCCCGAGATTAAGCGACCCTGAGAAAGAAGTCTTTTGAAAACATTGTGGGAAAAGGAGAAAATGCTGGTAACCAGCATTTTCTCCTTTTCCCACAATGTTTTCTACCTCTACAACGACAGACCTCATCTTTTGAGCTACACTGAAATTTTTGTCTGCCAATGCTCTCAATGTTGTTGAGTCTAGAATTTGTCGTTTGGTAACGGATTTACCAGCTAGATAAGTGAAATATAAATTTCATTCCAACCGTAAAAACCCAAATTTTGCTTTTTCCAAAGTTTTCTGTTTTAAGGAAACATCTCCTCATCAGACAGTGTAGATCCAAGATCAGACTGCACATTCTGTGCAGTCTGATCTTGTCTACGCTGTCCGCAAATGGTCAGTGAGTGGGGCTTAGCAGCTTACGGGTTAACAGCCTTTTTCAACATTATTTCAGTCATATCACGGCTACAAGTACACCCTTCCATGTGTTCTTGGAGTTTTTGAAACCAGTGCTTTGCATAACAAGCATATTCCCTCTAAGCCAAAAGAAGGCTTCTCACGAAAACCTCATCCTGTCGCACTATCAACAATTCTTTAATTCTTTGCCCCACAATGACGAGTCCTAACGCCTCCGGGCATTGTGACTTTTGAAAACATATGGGAAAAGGAGAAAATGCTGGTAACCAGCATTTTTTCCTTTTCCCAGGATGTTTTCTAACCTTTCAGAAACAAATCCCATTATTTGAGCCACACTGAAATTGTCGTCTGCAGCTGCTTTGAATTTGGGCATGTCTAAAATTTTGTCGTCTGATAAAGAGTTAAAGCCCCACTAGCTGCCAATGTAAACAGTTGTGTCATCATACAAATGAGCCGCGCTCTGGCAAAAGGGGGCTTAATGCCTTTTCGCGATGCATGATACCAAGCAAGTCAACACATGATCATGGATCCATAAAATCCATTTTGTCTAACAACTGACTTAATCATGAGGTAGACTGGTCCTTTGGCATACAGAAAATTGACAGATAGCGAAAAGTTTCGGCCCAGGTCAGCCTGCGCGGACTGCGCAGGCTGACCTGGGTCGATACTTTTCGCAGATGCACTAAGCCCCCTTTTCACAGAACATGGCTCAAATTTGTTCACTCTTTACGATACATTTTCCTGCAAGCGACAGGAACTTTGACAGTTTACTCCGTAATACATCACCAGACTCACGATAAATATCAGTACACGTGAATTACACCTGTCTGCATTTTGACTTCCGAATTGTTTAGGTTTGGCCGCTAGTGTGCCTTTAAATGAGTTTGAAGTGATATTAACCCTTATCCAGCTAAGTAAGTGAAATGAAATTTTCAAACTGATAGTAAAAACCCCGAATCATGCTAATTCAAACTTTTATTTCATTTTTTAAAAAAAAAAAGTCTCCTTATCGGAGAGTGTAGATCCAAGATCAGACTGCACGTTTTGTGCAGTCTGATCTTGATCCTCACGCAGAAGGTAAGGGTTATAGTGAGTAGGTCTGTCCGCGTAGCTCAGTTGATATTGCCCCGGGATTGTTATCCGCGAGTTTTGAGTTCAAATTCCCGTGGACCGAAGACAGATGTTGGCGCTAGATTAATTCATTCTCTCGCCGCTGACTGTTGTTTCAGCTCTGCCTATGTTAAATAAGCAGCCAGTGGCTTTAAAAATGTATGCGTAAAATTTTCACCGGAATACCAAGAGTCAATAGATAAGTGCTTTGATTACCTTGACATTATAATTAAAAAAAAAAAACGGCGTTAAACCTATGTCTAACTTCCATGGCGAAGGAATAACGCCATATCTCACTATAATTTGATCCTCAATTACTAGACTCCAAACTTTCACCGTTGTCCGAATTGAAAACTTTTGCAGACCACAAATTAAATGTTACTCAAAACCCGAACTTTGTATTTCAAAGAGTAGAAAACATTGTGGGGAAATGGAGAAAATTCTGGTTTTTTAGCATTTTCTCCTTTTCCCACAATGTTTTTCAAATCCTTCCTCCTCAGAGTCGTTATAAGTCGGGATTGTTTGGTAAGGGAATAATTTTATGGATATTTCGGTTTGATCAAATCCAACATTTTTCTTAACTTCTGTATTTAACCCTCAACCTGCTAAATAAGTGAATTGTGAAATGAAACTTTCAAGCCTTTTGAAAAAAAAAACAACAAATTTTGGTACTTCAAAGGTAATTATGGGAGGAAAAATACTGCCTTACCGGACAGTGTAGATCAAGATCAGACTGCACGTTCTGTGCAGTCCGATCTTGATTTACACTGTCCGCAAAAGGTCCTTGAGTCACGCTTAGCAGCCGAAGGGTTAATACTTCTTTGTGTTTCACGACAATGTTTACCTGAAATAGTGACGGCCTAAAACATTGAATCCCCATTTAACCCCTAAACTGCTAAAGAAATGAAACGAAAATTTCCATTTAATGGTAAAAACCCAAATATTGACATTTCAAAGTTGATTTCGCCGGAAAGAAAATACCGTATCGGACAGTGTAGAACAAAGATCAGACTGCACGTTTTGTGCAGTGTGATCTTGATTCACACTGTCAGCACCGAGTGGCGCTTGGCACCCTAAGGGTTAATATAGATAGAGATCTCCTACGTGAAAATTGAAATTTGAAAATTTCAGTGACTCTTGTTACTGTAATATTAGCTCGGCTTGGTAACTGTAAATGCTGTAATATCTCACACCATAGGTTACAGGCTCGAGCTCAGGTCCGTATTCACCAACCATTCTTAAGAACGTTCTTTGACTTGTTCTCCAGAATTTTCTACATTTGAAAGTAACAGAACTCCAGATTGGTTGTACCATTTGGTTTAGCCAGTCAGGATTTGTGTTACTGTCAAATGTAGAAAATCTTTGAGAATAAGACTAAATGATATTCTTAAGAATGGTTGGTGAATACGTACGCAGTGAATATTTAGTGATAAGTAGACGAGTCTGTAGGAAAGATTTCTATGTAATCAGGTATAACTTTTACAGGGGCATAGCTGCCTGTACACAAAAACTCAGTTGCGTACACTTTGGAAAAAAAGAAAATATCACCAGAGGCCACCAAATAGCTTTTACCATTCAAAAATTTTCAGGGGGAAGAATAACCGCCTGTAAAATCCCCCTCCCCACTTTCGGCACTTCCCGCCTCGGGTAATAGCTTAGGTATTTTTGAGGACACTTTATTTTGGACTAGCCACGCCCCTGACTTACAAACAAACGTTTAAGAACTTGTAAAACACTGATCTAAGTAGCCTATCCTACTTAAACTTTGCTAGGGATCACCATATTAGAGTCAGCCGATATATTTGTGTGATATGTATCAGGTACTAAAAGCGAAAAGTTCCGGCCTGGTCAGCCTGCATAGACTGCGAAGGCTGACCTGGATCGGTACTTTTCGTAGATGTATTAAGCCCCGTTTTCACAGAGCATGGTTCATTACTATTATTTCAGGTACGGAAATATTTCCCTGTGGGCAGGCTTGTACAAACCCAACGTTAATGTGAACGAATGGTTCGCCGTAAACTACAGCCTTCAATGCAACTTTGTCGAGTTTCCAGATTTCGATGAAGTAAACGCTGAGCACCAGTGCGCCGTAAACGTGTATGACGTCATTGGCGCTGTACCTTCGTTACGCACGAGGAATTGCTCTACTTTATTGGGATTTCAATGTGTAAAGTGGGATTTGGGTAAACGGTTTAGTTTGCTTTTAAATAATGGAACATTGTGGAAAAATGTATTCTTCTATAAACAATTCCCTGTTTTAACTCTTTACCAAATGATAAAATATTAGACAATGTGTAAAGTGAAATTTGGGGGAATTTTCTTTTAAATAATGGAAAATTTTGTGAAATGTTTTTCTTCTCTAAACAATTCCCTGTTTTAACTCTTTACCAAAATGACAAAATATTAGACAAGTCCATATTGAGAACCCTTGCAGATGACAAATCAAACGTAGCACAAATGATGACTCCCGTCTATGAAATGATGGAAAACAGTGTGAGAAATGGAGAAAATGCCTGTTATCAGCATCCTCACTATTCTCACAATCTTTTATTTATTCTAGTTAAAAAGTCCATCGTTTGAGCTTTATCTTTTTTTCGTCAGCAAATACTCTCAACTTGGACAAAACGAAACTTTTGTCGTTTGGTAATTTATTATAGGCGTGACGTAAGATTCAAACGACACAATCGAAAGTTTTCTGCCATTTCAAAGACAAATCAAATTTTTCGGGTTTAAATTTATAGTAAACGACAAAATTTTAGACTCATATTGAAAGCGTTTGAAGACGACGAATCAAATGTGACTAAAATGATAAGATTGTCTTTGGAAGGGGAGAAAACTTTGTGTTAAAAGGAGAAAATGCTATTTACCACTATTTTCTCCTTTTCCCACAGTGTTTTCAAAAATCCTTTTCCTCTGGGTCGTTAGAACTCGGGATTGTTTAGGGTGGGTCAATTTAATGTCATCTGCGAATGCTTACTATACGAGCAAGTCTACATTTTTGTTTTCTGGTACAGTGCTAACTGTAAACGTAATCCTTTAATTAACACGTTGTGTTTCTCAAATGTTATATAACCCAAGGAAAAATCTAACATCTAAACCCAATTCTGAAGCACGTAACTTTCAATACACATTTGAAGATATGAGTTATTAACATAAATTTATGATACATGTGTAGACTGTAAAAAAAATGTGTCAAAATGAGAAGATGCTTCTCATAAGAAAACGTTGAGATTTAGAAGTTTAATAAGACCATACTATTGACCCTTAGGCTGCTAAGGGTGACTTACTGGCCTTTTGCGGACACTGTAGATCAAGATCAGACTGCATAAAATGTGCAGTCTGCTGTTGGATCTACACTGTCCGATAAGGAGATATTTTTCTCCAAAGTATAGGTTTGAAATAGCATTATTCGGGTTTTTACTATCGGCTTGAAAGTTTCGTTTGACTTATTTAGCAGGACAAGGGTTAAATCCTATATTTGCAGATTTGTCGAATTACATACAATATGACGGGTATGTGGTGCAAGCAGAGCCGCCGAGGACCGCAACTCATGTCAGATCTTTCAACTTTACGATGTGCCTAGACTATTGTGACTCAAGGGCGTTCTGCATCGGTTTTACGTACAACACAACGAATGATAAATGCTCGAGTTACCATTATAACGAGTTTGGCGAGGCCTTTGTGAACTATTCTTTGACCTACATAGGGGGTAACGTGTCTCATTACACAAAAATGGGAATGACAGGTAATGAGTTTGATTCTTTTTGTTGAGTCAATCTATACTGAACAAAATTTGAACTAAGATATTATGCATAAAACAGACATATTTCTATCTTTTGTTTTGTATGGCACAATCTTGTTGAGGGTTCCTATGCAGTGCACACAATCTCCAGCATTATCCACTTCTAATCATTCATTCACGAGGTTTCAGGTTCAAATTAAAGATTTGCATATGATTCACGATGACGAGTTACATCTGCAGTAATTGTTATCATTTCTGCTAGTGAGTCGATTGAAATACCAGAAAAACAATTAAAAACGCTGTAAACATGCCGTGTATGACTCCCGTGAATGCGTATAATGGAGTCACACTCTGGCAAAAAGAGGGCTTAATGCATCTCCGTGTTGCAGTATACCAAGCAAGTCATCACATAATTATCCATAATAGCCACTTTTTTTAAACAACCGACTGAATCATGAGGTAGACTGGTCCCTGGACATACAGAAAATTGACCAATAGCGAAAAATTTCGGCCCAGTTCAGCCTGCGCAGTTCGCGGACTGCGCGGGCTGACCTGGGTCGATACTTCTCGCAGATGCATTAAGCCCCCTTTTCACACAGCATTGGTCATACGTTTTGTACATAATATCTTAGTTCAAAAAGTGTTTGGTAAGAAATTTTGTTCAGTATATTATAGTATAATTGATTCTTTCCCAGACGAAACAATTTTAGATTTTTCCGAATTCGAGGCACTTGCAGACGACATATTATCTGTCTACCAGACGACAAAATTACTATGAAATGTAATATTCTACTTAGCTGAAAGGGTATTCATTTGATTTTCATAAAAAATGTTAAACTTGAAGGGAAAAAACGTTTTAGCTGTGACTATAGTAAAGCAATAATTGACACACGATCAATAAATGATAAAGGAATAGAAAATTCAATTTCAATCAAGATCATTCTGAGAGGAATAGACAAAAAACAAAACAACTTCACTGTGTTCTATTTTAAAAGGAGCCTACTAAAGAAAATAAGATACAGAACCGATCCCGAAAATCTGCTGTCATAGTCGCCAACTTCTGTACTTTTATTATTATTATTATTATTATTTTTTTTTTTTTCAAAAACAAAAAGTGTGATTAGCTACGATAAAACATCTCAGCCAATTAGACGGAATCAAGGATTTTTGTTTCTAACTTTGGAATATTTTCTAAGTATGCCCACTCACATCTTGAATAACTTTTTATTACTTATGATGCATTTTTAAATCTTTTCGATATAAAGAGAGATTACTTCTGTTATCGCATCTATAGGTTCTTTGGTGGAGGAGGTGGACAGTTCACTGTTACGGGGAAATATGTCCTTTGAGTGTCCAACTGTATCAACTACTACTGGGTCATCCTCTACCGCTACATCATCGATGCTGTCAAGTACAGCGCTCTCCTCTTATCCTCCTGGTTCAAGTACCTTTCGTAGCTCAACCATGACTTCAGCAACTTCTTCAGATGTATCAATTAGCTCAATAGCTTCAGCCGACCTTTCCAGTCCATCGTCAGTGTCTGGCATATCCATTTCATCAACTCTGTCTGATACACCAAGTACAGCGACATGGTCTGAATGGTTTACGTCAGGAATGTCATCGACTTCTAAAACATCTAAGGAAACTCCCTCTGGACCATCCACTGCAGTGACCTCAACTGAAAATTCAATTTTATCGACTTCGCCTAACCCCTCAGTCTCGCTTATCCCCTCAGATATGTCTAGTAGCTCTACATCGTTTTACGTTAGTCAGTCAAGTTTGTCTGATACATCCAGGTTATCGAGTTCAGGATCTAGCACCTCTGTAATTTCTGAAACTGACGCAACGCGAACATCGCTGATTTTAGTAAAGTCCTCTAACACAATGAGCGGAGCGACGCCGTCTGAAACGTCCACTGTAATGACGTCACCCAATTCACCAAGTAGCTCGACAACATCTGGCATCAGTAAATCAAGCATATCTGATACATCAAGTGCATCGACTTCACCTTACACGTCCGATAGCTCAACTGTCTTTGAAACATTTGCATCAAGGATATCGTCTGAAACATCAACTCTACCGATATTAACTGATCCCTTAGGCACAGTTACATTGCAAGAAAGGTTTAGTACCCAATCACTATCCTCACCATCTTCATCATCCTCATCCTCATCCCCATCCTCCTCCTCCACGTCATCATCGTCATTATCATCATCATTATCATCAACCACCACAACAAAAACAACAACAACAGTAGCATTGTCGTCAGCTTCAACAACATTATCATCGTCATCATCTGCTGAACAATCAGTAGCAACATCCTCATTATCAGCATCAGCATCAGTATCAGCTACATCGAAAGCGTCATCGTCCCTAACAATGTCAACATCTGCAGCATTATCATCGGTGGCATTAAAACCATTACCTTCATCATCATCTGCATCCTCAACAGTATCATCAACAGCATCATCTCCTAAAGTTGGCACATCGACAACATCCGGTACGACCTGTATTTCCACGTCCCCTACCGGGTTATGTACATCGACCTCGCCAGATCCAACACTGCTATTAACGTTTGCGAATGTGTCGATTGAATCAACGTCCACTGCTCCGTCCAGCTTACCAATGTCTCATGACTGGTCCAGCTCAACATTGTCAAAACTTTTTTCTGTATACTTGAATGCAACATCAACTAGTGTAACAACGCCTTCTGATGCATCCATCATACCACAATCTTCTACATCCCTTCTTACAACAGAATCTTTTCTATCATCAATTTTGAGAACACCTCTAGAATCATCGAGTATTTCAGTATCGACAGATTCATCAAGCACTTTGATATCATCTGAAGCTTCGGCTACTTCCACTATCGTTTCAGCAGAAAGTGAATCCCACATTACCGATATTTCCACAGGACTACTTACATCAACGGCACAAGGGGTCTGTGGATGTAAGGACTATTGTCCAAGTCAAACGATTCAGAATGAGACAGAACTTGATGACGTCGTGAATGTTCTTGTTCGAAACTTAACTGTCAATCCAAGAGAAACAAACAAATATAAACAATCACTGGTGTGTGTAGAAGACGATCGAGTCTCTTCTAAAGCAATAGCTGCGATATCCGTGTCGATTGTCTCGATTCTTTTTGGTTCTATAGTAGTCAGTGATTTAGGCTTACTCTTGAATGTGCTTAAACAACCACGACGACTAAATTGAATGAAAAACGTAAAGGTGATTCATTTTACCGGAATACAGAGAGAGAGAGAGAGAGAGGGTTCACACACCGGAATTTGTCGTCGAAAGGGTAGGAAACATTGTATGGTAAGGGGTTAAGTATCGATGGTTGTTACATACTAGTATTATATAAGTGACAGAATTATGATTTTGAAAGCGTGATTTTTCTTTCCAATTATCTGAATAGTTTAGCTTCTGCACGTCAATTAGGTCTAATGTGTGTGTGTGTGTGTGTGTGTGACAGCAGGTGGTCGAATGTTTGAAATGACGAACTTTAAATCAAAAGGAGTAAAACAAGGCGATATGATAACCTGTCACTTATTCATTTCATTATCTATGGCACATTTTATGGCATCTCCGGACATAATGAATATAGTAAACTAATAATTGAGTCATGCTCTGTGAAAAGGGGCTTTAATTGGTCTGCAAAAACTATCGGAACAGGTCAGCCTGCGCAGTCCACCCAGGTTAACATGGGTCGAAAATTTTTGTCATCGGTAAATTTTCTGCATGTCCAAGGACCACTCAACACCATGATTCAGTCAGTTGTTAGATAAAATGGGTTTTATGAATCCATAATTATGTGATGACGTGCTTGGTATCATGCATCACGGAGATGCATTAAACTCCCTTTTGCCAGAGCATGGCTCACATTAGTTATACAAATACTTTGATGTATGGAGATGCGAAGAACCATGAAAACATTGAAAAGATAACCAAAACCAGTTTGTTTTCTAGCAAATGCATTTTCAATACACGTTTTACATGCCAAGAACTGAAAGATAGCTTAAGCAAGAACACAAGCTATATTTACGGCTATGTTTCGTCCAGTTTAATCTTATTTATTTTACATTGATTGTGAAACAAGTTTTTATCGCTATGAATGTACCGGACAGACTGCATAAAAGAACAAAGGTTAATTGTTTGAATAACTGTCCTTAGGCAAGCCTTGAAGCAACTGCCAATCATTTCCTTTTTTGACACAATACATACATATTACACATTGCTTCCGGTGCCTTATTCACCAGCTATTCTCAATCTGATTCTGCTTTGTCTCAGTCAATCAGATGACAAGCCTGGTCTCGCATTACCAGATGACTTGTCTTAAAATTAAGATTAAAAATTAGTATGGAATGCTTTCTATGAGTCGTGCTGTGTGAAAAGGAGGCTTAATACATCTGCAAAAAGTATCGGCCCATATACCGATACTTTTTGCTTTTGGTAAATTTTCTGTATGTCGAAGAACCAGTATAACTCAAGATTCAGTCGGCTGTTAGACAAAATGGATTTTATGGATCCATAATCATGTGATGACTTGCTTGGTGTCATGGATCACAGAGATGCATTAAGCCCCTTTTTGCCAGAGCATTGCTTATTTGTTTCCGTACGACCCCGAGAAGGGAGCTTTTGAAAACATTGTTGGAATAGGAGAAAACGTTTCAACCAATTTAGCCACATTAATTCTTTACCAAACGACACAATCTTAGACTGGTCTCAGATTGGAAGCATTTGCAGACGAAAGAATACTTGTGTCTCAAATGATTAGTTATGTCTTAGAAAGA
This sequence comes from Tridacna gigas, assembly GCA_945859785.2. Classification (NCBI taxonomy): domain Eukaryota; kingdom Metazoa; phylum Mollusca; class Bivalvia; order Cardiida; family Cardiidae; genus Tridacna; species Tridacna gigas. The sequence continues at coordinate 53,700,093 of OX244038.2, forward strand.
GTAGAAAACATTGTGGAAAAAGGAGAAAGTGCTGGTCACCAGCATTTTCTCCTTTTCCCCACAAAGTTTTCAAAAGCCTTCTTCCGCAGGGTCGTTAAAACTGGCAAATGCATGGTAGAGCTGAATTTAATGTCCTTAACGACATTCTAATAATATACATAGTAAAATTAGTGTTGCACCCCCTGTGTTTTTAACGTGTTTAATTTTCTGGCGTGAATGATATGAAATGGGTTGGAAATTAGAATCTGGCTGCTGTATACTAGAACAATCAAGTCTGTTGTCTCTGAAATGGAATGAACTGAGGTATCCCTTAACCTCATGGCAGCAGCTACTGATCGAGCTTTTTCTTCCTCTCGTGAGAGGTGTGAGACAAAGACTGCAAGCTGTTTTGCATGCCCCCGACGGAAGTATGCAATATTGCCTGATTTTGTGTGTCCATTCTCTGCAGGTCACTTTCAACCTGTTGTAAGTTTTGTTTCGACATTAAATTCCCTGTTTTAACCAAACTTAAACGCTTCTCGTTTTTCTTAAATTTGAAAGCAACATCTAGGCAAAAGATTCCCACTTACCATGAGGTCAAGGGATACCTCAGTTCAGTTCATTTTATTGGCAAAAGACGAGTCTGTTGGTGTATGCAGCAGCCGAATTCAAATTTCGACCCAATTTTATCTCATTTACGTCAGAAAATCAAACCCGGTAAAAAACACTGGGGGTGCAACACTAATTTTACTATGTATATATATGGATGTGGCTTAATTTTTGTCTTGTGGTCAAAAGTTAAAGTATCACGTTGATAGACAGCGTTTTGTTGTTTTAAATGATGACGCCCTTGACAATATGACTAACTTATATTTCGTGCGTCGTGCTTATTTTCTATAAAAAATAGAAAAAAAAAAAAAAATCTTCAGCCGCTTTTTGTGTCCAAGTTACCTGGGATGAGAGATATTGTGCCATTTTTCAGACGAAAGTAGAGCTGTAATTGCAGAACAAAACTCCATTTTCGGAATAATTTGGAAAAAAAGGGTTGAAAAACGTTACCAAACGACAAAATTTTAGACTAGACAAAATCGAAAGCATTTGCAGACGACAAATTAAAACTTGCTCAAATGAAATACTTCTCTTTGAAAGAATAGAAAACATTGTGGTAGAAGGAGAAAATGCTGGAGACCAGCATTTTCTCCTTTTTCCACAATGTTTTGAAAAGCCTTCTTCCTCAAGGTCCTTAACCCTTAGGCTGCTAAGCGCGACTCACTGATCTATTGCAGACAGTGTATACCAAGATCAGACTGCACAGAACGTGCAGCCTGGGCCCGTATTCACCAACCATTCTTAAGAATATTCTTGGTCTTATTCTCCAAGATTGTCCAAATTTGAAAGTAACACAACTCCTGATTGGCTAAACCAAATGGTTTAGCCAATCAGAAGTTGCGTTACTTTCAAATCCAGAAAATGTTGGAGAATAAGACTAAGAACGTTCTTAAGAATGACTGGTGAATACGGACCCTGATCTTGGATCTACACTGTCTGATAAAGAGATTTTTTTTTTCGAAAAAATAAGTTTGAAGTAGCATTAGTCCAGTTTTTACTATCGTCTTGAAAGTTTGATTTAACTTATTTAGCAGGATAAGGGTTAAAATTTGGGATTGTGTGGTTAAGAGTAAATACAGGTTATTTATATAGAGAACTGCGGCGCGATTTTCATAACGTTTACGTTCTTTACAAATGAATCAGGAATTTCGCAATGGATAACGTCCTAAACAGAAAACGCCATCTTACGCCATGGCCAACGCAATATTAATACTTAACTTGGAATTATAACTCGGGTAATGGGTAACTGTAGTTATTTATATTAAGAACTGTGGTGCGGTTTACATAATATGGCAGGTGACGTTTACGTTCTTTACGAATGAATCAGGAATTTCGCAATGGGTAACGTCCTAAACAGACAACGCCATCTTACTCCATCGCCAACGCAATGATAACACTTAACCTAATAAGTAAATTAAATGAAACTTTCAAGCCGATATTAGAGACCCAGATGTTGCCATTTCCAAGTTATCTTTTGGGAAAAAAATCTACTTATCGGACAGTGCAGTTCTGTGCAGTCTGATCTTGATCTACACTGTCCGAAAAAAGGTCCTTGAGTAGCGCTTAGCAGCCTAAAGGTTAAATCATTGTGTGAAAAAAGTTTGACGAGTAGTAAAGCACTTGATTGTTGTGGCAAATTGAGGGAACTCATTTTCAATAAAAAAAAAAAAATGCGCACTATGCAGATTGTTTGATGTTGCGAATCTGCTTCAAATGCTTGGACCGAGCCCAGTGGCGCTGTCGGTAGGATACAGGACTTGAAGCCAGGGGAATCGTTGGTTCGAATCCCCAGCTGGGCGAATTTCTTTTCGAGGATTGATGATAGTCTTGCGACAGGATTCATTCCTCTCTCACCGCTGAACATTGTTTCGACGATGGTTATATTGAAAATCACCTATTGCCTTGGGAAGGATATTGTGCGAAGTGTATAGAAGATATTTTTTTTTTCGGTAAATGATCGAAATTTATTTCATCCAGTGAACATCATCGATATTTTCACTCGCGGCTGTAAATATTACCCTGTGATATTCACGAGATGAACTGATTTCGATCATTTACCGAAAAACAAACAAACAAACAAACAAACAAACAAACAAACAAACAAATTTGATAAACTCACTGGTCGAAACGGTGAAATTAACTACCATAATCCACCATTGTTTCCCGATACAGTACCGAAAAGCATGAAATAGTGGTTAAAGAAACTCCGTGAAAAGACTGGATAGGTGCACTGGCCACCGCCACATAACTGGAATAATGCTGTGAACGGCGTAAAACACTACACAAACAAACTAACTGACAAACAAATACGTGGACAGAAAACTGTCTATATTTAGATATATAACACATCGGTAAAGCATGCTCGCTTGGGGCGTTTTGACTCGGTGACGGAAATAAAATGTTGGTTATAATTAATTAATTAACCCTTTAGTCTTAAAGATAGATTCAGGTGCTTTCGTCAAAAGCGTCGATCAAGATCAGACTGTCAAAGAAAGAGCAATCTGAGCTTTGTTATTCACAGTTAAGTAACCAGTTAAATTTTGCGACCTAAAATGGCCTCGGAATCAAAAAACCTCGGTCCGTTTCGCCTTATAAAACTATCACTTCGACTTATCTGAACAAAGGGTTAACTCTAAGCACCTTTCACCACTATTTCTGCTGTTGCGGACAGTTTTATCAAGATCAAACTGCACAGAAATATCAGTCTGATCAGTCTGATGTTAGATCAACATTGTCCGTATATTTATAACAAATTTTGGCCAGAATAATTTTGAAAATGCAATATTAGGTGTTTCTTTTGTCTGACTAAAAATGCCCATCACTTTTGTTTGGTGTTCTCATAAGGGTTTTAGCACAGTGTATGTGTCGTTATATTTAATGTAAATACAGGGAAGAGAGTCTACAGACGATAGGAGGGTATACAGACAGACACAAGGAGAGCAATTTAAGACAAAATTAGCGGTCGGAAAACTTATTTTAAGTGAAAGTTATCTTTAAATTTTACATTGACATAATGAAGTGTGCGCCATCAGTAATTGTTTTGTTCTTTCTGTGGATCTGTGATGCACGATATATACCAGGTACTAACTTATCATCCTAATATTTTCGCTTGTAATGAAGTCATTTTTACAATGACGATTTCATTTGAGCCATACTCTGTGAAAAAGGGGGCTTAATTCATCTGCGAAAAGTATCGATTCAGATCAGCCTGCCAAGCTAAACTGAAACTCAAAACAACTCAAAATCTGGGAATAGAATAAAAAATAACACGTTACCACGCCGTTTTTTGGCAATCTTTCATGGCATACCCCACCCTTATTTTTGCGGCTTAACTCTTTACCACACAACAAAATTTTATACTTGTGAAATTGAGGGCATTTGCCGACGACAGTTTAAATGTGACTCAAATGATGGAAATTGTCATTGACAGGTAAAAAACATTGTGGGAAAAGGAGAAAATGCTGGTTACCAGCATTTTCTCCTTTTCCTACAATGTTTTCAAAGGGCTTATTTCCTAGGGTCTTTAAAACTCGGAATTGTATGGTACAGGGTCAAGTGAGCCACTAACTCCATGACCTCTCAGTTTCGCATTCGGGTTCAAAACTATGGAACAAAGACGGATGGGTCATGACTTCCTGTTTCGAAACAAACTAAATGCTTCCGTTCAATAATCTTACACAATTCATAGGTGTAATAACTACTCTTTTTATCGAAACTGCATTGAAAACCTACCTTTCTTCATTATTTCTAATTTTGACCCTTGACCAATTCGAAACAGACTGTTTACGTGTAGTCTGGTACCCAGCCAAACTACAAGAGTACATCAGGCAAAGCGCAATCATGGCGGCCCCCGTTGGTAATACGCAGAGGAGACGGGATATTGTTATTTAACTTGATCATATCGGATCATAGGCTGAATTCAAAACAGATCGCTTGCAATAAAGTCATGGCAGTGAGTTTTTCCACATGTCGTTCTTATTAAGCGAGAAAAACTACATATCAGAAATGCTTTAAGTATCCGAAATGTCAATGGACCTATATAACGTCCGAAAACAGGGCTACTTTGAACACGATTCATAGTCGAATTTGTATTTAAACCATACCCCAACAGCTCGCTTTAGATTCGGTAATGTATTTTTTGTGCAAAATTGATATCATTTTATGAACTGATCAAACTGGATCACATGTAATTGGGGAAAACGGGGAAGCATGTAGGGCCATTATTGCGCTTTGCCTGACCCGATAACGTAGTGGTAGGGGCAGGTAATCCAGACTAGTTTACGTGTGCCTTACTTTTTCTTGATAATGTCAATGTGAAATCCTTTTTAACGTAAAAAATACCAGAAATCTTTGACAATTCTACAGGTCTGTGCCAATAAAAAATGTGTGGCACCTCGATAAAAGAAAACAGTGGCAGTTTTCAAATGTGCACGAATGAGTATGGTGTAGATATAGCATATGACCGGCTTTCTGGCAAAAGAGGGTTTAATGCAGCTCCGTGATGCATTATACCAAGCAAGTCTTCGCATGATTATGGATCCATAAAATCCATTTTGTACAAAAAACAACTGAATCATGAGATACACTGGCCCCTTGACATTCAGAAAATGGACCAATAGCATAAATTTTGACCTAGGTCAGGTCAGTCTGCGCGGACTGCGCAGGTTGACCTTGGGGATATTTTGGCCGATGCATTGAACTCCTTTTTTACAGAGCATGACTCATGTTTCATATAGCAGTGCACATGGGTTGCACTTTCACCACCAGAGGTAATTTCTGTGTTTGAAATGAAAAAAAATGTTCGAATTTAATTTTCAGCTATCATTTTCGTTACATAATTCAAATATAGATGAGTTGAGTCACGTTATGTGAAAAAGAGGGTAGAGGGTACACATCTGCGAAAATTTTTGACCAAGGTCAGCCTGCAGAGTGCGCGCAGGTGCACCTGGTTAGATACTTTTTGCTTTCGGTCAATCACCTACATGTCATGGCCAAGTCTATATAATGATTGAATCAGTTATTAGACAAAATGGATCCATAACTATTTAATGACTTGCTTGGTATAATGCATTCGGGAGATGCATTCAGCCCCCTTTTCCTAGAGTGCCGCTCAATTATGTTAGATTACATAGAGAATATTTATTTTTCTATGGTGAAAGATCGAAATTTATTCATCGAGTGAACATTATCGGTAATATCTTCACGAGTGGCGCTGCCACAAGTGAAACTATTACTGACGATGTTCACGAGATGAAATAAATTTCGACCTTTCACCGCAAAAAAACAAATATTGTATTTATTTCATGCTTCTAAGCCCTATTTTGTTGGAACTTTCATTAAGTTCCAGTACAGTTGTTTTCGGTAATTCCCCGTGGCGTACCCCCCTCACATAACAACGCATTACAAAGCGCGAAAGATAGAGCGTAAACCACATCATATTTCCCTCCATTTGTATGGCACGCACCGATACCTAGGTAACTAGTGAGCGGGAACTACTGTTCCGCCTTCAACTGACCTTTCTGAAAACGCCAGTTTGGCACGCCCACCTTAGGACCGTGGTATTTTGGTCGCTATGTCCGACAAACAAACCAGAAAATGGCGTCGATTACACAGAGAAAGAGCGTTTTATTTCAGTTTTATCCTGGCTTTTGTTTAGCTCTATATGAAGCACCCAAAGTTTTCTTCACAGCTTTCTTATCAATTCGAACTAACTTAGCAACGTAACAAGAAAAAATACTTTGAAAAATGTCATATTAAAAGAAATCGAGAAGTAAAAATAGCACAGATATGTTCGTAATTCCGTGTTCGGTCTAACAAATGTGAGTAGATTGCTGTTAGCAACATCTATAATTAATAATAGGGGAAAGGGCCATAAGTTTTTAAGACTTTTTGTGAGTATATAACTTGTCAGTTTGACAGTAAACAATATAAGAAAAGGACTTACAATTTAACCCTTTACTCCACAATCCGGTGCTTTAAATAAAGACCTTGAAGGAGGAGACTTTTGAAAACGTTTCCCTTATTCCTTACATGTTTTTTACCATTTTAAGACAAATCTCATCATAAGAGCAACATTTAATTTGTTGACAGCAATTATTTTCAAATTAGACGAATCAAATGTTATGTTGTCAGGTAAATATTTCCTTAACACCACTAATACCTGTTTGAGTGAAAATCAACAGGTCTTATTGTAAGTAATCAATTAAGAAAGTGGCTTGTCGTAATTTTAATAGATGTATGTTGTAAAATCTTGAGGGAATGTTTGGTCACTTGAGGCCCATTCACTATAACTTTGTCAAGACCTATAGTCTATTTCATGTTCTGACCAACGTTACGGCCCCCAACTATTCCAACCCATTTTACTCCGTCACTATTTGTATGTTAGCTGTATCATGTCTCCTTGTTCGTATATCATGTATATGTATGATTTGAACAATAAACTTGATTGATTGATTGATGTAAGGATTATACTGATTTTGAATGGACGCGCATTTATCAGTTATGCGACAATCGTGGGGAAAACAAACAATCGGTCGAACCAGGCCGAAGTGCAATTAACAGTCACATGTAATCATCTAAATGAAACAGAAATAAAATATGAATGCTCCCTAGAGTATTACAACAAGAATCAAAGTATATATGATGTTCGCAAAGTCAACTTATTTATGAAACAGGGTGCCGTATGGCTGTCAATGAAATATACTTCTTCCTGTTGCTCGTTTCGTTCAACGATTTCGACTGTCTACGAAAAATGCTTGGAATCTGAAAGATGTTCGTTGAGTTAGATTTCAATAAGTAGTTTAAACGATAAACTGGCATAATCGTTCTTGCTTTCCCGAAAGAATTTAAAAAAAAATCTGCTTTTCTGTTGTTTGGTAAAGAGCCTGATTTTTTGGAATCCTGGTTAAATCTACCGACGACATTTACGTGGATACATGTTTTTTGAATGGATAAATTTAGTTTTCCTTTCAGGGTTTATTATGTAACAATTACCTTACGACGACATGATTCTTATCTGAAACTTTAATCCATTTTGAAATAATTGATCTATAATCCAATCTTCTTTGGTTTAAAAAAAAAAAGTATATATATATTTTTTTTTCTGTCAATAGGAAAGGCGTAATTTTGTCTGACCCTCTTGTTTATATGAAGCACTATACTACGTTTTGATTGGCTGATATGACCTATTGATCAAAATCGGCAGAAAGGTCAATTGAAGAGTTAGACAGTATAAAATCGGTATTTTCATTGGTCGTAACCATGAAATATCAAACCATAACCCACCATTATTTCTCGATAAACTACCGAAAAGCATGACATAAATGTGGAATATTACAACAGTCTGCATTTCTGCGTGATCGGATCATGTCGAGTTGCGTGTGTAGAGAGATGCGTATCGGTTGAGACCGAAGGTCGAAACCGATGCGCATCTCTTTACACGCGCAATGAGACATGATCCGACCTCGCAGAAATGCAGACTGTTGTAATATTCCTTTTGTTACATACTTCACCACTATAACTGTAAAAAAAAAAAAAAAAAAAATCTTAAAATCAATACGAATAACCAAAAAAATCTGAGAACTACATTTTATTGTAGACATATTATTATATACATGTACAATATTTATGAATGACAGATGAATAAACATAAATAACGGTCACTCGTCACAACTCGGCCGATTCCGTACTTACATCTAACCTCGTCCGTATAAAGGAGGCTTCCATTTTGAACTACCAATCACATGATCTTAAACATGGCGGCGCCCCTGTAGATCACTCAGCAACTACATGAACAACCACGGTGAAGTTATTCACGTCTATCGATCTGTCGATGAAAGCTCCCAACGGAATTAATAAACCACGCTAAAAATTGAATGTACAAAGTGTTTGCCGACTGAAATATTCTTAGAAAGATAACGATAGAAAGTTTACTCATGCTTTCTTTTTTAAGAGGAGCCTTACAATTTCAATAACGGTAAAGCGGTGTGCTTCCGGAGATGTGCGAAATGTACCGTGTAGATGCATATCAAGCGACGTGATACAGCCGAGGGATTTGATCACCGGATCACCCTAGGTATGCCGAATGAAATAACGGTAAGTCTGCATAGATCAGGATGCATTTAAAAATAGCGTTTGCTGTTCGAGCCGCTACAAGAAAATGAAGAACAACAGTGGCTTAAAAACTTTTTCCTAAACAATGAAAAGGTAGTCAGTGGTTATTATTCACTGTCATTGTCACGAACAGTTCATTTATTTCCGTTTCAATGCAGGATTCGGTTCAAATCTTGTGATTATTAATCGCGATGCTGAAATCACGAGTGTACTGTACAGTAGCATGAGTAAAAATACACTTTCGAAACAACACATGTTTATGTAATAGGCATTGATCAATATCGGACAAAATCAAGTTCTCCATAAAAACGATTTTTGAAAAAAAAAAAAAAAAAAAATGACAAACAACAGTCGAAGCATCTATAAATACACTGATAAATGGAGTTTTCGTGCTTTGTCATGCTAGCCGTGAACGTTTTTACGCAAGTACCCATGGCTGCTGCAGGAAATTTCGTTTTGTCGTCCACCCGCTCAAAGTTTTGTACTTTCATCTATGTAAACATTTAACTCATCTCCTGATACTTACCATACAATATAACAATACCTTTCTCAAAAATTCATTTGTCATATTCCTATATAATATTTGCTGTACTCTATTAATTTTGTCGGGAGATATTGAGACCAATCCCGGTCCGATATCCGATACGTCCAACACCACTGCTAGTTGTATTTCTATTGCTCATCTTAACATACGTAGTATACGTAATAAGATAGAATTCATATCTGACTTTATGTCCGACTTCGATATATTGTGTTTCTCTGAAAGTCACTTAGATCGCACAATTTTAGATGCAGACTTGACTTTTGATACCCATGAAAGCAGCATATACAGACAGGATATGACATCACACTCGGGTGGGCTCATTGCATATGTCTCAAATTCCCTTTTTTCTAAACGAAGATATGACTTGGAGCACAATTTAGTTCATTCAATGTGGATTGAAGTCAAATATCGGTCAACATCCTTTCTCCTTTGTACTGTTTATCGTTCTCCTAACACAACTGTTGCATTTTGGGACTATTTCAATATTTCCTTAGAAAAAGCTCTTGAGTCTAATAAACGAATAGTTATTGTAGGAGACCTAAACCAAGACTTGCTCGATCCGACTGAATTCCATCTTAGAAATGTTATATCTATGAACAATCTCACGAATGTCATCACAAAGCCTACTCGTGTCACAACACACTCATCAACACTACTTGACCCTATTCTTGTCTCCAATTTTATCAACGTTACTCATGCTGACACCTTAGACATTGAAAGTATCATTAGTGACCATAAAGCTACTCTTGTTTTATTTAGGTTTGACAGTACCCCTTTAACATGCTTGAAAAGAAAGGTCTGGTTTTATAACCGAGCTGATTTTATTGAACTTAACCAAATGATAAACGTAAAAAATTGGAACCCATTGTTGTCTTCTGATATAAACGAAGCATGTGAATATTTTACTTCTACCCTATTAGAAATGATGTCAGTATGTATACCATCAAAAGAAGTCGCCATCAGACCCAATGACAGACCGTGGTATGACTCTGAAATAAGGCGACTTAGTAGACAATGCGACAGACTTAAGAAACTCATGACGAAACGTGGACAAACTTCGGATTGGCTTAGATATAAAAACATAAGAAATAAAGTAAATAATTTGAAAAAACATGCCAAACAAAGATACTTTAGTAATCTTGATGAAACAATTTCAAACTCCCGCATCAGTGACCCCAAAAAATATTGGAAATATCTCCGCAGTCTAGTCAACATGAACAAGAAATCTGACCTTATTCCAATTCTTAAATCTAACAGTAATAACGTCGAAATATTTCATTATACAGACTTGGAGAAGGCAGAATGTTTAAACGAATATTTCTCATCTATTTCTAATGTAGATGAGTCTAACGCTTGTTTGCCACCTTTTCATCCTAAGACTTGTAATATTCTGAATATAACTGACATCACTAGACAACAAATAGAAGACATAATCAGCACTTTAGAAGTAAACAAAGCAGCAGGCCCTGATTTAATTAGTCACAAATTACTAAAAAATATTAAACAGAGCATATCCAAACCCTTACAAATATTATTTAATAAGTCGTTACAAGATCAAACTTTCCCTCAAAAATGGAAACATTCACTAGTTAATCCACTTTTCAAAAAGGGAGATAAATCTTTAGCGTGCAATTATCGACCAATATCTCTTTTAAGTTGTGTCGGTAAACTGATGGAAAGGTGTGTATATAAACATCTGTACAACCACCTACACTCAAATCATTTACTCTACGAAAAGCAGTCTGGTTTCTTGCGAGGACATTCAACAGTCCATCAACTGATTGAAATATACCACCAAATCGTTTCTTCTTTTGATGCAAAACAAAATCTGTGTATGGTATTTTGTGACATATCGAAGGCATTTGATAGAGTCTGGCATAGAGGTCTTATTTTTAAACTTCGTCAACTTGGCATCGATGGTCCCCTTCTTCAATGGTTTAAAAATTATTTGTCCAATCGCCAACAATCTGTTATTATTAGAACTTCCAGATCTAAAACAACATCAATAAATGCAGGCGTTCCTCAAGGATCGGTTCTCGGGCCATTACTTTTCCTCGTCTACGTGAATGATATTTCAGACAATCTTTTAAGTATATCTCGTCTGTTTGCAGATGACACCTCACTAGCTTGTACTGCCACTCAAATTGAAGATATTGAAGGTATTTTAAATCATGACCTGCTTATTATATCCCAATGGGCAAAACAATGGCTGGTATCATTTAATCCCACAAAAACAGTAGCTATGCACTTCACAAATACTAATGTTCCGCCACCAGATTTATTATTTAACAATGTTCCGATTCAGTTTGTTACGAATCATAAGCACCTTGGACTAACTCTAAGTAGTAATGGTAAGTGGCGTGAACATATTAATAATATAACCCAGTCTTTAAACAAGATCCTGGGAATTATGAGATCTTTAAAATTTAGGCTAAAGAGAGATTCTCTCAACCAAATATATATATCTTTTTTTGCGACCACTTCTCGAATACTCCTCAGTAGTCTGGGATAACTGTACTATGTCGGAAAAGGATCGGTTGGAAAAAATTCAAATTGAGGCCGCAAGAATAGTAACCGGTATTACAAGATCAGCTTCTACTCTTGACTTATACAAAGAAATCGGTTGGTTAACATTAGATAATAGGCGTAAATATCAGAAACTTGTACTTATTTATAAAATAGTCAACGGTCAGACTCCGCAATACTTAAACGATATCTTTCCTTTAAATGTTAACGCAAGAACAAATTATTTACTCCGCAATGCTAACGATATCGGTTTAGTTGCTTGTCGAACCGAATTGATGACGAAGTCATTTATTCCATCTGCAGTTACTCTATGGAACGAACTCTCCGACGATATTAAATCCTTGCAATCTTTGTCGCAATTTAAATCTCGTATCCTACAGACTTTTCATGTTTCTGATGTTCCTAAGCACTATTTCGTCGGTAAACGCCATCTCTCTGTTGTACATACAAGAATTCGTAACAGGTGCAGCAATCTGAACTTTGACCTTTTCTCGAATTATATATCTCAAAATGCAAGCTGTAGGTGCGGTTACGATCAAGAAGATGCTGAACATTATTTCTTCAGATGTACACAATACGCAATACAGAGAAATAATCTCTTTCAAACTTTACGTCGATTTCATCCATTAAATATCAACATTCTATTGTATGGATCTGATAATCTCAGTTTCGAAGACAACTCATTGATATTTAGGACTGTACAAACTTATATAAAAGATACAGGACGATTCAAGTAATCCTGAAGCAGCAATTGATAATTTATTTGACCAATTCGCCACTGACTTACGATTAATCTACAGTAATCATTTAGTTATAATCTAAAATCTGAGTGGTTTTTTTTTTTTCCCTTCGTTTTCTTTTATATAAAAATGTCCTATTTTCTTTTCCAACTCGATTTATCAATTTATCAATTGCCATTACGATGTTAGTGCGTAACTGGAACAAAATTGTCGTCAAAAATCAAATGAAAACTTAATGCATATTAAAAAGCCAAAAGCAAAAACGGGCGACTCTAAAAAAAAAAAAAAAAAAAGTAATTTCATAAAGGGAATGACCGAATCTAAGTTGAGAGAACTTGTGGTCAGACCCTTTTGCCTTGTCCTTTGATTGTGTATATTGTTCTATGTTGTAAATTATATTCTTGTAAAATACTTGGCAATAAAATATGTTTAAACTAAACGTTATTACACAGAAGTAGTCCGTGTACACGGTTATGCTGTACACACGGTAAATTCCGTCGAGTTGTATTGTAAAGTTAGATAACGCCCGTATTTTACTCGGATAATTTATAGGTATATGATAAACTTGATTATCCTCCGACTACATTAAAACAACTGACATGAACTTTTATTTGACTTTTCAGGATGTCGTGACGTAAACATATGGATAGGAGACGGGAGTGTAGATTGTAAATACCTGTACACACCGAGCTTTTGGGGACTGCATAATTTACAGAGCTACTATTGCACATCATATCCACTAACAAACTGCTGTGTTACGTGCACAAAGCTTGGCTATGTGAAAGGAAAGCAATCTAGCCAATCAAACACAGTACAGAGCACTGCTAAACCTAAGGTAAAAACAACTATGCCGACGACAACAAATCCAGTGATGAAGAAACTCGTACCGCTTGGAGAACAGCCTCCTGGTACGTATTGACCATCCTGCCACTAACTTAAGCATGACATAGTTAGTCTGGATTACCTGACCCCACCACTACGATATCGGGTCAGGCAAAGCGCAATAATGCCGGCCTCTATGGCGTCCTCAAACGTAGCCCTTCATGCTTTCCTGTTTTTCCCAATTTCATGTGATCCAGTTTGATCAGTGAATAAAATGAAATCAATTTTGTACAAAATCATCCTCGTTAACCCAGTTCCGATGTATTCCGTAAACTACATTCATCGCCCCTGGGTTATCTCGCGTATGTTTTCTCGTTCTCATGAATTATTCATGAGGCATTTTGATTGGTAATCTCAGTTTTTCAGTGAGAAAATTTAATCTATTTTTGTCAACAACATGCCATCATTTCTATTTTTACCTCGTCTACAACCAATCAAATCGATGAATGTAGTTTATGGAACTGGGTCAACCAGGATGACGTCATCCCTGCTACATACCCCTAAGGACTGCAGCAGCACGCTGTATTTCTGAATATTTGCCTTCATATACAAGGATTTATAATGTCTGCCCTGGATTGTAGTAAGGCAAATGCGACGGAAGGAAGGCCCACCGGCGGCCGCCATATTCGTTTATAATGATGTGGGTTTTACCCGGTTTATTGATATTAACGGAAGAAATGTGATTTTCCTCCACTACAAGAGAGTATCGTTATGTTATCGACAAATTCGATTGGCTACTGGGTGTAATTCGCAATCTTATGAATATTCATAGAAACGACGGTTTCACAATTGAATGTCCCAGGAATAATGAATGGTAATGCTTCACACCTGGGTTAACGAGGGTGGTACAAAATATACATTACCGAATCTAAAACATACTGAACATTGGGATATGGTTTAAATATAAATTTGACAATGAATCATTTTAAAAGTAGTCCTGTTTTCGGACGTTATACAGGTTCATTGACATTTCGGATACTTAAAGTATGTCTGATATGTAGTTTTTCTCGCCAAATAAGAACGACAGTTAAAAAAAAAACTAACTGCCATTACTTTATTGCAACCGATCTGTTTTGAATTTAGCCTATGATCCGATTTGATCAAGTGAAATAATCCGTTACCGCTACATGTACCAATGGGGACCGCCATTATTGCGCTTTACTCTTGAAGTACGGCGGTTTACCAGACAATACATAGTCTTATCTTGGGTTTATCCTGCACGTTATGTGCGCATAAGCAATAAAATCCAGGTTCAGCACTAGAAGACATAATTTGAACATGCTAAATACGAGTGTCATTAATGATGATTATTAAAGTGTCATTTATGATGATTAGATTGTAATTTAAAATAAATTTGAGCCATACTCTGGGAAAAGGGGGCTTAATGCATTTGCAAACAGTATCGACTCAGATCAGCCTTCGCAGTCCGCGCAGGCTGACCTGGGCCGAAACCTTTTGCTTTTGGTCAATATTCTGCATGCCAAAGGACCATTGTTCCTCATTATTCAGTAGATTGTTATACAAAACAGATGTTTGGGATGCATAAAACTGTGATGACTGCTTGGTATCATGCATCACGGAGATGCATTAAGCCCCCTTTTGTCGGAGCGTGGCTCAAATGTTCTGACAGTGCCTGAGGAAAAATTATTTCAGGTGAATGTGCGTTCTTGTTGACTCGTTTATCATTTCTGAAAGGGGACGACAACATTTTCTTCTTTTCTCACAACGTCTTTCACAAGGTCTTTAAAACCCAGGATTGTGTGGTTAAAGGGTAACTCTACTTTTTTTTATTGGATTTTAACGCCATTTCAGCAGCTTAGGTCATATCACGGCGCTAAGTATACCTATGCATGTGTTTCCTGGCTTTCTCACACCAGCACTGACGCAACTTTCTTTCCAAGTCTCTGAAGACTTTTCTCACATGCATCAGAAGTGGGAGGCAAAAGACCGCCGAAAAGGAGTTTGCCTAAAACGGGTACTGAACCCGCAACCACCATGCCACGTGTAAGATACGCTAACCACTGAGCTACCTGATCGGGCTGGTAAATCTACATTGCGACCATGGCATGAAATTTTATTTCACTTTTCAGGATGCCGTGATGAACACGTATGGATAGCAGGCGGGAGTGTAGAATGTAAATACCTGTTCACACCTAGCTTTTGGGGGCTTCATACAAAACCAAAGTACTACTGTACAAAATATCCACTAACAAAATGTTGTTTCACGTGCACAGAGCTTGGCTATATGACCGGAAAGAAATCTAGCCAATCAAACACAGTACAGAGCACTGCTAAAGCCACAGTAGAAACAACTATGGCGACGACAACAAATCCAGGGATGGAGAAACTCGTACCCGTTGAAATCCAACCTCCTGGTGCTGACACATACGTGGTGACCGTCCACCCGCTGACTCAGCCATGACGTAATTGTACACAAGACGGATTGTATTATTCCTTTACCAAAATATCCGGTCTTTTAACGACTCTTGAGAAGAATGCTTTTAAAACATTGTGGGAAAAGGAGAAAATGCTAATCACCAGCATTTTCTCTTTTTCACACAAAGTTTTTTTTTTACGCTTCCGAGGACAGATCCAGTCATTTAGCGACATTTAAGTTGTAAATGTTTTCAATCTGGATCAGTCTTATTTATTTTGTCGTTCATATCAAGCAAAAACATGCCAAAGCTTCGTGTTCTATGAACCGTGTAACTTGTAAATAAATGGGATGGATATTTCCAAACGGGAATAAAGCTCAAATTGTTAGTTCATATACAAAGTGACAATGTAAGCATTGAAATATCTTTCCCTACAAAAAACTTGGCTTCATGAAAAGAAAGAAATGTAGTCAGCCCAGAACAGCACAGAATGCTCCAAATGCCACGGTCAGCAAGTATGCCAAGAAATTCACAGCCAGTGATCAAGACACTCGTATCCCGAGAAGTGAACATGGCAAAAGATACCACCCACGTGCCTTTCTGGATAATAGTTATAATGCCTTTCACAGTGGCATGGATCTTAAAGTGATACGTACCCTCTGAAAGAAAATAATTACATAAAACTATGTCCCCAATAATTTTAAGCATTTTCATTGTGGGTTTTATAGGTAAGAAGCTAACAGAACATCAACAGGAAAGATCTTTAAAAGAAAAGATAGACGGCGTAAGAGATACTGGATTATGAATATTGAAACTTTTTTTGTAGTTCTGTATGTAGAGAAACAATGAAAAGTAACCTCGCCCGTATTTGCCTCTTTTTCCTCATTGTTTTATATATTATTAAAAAGTGAAACTTTCAATTATATATGAGCCGTGCTCTGGCAAATGGGGCTTAATGCTTCTCCGTGATTCCCTATACCAAGCAAAACATCAGTTACTTAAGGATCCATAGTAGCCACTTTTTTTAACAACTAACTTCATCATGAGGTGGAATGGTCCTTTAACATACAGAAAATTGACCAATAGCGAAAAGTTTCGGCCCAGGTCAGTCTGTGCGGTTTGCGCAGGCTGACCTGGGTCGATACTTTTCGCAGATGCATTAAGCCCCCTTTTCACAGAGCACGGCTCATATATTTTAAAAATTTAGATTTAAATCCAAACTATCGTTTGAAAAGAAGCAATCGCCGCTAAAAATGATATGTCTAAAAGTACATTTAGAAATACAGAATATCTCATAAGATATTTGGAAGGAGAGGACTAAGATCAGACTGTCTGAAAGTTTGCCAAGACAATTTCTTGACCTTAGTTTTATATTGGTTAGTCCTTTACCAAAGTTTAAAAGAAACAGTTTAAAAAACAGAAAGCGAGACGCCTACAGTGAAAAAAGTCACAGGGTAAAATGTATTAGGTTGCAGTCATATAACTTTATTATTTCATACTCGGTTGAGTTGAGCACGAAAAATATTTTAATGACACTAGTCCTTGGGTTTGCTTTTCTTTTTCCTTTTTAAATGTGACGCTAAATTCAAAGACAGTCCATATCAATGGCTGAGACGTTTCGTCTTAGCAAAAAAGGTGGCCAGCTTTTGGAATTTAAGTTTGAGCACGAAAAGCGTGAGTCATGCTCTGGCAAAAAGGGGCTTAATGCATCTCCGTGATGCAATATACCAATGAAGCCATCACATAATTATAGATCCACAGTGGCCACTTTTTAACAACAGGCTTATTCATTAGGTAGATTGGTCCTTGGACATACAGAAAATTGACCAATAGCGAAAAGTTTCGGCTCAGGTCAGCCTGCGCGGATTGCGCAGGCTGACTTGAGTCGATACTTTTCGCAGATGTATTAAGTACCCTTTCCACAGAGCATGGCTCACGTAATACTGACATTAGTCACTGGTCTGTATTTTCTTTTTACCAGTTCAGATCAAGGCTCGGTTTCACGAAAAAACATGTCTTTTATATTACTCAAATCTGCTAACGGTCCCAGTTTCTGACTTTAGTTGAGTTTGTTATTTGAGACACATTTCAGCAACATTAACAGACTGTAAATGACGTTCTCAAATCCTGAGCTGACACTACGTTTCAGACTCAACTAAGCGAAGTAAATGATCTTAAGTCAATTAACCGACTAAAGTCCATTATTTTGCCGAGGCCGAAACGCTGTGTCAACCCAGGATTTGAGAACGTTACATAAGTCTTTTAATGTTTGCCAAATGCGTCTGGAATAACAAACTAAACTTTAGTCGGAAAATAAGTCTGTTTGCAGACTGAGTAAAATAACTGACGTAAGATTTTTCGTGTAATTGGACCCTGATTCTGAATTCAAAGACTAGCCGTCCGATTAGCCGAGACGTTTCTTCTCGTCTAATCACATGACCAGACTTGGAATATAAAAATACAGGTATTACAATGATTAAAATAGTTGGTGAAGACAGCGGCAAAACATTAATTTGTGGAGTATGTGGCAAATAAACTGATACACTTCATCTGAGATAAAAGTAAAGAGGTTGGCAAGCCTTAAATAAAATTTTAAAGGAATCGTGCTCCAGCAAAAGGGGGTTTAATACATCTCTGCAGTGCATTATACCAAGCAAGTCATCACGTAACTATGGATCGATAGAATTCATTTTGTCTGACAACAGGCTAAATCCCGGGGTACAATGGCCCTTGGAAATGCAGAAAATTTACCAGCAGCAAAGAGTATAGCCCCCATGTCAGCCTACGCGGACTGCAAAGGCTGACATGGGTCAATACTTTTTGCAGATGCAGTAAGCCCACTTTTCACAGAACATGGCTTAAATTATTTTTCTCCAAAGTGACTTAAAAGAAAATACAACATTTACATAGGAGCGGCGTTCTGTCAAAAGGGGGACTTTATGGCATCTCCGTGGTACAATATACCAAGCAAGGCATCACACAATTTGGTATCTGTAAAATCTATTTAGTCTAACAGTTGACTGAATCTGGAGACAAAATGGTGAATTGTCTTTGAACATGCGTAAAATTTTAGGAATACCAAAAAGTTTCGACTTAGCTCAGCCTGCGCAGACTGCGCTGCGCAATCTGACATGGGTCGATACTTTTTTTGCAGACGCATTAAACATCCTTTTCTCAGAGTATGACGAGTATAATTCATACATAAATTATAAAGATAAATGCCTTTGTTGCACTATTAGGTTTGCCTTATTCCGTTTCAAGTCCGTAAATTAGCACTCCTGTACAGTATATCATATGTCGTCATAATACATGTATTTAATGTGAACAAAAATATAATTGATTCATGCTCTGGCAAAAGGGGGCTTAACGCATCTCCATGATCCATGACACTAAGAAAGTTATCACATAATTATGGATCCATAATAACCATTTTGTATAATAACCAACTGTATCATAAGGCAGACTTGTCCTTTGACATACAAAAAAAATGACCAATATCGAAAAGTTTCGGCCCAGGTTAGCTTGCGCGGACTGTGCAGGCTAACCTGGATCGATACGTTTCGCAGATGTATTAAGCCCCTTTTCACAGAGCATGGCTCATTTAAACCTTTTCTGATGTTGCTATCTTGTCAATGTTTGCATGTGTACATGGAAATGCAAGAAACAACAACGACCAACCATGAGCCGTGATTTGATAGATTTTCGTTTATTTATCGTCGCCATCGGTTGCCCATATGGACGACGCCCCCAGAAAGTTTTTAGCTGTTACGGGGGATAGTGCAAGATACGTGACGGAACCCATCCTGGGTTACGCCTGCTTCTTTAACGTACTTAGCGTATAGCACTGTCATATGGGACCAAGGTTTCACGCCTCATCCGAAAGACTGTCAGTAAGCTTAGATGGCCACCAGTACCAGGTTAGTTCTCTGAAGTGTCTTGCCCGAAGACACCCCCCGCGAAAACTCCAGTGCTTCCGGTGAGGCTCAAACCCGGGACATCAAGGTTACGAGTCCCTCATTTACCTGCGAGTCACCCAAAAGGGAGGAGAGACAGTCAAAAGAAACCAATTTCTCGTTTAAATGCCCTTTATAAAATAAATTTAATGTAAACTTATTAGGTAGTTGACTCTTAACCTACTAAATAAGTTAAATGCAACTTTCAATCCGATAGTAAAAACCCAATGATGGTATTCTCAAAGGGTTTTTTTTTTTTGAGAATTATCTCTTTATCGGGCAGTGTAGATCAAGATCAGATTGTACGTTCTGTGCAGTCTGAATCTTGATCTACACTGTCTGCAAATAGTCATCGAGTAGCGCTTAGCAGCTTAGGGTTTAACATCCATAGAGGCGTGCAAAGTAGGTTAATACAAACTGAAACTTCAAGTAAACCAATTTCTTTTCACTTCTGACAGTAGAACAAGCTGACTCACGTTGACTTGAAAGTTAATATATATATGAGCCATGTTCTGTGAAAAGGGGGCTAAATGCATCTTCCAAAAGTATCGACTCGAGTCAGCCTGTGCAGTCTGCGCAGGCTGACCTGGGTCTAAACTTTTCGCTATTGGTCAATTTTCTGTGTGTTCAAAGACCAGTCTACCTCATGATTAAGTCGGTTGTTAAAACCTGCTGGCTATTATGGATCCATAATTATGTGATGGCTTGCCTGGTATCATGCATCACAAAGATGCATTAAGCCCCTTTTTTGCCAGAGCATAGCCCATATATATGTGCAGTCAAATTTGTACATGCGACCACGTCTATTTAACGACTTTTCTGTTTTTTTTTTTTTCCCAAGTACACCGTGGCCCTGTTTTACTAACATTTACGTAAGTTTTTTTGTAAGTTTTCACTTACGCAAAAGTTAGAAATTCTTAAGTGCGTTTTACAAAGCTTGCGTAAGTATTTAAGTACACTTTTCTTAACTCTCCAGTTGGAGGTATATAAATCAGACACTCTGATTTCTCGCTAGGAATGAAACTTTATCTAAATCTTAAGATACAGAGCGTGAACTGGTTTGATAATAAATAAAAAATATCTTTATTTCAGTAGTGACATAGATGCATGTATGGAAATACTGCAAAGAAAGCCCGTTTTCCCGTCACTTACCTCGTCCTTCTCAAATCACTTTTCGTCCGGAGATTGTTCGCTCTTTTATTGTGACTTGTAAACACATAAGTCAAGAAGCTACCTTATAATGAATATATATTAATGAATTTTGTTTCAAGACAATAAATACTGTTGCAAATGTGACGGCAATTTTAGAAATATTAGAAACACAACTGACCCAATACACAGATAAATACGACACAGAAAATACAGGAAACGATACCATTAAAGATCAGTCTGAAAACTTACGCTTCAGTTACAAATTTATATTTTGATTTAGGTCCATCGGCCAGTTTCAAACAGACACTCAGTCTTTATCCCTTTACCACACAACCCCCAGTTTAACGACCCTGAGGTAGAGGTCTTGAAGACATCGCAGGATAAGTAGAAAAAGCTGGTAATCAACATTTTCTACTTTTTACACAATTTTTTCTACACTGGCAAAGAACGTCAGTTCATTTGTTCCACTTTCAGATTTGTAGACGCTTTCAATTTGAAAGAGCCTAAAATTTGTCAGTTGAAATATACCTATAGAGTCTACATTCAGGCCTGGTTGACGAACCACGTTTTTTATTTGTGCCTTATTACATTGCATGCAAAGAAAATAAAAACCGATGATCACCGAATTTAACCACTAAACTGCGCAATACACATTTTTTTTTTAAATCAAGGTAGCAAAAACCCGACTACTGTGAGCTTAACCGTTTCTTTCGAGGGAGTATCCTTAGGCAAGAATTTCAAAGCCCTTGCCTAGCACTGGTGAATTCCAGGACATACGTGTGTATATGACTGAAATAATGTTGAAGCGCTGTAAAACACCGATCAATCAATCAATCAATATATCCATCCATCCATCCATCCATCCATCCAAATGTGTTCTGTATATTACTAGCGATACATCTCCTGTAAATACGTAAAGATAATTCCAGAATACGAATGGCCATCTGCATCGCTAGTCCTTTCTTTAACCCTTATCCTGCTAAACAAGTGAAATTAAACTTTCAAACCGATAGTAAAAACCCAAACGTTGTTATTTCAAAGTCATTTTTGGGAGAAAATATATCCATATCGGTCAGTGAAGACCCAGATCAGACTGCACGTTCTGTGCAGTCTGATCTTGAGCTAGACTGTCTGCTAAAATGTCCTTGAGTCGCGCTTAGCAGCCTAAGGGTTAATCCAAGGCTCACTCGGTCTTGTCTAATTAGTGATGTAAAGCAATAGGGTACAGATGTAATGTTTAAAAATACTATTTGTTTTCTTATAAAATGATACAATTGTTGAATAGCAACATAAGCAGGGTCGTCCGAGGCTCGGTGCTCATATACATGTATTATTGGATTCCTTTTTTGATTGAGGGTTTCTGGGTTCGATCCTCAGTGGAGTCGCCGTTAACATGAATGTTTTTCGTTCACAAGGCATTGTTTGGCTCTGCCCTAGTGCTGGCGAAACACATGAAACACTCGCACGAGTGTGCCGTGACCTTCATGCAACAGTGAGAACATAGTTTTCACAAGCTGCAGAAATCGCCTTATTTAGCGTTAGATGTCATCCAGGATGATCTAATTCAACCGAATTCTGTACTTCGCCAATCCGTATTTTTATTCCAATTGTTTCTCGCTTAATCATTCTAACTAGTTCGAGCCCCTCTGAAATCGGCAACACTTACGTAAAAGTTAAAGCAGGTTTTTTTTTTGTTCGTAAAGTTACGCAAAAACTTACGCTCGAATCAGTTACGAACTTTTTTAGTAAAACACACTTACGCATTTTCTTTAGAGTTACGTAAAAACTTACGAAAGTTTTGTTCGTAAATGCTTTAGTAAAACGGGCCCCGGGTTACTTTCCTCTAATCTTCTGTTTTATTAGTCGATTTTTGTACTAAATGACCAACGGCCACCATTTTTTCTGTGAATTATGGGAGAAAAGACACGTTAAATATGTAAAACAAAGGCAGTCTTTTTTTTAGAAAAAATATTCGACATATGAGAAAAGAAAAACGAACAACGTTTTCCACAAATAATTCAACCCTTTCTTAAACAAGCCCTGGTTTTCACGTGTCTGCAGTACAAGTCTTTTGAAAACACTGTGGGAAAATGAGAAATTGCTCGTAACGAGCAATTTCTCCTTTTCCCACAGTGTTTTCTACCCGCTTTGAGACCTTTCTGCCATTTTCATCAAATTTAAAATTGTCATCTGCAAACTCTTTCAATTTGGACTAGTCCAAAATTTGTCGTTTGGGAAAGGGTTAATATCAATTGTTTTCATGAATATTGGCGAGTTCTGATTGGCTGAAATTTTTTTTTATAGCTCCATGAAAAAAAAAATCACGTTGTGCCGGAACTACTTTAGCTGTCAAACTAATGTAAACAAACATGTATACAATATTCCACATTTTTTTTTTAAAATTTTATACAGAGTCCCAAGTTTATTAGTTAGCTGTTTTTTTTTTTCCCTCTGAATATCATTTTATATATATATATAAAAATATATATATATATATATATATATTCAACAATAAAAGTTACGAGAGAAAAAATTCTCATCATAAATTCCCACTAAAATATTCACCATGCTTCTCTACTCAGAGTGAAGGTTACATATTGCGGGTCTTACACTCTGCCGTGTTAATTTACTTTCGTTTTATTGGTTGATTTTCAGGACACGTTAGTACTGGGGATCTGAAAACTGCTTCCATATTGTATTTTTGCGCCATACAAATATGAGTGGAAGGGGCTTTAGAAACTCCAAAGTTATATTTAAAAATAAAGAAAATGAATGCAGTTTGAATTATTTCCGTGGGTGTATGTTGTCTGTAATATTAAATTATAAGGAATGAAGAGATTTTTTTTTTTTTTTTTTTTATGGAGGTATAAAAAAAAAAAAAAAAAGAAAACCTAATCACACCTTTGTATGAAACCGCTTCGCGGTTTCATACAGTGTGATTAGGGTTTTTTTTTTTTCATACCTCCATGAAAAAAAAAATCTCTTCATTCCTTAAATAAATTATGTAATGTAAACACTAGCAATACATAAAATTTAGTTCTGTGAACCACTGGCTTCCTTTTAAAAGAAAAATCCTTATGGCAAAGCAAGAGCTGACTATTTCTTCCTTTAAACTAAATGTTAGGAACCATGCTCTGTGAAAAGGGGGTTTAATGCATCCGCAAAAAGTATACCTACCTATCCATGTTCTCACAGGCTGAGCTGGGTCTAAACTTTTTGGTATTTGTAAATTTTCTGCTTGCTCAAGGACCATTGTATCTCAAGGTTCTGCTGCTCGTCACACAAAATGGATCGTATGGATCCATGATTAACCCTTTCCCAAACAAGCCCTGGTTTTCACGTGTCTGCAGTACAAGTCTTTTGAAAACACTGTGGGAAAAGGAGAAATTGCTCGTAACGAGCAATTTCTCCTTTTCCCACAGTGTTTTCTACCCTTTTTGAGACCTTTCTGCCATTTTCATCAAATTTAAAATTGTCGTCTGCAAACCCTCTCAATATGGACCAGTCCAAAATTTGTCGTTTGGGAAAGGGTCATGTGATGACTTATTTGTTATAATGCAGCACGGAGATGCACTAAACTCCCTTTTGCCAGGGCGCCGCCCATTTATCATTTCTGACCGTTAATTAACGAAACCTGCAACTTGATCAAGAAGATGGTATGTACTTAATATGATATGCGACATCGTCAGCAGTTGACCTACTGACATATATCGTATCATATCCTACATTGGGAAATGGCACACATCGTTAAACGGTCAAAAAGTATTGACATACCGGGAGCAGATTTTAGATTTTTTCCCGGTTAATAAATAAGTCGTGCTCTGGCAAAAGAGAGTTTAATACATCTGTTAAGTGCATTGTGTCTAGCAAGACATCACATAATTCTGGACCAACACAATCCATTTTGTCTAACAACCGACTGACAAATGAGGTAGACTGGTCCTTTGACAAATAGAAAATTGGCCAATAGCAAAAGCTTTCGACCCATGATAGCCTACGCGAACTGCGTAGGCTGACCTGAATCGATACTTTTTGCAGATGGATTAATCCCCCCCTTTCTCACAGAGCATTACTCAAATTAAAATTTGCCAAGCCCCGTAGCTCAGTCGGTAGCGTATAGGACTTGAGAACAGGAGGTCGCTGGTTCGATTCCCGGCTTCCCAATTTCTTTCCCATGATTGATGATAGTCATTGCGACAGGATTCATTCCTCTCTCACCGCTGACCATTGTTTCGACGATGGTTATGTGGGAAAGCATCCAGTGACTTGGAAAGAATACTGTGCGGAGTACTGGTAAAAAGAAACTCCAGGAAAGCATGGATAGGTGCACTGGCCGCCGCGAAATACTGTTAAAACGGCGTTAAACACATTACAATCAACAATCAATCAAATTAAAATTTAGTTATTCGGCGCTGATTATTTCATAGACAGGACCAATCAGAGTTTATATTGACATTTTCATAAAATCTTTAAACACCTAGTTCTCGTTACTACGTATGTTACGACCCAATGATGTTAGATTCCGCCCCTTTTTATAGCACGGAGTTCTGATAGTACATTACTAGCCTAGTCACTGTTTCAAATGACACTGAGTCGTACTGATGTGTGTGACATAATCTTAAACGTCGGATATATATATGAGCCATGCTCTGTGAAAAGAGGACCCAATGCAACTGCGAACAGTATCGACCAGGTCAGCCTGCGCACTCCGCGCAGGCTGACCTGGGCCGAAACTTTTCGCTATCTGTCAATTTTCTGTATGCCAAAGGACCAGTCTACCTCATGATTCAGTCCGTTGTTAGACCAAATGGATTTTATGGATCCATGATCATGTGATGACTTGCTTGGTATCATGCATGACGAAGTTGCATGGCTCATATATTATATTTGTTCTCTCTGCAACTGGATTTAGTTAATAAGAGGTAAATGATAGGAAAGGAATTCATTTCAAGGTAAGCCATAGAGAAATACAGTTGGACAAGAAACATATTTTTGTATGTTTCTCTTGTACAGTTCGATGCATTTCTGAATAATTACTGTCAATAGTAACAAGAAGTAGATATCTACTGCTTTAATTCAAGACTTGTCTGTGTTTTTAAACTGTGCATTATGGGCTACTATCACCATCGAAAATTTCAACAAAAAATGTCACAAAGTACTCCCAAATGACGGGGTAAAGTCGGGCAGTGGGGTGCAGGGAGAAACCTACTCATCAGCACTGATTTGATTTACCCTTACTCTGCTGAATATATGAAATAAAACGTTTAAGTCAATTGAAAATGCCCAAATTTAACTATTTATTTCAAAAGTATTGTTTTTGGGAAAAATATGTCCTTATCGGACAGTGTAGATCCAACATCAGACTACAAGTTCTGTGCAGTCTGATCTTCGATCTACACTGTGTGCAAAAGGTCCTTGAGTCGCGCTCACCAGCCTAAAGGTTAAATTTACTGCATTCTATCAGATAAAACTGCAGAAAATTCTTCAATCTGATTTGAGCCGAGCTCCGGTAGCTCTGTCAGTAGTGTACAGGACTTGGGAACAGGAGCTCGCTGGTTCGATCCCCGGCATGTTAAATTTCTTTCCGAGGAATGATGATAGTCATTGCGACAGGATTCATTTCTCTCTCACCGCTGACCTTTGTTTCGACGATGGTTATGTGGGAAAGCAGCCAGTCGAAACGGACTACTGGTGAAAGAAACTCCAGGAAAGCATGAATAGATGCACTGGCTAGAACGTGCAGTCTGGTCTTAGATCTGCACCAGGCACGACCTGAAACTAAAAAAATGACCACTAGAAGTAGAACTCTGCCTGATAAAAATGTGATTTCTGGAGTTGGATGTGAAAAACTTAATATGAACGAGACAACGAGACAATGGGCTATAGACAATAATTTTTTTGACATATATTTAAGCACATATACTTATTCTGTAATTATTTATGTCTGAAGTAACATTTACATCTTAAAGATGTCATAACTGTATAGACTTATGTATGCAGAACTTTTCTATATATATGTATGTGATTCCTTTTTTATTGACTATTCACAAGTATAGTTCATAAATATCAATTTATGGGCAATTGCTTTTCTAATTCAACCGAGGACCTCGAAACTTGTCCCAAAAAGTCGTGCTTCTAATTCATTTCTCTATAGCTTTGCAGCTTAATCATGGTGTTGGAGTTTTTGTCTTTATTCACAAAAATTTGGTTCCTGCATAGTTTTGTATTTTTTGTCCTTATACTACCTAAATAAGGGAAAATGCCCTGGGTCCGTATTCACCAACCATTCTTCAGAACATTCTTAGTCTTATTCTTCAGATTTTTCCAAATTTGAAAGTAACACTCCTTCTGATTGGCTAAACCATATGGTTTAGCCAATCAGAAGTTGTGTTACTTTCAAACTTGGAAAATCTCGGAGAATAAGACAAAGAACGTTCTTAAGAATGGTTGGTGAATACGGACCTTGGTTTTATTTACGTGAATATTAGAACACCAGATAAATGGCATCTGACGGACAGTTATGGCCGATATTAAAGATTTCTTTGTATAGATATTGATTCATGAAAGAAGCAATGGAGAAATGGAAAGGGAAAGTTGCCTTGGTAACAGGTGCGTCTGCTGGAATCGGATTAGCTGTTGCGGAGAGACTTGTTAAACACGGACTTCGAGTGGTGGGCTGCGCAAGAAATATTGAACGCATTGAGGTACTGAGATTTACTTTTTCGGCTTTCTTGCTCTAAACTTGATGTTCGTCATGCTAAATCCAGATTTTCAACTAAAACAGCCGTTATTTCCTTTGTACTTATTTAATATTTAGCATCTTAAAGTTTTATCTATGATTCAGGTATCGACAGGTTTAGGTATCGCAGGATTTAAGACTCGAAAATTTAAGCTAATCGAGGTTTAACCCTTTGCCGCACAATGCCGTCTTCTAACAACCCTGGGAAATTTTCTCCTTTTCCCACAATGTTTTCTACCCTATCAAAGAAAAAGTGCATCATTTGAGCCACACCGAGATTGTCGTCTGCAAATGCTTTCTATTTGGACAAGGCTAAAATTTTGATGTTTGGTAAAGGTTTAAGCCATCCAGAAGTAAAGTTACTAAACGGTTTAGGTATCAACGGTTTGTTATCGGAAATTTAAGGTATTATGGGTTCAGGTGTCGAAGGCTTTACGTATCAAAAATTCAAAGTATCGAGAAAGGTTTATGTATCAAAGGGTTTAAGTACCAAAGAGTTTAGTTATCAATAGGTTAAGGTGTACAAGGCTTTAGGTAAAGAAAGGTTTCAGTACCGAGAGGAGTTTATATATCAGAAGGTTTAAGTATCGAAGAGTTAAGGTATCAAAGAATTAAGGTGTCGAAGGATTTAGGTATTAAGGAGTTTAAGTGTTCAAGGGTTAAAGAAAGTGCCGAAGTGTTTAGGGATCAAAGGATTTAAGTATCGAGGGTATCGAAGGGTCAAGTTGTGAAGGGTTTATGTATCAAATGGGTTGAAGAACCTTAGGGTTCATGTACGGAAGGGTTTAAGTGAAATATTAATGTTAAAGTATCAAAAGGTTTAAGTAACGAAGGGTTTAGGTGTCAAACGGTTTAAGTACCGAAGGTTTGGTACCAAAGGATTTAAGTGCCGAAGGTTTTAGAACCGAATGATTTAGGTACTAAAGGATAAAGGTTTCTAAGGGTTTTGGCATCAAAGGGTTTAAGTACCGCGGAGGGTTTAGGTATCGAAGGATTTAGTGAGCGAAAGATTAAGGTTTCGAAGAGTTAAGTAGCATAGGGTTTAGGTATCGAGGAATTTAAGTAGCGGAGGATTTAGGTATCTTAGGGTTAAGATATGGAAGGGTTTAAGTATCGAAGGGTTTTTGTTCGTAAGGATGTTGAACAAAATTAAATGCAAGGCTGACTTTAGTCTTCGGTCATAGCAAAAGAAGAGGTCGATATTCAAGATGTAAGTTTATTCTTTATACGACTACAATTTTTAGACTTTTCCAAATTTCAAACAATAAAAGAGGACAAATCAAAAGTGCTTCAAATGAAAGGAATAGTCCTAAAAGTCTAGAAAACATCGAGAGAAAAAGCAGTTTAGAAAACGGTGGTTTAAAGAAGGAATCTGCTCGTATGATATCCTAGCCTGGGTTCAGGCGGTAATAATTTTAATTACCCCGTATCATGCTCTCCCTAGAATCGTGGTCTGCTATCGATCTTTTGCAGCTATCTGTCTATCGTTTTCGTTATATTACCATTTTTGACGAAGTATTGTCATAGTGATAGAACAGAAAAAAAAAAAAAAAATGAACGGACTGGAACCCAGGCTAATGATATCTAGGCATAGCCATATTTTAGATTAAAATATTTTAATTTTGTTACAGGTACTGGCTAAATCTTGTCCTGGTTCACTGCACCCGATACAATGTGATGTGTCGAAGGAAGACCAAGTTGTGGCCATGTTTAATGAAATACAAACTTTATATGGAGGCGTGGATATACTGATAAACAACGCAGGTCTTGGACATAATGAACCATTACTGACGGGATCATCTGACCAATGGAAACATATGTTTGATGTAAGTATTAATACATAGAGGTCAGTCAGCTGCATTCATGAAATACATGTATATATAGGATCTGACATGAATTGGCATTTGATATAAAATTTTATTAAACGAGCTTAAAAAATATTATCAAGCGAGCCTTTGCGACCTTAATAGCTCTTTTGACGACAACTTTAATTAGACTCGTCTTATCACATAACTGTATATCAAGAATCATAGTTCATGATGTGTTAAAACTCAGGCGTACATGTGTATCGAAATTTATATGAAGCATATTCGCTCCTTTGACAGATGTGTATAGCACTGAGGAAAAAATAGTTCCAAAGAAACTTGCATTATTATAGACTCTGATGATTATGTTTTGTAAATAATTATCATACAAATTCGCAGCTTTGTCACGATCATAGATTTTGGCTGTCGGTTTCACAGAGAAGATCTGTTTTAGACATGGGGCGTATGATTACAGAGTTTTGACGAAATATGGCACTATTTCGATCTACACTATCCGATAAGGAGATATCTCTCCTCCTAAAAATTCATTTTAAATAGGAAAATTGGGTTTTTTTTACCATCGGCTTGAAAGTTTCATTTTTTTATTTAGCAGGATGAGGGTTAAAGCAAAATAATAGTTCATATTTTCTGTATTTACTTTATATCAAAGGTCAATGTACTAGGACTGATGGTTTGTTGCCGAGAAGCCGTGAAATCGATGATGAAACATGGCGCACATGAAGGACAAATAGTCCTGATTGGAAGGTAACATGGCCCTTATCTAATATTTACGATCAGTTTGCTGTAACAGTATTTTACACTGATTTCAACGATATTTCAATTATAACACTGTCGAAGGACACCTCAATGCGCCCAGCGCGCCTTGTATGTAACTTTGCTTCAAATTTCAATAGTTTTTTTTTTTTTCTTTTTAACGCTTAACTTTACAACATGTTCTTTTTATGATCCCGAAGAAGAGGTAAAGATAAAAAATAATGATTTTCATTTCGGAATATTCAATCAATTCCTCGGAGGAATTTTTGCCAAGTCATGGTTTCGAGCCAGCAGCGATTCCTTCGAAAGAGCCTTACTGGATAGACCTAACTGAAAAGATAAAACGGACATGTTAATCTTCACTATGAATTTTTTTCCTTACGGTTGCAGTATGTCCGGTCACAGAGTTTTAGATAGGCCGTCAACCCACGTATACTCCGCCACCAAGTTCGCGGTTCGAGCCATTGCACAGGGGCTTCGCCAGGAACTTAGGGCTAGGAAGTCGTCGATTCGAGTAACGGTAAGATCGTCTCTTTGGTATCTGATTTTTTTTCGGAGCCACAGGTTCAATTAAGGGCTTTTGCGGATGGCATAGATCAAGAACAGACTGCACAGAACGTGCATTCAGATCTTAGATCTATACCGTCCGCTTGTTTTGACATGGTTATTAGATAATAGTCTTTATGGGTTTTAGTGGATTGAATTTTTTAGCCGAAAGAGGTCGAGTTAATAATTTTGCTCTGAAACGATTGAGCAATAACTGTACATGCACGAATATTTATGCCCCTGCTTATGACAGCTTTTGAAAATTCTCCATAGAATTATGAGAAAGAAAGTCTTTTGAAAATCATGCAAAAGTTGACCTGGATACTTCATCACCCATTCTTTATTTCATTTTAAGTCTTATTCTAGGTTTAGAAAGTAATGCAACTTCTGATTGGTTAAACCATTTGGTTAAGCCAATCAGAAGTTGTGTTACTTTTGAATTCAGAAATTTCCTGAGAATAAGACTTGAGATTTTTTCTTTAGAAAGTTGGTGAATACAGATCCTGGTCTCAGATAGCCCCATTACCAAACGACAGTTTGTTTTCGGACCGTACGTTAAAAGAGTTCTCTGGAAAAAAATGTGGAAAAGAGTGACATGTCTCGTTACGTAGCGAGGATATGTTTCTTTTTACCCAGTCCGAGGACAAGTCCCGTTATTAGAGCTATAATTAGAATTTTAAATTGTCATCTGCAAATGATTTCAATATGAACCAGTCTAAAAAGCTGTCGTCTGTAAAAGATTCTAGTTTTAGATCCGAATCAGAGTCTTGTCGAAATTGTAAACTCTTCTCTTACACTGCTGAAAAAAGGGAGTTCATAGCAGATAGTGTAACAGCTAAGAAAATGCCATTTTAAATGTTTCTTTCGCTGAAAAAAAATGTTACCTAATCGGTGAGTTTAGATCCAAGATAGCTCTCTACGTTCTGCTCAGTCTTGATCTACGCTGTCCGCAACAACGCCTTGAATCGCGTTTACACGCCTAAAGGTTATAGGCTGAAAATGGGCTGCGGCAACAGGAATTTCTCTTCGATTCGCATTTCCTATTTCTAGTAGGTTTCTCTTCAGTGTTTCACATCGTGACGAAACCGTATAATGGAAGTAAATTAGTAACTTACAAGTTTTATTCACTTACCGAGGGAGGAAATTTTTGAAAAGTTGGTTATATCAATTATCAGAACAGGTAATTGTAATACTTGGGTTATGCTGTATGAAAAAGGGCCCTTATACATCTCCAATAAAGTTTCGACCCATGTCAGCCTGCGCAGTCCGCGCTGGCTGACATGGATCGAAACTTTTTGCTATTGGTCAATTTTCTAAATGTCCAAGCAGCATATATGTACTACCTTACGATTCATTCGGTTGTTAGATAAAATGGATTTCGGATCCATGATTATGTGATGACTTGCTTGTTATGATGCAATTAAGAGATGCATCAAGCCACCTTTCGCCAGAGCGCCACTCACTTATTTTTTTTTGCAGATATTGAGCCCCGGACTGGTAGATACAGAGTTCTACCACAGGCTTTACCACAAAGAACCTGACAGCTACAAGAAAGTGTACAGTGAACACGCGGTAATCTTTACTTTTTGCCAGACGATTTTATGTTGTTATGAAGAAGGGGGATTTTGAAAACATTATGGACAAATAAGCAAGAGTGTTTTTTTCCTTTTTCTACAACGGTTTCTGTCCTTCAAGAATAAGTAAAAAAGAAAAATAGATAATCAAAAAAATTAATCACATCATATGAGAAACAATGCATTTTCCGTTAAAAATGGCTTTTAAATATACAGTTAGTGGCCATAAACAATCAAATTCCGAATTCCCATTAACTTACATATATTTTCTAGTAGGCAAGAAAATTAATTACGCTGCCTCTGATTATTCGATCATAATGAAAGATGTTCTGGTAGAATTCGAGGCTACTGGAGCTGTGTACAGTAATATGCTTATTGTGTTCATCTCTTGACATCAAAGTTGTAGCTCTCTAAAACAGAGTGGTGTTATTTTTCTGATTACTTTTGGCGATTTCGCTATTGACATCAATGTAAGAAAAAACGTTTGTCGAAAATCTATGAGCCGTACTCTGTGAAAAGGGGGCTTAATGCATTTGCGAAAAGTATCGACCCAGGTTAGCCTGCGCAGTCCGCGCAGGCTGACCTGGACCGAAACTTTTCACTGTTGGTCAATTTTCGCTCTTGGTCGATTGTCGCTCTTGGTCAATTTTCTTTTTATCAAAGGACCATTCTACCTCATAGTTCAGTTTGTTGTTTAAAAAGTGGCTATTATGGATTCATAATTTTGTGATGTTTCGCTTGGTATCATGCATCACGGAGATGCAGTAAGCCCCGTTTTCATACAGCATGGCTCATATATCAATTTTTTTAACAGCTGTTTTATAAAATATTACATTGTATCGAGTTTGAAAATATATGTTTCACTGTAAAATACATTTTGCTCTGTTACCATATAAGTTTTATAACAATGTTTTATACTCTGACAGAGACAAATGCAATGAGCCGCGGTCTGGCAAAAGGGGGCTTAATGCATTTCGTGGTGCATTATACCAGGCAAGTCATCACGTGATTATGGATCCATAAAAACCATTTTGTCTAACAACCGACCGTATCATAAGGTGGACTGGTCCTTTTACATACAGAAAATTGACGAATAGCGAAAAGTTTCGGTCCAGGTCAGCTTGCGCGGACTGCGCAAGCTGACCTAGTTCGATACTTTTCGCAGATGCATTAAGACCCCTTTTCACAGAGCGCGGCTCAAATCATTTGAGCTATATTAGAATTGTTGTCAAATGTTTTCAGTTTGAACAAATCTGTCTATTGCTCGCGTGATAGTGTTAAGGTTATATTTTATTCCACTCTGTCATTGCAATATACTTGCGCCACAATAGCACTTTCCAGGACTTTTAGTCTTTTGCAATGAACTTTGAAGTATGTTTTAAATAAGTGGCTTGAGCATAGAATTTTGTTCAAGAGGCTCTGGGTCAGAGCATGATGATTGATTTTGACATTTTGTCATAAAAAAAAAAAAAAAAAAAAAAAAATTAAAGTGTCTTTCACAATTGTAGTCAGTGTAAATCAAGATCAGAGATCACAAAATGTGCAGTCTGATCGTGAATCTACACTGTCCTTTATGTTGAGACGTTCTGGCTAATAGCAGCCTTAAGACGACGATAATTTAGGTTCTGTTACCTGACCGGATTGTTTTAACCATTTACCACACAATCCCGCGTTTTAAGGGGATCTTGAAAGAAGAAGGTTTTTGAAAACATTGTGGGAAAAGGAGAAAATGCTGGTAACCAGCATTTTCTTCTTTTCCTACAATGTTTCCTACCCTCTAAAAGACAGGCATCATCATTTGAGCTATATTTACCGGGTAATTTGTCATCTGCAAATGCTTTCAATTTGGTCATGGCAAAAACGTTGTCGTGTCGTAAAAAGTTAAATTTTGGCGAAAATGATAGATTTTTTTTACCAATTTATGTATAAAATCGGGCGGCCCTCTGGGAAATTGGGATTTACTCCATCTTCGTAGCGCATTATACAATGCAAGTCGTTACATAATGGGAACCATTTTGAAAAAAAAAAAAAAAAAACCAGGTGAATAATGAGATATTTCTTTCACATCCAGGAAAATGATTAAAGGCCAAAATTTTCGATTCAGGTCAGCCGGCATAGACTGCGCCGGCTGACTGTCGTAGATACTTTTTGCAGGTATATTTAACCTGGCACAGAGCATGACGATATAAGCCATGCTCTGGCGGAAAGGGCTTTAATGTGTCTCCGTGATGCATTATACCAGGCAAATCATCACATAATTATGGATCCATAAAATCCATTTTGTCTAACAACCGGCTGATTTCTGAAGTAGAACGTCCTTGGACATACAGAGAATTGACCAAAAGCAAAAAGTTTCGACACAGGTCAGCCTGCGCGGACTGCGCAGGCTGACCTGTGTCGGTACTTTTTGCAGATGCATTAAAGCCCCTTTTTACCACCACCATCATCATCATCATCATTGTTATTATCATTATCATTATTATTATTATTACCACTACTACTACTACTACTACTACTACTCCTACTACATGTAAACTTTATCATTAGAACAATTTTTGATATTTATTGCAGCCCATTCAAACTGAAGAGGTCGTCGATGCCCTGCTTTTTGTCATGACTACACCAGTTCGTACTCAGGTACAGCCTAGCACTTTACTAGACAACAAAATTCAAAGTCCTGACAAAACTGAAAGCATTTGCAGACGACAAATCTGATGCGGCTCTGATGATGGGATCTCTCTCTATCTCTGTCTCAGTTTTGATTCTTTCTCTGGCTCTGTCTTTGTGCCTGTGTGTGTCTCTCTCTCCCTCTCTGTCTCTCTGTGTCTCTTTCTCTGTCTGTCTGTCTGTCTGTCTGTCTGCTTGCCTGTCCGTCTGTCTGTCTTTGTCTCTCTCTCTCTGTCTGTCTCTTTCTCTCTCTTATACGCTGTATCTCTATCATGCGAAAATCATGTAAGTTTTTTTTTATTTATTTTCATTTCTTTTTTTTACTAATAAATCTTCTTTATGGAGGAAATAAAGAATAGTTTTTCTCGTATAAAACCGTGATTAGTTTTGATATTGATATCGACATTCTTTTTCTGACTCTTTCAGCCTCAAATATATAAACACAACCTCTTTGGACCGCTTAACACTTTACCAAACCACAAGAATCTTAGACTGGTCCAAACTGAAAGCAATTGCAGACGACAAAATAAATGTAATGGAAAAATTGAAACTTGTTTTGGGATGGGTAGAAAACATTGTGGGAAAAGGAGAAAATGCTGGTCACCTGCATTTTCTCTTTTTCCCACAAGGTTTTCGAAAGGCTTCTTTCACAGGGTCGTTAAAAGTCGGGATTGTGTGGTAAAGGTTTAAAGTACTATTCACTGTAGCTCAGATAGGTTTTAATCTCTAAGGCACCATTAAAAGGGACGGTATTGATCTAGGATCTCTGTCTGCAAGTTATGTGCAGTCTGATCTTGGTCTATACCGCCTATACAAAAGCTATTGCTTTCGCCCACGGCACTGAAACGGTTAAAACATATTCCTCTAATTATAAAAGTTTATTTGTCTAACCTTCAGGTACATGATGTCTTGATGAATCCAACAGAAGCGAAACTATAGAAGGAAAGCTGAATGGTGCACGCTTAATCCTCATCCTGCTACATAAATAACATGAAATTTTCAAGCAGATGGTGCAAACCCGAACAATACTAGTTCAAATGCCTTTTAACAGAAGTCAAATGATAAAGTGTCATTTTCTTACCAGCAAAATTTCTTGACATGACAAGGGAAGTAATCAAGTTAAGACAGACAGTTTCATGTACGTTGCTAACTCCCGTCTCTGACTGGTCCGTTTTCAACATTATTTAACTTATATCACGGTGGCCAATGCTGGCCAGTGCACGTATCTATACTTTTCCGGTCTATCGTACGAAGTGATGGATTTAGAAACTCTAAGAATGAATGGATAGACACACTGGACGCGCGATATAACTGCAATGATGTTGAAAACGGCGTTAACTTCATATAAAAGTTACTTTTTTATCAAACACAATTTTAACCCTCAACTTGCTATATAACTAAAATAAAACTTTCAAGTCGATGGTAAAAACCCAAAAATTGCTATTTCAAGGTCATTTTTGGGGAAAAAAGTCTACTTGCGGAAAGTGTCATCCAAGATCAGACTGCACGTTCTCTGCAGTTTGATCTTGATCTACACTATCCGCAAAAGGCCATTTAGGTCCCATTAGCAGCCTTAGGCTTTATTTTGTTTCCGAACAATAATTCAAATGTGGTCAAATGAAGAGAGCTGACTTTAATAGGGTAGAAAACATTATCGGAAATGGAGAAAATGCTGATCGCAATGACTATCATTCGTCCTCGGACAGAAATCGGCTGTGCTGGGGATTCGAACCAGCGATCCCTGGTCTCAAGTCCTGTGCACTTCCGACTGCTCTCCAGTAAGATTGCCCAGATTGCTTAACTCATATCCTGCTAAATAAAAGAAATTAAACTTTCAATCCCATAGTGAAAAAACCCAAATTTTCCTATTTCTAAAGTATTTTTTGAGGAAAGATGTATCTTCATCGGACAGTGCAGATCCAAGATCAGACTGCACGTTCTGTGCAGTCTGATCTTGATCTACACTGTCCGCATCCTGCTAAATAAAAGAAATTAAACTTTCAATCCCATAGTTAAAAAAAGCCAAATTTTCCTATTTCTAGAGTATTTTTGGAGGAAAGATATATCTTCATCGGACAGTGTAGATCCAAGATCAGACTCCACCTTCTGTGCAGTCTGATCGTGATCTACACTGTCCGCATCCTGCTAAATAAAAGAAGTTAAACTTTCAATCCCATAGTAAAAAAAGCCAAATTTTCCTATTTTCTAGAGTATTTTGGAGGAAAGATATATCTTCATCGGACAGTGTGGAACTAAGATCAGACTGCACGTTCTGTGCAGTCTGATCTTGATCAACACTGTCCGCATCCTGCTAAATAAAAGAAATCAAATTTTCAATCCAATAGTAAAAACCCAAATTTTCCTATTTCTAGAGTAATTTTGAAGGAAAGATATCTCCTCATCGGACAGTGTAGATCCAAGACCAGACTGCACGTTCTGTGCAGTGTGATCTTGATCTACACTGTCCGCATCATGCTAAATAAAAGAAATTAAACTTTCAATCCCATGGTAAAAAAAAGCCAAATTTTCCTATTTCTAGAGTAATTTTGGAAGAAAGATATCTCCTCATCGGACAGTGTGGATCCAAGATCAGACTGCACGTTATGTGCAGTCTGATCTTGATCTACACTGTCCGCAAAAGGTCAGTGAGTCGCTCTTAGCAGCTTGAGGGTTAAAAAAAGGTAAGGTCACCAGTCTTAGTCTATGACAAAGAACAAAGTCTTTGTAAAGATACGAGTTATTGCTTGAAAATACAAAAATGTTATTTATGTTTACTGAAATAGGTCACAAAATAAATCACCAGAGAAAATGAAGTGATCCGTAAGTAATAACCAATACAGAAATAGCTTATCTACAGTTACCTGGCAAGTTATTTATGAGACAAGGTTATTTCATGGAATATAAAACATCAAAGTCAAAAGGATATTTTGGGATGTTTTACATATTTACCGAGGTCGATGGCCTATCATACAATAACAGACACGCAACTTAATCGTCATTTATTGTTTGAATTTTGGAAGTCTTGCCATATTAATGGACGTATTTCGATTCGACAATGGCAGAATAGATTTGAAAACACCGTAAGAGTGGAGAAATATATCAATGAGCATTTTCCTCTTCATTTGGCACAATATTTTATTATACATATGAGTTTTGTCTAACAAAAGACCGAATCGTGCGGTAAAACGATTCTTAGACATGAGAAAATTGACCAGAAACGAAAAAGATCCGACCCAGGTAAGCATGTGCGGACCGGGCAGCCTGACCTGAATCGATACTTTTTAAAGATGCATTAAATTGCACTTTTAGCAAAGCATAGTTCTTTTTTTTTCAATGCCAGTCAATGTAAAGGTCGGTTTTTTTTTTTGTAAGGGGGACATATTTATGCCTTGGCAGAGATGTAAATCAAATAAGTTGACAGAGAGATTGATTGATTGATTGATTGGTTGATTGAATGGTGTTTAACGCCGTTTTCAGCATCATTTCAGTTATATCGCGGCGGCCAGTGCACCCATCCATGTTTTCCTGGAGTTTCTTCTACCATCCGCACAATATTCTTTCCAAGCCACTGGCTGCTTTCCCACATAGTCATCGTCGAAACAATTGTCAGCAGTGAGAGAGGAATGAATACTGTCGCATTGAATATCATCAATCCTCGGAGAGAAATTGGCCGAGCCGGGGATCGAACCATTGCACCCTGTTCTCAAGCCATGTACGCTACCGACTGAGCTACCTGGGTTGACATCGAGATTCAGGACCCGCACTCACTAACCAATCTGAAATACATTCTCAGTCTTATTCGAGATTTAGAAAGTAAAAGTAACACAACCTCTCTTTGGCTAAACCAAATGAGTCATGCTCCGTGAAAAGGGGGCTTAATGCATCTGCGAAAAGTATCGACTCAGGTAAGCCTGCGCAGTCCGCGCAGGCTTACCTGGGCCGAAACTTTTCGCTATTGGCCAATTTTCTGTATGTCAAAGGACCAGTCTACCTCATGATCATATCAGTTGTTAGACAAGATGGACTTTTTGGAACCATGGTTACAGATGACTTGCTTGATAGCATGCATTACGGAGATTCATTAAGCCTCTTTTTGCCAGAGCACGGCTTATATGGTTTAGCTAATCAGAAGTTTAAATACTTTCAAATTTAGAAAATTTTTTGAGAGTAAGACTCAGATTCAGAATGGTTGGTGAATACAGACCAAGCAGGTTTTTTTTTTCGACGGCACCTAGCCGTCTGAGTGCTTTAGTACAAAAACTATCACTACCATGGTTGCATCGATTTTAGGATGATCTGCTTAAGGATAGAAACCACTATTTCCAGGTCTTTGAAGCCGTGAATACTGTAAATGTTCCCTTTTGCTTGTTTCTATATACGTATAGTGTTTATGCCGTTTCCAGCATTACTTCACTTATGTCGAGGAGGCCAGTGCACCAATCCATGCTTTCCTGGAGGTTCCTTCACCAGTTTTTTTTTCCCGCACAGTATTCCTCTAAAGCCACTTGTTGCTTTCTCACATAACCGTCGTAAAAAAAAATATTTAGAGGTGAGAGAGGAGTGAATCCTGTCGCTATAACTATGATCAATCCTCGGAAAGAATTTGAACCCGCTTGATTATCGAATCAGGGAACCCCACGGGTTTAAACCCTGTACGTTACCTACTGAACATCCTGGCTCGACATAGGGTCGTTAATTTGAGAAGAGAAGAGACAGATTCATCGCGATAAGCTCGGATAGATATCTAGACGAACGGAAATACATTATGACAATGGGTTATTGTTAGCATTTGAATACATTATTGTATATGATTGTATCTCATTTTTGGGCTGAAACTCTTCACCAAACAATCCCGTGTGTTAACGACCCTGCTGAAGAAGGCTTTTGAAAACATTGTGGGAAAAGGAGAAAATGCTGGTGGCCAGCATTTTCTTCTTTTCTCACAATGTTTTCTTCGATTTCAAAGGTAGAAATAATCTTCTGAGCTACATTGAATATGTCGACCGCTTTTAATTTGGTCAATTTTGGCGTAAAGCGTTAACCCTGTTCCTCTTCTCTGTGTATCCTGTAATCTTATGTCTTAATGTAAAGAAACTAGATCAGGATTAGCCTGCACGTCTTTGAAGTCTCATCTTAATCTACTCATTTGATACCCAATCACGTAGTTGTTTCACCCTTTACCGGAAGATAACATTTAACACTTATTCAAACTGAAGGCATCTGCAGACGACTTTTAAAAATGGACCAAAAAGCAAAATTTGTTTCAGAAGGGTAGAAAACATTGTGACAAAAGGAGAAAATGCTAAATACTAGCATTTTCTCCTATTCTCACAATGTTTATTTCCAGAATGCGTTTAACTCGGAATGATTTTGTAAAGGGTTAAGCATTGCTTTATCAGTTTGAAATCAAAAGATGATTTTAATCAAGCAGGGCCAGCAAAATACCTACTCAATTTATCCTCCGCTCGATTTTCATAGAGTTTGGTTACAAACACAACGGTTTAATTGCAATATAGACGATCCGTGTGGGAAAAAATCTGCATTGATTTGCCGTAAACTAAATGTTTTTGAATATCATTTCTGATCGTGGACAATAAAGCGACTGATTTGTACCCAGTATCGATTTAACTCTTTACCATATAATACAAGGTAGACTTTTCCAAACTGAATGGATTGGTAGACGACGATTTAAATGTGTGTCGATTTTTTTTTTTTGTTTCTGATCGGGTAGGAAACATGGGCTAAGCCAGGTAGCACAGTTGGTAGCATACAGGACTTGAAACTTCAGGGTCGCTGGATCGAATCCCCAGCTCGGCGACCTTCTAGCCGAGGACTGGAGTGATAATCATTGCTACAGGATTCATTCTCCTCCCTCGCGCCGCTAATTATTGTCCCGACAATGCTTGTGTGGGAAAGCAGCCAGTGGTTTGGAAAAAATATGTGCGAAGTACTTCAGGTAAAAGAATTCCAGCAAAGAACTGGCTGCCGCAATATCACTGACATGATTTGAAAACGGCGGTTAACACCACATACACACAGAAAACATGGTGGGAAAAGGAGAAAATGCTCGTTATAAGCATTTTCTTCTTTTTTCACCATGTTTTCAAAAGTTCATTTTTAAAAATATCGTTAAAACTGGTAATTGTGTGTTAAGAAATAATCGATATTCATTTTTTTCGGTCTTAGGATGAGGCATGGGTAATAATCTAGCGGAGTTCTGAAAAAAAGTATGTATGCTTGACTCAATAAATGTTTAACCCTTTTCCAAACAAGCCCTGGTTTTCACGTGTCTGTAGTACAAGTCTTTTGAAAACACTGTGGGAAAAGGAGAAATTGCTCGTAACGAGCAATTTCTCCTTTTCCCACAGTATTTTCTACCCTTTTTGAGACCTTCTGCCATTTTCATCAAATTTAGAATTGTCGTCTGCAAACTCTTTCAATTTGGACCTGTCCAAGATTTGTCGTTTGGGAAAGGGTTAAATAAAGTAATCTATATATTTGCTTTCCTTTTTACTTTTTCATCATTTGAATATTTGTTTTCATTTTTATTTCATTATTCTAACGTGTTTCGTAATTTCCCTGTAATTTATATTTTTGCTTATTTTTATCCCATTGACATGTGTTTATACTATTTTTTTTATCATTCATACGTGTTTTGTTAAGCTTCTTGTAGTTCATAATTCTGCTTATTTTCATGCAGTGAACATTTATTATACTCATTTTTATTTCATTATTCTATCGTGTTTTGTACAGGTCCTCCAAAACTAAGTGATTCCTTTATTAACTTATCAACGATATTTCGAAAAACAGCATCACTGAAAAAAATATTGCTCGGGTATGCTGAACTAATTAGTTCATATTTCTAAGGCACATTAGCTCTCAAAAGTAGATTTAATTCATACCATTTCAAAGTATGGATATTGCTGTGACACTGATAATGCGTCACATTAGTTCCAGTCGCTAGCTGAAAAATGTGTTGTGAAACTAGAAAAACGTTGACAACTTTTGCTCTAGACCAACAATCATAATTTAGGAGCTTTTTACCCTCTGCGTACGGGCAATGTCAGTTATATAGTAAACCTGGGGTAAGATCAAATATT
This sequence comes from Tridacna gigas, assembly GCA_945859785.2. Classification (NCBI taxonomy): domain Eukaryota; kingdom Metazoa; phylum Mollusca; class Bivalvia; order Cardiida; family Cardiidae; genus Tridacna; species Tridacna gigas. Next base: position 53,742,170 of record OX244038.2, read on the forward strand.
ATTTAATGAAATTTTAATGTAAATAAATTACAATTCCAAAAAACCTATCAAACTACAAACTACACGATTGCGTTATGCTTCGAGATCTGTAGGACTGGATGGCGTTAAGAGGCCGTTTGTAATAGACGATCATGAAACATTTACTGGTACTTGTACCCTTGTGACGTAACCTAGATAAGAGCGTGCCTTATTTGTACTTTAAGTTGTTAGTCCACGGCATTCTTCGTATTATTATCTGCTTCAACGTTGCTATCATTATCATTTCATGTAATCGTTATTCCTCTTCCTTCAGTGTATTTGTTTTGTCGCTGCCTTATTTTTTTATGACATTCTTCTTTATTAATTGGTTTGCCATCTTCCACTTTACCGATTTTAGTGATATAAGTCATTTTTAAAAAAAATTGGTGAGGATAACAAAATCTGAAAAGCTACCTTTAACAAAAACTTTCCTGCACACATAATGACACATATAGTGTAATGTTATAAGGTTATAAAAGCCAGTGAAATTAGAGAAAGATAATGATCCCAACAACACCTTGCCTGAAATGGTGCATATACTGTCCAAAGTCGTCCAACAACCATAATTTAGACGCTTTTACCGTCTGTGTATCGAAACGTCAGTTAGATAGTAAAATTGGGGTAAGAGCAAAATATCATCAAATGTTTAAAAAGCCAAGAAACTGACAATGCCGAAAAACTTTTCAAACTACATGAATGTCTTATGCTTCGAGATCTGTAGGACTCGATGGCGTAAGGAAGCCGTTTTTTGTACAAGATCATAAAACGTTTACAGATATTTATATTGTTGTGATGTATGTAATCTTATGAAGAGCGTGCTTTATTTGCACTTTGCGTGATTTGTCCATGCTATTTTTTGAATTATCATCTTCATCGATATTGCCATCATCATCATCATCATCATCTATTCATTTTCTTTTATGCATAATTATGTTCTGTCCCTGTCTGTGGTGTTTCTTTTTTTCACTCATTTTCTGCTAGCGACCGGAACTTAGACGGATTGCACTGTATGGCGCAGTTTAGTACTTTTAAATGGTATGAATTGAATTCATCAGCATATTGACCCCCGCATTGTTTATATTTGGCTGCCAGTGAGCCTTCATTGATATCTTGTCCATTAGAATATCATTATAACAGACATAGCTGCTCATCATTACCCACCCTCCTCTTTAAATGGTCTGATAAGACAAACGCAAAGTTTTTTTTTTTTTATTTGCGATCGTGGGTTTGTTTCTGTGGAGTTAAACCCCGTTTTTACTGTATCGGCACCAAATACATAAACTAAACGTCTTTTGTCCACTGGATTTCAGAAAGAGTTTTCATCTTACAGACTTAACTTAATCAGCAAGCAGTATAGATCTAAGACCAGACTGCACATTATGTGCAGTCGGATCTTCATCAATACCGTCCGCAAAAGCCCCTGTTTTCGCTAATGGCGCTTAACCTTTAGGCTGCTAAGCGCGACTCAACGACCTTTTTTGCGGACAGTGTAGATCAAGATCAGACTGCAAAGACTGCAAAGAACGTGCAGTCTGATCTTGGATCTACATTGTACGATAAGGAGATATTCTTCCCTCAAAAATACCTTTGAAAGTTCAAAATTATGGGTTTTACCATCGACTTGAAAGTCTCATTTTAACCAGTATTACAGCACGGCAGCCGGTCTGCCATGTTTGTATTCTTGGAGTTTCTTTAACCACTTACACAAACAGGACTCATTTTCAAGCCACCGACTGCTTTCCCATATCGCAAAATTGCACATTGAGAGAAAAGAATTTAATTCATTTTGCGATTATTTTAACCAATCCTAGGAAAGAGGTTTAAGCTAGCAGAATCTCGAAATGCACAGTCTCGATGAAGATAGGCTTCTTCTACAGAAAACAATAAGCTCAACCTAGGTCTTGGGTACCTATGTAAGCAAGGCAAAGGTTACTTTTTACCTCGGTAGTTTTTGAAGAAAAGGCCACGGTTTTGTGACGACCCTGTCGTCTACGCCATCGTCGTAAACATGCGAAAACTTTCTGATATATACGCCATAACTGCAACAACCTTCCGGAACGCTTTTTGAAATTCTTAATTCCAATACAAGTTATCAGATTAGCTGGAAAAAAAAAATCTGCCAATCAGATGACTAGCCTTGAAACCTGGAACAAAAATAATTAGCCCCATTTGTTATAGTACCCCAGGTCCTAAATTTTCAGCCTTTTGAATTGAAGCCGTGCCCAGGGGCACGGGGGCTTGGTTTTTGACAGTCTTCACTCACTACGATGTAACTTATCAGCTGATAAACTGTGGTTCTTGTTTGACGGAAAATGCTTGATTAATAACATTATACTATAGGACAAGACGTACGGTGGCACAAAAGTGACATGGAAGATATATTTTATACTACGTGCGCACGTAATAGTTATTACGTGCGCACGTATTAGTTAATACGTGCGCACGTATTAGCTACTGCGTGCGCACGTACTAGCTACTGCGTGCGCACGTAATAACTAATACGTGCGCACGTAATACTATTGCGTGCGCACGTATTAGCTAATACGTGCGCACGTATTAACTAATACGTGCGCACGTATTAACTAATACGTGCGCACGCAGTAGCTAATACGTGCGCACGTATTAACTAATACGTGCGCACGTATTAACTAATACGTGCGCACGTAATAATCGACCAATCAGTTTATAAGGAACAGAAGCCATATTGTTGCGAGGGAAGGGCAAAATTACATTGGTCCAACACAGCAACAGATGTGCATACATCTGACACCCAAGTAAAAAAATCAAGTAGAGCTATTATTTCTTAAATCGTTTAGGCATACTGCGATTATTTTAAGTATCTGTACCTTGGTACGGTACAGTAACTATTAATACTCTAGCCTACGGTCCATCGAATTACCCCAAACCACCCCAAAACACCCCAAACCACCCCAAAACACCCCAAACCACCTTTTATCATATAAAATTAATACTGTGGTGGGGTTGGGGGTGGAATGATTTGTGGGGTACGAAAGACTGATGAGCTATACAAGGAGTTTTGTCACCGAAAACTACCCAAAACACCTCAAGAAAACAAAAAAGGCGTTTAAAGTGATATCATTTTACAACGGTTTAAGATGCAGGAACAGTATAAATCAAATTGAAAATGGCATACACAATAATTAATTTTCCTTAAACTGAAATATCTATGGTTCAAAAGATGTAGTTTGAATGCCTAACACCGTGGACCCCAATCAGACTGTTACTTTAGTAGCAGTCTGATGATCTGGCTGCACAATGTTTGCATATATCTAACTTCCCTAAAACTTATATAAATTACGGTATCTGTTGCCATTCTGACTACATATAGTTTGGAGGCGCGAACGAACTTTTTCAGGCAGTCAGACATGACCAAACATTATGGACCCAGATCAGACTGCTCCTTCAAGGGGCAGTTGGATCTTCATGGGCGGATCCAGAGGGGGGGACCGGGGGTCCGGACCCCCCCCCCCCCCTGGAATTTTGGAAAAATGTGGTTATCCGAAATCAAAGTATCATATAATAAGAAGAGTGCGTTTGCGGTGGGACCCCCCCCCCCCCCCCCCCCGAGAAAGATATCTGGATCCGCGCATGATCTGGGTCCACAAAGTTTCCCTTTCTGACAGCATGACTACATATAGTTTGGAGGTATGAACGAACTTTTTCAGACAGTCAGACATTAGCAAACATAATGTACCCAGATTAGACTGCTCCTTTAAGGGGCAGTCGGATCTGGGTCCACAAAGTTTGCCATTCTGACAGCATGACTACATATAGTTTGGAGGCATGAACGAACTTTTTCAGACAGACAGACATGACCAAACATAATGTACCCAAGATTAGACTGCTCCTTCAAGGGGCAGTCGGATCTGGGTCCACAATGCTTGCCATTGTGACTACATATAGGTTGGAGGCATGAACGAACATTTTCAGACAATCAGACATGACCAAACATAATGTACCTAGATTAGACTGCTCCTTCAAGGGGCAGTCGGATCTGGTTCCACAATGTTTGCCATTCTGACTACATATAGGTTGGAGGCATGAACGAACTTTTTCAGACAGTCAGACATGACCAAACATAATGTACCCGGATCAGACTGCTCCTTCAAGGGGCAGTCGGATCTGGGTCCACAATGCTTGCCATTCTAACTACATATAGAGGCATGAACGAACTTTTTCAGACAGTCAGACATGACCAAACATAATGGACCCAGATCAGACTGCTCTTTCAAGGGGCAGTCGGATCCGGGTCCACAATGTTTGCCATTCTGATTACATATAGTTTGGAGGCATGAACGAACTTTTTCAGACAGTCAGACATTATGGTCCCAGATCTCAGTGGGGCCAAAAAGTCTCTAGCGCATGTAATGCATGTAGTCCTTTTATCCTTAGGCTAACGTGACAGGACGTAATATAGATATTTTTTGTTAAAAGTGATCCTTACCCAACAATTCAACCAACCCTTACTGTATTAATAATTTTATATCATATAAAAGGTGTTTCGGGGTGGTTTGGGATGTTTTGGGGTGGTTTGGGGTGTTTTGGGGTGGTTTGGGGTAATTCGATGGACCGTAGGCTAGAGTATTAATAGTTACTGTACCGTACCAAGGTACAGATACTTAAAATAATCGCAGTATGCCTAAACGATTTAAGAAGTAATAGCTCTACTTGATTTTTTACTTGGGTGTCAGATGTATGCACATCTGTTGCCGTGTTGGACCAATGTAATTTTGCCCTTCCCTCGCAACAATATGGCTTCTGTTCCTTATAAACTGATTGGTCGATTATTACGTGCGCACGTATTAGTTAATACGTGCGCACGTATTAGTTAATACGTGCGCACGTATTAGTTAATACGTGCGCACGTATTAGCTACTGCGTGCGCACGTAATACTATTGCGTGCGCACGTATTAGTTAATACGTGCGCACGTATTAGCTAATACGTGCGCACGCAATAGTATTACGTGCGCACGTATTAGTTATTACGTGCGCACGCAGTAGCTAGTACGTGCGCACGCAGTAGCTAATACGTGCGCACGTATTAACTAATATGTGCGCACGTAATAACTATTACGTGCGCACGTAGTATAAAATATATCTTCCATGTCACTTTTGTGCCACCGTACAAGACGTCATATTGTATTCCCAATATAAAATATTGGACGAATTTAATATTAGTCAAAACTATTTTAAATACATGTAGCATCACGCCGTTGTTACAAAGCTGTCATTCTAATTTCATCGACCAATAAGATATGTTCAATATGTTCACTGTGGTATTAAAATTTCTGTCTCACACTGGAAACAGAAAAAGTTGTCCGCCTGCAAAGTTTCGACCATCATAACTCGTTTAATAAATATTTATCCGTTTGTTCTATTCCATAGTTTATGTCAATACAATAAAATTAACGACCTTTTCCCTCCCAATTTAGAAATGTGTGAAAAATCCTGACAAATAATGGGGCCATGAACGATAGGTAATACAGTTTGACACATTGTCTTATATATAAGTTTAAAGAAAGCGAAGTTTGTGCTCGTGCCAAGAAATCGTTGATGTGTCCCCTCCCCTGAACTGAATAAATATTTATCTCCCAAATCTTCAATGTTGCTTTTTCCACTTCAACATATATGCTAATAAAAAAATGTTGTGATATATGTATAGTGCCAGCTCTTATTTTTAGCAAATATAATATCGGTCTTTGTATAATACAGTTAAATGTCATTCACACTAATCTTAATAATGTTACAATGCAGGACTCTCGCATATCAATAGTAAAGTAAAATATCCGTTCATTGTATTGAATTTTAAAGCAGTCCAAGCCAACAAATTAAATGTCTGTAAACTGATGGCATTCGCCTCTGAAACAACTGGAAACACCTTGGTAAAAGGAGTAAAAGCTGGTTACAAAGGTTTCTCTTTTTCCCAAAATGTTTTCAACGGTCTCTTTCAGCATTGTTGAAACGCAGGATTGTTATGTAAAGGGTTAAGGTTACAATTTAAATTAACGATTAAAATTAAAAAAAAAAAAAAAAAAAAAATGAAAGAAGATTATAAAATATTTCTTTCCATTTAAACTGGGTTTACATCTACATCAGTGGAAAACACAAATACGAATTATAAAAGGAGAAGATACAAAGTTAAACACAAGATCCAACAATTACTTAAAGGCCCAGTAGCGACCAAAAACACAATGCAGGAGTTAAATGCATTTAAATTTAAATCATACCATTTAAATATTGTGACGATGTGTGTTATTGTGTGATCAGTCCAGGTGTTAGACGCCGGCAGAAAAATGAATTTAAAAATCAGGCAAAAAGTAAACAAAAGATAGAGTGACCTTGCAGCATTTTACCTAGTTTTGAAATTAATTTCACTGCCAGCGACTAACACTTGGACCGACCGTACAATAACACATTATCAACTTCACAATAATTTACATACTTTTAAATGGTATGATTTTAATTAAAATGAATCTTAACACCCGTTTTGTTCACTTTTGGCAGCTATTGTTATTTTAAATAACACCATTTTCTAACCATTTTACTAAACGAGTCCCTGTTTTAACGACCCTGATAAGGCAAAGAGTTTTGATTAGAACAGTTAAATTTCTATGCTCACAGGGCGAAATGTAAGAACCAGCAGGATGATACCTACGTCACAAGAAACCACAAATATAAAGTGTACACGGAGTAAACAACTGATTGATTATAAGATACTACAATTGCATAATAACACCATTTTTAAACATTTTCCCAAACGATCCCGTATTTTAACGACCATGAGAAGGACGGTTATTTAAAAGGAGAGTAAAATATTTCGATTATCACAGAGCGGAATATGAGAACCAGGGTGATACCTACGTCATTGAAAACCACAAATCTGAAGTGTACAAGGAGAAAAAATAATGAACTGAACAAAAGATCCAACGATTGCACAATAATAGGGTTTCTTTTAACCCTATAGAACTTAATCCAGCAAGGCTTTTTGAAAGCGGAATAAAACATAAGTTTTCTAAAGCAAAACATAAGAACTGCGATGATACCTACGTCACTGAAAACCACAAACACGAAATGTACAAGAACAGAGCAAGTGACTGAACAAAAGATCAAAACGATTGCTCAATAACACAATTTCTTTTAACCGTTTACCAAACAGCCCAATGTTTTAGCGACCATGGGTAGGAAGGCTTTTTAAATAAAGGAAGTACGACAGTTCTTTTCTCACAGAGCGAAATATGACAACTGGGATGATACGGCACTGAAATCCGCAAACCTTGAATGGATATGGAGAAATTACCTAATTGAACAAGAGACTAAAGGATTACTTAATCTCACCAATTTTACGCCTTTTTCCTCACAATCGATTCCACGTTTTAACGATCTTGAGAAGTAAAGCTTTTTGAAAGAAGGGTAAAACATTTCTGTGTACAAAGAGCGAAACATGGGAAGTGGGTCGATACTACGTCACTGAAATACCACAACCATGAAATGTATGAGGAGAATTACAAAAAAAAAAAAGTATTGCTCTATAACACAATTTTTAACCTTTAAAGGAACAATCATGAGTTTAACGACCGTGAGAAAAGAAGAGTAAAACATTATTTCTATCATAGCATAGCGACACATGAGAGCTGGGGCGTTTTTTTTTTTTACGTCACTGGAACAACAAACACGAAATACACAAGAAGAGAACAAAAAGTTTAACAAAAGATCCTACGATCAATGAAACCATTTTTATAGTATGCGTACAAAATACATTAGATTTATAAATGAATGATGTAACTTGTCTGTTGATTTTAAACTATTATTTGCGAAAGGGGAGGGGGGGGGGCAGGCTCAGTTGTGAAGGCGTTGGATTTCCGACCACAAGCTGACACTATAGATTAAGGATCAGGCAGCATGTTCTGTACGATCTGGGTCCATATTTACCAACCCCTCATATGAACATTGTTAGTCTTGTTCTCAAAGTTATTCTAAATTTGAAAGTAACACAACTTCTGATTGGCTAAACCAAATGGTTTAGCCACTCAGAAGTTGTATTACTTTCAAATTCAGAAAATTCTGGAGAATAATACTAAGACCGTTCTTAAGAATCGTTGGTGAATACGGGCCCCGGTCTTGTTTACGCCGTCCACAAAAGCTCTTGCTTTCGTCTATGCCGCTAACATAATTTATAACGACTTAATAATTGTAATGTTAAAAAAAACTGGATGTGCTTGAAGACTCTACAAAATGACCGTCGATACAGCCCACGTGTAAACATCACGAGCAGTTTTCTGATTTTGTCTTAATGTTACGAAAAGTACTACGATGGATATTCTTTCTCTTCAGGGGAAAGATGTATAATGATTTCCCATTGATTGTCCACATATTGTTCAACTTAGTCAACATTTGATATTGAAAGTCTACACTACTGAATGAGATTAGAACGTCGTTTGACGATATCTCTTATTTGAATTGTGTCACAGCGTTCGATCTTAACATCATCCCCTCCCCTTTTTTTCTCTTCTTCTGAGTTTTTCTACATGCAGTGTAATCCTGCCTTTTAATTCCAACTGAATAAGTTCCTCACTAAAGCCGAGGCAGGAAGCTCAGTAACGTACGGGGCTTGAAACTCAAGGATCGATGGTTCGATTTCCAGCTCCGCTAAGTTCTTTCCGACGACTAGATTGTTGTTATGATTCATTTATACATTGTCACTGCACAATTTTCCACAATGTTTAGGCGAGAAAGCAGCCAGTGGCTTGGAAAGAATGTTGTTCATAGAACTGGAAAAAGAAACTTCGGGAGAGCGTGGAAAAACATGTGCAACAGCATTTCAAAAAAAAAAAAAAATAAATAAATAAAAAAACTGAACCAAAACACCACCAAATATTTCGGTGTTACTAATCATTTTAAATCACGGCACCCCTTCTAAGCCACATGCTCCTTCTTTCCCACCACTTTTGAATCGGATAATAAACGCAATTATACCCCACCCCCAGATGGACACATCTCTATTCTATTTTCAGCACTTTAAGGACGACGCTCAAATGACGGGATCTTCTTTTGAAACGGTAGAAACATAGTGGAAAAAAAAAAAAGAAAAATATTGGTTTCTAGCATTTTTTTTCAGTGTCTATAAAACATAGCGTTGTTTAGTAAAGGGTTTGGCTCTAACAATTAGGACCTTTTCATTTATTTGTTTTCTCTCATTGACTCGACATGCTGGAGAGTAAATATAAACAAAACAAATACCATCATCTTCTGTTCAAGTTTGATGATAAACAAAGTATTTAGTATCCCATAATTTAACTTTAAACAGATATTTTTAAATTATGTTACTTTATTAAAACCTTAATTCATCAACAAATCAATTAAAATGTGTGTGAGTGGCTTAATATTACTTCATTAAAATTCATGTATCACTGTTAGATATGACAGGGATAAATTACTTCAATATCATATAACAATTTAATGAATATCTTACATTTTCCAACGTTACAATCTATGCGTTCCCCCGCCCTTTGCAGGTAAAGTTCGAGCGTAGCCTATTTAACTTTTGGCCCCAGTCACGCATTCAGGCTTCACATTAGGGTTCAACACGGTTTCTAAAACCGAAGCACATCATCGTGATTGGCCACTGATCCAGAACCGCAGTCATCCTTGGTTATCTGAGAGTCTCCACAGACTGACAACAGAGAAGTCTACACTGTTTGAAGTTTGCATCGTAAAACGTGGTGCCTTGTGGGTATGACTTAAACCGAATCGTAACTGTAATCATGCTCATTGCAGCGGTACCGTAATGACCACCCTGGTGGTTCGTAGCTTTTCGAAGGCAATCGTGATATTATTTCAAATTCCACAACCGCATCTTCTTTACTTTCTGACATCATTAGGGCAAGTATCCCCTCTTCTTTTTAGGGCCGGACTGGTTGGCTTTCAACCAGTTCCTCTCTCGCCGGCGTCCGTAATATTTCTGTGGTCCAACAGTGTTTTCCGTAATACAGCGTGAATTCGAAGATGAACCTTATAGAAACCATACAAACAACTTGAAAAACCCATAATGGAGCCGTTGTTATGCTTTATTTTCTTCCTTCCATTCCATTCACCACAATTTTGCCGTAAGGGTCAAGCCGTGGTAAATCGTGGTGAACTGTTGCCTGAACCCTGAATGCCTGACTGGTTGCAAAAGTTTATTATCACTTATAATCTGACTTATTACCTGTGAAATGAAGTTTAATAAACCTGCAAAAGGTATAGACTAACGTCAGCTGCGCAGTCCGCGCAGGCTGTCATGGGCTGCATGTTTTTGCTATCTTTAAACTTTCTGCATATCAAAGGACCAGCCTACCTCCTGTTTCAGTCGGCCGTCGACAAAATGGACATTATGGATCAATAATAATGCGATGACTTCCTTGGTATGATGCATCAAGAAGATCCTTTCAAACCCTCACTTGCCAAAGCATGGCTCAGCTGTAATGGTCATGAACGTTCTATGACAGAACTTTACCATTAGTGTTACAGACTTTCTAAACTAAGTACTTTGGAAAATGATGTCGATCAGGATCTGAGCATGTGTTCACCAACCATTCATGCTAAATAACCTTCTTAGTGTTTTGCTAGATTAACCCTTAAGCTGATATATAAATGAAACGAAACTTCCAAGTCGGTTGTAAAAACCAAAATTCTGCTATTTTATATGTAATTTTTTGGGAAATAATATCTCCATATCGGACTGTGTAGATCCAAGATCAGACTGCATGTTCTGTGCAGTCTGATCTTGATCTGCACTGTCCGCAAAAGGTCAGTGAGTCGTGATTAGCAGCTTAAGGGTTACGAAAGTAACACAATTTCTGATTGGTAAAACTGTTTGGTGTAGTCAATCAGAATATGCATTCCTTAGAAATTCAAACTATTCTTCGAAATAAGACTAACAATGCTATTAAGGATGGTGGTGAATACGTGCTGGTAATAAATAATCATGGCCCAAGACTTTTTCAGGTAATCTGATGCAGTCTCCTTAAGATTGAGAAAGTTGTTCTTTCACCGTCTCAATTTACGTGTATCGTAACTTGTTTGACAGTATTATGTTGATTTATCATAAAAATACTGGCACTGCTTTGTTTTTCTGACTAAAGCTAGACATTTCTGTACCTGATTTGATTGTGTTAACCTTTGAGTTTTCAATGCTTCTCTTTACAACACCCTTTCCATTTAGGTTTCGCTTGCCGCGATCAAGCACGGCGTTCCCTGGCGACACACAAGTGTCATTTGAAATCTCAGAGCTCGCGTAGCCTTCACTGATCTCGCTCACTAACGTGAAGTCTCGTTGTATTTGATTAAAACCGGTAGACTTTTTCAGTTCTTCATGCCCGTCAATATCCGAATATCGCCCTGAGTCGTGACTCTCTGTCATGCTTTTTAAACTTTTGATGTCATCAGTGTTCATACTGTTGCCAAGACAACGAGAAGATTCCTCCTGATCTTTTCTGCAGCAACAATCATTTAAGAAGCCATGTTCAGGACACTCCTTATTTGGATCTAGACCGGAAGTCTCATAAAGCACAACAAAATTTCCGTCCGGGTCACGTGTAGAGTATACATTTCCGTTCACATGGTTCACTTCACAGTTAAGTCTGATTGTTTCAATACTTTTTATGTTAAAGCTTACATAAGCTGACTCTACTGGCACTGGATAAATGTATTGGGACCGCTTGAGAGACAGTTGAATGTCAAGGCCGGGCTGGCGATATATTTGAAAAATGCAAAATTCGGGTTTGTTGGTCTCAATCTCTGTTTCAGTCACCAGTCTATAAAATTCCACCATTGCAGAGAAATTTCGCACATACATATTAATTCTGAGATGTTCGTCGTCGAGCAAGACAGGGCAAACTACAAAAAGTGGTAAGTCATCGGCAAGCTTGTAGAATTCCTGTTTGGCAAGAGAAGTATTTGGAGCATTTTTACACTGAAGTTCAACTTTGTGATGAAAAGTCCATGGTCCTTTTTTAAGCACTTTTTCCATGTCAAGTGCACACGGGTGCCCTGTTTCTTTCATGAACAGCATCAAACTTATTGCGGGTGTTACTAGACCTCCATGTTTTGATTTGAATTTGAGAGTCTTCTTCGTTTTTTCTGGTCCTATTCTTTCCTCGATAGCAATGATCTGATGTGACGGATCCACCCATCCCGTGACGGATGAAACTATTCTGTCCAACACGCGACTTTTTCCGCGAGGCGTCACGAGAGTTAGTCTACATTTGTAGGGATTCTCCAATTCCGGGTTGAGTTCTGTTGCATCCATGACTGGCCTTGTAAGATTCTCGTGTAATTACTAGCAATACAATTTGAACTCTATATTCATTTTCAAGTAATACTCTCCATATTCACAAACAAATTGATCGAATTCCCTTTATCGATTCTTTTCCCGCTATATGACGTCCATGAATGATTGTTTTCTTCTATCTCACAAAATGATAACTCCAGTATCAATTTCTGGTATAAGTTAGAAGTATACACTGACGGGAAGTGACGTTAAATCGAACGTAAAATTGATAGAGTATAACCAACTTCAGATCAAAAGGAAAACAACATTATAACTTTCTCCAAACTCCAAACATCACAAAGCTTTTAAACCAGTTAACTGATTTTAGGTCTGCAAAATTAACTTTGCTTTGTAATATAATCCACCACATTTGTGTACTAAATCTGTGTCTCCTCGATCATATCGCCATTCATATATTGATTGTTTGACAAGTGAGCTTTTAATACAACAGTCATCCTCTAATCGTTATAATCATCCAAGAGTGTCTTTGACCATCTAAAAAAGACAAAAGAAAAACAAAATAATCGTTAAACGAGGACATTACGGTATATTTTCTGGGCTAATCACTTTGAATTATTGCCTCTAGACGGCTATGTATAACATCTCGGCTTTCGAACTCAAGACCCCGCCCCCCTTGTTTTAGCGTAATACTGCCAATACTGCCAGTACGAATTTTCTTAGCTTACACACGCTTGAGATTTAAGCATTATTAGACATGCGACGTCATTTGTGACGTCATTCGATACTACTTTCAGAGGTGTGATTCGGGTTTTACTCGTGGAATTTCACATGTGCGCTTGTATGGTTTTGCATATTCTGACCTATAATTCGCGAGCTTTCATTATGTGATAAAAAGAGTCTGACATTCGTTGACTCTTCAGATAAAATTGTATTTCAAGGTTCACCAGAAACTCGCTATATGTATATATTCAGGTGAATTAAAACGGCGATTTCACCCATTTTGTTTTCTCATTTCATTGAATTGCATGGCTAGCCATCTGATTGCTTTGTACAACACCGGTTTGGAATGGTTAATACACATAACTTCATTTCTGAATACGCCCCCGTATACGGTTGTGAGTTATGAGGCGTAATGAATAAACCACTGGGGCTATTGCCCTCGTGGATTAATTATTGTGCCTCATAACTCACAACCGTGGTTTATTGAACGATAAGAAAGAAGATTATTTTTTAATTAACTCTTTACCACACAACAACATTTTAGACTAGTCCAATTTCAAAGCATTTGCAGATGCCAAATTCAACTTTGGAACAAACGGGCTTAAGCTCTCTGATAGAGCAGAAAACATTGTGGGAAAAGGAGAAAATGCTGGTTACCAGCATTTTCTCCTTTTCCCACAATGTTTTCAAAAGTCTTCTTTCTTACGGTCGTGAAAACCCGGAATTGTTTGGTAAAGGGTTAACTATCATGCTCAACAAAGGCTCGCTTTTCAAAATTTCTCTCAAATGGTAGATCGTGTCAGATCGTATACAAACGTATCAGAAACATAAACCCACCTATTGTGTGTGTTAACCCTTATGCCGATAAGCGCGACTCAAACACGGTGGCCCACACAGTGTAGGTCAAGATCAGACTGCACAGGGAGGACAGTGTAGATCAAGATTAGATTGAACGTGCAGTCTGATCGTCGGTCTTTACTGTCCGAAAAAGGCTATATTTATTAGCAAAAAGGCTTTGAATATATATATATATTTTTTTTTTAATTTTTAATATTAGAACTTTTCGTTTGATTTATTTAGCAGTTTTAGAAGTAAAGAAGAAAACGGATTATTGCTAAAATAGCGTGTGCCAAGGCTACTTAACAAGCCTGATTAATCATTCATAAGGAAGAGCGTGAACATACTCACTGGAAATAAACAGTGTACATGTAATTTACTTATTTTAACTCTTAGGCCGCTTAGAGCAGTTTTCTGACCTATTTCGTAAAGAAAGTGTCCATCAAGATCAGACTGAACAGAACCTGCAGCCTGGTCTTAGATAAACACTATTAGATATGGTAAGTTTAACAAGGAGAATACGAGTTCGGTTTCCCACCTTTTGGCTTAAACTATTGCCTAGAAATATTTATTTGCTTCATTTAACAGGTTAAGGGTAAAGACAGGAATGAGTTAAGCTTTTTGTTAAACTGCAACCTCCCCGACACAGTTTCGATCAGTGGAGATGTTATTTTTAACCCTTTGCCATACAATATCAAGTTTCATCGACCCTGAGAAAGAAATCTTTTGAAAACATTGTTGGAAAAGGATAAAATGATGGTAGCCAGCATTTTATCCTTTTCTGACAATGTTTTCTAGCGTTTTAAAGACAAGGCCAACCATTTAAGCCACATTTAGCTTGTCGTGTACACGTTTTCACTTTGGGTAAGTCTAAAATTTTATCGTTTGGTAAAGAGTTAACCCTTAACCCTTTCTCAAACGACAAATTTTGGACTGGTCCAAACTGAAAGAGTTTGCAGACGACAATTTTAAATTTGATGAAAAGGCAGAAAGTTCTCAAAAAGGATAGAAAACACTGTGGGAAAAGGAGAAATTGCTCGTTACGAGCAATTTCTCCTTTTCCCACAGTGTTTTCAAAAGACTTGTGCTGCAGACACGTGAAAACCAGGGCTTGTTTGGGAAAGGGTTAAATTGCCTTTCATAACTACAGTAGCCATTGCGGCTGGTATGGATTAAGATCAGACTGCAAAAAGCCTGCAGTCTGATTTTTGATATACATTGTCCGCTTTCTGTAGACAATCTGAACTACAGCAATCATAAAATTACTATTATCTGGGTTTCTTTTCTCGGCTGAAAATGTCCCTTGGGTTTATTCAGCTCTCAAAAAATTAAGCATATAAGTTAATTTGGTCCTTTGTAGCTGTGGTGAAGGTGTGGGATTTAAAAGCTGTCGAGCTCCAGTCCTTGTAATGCGAGTAATCCAAACCGAGGACTCGAAACCGCTACCCCTGTGCTGCTTATTCCGCTTACAAACTGGTATAAATGCTTGTAGTTTGTCATTTCACACACAGTCTTTGTTCTAATAAACCTTGCCCCTAACCCCGCCCCCCCCCCCCCCCCAAAAAAAAAAAAAAAAAAAGAGAGAGAAATATAAAATGAAATGACACACAGTTTACAAGCATAGTAACAAATAATAACCCGGGTGATAAACGGCAATTTCTCAACATGTCAATGTTTTCAACTAGCTATATTACTGTAAAATTGGCGATATGAGAATTTACACAGGAACTAAGAAATTGCTTCTGGGTGCACATATTATATCAAATGGCGTGCAACACACGAAAAGGGGCCTTCGGACATATGCGTAAAAGCGTGTCGTCCCAGATCAGCCTGTGCAGTCTGTGACTAATCCAAGACGACACTTCCCGTTTTTGTGCGATTTTCTGTTTCGTGAAAGTCTACTGTATGCAAAAATCTTATGTAGTCGAAAAGTGTTGTCTCGGATTAGCCTGCGCGGACTGCGCAGGCTAAACCGAGACAACGCTTTACGCAAATGTCCGAAGGCCCCTTTTCGTGTGTTGCACGCCATTAATATAGATATGCTGATTTTATACAAGATATGATTGAGCAGCGCTCTAGGAAAGGGCATTTATTACATCGTCGTATCGCATTGTATCACTTAGAAATCTATCGTACATGTAGGTTCTACAGTATCTTTAATACATTCATTCTTAACTCTTTACCAAACGACAAAATTTTAGACTTGTCCAAATTGAAAGCATTTGCAGACGACAAAGTAAATATGATTGAAAAATTGAAATTTGTTTTGGGAAGGGTAGAAAACATTATGGGAAAAGGAGAGAATGCTGGTTACCAGCATTTTCTCCTTTTGCCACAATGTTTTCAAAAGGACTCTTTCTCAGGGTCGTTAAAACTCGGGATTGTGTGGTAAAGTGTTAATACGTTCATTCTTAAAGGAAAACGTTTACAGCCAGTTACAATAATATTTATTTATTAGAACTTCCATTTCAGTACTACTCTGTTGTTTCTTCGATATGACATGATTGATGTTTCTCTCTGCACATGCCTTTTTTTCTGTCAATATGTTACGATGAGTCTCAATGATGAATTGTTA
Organism: Tridacna gigas; assembly: GCA_945859785.2. Lineage (NCBI taxonomy): Eukaryota > Metazoa > Mollusca > Bivalvia > Cardiida > Cardiidae > Tridacna > Tridacna gigas. Next base: position 53,758,610 of record OX244038.2, read on the forward strand.
TATTCCGTATTCCATTTCTTTTGCATAATACTTTTTGAATCAGCCCATAATCGAATGTGACTATTATTAAATGTCGTTATTGTATTTTTTTGTGATGATACACTGTATGTATAAGTCGTAATAAATCTAATCTAATCTATAAGGCCAGTCGTCGCATATGTATTTAGTTTGTCTAAGCGGAGACTGAATCGTGAGGTAGGGATGTCAAGAGTATGACATGCGAAAAGTTACAAATAGATCTAGCGAAAGGTTTCCACCATGTCAGTTTGCCCGGACTGCACAGGCTGATACAGGTCACTGCTTTTTTTTTTTAAATGTATTAAAACCCCTATTTCACAGAGCATGACTCAAAAGATTTTTTTTCCCCTAAAAGATGTTTAACTGTAAACTAAAGGAAAATAATTTTATGCATACGTCTGGCCACGTTTAACTGTTTTCTATTCTTATACATGTAATTATAAAAACCACACACACAACTCTGAAATACAATACAAAGTTACTGCATTTTAAACGTCCTTTAATGCCGGTATTAACAATGAGGTAATCTTTACATATATGTTACGCTCATGTCTATTGTTATGTTCTTTGTGACGAAAATTATTGCGCCTATAAAGGTTTTTATCTTCATACCTATCTAACTGAGAATGTTCAGGCAGGAATCTTATTAAGAAGAAGAAAAAGAAGAAGAAGAAGAAGAAGAAACAATTGCAGCTGTTACAGTCCTTTTTTCTCCCACAGCAAAAATATCAGTAATTTAACCCTTTACCTCTCAGTTCCTGGTTTTAACGACCCCAAAGAAAAAGCCCTTTGAAAACATTGTGGAAAAAGGAGAAAATGCTGGTGACCAGCATTTTCTCGTTTTTCCACAATGTTTTCTACCCTATCAAAAACCAATTTCATAATTTGTGCAGCATTTCAATTTTTCGTCTGCAAAAGGTTGCAGAGAGAGAGAGAGAGAGAGAGAGAGAGAGAGAGAGAGAGATATCATGCCGAACCTTTGTCGTAAATCCCTTGTCACATGTAACTTATTTAATCTAAACATCTATATTCTCCTCGACAGACACACAATGATCTAGTTACATCCTTAACGTCTTCTTTCCCACATTTTCCATACTAATTTACCCTTAACCCTTAAGCTTTTAAGCGTGACTCACTGACCTTTTGCGGACAGTGCAGATCAAGATCAGACTGCACAGAACGTGCAGTCTGATCTTTGATCTAAACTGTCCGATAAAGAGATATTGTTTTCCAAGAAATAAGTTTGAAATAACATTATTCCGGTTTTTACCATCGTCTTGAAACTTGTATTCAAATTATTTAACAGGATAATTGTTAATCTTTCACCACACAATCTTCTGTTTAACGACCCTCAGAAGTAAGACTCGTGAAAACATTGATGGAAAAGGAGAAGATGCCGATAACTAGCGTTTCAGCATTTCTCCTTTTCACACAATATTTCCTATACCCTTAGAGACAACATAAGCATTTGAAGAAAGTTTAAATCTTCATCTACATCCGGGATTTTGAATGAGTCTTAAATTTTGTTGTTTGCTAAAGAGTTAAAAATTCTAAATACATTCCAAAACAGATAGTTTAAACCCAAATATCGCGTCTTTAAAAGCACTTTTCGCCTCACAATTCACACCGTACCGGAACGTGTAGATCCAAGATCAGACTGCACGTTCTGTGCAGTCTGATCTTGGATCTACACTGAACGCAAAAGCGTTTTGAGATATGCTTAGCCGCCAAAGGGTTCAACTGTCCATAATATTTACCACACACAAACATCGCCCCCCTATCTCCTCATTGTTCACCCGCACTCTGTCTCCCTCTACAATACAATATTTAACCGATACATTCACGGGGTATGGAACCTTTTGTTGCTACCCTTCAGGCCTGTCACCGAAAGAGACTTTGAGAGAGAAATCTTTTGAAAACATTGTAGGAAAAGGTGAAAATGCTAGTAACCAGCATTTTCTCCTTTTCCCAATATGATTTTTCTTTATCCTTTCAAGGAAAAATCCCATTTCTTGAGGTATGTTTAATTTGTGTCGCAATATTTGGGTTTTAACCGATCAATCAGCAGATTTCCTTCTTTTCCAAGGACCTTGAGAAAGAAAGCTTTTGAAACACCATTGGAATAGGAGAAAACGTGATAACCAGCATTTTCTCCTTGTCCCACAATGTCTTTTTTACCCAGTCAAAGACAAATTCGATTATTTGAGGAAAGTTTGTCATCAGCAAATGCGGTCAGTTTAGATAATTTTGATTTTTTTCAGTTGGTAGTTTAAAGGCAGATTTTGAAGAAAACTGCCAACAGGAAACTTTTTAAAAACATTGTAAAAAAGAGATTCGCTGCTCATAAGTAGCATTTTCTTCTTTTGTAACGAAGATATATCTTTTTCAGTTGGCTTCCTTGAGCATTTTCGCTCCTACAGTATTGTGTTTCAAAATGTATTTCTCTGACGGATTACCTGTCAGTCTTGTAACTATTCTATGTTATCCATATGTTGCACCATAGACCGATGGCCTGAGTACTTAATGAATAAACTAAAGTATGCTTTCTTCTTTTCATAGGGTTATTCTGTTTTATTGCAGTTCAACCCAAAGATCCCAGCATTCAACTCTTTACCAAGCCATAACATTTTGATAATTATAGACTTGTTCAAATTGAAAGCATTTGCAGACGACATTAATTGTGACTCAAACGTTGGAATTTATCGTTGAAAGGGTAGAAAACATTTTGGGAAAAGGAGAAAATGCTGGTTACCAGCATTATTTTTCTCCTTTTCCCAAAACGTTTTCAAAAGCATTATTCCACAGTGTTATTAAAAACTCGGTATTGTTTTATAAAGGGTAAATCTGCAGTGGATTATCCAAAACTATAAAGGATGGATGTGTTCGCTAACTGCACCTTTACAAAACCGCTCAATCTGAACGTTACTCGAGCACGCCTTGATGCTATTATAGCAAATTATCTCTTAGTTCTTTCCCTCTCTAATCGCCTTGGCTAACGAAAACCCTGCATGTTGTTTAAAATGAATTTTAACCATTAACATGTTAAATAAGTTAAATGAAACTTTCAAGTCGATAGTAAAAAAAAGTAAAAGCCCAAATATTGAAATTGCAATATTTTTTTCCACTAAAGGCTGGAAAGTTGCAACTGACTTAACTGGCAGGTTATGGGTTAACGAATAGTACGTTCTACGTAGTCTGATATTGATCTGTATTGTCCGCAAAATAGTACAAAGTCAGGCTTATCAGTCTAATGTGTTAAACCTTGGGCAATTCTGTAGCTGAGAATGCCCTTTTCAGTTATTTTCTAAATGTATGTATGTATGTGTGAAAAAGGGAGGAAGGGGGCATGGGGAACAGGCGGAACGATTGTAAGAGGGGATCGACGGGTCGATGTATCAGTGGATTGCTTAATTGTTCGATAGATAGATAGACCGATAGATTCCATGTCTAACACAACCTTTCTGTGTTTCAGTGGAAAGTTATTTCAGCCGTTGAAAGAGGTTGAGGTCATATATTTTGCGTTGAAATAGTTAAAGCCATTATACTCGTATAATGCTGGTATTTCTGCACCATTTCATGAATTGCTTTTCATAACTTTGTATTTTCAGAGAAACAGACGACAAAAGCTTGGTAACATGTACCCTATTGAATGGTGTTCAAAACGAAACAAACTCCGCCGACAAAGATCATGACAAATGAAGGAAATGATAACAATAGAATTTGTAAATAATCTCTTTGATACTGTCTATTCAACCGATACAAACGTTTACTCTAAAGTCAACATACTTCAAACGTATAAATACCAATTACAATACAATTTAAGGCATTTAAAATCATTAAAGTAGTTTGTAATTGAATATAATTAGAGACATATGCCATTTCGTTTTTCATCTTAACCCTTTACCGAACAATCCCGTGTTTTAACGACCCTGAGTAAGAAAGCTTTAGAAAACATTGTTGGAAAAGGAGAAAATGTTGGTAACCAGCATTTTCTCCTTTATCCACGGTGTTTTCTACAGCCAGATTATTGGTGTTCCAAGATTGATTTTTGTCCGAGTATGTAACGAATTAACAGGCAGTGTAGGTCCAAGATCAGACTGCACGTTTTGTACAGGCTGATCTTGAATCTACACTGTCCGTAAACCAATTAAAGCCGGTTTCATCACTTTCAGAATCAGTCACCTGTGACACGCCGAGAAACCAATCCCTTTCTACTCCGAAGTACTATTCAATAAATGAGCGAAAGGCAGTGGAAACAAGCCAACAGAAGGACACAATGACGACGCATAATATGATAAGAAAGAACAAAACTATATAGAAAAAAAAAAGGGAATTCTGGATCCAAGATCAAAATGCACGTTCCGTGCAGTCTCATTTTCAACATAGCATGACATGACATTACATGCTATGCCATGACATGAATTACCATAATATAACATGAAATGACACGATATACCATAAAATGAAATGACGTGACGTAACGTAACGTTACGTTATGTTACGTTACGTAAAGTAAAGTAAAAAAGTAAAGTAACGTTTATTTAGCATGAAATATGCACATATTTAGAGCCAACTATATTCAAATGAAGAACAAATTGAAAATTATTTTCCTAGAGGATAGTTGATATGTCAATGAAATGTTGAAAAGACTACGTCTGTAGATCTACTTAATTTCTAATATAGCATTGGCAAGTTAAAGTGGAGTTCCAGAATGAGTTAAAAGTGAATTCAGATTTTCTCATTTTGGTTTTGACTTTGCCCTTAGCAGAGTACAAAAACCTAGATAAATTAGTAATAGTTTTCTTTTACTTTAACGTTAAAAAATCCTTTGTACAGAAAATCCGTCATATCATCTAAACTTTTCCCCGACAAAAAAGGGTAGAAAAAGTAGAATCATCGATACAAGTTTGATGGTTCAGATCTTTTCTTACCTCGAAGAATTATGATTTTCCACGTATATACATATATATATAAAACACAAAACTAATTCCTTTACAAGTGTTTTTTTCCGTGCAATGTACATATCTAATTATTTTTTTAAATGAAATAATAAACGATACCACTCCATTGTCAACATACCTGTTCTGTTTTGTCCTACATCGTGGTTAAAAAAAGAAAAAAACAGTCGCAACAAACTGATTCTAACGGATGACTGTTTGTATGTCAAAGCATTATGCTGTAAATGCGGGACCACATTCTCAAAAGAATATATTTCAAAATCATTTTTGTATCTTCTTTTTGAAACTTCTTGGAGCTTTTCCAAACTGATGACCGATAAAGATAAAAATAAGATAAATACATTGCTGTCCTATTAATGTCTTGAATTGCCTTCCGTCGTCTTTGTTAAATATTGGATAAATAGTAACATTGTTAATTTCAAGGGATGACCAATAATAGAATATTAACCCTTCAAGTGTATTTCAAAACTGTATTTGCATTTGCGATCAGTGTTAATCAAGATTAGTCAAGATCAGACTGCACACAAAAATGCAATCTGAAGTTTGATCTTCATTGTCCGTATTGGTGAGACATTCTGGAAAAAGCAACGCTGGAATTATAATCATTTGAGTGTTGTTTTTAGACTTTTAGAAACTTTCTGTTCGCGGTTATTTAGCGTTTAAGTTTCGATATTTTTTCGTGTAGCGAATCTATAATCTACATCAATTGTCTAGATACGTGTACACGTATACTAGAAGCTTCACTTCTAGACGCTGGAGTAATAGCACGATGTGTTTGCCCTTTAAATTTAAAAATAAATTACAAATGAACCATGCTCTGTGAAAAGAGGGCCTAACGCATCTGCAAAAAGTAGGCTGACCTGCACAGTCCGCGCAGGCTGATCAGGGCCGAAACTCTTTGCTATTGGCCAATTTTCTGCATGTCCTAGGACCAGTCTATCTCATGATTCAGTTGTTTGTTAGACAAAATGGGTTTTTATGGATCAATTATCATGTTGTGTCTTGCTTGCTATAATATATCACGGATATGCATTAAGCCCCCTTTTGCCAGAGCATGGCTCACATGAATTGACAATATCCCTAATAAAATCTGGTTGGCCAACCCAGTTGCGCGAAAAAAAGATTTCCATGGGCGAATGGGCAGCTATAATACGATCTTTACAGCCAGCATCTAATATGGTGATGATATGTATAACAATAACATCTCTTTTTCCAATATTGTTTTCAACTGTTAAAAAGCATATCTAACTGTAACATTGTTTCATAGAATCATATCTGTCTGATACTAAAGAGATAAATATGAAACAACTTGCAAAATACCTTATCGACGAGTTGAAATAAAAAAGGAATCTGGATGAAAATGATAATGATTTGTAACATGTCCTTTTTTTTGCAAGTGTGTTGATACATGTATGTACATTCGTATGTATGCAGGTATATGTGAGCACGTATGTGTCTATGTAATATACAAACAATAATTTCATAAAGCAGGTATATGTAACCTGTATATTGCTTGTAAAATTGTAATTCTTTATTTGTCACTAATGTAAACCCATTGATTTAAAGCACGTTTGTATAAGGGGAAGCAGGCATGATTTACTGAAATAACAATTCAATATTTAGCAAACCCTACCTTTTCTATGGCATCAAATTTGATTTATTGAGGGGAGACGTTTTCATCTTTGTGAATGTTAATGTTAATATCAGCACTTTGAACAACCACCAAGGACGACAGGAACGACTGTTTCAATGTGATACCAGCACTTTTGACAAACACTAAGTAGGACGCCAGCAACGAGGTGACAATGTGATGCCTGCCCTTTGTAAAAACCATGTCAATGTGATGCCAGCATTATCGAGAAAGCACTAGGGACGACAAGACCCAGTATGTCAATGTGATGTCAGAACTTTTGAACAGCCACCACGGACGGCAGGAAGGACTATGCCAATGTAATGATAGCATTTTTGAACAACTGCTACGGAAGACAAGAACCTCTATGTCAATGTGATTTCAGCATTTTTGAACAACCACTACGGACGACAGGAAGGACTATGCCAATGTAATGCCAGCATTTTCAAACAAACCCGACGGATGACAGGAACGACTGTCAATGTGATGCCAGAATTTTTGAACAACCACTACGGACGACAGGAACGACAATGTCAATGTGATGCCAGAAATTTTGAACAACCACTACGGACAACAGTCCTGAACGACTATGTCAATGTGATGCAAGAATTTTTGCATTTCGGATAACGGGAAGCAGATGGAAATGTAATGCCAGCTCTTTTTAACTTCCGCTCGAAAGATGAATAATCACATTGGTTAATTCGATTTACTTCCTACACACCCCTTTTTTTTTTCTGGTAGCGATAGCAGTTTTCACTCTTGAAAGAAATAAATCTAATTCACACAAGCATGTCTATTTGACACCAATACTCTCGATTAACTACATCAGCTGACCTGTTCAACAACAACAACCAAAACGACACTGGCTTAAATAATTCTTATATCTGCTGCAAATTCGTTACAGGAGATGACGAGGTAATGAAAACTAATTACCTTAGAGTCTAATGTGGAGTTTCGTACGTCCATGATTCACAACATGATTAAAATGGCATTCATGAGTCAAAATCTACCATCTTTTGTTAGAGTCATGAGCTACAAAATGATCAATTGATTTTGAAAAATCTAACCCTTTCAGATCCGATACAATCCGGAAACAAATTTGTAGCGGATGAATTTTAAAACGTCACAGTGAAATATAGATAATTAATTTGGTGAACCATGTTAAAAATATTGTCGAAAAAAGTTACCTTGGATACCATGATACCTTTGAATGAGCGATTTCTCTTTTTTTCCCACAATTCGTTCCAAAAGAGACCGACTGGAAGATGAAAGAAATTCGTTTGCAAAGGGCCATGTGTTAGCTCTATACTACGCGACAAAATACATGACTCGTTAAACTTGAAATCATTTGCAAACGATTGCATGTTGATTAAATGATGAGGTTTGTCTTTGAAACAAGAGAAAACTTGGTAACATACTGGATATTGGTTCTCCTTTTATGACAATATTTTAGATGCTCATTTCCTCGAGGCCTTGAAAGCTCGAGGTTGATTGGTAAACCTTATCGTCTATTTCCAAACCATCAAACCACTAGAATAAGAAGCATAAAGAAAACCAACAGTCGGACAGGCAAATGTCTCATTTGAATGAGAATGAAACACTTCTGGAAAAGCGAATTTGTGTCCCCCTTTTACTAAAAATCTTTTCCAACGCAATCGATTGCATCGTCTTTGTATGGTTAAAAATACAACACTTTATTCCACGTTACTTTCTAGATTTGGACATTTGTCCTAAGGGATTCATAGATTGTAAAGGTTCATCTACAAAAAGCAACAGAAGTATATTTTTTTTAATTTTTCTTGTATTTCTTTTTCATTATTTGTAAATTTTGAAGAATTACTAAAGAATTTGAGTTAGAAAAAAAATTTTTTTTTCGGTGAAAGGAATCGCAGGGCAAAGGTTCAGAGCTGTAAAATAGACATAAAAGCAAGGTTATTGAGGCGACACATAGCTCAGTTTACCTCTGACTTTGACAACGATTATAAGAACGAGATGTCAATTTTCACACGTATTTAACAATTACCCGTAAATGGCTGATTTTGACCCAACCCTTGACAACATTTCGGAATGGAGATGTTGCTCAAAATGTTATATATTCTTTATGAAGTCCACGATTTTGTAAAATATTCCGGCCAAAAAATATGAATCACGTTCTGTGAATAGAAGGGGTTAATGCATCTGCAGAAAGTGTCGGCCCGGGTCAACCTGCGCATCCGCGCAGGCTGATCGGGGTCGAAACTTTTTGCTTTCGGTAAATTTTCTGCATTTCAACGACCCAGTGTACCTCATGATTCAGTCAGTTACAGACAAAATGGATTTTTTTGATCCATGATTATGTGATGACGCGCTTGGTGTGATGCATCACTGTGGAAGAAGCCCCTTTTGCCAGTGCATGACTCATATGTATTTGCTCTTTGTGTCCATTTTCTCTACGAACTAAAACCTTTTACTTACCTTTATTTTGCAATTTAAGGGAAATACCTACATTTCAAGGACCCTGAAGAAAAGGCCCTCCAAAACACTTTTAGAAAAGGAGAAAATGCTGCTAACCAGCATTTTCTCCTTTCCTTTCAATGTTTTCCACTCCTTCCAAGACGAATCCCTTCATTTGAACCATATTTAATTTGTCGTCTGTAAATTCTTTCAAGTTGGACCAGTGTAAAGTTTTTATCGTTTTCCAAAGAGCTAACGACTTTGTACTCCAAAATCCAACCGATAAAGGGGCACATGATTGATCTGCCACGCCCACTTCCGAGTCTGTCAACAGATTTGTTTGTACTTTGATGGTTCTTTTGAAAATATTCGAACTAAGGATATAATTTTCTCCCCTGGTTGCTGTTAGCTTTTTCTGAATATTCCGCGGACCTTGTAACAAATAGATGTATTCATACGCGTACTCTTGACTCAATAATATTATAATATTATAAATGATGACATCTCAACCTTGGCGCCCACAAACACTGCAAGTTGTAACTCGGCATGTTTCACAAAATACAGCTATTAAAAAAATCCCGTGTTTTCAGGACTCCCGGAGAGAGGGCTTTTGAAAAAGTCGTGTCAAAAGGAGAAAACGCTGGCAACCAGCATTTTCTCCTTTTCCCACTATGTTTTTTCTCAAAAGACAAAACTCTTGGTTTGAGTCACAAAGAACTTGTTGTCTGCAAATGCCTTCAAAAAGGACAAGTCTAAATTTTGTTTTATGGTTAAAAATTAAGCAATACTGGACAAGAATAGATCGAGTCTTTTATTCATGGTAAACGTTCGAAAAATTAAAGCTCGAAAAATCAACAGGTAGCTATGACGACACTCGCCTGGTGGAAGCTCGATTAAATGATATTTTACCCAGCTTTCAACATCATTCCAATAATATTACGGTGAAAACTTACTTATTAATGTAAGTCCTGCTTTACCAGTACAAGATTTGGGTTCTGAATACATGTCTTTGCCGGAGACATTCTCGTGAAAAACCCAGATCCATGAGTGAGGTTCGAACCGAAGGTCCTTCATCCCGAATCCTACACATTCGCCACTGTGCCACGCTGGAGCTCGCTGGCTGGACGACTAAATGTGATATCGCAAACAACTGTCGCCGCTGTATGAAAGAAACCGTGCTGACAAATAAGACAACTGAGAGGAAAATGGGGCCTAACGCATCTCCGTGGTGCTTATACCAAGCCGGCCATCACATAATTATGGATCCAAAAAATTCAGTTTGTTTAACAACAGACACAGTCATGCGGTTGAATGGTCCTTGAACATGCAGAAAAATGACCCATAGCAAAACTTATCTACTCATGTCAGCCTGCGCGGACTGCGCAGGCTGACATGAATCGATACTGTTTTTTCAGATTCATTAAATCCCCTTTTCACAGAGATTGCTCATTAATTTAACCCTTTAAGAAACAATTCCGGGTTTTAACGACCCTGAGGAAAAAGGGCTGTCAAAGGCTCTGTGGGGATAAGAAATGCTAATGAAAGCATTTTCTCCTTTTACCATAAAATCTACGCTTTTAAGACAAATTCAAATATTCAGTCACATTCTAAGCTTTAATTTATCGTGTGCAAATGCTTTCAAATTTGGATAAGTCTCAAAAAATTGTCGTCTGGTGAAGAGTTAATCGAGCAAATGTGTGAAAAGCCTTTTCGGAGGAGGAAGAAGAGGAGGAGGAGACATAAAGGAAAAAAAAAGAAGATGGAGAAGAAAAAGAAGTAGAGGATAAGAAAGAGAGGAGGAGGAGGAGAAGGAGGAAGAGGAGGAGGAAGAGGGGGAGAAGAGGAAGAAGAAGAAAATTAGAAAGGAAAAAGACGAGAAAGAGAAGAAGATACTCTAAGAAGATGACAAAGGGGAGAAGGAGGAGAGGAAGAAAGGGAGGAGGAGGGGGCGTGGAGGATTGGGAAGAAGAAAAATAAAAGAAGAAGAAGAGAAGGAAGAGGATATCAATGTTTTATTATCAAAGTTGAAGACAGAGACAGAGACATAGGGACAGAGAGCGAGAGACGGGAAGTGGGGAGGGGGGCATTCAGCAAATTCAAAATATAACACAGAGCATTGAACTATTATGCGATTCATTCAATATTGTCTTCATTATTGTCTACGTTTGACTCAGCGGTTGAACAATTTTTGACAACATATGGTTTATTGGTTATCGGAAAGACATAAAATTCATTGAAACCTTTGCCTGCTTGGCCAAAACATAATACGCCTTTCTAGACAGTTTAAATCAAGATCAGACAGCACATGCGTGTAGTCTGATGTTAGATCTACAGCGCCAGACACCATGAGACTTTTTCATCTGGAAAAAAAAAAATGAAATCGTCACATTTAGGTACATATGTATTTAGAAATAGGCTGGAAATTTTCATTTGACCCTTTGTCACACGAAAAGAATTTAGATACATATATGTTACAATAATAGGGCGCAATTGATGGATATTTACCTTTGAAGCGGTAGAAAACATTGTCCGTAGAGGAGAAAATGCTGGTTACTTCGCATTTTCTCCTTTTCCCATGATGTTTTCAAAAGCCAGCTTTTGTCGTAAAAAAATCGGGATTGTGTGCTAATGGGTTCGCTTATTGTGCAAGTCAAGGGTAAGAAAAAGGTCACGTGACTAGATTTGTTACCAAATGAATGAAATCGTAAAGTCGTAAAATGTTCAAAATTGTTTAAGGAAATAAAACTGTGTTTTACTTTCCCATTAGACTCTTCGGCGTAAATGGTTAGTCTACGAGCTCTAGGAGACCGTGTAGATCAAGATCAGAAATCACCGAAAGTGCCGTCTAATCTGCACAAAACGTGCAGTCAGTTCTTCAGTACACACTGTCCGAATATTTTGTGAGATATTGTGACATAAAGGGTCTGATATAAGCTGGCATTTGAGAAGAAATTGTATTTAACGAGTCTGAAACTAATTTAGCGAGCCTGTGGCAAGCCTGACCCTTCAACTGCTAAAGAAATGAAACGAAAATTTCCACTCGATAGTAAAACCCGAATAGTGCAGTTTCAAAGTTGATTTCACCGAAAAGAAAATACCGTATCGGACAGTGTAGATCAAGATCAGACTGCACGTTTTGTGCAGTCTGATCTTGATCTACACTGTCCGCAAGAGCGCCCTGAGTGGCGCTTACCTTCTTATGGCTTAATAACATTTTTGTGGATAACTAAGAAACCGTTTTGCAAAAGGTTAAGAAAAGGGTTTCGTCCGATAAAAAACTATTTTATTCAGAATTAAATGAAATGTAAGCAATCACTGTCAGTGTATTCATGCGAGCTTAGCACATATTTGACTTGTTATCCGTGCCATTGTTGACTGAGTAATTCCGCCCCCCCCGCCTTTTCTTTCAGAAATTCATGTTAAACTTTTTTATATGATTTACCCATTCAGCACCATTTGCGAAAACATGGGCTTTGCGGATGGCATAGATCAAGATCAGACTGCACAGAACGTGCAGTCTCATCTTGATCTATACCATCCGCGTGTTTAGTCAAGCCTATAAGATAAAAAAAAAAAAAGAGTTTTCAGTTTAAATGGATTGTACCTTCAGCTGTCGTATGAGGTCGACTCTAGATATTTGACCCTAAAAGAGTTTGTTTTAGTTTAAAGTAAGCTATCTACGTGCCCATTTCGCTTGAAAACCAGGCATGCTCTCTGGCGACAGGGGGTCTAATGCATCCCTATGACGCATGATACCAAACAAGATTTTAGTTTAAACTATCTACATGCTCATTTCCTATGAAAACCACGCATGAACTTTAACATATGAGCTGCCCTCTGGCAAAAAGGGGTTTAACCCTTTCCCAAACGACAAAATTTTAAACTGGTCCAAATTGAAAGCTTTTGCAGACGACAAATTAAAGGTGTACCAAATGATGAAATTTGTCATTGATAGGTTAGAAAACATTGTGGGAAAAGGAGAAAATGATGCTTACCAGCATTTTCTCCTTTTCCCACAATGTTTTCAAGAGGCCTTTTTCTCAGGGTTGTTAAAAGTCGGGATTGTGTGATAAAGAGTTAATGCATCTTCTTGATGCATGGTACCAAGCAAGTCATCACACGGGCCTACTTATGAACCCATAAAATCAAGTTTGTCTGACACGCGGCCCTGTCATGAGGTAGAATGTCCTTGGAAATGTAGATTTTACAAATAGCGAAAACTACCAACTCATAGCAGCCTGTGCGAAATGCACAAGCTGACATGGGTCGATATTTTTCGCAGATGCATTAAACCCCCTCTTTACAGAGCATGATCCACATGTTTTAGAAAGCTCACAAAGTAGAAAATGTATACACAACTTTACATGTATTTATCATTCGATACCCCTGCATCTGTTCGTACTCACCGTTTTGCATCTTTTTTTTTTGTCCATCTCTGTTAGTAGAGCAAAGAGGTGAAACCACTAATTTTCAAAAGTGAAAAAAAGATTTACATTTCAAAGAAAAGATTAAACTGGCTCGATGAGAGGCTACGGTTAGCTTCACAAAAGAGAAATTGTCCGGCAGATAAGACGCTTTTAATTGGAATGTAAAATAGCTGTCTTGGAGAGGAGTACAAAGTTCGACGTTAGGACTTTTTCCTTGTACGAGGAAGTTTAACGCTACTTTCAGCATCTCGAATTCTTACAATACGACGACATTTGGACTTGTCCGAAGACGAGACATTTGCAGATAACGGATTAACCTCTATCCTGCTGGATAAGTTAAATGAAACTTTTAAGACGATAGTAAAAACCAGAATAATGCTATTTCAAACTTATTTTTTTTGGAGAAAAATATTTCCTTATCGGACAGTGTAGATCAAAGATCAGACTGCACGTTCTGTGCAGTCTGATCTTGATCTACACTGTCCGCCAAAGGTCTGTGAGTCGCACCTAGCAGCCTAAGGCTTAAATTTGTCCCCAGATGACGGCATGTGTCCTGATTTTGCTTGCTCCAATGCCACTTATTACAAGCATAATGTTCCTAACTCTTTACTTAACAATAAAATAGCAGACATATCAGAATTGAAAGCGTTTACAGACGACAAATCAATTGCTGCTCTAATGATTTGTTTTTGAAAGGGTAGATTGCATTGTGGGAAAAGGAGAAAATGCTGGTCACCAGCATTTTCTCCTTTTCCCACAATGTTTCAAAAGCCTTGTCGATAAAACTTGGGATTGCGTAGTAAAGGTTTAAGGTTAAGAAATTCACGGCTTTATCAGATATTTAGATAGACAATTACTGTTAAATCTGTTCATTTAAATTTCAATTGTCAACTTGCGCTTTTCTGTGCTCCAGTCTTTCTGTTCTGTCGTCTACGACAATCCGTTGCAGCATCCTTCCATAAATAGATTTCGACACTATTCTCTCATAATTTCTGCATCTCTGTCTCTCACCCTCTGTCTCTGTCTCTCTCCCTCTGTCTGTCTGTCTGTCTCCTAAGCCTTGATGCAGATACGGTTTCGGTTTTAGGAAAACAACCATCCAGAGTAATACATGTATTTATTTCATGCTTTTCGGTAGTTTATCGAAAATTAAGGGTGGATTATGGTTTGAGATTTCATGTTGACGATCAGTGAAAATACAGATTTTATCTTTTCTAACTGTTCAATCGAAAGCGGAAACAGTAGTTTCCGTGCACTAGTTACCTAGGTAACTAGGTGCCATTCAAATGGAGGGAAATATGACGTAATTTACGCTATATTTCTCGCCCTTTACGTAATATTGTAATGCGTTGTTATGTGGGGGGGGGGGGGGGGCGAGGTACGCCACGGGGAATTACCGAAAACAACTGTATTGGATTTTGATGAAAGTTACAACAAAATAGGGGGTAGAATCATGAAAAAAAAAAAATTTTTTTTTTTCGGTGAAAGATCGAAATTTATTTTACCGAGTGAACATCATCGGTAATATTGATGGAATAAATTTCGATTTTTCACCGAAAAAAAAAAAACACCACACACAAATATCCTCCGCATATATACTATCATCTTCACAAACCAAAGTGACGATAACTATGTGGATCTTACCCCTTGGCTGATCGAGTCGAAATATGTTAGCACAGCGACGCGCCACCTACTGAATTTTGATTGTTATCACCCCTAGATTTACGTCATCGAAAACCAATCAAACGTCGCGTAACATAACTCTTTAGGCATTTCGTTAAATATGGCCAAAGGCTTTTTTACCTTTCTAGGTGTTGGGCTATGATCTTTTAAGCGCTTCGGCGTTGTTGTTTTAACGGGATCCTTGACAATTGACCACTAAGAATTGGTCTAATGATAGTTTGTTCAGCATTCTTTCTCCGTAATTCGCCAACGATTGACTACTTTTCAGATCGCGAGCTTGACAGACGATTTATCAAGTCAAATTCTATTTTCGAAATCGTGTTAAATTTCGCGAAGCAAAAGCCACACAC
Source organism: Tridacna gigas (assembly GCA_945859785.2). Taxonomy (NCBI): domain Eukaryota; kingdom Metazoa; phylum Mollusca; class Bivalvia; order Cardiida; family Cardiidae; genus Tridacna; species Tridacna gigas. The sequence continues at coordinate 53,774,109 of OX244038.2, forward strand.
GCACCTTCATAGTCCATCATCTGGTGTTGGAATGTATCCTCAAACTTCATTTAATTGATATGTGACAGTGAATGTTGAAGAAAATATTGTTCGTCTGTAGTATTTTTTGGTAATAGTTCCCAGCATATCTGACAACTTTCTCCCGTGGTCACCATTTTTATTTACGTTCTGCTAATGTTGGATAGCATATGTAACGCTCTATTTGATTGGCGCTTTCAGTCCTGACTGCAACCAATGATTACACGTATCACCAATCTGACAAATTTCGACTCGATCAGCTAAGGGGTAAGATCCACGTAGTTATCGTCACTCTGGCTTGCGAAGATGATATACTATGTATAGCTTCTTTCAAAGTAAATAGATATGAACTAAAAGCCCCAAAACCATTTGAGTCATGCTTTGTGTTTAATGCATCTGCAAAATGTATCGACCAAAGCCAGCCTGCGCAGTCCGCGCGGGCTAGTCTAGGCCGAAGCTTTTTGATATTGGTCAAAGGACCACTCTAACACATGATTCAGTAGGTTGTTAGACAAAATTGATTTATGGAATCATTGTTGTGTGATGACTTGCTTGGTAAAATGCATCACTGATGTGCATAAAACCCCATTTTACCGGGGCGTTTATAGAATACATCGAATTCATGACAATTTAGGTTCATTCAAGAATATAATTATATGACGAGAATAGAGTGCACTTTTTAGTGAGCGAGGGAGAGAAGAGAAATACAGCCTTATAGAAAATATAGTCAAAATCCTATGGTTGACCATTGCTCATAAGGAATGAATCCCCATCTGTCTCGACGTTTAAAAAATACCAATAGGGAATTCACCGAATTGATCCTTTATGGAAAAAAAAAAAATGCTGGTTCGCGTATCTCTGGTTGGATACACATCTTAAGTTTTTACATTGCGTGATAAAGAATTTCGCCAGCCCTTAACATGTTTCATAAATCAAACAGACGTTTTGAACGAATTGTAAAAGCCAAAATATTGCGTTTCAACGTTTTCTTTTCGCGAGAAAAATATCAACACAGCGGTCAGTAAAGATCCAAGATCAGACTGCACGTTCTGTGCAGTCTGATGTTGGATCTTCACTGTCCGCAAAAACGCTTTGAGCCGCACTTAGCTGCTTAAGGATAAATGAATGACGACGTAAGAATTCCATCGCCCCTTGGGACAAAAAAAGATAGTCACACTGATAGCGGGTTAGAATTTCGGAAGGGCGGCTCTCTCAGTGACCCTTATTGTGTGGACCCATCTCCTGTTTCGGTCCCGCGATGGTTTGATTGTTAAGTCAGATAAAATAGCGACACAACATTGTACAAGTATTGGCCAGCGTGGAGCAAATGTAAATTATATATGAGCCATGCTCTGTGAAAAGAAGGCTTAATGCATTTGTGAAAAGTATCTACCCAGGTCAGCCTGCGCAGTAGCGCAGGCTGACCTGAACCGAAACATTTCGCTATAGGTCAATTTTCTGCATGCCAAAGGACCAGTCTACTTCATGATTCAGTCGGTTGTTTAAAAAAATGACTTTTATGAATCCATAATTATGTGATGGCTTGACCGGTATCATGCATCACGGAGATGCGTTAAGCCCCCTTTTGCCAGAGCATAGCTCACGTGTTATTTCCAGGTTTGTTTATTTGCAATATTATCTTACGAGAAGGTAGTAAATTACAGGCAGACAAAAGGAACAGCTTATTTTGTTAACTGGTACAAATACATTAACCTTGTGGAGGACGTACTTAAATAGGAACAGAACAGAACAGAACAAAACACACATTTTATTGATGTATACGTCTCGTTGTTTACAGTAATTTTTAACATAGTGGCAAAAGATCATTTCACGTGATATTTCAACAGGTATGCAGTAAATATAAACAAATAAACCATAGCTATAGATTAAAAAAGTTTTTGTCCTGCCTCTGGGCCAGTATATATGAGCCATGCTCTATGAAAAGGGTTTTATGCATCTGACAAAAGTATCTACCCAGGTAGGCCTGCGCAGTCCCCGCAGGCTAACCTAGGTCAAAAATATTTTGCCTCGGTCAATTTTCTGCATGTCAAAGGACCAGTCTATCTATTGATTCAGTTGATTGTTAGACAAAATGAGTTTTATGAATACATGATTACATCACGACTTGTTTGGTCAATAGCAAAAAGTTTCGACCAAGGTCAGCCTGCGCGAAAAGCGCAGGCTGACCTTGGTCGACACATTTTGCAGACGCATTAAGCCCCAATTTCACAGTGTATTGCTTATATGTATATCCATGCTCACTCTTATCCTTCTTTAAGTCAGCCGCAATAGCTCAAGTGGTGGGAGGTAAAAGTTGTAAGCGACAAATTTGGGGATACTCCTGTGTGTATGCTATACACCGAGCACGTTAAAGAACGTTAGATTTCTTCCTGTATCTTGCACTATCCCCGTGCCATACGTGGTAACTAGCAGCCTTCTGGGAGACTCAATATGGGCAACCGGTGGTGACGATGAATAAACACTCGTCACAACTCGGCCGATTCCGTAACTACATCTAACCTCGTCTGTATAAAGGAGGCTTCCATTTTGAACTACCAATTACATGATCTTAAACATGGCGGCGCCCCTGTAGATCGCTTAGCAACGACATGAACAACCACGGTGAAGTTATTCACTTCTATCGATCTGTCGATGAAAGCTCCCAACGGAAATGATAAACTACGCTAAAAATTGAATGTACGAACTGTTTGCCGACTGAAATATTCTTAGAAAGATAACGACCGAAAATTTGCTCATGTTTTCTTTTTTAAGAGGAGCCTTACAATTTCAATAACGGTAAAAGGGCATGCTTCCGGAGATGTGCGAAATGTACCGTGTAGGTGCATATCAAGCTACGTGATACAGCCGAGGGATTTGATCACCAGATCACCCGAGGTATGCCGAATGGATGAATAAACGAAAATTAATCAAATAATCAATTATCTTTTCTTTCTTTGTCTGTCTGCCGGTAGCTCAGTCGGTAGCTTACAGGACTTGAGAACAGGGGGTCGCGGGTCCGATCCCCGGATCGGCCTATTTCTTTCCAAAGATCGATGATAGTCATAGCGACAGGATTCATTCCTCTCCCACCGCTGACCATTGTTTCGACGATGGTTATGTGGGAAAGCAGCCAGTGGCTTGGAAAGAATATTGTGCGTAGCACTGGTAAAAGAAACTCCGGGAAAGCATGGATAGGTGCACTGGCCGCCGCGATATAACTTAAATAATGTTGAAAACGGCGTTAAACACCATATAATCAATAATTTGTCTGTCTGTCTTTAAGAAATGTAACGATTGCCTCTCATAATCGAACAATGTTTATCTTGTCGTGAGAGAAGGAAACATTTACAGGCCTTTTTTACTCTCTCAGTTTCCCCCCGCCCCCTTTCTTGTACATGTTAGTTATATGTTTATAATACCCTGTGTAGAGCTGCGTCATCTACCGTCAAAACATTACATTTTTTCGCATTCGACTACTTTCGCCCTATAATTAACAACTTTCGAAAACAATGTGGCCAAAGAAAAAAGAGAAATTGCTCCTGACGAGCAATTTTACTTTCTGTCACAATGTTTTGATATTTATTTATGTATTTAACTATAACTTATGTTGATTAACTCACAGTTTACATAAAGAATTAAGTTTTTCTGTCGCTAATTCGTTTCAGTAGAAAATGAGGTACGTTAAGCAGGGTTTTTGTTCGGGTCTTTTGTGTGTGTTACGATTTATGCAAAAATTAATTGAAGTTGTCAATCTTCTCGCCTTATGAATGGGAATATAGAGTTGCTTAAAATGAATATCTGTCTCGATGCTGCAACCTGTTACTTTACACCATGTTTTGTTTGATTCGTTGTTTGTTTCGATTTTGTTTCTTTGTTTCGTTGTTTGCTTTCATGTTTTTTACATTTCATTGAATAGTTTTTCAGTCATTTCTCGATGATAGATTGTTTAACTCATTGCCTCACGACAAGCTATTTAGACTTGTCAGAATTGGAAGTATTTGCAGACGAGAAGTTACATTTGATATCTATGGAAATTATAAGGGATATGTTTATGAAAGAGTAGAAAACATTGTGGAAAAAGGAGAAAATGCTGGTTACCAGCATTTTCTCCTTTTTCCCGCATTGTTTTCTCAAAAAGCATCTTTCCCTTCAGAGTTGTTAAAACACGGGATTGTTTGACCGAAGGCAACTCATGTTTTGTATTTAGTCCATCTGCACAAGCTGTTGAGTGATTTGCGTAGGGATGTGCCACGTTGCTAGTCCTGCCAACACTCGTGTATCCTTGTTATAGAATTGAACGCTTTTCGAAGGCACTCGGCCGTGGAGGAACCAAAAGCTATTTTTAAACTTAACTCTTTGCAAAACGACAAAATTTGGTCTGTACCAAAGTTAAACGACAAATGAGCCATGCTCTGTGAAAAGGGGGCTTTAATGCCTCTGCGAAATGTATCTATTCAGGTCAGCCTGCGCAGTACGCGCAGGCTGACCTGGGCCGAAACTTTTCGCTATTGGTCAATTTTCTGTGTGTCAAAGGACCATTCTACCTCAAATTAAGTCGATTGTAAAAAAAGGTGGCTGTTATGGATCCATAATTGGCATGGCTCGATAGGTATAATGCATCACGGAGATGTATTAAGCCCCCCTTTGCTACCGCATAGCTCAAAGGAAATGTAGCGTTAATGATGTTTAATATCTGTTTTATGTCTTTGATAGGGTAGAAAACATTCTGGTAAAAGGAGAAAATGCTGGTTAGCAGCATTCGACAAATCGCAGGGGACAAATAAGAATATCTAGTTTTTTTTTTTACGCTGTAAATCAAAATTTCTTGTAAAACACCGATAAACACAACTAGAGATACTTTTCTTTTCAATCGTACAGAAACTGTATGGTTATGTTTAGTTGAAAGCTGCCATATTGGACATTTAAATTACGGGATGACCGTTTTGCATTCGGTAACCTTGCCTGTTTTTATTACACTGGATATGACGTCATCACTCTGCTTTGGCTTACGAATGCTTACGACGCAAATTATTGATCATGTGACATTCCCTTAAGTCTTTGAAAAACCCTTGATCGAAATTAAAAAATACATTAAGATCCTACGTAGTCCATTTCGGAAATACCATTGAAAAAATATGTTTTTCTTACAGATGTCTTTCTACCACACTATCCCGAGTTTTAACGATCCTGAAGAAAGAAAACTTTGGATAACACTGTGGGGGAAAAAAGGAGAAAAAGCTGGTTGCCAATATTTTCTCCTTTTCCCTCAATGTTTTCTACGCTATCAAAGACAGAAATTATCATTTGAGCTACATTTCTTTCGTCGTCTGCACATGCTTCTATCTTGCTATCTGTTATGAAAACATTGTGGCATTATGAATATAATCGATCCTCGGAGAGAAGCTAGCAGAGCAGGGTATCGAACCCTGGATTCCAAGACCTGTGCATCACTGACAGAGCTTCCAGGCTAGGCCCCAAGCAGTGGCCATCTTTGGTAAACATTTTACGAAGAAGAGCACTTACTTTTTGCAAGCATTTGCTCCTGTATCAAAATGTATCCACACTGTTTAACCTTGTAACAGCATTTCCTCGTGTCCTCTCATGTTTTCCACCATTTCAAAGACTATGTTTGTATTGTTGTCTTCAATTTGGATAGGTCTAAAATAGTTTCGTTTGGTATAAGGTTAAATCATTGTTTTACTTTCCTTCTAATGTTTATCCATGGTATAATTTGGTATAAAACCTTTGGTAGATCTATATATTTAGTAAATCTTGTGTACAATAAATAGAGGATATTTGTTTTTTCGGTGAAAGATCGAAATTTATTTCATCTCGTGAACATCATCGGTAATATTTTCACGAGTGGCTGCTGCGCCACTCGTGAAAATGGTTTAGCCAATCAGAAGGTGTGTTACTTTCATATTTGGAAAATTTTGCAGAACAAGAACAAGAATATTCTTAAGAATGGTTGGTGAATACGGACCCAGGTTTTATGCATTGAAACAACAACGTGCATATGTTAAGTTTGGCATATTCCGACCTATGATATGCGAGATTTCGTTATGTGATTAAAAAAAACAAAATCCGACATTCTTTAACTTTTGGAACAAAATTCTAATAAACTCATGTAAAAAAATATTATTAAGCTACGGAATCCTAATGGGGCCACCCAAAATCTCGCATGTCTGGACATGCGACAATTTGACTCTTTGCTACATTCTCGTATGTCACTCAACTCATATATATACGAGGTTTTACAATCCTCGCGAGATAACAGGGGCGAGGTTTTACGTTCTAAACCCTCGCCTATGTTTTCTTAATTCTCGCATCGTGAATCGATGTTCAGTCATCCAAAACATAGAGACATGCGAGATTTTTGGGTGGCCCCATTAGGATTCCGTATTAAGCTCGCCTAAAAGTATCGACCTAGGTCAGCCTGCGCAGTCCGCGCAGGCTCACCTGGACCAAAACTTTTCGCTATTGGACATTTTTTTTGCATTTCAAATAACCAGTTTACCACAGGATTCAGTCGGTTGTTAGAGAAAATGGATTTTAGAGATCCATAAAAATGTGATGACTTTATTAGTATCATGGATCACGGAGATGTATTAAGCTCCCTTTTGCCAGAGCATGGCGCATATAATTGAGCCACGCTCTGGCAAAAGGGGGCTTAATGCATCTCCGTATTGCATAATACCAGGCAAGAAATCACGTTATTAGGGATCCATAAAGTCCACTTTGTCTAGCATCGGACTAAGTCAAGAGGTAGAGTGGTCCATGCCCTAGCAAAAGGGGGCTTAATGCATCTCCATGATGCATTATACAAGCAAGTAATCCCATAATTATAGATCCATAAAAGCCACTTTTTTTTTAATAATCGACTTAATCATGAGGTAAACTGGTCCTTTAACATACAGAAAATGAACCAACAGCAAAAAGTTTCGGCCCAGATCAGGCTGCGCGGATTGCACAGGCTGAGCAGGGTCGATACTTTTCGCAGATGCATTAAGCCCCTTTTCACAGAGCATGGCTCAATTTTAATTTTACAGGAAGCTTTTAAAGCCTACATCTTATTCATTTAATGTTCCTCTTAACCATTCACTGCACAGTTCAGAGTGCTAGTGCTAACGAACCTTTGAAAACATTGTTGGAAAAGGAGAAATGCTGGAAACCAGCATTTTCTCGTTGTTACACAGTGCTTTCTGATCTTTTTAGTCAAATTCTATTGTTTAAGCCATGCTTTATTTGTCGTCTTCAAATGTTTTCAATTTGGACATATCTAAAATTTTACCATTTACAAATGAGCCATGCTCTGTGAAGAGGGAGCTTAATGCATCTGCGAAAAGTATCGACCCAGGTCAGCCTGCGCAGTCCGCGCAGGCTGATCTGGGCCGAAACTTTTCGCTGTTGGTTCATTTTCTGTATGTTAAAGGACCAGTTTACCTCATGATTAAGTCGATTATTAAAAAAAAAGTGGCTTTTATGGATCTATAATTATGGGATTACTTGCTTGTATAATGCATCATGGAGATGCATTAAGCCCCCTTTTGCTAGGGCATGGCTCATATAATTACTTCAGCTGAAGTTAGCAAACGACATTTGCGGTGTACACTTTGTTGTGAAAAGGAATACGATAAAAAAAGTAAACTACATTTCAATATTTGGCCAAAACCTTGTTATCTGCCTTCAAAGTCAAATTTACGATAAATAAAAACGTGTTTATTGTATAATAATAATAATAATAATAATACATGTCTGAAGATAAAAAAGGCAACATATATGGATCTGTACGATTGAAAGTGGCTAAAAACAAGTGGGTTCTAAGTGCTTTGTATCGATCAACTATAATCAACAACATCGTGTTAGATTTAATAGTTTGCAGCATGGCTAGTGACCTAGATCTACACAACAGCTTTTAAGTATTTTATGATGTCCGAGATATTATCAAGATAGGTATTCTGATAAGGTTACATCAAGAATAGAGCAAAAATGTGGCCTCTAAGGTGATACCGTTGTCAGTGATAACGAGGTATGACAATCGAAGGACGAGGATATCGGATACAGCAGTATCATCATAGCTCAGTGTCTGTTCACTAACCATTCTTATTTTCATTCTTAGTTTAATTCTACATTTAGAAAGTAACGCGACTTTTGTTTTGATAAACCGAATGGTTTAAGCTATCAGAAGTTGCATTACTTTCAGAATTAGTAAAAGACCATGAACTTTCTTTAAAATGGTTGGTAAATACAGACACAGGAGTCAGCAGTTTCTTCTAACTCAAGGATTCTTCTTGTCATTGCATAAGAAAACTTCAGTGGAAGTTCTGGAAAACATGTTGTTAATGATAGTCTTTATAGTTGTCTACGTCTTGATACCGCAACTGAAACAAAGAAGAAATATATACGTGTACTTATATAATGACTTTGATTATATATCACGTCAATTTATCACACAACATCCCTTGTTTTCAGTGCCATATAGCCGTCATTTGTTAACATATTGTAGCCTGACCGTTATAGACATAACATAAAATTAATTCAGCATAAAACAGCATTTGCACGTTTATAGCTTACAGTAATTGTGAAAACAAATTCATATCCACATACGCAGAAAACAAACACCTAAATAGATTGTCATTATCTGAGATGTATGAAATAAAGACTATGTACGGTTTAAGAAATTCGCAATATATTGCATCCATACAAATTACTTCAAGAACACGTAAGACGCAAATTTCCCGTCTAATTCAACGGCCAAAACTGATGATCGTGGGAAAGCTATGGATTGTTTCGATTTTAAATCTAAAACTAAGAAGATAGATGTATATATATAACATTATTTGGGACTTCTTTCGCCTGAACGTGTTCTCCTGGAAAAGTAGTGAGTTGGTCTCATTCATGAATATGTAGGCTTTGCATATTGATACCCGTAGATCTACGCATTATACATTCATCACATACAGTTACATGTATGTGATAAAAAAGAAATCCGAGATGAAACTTTATGAAACTCGTATAGAAAGAATGTATTAAGCCTGGCAGAGGCTTACATAATAACATTTTTTTTTTATCGTTCCTTAAAATTTTATCGGAAACGCCAACATGTGTCATATCCTATAAATCCTATAAGAGTCTTTGCCTGTTCTAGTCCGTTGTAATTATTATTTCTAAACAGCATCTATATATGTCTGAATTCTGAATAGATAAAGGTTTACCTACGAATATTCAAATACTCGTTGATTTATACATCATATTCGAATATTCATAAACGTTGATGTAAACGTACTGAGTATGTTAGAAAAAAGCGAGACTGGAATACGTTGTATATGCTCTCTGAGCCAAATTCACCAACTGTTTTGAATTTAACTCCAATTCTGAATTTAAAGACCAGCCAAATGATTGGCTGAGCCCTCAGTGTCAGCCAATCAGTTTGCTAGAGTTAGAATTCAGACTAGGATTTAAACCAGCTATCCGAAATTGCAATATTGTTCTCAAGAATATTCGAAATTTCTGAGTAACAGAATTTCTGATTCAGCGTTCAAATTTAGAAAAGGACTAAACATGAAACCCAAAATAATCAGTACCTATAAGCAAGCTTAGTTGTGCCTGAATTCCAGTTTCATCGAATATTCTAATGCTCCTGAATACTCTCACTGAATACTCTCTCACACACACACACACACACACACACACACACACCTTTTTTGCTGTTACTGTCTAATTCAGAGAATTCACTTTACAATTCTCATTTTTAGAAATGAAGTTAAAAAGAGATAAAGAATCGATAAAATGGCAAAAAAGATAAACTGATATAACTATGTAAGTAATTAGATTATTAGATTTTCAAGGTATCTGTCTCTTTGTTTTATTATTCTGTGTTTCATTGTTCATCGTACTTAATGTTGTGTTTCCTAAAATATTGAACTGACCTTCACTTGAGTATGTAAGTGACAACACTAACACTGAAGTAAACACTCAAATCCCATGCAAAAACAAGAACAAACTGTGATGAAGAATATACTAGAGTAGGAAAATGCGGAGAACCAGTACAAGAGGCAAATCTCCAAAAACAACTGTACGTGCTTCAAAAGTATATTGCATATAAACTACGGCAGCGAAGAAGGAACATGCGAGGAAAAAATATCTTGTGGCCACGAGTAAGATAACTAAGTCGTGGTAACGAGATATTATTACGTTACCTCGAGATAATTATCCAAATTAGAGTCTCAAACATTTTTTTTTTCATTAAATGATAGATTTTTTCATAAGATCTTTATATGATTTTTTTTTTCATAGGATGCTTTTTCTCCTGTCCACGAGATACTCATGTTGTGACTACAAGATGTTAAGTCGTAGCCACGAAATACTCGTAATAAGCTGTGACCACGAGATAATTTTTCTTTTCTCGAATGTCATTTCTAGGCCGCCGTAGGTAACAGATCAACAATGTCCGGAATTCCAAGTTGCTTCTACTCACGCAATAGTTAGCGGCTGCTTGGGCGTTGGGCCTGTTTGAAAAGAATTTAGATAATTGCGTTTGCCTTGCTTTCCAAAATCCTCAGTTGATATGACAAAGTGTTTTGCTAACTTTTTCTTGTACTCTTCTCTTAAACTATAATTCATGTTGATTTATCATTTTTTTTTTTTCTTTATTCGACAATTATATTTTCAAAGTCGCCAGCTGCAAATCGCTTTAAGAAGGTTGCCTTATGAGTAAGAGAGAGGTTGAGTGGCTAGCAGGACCTTTCAAAAGAAGGAAGAATTTTGGAATAACATCAAGGAAGTTAGTGAACAGGCTAATCCAAAAGAAACAGAAAACTTTTTCAAATGGCACAGAAGAAGCATTTCATGGATAGAAATAAATTTCTAATATCGATTAGGCTTATGATGATGATTATTATTTTTATCATTATCAGAAAGGAGTAATCAGGTATAGAACATAATTAATCAGGCACTAGCTCCGATTTCGTCAAGATAGTCCATGGCAGATTGACAACATATATGCAAAACAAGGAAAACTCCTGCTTTGAGATACACATTACATGTACAAAGACAGAAAATTTTTCAATGAGCCACAAATTACACATAGTTCCTCTTTGAGACAAGAGGAAAGTTTCTCTCTGTTAAATGAATTACATGTAGAAAGAAGTAAGTTTCTCTTTGAGGAATACATAATATGTAGAAAAAAGGAGGGTTTCTGTTCGAGGTATAAATTACATGTCGAAAGACGAAAGCAGAAAAACTTTGATGTATAGAACCCTCGTAGAGAGACAGAGGGGTTTTTTTTTTTTTGACGTGTGAAGTACATGTTAGTAAGAGGAGAGCTTCTCTTTGAGGTATAAATTACATCTAGAAAAAAAGAAGACTTCTATTTGAGATAAAAATTAAACCTAGACAGAAGGAGAGTTTCCTCTTTGAGCCATGAATTAAACGTAGAAAGAACGAAAGTTTTGCTTTGAGGTATGGATTAAATGTAGAAAGAAGGAAATGTTCTCTTTGAGATATGAATTACATGTTGAAAAGGGGAGAGTTTCTCTCGAAAGTAAAATTACAAGTAGATAGAAGGGGAGATTCTGTTTTAGGTATAGCTTAGACGTAGTAAGGAGAGGAAAGTTTTTCTCTAAGGTATGAATTATACGTACAAATTAGGAAAGATACTCTTTGAGGAACAAATTACATGTTTAAAGAAGTAAAACTCATCTTTGAGGTATAAATTACATGGAGAAAGAAGAAAACATACTCTTTGAGGTATAAATTGCATATAGAAAGAAGGAAAGATGCTCTTTTAGGTATAAATTACATGTAGAGGAAAGAAAAATCCTCTTTAAAGTATAAATTACACGCAAGAAGAAAAAAAAAAAATCCTGTTTGAAGTATAAATCATATGTAGAAAGAAAGACGGTTTCTCTATGCGTATGAATTACAAGTTGATAGAAGGAAACGTAGAAAAGGGGTTAAAAACCTCTTTGAAGTCTAAATTACATGCACATAGAAGGACAAATCATCTTTAAGGAATAAATTATAGGTAGAAAGGGGTTGCTTTTAAGACCGAAAGTACGCCTAAACAGAAGAAAAGTTTCGGACACAGGGCACTACAAAAGGTGAAATACTCTCATCGAGGCAAAACTATTAGTATAGTGAGGGAGTCTTTCAAGCACCAAAACATGCAAAAAGGAACTTCTCTTTTCACACATAAAATACATATTGAAGGTGGAAAACCTTCTTATAAAGCACAAAGATACATGAAATAGAGAACAAGTTTCTCTGTTTGGCCTGGAAACGTGTGAAACGAATAAAAGTTTATCTTTTGAGTTACGTACAAACATGTTCAAAAAAGGGAAACTTTATCTTATTGTGCACAAATGCACACAAAAAAGAGGATTTTTTTTTCAGACTGAAGTACGTGTAAAAGCAAGTCACGTTTCTCTTTTAGGGACATAAGTAAATGAGAGAGAGAGAGAGAGAGAGAGAGAGAGAGCGAGCTTTTTAGGCACTAAGTACATAAAAAAAAGAGAGTTTTAGGTACTAAGTATATAAAAAGGAGAAGAATTTTCAATTTGCAGGAAGGTTTTCTTTTCAGACATAAATATGTGCAAAAAGGCCACGTTTCTCTCTTAAGCACATATATGTGAGTACAATAGAAAACACATCTTATTAGGCGGTACATACGGATGGCAGGAATGTATTTTTTTCTATTTAAGGTACAAAATACATGTCAAAATAGCGAAAGTCTTTTTGTATACTAGTAAACAGAAGGAATAATTTCTCTCTCTAAGTTAGGTACAATTTCTTATTACCCTATGTGCTCCAGAACACAATTTACCTGACAAAGACGTCTTTTATTTTACCTGAAACATACATGTATATTTAAGCAATTACTATGCAGGTTGCCAATTGATATGGCTAAAATGTTGTTTAAAAGCGAAAGTGATCAGATCTGGTTTTGCTCTACAGTCTCCACAACAACACTTTATGAATATTTTAAACCCTTAGGCTGCGAAGCGCGACTCACGGACCTTTTGCGGACAGTGTAGATCAATATCAGACTGCACAGAACGTGCAGTCTGATATTGATCTACACTGTCCGATAAGGAGATACTTCTCAAACACTACAATTTTGAAACATCAACATTTTGGTTTTTATTAAGTCATTTAGAAGGATAAAGGTTAAGGGTAAACATTTGATTTAGAACCCATCAGGATGCAAAGTTATTTCTGTCTTTATTTAAATATACGTTATTGCAAATGACAGATTATTTCGTCGACATCTGTGTGTTTGGTTTTTTAACGGCGCTCTAAAAATTTCAGTGAAATCAGGGCGACATGCGCACCTATCCATGCTTCCCAGGATTTTCTTTCTTAGGCTCTTTCAGCACACATTAACCATAACTGGCAGTTGACTATTTTGCACCATCAACTAGATCATTCGTTACAAGCAAATGTCCTCTGACAAATTTTCAATTTATTTAAATATCTAAACAGTAATTCTTATTGGTCTTCTTTAGGAATATGATCAAATTCGTCATCTACAAATTTGTTTCACGAAGCAGTTAGTGTAACCGCATTGAAACCACGCCAGTTACCTATGATTATACTGCTAAGAAAGTTCTCGCAATCTGATTGGATGATATGCTCCGAAAGTCCGAATATATAGTGCTGTATACTGGCAGCTCCCAGGGTACAGCACAGCAAAATCAAAGATGGCAGCGTCGGATCGTCATGAAAACAAACCGTAAAGTGTTAAAGGTCATAAATTGTAACGTTAAAAAAACAGTGATAAAGTAATGGTCGGTTGAATAAATTAATGGTCGTTTACTTTTGCCAACAAATGATAAAATGAATAGTTACTTACCTTACACTTGCTCAATCCATGTTTAAATAAAAATACGTCGAATGTCTATCGCAGTGACTCCAAGCACCAAACTGCACGTTTTACCTAAGTTTCAGTGACGTCAGTTTTCAGTGACGTCATTTCTCAGTGTATTTTGGGCACTCAGAAGGGAAATTCGATTTCGTAAACGTACTCGATTTGTGAGACCATAAAACACTGAAATTTCGCTGAATACACGTTGGAAATGTTAAACTTTGCAGTATAATAAATTCGTTGCTCATACGGTCAGGTGGCAGGGGACTTGGAAACTTGTTCACATCTGTGGCTAATCATGTCGCCACCTCGCCTTCGGCTCGGGGCGATATGATTTTCTACAGCCGTGCAAGTTTCTATTTCCGCTGCCACCTGACCGTACAACTAATAAAGTCCTGCAAAAATACTATGAGACTATGATATATAAATACATACTATTCTCCGCCCATAAGGATCGAACCGGACAATCTTTGGTGCTGGTGTTCGACTATTCCCACAAATTCCACAGTAATAATACAAAGCAGTTTTGTCCCGAAACGGACCGTCTGTAGCGTGAAGATTTCGAATACAGTTGTCACAATATCTGTGAGTACACCCTAATTGATTTGTGCATTTTGGAACTTGCTGAAAAAAAAAAAAAAAAAAATATGAGCCATACTCTCGCAAAAAGGGGTTTAATGCATCTCCATGATGCGTGATATCAAGCAAGTCTTCACATAATTATAGATACGTAGAGTCGATTTTGTCTAACAATCGACTCATTCATGAGATAAACTGGTCCTTGGACATGTAGAAAATTGAACAATAGCAAAAAGTGTCGGCCGGGTCAGCCTGCTCGGACTGCACAGGCTGGCCTGGGTTGATACTTTTTGCAGATGCATGAAGTCCCCCTTTCACAGAGCATGGCTCCTATGTCTTTAAAAAGATGATCGGCGTAAGAGGATACTGGAATTATTAATATTGAAACTCTTTTGTGGTTCAATATGAAGAGTAATAATGAAAAGTAACTACGCGAGCCAATACTAGTTTTGTCTCATTGTTTTGCATATTGTAATTAGTGAAATCTTCAATTAGACATGAGTCATGCTCTTGCAAAAGGGGGCTTAATGCATCTACGTGATGCCTGCTACCAAGCAATCATCACAGTAATGATCATGGATCCATAAAATCCATTTTGTCTAACAGCCCACTGAATCATGGAGATCAATAGTCAAATGTATAGGCCCAGGTCAGCCTGCGTGGACTGGGCAGGCTGACCTGCGTTGATACTTTTTTGCAGATGCATTAAGTCCCCTTTTCACAGAGCATAGCTGTTAAACTCCAAAACACACCAAACAAACAGAGCATAGCTCATACATCTATATATTTCTTAAGGTTTGGTGTTAATCCCTTGAAAAAGG
This sequence comes from Tridacna gigas, assembly GCA_945859785.2. NCBI lineage: Eukaryota > Metazoa > Mollusca > Bivalvia > Cardiida > Cardiidae > Tridacna > Tridacna gigas. Next base: position 53,789,391 of record OX244038.2, read on the forward strand.
AGCGTTACCTGCTAAAATATGTAAGTCTGAAAATATATGTGTCATAGGAGTTGAACTATTTACTGATAGACATGCATCAAGCCATATCGCTGTAAAACAAAACTTTATGTACAGAAATGCCTGTTTTAATCCTTAGACTGCTAAGCCCGACTCAAGTACCTTTTGCAGTCTGATCTTGGATCTACGCTGTCCAATAAAGAGATACCTTTACCCCTAAATATACCTTTGAAATTGCAGAATTTGGGTTTTTACTGCTGGTTTGAAAGTTTCGTTTCACTTATTTAGCAGGATACGGGTTAAGGCTGATATGTCTAACCACTCTTTGTGATACTTGTGTTTGTATATGAGTTAAATGCCGTTTGAACATCGTAGGTCATATTACGGCGGTCAGTACACCTACGTATGTGTTTCCTGCTTTCTCACACCATGCTCTGTGGATATGGCGTTTATTGTATTTGCATCGAAACTTTTGCTATTTGTAAATTTTCTTCATGGCTAAGGACCATTCTATCGCATGATTTAGATGGTTGTTGAACAAAATGGATTTTATCGACCCATAATTACGTGATGACTTGCTTGGCCTTGTGCATTACGGAGATGCACTGAATAACCTTTTGCAAGAGTCAGCTGTATTACGTTGATCTCGGAGGTGATTCCAATGCTTAGAGTTTTACGGTGTTGCTGGTTTGCAGAAACGAAACCCCTTGTTCGGTCCCCTCTCTCTGCACTTTTACTTGGAGATGTCCTTGGGTAAGACATTGCAGACTCCCCAACTTTGTACAGGCGAAATAAAGGTTACACATGAATAAATCTGGTGTCTTCGTCAGACAACTGAAGTACGGTTGAAAGCGGAATAAAATCAAGTTTTAGCAAACAAAGACACATACCTCTTCTGGACCTCGGCAAGCGACGCAAGAATTTTTCCCGGTAACACCCGAGTGTCTTTCTTCCGGTCTAGCTAACATTTGATTGTAGTGTTGTTTCATTAAATCTCTTTCAGACAGTCGTTCCCGACCATCGGGGCGGTTCCATCGCTCTGTCTGTGGGGGTATATTCCTGAACACTTTGTCGTTATTGTAGTCATAGTACTCGTTTCGCGGGGCTTCTCTTGGGTCTACGTACCTCGGAGGGTGTTCCTGTAAGGAGTAAATGTACGTACATTATGTAGTCTCAAGCAAAGTACCTCTTTTTGACTTGTTGTAGACCACGTTCTAAAGATTTTTGACAAAAGACTGTGGCTGTAAGAACGAGTAATTCTCATATTGTCATAATGCTTTCATACACTTCCTCTATAAAATGTTGTTTACATTTCATTGTAAATATCAGTACCAAGTTAGAAGACCCTACGTCAAATCAATGTCCACTTACTTTTCCGGTCAAGATTTGACACACGGATCGGTACCTGCATTCGTATTCACCAGCCATTCTTAATTTCATTCAAAGTCAAATGCTAGATTTAGAAAGCAAAGCAAGCTCTGATTGACTAAACCATTTACTTAGCCAATCAGAAGTTCTATATTTGTTTTCAAATATTACAAAAAAGTCACTTTAGCTCCAATAATTATGCCCCCTTCTTTAATAGGAAAAAAATGGGGGGGGGGGGGGCTCAATTGGTTTGCTAATGTCAATCTATCAGTGTCCGTATTCGCCAATCAATTTTAAGGTTATTCTTGGCCTTATTTTCAAGAATTCTATAAGTTTGAAGTATCATTTCCCATCTTCGTATACGCGCCCAATATGACCTCTGCAGTCGACAGGCTGCAAAACTCCATTCATTCATTCTGTAAATTTGAAAGAAACACAACTTCTGATTGTCGATTAGAATTAATCAGTGCGTTTCATGTCCAGCTTTCGAAGTTTATGTACATGTATTTGGCGCTGAAAGAACTAACATATTTGGCGAATTCTATAAGCCTAACTAAACAAGCCAATGACGCTAAAAAGGATAAAAGCCCATCATACATGTGACTAAAACATACCTGGTAACCATCTTGATACGGGTAATTCCTGCGTTCGTACGTAATATCCGGTAAGGGTGGGGTTGTGTAAAAATCACGTTCCCTGTACACCGGAGAGTCATGAATCGTATTGACATCCTTGTAGGACCTTCCGTACGTTGTGGCAAAAGTATTCTTAAAGGCAGATTTGTAGGAAGGTTCCTCTACCTCTTCCGCCGGCCTCTGCCACATCTTTAAAAATAGTTCATTGTAAAAGTATACGAGCCACGCTCTGGCAAAAGGGGGCTTAATGCATCTACGTGATGCATTATACCAAGCATGTTGTCACATGCTTGTGGATCATTAACCCTTTACCGCACAATGCCGCCTTTTAACGCCCCTGGGAAATAAACATTTTGAAAACATTGTGGGAAAAGGAGAAAATGCTGGTAACCAGCATTTTCTCCTTTTCCCACAATGTTTTCTACCCTACCAAAGAAAAAGTGCACCGTTTGAGCCACACTAAAATTGTCCTCTGCAAATGCTTTCAATTTGGACTAATCCAAACTTCTGTCATCTGGTAAAGGGTTAAAATCCATTTTGTCTAAGAACCGGCTAAATCATGAGGTAGAAAGTTCCTTTGAAAATCAGAAAATTCGAAGAGAAAAAGATTTCGGTCATGGCAGCCTGCGCGGACTGCGCAGGCTGACATGGATAGATACTTTTTTTCAGATGCATTAAACCCCCTTTTCATACAGCATGGCTCTTATATAAAATGTACTTTATTTATTTGGATCGTAAAGTCATCTTACAACCGACCGACCGACCGACCCATCCATCCATCCATCCATGAAGCTAGCAGGCACGCTGATACGTAACACCTTTAAGATGCTGAATAAATTTACTGAAAATTGCCAGTGGGTACCTTATACCGAAATAACTGCGATCACTGGAACAGACTCACCAGATCGGGCCTTTCTGTCAAGTTCTGTGTAACCTGATCTGATTCTACACTGTCCTAAAAAGCGCACTGAGTCCCCTCAGCCAGAGGCTAAACAAATCACAGTAAGGCAATGTTCTTTCCTACATATTTTTTTTCTTTTAAGTACAAAAACCGTTCCCTTAAATGTAATTTGTTGCACTTAATACAAAACCGATATATTCAAAGGTCACATAATTATGGCTTAAACTTGCAAATATGTGGCCACTTGCCAATGTTTAGCTTACGCCATTTGACTCAAAGAATGAAGAGAAATACTGCATTGTTAACTCTTCAAGTGCCTTTCACGACTATAGTTGCCTTTGCGGCCAGTGTAGATCATGATCAGGCTGCACAAAACGTGCAGCCTGATCTTTGATCTACACTGTCCGCTTTGCTGAAGACACTAGACATAAAAAGTGACCACAAAATTGTAATTATCTTGGTGTTGGTCTGGACTGAAAGTGTCCATTGGGTTTATTCGGCACTTTATGGGTTAAAGCATGTTTCGCTGTATTACAAGAACTATGGAATTTGTCAATAACCTTGTAAAACAACGTAGCCTCGCTTTAAAAACAAAGTAATTCGGATTCGATTTCCTCCCTGTAGATTAGCAGTGCCTTAACTCTTTATCAAACGACAAAATTTTAGACTGATCCAAAATGAAAGCATTTGCAGACGACAAATTAAATGTGGCTCAAATGATGAAATTTGTTCTTGATAGGGTAGAAAACATTGTGGGAAAAGGAGAAAATGCTGGTTACCAGCATTTTCTCCTTTTCCCATAATGTTTTCAAAAGCCTTCCACCTCAGGGTCGTTGAAAGTCGGGATTGTGTGGTAAAGGGTTAACAAAGTGGGTTAGATATATCTCCTTGATGTACTGTACCAAGCAAATCATCTCATAATTATGGATCCAAAAAATCCATTTTGTTTGACAACCGACTCAATCATAAGCTAGAGTGGTCCTTGGATATGCAGAAAATCTAACAATAGCTAAAAGTATCGAACCCATGTCAGCCTGCGCGGACTGCGCAGGCTGCAATGGATTGATACTTTTTGCAAATGTATTAAACCCGCTTTTAACAGAGTTAAAGAAACTTTTTTGTATAAATTTATTAAAAAAATGTAAATTTCATTGTTCAATTTTTTTAAAAAATTATTTTTCATACTTAAACTTCACATGCCAAAGGGTACCGTCTATTTGGCTCTGTGGATAAAAAAAAAAAAATCTATGCTTTCAGGGATCCATGGCATGCATAAGAAATCTTAAAGGGGTGCGTAGCCTTTTAATGTTTTTCTAAAAGAACAAAAGTATGAATAACAACATAACATGACGATTTTAAATACTGTTGCGTAAAACACGATTTACGTTGATTTTCTTCAAACAATGAAAACAAGACATGTAAATTTGAAGAAAAAAAAATCATATGGCCCTTTAACCCTTTACCAAACAATCCTGTGTTTTAACAACCTCAAGAAAGCTCTAGAAAACATGGTGGGGGAAAAGAAGAAGATTCTTGCAATCGGCATTTTTTTCCTTCTTTTCCCATTTCTGATGATGTTTTAAATTCTTTCCAAGATACATCCGAACATTTGAGTCATATCTAATTTGTCGTCTGCATATGCTTTCAATTCGGACGAGTCTAATATTTTGTCGGACGAGTTATATCTTTACCACACAATCCCGACGTTTAACGACCATGAGGTAAAAAACGTTTGAAAACAATGTGGAATTAGGAGAAAAATGCTGGTAACCAGCATTTTATCATTTTCCTAAAATGTTTTCTACCCTATGAGAGACAAAATTCATCCTTTTGGTAACACTGAACTTTTCGGCTGCAAATGCTTTCATTTCGGACGAGTCTAAAATTTTGTCCTCTGGTAAAGAGTTAAATGATAGATGTATCAATGAATACAGAAGAAACAAACTTACTTTGTCATCTGTGTATATATAGACCAATTTCACTGTCGTTGCTAATATCTCAAACTGGAACAGTTCCAAACTAAATTAGAACTGTATGTATTGAATTACTCTTACTTTAAACCCTTTATCCAACAGTTCCTGCGTTTTAACAATCACGGAGGAAGGGGATATTTGAAAACAATGTGGGAAAAGGAGAAAATGCTGGTAACCAGCATTTTCTCCTTTTCCCACAATGTTTTCTACTCTTTCAAAGACAAATCCATCCATTTGAGCCGCGTATTTAATTTGCCGCCAGTAATTGCTTGTAATTCAGACAGACCTGAATCTTTTACATTTAGAGAAGAGTTATACCCTTAGCACAACGTGTAGGAAAAACTAAAAATAAGTCATGCTTTGGCAAAAGGGGGCTTAATGCATCTCCGTGATGAATTATACCAAACATGTCGTCACATGATCATGGATCGATCAAGTCCATTTTGTCTTACAATAGGCTGAATCATGAGGTAAACTGGTCCTTATGCCCCTGTCACACCAAACTAGTTCTTAGAACGTCTTACCTCGTCCTAACAAAATCGTAAAACGGGTTGCGGTCGGGGTAGAACGTGTAATTTTGGCTTAATAATGCCAATATTGCACCACGTCGTAACACGTCTCAAATAGGATCGAAGCACGGCAGTTCCGTTTGTAGTACGTCCATCCCGTTTTAAGTTTGTTGTCACTCCGTCTAATTACAGGACGGGATGGACGGCAAAAAATTTTGAGCAGGCTGAAAGTTCTGGAGCACTCTTTCCATCCTAGCCCGTCCATGAAGTTCGTGAACAGATCGTAAAAGGTTGCTACTACGTCCGCTCCGTTCGAACACAGTTTGAGTCCGTTTGGCAACAATTTTCGGAACGTAGTGAGAACGAGTTCAGTGTGACGAGGGTACTAGGTTTGAATAAAATCGACCAATAGCAAAACGTTTCGACCTGGGTCGATAGTTTTTGCAGATGCATTAAGCCCCCCTCTTCACAGAGAATGGCTCAAATATTTGATAGTGGGAGTCAGTAGTGTGGGGGTAAATCGTCGGCCTCGAAAATTAGAGGTTCCGTGTTCGAATCTAAATCGCCCGCTTTTTCAGTCAAGTTCATTGAATAAAATCTCTCTCGGTTTCAGTGGATTAGGTTTTCAGCAGGGGATATGAGTCATCTCTGGCAAAAGGGGGCTTAATGCATCTCCATGATCCATGATACCAAGCAAGTCATCAGATATTTATGGATCAATAAAATCCATTTTGTATAACAAACTATTGATTCCTGAGGTACACTGGTCCTTTGACATGCAGAAAATTGACAGCGAATTATCACCCTATCGGACAGAGTAGATCAAGGATCAGACTGCACGTTTCGTGCAGTCTGATCTTGATCTACACTGTCCACAAAACGTCAGTGAGTCGCGCGAAGCAACCTAACGGTTAAGGGTAGTAATTCTCTTGTAATTTCGGTCAATTTATTCTCAGTTAAGACTAATAGCTTTTCACCTTTATAATGACAACTGTATCGGAACCGAATGGATATTTATTACCTTAACTTTCACGATTGATTTACTGCAAGTCGAAAATAGAGGGTAAGTACTAATACGGTTATCTCCCCTCCTCCAAGATGTCAAAAGGAGAGAAAAAAAAATTGAACATGGCATTGCCATTGAATTTTGTTTCAAAGCCTACCATTTTTAATAACAGACAGACAGACCAACAGACAGACAGACAGACAGACAAATAATGAGAGCTGAGAGAGAGGGAAAGAGATAGATGCAGACAGAGAGAGAGGCAGACGGAGAGAGAGAGAGAGAGAGAGACAGACAGACAGACAGACAGACAGACGGACGGACGGAGGACCATAAGCGGACTAAAGGAAAATCAATATCCGCCCCTTTGTAGTGAAACAGGTATGTGACTAATTAATGAGATTCATTGTTTATTTGTTGGCTGACAGTATAAGAAAAGAGCGGGAATGGTTGAACAACCGAGAATTTTACTTTAAACAGTGCCTCCCTTTGCCACAATGGTTTCAACTGCAGTCTGCGTCACGGGTCGAAACTTTTTGTAATTGGTAAATTTTCTGCATGTCAAAGAACCATTCGACCTCGTGATTCAAACGGTTTATTAGAGAACACGCAATCCATTTCATGCGACTGCTTTCTTGGTATAATGGATCAGAGAGAGATTATTACCAGCTTTCCCAAAGCGTCGCTCAGTTGTATAAGAGCTCCGTGAAAAGGGGGCTTAATGCATCTGCAAAAAGTATCCTCCCAGGTCAGCCTGCGCACTCCGCGCAGGCTGACCTGGGACGAAACTTTTTGCTTTGGGTAAATTTTCTCCATTGTCCAACTGCTATTCTATCAATGGATTCAGTCGGTTGTTATACTAAACTGGATGTAATGGATCTATAATAATGTCATGACTTGCTTAATATCATGCTTCACGGAGATGCATTAGACCCCCTTTATCGGAGCGTTGTTCATCATTATTAATTATGAGCTTTAACTGGACCAGGGGAGGTCACCAGTCTAATCGGTCACCTGCTAAAAATGTCCGGTGACAGGTCTACACATGGACAGCTCTGGACGATTTGTTTTGCGCCATTCGGCAAACCACAGGTGATCCGTAGATCAGATCCCTCGGTAATTACTTTGATGGTTCATACTTGCATGTACCCACACGGTATATTTCTTCGCCGAAAATAGACCGCTTTACCGCTTTTAAACCATCGGGATTTATCACGACCTACAGTGACCTGACACAGGACGATTACGAACACGTGATCTCCATTTCATTACCGGTGGGCTCCGAACATTCACGATTTTTCTTATCCCTTTAACTCTTTACTACACAATCCCGACTTTTGATGACCCTGAGAAAAAAAAGCCTTTTGAAAACATTGTGGGAAAAGGAGAAAATGCTGGTAACCAGCATTTTCTCCTTTTCCCACACTGTTTTCTACCCTATCAAAGACATTATTTGACTCACATTTAAATTGTCGTCTGCTGATGCTTTCAATTTATGACCAGTCTGAAATTTTGTCATTTGGTAAAAAGTTAAATGCTGAAAAGTGGGTCTATTTTCAGATAAAAAGAAGCCAACTCCAAACGTTCGGGTTTGTTGTTTTGGCTGATTTGCTGATTTGTTGATGATGCTGCTGACGGTGGCGGTGTCGATGATGCGTCTGGTGCTGATTGTTGTCTTGTTGGTGGTTGTGTCAATGCTGGTGATGGTTTTGATTGGGAGTGTAGATGACAGTTGTGACATCAATGGTGATGGTACTATGGGTCGTTGTGAGGTGATCGTGGTGTCGATCTTGGTGGGGATGATACTGGTGGAAATGTAGGTGGTTCAGGTTGTGTCGAATTGGTGATTTCGATGGTGGTGAGGCTGATGGTTGTTATTGGCTAGGTCCAGGCGGTAATGAAATTTTGATAACTCATTTATCGCGGTCTCATTTCACGATTTATACATATCACTTTGGCCATGAAGTGATAATCGGTTCCTTAATAATTATCGTAATTTTTGACAGAGTAACAACCAAATAGAAAAAAGGAAAGACCGATCGTACTGGAACCCAGGCTAGGTTGTGGTGGTAAAGGTAGTGTAGGTTGCTTCGATGATTGCGGTGGACAAGTGACGGTAGTGGTGGGTTGTGAGGTTGGTAGTTATGTTAGTGTCGATGGTAGCAGTGTTTAATGTTGTTCTCGTGATCGTCTCGATTTTTATGGTAGTGGTAGTTTAGGTTGTTTCGATGGTTGTGTTTATGTCGATGATGGTGTTGATGGTGACTGTGATGGTGGTGATTGAAGGGGAGGTCGTTGTTGTTGAGGTGGTGCTTTGGGGATGTTGATCGATGGTGGCTGTGGGTGTCAGAAGACGTTGTTGTGAGAGTGGTGATGTGTTGGTTGTGGCGATGATGGTTGTTAGCGATGTGATGGTTGTATTATCGATGGTAGATGTGGTGTTGAATGTTGTGTTGCTTGCAATTTTAGTGATGGTAGTAGTATTATATGGCGTGCAACACACGAAAAGGGGCCTTCGGACATATGCGTAAGTGTGACGTCCCAGATCAGCCTGTGCACTTCGTATTGACTAATCCGAGACGACACTTTCCGTTCTTATGTGATTTTCTATTTAACGAAAGTCTACTGTATGAAAAAATCTTATGTAGTCGTAAAGTGCCGTCTCGGATTAGCCTGCGCGGACTGCGCAGGCTAATCCGAGACGACACTTTACGCAAATGTCACAAGGTCTCATTTCGAATGTTGCGGGCCAATTATATGAAATGCTATGTGAAAAGGGGTTTAATACACCTTCAAAACTTTTCGGCCCATGTCAGCCTGCACAGTCCGCGCAGGTTTACATGGATCGAAAAGTTCCGCTATTGGTCAATTTTCTACATGTCGAAAGACCAATCATCTTGGGATTCAGCTAGTTGTTAGACAAAATGAATTTACGGATCCATTAATATGTGATAACATACCTTGGCACAACAGATCAGGGAGATGCATTAAACCCTTTATTACCAGAGCACCGCTTAATGATCTACGATTTCGTAAAACGCAAAAATTAAGACCTGCCTTGGTGCTAAGATTGATTTAAATACTCGTATAATTGAGGGGAAAGAAAGGCTTAGGGTTTATTTATGAAACAAAAAAGAAAACAATGACACAGAAGTCAGTTTGTAATTTAATAACTAAAATGAAGAAAGCAAGAAGACGTCTTTTTTCCTGAATATAGTTCAAGGCGAGGTTATCGATCATTTGTTACATTGTAGAAATATTTTCTAGCCCTCAAAATGCTTAACTGCCATTATGCACAGTGTAAATCAAGATCAGATCAAGATTAGACGACAGGGAACGTGCAGTCTGATCTAGGATGCTGTGCACTTTCCGCTACTTTGTTTCGTATAAAACAACATGAAAATCGCAATAGTTAGAATGTTTTACCTCATTGGATAGGTCCATTTCATTAATTCAGAACATATTTGAAGGTAAATAATATAAAAGAGAAATGAGAGAGAGAGAGAGAGAGAGAGAGAGAGAGAGAGGGGCGACAAGGGACTCGAAGGAAAAGGGGATAAAATGCTGCTTCTGCTGCTACTGCTGCTGCTGCTGATGGTGATGATGATACTGGCGATGATGATGATGATGATTCAATGAAATAAATAAATACATGTAAATAAATTAAAGCTCACTAACTTTACAGAGAAATCTTTGCTGTTTACTTCTTGAAACAATTCTGTAGAGGACGACTTTAATCTCTTTACCAAACTACAAAATTTTTAGACTTGTCCAAATTGAAAGCCTTTGCAGACGAAAAATTAGATGCAGCTCAAATAATGAAAGTTTTCTCCGAGTAGAGAACATTTTGAGGAAAAAAAAAAAATGCTGCTCACTAGCATTTCCCTCTTTTCTCACAACCTCTTCAAAAGGCTTCGTCCTCAAGGCCAAAAAAGCACGGTATTGTTTGGTAAAGGGTTAAACCATTTCCCAAATGGACAATTTTAGACTCGTGCTAATTGAAAGCATCTGCAGACTTCAAACTCAAAAATGGGTAAAAACTAACTGAAGTTCTCTGTTTGGGTAAAAGCCATTTCTTCATTTCTTTTAATGTGCTTTCCAGTGGTTTATAGAAATCTAGCAGCGAATTATAACCTTATAGAATCACCGGTGAATTTTATAATTTGCAGGTGAATTTTTATAACTTTTTCTGGCCGGAACTACTTGTCTTCCCCCATTGCTTATCTCCCTTACTTATGTAACCATAATTAAATCCCTTTGAAAAATATGTCAAATTCCCTTATCCCTTCCAAAATTGTTGATTATTAGGTAAATTCAATTTTCGACGAACTAATCAATATTTTCAATAAACAGCTCAAAACAAATGAGTCTGTGAAAAAGGGGCTTAATGCGTCTGCGAAAAGTATCGACCCAGGTCAGCCTGCGCGGACTGCGCAGGCTGACCTGGGCCGAAACTTTTCGCTATTGGTCGATTTTCTCTATGTCAAAGGACCTGTCTACCTTATGGTACAGTCGGCTGTTAGACATAATGGTTTTTATGGATTCATAATTATGACATGACTTGCTTAGTATAATCTTTCATGGAGATGCATTAAGCCCACTTTTGCCAGAGCACGGCTCAAATAAGATAATTGTGCGAATGGTAGTGGTTCTTCTGGGGGCGTACGAGGCAATTTGTTATGCTTCTTATTCAAATCTTTACCAGAGGACGAACTTCTAAACTCGTCCGTATTGAAAGCAATAGCAGAGGACACAGCAAACGTGACATAAATGGTAATATTTTATCATCAGTGGGACGTTGTGAGATAAGGATAATATGACTGTTAATAGCATTTTCTCCTATTCCCACAATATTTTCTTGTCTTAGAAAGGATGTGAAATCATGTGAGAAAAGGAGAAAATCCTGGTTAAAAGCTCTTTCTCATTTTCTCTCAATATTTTCTGACGCCTGTTTTCTCTGGGTTGATGAAACTCGGAGACGTGTGGGAAAGGGTTAAGATCTGGGCCTGTATTCAACAACCATTCTAGAGAACATTCTAAGTCTTATTCTCAATAATTTTCTAAATGCGAAAATAACACAACTTCTGATTGGCTAAACCAAATAAGCCATGCTCTGGCAAAAAGGGGGCTTAATGCATCTCCGTAATGCATGATACCAATCAAGCCGTCACATAATTATGGATCCATAAAAGCCACTTTTTGTAATAACCGACTTAATCATGAGGTAGACTGCTCCTTGGACATACAAAAAATTGACCAATAGCGAAAAGTGTCGGCCCAGGTCAGCCTGCGCGGACTGCGCAGGCTGACCTGGGTTGATACTTTTCGCAGATGCATTAAGCCCCCTTTTCACAGAGCACGGCTCAAATTCTTTAGCCAGTCAGAAATTGTGTTACTTTCTAAATCTAGAATTCGACATGGACTGAAAGTAAGATTGGTTGGTGAATACGGACGCTTAGACATGCGCACTTTGCTTGACTGTCTGCTAATCAGTTGTAGTATCGAACATCGTGGAACTTCAGCTGAAATATAAAGGATGTAATTAGATCTATATCGGCAAAAATCGACGTTCTTCGGCATATTCCGTACATAACCGTCACGACTGATTCGTACAGGACCGTCAGCGTTGACTTTAAACCCTTAAACCGCTAAATAAATGAAACGTAACTTTCAAGCCGATTGTAAAAAACCCAGTTTTTGTTATTTCATAGGTATTTTTTGGAGGAAAAATATCTCCATATCGGACAGTGTAGATCCAAGATCAGACTGCACGTCCTGAGCAGTCTGATCTTGATCTACACTGTCCGCAAAGGGTCAGTGAGTTGCGCTTAGCAGCCTAAGGGTCAAGTTCGGAATATGGCAGGAGAAGCCGACAGTCCAATATGAATATAGAAATCAATGCCAATAGGCCAATTATCTACCTTTGATTACATTTGTAAACACGTATTATTGTTTGTTTGGTGTTTAAAGCCGTTTTCTTCATTATTTCAGTTATTTTTCGGCAGCCTGTGCCCCTATCCGCGTATCTGAGTACTCTGGTTTTTAACCTACTTCTTGACATTGATGTACAGGAATGAATAAATAGTGATTTGCGATTGGTTAAAAATGTGGATATGTTTATTCTGAGGATCCCTGCAGGCCTATCTGAAGACAATTTTATGACAACGTTATATATGAACCATGGTCTGTTAAAAGGGGGCTTAACGCATCTGCGAAAAATATCGACCCAGGTCAGCCTGCGCAAACTGCGCAGGCTGACCTGGACCGAAACTTTCTCTATTGGTCAATCTTGTACATGTATATGTCCAAGAACCAGTTCACCCCATGATTAAGTCGTTTATTAAAAAAAAGAAAAAAAAAAAAGAGGCTTTTATGGGTCCACAGTTATGTGGTGACTTGCTTGGTAGAATGCATTACCGAGATGCATTAAGCCCCCTTTGCCAGAGGGCGGCTCATATGCATGCATAAGCCGTTTGGCTACATGCATTTTCAGACACATCAATTTTATCAGCAACTGCCCCTTTTCCGACGATGAGTTGGATTAACAACTAATTTTGAAAAATGCATCTTTTTGAAAATGTTATATTTTCAAAAATATGCAAAACAATGAGGACAAAGAGGCACTTGGTGGTGAGGTCACTATTCATTCTTTCTCTTCATATCGAATCAAAAGTTTACGCTTTTCTATATTTGAATTTTCAGTAACTCTTAAAAACATATTTCTTGTTTGTCCTGCGGAAAAAAGAAAATGACACTCGTTTTTCTTTCAGTCCTTTCATTTATAAAGCAATAGAAAGATCAAACCAGGGTTCGTACTCTTAAGAACATTCTTGGTCTTGTTCTTCAAAATTTTCCAAATTTGAAAGAAACACAACTTCTGATTGGCTAAACCATATGGTTTAGCCAATCAGAAGTTGTGTTACTTTCAAATTTGGAAAATTTTGAAGAATGAGTCCAAGAACGTTCTTAAGAATGGTTGGTGAATACGGACCCAGGTATTCGACGGAACTGGAGATATAAAACAGGGATAAAAATGAGTGGTGTGATGCCTGAAATATATTATGAGCCATGCTCTGGCAAAAGGGGTTAACTGCATCTCCATGATATATCATACTAAATACGTCACACAATTCTGGATCCAAAAAAATCCATTTTTTTTCTAAAAGCTGGGTGAATCATGGGGTAGACTGGTTCTTTGACATGCAAAAAATTGACGAAGAACAAACAATTTCGATCCATATCAGCATGAGCGGACTGCGCAGGCCGACATGAAGCGATACCTTTTGCAAATGCATTCAGGCCGCTGTTTCACAGAGCATGGTTCATATACATTGAAAACGTCGGCACGTATAAATAAAATATAATATTCGTGCTTCTCTTTCATTCTTTATTTCTAACTAAAAAAAATCAAACTCGTTTTAATCTTTTTTTTTTAAGATGACTTGTCCTTTTTTGAATGAAGTGTTACGAAAACAAAATAACAACTTGTTTGTCTTCAGCGTAAACAGATTTATCTCCCACGAGACCTTTGAGCCTTTGCTGTGACTTTGATCTGGAGACTCTTGTGTGACCTTCGCTATTCACGTTGTCTCATCAAGGTGGACACGTGTGTAAAATGTTTCAAACCGTCGTACAAGGATTTAGAAGAATTGGGTCCATATTCACCAACCACTCTTTAGAACATTCTATGTCTTACTCTCAAGAATTATTTAAATTTGACAGCAACACAAAACTTCTTGTTGGCTAAACCAATCAGAAGGTCCGTTACTTTCTAACTCTAGAATGAGACTAAAAATGTCAAACTAAGAATGGTAGGTAAATACGGGCCCTGGAGCCAACACAAAAACATGCAGACACTCGGACGAACGGACAGATGGACAGACAAGTCTGTCGAAAGCAATTTGTCTGCCCTAATAAATGAGCGGGGTTGGGGTGTGTTGGTGGTGTGTAGGCATAGTAAGATTCACAAATATGAGAGACATGCCCTGTGAAAAGGGGACTTAATGTATGTGCGAAAAGTATCGACTCAGTCCGCGCAGACTGACCTGGGCCGAAACTTTTCGCCATAAGTCAATTTTCTGTATGTCCAAGGACCTGTCTACCTTATGATTGAGTCCATCGTTAAAGAACTGGTCATTATGGATCCATAATTATAAGATGGCTTGATTGGTATCGTGGATCACGGAGATGTATCAATCCCCTTTTTGGTAGAGCATGGCTCATATAAAATATCTTATGGATATCATGACACGAGATTTGTCATCCGACTTTAAGCTACGTGTAGCATATCGTGCTGTCTCCTTTCCTACTTAAAATAAAATACAGTATTTCAGGTGGTATCAACGATAAACAAGGCAAACTGATTGGCTAATTTCATGTACACGTGATTTTGTCTTCTTTAAAGTTGTTTTGACACCCTGGGCCCGTATTCATCAACCAAAGTAAATTGCGTTCTTGCTCTAATTCTCAAGAATTTTCTATGTTTCAAAGTAACACAATTTCTGATTGGCTACACCAAATGGTTTAGCCATCAGAAATTATGTTACTTTCTCAATTTAGAGTTAGACTAAGAAGGAATTTAGAATGGTCGGTGTATACGGCCCAGCAAATTTGACCTACCAGTCTCCTTCCATAGGGGTCAAATCTAATAACCTTCGATTCAGGTGTTTTCGTGTCGCAGATGCTACAGAAATAATGTAGGCAGGTTGTATATCTAAATGGGTTATCAGTACAGTGAAGCTTGTTGAAACAAACATCGCAGAACCTATGGTGACACACCAGCTGATTGACACACTGAAATAGTTGAACAAATATTGCTCATTCATCACATTCTTTATACAGTTGTTAAAAATACCTTTATACAGATTCTTCATACAGCCATAAAAATACTCTGTTATTTAAAAAATGGATTTTTTACGAGATCTAATACTACATGTAGATTTCCACTGCAATGTGAGATAAATTTGGTCAATGTTTAGTATCAGGCTGCAGACAATGTGGATCCAAGATCAGACTGCACGCTATGTGTAGTCTGATCTTGATCTACGCCGACCGTAAAAGATATTTAACTCGACGAAGGTGGTGAAAAAGTTGAATTAGTTTGCTGCAAAGCTATATCAGGGGCATAATCATTTAGGTAATTTATCAAGTATTTCATTATGACCTCCATGCAAGCATTCAGTGACCTAGATATATGCCGATGGTCATTGAATCCTTGAGACTGCTTTGAAATCTTTATGACCATATGAAGGATCATGTTTATAAATTAATAATGAACATACGAGCACGGTGTCACACCACTGGTATTTGACATGCATTAAAACGGGGTGTAGTTCACTATCGTTGACCATCTGCTCTACTTTTACTGGCAAACCCATATCTTCGCTCTTTGTTTCAATCAATTATATGTCCAGTGGCCTACACAAGAAGCTAAAATAATGACCCCTCAACCGATCGCGCTTTTACTGTTCTACTTCAAACACAACTACCCTTGTAAAATTACAGTGAAAAGAGGCCCTTCCTGTTGGTAGACCATATTCCTTTTTGTGGTATACAGGCATAAAATAGTTCTGGAAGAAGTGCCAAACTTGCACTCAGTTTCCACAGAAATCATCAAATCAACACGAAAACCAGACATTTTAAATATGCCCGTTCATTGTCTCTGATAAAATACTTACAGTGCAGCAGAAATGCTTGCTATCATAATTTGCAAACGGGACTACTTTTGACTACTCCGACCACAGAGGACTCCGCAGTGTTGCAATACCATATGAGCCGTGATCTGTGAAAAGGAGGCTTAATGCATCTGCGAAAAGTATCGACCAAGGTCAGCCTGCGCAGTCCGCGCAGGCTGACCTGGACCGAAACTTTT
Source organism: Tridacna gigas (assembly GCA_945859785.2). Taxonomy (NCBI): domain Eukaryota; kingdom Metazoa; phylum Mollusca; class Bivalvia; order Cardiida; family Cardiidae; genus Tridacna; species Tridacna gigas. The sequence continues at coordinate 53,805,648 of OX244038.2, forward strand.
CGCTATTTGTAAATTTTCTGTATGTCAAAGGACCAGTCTGCCTCATGATTTAGACAATTGTTCGACAAAATGGATGTCGCGGATCCATAATAATTTGATGACTTGCTTGATGCCACCCAGTGCGGAGATGTATTAAGCCCTCTTTTGCCAGAGCATGGCTCATATACTATGTGCCTTAAAAATTTACCACATTTGTGTTGAAGCAGCCGTGGCAGAATGGCTTATCGCGGTGTTTTTCGTTCTCTTGTTCTGGATTGGCTAAAATATCGTTATATCGCTTTTTGACTGCGTCGGTTACTTGCATTTTATATGGTAGGGGAACCTGAAATGAGATACGATGTGATTTGTTAATCTCTTTACCACACAATCCCGAGATTTAACGACCCTGAGAGAGAAAGCTTTTCAAAAGATTGCGGGAAAAGGAGAAAATGCTGGTAACCAGCATTTTCTCCTTTTCCAACAATATTTTCTACCATATCACAGACAATTCAATTATTTGAGTTACTTTTAAACTGTCGTCTGTACATGCTTTCAATATGGACAAGTTTAAAATTTCGTCGTTCAGTAATGGTGTTTAAAATCGTCGTTTTCAACATTATTTTACTTATATCGTGTGGCCAATGCACCAGTCCATGTTTTCTGAGTTCATTACCAGCACTTCGAGAACATTGTTTTCCTCCAAGCAACTGGATGCTTTCTTACCTAAAAAGTATCGAAACAATGTTCAGAGGTGAGAGAGAAATAAGTCCTATCGCATTGAAAATCAGTAATCCCCAGAAAGATATTGGCTGAGCTGGGAATCGAACAAGGGACCGGGACACCCCTGGGCTTAAAGCTCTGTAAGTGATCGGCTGAGCTACCGGGCTCCGCAACGCCAGGTCAATGAAAAATTGGAATATATCATTCAGTGTCTGGCTCGATCGCGAAAGTTTGTTCACTCGGGCGACGCAGGTCTCATAGTAGTATCCTTGGGCGAGGCACTGCAGATCCCCAGCCTGTAATCGGTGAACCCCGCAAGGACATGCATAAGCAAATTATTGCCTTGAAAAGACTGAAATGCAAGTAAAAGCGGTTTTAACCCATTTCAGACAGAAAATCCAATTCTATATGAGCCATGTTCTGGTAAAAGGGAGTTTAAAATGCATCTCCGTGAAGCATGGTACCAAGCAAGTCATCATATAATAACGGATCCATAAAATCCTTTTGGTCTTAAAACTAGCTGAATCAAGGGGTAGACTAGTCCTTTGACACGCCTAAAATTGACCAATGGCAAAAGGTTTCGATCCAGGTCAGCCTGTGCGGACTGCCCCGGCTGCCATGAGTCGATACCTTTTGCGGATGCATTTAGCCCCCATTGTCACAGAGCATGACTCATATGTATTTAAGTTCATCACTGTCAACGGTTTGAACAGCGTTTCGGTTTTGTCATGACAAAATCTAACTTCTTCGTGTGTGTCCTATGTTTCACCAGAACCAGAACGAGGCTAAGGCTTGCCAGTGGTATACGTTCAAATCTCGACAGATTCATACACTACAACGAAACACTTTACAAAAAAAACAACAATGCAGACTTGTCTAGAATGAAAGCCACTGCAGACGACAAAGTAGATATGGCTCAAACCATGGAATTAGTCTTTGAAAGGGTAGAAAATAGTGTTAGTTTCCATCAAAAGCAACCAGAAGGCTTCTTCCTCAGGGTCGACAAAAATCGGGATCGTTTAGTGAAGGGTAACCTCTTTAAAAACAAACTACCAAACGACAAAACACTTTGGACTGGTCCAAATTGAGAGCATATACAGACTGCAAATGAAAGAATATAGCTCAAATGACGGAATTTGTCTTTGACAGGGCAAGGGCGTAGCGTCCAATACGCAAGTGCATAGCTGTAGAACGCACGTTACGTAGGTGCATCATTGTAGGATAAATGAGAACAGTCCAAGCATTCTTTTATCACTTTATGGAGCTGCTTCATTTTAACAATTATGAGACTAAAACTGCGCAGAAAATAAAATGAAAATTTCCAACCGATAGCAAAAAAGCGAAATATTGCGATTTAATCCTATCTGTTTTCTATGGAAAATCGAATGATCACTGTTTCGTACATTGTAGATCAGATCAGACTGCACTTTCTGTGCAGCCTGATCTTGATTTACACTGTCCGCACAAGGGCTTTGTTTCGCGCTCAGCAGCGTAAGGGTGAAAAAGCACTCACGAATCGGAGTGCGTAATGACTCTGAACCCCTGTTTACGCTCTTGCAGGGTAGAAGACATTGAAAGAATAGGAGATTTAGTCCATGTTCCTAATAGATTAGGCTTTGAGTTCCCTTACCAGTCCAAACATTCTGTAATTTTTATTGATGCGACATAAGAAGCTCATCCGGATAGCATGGGTCAAGATCAGGGCTCGTATTCACAAACCATTCTTCAGAACGTTCTTAAGTCTTATTTTCCAGAATGTTCTACATTTGCAAGAAACACAACTTCTGATTGGCTAAATCATTTGGCTTAGCCTGTCAGAAGTTGTGTTACTTTCAAAATTAGAAAATGTTGGAGATTAAGACTAAGAATATTCTCAAGAATGGTCGGTGAATAGTCGGTGAATAGGGGCCCAGGGCTCGTACTCACCAACCTTTCTAAATAGTACTCTTAGTCTTATCTAGATTTAGAAAATAACGCACAATCTGATTGACTGAACAATTTGACTTAGCCAATCAGACATCGCTTTTCTTTGAGATTTAGAAAATACTTGAGTCTACACTGGGAAAGCTATCTATAATGATTAGTGAATACAGGGCCAGAATGGTGAAAGAAAAAGCAGTTGGTAACTTTACAGTCTTCAGATATGGCGAAATTGTGATTATATTTTAGCTCACGAAAAATAGAGCGTTGAAGTTTGAGAGGATGAGGTAGATGTTGAGAATGGTTCAGAGAGCTTGGGAGAGGTTGAGAAGGAGAGAGAGAGAGAGAGAGAGAGAGAGAGATTTCACTACTATAACTTGGTTAAGAGGTTAGAATTAAACAAAACAATTATATAAGTCATGTTGCTGGTACATTTATACATTTATTGTTAAAATAAAGAAATACTATGATACAATGTTACCATCGGCTGTTGACAATTGAACATTTTCTTAACCCTTTACCAAACAACCCCGTGTTTCAACTACCTTAAGGGAGAAAGCTTTGGAACATTGTCGGAAATAGATAAAATGCGGGTTACCAGCATTTTTCTTTCGTCCCACAATATATTCTACTCCTCCAAACACAAATCACCATAACTTTTCCACGTTTCATTTATCGCTGCTTTCAATTTGGACATGTCTAAAATTATTGGTTTCTGGTAAAAACTAACACTTAAAAAATTGCAAAAGGAAAAAAAAAAATGATAGTAAAATCATAGTCCAACAAAACAAACGAATGATTGCATGGTCAGTCCTTTGCTGTATGCTATAGAACAAGATAATCACGTGATGTCTTGTCAGAATGGCTCCATTACCTGCTGGGGAAAAAAAAAAAACATGTACATGAGATTTTCAATAAGGGCATACATATGAGCCATGCTCTGGCAAAAGGCTGTTTAATGCATCTCCATGGTGCATAATACCAAGTATGTCATCACATAATCATGGATCAGTAAAATCCATTTTGTCTCAAATCCTAGTTAGAATGGTCCGTGGATTTGCAGAAAATTGACCAGTAGCAAAAAGTTTCGTCCCATGTCAGCCTGCGCGGACTGCGCAGGCTGACATGGGTTGATACTTTTTGCAGATGCATTAAGCTCCCTTTTTCACAGAGCATGGCTTATATATTAATTTTCAGTACCAAGGCAATTTATCCGTACCAAGAAGTTAAGCTAAAAGACCCCTTTAACTCTTCACCGAATCACAAAAGTTTAGGCTGCTCCTAACTGAAAGCACAAAACAAATAAAAGGTGGCCAAAATGACGAAATTTGTCCTTGTTAGGGTAGACAAAATTGTGGGAAAATGAGAAAATGCTGTTTACCAGCATATTTTCTTTTTCCCACAATGTTTTCCAAAACTTTCTTCTACAGGGTTGGTAAATGTCGAGATTTTATTGTAAAAAGGATTAAAAACGAAATAGATATTTTCAGAGAGTCGAAAATGGTTACCTGTTGCAATGCCCAAGTCGATTTAGCGTAAAAATCTGACACAGCGGCCTCATCCAGAAGTACAAATATGTAGACCTACGAATGTTGTGAATTCAAAGTTTCTGAAACTTTGTCATTCCATTTTAAACCCCGTCTTGCAGGGATCTCTGTGAACCTATACTTTTTTTAGTCTTTTTTCCCAACGATTCAAATATTTTGCCAACGAAATGTAATTGTTCAGAATAATAAGTACATAGTGTTAATTTTTGCTGTATTCAAGCAGTCATTAAACATCAATTTCTTTAACGCGTTAAGCTGAGGTGTGCTTACATGATATATTTGCTAATGGAGAAAAAATACTGATCGGTAAACATGACTGCACTTACGTAGGAAATGCGTTCAGTAACACAAGTAAATTAACTTACGGAAGTAAATAACTGTACATTTGAATGGGATATCATTCTCATGCAAAAAAGTTACACCCGAGTGTATTTTGTCATGTAAAGTAAATATGCACACGTAAATAAAACTATATTTACGCTGCGTCCACATGCTGTTAGAATACACAAAATAAAACACTCCTGCTATATATTATTGTGTGCTTTCTGACAATAAACACTTGCAAATATTAAGTTTCCACCCATAATGAAAGCAACAAGTCAGTTCACCCCAGAGCCATTTTACAGGCTTCATATCTGTACCGTTACTGCTAAAACGTTTTTCTTCGGCCAGTTTGATGTAGACAGTTTTTGATAAATGATACGTAAATTTTTCAGAGTAATGGAAATTGAGGATACATATTTCAACCTTGATTTCCAAACGCATAATAATAATAATCGATAAAGAAATATCAATTCTCTTACATTTGAGGCATGCTCTGGCAAAGTGGGCTTAATGCATCTCCGTGATGCGTGATACCAATCAAGCCATCATATAATTATGGATCCATAATAGCCACTTTTTTAACAACCAACTGGTCCTTGGACATACAGAAAATTGACCAATAGCAAAAAGTTTCGCAGATTAAGCCCCCTTTTTACACAGCATGGCTCATTTGTAAATATTTAGTCTGTCGACACGACACACTGTATTTGTTAACTAGTAACTATTTAGAAACAAATGATCGGCGCTCTGTAAAATTCGGGTTTATCGCATTCCGTAATACATTACACAAAGCAACTCTTTTGCAAAATATGGTTCAATTATGTCTATAACCCGGCGGAATCATGAAGTAGAACGGTTCTTTGACATGCAGAAACTTTACCAAAAGCAAAAATTTTCGACCTAGGTCAGCCTGCGCGGGTTGCGTAGGCTGACATGGATCTTTACTTTTTGCAGATGCATCAAACAACCTTTTCACAGGCCACGACTCAAATATAATCTTACAGAATCTCCAAAAGTTGTGTTTTCCAACCTTCAGTTTGCTCAAAGAATATTTATACATACGTAGGCAAAAAGATCAACATGAAACCATCAATAAATTTATTTACAGTAATTATGCTTTCCTACGTGAGTACATGTGTATATATATGAATCAGTTACACATCCACAACCTCATACATTTGGCTGTATGGATTCTGTGTTGATTCTGTGGTGTTTAACGTCGTTTTCAATATTATTTCAGTTATATCGAAGCGGTCAGTGCACCTATCCATGCTTTCCTGGAGTTTCTTTCACCAGTACTCCACACAATATTCTTTCCAAGCCACTGGCTGCTTTCCCACATAACAATCGTCGAAACAATGGTCAGCGGTGGGAGAGGAATGAATCCTGTCGCAATGACTATCAATTTGCTGTATGGAATAAATATATCTATATACATGGGTAAGATTATATTTACCCTGCAGTCACATACTCACTTATAGAATATACATAAATATTTTACATTTATAAAAGGCAATGCTTCTCTCTTTGACATCAAGCATGTAAAGGTGTCAAGTATCTATCCAACAATGAAACCAAATTTTTAAGTATTCGCCAGTTCGGAATAACAGCCTAGGGACTTGTTAACTGTATTATGACTGTTTTTCGCCTCCATCACTGATGGATTCCCACAGAATCCATGTAGTACGGAAGCATCAATTCAACTGAATGTGCAAGCCTAGGTATATAATATGAAGTACGATAATTTATGGAGTCTAATTTCTGATAAGTAAATATTCTTTTGCATGACCTCCAGAAGTTGTGCAAATATATTGTTACCTATCCTAGATTTATACCAATTAATATGCATACGTACCTACTTTTACTGCGTAAGTAATAGTGTGCACTTGAGTAGTGACTAAGACAAAGAAGTGCGAGAAATTAACCTGTTGGGCCAATACTTACTGAAGAAGTTAGCGGGGTGGATAATTATAAGAAAGTTAGTAATAATATTAAACAGAAAAGTATACACAACAGAAATCGAATAGGAGCAGTGATTTTTGGTTCTAATTTTGAAAATGTATTAGCTTTGTATATAAACAATAACAGATTTACAGGTTTTCTTTCAGTTGCAGCCCGAACACAGTCTCAATGATATTATTAAATTATGATATCTTATTCAGATATAATGTTCACTCCCCCCCCCACAAAAAAAAAAAAAAAAGGAAAGGCGAGGGGACGACAGAATCTAAAAAGCACACAAACAGACAAACTGATGCTAAATATTCGGAAATAGGACAAAACATTCAGAGGTGCATATTTTTTTTACCCTTTTGCGATTTACAAGTTACAAAGTCCGAAGATCGTTCCTTACAACTTAGCCACAATACGTGTCAAGATGTGCGTGCTTTCGAAGGTCTTGTCCAGGAGCCTTTTACTTGGAACCTGAGGTTTGAGATGCTTACGTTGTCTAATGACTATCATCTATCATTAGAAAGAGTTCTGCGAAGCTTAGAACAGAGCAAGCGGCCCCTGGATTAAAAGTCATGTGCGCTACCGACTGAGTTATCAGGATCTGAATTGTTTGATGTTCATCAGATAGTTTGACCAAAACAGCCTTAACACTGCAATTTATTGTTAAATCTCTTTTTTATCCCTGTAAATTTTCATCTTCATTAGTCAAACAAGCTAGGCTTAAGGTTACTATATAGCGTGTACTGGTTATGCTGTTAAGTGACCAGTGTCATTTCCACACAGAAATGATACATAAAAGGCAATGTGTTTTAAATAACACACACACACACACACAAAAAAAGAGATCGACATTCGGTGATAAGCTAATAGAACTGATTGATTCAGAAAGAAAACTGTTTGTACATCAGCGTATTTTTTTAATGAATATTTGCAATAACCTTTGGCAGGAGAAGAAATTTACGTATCTGTGTAGATTTAACCCTGCACAACATGGCTTGATAAATCAAGCTTTCATTAATTAACCCTGTATGACACTGGTGATCAGCGAATGAATGATTCATGTCGATGAATGAATAACAGCAAATTCATACATGAAGAAATACTAAACATATTATGTGCTTACCATTTAGCTTGGATCAGCTTTGTACATCTCACGGATAAGGCACAAACCAGCCATGCGGCACAAATACATTATCGCATAACTTGGTTGTCTTTAAAAAAACGCGTTCAACACAACAATGCCACATCGAATCGCGAACTACCACGTCGATTGAGATTCTATAACGCTATACTCTAACAATCTCGAGTTTAAAAAAGCCCAAATTTCATTATTAATCTCATCATTTCAGCCATATTGATTTTTGTCGTCTGCAAATACTTTCAATATGTACGAGACAAGATCTTGTCGTCGTAATAGTTCGGAGTAAAGTTACCAATAATTATTGTTTCCTTGTATCACAATGACAATAATGCTTTTACCAATTTATGTCAAACAGTATCTTTCAAAACCTATTTTGTGATACTAAACCCCTTATTTTGATGAAAATTTGTCATCTCGCCACCAAAGTTGCACGACAAAAGTACTGCAGAAGAAAAGAAGTTGAATTTATACATGCACTATATACCCTTGGAATAGTTTCAGAAAGTGTCACACATCATATAGAGCAAAACGAAAACACACTCCCGGGCCAAAAGTGAGATATACTTACACAAATTATGGGGTATCTTGACGGAGAGGCTTTATAATAACAAAGAATAACATTAGTATTTGTGTAAAATAATTTGCTCATTTTTGGAAGTATATCAGGCAGTTAGATTCTAAATGAGGACGTTCTCCAAAGAAGGGGATCTGAAACTAGTGTTTATGTGCCATAAGATATAATTTCAGGGTTTGTTTCACCAGCAATTCTAAGTGTTGTTCTTTTTCTAAACACATCGGAATATAAAATGGCAAGTTTTTGGTATTCGTAATTAAAATTGAATTTAGAATGGTTAACGAATACAACCCTCTTAAACCATGTTACCTTTATAACTTTTTTTTTATTATCTCTTTAGGTGTAGACAAACTTTTAGAATCGCCCATATTGAAAAGATTTGCAGACGACAAATCAAATTGGGCTGAACTATCACTGATTGTCTCTTAAAGGGTAGTAAAATGTTTAGGAAAAGGAGAACTTGCGGTTATCAACATTTTCTCATTTTCAAGCAATATATTCAAAAGCTCTCTTCCTCAGTGTAGTAAAACATAGGGTTTCTTTAAGGGGATAATTTGAGTAACAAGATATAGTACTATGACTGGTCTCAATCTGCACCACTCGCAAAAAAAAAGTCTTTGAAAAGCAGGATTTTGGGTTAAAGATATCTATACTATTTGTGGCACTAAGGATTCAAAGGACTCTTTGGTTTCTTGTTAAGCCTTTCAGGCTGTCGGTATCGGTGTCACAAGATAAGAAGGTAATAAATGCTCAATATTTAGCTGCCTATTCATGTATCAATGTCTATAATGATAACAGACCATGGTAGTTGGTGTGACTCGTACTGACCATAAATGTTTCGACATTTTCCGATGAGTCTCATGCTTTAGAATAAAATAATATAGCCATTAACCTTTCATGCCTGTGAGATTATTGTTAATACTAATACACTTAGGGTAAATAAAGGTGCCAAACGTTTAAATAGAATTTGACTATTTGTTTCAAAAAGTTAAATGTTTACAGGTAAGAAAACAATTACATGTGTTACAAAAAATGACTAAGTTGCCTTTAGTGTTTGCTTATATGTTAAGTAAAAACTAATGAAAGAGGGAGAGGAAAAAAACTAGCTTTGGTTATGGGGTAACCACGAAAAGAATAGAGTTCAGTGAATTAATGGTTAGAATAGAAGAAAGGAAGATGATAAATATCTAAGTCGTATTAATCAGTTAGACAATTATGTGATACGCGAAAACTCACCTATGTAGTGGTTTTAAATCCTCATTTAAGACATCAAAATGGAAAGTGAATCTATTCAAAACACCGGTAGTGGATTATAAAAGTCAGAGTTAAACAAAACAAACATGTTAACTGATTAATTAAGGCTTAGGACATGGTACTTGTATGACTAATGAAAAATCGTGTTTCAAAGACTTAAAAGCTGTACACAAAACGATGGTAAATGCCATGCCTTACTAAACAGGGAGTTCTTGTGCAGAATTATGGAAATAGTCAGTCCATTTAAAGTATCGGTAGTCAGTGGTAAAATCAGACCTCACTAAAACATGATGTGTGCATGTTGTAATTCAATAGATGACACATGGTACTGATATCTTAAGGTAAACCTTGTTCAGAACGTTAAAAATTGTGACCATGATGATGTTCAATACCATTCTACGGCCAAGAATTCTACAGAATTATGGAACAGTTTGCAATAGCGAAAAACACCAAAATATTACCATTTTCATCAAACAGTTGCCAGCCATCATTAGCAAAGGTAACAATTTCTAACCACAACAGGCTTCGCAAACTGTAAGAGCTAAGTAATACTGATCTGATTCTTGATCTCTGTTGACGAATATTCTCAAAAGACGGATTGTGTTTGTCACACAAGCTTCCAGTGTACAGCGGAAATCAAAATTCAAGCCATCAGAAGCTGATATTAACACGCAGGGTGCTAAACCCTTTTGCGTTACGATAAGTTTCTTTTACCGGTGAAACAGAAATTTTAAAACGCAATATTTAGGTTTTCAAATTGCCTTCAAATTTTCTGTGGTAATAAATAGCAGTTTAATTGTTAAGATGACTCGGAACTCTCTCCGAAAGGTTGCGGTAGCAAAGATTACTGGTGATTTTGATGGAAAACGGGGACTTTTGATTTAAGATTTCATGAAGAAAATAAATCTAATGAGTCATACAAGACTAGTTAGGATCCAGGCAGTACCCCATATAAACCGTTTTATTTTTACACTGCAGTTGATGTAATTGAAACAGAACAAATCCTAAAAAAGGAAAGAAATGTGACAAAAAATGACGTAAATGTACTTACTACTCTCCGTCCAAACGGATCGAACCTAATGATTAATGGTCCAGGGGTCTTACTGTTAGGACATATCGCGCAGTGGAAGTATTTAGCACTAACATCTCCAAAAGGTTCGATGGTTGTATACAAATAGGTTATGCAATTATCACAGAATCTATGGTTACATCTAAGCTGGTTCGTGTTCTTTGGCGCATACTGAAATTGGGGAAAAAAACAACAAGAAAAGTGTGAAACCGTGTTCTTGCCTTTGTATAAACACGGTCTAATGAAACACGAAATCTTGAAAATCGTCGAGCTGTCGACTTTTTAGAAAACCACACTAAGAAATAATTCCGTGCGGAAAGAAAGAAAAAAGATAACATAAATAAATGCACCCCTTTTCAATATTTTGGCCATCGGCAATTGGTTTAAAAAAGAAAAAGGAAATCTAATTCATTTTTTCTAGAAAACACGGAATACCTGCTACATTTAGACAATCATCACGAGGTTATCAGACACGTCACGAGGGTTGTCTGAATCTCGCACGTTTGGGGTATCTCTGTGTAGATCTAAGGAAAGTAATCGATTTTGATTCTCTGTCAGATTGTACATGGTAGAAATATAAAGTTTAATTTGCAATTTGTATTTACCGGAAGTGATGTAGGTGATTAATGACGTTATAAGCGTCCTTTTAACGTGAGCCTTACCGTATTTATTTAAAAAAAAAAGTCACGAAGCACAAACTGGAAATGTTTTCGCTCCATAAGAAAGATGACACGCCGAGTCAAATGTAAAGATGTGCGAAGGACCCAAATGAAACTATCGGCATCACGGAAAAGTGCTTTGCAAAGTCGTACAAATCGAAATATGTAAACCTTACCAGAAAGATGACGCGGTGAGTCAAACGTAATACGCGCGTAGGACGCTAAGGAAAACTAGTGGCACTACGGAAAAGTGCGTTGGAACATAGCACAAACGGAAAATGTTTTGACCTTTTAAGATAGACGACGCGAAAAATCAAACGTAAAGACACGCATGGGACCCTAAGGAAAACTTCTGGCTTTACAGAAAAGCGCGTTGCAAATCATTTACCGGAAGTGACAAAATGGTTTAGCCAATCGGAAGTTGTGTTACTTTCAAATTGAATAAATTCTGGTGAATAAGACGGACAGCGTTCTTAAGAATGGCTGGTTAATACGTTCGGCAGCGTAACCTTTTATCAAACAATCCCGCCTTTGAACGAACCTGAGGAAAAATGGACTTGGAAACATTGTGAGAAAACTGAAAATCCTGTAAATCAGCCTTTACCGATCAATTTTTCCTGCTGTCAAAATGTTTCCATTTGCACACCATGCAGTTTGACCTTAATTCATGCTGAAAATCTTTACATTATACAGGTCTGAGTGCACTATCCTTAAGAACATCCTTAGTCTTACTTTCAATATTTTTTCTTAATTTGAGTCACACATTTTCTAATTGGCTAAACCAAATGCTATATAGTCAATCGGAAGTTGTGTTACTTTCTAAATCTAGAATTAGACTTTGAATGAAATTAACCCCATGCTGCTAAGCGCAACTAAAGGACCTTTTGCGGACAGTGTAGATCAAGATCAGACTGCACAGAACGTGCAGTCTGATCTTTGATCTACTCTATCCGATAAGGAGATATTTTTCTCCAAAAATGAGTTTGAAATAACATTATTCAGATTTTTAATATCGGGAGTAGTATAGGAGGGTAGACCTCGGACAGTGTCCGAGGTCTACCCTCCCTGAGTGCCATTTTGTCCGAGGTCTACCCTCCCGGGGAGGCAAAAGACCGGTCAAAATGTCAAACCGGAAGTAGATGTCCGCCATCTTTGACGCGGCTGGGGGTCCTTTTTATCCATGGTCTGTGAAAAGGGGTCTTAATGCATCTGCGCGCACGCGCGCACGGATCGTAATGATATGGTTCGGCAGAGACTATCGTTGGAGTTAGTCTTTTTCTTCATCGGAGATAGATGTTCACCATCTTTGACGCGTCAGGGATCCCTTTTTTTTTTTAACCATGGTCTGTGAAAAGGGGTCTTAATGCATCTGCGCGCACGCGCACGGATCGTAATGATATGGTTCGGCAGAGACTATCGTTGGACTTAGTCTTTTTTCTTCATCGGAGATAGATGTTCACCATCTTTGACGCGGCAGGGATCCTTTTTTTTAACCATGGTCTGTGAAAAGGGGACTTAATGCATCTACACACACGTGCGCACGGGTCGTAATGACATGGTTCAGGCAGACACTATCGTTTGACTTAGGCTTTTTCTCTGTCATCGTTGGACTTAGTCTTTTTTTCCCGTCTTCGTTCGCCTCAATCTTTCTCTATCACCGTTGAACTTAAGTCTTTTTTCCACGATATGGGTTATTTTCCCCCTCCTCAGCTTGGCTCAGGCAGAGAGTATCGTTGGACTTAGTCTTTTTTCTTCGTCTTCGTTCGCCTCAATCTTTCTCTATCACCGTTGGACTTAGTCTTTTTTCCGTCTTCGTTCACCTCAGGCTTTCTCTATCACCGTCGGACTTAGTCTTTTTTCCACGATATGGGTTATTTTCCCTCCTCAGTTTGGTTCAGCCAGAGAACATCGTTGGACTTAGTCTTTTTTTTCCTCCTCAGCTTGGCTCAGGCAGAGATCACTGTTGGACTTAGTCCTTTTTCCGACTTTGTCCGCCTCAATCTTTCTCTATCACCATTGGACTTAGTCTTTTTTCCCACGATATGGGTTATTTTCCCCCTCCTCAGCTTGGTTCAGGCAGAGAGTATCGTTGGACTTAGTCTTTTTTTCTCCGTCTTCGTTCGCCTCAATCTTTCTCTATTACCGTTGGACTTAGTCTTTTTTCCCACGATATGGGTTATTTTCCCCCTCCTCAGCTTGGTTCAGGCAAAGACCATCGTTGAACTTAGTCTTTTTTCCGTCTTTGTTGGCCTCAATCTTTCTCTATCACCGTAGGGCTTAGTCTTTTCTTCGGCTCCTAGCAGTATGATCTTTAGACATTGCCTGACTATATGATCTGAGTGTGGGGTTTTTTCCGGCATTTCCCGGAAATCAGTTCGACTAGACTTACCCGACCTTAGATTTATTCGTCCCTAGTTTTATTCGACCCTGGTTTTTAATCTGCAAAACTTTTTTTAAATTGTAAAAAATTTTTACCCGAAAATTTTTATCCGAAATTTTTTAAGCGTAAAAATTTTCTCTATCGAAAAATTTATCTGTAAGATTTTTTATTTGAAAAAATTTTTCTCTGTAAGATTTTTTGAAAAAATTTTTCTATCGATAAAAATTCCAAGACTGATCTTTTTTGAAATGATTGAATAAAAATGCTTTCATCATTATTTATGTTGTCATTTTATTATTAATCCTTAAAGAGAAAAGTAAAGAAATCATGGAGGTGGATGTACAAGCTATTTTATTTCAACATCCTTGTAATATTTTCGTCACAGGTCCGAGTGGTTGTGGAAAGACAGTCTTTGTTCATAAATTAATTGACTATCGAGAAGATTTGTTCAATATCGTTCCTGAAAGAGTTGTCTGGTGTTACAAAGAATGGCAGTATGCTTACAATCTTATGCAGGAGAAATTCAATTCGCAGTTTGAATTAATCAAATTCGTGGAAGGAATTCCTGACGATGAAAACGAGCTTGTCAGCGATGTATCTATACCGCATTTAATCGTCTTTGATGATATGCTGGGTGAAAAAGAGGAGGAAAAAATTAAACTTTGGTTTACAAGAAAAGGACATCACCGTAATGCAACCGTGATTTATATCACACAAAATATGTTTCAACAATCGAAATCGAGTCGAACCATCAGTCTTAATTCAAGATACATGATTTTATTTCGAAATGAGCGAGATAAAAATCAGATTAAAACACTAGCTCACCAAATGCAAGCTCCACATTTACTGTCTGCTTATGAAGATGCTACATCGGTGGATCATGGATATCTTGTCATCGATTTCCATTCACGAACAAATAAAGAATTAAGACTGCGAACAGATATATTTCATCGTTATGAAGAAGACGAAAGAGGTCCAACCGTTTATTCCCCTGCTTAATCGTTATAATGTTTTTTTTAAATAAAAATGACTTCATTTTAATTTATATTGTCATTCTATCAATAGGCGACAGTGAGTAAACATGGCTTTACCAACCACGCCAACTTCAATTTTAGCTGCTTTGCGAAATTTAAGTCAACAAACCAATAGATATGAAAGAGAATCTGTGTTGAAAGCAGGATTAAAAGAAATTTTAAAATGGTTTACGTTGGCAGCACAAAACATCATTGAAGATAAAATCAAATTACCAAAACAAACCACCACGTATATGACAAAACATAGAGCAGATATCGAACAGTTAGCAGATCCGAATATTGATGAGGAAATTAAACGTAGAATTATTTTAAAACCTGGAGGTGGTGGATTTCTAGGTGGTGTTATTATCAAAAGTTTACTGAGATGGGATGGAACTAAAACCGTTAGGAAATTTGGGAATGAAAGGCAACCTCGAAAACGTGCTCCGCGAAAGAGGAAAACTCCAAAGAAGAAAAAATCTCCAAGGAAGAAAAAGTTTCCAAAGAAGAAAAAATCTCCAAAGAAGAGAAATCCCCCGAAAACGCATGCAAGAACTATCACCTCACCACCTATAATTGATGCAAGAACTACCACCTCATCACCTATGATTGATGAAAGAACCATCACTTCACCACCTATAATTGATGCAAGAACTACCACCCCACCACCTATGATTGATGAAAGATTTGTTACTATGCGAAGGCCTGTAGGAAGCAGCATTTCAGAACATCAACGCTATCCGAAATCCAGAAAGGAACTATTAAGTGAAAGAATGCAAAAACTCAGAACAAAGTATTCACAATTTATAGAACCAGGGAAAAAATTGAAGTTTCAATCCATTCCATCCGCCTCATGGTCTCCAAATACATTAGCTAAATATAAAAAAGGTAGAAAGGCAGAAGATCGACTGTTTGGGGATATAATCCAATATAACCTTGACACAGGGAAATATCGTGTTGACTATGACAAGCGTCTGATTCATCTTGGTGGTGGAAGAACCATTCCTCTGCCCGACAGAGGGTCAGATGTAGAAGAAAGCGAGGATGAAGAACTCACTGATTCCGATTCGTAGTTTTCTTTTGTAAAAAAAAGACAGTATGATAAAACATCAGGTATAAATGATAGTGACATGGAACTTTTATTTTCATTTGATTTGAAATAGTGATAAAGTCAACATGAAGAAAACACCTCTGATAAAAAAACACGGCTCGATGGTTATGGCCATGATACAGGCTACACCAAAAATACGTAAAAAGCTTGTCAAAGATTCACCCTCAGAAGCGATAAGATGTATATCGGAATGCTGTCATAATGTTTTAAAAGGAAATGTACATTTATCACCAGATCAGAAGAAGAAGTTGTATTCAAGCCGACAACATCTCAGACGTTTAGCTTCAAAATCGGTCTCTGTAAAAGATAAAAAACAAATTTTAAATCAAAAAGGTGGATTTCTTTCATTGCTTGCACCTGCATTATTACCTTTGTTAGGAAAAGCCGTTATCGGAGGAATAGGAGGAGCTCTAAAAGCCTTGTAGATAAAAAAATTTCAATGAAAAAAATCTTATAGATAAAAATCTTGTAGATAAAAAATCTTGTAGATAAAAAATCTTATAGATAAGAAATTATGTCTGTTAGAAAAATGGTTATCGTGCCTTTCCAGGTCTTAGAAAATATGAAACGATGGAAAGCCGAACAAGCTCAAAAACCTCGTTTACCACCTAATCCACAAGTTGCAGATGCATCACATCTTCGACAAGATATGAGTCAGATTTTACAAAGTACCGATCTGTCAGAAACAGAAAAGGCTCAAAGATATGGCGAAACTTTGATTAAGTTACAAAATTCGCTTCAGAAAACAAAACCAACTTCGATCAATTTTCTTCCAAAAACTGATGATAGTGTACAGGGATCAGCATCTGTTGGACTGCAATCTGTTGTCTTATATGATCGAATTTTGCAAAGTGTACCAAAAACCATGAAAAGAAAAGCTGAGTTACTTTTGAGTATGATAAAAGACAACGATAATTTAACTTGGGACGAACAAGGGGTGGTGTCATATAAAGGTACACGCATTCATGGTTCCAATATTATTGATCTTGTCAATGATGCGATACGTCAAAGAAAAGGTATCGAGCCCAGAGGATGGAAAACATTTTCAAAGGCATTACATGAAAGTAATATACCTCAAGAAGTTATTGGCAATTTGAACAGATGGAAATGGATACAAAAAGTCCATGATAAATCACCGAGTAAATCATTGAGCGAAGATGAAGATTCCCATGCAGAATCCTATGGAGATTCCGATTACTTATTTCACACACCAAAAAGTGTACGAAAAAGTACTAAGTTAACTCCTATAAAAAGAAGTATGAAAAAAATAAAAGAAAAATCTCCATACATGAAACCTGAAGAAAGAGAACGATTGAAGCAATTCTATGTTAAAGAACTGCTAACTCCCCCAAAGTCTATAAAAAAGACTCCGGCCCGTAAAACACTTCAGTCATGGGAGGCATGGTAAAGTCAAAACTTGATTACGTGTTAAGAAAGTTGTTTTATGATCCTAAAAGTTCTGTCGCATTTAGTGGAGTAAAGCAATTGTATCACGCTGCGAAATCTGTTTTGAAAGGAATAAGATACAAAGATGTTCAAGAATGGTTACAGGGTGAATCCACCTACACCTTACACAAACCGATTCGTCGTCGTTTCAAAAGACGAAAAACTATTGTAGGTGGTATAGATTATCAATGGCAGGCTGATTTGGCTAACATGCAACATTTAGCAAAACAAAATGATAACAAGAAATATTTATTTTGTGTGATTGACGTGTTTTCGAGATTTTCATGGGTTATCCCTATTCCAGACAAAACGGGTAAAACTTTGATCAAAGCATTTCAATCTATCGTTCAGAAATCAAAACGTAAACCTTTGGCGCTTCAAACAGACAAAGGTTCGGAATTTAAAAACAAATCGTTTCAAGACTACTTGAAAAAGAATCAGATTCATTTTTTCACCACTGAAAACCCAGAGACAAAAGCAAGTATTGTTGAAAGATTTCAACGAACTTTGAAAACGAGAATGTGGAAATACTTTACGTACAAGAAAACAAGGCGTTACATTGGCGTGTTGAATTCTTTAGTTAAGAATTACAATCATACTTTTCACAGAAGTATAAAAACATCTCCTGTAATGGTAACAAAATCCAATGAGGCAGAGATTTCAAGAAATCTGTATCCTCAATTACCGGCAAATGTAATGACAAAAAAGCCGAAATTCAAAATTGGAGATCATGTTCGAATCAATAAAACAAAACGTACATTTGATAAGGGCTATTTACCGAATTGGACGCAAGAAATATTTGAAATCAGTCATGTCAACAAAACATTTTCGCCTATTACCTATAAAGTAAAAGACCTACTGGGAGAACAGATTTTAGGAACTTATTATGAATATGAACTTCAATTAATAAAAGATGATGATATTTATGAGATTGACTCAGTTCTTGATAGACGCACAAGACGTAAGGGTAAAAAATTAATCAAAGAAATAAAAGTCAATTGGAAAGGCTATCCAAAAAAATTTCAAAGTTGGATACCAGAATCCTATTTGTTGTAATCCTATTTGGTGTAATCCTATTTTAGTGTTTTGAAAACATCTTTTCTTATAAAAGAAATCATATAACTTAAGAAAAAGTTATAAAAAGTCAGTACATTCATAATGAATCCACAGTCAAACATTGAGTGTGGAACAGAAAAGTCTGGAATAGAAGAAAAGTTCGGAATAGAAAACTTCGATAGCAGTAGTAGTAGTAGTATCAGTAAGAACTACAATTGCTGTGGAAATCGTGTCCCAAAGAATCAGTTTACCTATATTTCACAGATTTTAGTCATTTATGCAATCATTGCAACCTCAATAGTACATTTAAGTATTCAAAGTCAAGATCGTGAATTGTGGCTGATCCTGTTAAGCAGCTCACTTGGATATATTCTTCCATCACCAGGGTTAAAATTCAGCAGATCAGAACAAAAGCAGTCAGGGTGGTTTGATAGTAAAAAATGAATTCGTTTTATCTCACTCTACCCAGCGATAGTTCCATGGACCTTTATCCGAACAACACCCAATGTTGTTTTAAGGTTCATTTACCAAAGACAGTTCATATTGACAAGGAAACTTGGGAAGTCGCACTAGTTCAACTTATTACCCCCTCTCAGTTCTTAAACATAAGTGCAGAAGAAGCAGAGTTCGATCTTACAACAACGGATAACGAATTAGTCAAATTAATATCACAGATAGACAAAAGAGGAGATAATATACAAATAATTCCATTAAGACGAAATAGTGGAAATGATATAATAAAATGGGCAATTCGATTTTCCTTTCCAGCCGGGAGTTACGTTTCACCTGAACATCTTATAGAGACGATCAATGATGTGATTCAATCCACTATAGGTCCTGCTCTTCGTAAGGATTCGTCGGGTGTGTTCATTACTTATTCATCTTCAACCAAACGTCCGAAAATTATATTTAATAATATTATAAAAACAGGGATCAAATTACATCCATCCCTGTTTTTAAAACTGGGTGGATCACCAGAATTGAAACATGATACATTTTTTCAGGGTAAAAATATTTTCAAATACTTTAAATATAATCCAAACATTGATGCTGGCTACAATCATCTGTATATTTATTCAGATATTGCTGAACACACTATAGTGGGTGATACACTTGCTCCCATACTTCGTGTTCTGCCTTTCAAAACATCCGATTTGATTGAAAATGGTTATGGTTCTCAACATACCAATCATGAAATTACAATACCGCATTATATTCCCGTTTCGAAATCCGATTTCGATCATATTCACATTCAAATAACAGGGGATTTAGGTATACCGGTTCATTTCATTACTGGTAAGACAATAGTGAAGTTACATTTCAGACAACGTTTAACTGACAATCATTGAAAATCATTTAAAAAATGCTACCAGTTTATCGTGGTGTAAAACATCAGTATGGCTATGGGTTAGGTTCGCTATTTAAATCGACAATTAAAGTAGTGACTCCATTGCTTAAACCGTTGATTAAATCTGGTTTTAATGCTGTGAAAAAAGAAGGAATCAAACAAGGAATAGGTGTAGTAGAAGATATCCTTTTACGTGGCAAAAACCCCAAAAAAGTTGTAATTTCAAGGGGAAAACAAGCCATTCATGATCTAGCAGAAAAGCTAATACCAGGGATAAATAAAAGAAAATCACGAAAACCACGTCATTCCCCCTACCGCCTTCGCAGTGGTAAGATCATAAGACAAAGAGACAGACGACCTCTTGATATCTTTGATTAATATATTGGATTAATATATTGAATTCATCTACTTGAATTATATAAAAATGATGCAAAACGGTTCTTGTGAATGCAGTAAGTCAGAACTTGATGTTCTTTCTGTACCACCTACAATGACAACGATGCAAGAAAGTCAATGGATTGAACATTTCCCAATATCGTCTTTGGCAAACAATGCACCGATAGAATTCATCATACCACCTCAAACTGAACATTGGACAGATTTGTCACAATCGTATTTGTATGTCAAATACAAAGTCGTTCAAGCTGACGGTACTGATTTAGATGTCAATGCAAATGTGGCCCCTGTAAACAACTTCCTGCACAGTTTGTTTAGCAGTGTCGATTTGTATCTAAATAATAAACTAATCACCAGCAATTCAGATACCTATCCATACAGAGCATATATCGAAAATCTTATGTCATATAATTCTGACAGCAAGACTACGCATTTGAAAGCTGGTGATCTTTGGATTGAAGACACCTCTGCTCATTTCAATTCACTCAACCATGATGGATCTAATGAAGGTTTACAAGGTAGAATGGGTGAAATTGCACGAAGTAGAACCGCCGAACTTTTTGGACGCTTGCATCTTGATCTGTTTCAACAAGAAAAATATTTACCTAATGGTATTGAAATCAGACTTAGATTAAACAGATCTTCGCTAAACTTTTGTCTCACAGGAGGTGCTGGTGCACCAGCTCCAAAAATTGAACTGGAAACAGTCAGTCTTCATGTGCGAAATGTCGAATTGTTGCCTGTTGTTGCAAATGATCTAAATCATGTTATTGCTCAGCAAAACATGAAAATCCCTATTCGTAGGGTTGAAGTAAAAACTTTTACCATTTCTACAGGTCTTCAGTCTAAAGTTGAAGATCATTTGTTTCAAGGACAACTTCCAAAACGCATTTTCATTGCAATGGTAGCAAATACTGATTATAATGGGGCTTATAACAGAAATCCATTTTTCTTTCAACATTTTAATCTGTCAAAAATTGATGTATCATGTAATGGTCACAGTATTCATAACAGACCCTTTGAACCTAACTTTGAAGCAGGATTGTATTTGAAATCCTTTCTATCATTGTATCAGGCTAACTCATCTTTAGCACTTAATAAATCATTTAATATTGGTAAAGAAGACTATGTTGGTGGATACTGTTTGTGGGGATACGATTTGACAGCGGATCAAGGCAGTGAAGAAGGACAACTTCATCCTATAAAAACTGGAAATCTTCGAATTGAACTTCAGTTTGGTCAAGCTCTGGCAGCAGCTATCAACGTTATTGTCTTTGCTGAATTTGACAATCAGATTGAAATCAACAGTTTGGGAGAAGTTATCACAGATTATTAATCCTGGAAAAACCAACAGAAACTCTCTGATCAAAAGATAGCTTTCACAAAAACAGTCCTTTTCAGGACTAAGGAATATAATATCGAAAACGACAGTTCTTTTCAGGACTATTGAAAAACAGTCCTTTTCAGGACTATCTACAGGACTAAAGAACTGAAAAAACAATGTTGGGACTCAGATTTGCTATAACACTTAGAGAAGAAGCAGAAAAAGTGAAATATTCCGTATCGAAGTGCATCTCTACTCGGAAAAATGACATTCACATCAGCTTCGAAAAACATATGACTGAAAAATTAAAAAATCTTATTGTCAGTGAAGTTACGAACCAGTGTTACGGATGTCAAGTGGATCATCCCAGTCAAACACAGCATGAACTGTGTTTATTCAAGGATAGACAAGAACATACAGATATGTTCATAGAAAAAGCCATGATGGAATTAAATCCATACGAAATCATGGAAAAATGGTATCCTGAACTCATAGAAATGAAACTTGATGAAAGTGACTATGTGGAAGCCTACAGATTATGGCGAAATATAAAACAAAACATTTTATCTGAATTCACGGAGTCGTGGTTACAATACTGGTGTGACAAAGTAAAACAATCCTGGGAAGAAAGTGATTAGAAAAATGTATACTTCTGAAATTCAATACATATTGGATCACGGAACATGGATAAAAAATCTACAGGCAAAAGTCTGTGCAAAAGATCAGTTACCTCGACAAAAACCGGATCATGTGAAAGCCTACATTGTGAACACAGAGAAATCAACCGGTCCAGGAGAACACTGGGTAGCCGTGATATTCAACAATAATGGCGATGTAGTATACTTTGATCCCTACGGACTACCACCACTTGAGCCAGAAATCATTAACTTTTTAGACAATCATTCTTATTCGTGGAGATACAATCGACAAACTCTTCAGAGTCCACAGGGGAAAGTTTGCGGATTTTACTGTATCTTCGCATTGGATGCTGCTGCCAGAGGATACAACATACAGAAATATCTTCAACAGAAATTCCTCTCAACGGAACATCGACGAAACGATCGAGATGTAGTGTTATGGTTCAATCAGCAGTATGGAATTCTATTCGATAAAGCTCAGAGACTTTTTCCCCACAAATAGTATATAAATGTATAATAGTTCTTTTTATCTATGTGTTTGTTGTATATATGTTCATTACTCAGTTCATTGTTCAGTTCTGTTCAAATAAAAGTTATACTGTTTAAATGGTGTTTTTCATTCTTTTTTCCACAAAGATAATTTCTCCACAAAATATCAGTCTTGGAAAAATGTAGGTAGATCATATAGTACATTATGTTCTATCTACATGGTCTCGCCCACGTTCGTACTCTTAATTCCAAGACAAAAGTAGGTCAATCCCTCCACCAAGCTATAAAACCAGCAAATTTCTCTATATACCATTTCATTTCCACGATGGGTTTGTTCAGATTCTGCTGTGGACTATTTGGTAAAAGTCGAAGGAATGAGGAGAAGAGAAAACGCCAAAAGACAAAGACGTCGGCTGAGTTCTCTGCAAGACAAGGGCATAACCCCTATACCCAGAACCCAACACCTAATTTCTACCCCGATCTTTGGGTTATGCCAACTGATGATCCAATCTTTGGGGAGTTTGTGATATCAACCAAACAACCAATGAGGTAATGATGAGGAGGTTTAGAATCCTCTATCTTTCTCTGATTTTGGAATTAACTTGCTCGGATGATTAATTTAATTCCAATCCAGAGAATGATAAAAAAAACAGCTCTTTTCAGAGCTAACATTCATCCCAGAAAGTCCTATCTTCGAGACTTGTCAATTCTACGACTGAGTACCATTCCAAGAGTTACATTCCAAGAGTTACATTCCAAACGATATACTCCAATTCGAATTAACTCAAAAAAAGGTTAAGCCCAACACGATGCTTGTATGGTAAGGATTTATGCTATAAGCCATCTCTGACCAACTCAGAAGATAGCGTATAGCATAAAGGTGTCAAATCTTGTCTGACTAATTCAATCAAATCGACAAATAGTGCTATACATCACCTCAGCTCTCAGATCTTATAGACAAGTTACAAAGCAATACGATCTTTATCCCTAAAGTTAGTTTTTAAAAAAAGACTGAGTTCGTCAGACAAATATCTAAAGATCATACAGCTAGGAGCCGAAGAAAAGACTAAGTCCAATGGTGATAGAGAAAGATTGAGGCGGACAAAGTCGGAAAAAGGACTAAGTCCAACAGTGATCTCTGCCTGAGCCAAGCTGAGGAGGAAAAAAAAGACTAAGTCCAACGATGTTCTCTGGCCGAACCAAACTGAGGAGGGAAAATAACCCATATCGTGGAAAAAAGACTAAGTCCGACGGTGATAGAGAAAGCCTGAGGTGAACGAAGACGGAAAAAAGACTAAGTCCAACGGTGATAGAGAAAGATTGAGGCGAACGAAGACGAAGAAAAAAGACTAAGTCCAACGATACTCTCTGCCTGAGCCAAGCTGAGGAGGGGGAAAATAACCCATATCGTGGAAAAAAGACTTAAGTTCAACGGTGATAGAGAAAGATTGAGGCGAACGAAGACGGGAAAAAAAGACTTAAGTCCAACGATGGCAGAGAAAAAGCCTAAGTCAAACGATAGTGTCTGCCTGAACCATGTCATTACGACCCGTGCGCACGTGTGTGTAGATGCATTAAGTCCCCTTTTCACAGACCATGGCTAAAAAAAAGGATCCCTGCCGCGTCAAAGATGGTGAACATCTATCTCCGATGAAGAAAAAAGACTAAGTCCAACGATAGTCTCTGCCGAACCATATCATTACGATCCGTGCGCGTGCGCGCAGATGCATTAAGACCCCTTTTCACAGACCATGGTTAAAAAAAAAAGGGATCCCTGACGCGTCAAAGATGGTGAACATCTATCTCCGATGAAGAAAAAGACTAACTCCAACGATAGTCTCTGCCGAACCATATCATTACGATCCGTGCGCAGATGCATTAAGACCCCTTTTCACAGACCATGGATAAAAAGGACCCCCAGCCGCGTCAAAGATGGCGGACATCTACTTCCGGTTTGACATTTTGACCGGTCTTTTGCCTCCCCGGGAGGGTAGACCTCGGACAAAATGGCACTCAGGGAGGGTACACCTCGGACAAAATGGCACTCAGGGAGGGTAGACCTCGGACACTGTCCGAGGTCTACCCTCCTATACTACTATCGGGATAAAAGTTTTATTTAACCTATTTAGCAGGATAAGGGTTAATCCTAAGGCTGCTATACGCGGCTCGCTGACCTTTTGCGAACATCATAGACCAAGATCAGACTGCACAGAACGTGCAGTCTGATCTTGAATCTACAATGTTCGACAAGGAGGTACCTTTGCTCCAAAAAATACCTGTGAAATGGGAAAATTAAGGGTTTATACTTTCGGTTCCAAAGTTTCATTTCTTTTATTTCTTTTATTTAGCAGGATAAGGGTTTTAAGAATGGTTGGTGAATACGGACTGTTTTTTTTTCCAAGTCAATGCTTTCAGGTGTATGAGTAACTCGTTCAGCGAGGACTGCTATATCGATGCATTTGTACACACTTACTGCCTCAGGTTCCCTGCAAGAATGGCAAGACTTCTTTTCAAAGGGACGTGTTACAATTTCCTCATATTTATCTGTAACGTCGTTCAGGGGTTTCCTGACATTTTCTTGCTCGGGTCCATTCTTATAGTTGCCCCTGTCTGTCTGCGGAGGCCCGAAATACCAATCGTAGTCTTTGTCATAGTCATAGAAACCTTTCCAGGGACCCGGCCTTTCTTCTTCATACTGGTCTCTACTTGTCTAAAACAGACAAAGATTCGTTGAATGATTGACTAATTGATTGATTTAGCGGTGTCTTACATCGCTTTCAACACCATTTCAGTCATATGACTGCGACAGCTCACATATTCTCGTTTGTCCAGGTCTTACCAGTACTAGGCTTTGGGGCTCTGAAGTGTCTTGCATAAGGATTTTTCTATGAAAAGCCAAGTGCTCGAAAGAGAATCAAACTGCAGGTTTGTGCAGGATTTTTCTCAAAAACGCTTAACCCTTAGAGCGCCGAATCTGTAATGAAGTTGAGGTTTTTAATGAGACAAGTGCTTGTCAAGCACCAGATCCCCCGCCGATTGGGCTTTTTCTAACACAGCACCGAAATAAGAGCTTGAAGTGAAGATAAAAAAACAAGCATATTTTCTTTTTTGAAATACAGGTCCAAGTTATGAAAGTTGGCATTAACATGATATAATAACTACAAAACATTAAAACTTAATCAATATTGAAGTTTCTGAAAAAGAAAAAAAGACACTTTTTCTTTTTAAAATGCATACAAGAGTTATAAAACTTTTTTGTGTTTATGCCATAAGTATGAAACTTGGCCAAGAATGGGAAATGTGCGAACAAAAATCCAAAGTAAAAATTTACGAAGGGCAATAACTCCAAAAATACTGAAGATAGAGTTATGGTTCTTGTGCACTGCACTTCTCCTCAATTATTTCTATATGTGTGTGAAGTTTCAAGTTCCTAGCTTTTATACTTTTGAAGATATACGCCAGACAGAAATCCAAAGTAAAAATTAACAAAGGGCAATAACTCAAAAATTACTGAAGACAGAGTTTTGGTTTTTGTGAACTGCACTTCTCCTTAATGAATTCTATGAGTGTATACAGTTTGAAGCTCCTAGCCTTTGTACTTTTGGAGATATGCTCCGGACAAAATTCCAAAGTGAAAATTTACAAAGAGAAATAACTCAACAATTACTGAAGATAGAGTTATGATTCTTTAGCACTGCACTTCTCCTTAATTAGTTCTATATGCGTGTGATGTTTCAAGTTCCTAGCTTTTATACTTTTGGAGATATGCTCCGGACAAAAATCCAAAGTTAAAATTTACAAAGGGAATAACTCCAAAAATACTGAAGACAAAGTTATGGTTTTGTGCACTGCACTTCTCCTTAATGAGTTCTATGTATGTGTGAAGTTTCAAGTTCCTAGCTTTTATACTTTTGGAGATATGCGCCGGACAAAAATTCAAAGTAAAAATGTACAAAGGGCAATAACTCCAAAAATACTGAAGACAGAGTAATGGATCTTGTGCACTGCACGCCTCCTCAATGAGTTCTATATGTGTGTGAAGTTTCAAGTTCCTAGCTTTCATACTTTTGGAGATATGCTCCGGACAAAAATTCCAGAAAAAAAATGTACAAAGGGCAATAACTGCAAAAATACTGAAGATAGAGTAATGGTTCTTGTACACTGCACGCCTCCTTAATGAGATCTATCCACTTGTGAAGTTTGAAGTTGATATCTCAAATACTTTTGGAGATATGCTCCGGACAAAAATGTGGGACGGAAGGACGGACGGACGGAAGGACGGAAGGAGACTGTTACCATATTCCCCGCCGCCTTTTCGGCGGGGGATAAAAAAGCAGCCGAAATAATGCTATTTCGAGGTTGTTTTCGTCAGAATATGTAATATAGTAGAGGAAAGAGTAGGTTAACAATCAGAGTCCGTACTCACTAACCCTTCTTAAGAACCTTACGACCAAACCAAAGCTGCTAGGGCCTTAAGCTGGAATTCTTTCGGGGTGACGCCGAATGTTTTTTGTAAACTTTTGTCAATGATGTTAATGCCCTCAGCCATATTTAAAGTATCGCCAAGCTTAATTTGAAACAAGCGATTTGATTGATTGTAGACGAGGTAAAAATAGAAATTATGGCATATGGTTGATAAAAATAGATTAAATTTTCCCACTGAAAAAATGAGATTACCAATCGAAATGCCTCATGAATAATTCATGACAGCGAGAAAACATACTCGAGATAACCCAGGGGCGATGAAGTTTACGGAATACATCGTAACTGGGTCAACGAGGATAGTGTAATCATAGAAGTCTAAATAACCTCCAAACCAAAGCACCAACCTGAGATTGGTCTTGATAAGGGTACGATTCACGCTGATATTTAGTGCTTGGGACCGGAGGAACCGAGTAAAAATCTCTTTCCGTGTAGACCGGGGATTTATGAAGGGTATCAACAGTACGATAGGACGTGCCGTAGGTAGTTTCGAAAGTGTTCTGTAAAGCTCGTTGGTATGAAGTCTCGTTGTTGGGTCGATACTCCATTGGCATCCGTAGCTTCTGCAAAATATTATTTATCGCAAGATAAATAGAGGATATTTGTTTTTTTTCGGTGAAAGATCGAAACTTATTTCATCGAGTGAACATCATCGGTCATATTCTCACGAGTGGCTGCATCATCGGTAATATTTTCACGAGTGGCGCAGCCACTCGTGAAAATATACCGATTGATGTTCACTTGATGAAATAAATTTCGATCCTTTACCGAAAAGAACAAATATTCTATTTATTTCATGCTTCTAACCCATATTTTGTTGGAACTTTCATCAAAATCCAGTACAGTTGTTTTCGGTAATTCTCCGTAGCGCACCCCCTTAACATAACAACGCATTACAATATTACGTAAAGCGCGAGAAATATAGCTTAACTTACGTCATATTTCCCGCCATTTGAATGGTTCGCGCTGATTACTGCTGATTACCTAGGTAACTAATGTGCGGGAACTACTGTTTTCGCCTTTAATTGAAGAGTTAGAAAATACAAAATCGGTACTTTTATTTGTCGTAACCATGAAATATCAAACCATAATCCACCATTATTTCTTGATAAACTACCGAAAGGCATGAAATAAATGGTTTTATCTGCAAAACCTTCCTATCTTTATTTAGTAGTTGTCTACCAGGATTATTGTGGCCATTGGGTCAAATGGCCCCACCCTTGGGGTCACAACTTTCATATGGGCTCTTGTAGAGAAACTTTGAAAATATTCTTGTTCGGAACCACTTGGCCAAGAATTGTAATGTTTGGTATGTAGCATGACATCAGGCCTCTACCAAGGTTTTTCAAATTATTGCACTAGGGTCAAAAAACGGTCCCATAAGGGGATGGAGTTGTTACAAATTGTTATCTGGCAAGCAATTAAGGGTCATTCTGTCTGTATTGTTAAAAAACTTTCTTGTCAAAATACTCTTTGTCAGAGTTTATTGATATCTGGCTTGAATAATACTCCACAAGACCTCATTGTATCCATTAACTTCATCTTGGCATGTAGAAAAAGTTTACTTTTTGGGGGGCTGTGCTTATTTTCTCTATGAAATATAATTGCAGTACAGATTTCTTCCAGTTTAACTGACTGTATGTGCCAATTACATGTACGGCACATTTTAAATCGTGCACCACCCTATTGCGCTGTTCTAGAATTATCCGTCAGTAGTAGTCAATCACCTGTTCTATTTAATTAAATCGTGACGGCTCGTTTATCTATCAATGCTTTCCCAGAGTCAGTTCAAATTGCACAAATACTCTGAATCCAATTCTTGCTAAGCAAATGGCTGCTTTCCCACATAGTCATCGTCGAAGCAACAAGGGGAGAGTGAAATGCATGCTGTCGCGATAACTAACCAAATCCTCAGAAAGAATTCGGCCGACCTGGGAATCGAGCAAACGAACCATTGGTAGCCTCCTGTAAATTTGTTGACGTATGGTACATTCTTACACTGCCAAGTGCAAGATCAAAAAGCTTTTGTGGATGGCATAGATCAAGATCAGACCGAACAGGTTGTGCAGTCTGATCTTGGAACTTCAACGTCCGCTACTTGACTAAAAGTCTACTGAAATTGCAGTAAAAATCTAGCGGGTTATCAGCATTTTCTCCTTTTCCCTCAATGTTTTCAAAAGACTTCTTCCTCAGGGTTGTCAAAGCACGGGATTTTGCGGTAAAAATATAACCCAACTAGTTTTTTTTTTTTACCGACCTTTTTATTTTTCCCAGGAATTAAAACAGGAACGATAAACTAATACATAATCCATGCAAAAAGCATAGGAGCCATGATCTGTAAAAGGGGGGCTTAATGGTTCTCCGTGATGCATGATACCAAGCAAGCAATCACATAATTATCGATCCATAATAACCACTTTTTTCAACAACCGACCGGATTATGAAGTAGAATTGTCCTTTCACACGAAGGAAATTGACGAATAGCGAAAAGTTTCGGCCCAGGTCAGCCTGCGCGGACTGCGCAGGCTGACCTGGGTCGATACTTTTTCGTAGATGCATCAAACCCCCTTTTTCACAGAGCATGACTCGCATCGAATATCTGAGGCAAATACTTTGGGATAAGATCGATCGTATTTTACAGGGTCTGATCTATAGTATATATTTGACTTTGTCCTAATGATAGACAATAGACACAAATGGGTTAACGGGCAGGGTAAAACTGAGACCAGACTCTACGTTCTGTACAGATTTATCTCGATCTACATGTCGACTATGTCATCAATATATGAGCCGTGCTCTGTGAAAAGGGGGCTTGGTCCACCTACAAAAAGTATCGACTCAGGTCAGCCTGCGCAGACCTGGGTTGATACTTTTTGTCATAAATCAAATTTCCACATGTCAAGTGACCAGTGTACTTTAGGACTGGCTCAGTTGTTTTACAAAATGGATTTTATGGGTCCATTATTATATAATGAGTTGCTTGGTATTATGCCTCACGGAGATGCACCAAGCCCCCTTTTGCCAGAACACGATTCAAATATATATTGTCTTGGTATGGTAAAGCCCGTTTTTTTTTTGAGCTTAGTAGACCCCTAAACGACCCGGAGGAAAATGTTTTCGATAAATATTTCTTCTGTTCTCACAATGTTTTCATACGCGCCTTCTTCCTCAGGGTCATTCATACGCGTTATTATTTGGTAGAGAGTAAAGGCTTACATGGCCTCGTTTCTAGAGGTGGCCGTTTTTTTTTTTTTTTCCTTATCAGACCAAACTTCAAACATGTTTATAAATGAATTTAGTAAGGAAGTAACTCACAAGCTATAAAGGAATTAGAGAAATAAGTCGGAGAAATTAAAACCGTATTTCCTTAATGTGATACGTAGCCTTTTGGAATATTTTCTGACTTTGAGCTACAATTTCGTGAGGGATTGTGTGAAAGTCTCGTGATCAATAATACGCGTCGATTATGTAGCCGCTCGTCATTCGGCATATCTCGGGTGATCCATTGATTAAGTCCCTCGGCTGTATCACGTAGCTTGATATGCACCTACACGGTACATTTCTTCGCCGGAAATACGCCGCTTTATTGTTCTTAGAATTGTAAGGATCCTCTTAAAAAGGCAAACATGAGTCCCAATTTACTATTGCAGTCTTTCTATAAATACATTTCTGTTCACAAACAGTTTGCACATTCAAATTCTAACGTGGTTGATCAATTCTGTTGGAAGTTTTCTCAAACAGAATTGACAAATTTGAATAACTTCACCGTGGTTGTTTATGTCATCGCTAATCGATTTTCACGGGCGCCGCCATGTTTAAGATCATGTAATTAACAATTCAAAATTGAAGCTTCCTTGATACGAACGAGGTAAGATGTAGTAACGGAATCAGCCGAGTTGTGACGAGTGGTAGCATTATATTTAAATAGGCAGGATGACGTCATATTTGATATCATAAAAAATAGACGGAGCTACCGATTGTAAAAAGACTAAGCCGTCATTTAAACGCTTAAAGTCCCAATAGCGACCAAATGTAAACAATGCCGGGGTTAAAAATGCATCTAAATCATGTCTGTTAAAAGAGTGGAAATTACTGTGAAGATGACAATCTGTTATTGTACGAGGGACACTTTTTAAGTTCGTAGAGTAGGGCGGTCTTTTTAAAACCGCTTGAAATATCAAAATTTTATTTATCTAAGACCTTCGAAATATGCCCCGTCTGCCTCCACATACATTTTACACCGATCTACCCATTTCCGGAACGCCGCCCGGTAGTCCTCTTTAGGTATATGTTGCAGACACTGGTAGACCGCACTGCCTATACCACAACGGGATTCAAAACGGTGCCCTGCCAGCATTTCCTTTAGTCTTGGGAACAACCAAAAGTCACAGGGGGACAGGTCAGGGCTGTATGGGGGATGATCTAAGACATCGAGCCCAGATTCTTTCAGATATTCCTGTACCGTAGAGGATTTATGGGCCGGTGCGTTATCATGGAGTAATTTGATGTCGCGGACACCGGTGCGCGGTCTGCGTTTCTGATAGAAATCAACAAGTTGAGTAAGAACACTTTCTCTGTAAAACTTTCCAGTGACAGAACTACCTTTCGTGACTGGAATTTGAAGGACTGGACCTTTCGAATCAAAGAATATCGGATACAACATGCGATTTGATGTTTTGCAACGGCGCGCAATGACAGGTCTGTCGCCCTCAGATGAAACCCAAACCTTATTTTTAGCCTTAGAATCGGGTTGAAAATGACAGATCCAGGTTTCATCACCTGTAACTATCTCTCCCAAATGACGTGGGTCACATTTATCATATTTTTCTATAACTTGCGATGCAAGTCTAACCCGACTTTGTTTCTGCTCGTCAATGAGCAAATGGGGCACCCAGCGCGCG
This sequence comes from Tridacna gigas, assembly GCA_945859785.2. Lineage (NCBI taxonomy): Eukaryota > Metazoa > Mollusca > Bivalvia > Cardiida > Cardiidae > Tridacna > Tridacna gigas. The sequence goes on from OX244038.2 coordinate 53,837,372, forward strand.
CAGATCTTACGTAGCCCAAGTCGTTCATGTAAGATCTTCAAAACACTTGACGAATGAATGCCACTTAATTCTTCTATCTCTTGCACGGTATAACGTGCGTCTTCCTCAATTAACGTTTTCACAGTAGCAACGTTCTTTTCCGTCAAAACGGAAACCGGCCTACCCACCCAAGGGTCATTTTCAATTGACTCCCGACCATCATTAAAACGACGTACCCACTTGCAAACTGTAGCATATTTTAAAGCACCATTCCCATAAACTTTTTGTAAATCAGCATGAATTTCTGTTGGCGGAAACCCGAGCTGTGCTCGAATCTTACAATATACCCTCTGTTCAGAGATTTTTCCATCCATATTGAACGCTATATTTTACTATAGTGTATAAAACCACGTGTTGAAAATACCCAGCGCAGCGCGCACGTGGACCTCGCGCGCCGCATACCGTGACACCGTTCGAGAGAGGAATGATTACGCAAGTTCTGTGTAAAAAATCGTGCAACTTCATAATCGCGTTAAAAAGTTATAGGCTTACTCTACGAACTTAAAAAGTGTCCCTCGTATCGTCAATCCAATTGTTAGTCGCTGGCAGAAAAATGAATTTTAAAGCTAGGTTAAAATTGCCAGGTCGCTCTATCTTTTGTTTACTTTTTACCTGATTTTAAATTCATTTTTCCGCCAGTGACTAAACACTTGGACCGACTACACAATAGTAGAATGTCATTTTCACAATATTTTCCATACTCATGGAATTAAGTGTCATTTAGATACATTTTCAACCTGAACTGCTTTCTTCTGTCGCTATTGGGCCTTTAAGTTGCACTTTTGTGAATGTAACCCGTCATTTTTTTAGTTTACGCTTGCAGAAAAAGTATAATTATGTGTAGTAGTTGTTATCGGTGTTTAGGAAAAAGAAAACCCACAAAGCCCCTTGAAGTAACATCATACGATTAACTCTTTACCAAACGACAAAATTTAAGACTAGTCCACATTGAAAGCATTTGCAGACGACAAAACATACCTGACTTAGGAATTGAAATATGCTTTTTGAAGGGTAGAAAACACAGTGGGAAAAGGAGGAAATGCTGATTACCAGCATTTTCTCCTTTTCCCACTATGCTATCAAGAGGCTTCTTTCTCAGGGTCGTTAAAAGTCGGGAATGTGTGGAAAATGGTTAGATTAGTAAACGTGGTTAACTTTATAAACCGACCAGGTTAACTCTTTACCAAACGACAATATTTTAAACTTTTTCAGTTTCAAAGCATTTGCAGACGACAGATCAAAGGTAAGTCAGGTGAGCAAACTTACCTTTAAGTGGGTTGAAAACATTGTAAGAAAAGGAGAAAATGCTGGTTACCAGCATTTTCTCCTTTTCCCACAATGTTTTCAAAGGCTTTCTTTCTCAGCGTCGATTAAACTTGGAATTGTGTGGTAAAGGGTTAACTCTTTACCAAACGACGATATTTTAGACTCCATCAAATCGAACAAAGTTGCAAACGACAAGTTAAATCTTTCTTAGATGATGGGATTTGTCTTCGAAAAGATAGAAAACACTGTGGGAAAAGGAGAAAATGCTGGTAACCAGCATTTTCTTCTTTTCTCACATTGTTTTCATATAGCCTTCTTCCTAGGGACCTTTAAAAACTCAGGATTGTTTGGTAAGGACCTAAGGTCGAGTGTGAACAGCATGACGCACAGAATCAGTCTTAAACGTGTTGGAAAATTTAAGGGTTGCTACTTTTTTGCCTGCCTCAACAGGCCTAAGTTTAAATCACGTTTCAAGCATGGTATTCATTAAAAGCATAGTAAAAACAGTGTTGCACCCCTTGTGTTTTTACCGGGTTTGATTTTCTGATGTGAATGATATGAAAAGGGTTGGAAATTGGAATCTGGCTGCTGAATTATATAAATAATATTATAGCCTAAAACGGGGTAGGATTTAGAATCCGGCTGCTGCATACACCAACAAACCAGTCTGTTACCTCTGAAATGGACTGAACTGAGGTATCCCTTGACCTCATGGCAGCGGCTCCTGATCGAGCTGCTTCACCCTCTTGTGAGAGGTATGAGACGAAGACTGTGAAAGATTTTCTGCAGGTCCTCGGCGGAAGTACGCAATATTAACTGACTGTGAGTGCCCTTCCTCTGCGGGTCACTGTCTACCTGTCGTAAGTTTTATTTCCCAGTTTTAACCAAACTTGAAAGCTTCTCGTTTTTCTTAAATTTGATAGCAATACCTAGGCAAAAAAATTCCTACTTACCACCAGGTCAAGGGAATGAGGTCAAGGCAATATCTAAGCAAAAATTCAGGGGATACCTCAGTTCATTTCAGAGGCAAAAGACCCGCGGTCTCTTGGTGTATGCAGCAGCCGGTTTCTAAATCCTACCCCACTTAATATTATTCATGTCAGAGAGTCAAAGTCGGTCAAAAACACAGGAGGTCCAGGAATTGTTTTACGGTGTATATTAAACAAATAACAAACGAACAAAACCATACACGTTTAACATTACGTGACTGGTAAAATTTGAATCGAAAAAAAATATAACTCTTATCAAACGATACGGTGTATGAGTGTCCCTGACACAAACGCTTTTGAATACACTATCTTAAAACTCTCTACCACACAATCCCGACTTTTAACGACCCTGAGAAAGAAAGCTTTTGAAAACATTGTGGAAAAAGGAGAAAATGCTGGTTGCCAGCATTTTCTCCTTTTCCCATAATGTTTTCTACCCGTTCTATAACACATTTAAATTTTTGAGTAACATGTATTTTGTCGTCTGCAAATGATTTCAATTTCACCTCGTCCAAAATTTTGTCGTTTGGTAAAGAGTTAAGCAGCATTTTCTCCTTTTCCCATAATGCTGTCTTATATCGTGGAAACCAATCCCTTCATTTGAGTTATATTTGATAAAACGTCTGTCCTAGTGTCCCTTACAAAAACGCTTTTGAAAACATTATGGGAAAAGAAGAAATGTTGGTATTATTTTCCCACAATGCTTTCTTATCTCTAGGCAACAAAACCCACCATTTGAGTAGTACTTGCTATGTCGTCTCCAACTGCTTTCGAAATGGATCGGTCTAATATTGTGTCCACTCGTAAAGAATTGAATCTGAAAATTTACGTAAAGTATGCACCCAAAATCTTGTGTTATTGGCTTAAAAATGGTGGATTTTTTATTATTATTTTTTTTTTCATCTTAATCCTTAAAACGCCCCTCACTATTTTAGTTGCCTTTGCGGACAGTGTAGATCAAGATCAGACTGCACAAAACGTGCAGTCTGATCTTTGATCTAAACCGTCCGCTTTGATGAAATAGCACAGACAAATGGCAGCCACGAAATTACAATTATTTGCGCCTTTTTCTAGAACGAAAATGACCAACGAGTTTATTTGGCACTTTCAGGTTTATTGTTGAAGCTGTTCTTAAACTTGATGCTACGAGAAAACGCTGTGTCCAGCAGATAATTAGAAGTCTCGCAGTCCTACGAATTGCCTCCAGCGGTTGCCTTGTTAGTGAATCTGGAATAAAATGTTTAAGGGGCCACAACTCCTGTTAAAGTCGACCGTTTGTTATGAAAATTGCAAGTGCCAAAGTTCCTGTGGTAAGAGGGCTAACAAAATTAAGCTTACAGTCAAGTTAGTTGGAAACTATATCAGGTAAAAGAAAGCACTGCATTATGTCTACAGACGGACGGACAGGACTCACAGAGTGACAACATGGTTTTAGTATACATGCTAAAAAGGGCATTAAACCAGATTTTGACCCCTTTTTTGCTCGGAAGAAAGTAGATATTTTGTAAGGAAGAATCATAACGACGTGATGGTTTAATTTTAGTCGATGAAAAATATAAAAAAAAAAAGGCTAGATACATAATTTCCTCTGGTTGGACTGAAATCCACGACCTTCATAAGTACAGTAGGTTATTCAATCCACTGAGTTAAAGAGGCAACTGGAAGATTGTCGTGTTAAAGATTTATTTATCACTTTTCATACAATAACGGTTATATCGTTACTAACGGGGTACTAAATTTTACAGTAGAAGTACAAAAAAAAGCAAAAAAACCCTCGGTAATTCATCGTGTTTTCTACATGTATTTCTATTAAGGTTTTAATCTTAAAACCATCCTCGCACGCGAATGAAAATAAGCAACCTTTGTTAAGATTTTCTAATAAACTTGCGGAACGCAATATGGTTAAAAGTCCCTTTAACTTTTAAATTGTTTTGGAAAGGGGGGTACAATAAAATTGTATAGGCCATATGAGCTAATATTTGCGGCTGAAATTTTCTAAGGCATAGCACTATCGCAAAGGACTTCGATTTGCCTCTATATAGCCAAAGATGGTAGCTCAGTTGGTAACGTATGGGCCTTGAGACCCAAGGATCGCTGGTATTATTCCCCAGCTCCGCATTTTTTTCCCGAGGACTGATGATAGTCATTGCAACAGGGTGCATTCCTCTCTCACCGATGAACATTGTTTCAATGATGTTTTTTTGGGAAAGCAGCCAGTTGCTTGAAAATCATGACGTAAAGAAACCCCAGGAACGCAAATTTTCCATACAGATATGTGACGCATGGATAGGTAAACTGGCCACTGACTGCTACGGAATACAAATATTGTTTAATCATTTAATCAAGCAATCCCGTCTTTAAACGTGCCCGAGAAAGACGTCTTTTGAAAACAATGTTTTCTACCCTTTCAAAGACAAATCCAATCATTTGAAACACTATAAATTTGTCGTTTGCAAATGCTTTCACTTTCGGCAAGTCATAAATTTGTATTTTGATAAAGAGTTAAACGGCTTTAAACTCCAAACAAACAAACTATATGTTCTGAATAGTATTTAATGAAAGCTCTAAACCTTAGGTTTAGATACGGGCAACTCAGTTAGCTATTTCAGACAGTGTAGACCAAGATCTGACGGTACAGAACGTGAGGTCTGATCTTGATTCTTCACTGTCCGTGTTTTGTGCTTTTTCCAGATTTTTCTATTCTATTTCATTTAATAGCATAAGCCTTTCAGCGACTATTGGCGAAAACAAGGGCTTTTTCGAACGACATAGATCAAGATCAGACTGCACAGACCGTCCGTTTATCAGTCAATGCAGCAGGTAAAATGAAAGTCTTCTTGGGTTTAAGTTGATTGCATTTTCAGTCGTGGAAAGATAAAAAGTTTATATGGCGTTCAATACACGAAAAGGGGCTTTCGGACATATGCGTAAAAGTGTGTCGTCCCAGATCAGCCTGTGCAGTCTGGGACTAATCCGAGACGACACTTCCCGTTTTTGTGCGATTTTCTATTTCACGAAAATCTACTGTATGAACAAATCTTATGTAGTCGTAAAGTGCCGTCCCGGATTAGCCTGCGCGGACTGCGCAGGCTAAACCGAGACGACACTGTACGCAGATGTCCGAAGGTCTCATTTCGCATGTTGCGGGCAATATAATTCGTGCTGAAAGATTTAAAAGGTTGACCCACGTACAGACAATTTTTAAACCTTCCACAATGTAGAATAAATAATATGAAGACAAAAATTTGAAGGAAATGGAAAAAAAAAAATGCTCTTCAATATCATGGAAAACACTATGCCCAATTTCCAGGCTTTTTGTTTCGGGGGTTGGGGGTGCGGTGGGGGTGTCTTTCCAAAGCTTAAAGCACAAGGGGCCAAACCCTTAAACTGCTAAGAAAGTTAATTGAAACTTTCAAGTAAATAGTTGGTATTTCAAACTTATTTAAAAAAAAAAAAAAAAAAAAATCACCTTTTCGGACAATGTAGATCCAAGATCAGACAGCACGTTTTGTGCAGTCTGATCTTGATCTACACTTTCCGCAAAAAGTCAGTGGGTCGCGCTTAGCAGCCTACGGGTTAAAATGTCATGTTTTGAAAATAATACTTTGTAGTCGATCTAAACAATGCAAATTCTGTAGTTCCGTTCTACATTAGTAAAATCTATTTTTATTGGAAGCGTGTCAAAGAAAGAATACAATAACAATAAAGTTGTTATTTTTATTCCTTGCTCTATTTGGCACGTATTGAAAAGAAATTAACTTTGAAATGAAAATAAAAGTTTGTACTTCGTTCATGTATTGAAGTGGTAACCTCTTTCATCACTAAATGTATATAAGCGGAGCTCTGTGAAAAAAGGAGGTTTAATGCATCTCCGTAATATATTATATCAGCCAAGTTATCTCTTAATTATGGATCCATAAAATCCGTTTTGTCTAACAACTGGTGCTTGGAGTCGTGGATTCGGATCCCAGCGGGGGCAAATGATTTTAGCAGTATTTTCTTTGGTTTCAGTTCGGAGTACACTGTTTTGTCCATATACATTTTCCTTACAAAATATCAACTTTCTCCTCATAAAAACAGCGGGTCAAAATCTAATTTAACTGCCCTTTAAAGATACACCCTCACAGCCAGAGAGAGAGAGAGAGAGGAAACTTGAAAGTGTGTAGAAGGCTCAAAATTTGGTCAGCTGTTTAAACATAGATAAATTAGCAATATACATAGTGTAACGGATAGAAAAACTGAAGGGATTTGCGCTTCATTTAAAACCATGAAACGACAACAGTGATTTCTTTGAAGGCCGCCAAAAAAGAAATGCATTTGCTATCCGTCGTAATCTGTGCAACCTTGCAGCCGTCAGGGGCAACATTTGGCATGAAGATACAAGAATGATTATAGTTTCATGAAATAAAGATGAAATGGGTTACAAACTTGCTAAAAACGAGTATAGATGTATCTTTAAGGGTAAAAGACCAAAACTAAAAATGGACCTCTTTATATCAATATGGTAGAGGTATACACCAGAAAGATCCATTTTTCAGTAAGCCGAGCTCGGTAGCGCAGTCGGTACCATACAGGACTTGAAACCAGGGGTCGCTGGTTCGAAGCCCAAGCTCGGCGTTGTCTTTCCGGGGATCGATGATAGCCTTTGCGATAGGATTCATTCCTCTCTAACGGCTGATCACTGTTTCGACGATAGCAATGTGGGAAAGTGGCTTGTGGCTTGGGAAGAATACTTCGTGAAGTACTTGTAGAAGAAAAACTCCATGAAAGCATGGATAGGTGCACCGGCCTTCGCGATATATACTATAGTAGCTTAAATAATGTTACAAAACGGCGGTAAACTCCATACAAACAAATAAACTTTGGCCGTCTTGTTTCTTTACGCTTGCAAAAAGCATATTTTGCAGTATTAATCAGTATTTAACCATAGATTTTAAGTACGGAAAAATATCTAAAAATGCCCCTTGAACACGCGAGATTGTTCATGAAAGGGTAAAACTATCCAATAAAATCGGTGACAACCTTAAAATATACGCAGTAAGCGAAAGTTCAATTCATTTACCCCTTTCATCGCCAGTGGCGAAAATAATAACTTTTTGCGGACGGCGTAGATCAAGATCAGACTACACAGAACCTGCATTTTTTATCTTGATACACATTGTCCGCCAACCAAACCTTTCTTTTGACGACAATAATTTTTCAGCTTCAGTGGAAATATTTGGTTTTACACCCTCGAAAAAAAGTCAAATTTGACCTAGCAATTTACACATTTACCTTACTCATCAGATATGGGGGCCTTTTGCGGACGGTGTACATCAAGATTAGACTGCACAGCACGTGCAGTCTGATCTCTGATCTACATCGTCCGCTACCCAAGTCTATCTTTCGACGAAAACTATTTTCAACTGTAGTGAAAAATCTAGTTTTCCACCCTTGGAAAAAAAAGTCAAATCAATCTTGTTGGTAGCGATTTATTTATTTACCTCTTTAAACGGCAATAGGGTGAAACTTTTTGCAAACAGTGTAGATCAAGATCAGACTGCACAGAACGTGTCATTTGATCTTTGATCTACAACACCCGCTACCCAAGTCTATCTTTTGACAAAAATTATTCTCAACATTAGTGGAAAATCTAGTTTTACACCCTAGAAAAAAAAAAGTCAAAATTATTTAGCTGGTAGCGAAAGAGTCAAAAAGAAACTTGTTTACATTTTTATTGATCGCCTTATTCAGTTGTTGACATAAACATTGATCGAGGAGGGGATACTATTTGCATAAAAATTGATAATTTAGAAAAGGAAATCCGAGGGTATGGGAGGGGGAATGTTTTCGTATAGAAACGCATCAACCCGAATGTAATCGGGAAAAGTCATATTCGTGGTTTTAAACTTGATTCAGTCAGTTAACAATTGGTATGGTTACTTTAAATATTCATGTACAGTAGCATACAATCAGATGTTGCAATTACTTGAGCAAATCTACATAAAAACTGTTTATGTCCATTCGTCCGCAGAAAAATGGCCTTAAAAGTAAGATTAAGACAAATGAATTTAAAAATCATGACAATGTCCAATTTTCTTTTTTTCTTGTAGAATTCTTTTTCCAATATATTTCTTTATATCACGTTTGTGACGTAGTCCATTTAGACCTAACTGTCCTTTAGTAGCAAATAATATATAGGATTTGACACAAGCTGGCATTTGAGATAAGGTCTTATTAACCCTTTCCCAAACGACAAATTTTGGACTGGTCCAAATTGAAAGAGTTTGCAGACGACAATTTTAAATTTGATGAAAATGGCAGAAAGGTCTCAAAAAGGGTAGAAAACACTGTGGGAAAAGGAGAAATTGCTCGTTACGAGCAATTTCTCCTTTTCCCACAGTGTTTTCAAAAGACTTGTACTGCAGACACGTGAAAACCAGGGCTTGTTTGGGAAAGGGTTAAACAAAACTAGAAAAGTATTATTAAACGAGCTTCTAGCGAGTTTAACTTTTTACCAAACGAAAAGATTTTAGACTAGTCCAAATTGACGGCATTTGCAGACGACAAAAAAAAGTGACTGAAACATGAAATTTGTTTTGGGAAAGGTAGAAAGCATTGTTTGAAAAGGAGAAAATGCTGATTACCATCAAGATAGTTGTTTATAGCCTGTAAAAGCATTACTTTCATATAAACTTGCCTGAGTAAAAAATGAAACCCTTATCCAGCTAAATCAGTACAATAAAACTTTCATGACGACAGTAAAAACCCGAATGATTTTCTTTCAAATTTACTTTTTTGAGAAAAATATCTCCTTATTTGACATTGTAGATCCAAGATCAGACTGCACCTTCTATTTTTATCTTCACTCTCCGCAAAAGGTAAGTGAGTCGCGCTTAGCAGCTTATTCTTTACCAAACGACAAAATTTTAGACTGGTCCAAATTGAAAGCAGCTGCAGACGACAAATCATATGAGGCTCTAAAATTGAAATTTGTTTTGGAAAGGGCTGAAAACATTGTTGTAAAAGGAGAAAATGCTGGTTACCAGCATTTACTCCTTTTCCCATAATGTTTTCAAAATGCTTTTTTTCAGGGTCGTTAAAAGTCGGGATGGTGTGGTAAAAAGTTAAGGGTTAATTGATCCCGGTAAGAGCTTTAACCAGCCCGGTTTGCTTTTGCAGATAGTGTAGATCAAGGATTAAGATCAGACAACAAAGAATATTTCTATCTTTTACATACTCTGATGAAAACAATGTGAATATAGTGACCCCCCCCCCCCCCCCCCCGGCCCCGCCACTTAGATATAGGCTTTCTGAGTGTAACAGATAAACGTCAATTTATTAACCCTTTCCCAAACAAGCCCTGGTTTTCACGTGTCTGCAGTACAAGTCTTTTGATAACACTGTGGGAAAAGGAGAAATTGCTCGTAACGAGCAATTTCTCCTTTTCCCACAGTGTTTTCTACCCTTTTGGAGAACTTTCTGTCATTTTCATCAAATTTAAAATTGTCTTCTGCAAATTCTTTCAGTTTGGACCAGTCTAAATTTTATCGTTTGGGAAAGGGTTAAACTTATGCTGCATGTCAACGTTGCAGACTGTATCGTTATGATACTATTACAAAGGTGTAGTGTCTCTAACGCACATGGATCCGTGGAAATCGATATTTGACCAATCAGGTCGTCGCATTTTTTCTGCCCGATGCTTCGCGTTACTATCCGCCATTTTGGCTCACAAACAAACGACAGTTTACGTGTGAGACATTCGGTAGTTCAGATTTATTTTGTCTATAAAAGGCTCGTAATTCAGAAAATGGTTAAAAGATGTGCATGGGAAGGCTTAAATGCAGAATCTGGTTAGGAGGACAGTAACTGTACATTGCCCTATAACAGTCATCTCGATATAATTGTGCAGAGAAAGATTGTATAGTAATTGTACAAATTGTAAAATGTGAAGAGAGCTTTAGCAACGCTATTCAAACTGCGTATCCATGCTAGTTAAACCTAGGCATATACATGTAGATATGTTTAATACATGGGGTGAGTGGTGGAGAAAGGGTTAAAAGAAATTAATGACAGACTTATTAATTAATTAATTAATTAATTAATTAATTAACCAACATCTAAATTCAGACAAAAAGTAAATTTAAACAAACCCAAATATTAAAAGGTGTTGTTGATCTCTTTCATCTGACTCAGTTGAAGGGATTTTTTTTTTGTTTTTTTTGGAAAGGGTAGAAAATATTGTGTAAAAAGGAGGAATGCGAGCTATCAAAGTTTTCTTACGTTCCCACACTGGATTCGAAAATCTTTATTCTCAGGTCGCTAAAATACAGGATTTTGGGGTAATGGGTTTCAATGAAGTATATTCATATCTAATGCGGTTTAATAACCTCTGCACAAACTATTCATCATCAAATTACTCAGTTCTGGTTGGATCTTATGTCGCAGTTAGTGAAGAAACAAAATGCTGAATGTCTACATAAAGATCAAACTTCAGAGAACAAGCATTTTGACCGTGTGTCTACACTGTCTCCTACTTAAATTTCATCTTGACACAGAAAGTGTAACCGCAAAATTTATAGATCTATGTAAGTTTACTTGTTATCCTCTCTAAGTATGTTAATGTAAATTGTGAAACGGACTAAGACTATGGGAAGATTCTGTTCAAAAGACAAATTAATTAAATCAAACTTTGATTTGGCGAGACTTAATAGGATTACCGAATCTTAATTTCAAAGGGTTTGTCGGCGGTTTGCCGGCGAACTGTTATTTAGTAGGTCGCGTGTCTAACTGTAAACCGATGTGCCTGCTTGTCACACCCGACCACCCCTTATCAAGATTAAACAAACAACCATCTACCGACAAATTTGTTAATTGGCAGCACATTAAAATCATAAAACGTCGGGTTTTCCCTTAACCCGAAAACGAATCTGAACAACTGCCAAGCGACAGAATTTTGGACATCTCCAAAAGCAGTTGCAGACGGTTACCTATTATCATAAAATATGGTTCAAATATTGGGGTAACATGTCTTTTTTGATAGGCTGGAAGTTCTTCTGTGAAAAGGAGAAAATACACGTAACCAGCATTTACCCCTTTCGCCATTTTGCTTCCAAACGCACTGTTTGTCAGTGTCGTAAAAACCTAAGACTGTTTGGTTAAGAGTTATGAAGACTAAAAATCCTTCCGTCTCTGTTGACTTAAGACAATGCATAAAATGTACCGCATTACTCATATTCCACTGAAATTATCAAATAAAATTCAAAGACAACTTATCCAGCCTTACAAGAGCTAAAAACATCTTTGATTGCATAATTTTTTACGTCAAACTGAAGTTCATGAGGTATTTCATTCTTTCTCATCGAACGCCAGCACTTGGCAGAAACAAGTATTTCGTCGTCTGTAGCTTCCGAAATTCGCACGTCATGCACATATCCTTGCGTATAATAGTTTAGTCCTCTCTCTAAATTCCTTCCCGAGACTTTAACATCGGCAGGCAAGTATGATAAAGCAAAATTTTCCGGAATTTTGTCAAGCGAATCCGTCATGACGGCACCGCGTAACTAGTCTTTCCGTTATACTGTATACATGTAAACTGCGAAAGCTTGGGAGCCTATAGCAACAGTAACCAATGGAGACGGTTCATCTTATCTCCACGGATCCATGTAAACTTGTACGTAATGTAGAAAACAGGGAATAGGCCTAACATTCTTCTGTCACGTTACAAAACATCCCCATCTTCATAAGCCTAAAAGTGCATAAAGAAATGAGCCATGCTCTCGCAAAAGGGAGCTTAGTGCATCTCCGCAATACACGATACCAAGCAAGTCATCTCATAATTATGGAGCCATAAAATCCACTTTGTCTAAAAGCCGACTGTATTCTCGGGTTGAATGGTCCTTTGACATGCGAAAAAAGGAGCCATAGCGAAAAGTTTCGGCCCAGGTCAGCCTGCGCGGACTGCGCAGGCTGACCTGAGTCGATACTTTTTGCAAATGTATTAAGCTCCCTTTTCAAAGGGCATGGCTCAAATGAAACTTTCCAACCAGTAGATAGATAAAGCTAAATATTGCTTTTTCACTCTATTTCTTTTCGATGGAAATTCTCACTGTATCGGATAGTGTAGATCAAAATCAGAGTGCTTGTTCTGGTCATTCTGATCTTGATTTACACTGTCCGCATAAGCGCACTGCGTCACGCTAAGCAGATTTGTGCCTTTATTCCGACTATTTTCAAGCAGACAAAATTTTGGACCTTACTGGGACTTTCAGGGTGTAATCTCGATTTGGAGTGCGTAATGAATCCCTTCTTACTGCCCTGTCTTATACCGACAACCAAACGCTCCTTCTACCGTAATGTTTCTCAAAGCTGTTACCTTCAGGGGCATAAAAAGTGGTTTATTAATTCAGAAATAGGTAAACATGTCATTTAGTTTTCTTATAAACGAACATGAGAATGTAACAACAGTTCTGACTGGTCGAACGGGGAATCAGAACTCCTCCTACACTGTTTTCTCCCGATGTCCGCTCCACTGTAAATGTATATGTTTTTTTTTTTTTCAAATTCCAAAATAAGGTCTTTTTTTCCTGTAACTGAACGTTAATTCGGCCATTGTCTAGTAACAAGTGACAGACGGTGCAGATCAAAGATGACACTCTATGTTCTGTGCAATATGTTCTGTGCAATCTGATCTTGATCTACGCCGTCCGCAAAAGGCGTTCAAGCCACCAAGAGCAGCGAATAAGTTAAAATCGTTGGGAATTCAATAAAACAATTGTAACATTTGGCTATAAGCAATAAAAGAAAGACAGGCAATAGAAAATCATTTTGAGAGAGAGAGAGTGTGTAAAATTTACCTTTTCAAAAATTTTTTGGTAGAAAATTTCACCGACCTCGCTAATTTCCCACTCTGGAATTGGTCCAAACTATGTTAGAAGTTTATATATTACCTTTTATTACACGCAACCCTTTACCCCAAATCAATTAACCGGTTTTACACCTGAAATTTACAGATAAAAGTGACAGAAATCAATCAGCATGAATTTACCAATAACATCGATCACTGTCGGTTAAAGTCTCTCTTTCAAACCATGTTTTTGAAAACTTTCAAACAATTTTAATTTGCTTTTCCCCAAAGCATTGCGGTTAAATGAAAAGTAAAACAAAAACACCGGTCTCCGTATTTAGCAATTGGATCAGCTGTACATTGAGAGTCTATATTTACTTTTGCTATCAATAATTGATCCTTAGGCTGCTTTTCGCGACTCACTGACCATCTGCGGACAGCGTAGATCAAGATCAGACTGCACAGAACGTGCAGTCTGATCTTTGATCTACACTGTCCGATAAGGAGATATCTGCCCTCCAAAAATCCCTTGGGCTTATACTATCGGCTTGGAAGTTTCATTTCCTTTATTCAGCAGGATAAGGGTTAAAGTAACGAACGGTTTGCTATTTTCACTTACTACTTGCTTTTTTTGTCTTTTATTAAAACTTTCAGTAGTATAGGCGAAAACAGGAACTTTTTGGATCGCACAGATCTAGATCAGACTGCACAGAACTCTGCAGTCTGATCACTGACCTACATCGTCAGCATGAGTCAAGCCGTCAAATCTTTCTGAGTTTCGGTAAATTGTATTTACGGCCGTCAAATGAGGTCGAATTGATATAAGCAACGCTCTAGCAGAAGGGGACTTAACGCATCTCCGCGATGCATTATACTGATCAAGTCATCACAAAATTATGGATCCATAATAGCGAATTTTTTAACAACCGACTGTATCATGGGGTAAACTGGTCCTTGGATATACAGAAAATTGACCAGTAGCGGAAAGTTTCGGCCCAGGTCAGCCTGCGCGGACTGCGCTGGTTGACCGGAGTCGAAACTTTTCGCAGATGCATTAAACCTCCTTTTCACAGAGCATGACTCACATATTTGACGATGAAAAGGGTTGGTCTAAATATATGATAATAAAGTTAGTGCATGCCACTAACACCATATTTCAGAAAACACACACACACACACACACACACACACACACACACACACACACAATGAAATATAAAATGAGCAACATTCTGGCAAAAGGGTTTTAATGCATCTCTGTGATACGTTATACCAAGGAATTCATCACATAATTGTGGATCCATAAAACCTATTCCGTCTTACAACCAGATAAATCATGTGGAAAACTGGTCCTTTGAAATGTAAAAAAAAAAATAACAATGACAAAGAGTTTCGAATCAGGTCAGCCAGCTATACCTTTTGCAGATGTTTTAGACCCCTTTTCACAGAGCACAGCTCAAATCATAATTTTGTAATTTCTCAACTATCAGTATTATATGGTGGAACAGGATGAAAACATTCTCGTAACTTCGATTTTTTCTGACTCGAACAGAAATGTTTGATAAAGATCTGATGGAATATGAGAGAGACAGACAGAGAGAGAGAGAGAGGGAGAGAGAGAGAGAGAGGCCTCCTACCCAAATACATCTTATGCATACGAATAGCTTGATAGAGAGAGAGAGAGAGAGCGAGAGAGCGAGAGAGAATATTTCTTGATTTTGAACATATTGGGGCCAGTGCTGCCAGATTGAATTGAATCGAATGGAATTTTGCCCATACTTTGAACATAACCGCTCTGCTGTTCATACTTTGTACCACTGATGAAAAGTGTATCGATCAATTGATTGAGGGAAAAAAATATCCATCATTCGATGTTAAGTTCTATATCCCCGTTTAGCTGAAAGGATGTGTATTCAGTTATTTGATTATTTATGTATCTGTTTTGGGGTATCTTAATCCACTATTGATAATTTATTCCCCAACTTTCTAAACGTTTTATAACACACCGGCATTTGAAAAGAAAATAAATAGTTCTATACCAGTCGACAAGATTAATTTTGATAAATTAACCCATTGCAAAACAATCCCATGTTTAACAACCGTCTGGGAGAAGGCATTTGTAAACGTTGTGGGGAAAAGGATGGACTACTTGTAACCATTTCCTATCGTAATCAACCCTTTCTACCCATGCAAATTTATACAAATCCATTATTCGGGCCACTCTTAGGTTGTACTCTGCAAATTCTTACAGTAAAGACAAGAATAAAAAGTTTATATAGATGGTAAAGGAGCTTGGTGCATCTTCGTCATCGGATGCATTATACAAAGCAAGTCATCACATGAACATGGATCCTTAAAGTCTATTTTGTCTAACAACCGAATGAATCATTGGACAGAGTGGTCCTTTGACCAATGGCAAAAAGTTTCGGCCCAGGTCAGCCTGCGCGGAATGCGCAGGCTGACTTGGGTCGATACTTTTTGCAGATGCATTAAGCCACGTCTTTGCAGGTGCATTAAATCCCCCTTTACAGAGTATGGCTCATGTCTGATTTATATAAAAGTTGGCATTTGAGATAGATTTTTATGAAACGTGTCTAAAGAAATATGTTTAAGCGAGCCTCTTGGGAGCTTTATGACAGGTTGGTAGACGAGTTTGATAAAATTCTATCTCTTAAGCCAATGAATGTTAGATTTTTTTTTTTATTATTATCACATAACTTCCCTTATTTTCAGTGTAAGACAGCCATTACGAATTTTCTTGTCATACACGTGTGAGATAAGAAAATAGCGCCGTATTTGGTCAACGCGCAGTCATTACTAGTAGTATACGCCTCTCATTTCTAAACCATTGCCGACCATGGTTTCTGTGTGAAATTAACTGATGACCGTGACAAGGCTGCAAATTCGAGTATCTTTAGATGTGAAATAAAACCGTTATATGTAAGTTTCTTTCAAACTATTTTTTCTCTGTGATGTACACACCTGTCAAAGAAACAAATACGCTTCATATAAATTTCAATACACGTGCATATGTAGGCCTATTTTTAGCTCCACTGGCCGAAGGCCAGCGGGCTTATGTCATGGCCCGGTGTCCGTCGTGCGTCCGTGCGTCCGTCCGTGCGTCCGTCCGTCCGTGCGTCCGTCCGTCCGTGCGTTAACTTTGATTTCAAACATCTTCTTCTCTGAAACTACCCATCCAATTTTCATGAAACTTCACAGAAATGATCCTGCCATGGTCCTCTTCAGAATTTCTTGAAAGAATTTGATTCCTTCAAAAACTCTGGTTGCCATGGCAACAAAACTGAAAAATATTGGAAATCTTTAAAAATCTTCTTGTCTGAAACCATAAGGCATAGGGCTACCAAATTTGGCATGTAGCTTTATGTAGTAGACCTCTATCAAGTGTCTTCAAATTATAGCCCTGGGGTCAAAATTGGCTCTGCCCCAGGGGTCACAACTTTTACATAGGTCTATATAGAGAAAACTTTAAAAAATCTTCCTGTACCTAGCCATAAGGCCTAGAGCTACCAAATTTTGCATGTTGCTATATCTAGTGGGCCTCTACCAAGCGGGCCAAAATTGTAGCCCTGGGGTCAAAATTGGCCCCACCGCAGGGGTCACAAGTTTTACATGGGCTTACATAGTGACAACTTAAGAAATCTTCCTGTTTTGATTTTTTTTTTTTTTTTTTTTTTGAAATTAGCCTTGCATCAGGGGTCTTATTGTTTTACAGAGGCTTCATATGGACAAAACTTGAAAATCACCTTATTTATAACCATACAGCATAGACTTGTATTATTTTGGCATGTGGCTTTATCTTGTGGACCTCTACCAGGGTTCAAGTAATTATAGCTCTGGGATCAAAAATGGCTTTGCCTTGCAGGTCTCAACTTTCACATGGGCTTTTACAGAGAAAACTTTGTAAGTCTTCATTTTGAAACCATTTGGCTCAGAATTGAAATGTTTAGTATTTATGGTTTGTATTTATAAGCCAGTGGAGCGATACAGGGCCATCATGGCCCTCTTGTTTAATACGTCATGGGCTATAATTTTGAGAAACAGGTATGTGATAAAAATAATCTGACATTCGTTGGCTTTTGAGGTAAAATTTTCATTAAACTCGTCCACAAAAAAATATTATCAAGCTCGCCAAAGCTTCGCTTGCTAACGTTTTTGTAGACTCATTTAATAAAATTTTATCTCAAACACCAACCCATGCCAGATCCTATATAGCATAGAACGATGTTTTAGAATAAACAGTCAGAGTATTTAGAACCATCCATATAACGTGGCAATCTCAATCAACAAAACCAGAGTTACTTTCAGAAAGAAGTATAAAAAGAGGTCACATATAATGTCAGGTAATGATTATCTCAAAAGTGTGCTAGATAAGAAAATTCGTAGTGGCTGTATTACACTATATCTAAGGGAGCTTATATGATGAAATAAACTCTGATGTCTTTTGCGGGTGTTTATAGACTAAGATTTGTCTAAGTCTCAGTGCAGGCTGTCATTGGTCCACCCTCTTCGATACCCTTTAGATTTTTAAAACGTTTACTGTTCAGGCCACTTATAGGCCTGTCAAAAACTTTTATGAATTAAACAGAGAAAAAAAAAACAAAAAAAAACAAAAAGAAAAAAAAAAAAAAAAAAAAAAACAAAAAGAAAAAAAAAAAAAAAAAAAAAAAACAAAAAGAAAAAAAAAAAAAAAAAAAAAAAAAAAAATTCTCGTTGAATAATATGGAAATATTGCGGAAGAATGAAAACAAAAACCTAGAACGCGAATTGCACCTTTCCCTCCCGCAATATTTTCCGAGGCCAAGATTAGGGGCGATAACCCTGTACCAAATAATCCGTTAGTTTTAACCATTCTGAGAAAAAAGGCTTTTGAAACCATTACGGTTAAAGAAGTAAATGCTGGTAATCAGCATTTCTTTTCCCACCACAAAGTTTTCTACCTTTTCAAAGTTAAACCATATCACTTCAGTCAAATTTCAGCTCAGTATAAATTTCCTACTTTTTTTAAATTTGGATGAGGCTCAAAGTTTGTCTTGAGGTTAAGATTTAATGTCTCTGTCACATTTTATGAGTAGTATGTACTACTTACTGCGACTGACTTCCAGTACAAGCCACATATATCTTGTGGCACAAAACCGGCGAGTTGCTCGTTCTTTTGATCTATGTTAGGTCCAGCATGAACCCCGTTCCACATGTACATGATAATTCGACGACTGCAATATAGTAATTGCGATCAAAACACGATCAACGGACGACATATGTACGAGTCTATCTCGACAAGTGAATACTTTTCTACGATATGATACGATATAATCCGTCACGGGAGGATTGTCGACGGGGTTTGGCTACATTCATTACGTTACACTGAGTATTTACGAGTCATTCGTGAACAAAGCATGACTTCTTGCGATATCTGGCGATTGTATAATGGCATCGCATTTCAGTATCTTTTTCACGAAGAAAGGGTGTTTAATACATCTGCAAAAACTATAGACCCATAATAGCTTGCGCAACCCGCACAGGCTTCTTTGCTATTTGTGAATTTTCTACATGTCAAAGGACCATTCTACCTCATGATTCGGTTGGTTGTTAGACAAAATGGACTTTACGGATCCATAATCATTTGATGACTTGCCTGGTATAATGTACGATTCAGCATTGTTCCGACTCGTTGATGTCGAAAAACATTCAGGTTCCTGAAAGTGGAGTTAACATTAATCAAATGAAGAAACTGTCCCTGTCCCTGTCTCTTAAGAACATTCAATTTGGCAACATAGTGCTTTGAGAGAATGTTATACCCAGGACCCTTGTTAACCCTTCGGCTGCTTTGCGCGACACGCGAACCTTTTGCTCACAGTGTAGATCTAGATCAGGCTGCACAGAACGTGCAATCTGATCTTGGATCTTCACTGTTAACTTTGAAATAGAAATATTTTGGGTTTTTACTATCCACTTGAAAGTTTCGTTTAACTTATCTAGCAGGTTAAGGGATCAAGAAACTCAAACAAACCATAAATAGGTACATTGGTTATCGTTACATGACTGTGACCCTGCTGAAAACGTCGTTAGGTACTAAAGTACTTAAGGCACCATCCGATTGCCCCTGTCTCTTGAAAACACCAAAATTGGTGACTAAAGCTCTATTTCGTCTACTACACTTGCATCCTTAAATGACGTCATCTTCCATAATGCAGAAGGAGTCGGCAGTTACCGTAAAATCCGATTTTTAACGCCTACTTTTTGAAATTATTATGGGAAAAAAAGTACAGTTGCTTGAAAAGTAATTACCATTTTTTCCTCGATATTTGCCATGGCCTCAAAATGTTTCCTTTTCCCAAAATGTTTTCGTATATTTGGCATAAAGACTTGTGTATTTTTTTTTCCACATCGAAAAATGATCTCGTAGAGTAGTAGGGTGATGTAGGATCAAATGACAGGATATGAATATAAAAGAAAGTCTTAAGCCTTGAAAGCCTCATAACGTTACACGAAAGCTGATCTGTACATGTGACTTACAACTTGACAAATTTGTACAACTGGACAAACATGAGGTAGGTGTAACATCAGATATACATTTGTTTCATCATTAGTTTAAACATAATGCTCTAGCAAAAGGGGGCTTAATGCATCTCCGTGATGCGTGATACCAAGCAAGTTATCAGATGATCATGGATTCATGATAGCCACCTTTTTTTAAACAATCGACTTAATCATGAGGTAGAATGTTCCATGTTCCTTGGACATACGGAAAATTGACCGATAGCGAAATGTTTCGGCCCAGGCTGACATGGGTCGATACTTTTCGCAGATGCATTAAGCCCCCTTTCAGACAGCATGGCTCATATTTTGTCATTGTCGATTGAGAAACAAGTTCTTGCAAATTATACTTATCTCTCTTGAGCCTGCTTCCTAGAAACTACACCAGTACTCGCGCCGAATGTGTGGGCCAATAAATTGTCCTAAAGTTGACACCCGCTCCCTGATATCGAACTCAGGACCTTATGATAACGGGACCGATGCTGTACCTCATAACCACGACCACCGCTGTGCATGCATTCATGTATAAAAGGACACTTTGATGAACAAAAACTGAGCTATGCTCTATGAAAAGGGGGTTTTATGCATCTACGAAGTATATCGACCCAGGTCAACCTGTGCAGTCGGGACAGGCTAACCTGGGTCGAAACATTTTGCCATTGGTAAATTTTCTGCATGCCAAAGGACCAGTCTACCTCATGATTCAGAAGGTTTTTAGAAGAAAAGGATTTTATGTATCCATTATTACATGATGACTTGCTTGGAATAACTGGCCACGGAGGAGCATTAAACCGTCTTTTCACAGAGCATTGTCAATATTAACCCTTTCCCAAACGACAAAATTTGGACTGGTCCAAACTGAAAGAGTTTGCGGACGACAATATTAAATTTGATGAAAATGGAAGAAAGTTCTCAAAAAGGGTAGAAAACACTGTGGGGAAAGGAAAAATTGCTCGCTACGAGCAATTTCTCCTTTTCCCACAGTGTTTTCAAAAGACTTGTGCTGCAGACACGTGAAAACCAGGACTTGTTTGGGAAAGGGTTAATATTTACAAGTAGCATTGACGTTTACCTTACCGAAAATTCGGTCTTTTATTTTACAAGGAATCCTTTTCAGGTTTACAAAGATGCTCAACAGTGATAAGTGCATAAAAAAAAAAAACATAACTTGTAAAGTGAAAAATTCAAATCATATTGAGAAATATGGGGTTTTGTAAAATATATGATCCACGCTCTGTGAAAAGGGGGCTTAACGCATCTGCGGAAAGTATCAATCCAGATCAATGCAGTCCGCGCAGGCTGACCCGGGCCGAAACCTTTCGCTATCGGTCAATTTTCTGCATGTCCAAGGACCATTCTACTTCATGATTAAGTCGGTTGTTTAAAGAAAAAAAAAAAAAAAAAAAAAGAAAAAAATGGCTATCATGGATCCATAGTTATGTGACGACTTGATGGGTACGACGCATCACGGAGACGCATTAAGTCCCCGTTTTCACAAAGTAGGACTCATATACAGCTGACTGAAAAAAAAAAAAGTTATTATCATTATTATCATTATAATTATTAACTTAATATCGTATACGAAAAATATGGGGAAAATACTTTTATCACAAAAAACCTCCTCCGGCAGTGTATTAAACCCATAACTTATTTTTCATAATACACTAGTGTATTATCGTTTTTTGGGTCACGGTTCTGATCAGTTTTTAGTCATAAGCGCGTAAAGCCAAAGAAACCAACCACAGCACGTGCCGAAATTTGTACGACTACGCCGTTTCGCGGAAAAATGACGTCATTGTTGCTAAGACGTATACGCGGGGAAAGTGTTCGATTTTCATGTCGAATAAAAACCAAAAAATACGGCGAAAGCCTTTCAAAACAACAAAATTGCGGAAATAGGTAGACTAAACCCCTCTAGAACCTGTTTCATTCTACTTTCGGAGTTAAAGTCAAAGATCTATTTACTTGTGTATGTACACATTTTAAATCGAACTACAACCGTAAACATGGACCCATGAATGCTGTATAGGCTAAGAGTAACGATGTAGGATATTTTTTGCCTTTCATTTGTTTTATGTGATGAATAGAATCTCACATTCGTGTTTATGTATTATAATTTTTATCAAACGAGTTGACTAAAAATGTATGACGCGAACCTTGGCGATAAGAAATAAACACTCATGTAAGATCCTCTATTTATATTGTCTCTTTGTACTTGCATAGGATTAAAGTGCATAGTACTTTTTCCACATTGCATACTTTGATGCTGCACTTACGTCTTTTTTCACTTAAATAAGTATTCTGCAAACAGTTATTGTACATCTAATATTTGAGCCATGCTCTAGCAAAAGGGGGTTTAATGCATCTCCGTAATGTGTGATACCAAGCAAGTCATCAAATAATTAGGGATCCATAAAATCATTTATGTTTAATAACCGACTGTATCATAAAGCTGAATAGTCCTTTGACATACAGAAAATTGACCAATAGCGAAAAGTTTCGGCCCAGGTCAGCCTGCGCTGACCTGGTCGATATGTTTTGCAGACGCATTTAGCCCCCCTCTTTACAGAGCATGGCTCATTTATTATTATTATTATTGTAATTACTTAACAATGACATTCTCATATTTTTGGATAAGGCCTTTAATTAGGCATACAAATTCCTGTTTAAATAATATATCATTTTTTTTTTTCCTCATAAGAGTAGATCTACTTTCTTTCAAAATTACAATTATTTTCATCATGTATGTTTTATTAATGGTTCAAATAAGCCTATTCCATTGTCTGTTCCTGAATTATTATTTCAGTACGCATGACGAGAAATGGGAAAGTTAAAACCAATAGAGTATTGTCTGCCGTTTGTTGGTAAAACCTGTAATGGTGTAATTTTAATGAAATGCCTCGTTGACTTCGCTAAGGAAAACATCAGAGAAACTTTCTGTCACACAACAACCCTTATTTTAGTGTAATACAGACATTCCAAGTTTTCTTACCTTACACACATCAGAGAAACTTTTTGTCACACAACAACCCTTATTTTAGTGTAATACAGACATTACAAGATTTCTTACCTTACACACATCAGAGAAACTTTTTGTCACACAACAATCCTTATTTTAGTGTAATACAGACATTACAAGTTTTTTTTACCTTACACAGATCAGAGAAACTTTTTGTCACACAACAACCCTTATTTTAGTGTAATACAAACATTACAAGTTTTTTTTACCTTACACACATCAGAGAAACTTTTTGTCACACAACAACCCTTATTTTAGTGTAATACAGACATTACAAGTTTTTTTTACCTTACACACATCAACCCTTATTTTAGTGTAATACAGACATTGCAAGTTTTCTTACCTTACACACATCATAAAAACTTTTTATCACACAACAACCCTTATTTTAGTGTAATACAGACATTACAAGTTTTTTTTTACCTTACACACATCATAAAAACTTTTTATCACACAACAACCCTTATTTTAGTGTAATACAGACATTACAAGTTTTTTTTACCTTACACACATTTAAACCTTAAACCGCTAAGCGCGACTCACTGACCTTTTGCGGACAGTGTAGATCCAAGATCAGACTGGTGCAGTCTGATCTTGGATCTACACTGTCCGATAAGGAGATGATCTTCTCGAAAAAAATAAGTTTGAAATAACATTATTCAGGTTTTTACTGTCGGCTTTAAAGTTTAACTTATTTAGCAGGATAGGGGTTAAGATAAGCAAATAGTGCCGCAGTCAAAGCTCTGTATTCATACACGTCATTGATGATCCAGCTTTCTCTGTGAAATTCACTTTCAAGTTGATTATAGTGACAGAGTTGCAAATTCTATTATCTTTATAGACAAAAAAGTTAGCTATTTTTGGGGAAAAATATCTCCTTATCGGATAGTGTATATCTAAAATCAGACTGTACAGACTGATCTTGATCTACACTGTCCGCAAATGGTCCGTGATTCACGCCCAGCAGCTTAACGGTTAAAAAACATGAAAGTGCTTCAACGATTCTAAAGGTAGGTTTATGAAACTTAGCATGACAGTAGGTGTTGATAAGCAAACTATGCTTGTAACTTAAGTTCTATCCTAAATTCAGGATAAATAGAGGATCTTACATGAGTCTTTATGTATTATCATTTTTATCAAACGAGTTGACTAAAATTATATGACGCGAGCCTTGGCGAGCGTCATATACATTTTAGTCAACGTGTTTGATAAAAATGATAATATATAAACACGAATGTAAGATTCTATTTATCACATAAAACGAATGACAGTCAAATAAGTATCCTGCATCATCACCTTCAGCCTTAATACCGTTCACGGGTCCATGTTTACAGTTGTTGTTCGGTTTCAAATGTGTACATACACAAGTAGATAGCTCTTTGACATTTACACCGAAAATAGAATGAAACAGTTTCTAGAGGGGATAATTCCACCTATTCCAGCAATTTTGTTGATTTTGAAAAACTTCAACTGCATTTTTTTTTGTTTTTATTACACATGAAAATAAAAAACTTTCCACGCTTATACGCCTTAGCAACAATGACGTCATTTTTCCGCGAAACGGCGTAGTAGTTTAAATTCCAGCACGTGCTGTGGCTGGTTTCTCCGGCTTCATGCGCCCAGAACCGGGACCCAAAAAACGATAATACACTAGTGTATTATCGAAAATAAGTCGTGGTTTTAATACACTGCTCGAGGAGGATTTATATGATAAAATGATTTTACACTTATTCAACTATCTTTGAACTAGGTTTATAAAACTTCACATGGTAATATACTTTTGTATCCAGTTTCAGCGTGACCTTCATGTTACAGCATAAGTATAATCCATCTGATTGTAAATGAAGGGGAAAAAAAGACATCTGCAGTCAATTCAGCAGTATTTAAGCTAACGTTATTAAACTTTGCAC
Organism: Tridacna gigas; assembly: GCA_945859785.2. Taxonomy (NCBI): domain Eukaryota; kingdom Metazoa; phylum Mollusca; class Bivalvia; order Cardiida; family Cardiidae; genus Tridacna; species Tridacna gigas. Next base: position 53,861,975 of record OX244038.2, read on the forward strand.
GGCAATACACCATGACATACATACAGATGACATCTACACTTCCTTTCAGGATTATTTCAAATTAAAGGTTATGGCCAATGGTCCTGAAAAAGAAAGAAATAGGTACTTTGCAATAACTATAATGTCTTTGAGAAAGGTTTGTAAAACTTCGATTGGAAGTAAAATATGTACGTAGCAGCACTGTATGGATACTTGGTCTTTCAGTGTCAAATACATTAGAAAAATGCTCTGTGAAAAGGGGGCCTAATGCATCTGATTTAAATACCATCAACTGAAACCTAGAAAGATCTTGCATCTTTTAGGCATGGCTAAATAAGCAGAGGGTGTGAATCCGAGATCAGACTGCACAAAACGTGCATTTTTTTTTTATCACTACCGTCTGTAAAAGCCCCCGTTCTCGTCTATGGCGCTAAATGGTTTAGTGACTGTCACGGTTGTCAGTGACTGTCAGCAAATCTGGATTATTCTGCAAAGACAAGGCAATGAAATTTGCAGAGACTGAAAATAGCCATCCCATTTATGCGGCGATCTACTGGTTAACCTAATATTTTGCATTATTTACCAAGTACTGACATAATCTATATAATATGAGCCATGCTCTGTGAAACGTGGGCTTAATGCATCTGCGAAAAGTATCGACCCAGGTCAGCCTGCGCAGGCTGATCTGGGCCGAAACATTTCGCTATTGGTCAATTTTCTGCATGTCAAAGGACCATTCTACCTCATAATTCGGTTGGTTGTTAAAAAAGGTGATTATTATGGATTCAAAACGATGTAATGGCTTGCTTGGTAACATGCATCAGATCATGGCTAAATTATTTATATAAAAAATGGTAGGATTTAAAAAAAAAAAAAAAAAAACTCTAAATCATCTCACTTTCTGACCTAACCAAGTCTTTGGATAACGATACTGCACATTCTTATGCATATCTTATGTATAACGAAGTAATCTTGTACATACCACAGCGTATTAAATTGCAGCCATCCTTCTTGTACTAAGCCAAAAAGGGCACCGATATTTAGAACACAAGTATCACAAATATCAAAGTACAATGGTATCAGTAACATGAGCCTCGCTGACAGATTCAGATTTGATTTGTCAACAAATTCCTTGTCGAAAACAACAAATCGTTGATTCTTCTGATTTTGAACATAACTGCAAACGACAAATTCATGGACGAAAAAAAAAAAACCAACACTTTTAATTATCTGACAGGGTAGAAAACATTGTGGAAAAGAAGAAAATGCTGGTAACCACAATTTTCTCCTTTTCAAAAAAATGTTTACAAAAAAGCCTTCTTCCCCAAGGTCGTTTGAATTCGGGATAGTGTGATAAATAGTCATGTTATGACAAATCGACTTCCTTGATACATAACTGTACCTAAACGCAACCAGTATCAAATATCCGACTGCATTTTCATCTCAGTCTAATTTTACCTACATTATCTGCAAAGGCAAAGAAAGTCGCGACAAACGCTCTTAAGAGATAAACTCTTTACCAAAACGACAAAATTATAGACTTGTCAAAATTAAAAGCATTTGCAGTAGCAAAATAAAAAGTTACTAAAAAGCTAAAATTTGTGTTGGGAAAGGTAGAAAACATTGTGGGAAAAGGAGAAAATGCTGGTTGCATTTTCTCCTTTTGCCACAATGTTTCAAAAGTCTTCTTGTTTATGGTAGTTAAAAGTCGAAATTGTGTATCAAAGGGTTAAAATTGTATAATGACGTTATCAGGTAATACGCTGTGCATCAAATTGCAAATTAATCCTTATATCCGACAGAGAATACATCTTTGTTTTTAGGTTAAGTAACATTTCTTTTTTTTTTTATCATATACATGTAACTGTCTTTATTTTCAGTGTAATACACCCTTTACAAATTTTCCTGTCATACACTCGTTTGAGATAAGCTAATAGTGCCGTATTTAGTCAAAGTTGTGTAATAATACGCCTCATTTCTAAAGTATTGCTAACCTAGAATGCTAAGTGAAATTAAGAGTCAAAACTGATGAACGGAACAAAGTTTTAAATTTTACCGTGTTTATATTCTACACAAAGGCATTATGTAAGTTTTTTTAAAACTACTTTCCGTCCGTGACGTACACAATTGTCAGAGACGCAAATTGTACATAAATGCAGGCCTATTTTTCTACTCGTCATGAACTGTGTAATTCTTGAAAAACACTTATTGATAAGAAGAATCTGACATTCGTTAGATATTGCGGTAAAATTCATAAAACTCGTCAACAAAATATATTATTAAGGCCGAAAAATGCTGGCTTAATAACTCTACTATAAACTCGTTTCATAAAGTTTTTTTTTTTTTCCCTCAAATACCAACTCATGTCAGATCTACGTGTATATGTATCAATTTTACATCTTACGTCAGTTTTTAACGTTTCTAATTACATACTTACGCTGCAATAATAGCAATAACTTCCTACACTATTACCCATTATGCAAGTTTCAAGCTGTGACAAAATGAAGAGTATTATTGTTACTGTATCAAATCATAGCATGTGGCCTTGAGATTTGCAAAATTTCAGGACCATCATGGTCGTTTTTATATAGTTCTTATATATGAGCCATGCACTTGAAAAAGAGGATTTAATGCATCTCCGTGATGCATGATATCAAGCAAGTCATTACATAATTAGGGACCCATAAAATCCATTATATCTAACAACCGACTGTATCGTAAGGTAGACTGGTCCTTTGACATACAGAAAATTGACCAATAGCAAAACGTATCGGTTCAGGTCAGCCTTCGCGGACTGCGCAGGCTGGCCTAGACCAATACTTTTGGCAGATGCATTAAGCCCCCTTTTCACACAGCATGGCTCATATGAGATCATCGTTGCACCCAAGCCTTCAGTCTATCAGTTTACTCTCCATTCCTACCTTTGGGAGATTTCACTACTGAAACCTCGTTTTCATTTAAGAGTGACTGTTCACACGATCAAAACTCGCGTGTCATTTGAAAACTTGAGTATGGCTTTGACAGCACTTTTGGGATCTTATAACTAAATTTAGGCCCGGAAAATCTGTTTTAGCAATTGATTTGGAAAGTGTCATTTCGTCAGTCACGTTCCACAAATATCAATGTCGAACAACTGCAACAACAAAAACAAGAAATATCTTTAAAAAAAGATTGACGGCGTAAATTAGCCAGCAAATAGGCAGGGGCTACTAGAATAAACATGCCTATATTGTTGACCACAGGGGCCCGTAGAATAAACATGTCTACGCATTCGACCAATCACAAATTTAATTTTTTTTTTTTCATTTTTATCAGTACCAAAATGTAGATCAAACGCCAGCACATTCAGCTCCGCCGAAAAGTTGTTCCACAATCTATCCCTAAGAATGAGAGTGTGTTAGCCAAATATCATTATCGTACTGTATATGCCTATAGTGATAAAAGTGAAACGTACAAAGTATCGTTGGTAACGGTGATGGTAAGGCACTATTTAAGCCCCATTTCTTTACAATAAATTTCATGTTAAAGAAAATATTGTAATATAGGTTATTGCCCTTATTTGGAAAAATATTGTGTTGAACGAGTTCTTTTGACAGAGTTGCCCGAGCTTGCGAGGGCAACTACGCCAAAAGAACGAATTCAACACAATATTTTCCCATACACATGCAATAACCTTTTTATTATATACTTTGATATTGTTCACATAATTTCTCATGACCTTTTAGAAATTCATTGGTTTATCTGTTTATTTTAAAAGCGACAAGAAATCTGTTTCGTCGTGCTTTCGCGGAATGTTCAAGTATTACCTTGCGATGACGTCACCATTGCTAGCAGTATGTAAACAAGCAAGATGGCGACGAGGAGTATCCTTTTCCATCGCTTGATAATTTCATCGTCAATAAACATATTCGATAAACACATTTTTCATATCTTTATGGTGGGTGTTATTCGGAAAACAAATGATCTGTTTATTTTGTATATATTTATTTAGTACTATGCATTGAAATATTCGTAAAACGTGATGTCTAACAATGAAATTTATGGTAATGGCGGTCATTTATATTTTGAATTTTGGACAAATGGCGCGTTTTTAAAATAGTTCCATACCTAGTGTCACGTGAAAAAGCTCTGAAGTATGTAATATGAAAGTATGCAATATGAAAAAATATTGCATACTTTAATCCAGAGCAAATACGTGGGGACAATATCAAAGTATAAAATAAGTCCATATACAAATTAATAATAGTTTCAAACAAAATACCATGTTGGTATCTTCTTCCTTAAAACTTAAACTTAAAAGACAATTGGAAAAAAAAAAAAAAAAAAACCTGTTGCACATACAAGTATTTTGAGGTAGGATCTTAACTATCATATTCAGGTCAAAGGTAATTTGCATCCGAGCGCACGCACAGGCACATACAGTTCATACTTCGCAGACAATTTCAGCTTCACAAGACGAGATATATCCGTCGCAAATATTTACATACATTATTTCCAGTCAGATATAGTTATCTCTCTTTGAGCACTCGTATGTATATATGGTAAGAACATGAACAAATCTCGCGAGACAGCGCGATATTATTGAAACTTACAAGGTGCCCGTAACGCAGCGAAATTATCATTTAACACATAATGGCAATAGCAAATGATAAATGAAGGCCTTGATATACTTATTAGCCTCCTTTGGTACAAATGGCTGTGTTCGATTGCACTTCAAATATGATTCCACTGTTTTTTGTTAAGGCGTGGTCCCGGTGGTAGGTCTAAACGCGCCTTTAATTTGAAGAGTTCTACTAATGGAAATTTGAAATATTTTCAAAACAAATTACATTCTCTTCACCAACATGGCAAATAGTCAAATCTCGCTTTAAGTTATGTCGCCATTCGATGGAGTCATCTCTCTATGAGCACTCTTGTGCATAACTCGTTAGAAAATGTCTTGCTAGACAGCGCGCTATCATCAAGACATACACTCTATTACGTAAAATAGACAAAATATTGACCAACCCATAACGACAATAGCATGAGAAGTGAAAGCCTAAACATATTGGTCAGAATCTAAATCCCAGTGGAATGTGCCTCCTTTAGTGTATACAAATATTGGCATCTGCTTGTTATTTGTGCATAATATCATCAGTTATATTTACACGTTGTCCCAGTAGTAAATCTAATCATGCCTTGACGTCGAAGAGTTGTGCTTATGGAAACAGGAAGTATCATCTCTTGGCCAACACACAGAGTTAACATTCACTCGTTCTATACCCACATTAAATATATGGTTAGGGTTTGTTACATGTCAAAACCTAATTACTGTTGTAAAAAACGCCAACATGTCGTGAGGAATATCTTAATCAAGTTCGTACCTTTTTCGTTATCTACTGATCGTCAATCAAGCACTATTCAATGAAAGACTAAAAGCTACAGCATGTTATTTCTGAAGACATTCCTGTCTAAACGCGAAAGATATAGATAGCATCGTGACAGCCGATCCTGACACAGTTGTCATTTGTAAACAATATATTTGGTCTCACGGCAGATAATTTTTGAATACACTATGGCAAACAGAGAAAATATCCGTAACCAGCAATTTCTCATTCTACCTCGACATTTTAACATCATTTATCTGCATGTATCAAAGTTTCACAGTAATTGGTTATCTGTATTGACTTTGATGTTTTTACAGTTGTTTACTGCAAATTTGTTTTAGCAGGTAACGAGTTTATCAATTTCCACACAATCCCGAGTTTTAACGACCCTGAGAAAGAGGCTTTTTGAAAACATAACGCCCTCTTTTCACAGAGCACATTTCTTTTCTGCAAATAGTTATCTTGTTGTGAACAACAAGAAGAAAGAGCAGACGAGGCTTACAAGAAAAATATGCAGAGGCGTAGCTGGGACACTAAACGTGACTAAACAAAGTCACGTGACATTTCAATAGAAAGGCTTCACGCTCAGCTGATATGCCTACACAAGCACAGTTTGCTTGACGTATCTGATCTGCATTTATTACGGAGAGGAAATTATAATTGGCGTTACAATTCTGTGTGTAATTTGTAAGCGGGTGGCTTGGGCAGGATTATCTCATAGGCTGCTATGCGCGACTAAAATACCTTTTGCTGACAGCGTAGATCAAGATCAGAATGCACAGAACGTGTGTTGCAACGTTAAAATCAGTTCTCCGTTAAAATCAGTTCAGGACTTTAACGGAGGACATTCCAACGTTAAAATCAGTTTTTTGCCGTTAAAATCAGCTACGTTAAAATCAGTTTCCACTTTTTACCTCCGTTAAAATCAACTGCCACACGTTAAAATCACCGATGATTTTTTGGTAGTCTTTACAGACCAAAAAGTGTTGATGTTTTCCTGACTCACAAATTGATGTATGTGTACACCTACATTCAGTTAAATATTCTGCATACACGGAAGTTCCTTTGAAAAACAACAAAAAACATGCCATTTGCAAAGTTTCTATGCCCTTATAGGGAACTTTGGGGGTATAAAGTAATCGAACTGCATGTCTGTCCGTCTACTCGTCAGTCCGTCCGTCCGCCTCGGAATCGTGCCTGGAGCATATCTACTATACTATTAGAGGTAGAAATCCCAAATTTGGTGTTGTATATACATCATGGGGTCCCGGAGCGTCGCGTACAATTTCCTGGTCATTTTGACCTCTGGTCACAGATTTTGAAGAAAATGTGTCCGGAGAATATCTGCTAGGCTATTTAAGGTAGATATTCCGAACTTGGTGTGTGGATACATTTTGGGGTTCCAGTGTGTCGCGTACCATTTCCGGGTCATTTTGACCTTGATCTTGACGTCTGACCTCAGATCTGGTAAAATCGTGTCCAGAGCCTATCTGCTATAGTATTCGAGGTCGGACTCCCCAATTTGGCGTGTAGATACAACTTGGGTTCCCCGATTGATGCGTACTGTCAACTGGCCTTTGTAACCTTGAACTTTAGCTCTGGGCTCAGTTCTTGAAAAATCGTGTCCGGAGCTTATCTGTTGTTCTATTTGAGTGACTCCCAAATTTGGTGTGTGGATATATCTTGAAGTCTTGGAGTTTCGTGTACTATAACCGGGAAATTTTGACCTTGACCTCTGGCCTCAGTTATTGAAAGGTCTCGTTAGGAGCATATCTGCTATACCATTTTAGGTAGGAATCTCAAATTTAGTGTGTGGATATGCATCTTAGGGTTCCGGAGTGTCGCATACCGTTACTGAGTCATTTTGACTTTGACCTTCACTTTTGGCCTCAGTTCTTGAAAAAAATCTTTTTTTAGTAAACAATCAAGTCAAATCAATTTAAAAACTGTAAAATGTCCCTGATATACCTTTACCAAATTTCCATTATTCTTTTCACATCATTTAAAGCCCCAATAAAGTCCAAAATTAGAATTATTTTATGCTTGAAAAAAGGCACGAATCTGTTAGATTTACTCTTATTTTGTCGCCAAGGGGATAGGGGCGTTCATTGCAGCATCGGTTCATGTCACAGAACCATACAAAAAATCCTAATATTTTTTATCAATTCTCCCAAGTGACGTTGCCACGCACTATTCGGAATCATTCTAGTGTCCTATTTGTAGACACCATGTGACCGATGACGTATTACACAGACGATGTGCTTTCTCTCCTTAAAAAACGTTGCGAAACTTCGGTAAGTCTTTAATTTTCGTTAAATTACCAGCGCTCATCGTATCTAAGTTATTTGTATGCATTTGACTGGTAAATCGGAGTTGTGTTATCTTTATTTCGATCATGATATGCCTATTTCTTCTTGTCAAGAGTCGTCCAAACATCGAATGACATCTCGGCCTATAACACTTTCGGCCTATTACAATTTCGACTAGTAAAAAATTCGGCGCATATACAAAATCGAATGACTACACAGGGTATAAAGGTTTGTAATATGAGCCATGGAGAATAAGTCAAACAAAATGTGGACATTTTATAACGAAGATCAGACTTTACATTATGTGCGATCTGATCTTGATCTTTGTAGGTAATGAAAAAGTTAAGAACTTTGTGGTGTTTTTTTGGTCTGTAATTACTAGCGAATTTTGACCTGAGTTTAGCATCAGGTGGTGGACGTTTTATATGGAAGGCCAGACCTCTTACTAGGTGCAATCTGATCTCGATCTATGCTGTCAACAAAGGATATTTCTCAACTTTCAAGAGTTTAGTAAAACACATCGCTTATAGATATTTTTACTGCTAGTTTTTGAAGACAGAGTTGATGTTACTTCATCAATCAAGTTATTGCATGCAGATGAACCATATTAATTTATTTTTCAAAATTATAGATACATATTCCAAAGCTGATAAATACATGTATTTCAAGTTGTTGGAGTTCAAGACAATTGAAGACAAAAGTAGAAGTTTACTAGTACTCAAGTAATATTTATCTACCACATTGTGATTAAGAAAAATATTTTTTATGTCATTTTTTACTGATCTCTTTTCTTTCCAATCTAAAAACAGTGTATCTTTTTAGGGTGTGATACAGAGAGACCAAGATGTTTGTTAACTGACAAATAGATATCCCAGTCTGGTGTTATATCTCTGCTGTACGACATTTTTATTTTTTCACAGATTTTAGCACAGTCCATGTCAACAGGTATTTGAATGATATTTAGATCTACATCTATTACACATTAATGTTAGAACTTTGAAGTCTATTATATTTCAAGCTTAGAAAGGATCAGCTGCTGAAGGGATAATTGATCAAATACAACTTTTTTACACCCTTGCCATAAATTTTTGAAAGGAGCAATTGATTGCTACAAGCAACTGCTCCTTTCTCACATTTCTCCATTTAGATGATTTTTTTTTTTTTGTGAATATTCCCCAGTTGTCGGTTTTTTAAGGCCATTTTCAACATTATTTCAGTTTTATCACGGCAGCCAGTGCAGCTGTCCATCCTTATCAAGAGTTTCTGTTTCCAGTACTTTGCATAATATCCCACTGGCTGTTTTTCCACATAATCATTGTAAATACAATGATTAGCATTGAGAGAGGAATGTATCCTGTTACAAGGACTATCATCAATCCTGGGAAAGAAAGTGGCTGAGCTAGGGATTTGAAGCAGCAATCCCCCAATCTCAAGTCCTGTATGCGACTAGCTGCACCACTAGGGCTTTGCAGTAGTATTTTGTAAAAGTAATGTACTCTTGAGAGAGAAAAAGGCATGCCTTGGGGCTAAAACAAATTAAAGTCCAACTTTTAGTAAGCAAGCACAAAAGGTACACTCAAAAAAGTTGCTTTGAATTAAGCCAGCACCAAAGAGACTCTCAAATTGTGTTGTTTTTTTACCTTGAAAAAGAAGGCTTTTGAAACATAATGAAAAAAGGTGAAAACCAACATTTTCTACTTCGAAAGGTAATTTTATCTTTTTAGACAAGTTCTGTCATTTGAGCCACTTCAATTTGTTGTTTGCAAATGCTTTCAATCTGGACAAGTTGGAAATTTTATCATCTTGAAAAGAATTAGTATAAAGGTGGCCACCAGGGCAGGGTTTACTGTATAAAGAAATGAACATATCTCGTAAAATAGTTCTAGAGATACAATCTGAGAGTAGTAGATTAAAAATACATGTGTTTTTCAATCTAAATTTACTTGATTGATTGAATGGTGTTTAATGCCGCATTCAACATTATATCAGTCATTTCATTGCATCAGCTTGCTTGTTCATGTATACCCTGGGTTTTAATGGTACAAGGCAATGGCTCTGTAGTGTCATGCCCAAGGACACTCTTATGAAAAACCCATTGCTTCCAGTGAGGCTCAAAGCTTGGACCTCCGGGTTATGAGTGCTACACTTTACCACTGAGCCAGGGAGACCTTATATAAATTTGTATTTCAGACTCAAAATGCGAATGCAGTCTCAATGGCTGTGTAAGATACAAGGACATAGTTGTTAAATGGTCTCTTTAGGAGTTCATATAACTCTACCAAACAACAAAATTTTGGACTAGTCCAAATTCAAAGTATTTGCATCCAAAAATTTAACTGTGGCTCAAATGATGGAATTTGTTTTTAATAGGGTAGAAAACATAGTGTGGAATCAAGAAAATGCTGGTTACCTGCATTTTCTCCTTTTCTCACAATGTTTCCAAAACACCTGGAGATGCATTAGGCCCCCTTTTGCCCGAGCATGGCCCAGACATACTTTGCATTATTTAATTCTTTACCAAACAACAAAATTTTAGACTGAACCAAATTGAAAGCATTAATTTTGCAGACGACAAATTAAGCATTGCTAAACTGATGATTTCTCTTTTTGATAGGGTAGTAAACATTGTGGGAAAAGGAGAAAATGCTGGTTACCAGCATTTTCTTCTTTTCCCACAATTTTTTCAAAAGCCTCTTCTTTCTGGGTCGTTAAAAGTCGGGATTGTGTGATAAAGAGTTAAAAAGAAATTTATGTTCTTGTCATTTCAGTGTCTCATTCTGGACAGAGTGACGTGACATTTGAACAGTGTGGACAGGAAAAAAATCGCTCTCATTTTATAGACAAATATGGACAATATTAGTGCATCTACTAACGTAAAAATATACCAGTAACATCGGAATGGACTATTGCAGTGATTGGTGATCGTAATTTTAGAAATTTTGGATGGAGGTTTCTTTTGGAACAATTTGAGTGAGCAGCCAGTGGCTTGAAAAGATTATTGTGTGAGGTACTTTAAAAAGTGTTTTTGTCGGTTTAACCCTTTACTAAACAATCTTGAGTTTTCACGACCCTGGAGATGAAGACTTTTGAAACCATTGTTGAAATTCTCTGGTTACCAGCATTTTTTTTTCATTTTTCCCATAATGTTTTCTACCCTTTCAAAGACAAATTTCAATACTTGAGTCCCATTTATCATCTGCAAATACTTTCAAGTCTAAGATTTTGTTTTTTGTCAAGAGTTAAAAACTATGTGCAGAAATGGGTTAACCATTTACCAGATGACAGATTTTGGACAAGTCCAAATTGGAAGTGTTTTTAGACAACTACTGTAATTCAGTGTGGGTAAAGGATTAGATTTGTCTTTGAAATGGTAGAAATCATTGAGAGAATAGAAGAAAATGCTGGTTACCAACATTTTCTCCTTCACCCACGAAGTTTCTAAAGCTATCTCCCTGGGGGTCATTAAAAGACGAGACTGTCTGCTAAAGGACCATTGTATGCTTGATTTAAAAGCTTGAAAATAAGTAGATAGTGAAAACAATTGCAGTTTGCTCAAATATACTTTTTATTGGTCTCGAACTTTGTAAGATATGGTTTTATTTTAAAATTTATAAACATGAATTAAAACTGTAATCCCTTACCAAATGACATAATTTTATGCTAGTCCATATTGAAAGCATTTGCAGTTGACAAAATAAATGTGACTCAAAAATTAAGATTCTTTTTGGGAAGGGAAGAAAACACTGTGGGAAAAGGAGAAAATGCTGGTTACCAGCATTTTCTCCTTTTCCTACAGTGTTTTCAAAGGGCTTCTCTCTCAGGGCTGTTAAAAGCCGTGGGTGTGTGGTAAAGGCTTAAACTAGAAATAGAGTTTAGTATCTTTCAATAATTTTCCTTTTAGTAATAAAAAACAATGGTCACAGAAATATCACACTCAACTCTTTACCACACAATCCCGGGTTTTAATGACCCTAAAAAGAAGAGGGCTTTTGTAAACATTGTGGGAAAAGGAGAAAATGCTGGTAACCAGCATTTTCTCCTTTTCCCACAATGTTTACTATTCTTTCCAAAACAAATTTCAATTTTTCCATCATATTTATTTTGTCGTCTGCAAGTGCTTTCAATTTGGACCAGTCTAAAATTTTGTTGTTTGGTAAAGAGTTAATCATATTGGTAATCTTAATTCAATATTCTTCATGACTGGTGTAAAAACTTAATACTGGCTATCTGTATCTTGGGCAAAAATACTGTTCACGTAAAACTTTCCATCATAGAACACCTAAGGTAGGAAGAGAAACAGAAACAAGTAAATGTATTTGACTGATATATGTCACAATGCAATAAATCTATTTTCAACAGTATTTCAACTGTATAGCAGTTGCTGTACACTTACTCATGTTCACTGGGTCAATAACTGATATCCCTTTACCACACAATCCCGACTTTTAATGACCCTGAAAAAGAAGCCTTTTAAAAAAACATTGTGGGAAAAGGAGAAAATGCTGGTAACCAGCATTTTCTTCTTTTCCCACAATGTTTTCTACCCTTCCCAAAACAAATTTCCATTTTTCAGTCACATTTATTTTGTCGTCTGCAACTGCTTTCAATTTGGACCATTCTAAAATTTTGTCGTTTGGTAAAGAGATATTACTGGCAATAAAGCTGGGGGAGGTCAGTTTTTGTAGGAAACTACCTATCAAGCTCCAGCTACATTTGAATTTTGAACACGTTTTACAAATCATATCAACCAAAAGGCCATGGTTGGCTTGCAAGCATTTTCACGTCCTTGTTTATTAACGCTTAACCACACAAATCCAGGTTTAAACGAACCTATGGAAGATGCCTTCTGAAAACATTCCGGGAAAAGGAGAAAATGCTCGTTACTAGCATTTTCTCCTTTTCCCACTGTGTTTTCTACCCTACCAGAAACAAATTCAAATTTTGAGTCACATTTATTTTGTCGTCTGTAAATGCTTTCAATTTGGACCAATCTGAAATATTGCTGTGTGGTAAAGAGTTGAGTGTCATTGCAACAGGATTTGATCCTCTCAAACTCCTGAACATGATTTGGGTTTGCTCATGGGGGAAAACAGCCAGTGAATTTTAGAGAATTTGCTGAGAATTACTAGTATATGAAATAGAGGTAAAAGGAGCATTATTAAATTTAAACCTTTTTCAAACAATCCAAGTTTTAACAACTCTTAGCAAGACAGCCTCTGCAAATATTGTGGGATAAAGAGAAAATTTTGGTACAATATAGCCTGTAGAAAAAACAGAAAATGTTGTTAGCCTGCATTTTTTTTTTCTTTTTTCCCCACACCGTTTTCTACCCTTCCAGAGAGACATTTATTGTGTTGAGTTACATGTACTTTTTCCATCTGCAAATAGTTTCAAGTTAGACAAGACTAAAATGTTCTTCTCTTGTAAAGATTGGGTGTTTATTTGTTGGAGCATTTTGCACCACTTTGAACATTATTTCAGATTTTTATTCATGTCAGTGTGACAACTTATTACTGTCTTTTCTGTATTTCACCAGCACAAAGCTGGGGCTCTGCAATGTCTTGCCTAAGGACATTCCTTAACCCTTAAAGCCCTGGATTGATTGATTCTATGGTGTTTAATGCCATTTTCAACATTATTTCAGTTACATCGTGGCGGCCAGTGCACCTATCCATGCTTTCCTAGTGTTTCTTTTAGCAGTGCTTCGCACAGTATTCTTTCCAAGCCACTGGCTGCTTTTCCCACATAGCCATTGTCAAAACAATGGTCAGGGGTGAGAGAGGAATGAATCCTGTCGCAATGACTATCATCAATCGGCGGAAAGAAATGGGCCGCGCCGGGGATCGAACCAGCAACCTCCTATTCTCAAGTCCCTTACGCTACAGACTGAACTACAGGGTGCGGCTTAAAGCCCTGGAACCAACTTAAGTTGTTTTTGCAGACAAAAGTTGTGTTTGCAGACAGTGTAGATAAAGATCAGACTGCACATACATGTAACATGCAGTCTGATCTTAGATCTATACTGTCTACTACTATGAAACAAGTTTTGTCAAAATAAAGCAAAGCCACTACCGTTTTCTTACTTTCCAAGCAGGTGCGCAACCCTTTACCAGTTGGTAAAATTTTAGAAATTGTTCAAATTGGAAACAATTGCAGATGAAAAATTGGACGTGGTAGCTCAAATGAAAAGCTTTGCTTCAAGAAGAATAGTATACATTATGAGAAAAGGAAAAAATACTGGTTATCAGCAATTCTGCTATTTCCAAAATGTTTCAAAAGCATTTTTCTTTGTTAAAATGATTAAATAGTGCTTTAAATAACAACTTGGATGTTTTGGTTAACCCTTTACCACACAATTCCAACTTTTAACGACCCTGGGAAAGAAGCCTTTTGAAAACATTGTGGAAAAAGGAGAAAATGCTGGTAACCAGCATTTTCTCCTTTTCCCACTATGTTTTCTACCTTTCCCAAAACAAATTTCAGTTTTTGAGTCCCATTTATTTTGTCATCTTCAAATGCTTTCAATTTGGAAATGTCCAAAATATTGTTGTTTGGTAAAGAGTAAGGGTTGAGGGCAAGCAATAGCTTCTAACATTGCTCTGTATGTATGAATATATATTTTATTTTTTGTCCACAAATTCTTCTTGTAAGACTATTGTGATGTACATGTATTTAAAATAATAAAATAATATTACACCATATTGCCTTGCTTGTTGCATGAAACATATCTGTCTTTGTAAGAGCTGTGTAATACAGGAGAACTGTGATGCCCTAAGTGACAAAACAAAATTCAGTTGCATAAGCAAAGCAGTAGCTTAATCAGCTGTCTACCGGTATTTTGTCCAACAGCATATTTTCAAGAATTCTGCTCCATTTTCATCCTGGCCTATAATAAGGGTTTCATTCAAGATCTAGATGAGACAGCAAAAACTTCTTGCAGTATACCAGTAATATTGAATCTACACTGCTTCTTTATAGGTATAACCCAGGTGGTGGGTAGAGGTGAATCCCTGAAACTGCAGTACATTGTTTTGAATTTTCATGACTTTACCAATCATGTAAATTTTGGAATTTGGCTACTGAAAATAAAAGTTGTTTTATCCGATTGAGACACATGTACCTGAAAAGAGGTCGACAAATTCTGGATCTACTGGAATGGATTCACAATCATAACAGAGTCAGAAACCAAGGCTCATCTGCATCTGCTCAGTCAGTATAATACAGTATGTGTATCATCATGTAGGAGGATCTATTCACATTGGCCAGAGATGTGTAAAGTAATTCTCTCCATACTCTGGAATATCATTTACATATCATTTAACATACTGTGCTAGAAATATAGTGGTGTTTTACTCCGCTTTCAACAATATTTCAGTCATATCATGGCGACATTACACAAATTCATGTATTTACTGGGATTCACCAGTACTAGGCTAGGGCTCTGAAGTGTCTTGCCCGAATACACTCCCACAAAAATACCAGCCAATCGAACCCCAGACCTAATAATGTGCAAATTCCCACTTTAACTTTTTACCCAATGACAAAAATTTAGACTTGTCCAAATTGAAAGCATTTGCAGACGGCAATTTAATGTGGGCCAAATGATAGAATAGGTCTTTGATAGGGGAGAAAATATTGTGGGAAAAGAAGAAAATGCTGGTTACCAGCATTTTCTCCTTTTCCTACAATGTTTTCAAAAGGCTTATTTCTCAGGGTTGTTAAAACTGGGGATTGTGTAATAAAGGGTTAACATACAATCCAGTGCTGTAATGACCCAGAGGCATAAAACTTTTGAGAACATTGTAGGAAAAGGAGAAAATGCTGCTGGTGACTAGTATTTACCTTTGATTCAACAATTATTTCTCCTGTTTCAAATACAAATCATGTAGATCCAATACAAGCCATGTCGTCTGCAAATGGCTTCAATGTAGACAAGTCCAAAATTGTGTCATCTGCCAAAAAAAAAAAATCACCAGGATTCCATTGATATGTGCACTGACCAGATTAGGGAAAGATAATTGGGTTCTACGTTCAAATTTGTGACACCCAAGAAATTCAGCCAAATTTTTTAAAAAATGGTGCAGATTTAATTCAGCACATTGAGTTTCAGTTGCATTTCTAAAGTTATAAACACACACACACACACACACAAATAACAAATACTTAGCCTTGTCCAACACTAAGGCATTTGTGGAAAAACAAATATTTCTCAAATAATGAAATTTGTCTGTGATACAAGAAAAATACTGTGGAAATAGGAGAAAATGTCGGCTTCCAACTTTCTCTCCTATTTCCACCATGTTTTCAAAAGCATTTTTTCAATGTCATAAAAACTAGGGATTGCTAGGTAAATGGCCAATCTCTGAATAAATATGCGTCGCGTATATCCGAGGTTCAGACTACATTCATGCACATTTAATCATTATCTGCATTCTCTGCATAGAAAATGGGTCAATCGGGTGCTGCGCAAAAATGAAAGATCATTTTCACCTCACAGGTGAACGGCGAGCGACAGTATAATTCATATATTACACACTGAGTAATAGTAAATTAGTGTGTAATATATGATTTACACTGTCGCTCGCCGTTCGCCTGTGTTTCATCTTACTACACGATATTCATTAACCCTTACAGCCCTGGAACCGACTCCAAGTTGTTTTTACAGACAGTGTAGATCAAGATCAGACTGCACAAAATGTGCAGTCTGATCTTGGATCTACACTGTCTGCTATTATGTTACATTTTCAAATGGAGAAACCTTAAAATAGCAAAATTTCGGACTGTTTTTCCAGATTAAAAAGGTCCAAATCTTAATTTCAGCACTTAAAGGGTTAATCAAAAAGTGCTTACGTATCCTGTTCCAACAGTAAATGGGGAAATCAATACAGATATAGCGATAAATCTGTTTTTAACACAATAAATATAAGATGAACGTGCGGCTTACCGATTCAAGAATGCGAACTGAAATCCGCATCTGTTTTCAGACAGTTCGCTCATTCTGTATATTTACACGGAGCTTCTTGTTCAAAACAAAAGAAACAAATCCTAAAATAGACGCCCGTTTGTTCTTTGTGTGTCGCTCTTCGGCAAATTCGGTAAACGAACTTGGTTTTCTATCGAATATGATTCTCACACCGTCACACCGTCCTCCATTTTGTTTTTCGTTTACCTTAGCTCCTAGATATCACGTGGTGTACCTACGTCATCGTTATTGATGTAAACAAAAGTTAGAGATACCTGGTAGTATTTCTTGTAGTTTTGAAAGTAATTCTTCTGCCAGCGAATGGAACTTTGACCAATCGCACATTAAGAGAGTGTCATCGTTATATTAATCTACATAGTTTTAAATGGTATGATTAAAATTTAACTTAATTTTTTACCCCGCATTGTTTACATTTGGACTTTATTGGGACTTTAAGTACGCAATTAGCAGATATTTGCGACTTAAGCCACAAGGGACTTTAATAACTTTAGCATTTAGCTTCTCTTGAGGCTGTTAAATACGTGTCTATATATAACGCATGGTATATGAAACATATATATGGTCTGTTACATGCAGTTTGGGGCCTTAGAACATTTATTGAAAGTGTATTCTGCTTTCTTTACATTCTAATATCTTACTGCAGATGCAAAGTAACGAAGATAGGTTGTGAATGATTGTTTCATATGTAATTATATCTGTGTAGAATTTAATATCAGTTGTTTTCATGAATATTGGCGAGTTCTGATGGGCTGAAAACATTTTTTCATAGTTCCATGAAAAAAAAAATCACGTTGTGCCGGAACTTCTTTAGCTGTCAAACTAATGTAAACAAACATGTATACAATATTCCACATTTTTTAAAGAATTTTATACAGAGTCCCAAGTTTATTAGTTAGTTTTTTTTTTGCCCTGAATATCATTTCACACACACACACACACACACACACACACATACATACATATATATATATATATATATAAAACAATTCAAAAATAAAAGTTACGAGAGAAAAAATATCGCCTGCTACCGTCATGGCCGAATCAGGTTTTCCAACATTCGATATTGGTGAAATGGACGAAATACTAGGGGACACGGACTTCCTGGGTCCGGATTTCAACCTAGAGGAAATGGCTCAGTTTGATCAATGGGTAATATCGTCAATTTCGTCTATGGGTAATATCGTCAATCGTCAATCCAATTTTTTGGGAACAATAATCCATCATGAATTCCCACTCCAATATTCACCATGCTTCTACTCCGAGTGAAGGTTACACATTGCGGGTCCTACACACTGCCGTGTTAATTTACTTTCGTTTTATTGGTTGATTTTCAGGACACGTTCGTATTGGGGATCTGAAAATTGCTTCCCTATTGTATTCTTGCGCCATACAAATATGATCGGAAGGGGCTTTAGAAACTCCAACGTTATATTTAAAAATGAAGAAAATGAATGCAGTTTGAATTATTTCCGTGGGTGTATGTTGTCTGTATTATGAAGGAATGAAGAGAATTTTTTTCACGGAGGTATGAAAAAAAGAAAAAAAAAAAAAAAAAAAACCTAATCACACATTAGGGTTTTTTTTTTTTCATACCTCCATCATAAAAAAAAAAATCTCTTCATTCCTTAAGTAAATAAAAAAAAACCCGTTGTTTCATTACTTTTCCGACGATTTGTCTCTTGTTGACTAAACCGTATTTTGGTTTACTGCATAGATTCATCTCCGGGGGAAAGCGACACCTTGCATTTATCTATGGTTTAAGTTCTTTAACGACCACAAATATATTCATTTTAGCTAATGAAGATATTTGTAAGCTACTTAAAAGCTATTGTGCATTTTCTCTTATTGTTTTCTTAATTCGTCTGCTGCAGATATGACCAAATTTCTCTGTACGAGGGAAATGGTTCACGTCGCCACTATTTGAATCAGTTAAGTGTCTACTCCATAATTAATACTTCAGCAGATGAAGGGTATAAACCTCTCTCCCACTGATTCCTAACGCATTGACATGATTGCAGTACAAGCTGGATCCCTCTTCTAAATCAGAGCCCGATTAGTTCATTTGATGACTTTGTCGACTTAAATACGTGGTCACCGGTCTAAATCCCGGCTTAGCCAGCAGTTATATATAGCGATTATGTAAAGATATTATTGCCCGATTTATTCGCCCCTTTGCCTAATATTTCGATCTTTTAAAACACGTCGAATAATGTCACATTTTTTTTCTTTGAATCACTGCAACTTCACTAGTCTACATCATTTTCAAAGAGCATTGCATGTGTAGCAGTTCTGAAAAACCCGACCTTGGATCGAACCATGGTCCTATTAATCCGTAGGTGAACGCTCTACCACGTCGCTACAAAACTAGCTTTACAGCAAGGCAGTATTAGTGCCCCCCATACACAAACACAACCTATATAGACCACTATTCTACATTATCCCCTCCCATCTGAGATTCGTCCTCAAATCTTCCATTTGGACTACTTTTACTCTAATTTTCTCAACCCCGTGTTTTTTAACGTTGGGCGCCAAAGCAACAGCTCTGAAAACCACATGTGACTCAGGATTGAATCAGGGCCCTCCAGTTCCGTAGGTGAACGCTAGATACCACGTCGCTAAAAAGCTAGATTTAAAGCTGGGCGGAATACGTGTCCATTTAAACAAAAACAAGCTACCATTTATGTCTATCTGTGGGTTAGACCACTATAGTACACATGCGACTAGCAGCCAGGTGCCATTCAAGGCACAGGAAAGTGAAACGGCTACCGCAAAACTATCAGTTGAATCCATGTACCTGTAGTTAAAAAAAGAAAGTGCGTCATGATTTGCAGTGCTGGTAACGACCAAAAGGCGCATGATATTCTAAAAGGCTAAGTAATATTTAGGTAACACAGCGTTAGAATCATCCATTCAGTCAATCGATCAATCAATCGATCGATCGATCGATCAATCGATCGGTCGGTCCGTCCGTCCTTACACCCATCCATCCATCCATCCATCAATCAATCAATCAATTCCTTCAAGAGACATATATACCAAATGCAATATTTTTGATAAGTTGTCAAAAAACCTTAAAAACGGACAATCATTCTAAACGTTATAATTAAAGACCGAAATCAAACACCTAGTCAAGACGAAATGTGTGACTTACAGAAAGAAAGACAGTATTTTTTCCCCCGAAATGAGGGCATATAGTAATTATGCGGGTAAAACCATGCGTAAAAGCGAGAATTGCCATTATTCTTTATGTATCAGTTGTTTTAGGTCGGTATATTCCATACATGTGAAAAACTGATTTTAGTATTATTGAAATTAGAAAAAATATCACGACTGATTTTAACGTAAGTAAAGTTTGAAAACTGATTTTAGCGTGTGGCGGTTGATTTTAACGTAGCTGATTTTAATGCCAAAAACTGATTTTAACGTTGGTATGTCCTCCGTTAGAGTCCTGAACTGATTTTAACGGAGAACTGATTTTAACGTTGCAACAACGTGCAGTCTGATCTTAGATCTACACTGTCCGGTAAGGAGATAATTTTCTCACAAAGATAACTTTGATATGGCAAAATTTGGCTTCTTTCTATCGACTGGAAAGTTTCATTTCACTTTTTTAGCAGATTGCGGGTTAAAAATATGGCACATTCAGTGAAGCACAAAATACCATTACAAATACTGAACATTGCAAATAAGGACAGCAGAATTTAGCTTGAACATTTTATCATTTCAGTAAACATTGGAATCCTGCGAAGTCGGTTTTAGAGGATGGATTGCCCGGTATTCCGTTTTCCGAGTTGTCGTTGGACACCCTTGCGACTTCAACCAATTTTAGTCCTCCAAAACATGAGCCCTTGGTTCAACCAATTACTCATACAAGCACCTATAAGCTCAAAGGAGTCGAAGATTTCTTGCGCTTACCTCAGGAATCCGGCTACCTATACGGTCGATTGGGTAATCCGAACTGCGATGCTGTAGAATGTGCCATTAATGCTCTAGAAGGAGGTGCTGGAACTCTTATATTCTCTTCCGGTATGGCAGCTATCACAGCAACATTTTTTGGAATTTTGAAAGCTGGGGACCACGTCGTTTGTCAAAACCCCGTGTACAGTGCCACATTCGATGTATTGAGCAAGACTCTGGCGAAATTCAACGTTGAAGTTTCCTGGGTACCTGCAGGTTGTGACGTCCAGGTTTACAGGGAGAACGTGAAGCCTAACACTAGAATGCTGTATGGAGAAACACCATGTAATCCAATGATGACCTTACTTGACCTTGAAGAATTCGGAAAGCTTAGTCAGGAACTTGGACCAGACGTGTTGACCATGGTAGATGGAACATTTGCAAGTCCGTACCTTCAACATTCACTAAAATATGGTATAGATATTTCTGTCCATAGTTGTACAAAATATCTTGGCGGACATTCTGATCTCACGGCAGGGTGCTTGAGTTTTAAGGAAATCCAGATATGGAACATTATGAAGCGATATCAGACTACTTTTGGAATGCAGCTGTCGCCACATGACGCCAGCCTTTTATTGCGTGGAATAAAAACAATTCACATTCGAATGCCAAGGCACAGCGCAAATGCAATGAAAGTAGCCACGTTCCTGGAGAGTCAACTACAGATTGAGACAATACGTTATCCTGGATTAAAATCGCATCCGCAGCATGACCTAGCTAAACGACAGATGAAGGACTTCAGTGGCATGATTGCCATTGAAATTAAAGGCGGAAGAGAGGGAGGACGTGTGTTTGTGGAAAGCTGTAAGCTGGCAAAATTGGCCGTATCCCTGGGTGGTGTTGAGACCTTACTGGAACATCCTGCGACCATGACGCATGGACCTCTCATCATGACGGACAAAGAGAGGGAGGAAGCAGGGATCACTGAAGGTCTAGTAAGGATCAGTGTTGGACTGGAGGATCCGGATGATTTAATTAAGGATTTTGCACAGGCTCTTGCCAGGGTCAAACATGAATGACATTTCTTTCTCCCATACTCTTTTATTTTCCTTAAAGGAACTCATTTGTCTTCTTCACCTTTTTGGTTGCCACATCAAATTGACGGCCATTCATACGTACACACAACATCTTTATCTTCAATTCTGGGGAAAAAGAATATAACAAAGGACGTTATCGGAAACAGTAGATGAGAACAGAGTGTCTGCATGTCATACATAAGAAGGGTTAGAGTTTGAACCCCATAATAAACCTGGTTTGTCTTCGGATTTACTCACGTCAGAGTGCTAACACTCTTTAGCTTTCTTGTTAGAAAGTTAAAGGAATCATCTGCAGTGGTTTGTTTAAGTGACTTAACTTGTTTCAGAAAACATGTATAGATATCTGTTTAATCAAATCGATACACGCAGAATAGAATGTGACAAGTTAATCCAACCAATACGTTATTTCAAAGGCATAGAACGCTGCTCTGCTGATTTGTCTTTGATTGTATTAATTTTTTTGCCTTTATACTAGGTTGACATTCTCGATCCTATAACAATATTGAAAACATAATCTTAGTATACAGGCTTATTTTAAATAAGCAGAAATACTCTAGCAAATTCCACAATGTACTTTAACAAATGTTTACTATTTACAATGTAATATCTGACTTTTGATTTTGGCGGGAGATTAAAATGGTCGCATGGCACCGTATTTCTCACGATAAATTCTCTTTCAGTTTAGTGCCAGATCAGCAGGCCCTCCATCAGATTTCTTCGATCTCAGTTCAGGTTCCATAGATAAGAATAATAACATTAAACTTTCGTCAGTTTCTTATAGAAATACACTGCTCGTTTGAAATACATATTATGAGCGACAGACTGTTCAATATAGTTTTTCTCTTCATCATTTGTTTAATCTAATTAAACTTCATACATGTAAATATACCATATAATCATTGAATGATAAGTTTAAACGATAAATAATTATTTACAAAGATATTACATTACACGACATTCTATGTAGAATCATCTGGGACTGGAGAAGAAAACAACACAATGTAGTTACAAGACCCCGCAGCTAATTATGTGGTCGACTTACCTATTTTCGAGGGGTACCTGCTTTCGAACCCGAAATGATAGCCAAATTTTGTTGCGAACTATGAAGTGAATGACGTCACTGTTTTGTGTGACCCGCTAATTTGAATGTAAACAACAGTTTTCACTGCTATTAATTTATGAAATGCAACAAAATCAAGACAATATGCATGTTTCTAAAAGAAAGATCGGTTTTAGTGACTAATTTCCTATTTCCTTTTTCAACCCCAAAATTTATGTGCCCAATTTGAATTCTCCTTCAGATATTTAATTCTAATTATGAAATATTCCCGACATGTGACATAGTCAGTCTTGATGCCAAAAAGTCATGTGACCATACTGGAATGTGACAAGTGTCCGATCTATTAAGATCAGAGAATTTCTTCTGATCTACTTCGTTCGGTCAGTTATGAACGAAAAAGTTTTCCTCAACATTCGCCGCTACAGAGAGAAAATGTTTTCAACACTTTTCTTACGACAATCAATATTTTGGATGTTTTATGATAAAATGATGTTTAAAACAATTCCTAATCTGTCCTCATAGGGGCACGTAAATTGATAGAAGGGGCCAAAATGCCTCAATTTTTGTTATTTTGGTATTCTGGTGCACGAGAGGGCCAATGGTCGCAATGGCACTCATCTGTCCTTTTCATCGCGCTTCAAAATCTTAAGATAACTGCCTCGGACCTGTTCATTTTCATTGTTCAAAACTGGTGATAGTTAACGCTTTTGATGAGTTTTGGTGTACATGGTGATTTAGTTTTTTATTTATTAGCTGTTCTACAGATATTGAAAGCCACGAAATGGGGGCTGTTTTCCTATGCGCCAATGCAGCTTCCGGCATAAGATTGAAGATTGAAATATGTTGTTGCCGTTGAATATACATGATTCAGACAGAAATTATGGTTTGATATGCATTTAAATTTGATTTTTTGTTTATAAAATGTCTGTGATCAGTTCTTCATTTAGATATGCGTAAGCTAAAATTGTCAATGAAGTCCATCGAAAAAAGGTACGGCCACCATACGTCTAGAACTACTTGTGATTCAAAGTGGCAAATTTCTAAATCCATATGGGTAATTGGATCTGTTTAGGACAATACATATATTTGACCTAAAGCCAACTGAAAATTTTCAGCTTCTTAGTTGGAAAGCCTCTATCACTGTCACTTGTCATATGTTTTATGAACAGTTTCTAGAAAACCTTAATTTGATTCGTAGAATGGTTGGGTAAGGGTTACTTTTAAAATACATTTATTGAATTCATTTGCAAATAGTTAACTTCTTTTAGGCGACCATCCCAGTCCTAAGACATGCTAAAATTGAGAGTATTTTTTGAATATTCAGAATTAAGAGGATTAAAGTATATGAAGATGGGACAATAAATTGTGCATTTGAAAAGTGTAGGTCTTTGTGTAGTACGATGCTCTTGCAAAAGTTCTGTCACTAGTGGGTTTACTTAGCCTTTTATCCCAGGTATTTTTCAGAGCTCTTCGCTGCAATTTAACGGCGTGTCCAATATGTAAAGATGCCCGTTTGTTTGTTTGTTTGTTTTTTTGTGTGTACAGATTGCTTTTAAATGCCCGAGTCATTCAAAACTAAAATGCATGTAGAGGATCAATAATTGTTTAAGTGCCTCGTTCATTTGGTCATACGATTGCTCGATATTCTACAAGAACACTGTTTTGAAGAAAGTTAGATGTTATACAAACAGGAACGTCCAAGCAAATGATGGTAAGGGGTCCATCTTGACAACGTCTCCTTTAGTTAAGTGTGACTTTGTTTAATCTTTTCTTACAACTGAAAAGATCATACATTTAGTTGTAAATCATCTGCATCATTCACTTGATTGACTCCGTTTGACCTATTTTTATATGTACAGCCTGAGAAAATGCTTTCTAGAAAGAAGTTTAAGTAAGTTCTCTTGTCAGTGCCTCCAAAAGTATCTTAGAGAGTATTCATCTGGTTTTTGAGATCAGTTAAAAACATTATATGTATGTGTTTCAGAAAAGGACGAAGATTTTTGATTGAAATATTTTTCATAAAACGTAGCCTTGTCTTTTTTTCTGACGACGATGATGATGATGCTCCTGCTGTACATGTCGATGTTGTCTGTGATGATTATGACGATGATAATTGATTTGGAATTTGCGTTTTTGGCTGGTGGATGTTATTTTTACAATCAAATATTTTTATACAACAATTAGTGTCCTAACAGGAAGGAAACATGGCTAAAACTTCAATTTTGATGGTTGACATATAGACGCAAACCATTTTCCTTTATATTGTCAAAGATATTCATCTTTCAAATTTAATATTCGAAAAAAGTATTATCGTTAAGTATCAGCAAATTCAAATCTTATAATAATTATGTCTACAAACATATGGTAATATATAGACTTCTACTGTAATTTCTTATAAAATAAGTTAACTTGAATGTTGTAGAGAGCTATGATGACAGTCTCAATATACCCCTCATTAAGATGAAAGCCTAGACTAATCCATGTATTTTTCTAAACTATTTGTTGTATAAAATCATCATCATCACCATCATCATCGTCACAATTACAGACGAGATAAACATAAACATCATCATCATGATCATCATCATTGTCATCGTCTAAGAAACATTAGCCGTTACATCTGGGTCACCTTCATCTTCCTTATTGTCGTCGTCTTACCAAGATCAGCACTTACAGCTCGATTATCATCATCATCATTATCATCATCTATGATCAGCATCAGTGCCCAGATATATGATCAACATTTGTAATTTAGACCACAAGAAACAGTAACAGTTAGCATCAATTACATCCTCATCTTAACCATAAGGAATAATTTACAATATAAATCCTTAAGTAATGGCTTATTCGTTCCCTCCTACAAGTGTCTTTGATATTTGATTTTTTTTTCTAAATAATCCTGTTTGACGACATATTCCTAAGTTTCATAATGTTTGAATCAAATTTAATTACTTATCTAAATTTAGAGACATATTGGTTTTTAAGCAATGAATGGAAAGTTCTTCTATCGAAACCTTCGGAATCTCACGTGAAAAGCGAGGATTGATGTTCAGCCTCAAATTTTGGACAATGGATGAAAGCATACTATCCGTCATCTACAGTGAAAATATCTTGAGTATGTATGCAATAATGACATCATTATTAAGAACCTCAAAGGCTGTCCTTGGACAAAAATTAACTATTCACTCCATGTACAGCTATCTTATTTCAGATCCTTTTGTTTTGAAATTTGCATGAGGATAGGAGAATTTCCTTTTTATGAAAAAGTAGAAGCTTAATTTCCTTTACCTTCGATTATGACCTTGACAACACTGAAGTGAATAATTCAGAAGGAAACTTACTACTCATTAACTAAAACAGGTGTCGAAAATATATCTATTGACCATCAAGTGTGAACTTGACCTTGGACCTACGTGAACAAATATTTGGAATGGCACATCCACTCATAAAGGAGAACAATTATGCAAATTTATTTCGAAATCCATCCATACGTGCAAAATTTATGACTCTGACAAGATCTGTTTTTGATTATGTTATCGTTTGACCTTGAATTGCGACACTGACTTTGGACCTATTTGATCAAATATTTTAAAAGGCACACTTACTCATGAAGGAGAGTAATTGTGCCAAATTATTTTGAAATCCATCTAAAATGTAGAATTTATGGTTCGACGTGATCTATTAATCACCATTTATTATTTGGCTTTCAGTGTGACCTTGACCTTGGACCTAGGGGATCAAATTATTTAAATGGCAGTTCTACTGGTACAAGATAACATTTGTATAAAATGATTGTTAAATCCATAGATGAATGTAGAAGACATAGCTCTGGGAGCTCTATGTATGGATAATTATTTGACCTTTAAGCGAGTCCTTAACCTTAGCCCTACCTGAACTAATGATAGAAAGGGCACTTCTACAGGAAAAAGATAACACTTGTGCCAAATTATCATAAAACACATCCATAAATATAAAAGCTATGGCTCCAAGAAAATAACAGAGTTATCATTTGACCTTCAAGTGTGACCTTGACCCTACCTGAACAAATTTTTAAATGACACTTCTACATATAAAGGAGAACAACTGTGCTCGAAAGCAGCCCCCAGTAGGAATGTACCTAAACTATTATCATGTAGATGATCAGTAATTATTTGATTGGTTATTATTTAAGAATTGTGTCATGTAAGTGTTCCAAATTCATTCTGCGTGACTCTTTCCAAAGTATTCAGTGAGAGCTTTATGAAAATCAAATTGGGTTTTCTTGCAATATAAGTTCATTAAGAAATAACGATAAAAATACAGAAAAATAAACTTTCTTTTATGGGATAGTCCCCCGGTTTTTTTTTTTTTTTTTTTTTCAAATTATAGAATTTCCACCGTGTTCCCAAAATAAGATGTAATGGTATCCGCTTATCAAAGGTCTTTCCACCTTTCTACGGTTTTAAAACTGATCTACTCTTTTACAAAACAAAGTAATTATAGCTGTGTATGGTGGCATATTTCTGCCACGAGGTAGGAGATTACTATTGCGATAATTTAAGAAAACTATCGCGATAAATCAAACTTTCCTGGAAATATCTCGAAAGTAAAAAGTATAACGATAAAAATATCGCGATAATTCTCGTTATTACCATATTTTTTTTGCGTGCGTACCTACAACTGACATTAACGGTATCTATACATAGATACGGTATCGAAACATCTTTGTCATCTTGTACAGTCAAAAACTACCCAGTTCATCCGAATGACGAATTGTCTATTTATAGAAATTGAGAAACGGGTAGAACTATCCCGAGGATTTTATCTCGAATCTCATCGTCGTGCACGAATGAGAAATTTTGTGTTAAAATATTTACTGATCAATATAAAATTTTCTCGATAACAAAGTTTACCGTGATAATTTTTGTCAGAAAACTTTTAACTATTTAGGTAAAATTTCCAGGAAACTTTGATTTATCGTGATATGTTTCTAAAATTACCCCGACAGTGATCTCGTATCTTGGAGCAGAAATATGCCACTATAACTATGAGACGGAGTGCACATTAGAATTTGATAATCAGAAGCAGTTTTATTCACCCAATCTTAATCTGTAAAGAAAATAGAGCGGTTAACTATCTCCCGCAAAATTTTTGGGGTCA
Organism: Tridacna gigas; assembly: GCA_945859785.2. NCBI lineage: Eukaryota > Metazoa > Mollusca > Bivalvia > Cardiida > Cardiidae > Tridacna > Tridacna gigas. The sequence continues at coordinate 53,889,805 of OX244038.2, forward strand.
AAATCTTGTTTAATTCCAAGGTACAAAATTCATCCATAACTTCTATTGTATATATTTACGGATTTGTGTATGTCTTCGCATGCTACTTTTTTATTTGCAAGAGGGGTGTCGAAAATAAAATTTCTACCAAAGATACTGTAACATGTAACGGCCTGGTTACCCATCCAGGCACTGGCTCATAACGCACGCTGCTGACCTTGCACGGAGAGAAATACACCAAACCACATTGCTTTCAAGGCTTGCTCAGCAGCAAGGCAGGTTTGGAGTGATCAGATATCTAACCACCGTCCGTGACATGACTTTCCCCTTTCAAGAAATCTCGATCCCGAGACTTAAAGCCAAATACAACAGTGATCATAAGAGGGCTAAGCAACTCCAATCCGGCAGTTGTCTTAATCCCACCTCTGCCAAAAAATGTAACGTGCAGCCTCTACATTACGATTCAACGACCAAAAGGAACATTAAACTATTTTTGCCAAAAATTCTTGACTTTGTGATCTAATCATTATTCGTCAATCACACGATCTTATGATAATAGAAAAAAATTGAGCGTGGAAAAACCCACTTTTCAGACTTGAGTCGACGCTGATCCTCTTTCAAGAACGTGGGGTTTCCCTGGGTTGCACCTTTGTTTGTCAGGTGGTCAACTCGTACCCAGCATCTATTTATAGCAATAGCTTTACTATCGACATTTAGCCTAGCATGATTTTCATGAAAATAGAGGCCGATGTGTACTTTTCGGGCAACTCTACACTGACATTTAACAATTCGGTATTTCCTAGAATCTATGTACGAGTGAGAAGAACATGTTATCCTTGTTGCGTCATCGTTGTTAATCTATCCGATTTCTTCAGAAGAGTTTGCAAAGTGTTTGTTTTCGGTCTTTTCGCATGTGTGAAAAATGAGATGAGTGTTCTATATATATAATTTATGCCGTAAGTAACGGATAGACAAAGTGAAGGGAATTCTTGTAAAAAAAGCTGATTTTTTTTAAAGGGCTAAATCCGGAAACCCCGCTAATCTGCCCTGTTTTTTTCGGAAAAACCAAATGGAATTGATGCGTCTTTTCTAGGCTTTGTATGAAAGTGCAACTCTTTATGTTTCTACAAATAAACATTAAGTTCTCGAAAGTAGCGTATTTCTGGAAGAAAAATTGAATACTAAAGTGTATGAAATTGCCAGTTTTGTCATATTTACGGTGATTTCAGACAAATACGATCAGAAAAAAATATGATCCCCCGTACCCGACACCTTGAAATTTTGCTCGCAGTGAAGAAAAATAACTATAGAAATAGGTTATAAATAAAACATGGTGTCGGTTATGGGTCTTCATACTCAAAGAAATAAAAATCGTAACACAGAGATCTTTAAACTACATGTAACAACGGTTGAATGTTCGATTTGTCTAATCCATGCGAAATAATCAAATTTTCGCTTCAAACTTCAAACTGCTGTTCGATATCGAGAGCTGAATAATACATGAATACCTTTAAAACTGATTTACAACCTTCCTGTTTCACCGACGCCGCAGTAATATGCATATATCCGAATATTATTCCGTCCGAAATGAGGTACACGCAAGGGACGCAACTTTTTGTTTACCAGAGCGTCGCGCTTAGCAACAGCTTAAGACGAAAAGCTGTGATGGTTTTGAGTGAAGACATGGCGTTATTAGTGTAAATTGGTGTAAATTAATGTACGTAAGTAAGATTCAATCGTGTTCTGTTTTCTTTTGACTTTCTAAAATAAAATAAAGAGTATTTTCTCCCCCCCCCCACACACACACACAACAAAGGAAGACATTCTGTACTGTCTACTGAGGACGCCTACTGCGTTAAAGTTAAAAAAAATGAACTGAATGAAACGGCGTAAGTATCACGATATTTTATGTTTTATTAAGATCTACTGAATCTATAAATTCTTGATAAAGAAGCAGAAAAACTGGGTAAATGTTCAGAACAACTAGATCTAGAACCCAATCTAGGATCTTCCCACTTGTCAGATACCTTTGCAGATATTTTTTAGCAACGGCTACAGACTTATGATATATACTATATACTAACTGTTTATATGCATTTAAAGCTTTTCATCCGTTTTATCAACATATGTTATGATGAGTGATCTTATCTTTGAATTTGCTCTACCCATCCGACCTAGTGTATCAAGAGTTCGCTGTCATTTTTTTATGGCTTGGGAGGTAACATTTGCTTGGCTGTTGTTACTCACATAGTTCACATAGACTTCGAGACCCAGTACAACATTAGTGGTATAAGTGATGAAACATTTCTAATTGGTCCTTTATTGGTGTTTTCCCTTATTCTTCCATGTTGTTGTCCAGCTCTGGCAGGAGTTCCCTTCCTTGCATCTCTCTCTCTCTCCCTCATTGTAATCTGTTTCATCTTCTACATGCAATTTATGTAATTAGTTAACCCTTTCACACAAAATCACTCCGTCTTGTTTTGACGACCCTGATTTATGAAAACATTGTGGGAAAATGAGAAATTCCTCAAAAAGGGCCATTTTTCATTTTTCCAAATCGCTGGTTCAATCCCCGACTCGGCCAATATTCTTACCGAAGATTGATGATAGTCATTACGACAGGATTCATTCCTCACCGCTATCCGTTGTTTCGACAATGTTTATGTGGGAAAAGAGCCAGTGGCTTGGAAAGAATATTGTGCGGAGGAAAGTATGGATAGGTAAACTTGCTGCCATGAAATAACTGAAATACTGTTGAAAACGGCGTTAAACACCATACAATCAATCAATCCTTTTTCCAAAAGTACTTTTATTATACCTAATCAGAGAACTTTGTTCAACCTCAAAAGTGGCATAGATATGCAGATGCTTTGATTCTTGGTGAGTCTGAAATTTTTGTTTCAAAGAGTTTAAAAGCTTATGTATTACAATAAATACATTGCTCATACTTTTTTCCAGGATGCCTCAAACAAAGTGTGTGCTGTGCAACAGAAAGCTGAAAATACACCAGCGCAGACCTGTTAACAAACGAGTTGCCAAGTATCTTAAAAAGAATTTTCTTCTGGACACCACCAAAGATGATTTTATTTGTGGAAAATGTAGTCGCTCGGCATATCCCCCTTCAACTGAATCACTCACTCGAAAAGTAACAGTAGGAAATATAACGGATACATGTACAAACCCCTGTCAGAGTCCGCCTTCTGTGAAATTAAATATACCAAGTGCATCGAAGAGCCATTCACATTGTTTCATTTGTAAAAAACCTGAACCCAAATTGGTTGTTATTCCTAGCAGACAAAGATTGAATGTCTTTTTGAAAAATAATGTGATAATTACAGCGCAGAGCAGATGTTGTCCATCTCACTTGAATGACTCTCTGAATGACTTCAAACCTGATATTGTGTTGCCAATGGTGGATCATTGTTATTTAAACAGAACTTCAATCCTTGATCTTCTCAGAAATGTTCGACAATATGCCCTCACATCTTCTCAGAAAAGGATGTCATTTGACAATATTGATTCTTTTACAGACACGGATCTTGTTGCTTTGACAGGCTTGAACAAGGAACAGTTTCTCCAGTTACACCAATCTGTCAAGTTAAATATAAAGAATACGCCAACCAGGAATTCTTTGACCTCTCTTGGATTGTTCCTCTTAAAGATGAGATCTGGACTTCCAAACAAACTTTTGTCTACTCTTTTTGATATTTCTAAGTCTAGTGTAAGAAGAGCCATTCACTCAGTCCGACAGATGCTCATGGTAAACTTTGTACCAGCAAACCTTGGTTTTTCTCATATCACTCGTCATGACGTCATCATAAAGCACACCAGAAAACTGACACAGTCCCTCCTTTCAGAAAACAACCAACAAGCAATTTTAGTGTTAGATGGTACATACATCTACATCCAAAAGAGCAACAATTTTCAATTTCAAAGGCGTTCCTACAGTGTTCACAAAGGCAGACCACTTGTAAAACCTGTGGTAATTGTTACAACAACAGGCTATTTCTTAAGTGTTTTAGGACCATATTTTGCGGATGTAAAAAACAATGATGCCTCCATATTAAACCATATCATAAGGAACAATGTAGAAGATATCAAGAATTGGATTGATCCCGAAGATATATTTGTTGTGGACAGGGGATTTCGGGACTCTGTACAACTTTTGAGTGAAATTGGTATTCAGGCCAAGATACCGGCTTTCATGAGACGCAATGATAAACAGATGTCAACAGAAGATGCAAATACCAGTCGCTTAGTTACAAAGGTAATTACTTTGCATAAATGAGAGTACATTTTTATTATCTTCCCCTCCTCCCTCCCCAGAAGTGCATATTGTTTTACCTCTGTCTGTCTGTCAGTCAATCTGTCTGCCTGAACACCTTCACATTACTCCTATAGTCTTTTAGTTACACTACTCAGTTTTAGTGTGTACATAGCTTTTATCAGTACCCATTTAATGGGAGTTATATGGTGTAGTGAATATTTAAAGCCAAGGTAAAAACTTTTGTAGCTCAGGTAATAGTGTTTCACAATCATATTTTGTTAAATCTCCATTCTTATGTGGAACAAGTTAAAAGTTTATAGGGTTACACTACCAATAACTACTCTGAAATAAACAATAAAATAAGTATTATGGTAACCTTTTAATCATATCTCAACTATATATAGAAATTCTTTTGCCTGTGCCTTATGCGACAAAAAGACACATCTGCAGCAGATAACTTTGGAAAGCATTGTTGAAAAAGGATAAATTGCTCAGCACAAGTAATTTCTCCTTTTACCCAATGTTTTCAAAAGCCAACAATGTGGAAGGGTATTTAAGTGAATTCACCTTTTTTCACACAACCGTTTTAAGATAAATTGTGAATAGTATAGGAATAAGATCAGTCTACTGGTATGGTTTCTACACTTATCTTGCTTTACAATGTTTTATGTTGTTGTATTGGGGTTTAACGCAACTTTAACGGTGACACACATGTGTTTCCTGGCTTTCTCACACCTGTACTAAACTACTAACACAACTTTTCTTTCCAAAGCCACCGACTACTTTTCTCACATGCTTTTGCAGAGGTGACAGGCTAAAATACACCAGCAAGAAAAGTCGCCTCAACCTGGGATCAAACTCATTACCACCAGGTCATGAGTCCAACGCGCTCACCACTGAGCCACCCAGGCAGAGCTACACTGTTTTATAGAAAACTCAAATACTACCAGAATTGTTTAACCCTTTACCAAACAACAAAATTTTAGACTGGTCCTAATAGAAAGCACTTGCAGACAACCAAATAAACATTAGTCAAAAATTGAAATCGGTTTCCAGCAGGCTAAAAAACAGTGTGGGAAAAGGAGAAAATGCTGGTTACCAGCATTTTCTCCTTTTCTCACAGTGTTTTCAAAAGGCTTTTTCCTCAGGGTCGTAAAAACCAGGGATTGTTTGGGAAAGGGTTAAAGAGTAAATATAAGCTTTTTAAGAATATTCATGACTTGTGACATCCTAATTTACTGTAACCTGTCATGGATTACTTTGAGAATTAGCAATGAATACTCATTCGATGCTTTGGGTGATTTGTCTTTCATTCATTTTTATACCCCCGTAAAAAGAATGTATTCGGGGGTTTACTGAAATCACCCTGTCTATCCGTCCGTCTGTGTACAAAATACTAGTTTCTGTCAAAGCCCTGGCGGGTGTATTCAGTCACATTTAGTGACAGCTCTATTTTTTTTTTTTTTTTCAGGTTCGATGGGTGGTTGAAGCTGCAAATTCTCGTATAAAGCAATGGAAATATTTGGACCATATTCTACCAACAAATCAAGTTCCATTTATAGGCGATTATGTTCGCATTGTTTGTGCCATATCCAATAATTTTTTTCGACCTTTGAACAGCACACAAGAAGAAGATGAAATCACTGCCAATAAGATGCTTGACAGACTTTCCAAAACAAATGAACTGCAAATGTATATTGAATCAAATTGTCTTGACAATCGTAGTGTAAAAAAATGGAGCAATGTGAGTGACGACAACTTAAAAGATTTTCCTAAACTGGATGAAACAGCATTAAGGCTTCTTACATTAGGAACATACCAGCTTAAACTTAGTGACAGCTATATTCAAGAGTTTATTGGCAGTGAGGGCAATATCCAAATATACAAAGAAGATACTAATCTACTTAGAATTAAGTTACAAAGTCGTCATGTTACTTCCAAAGCATATTATGTTTGGATCAGATATGACTCTGATCATATTCAAGCATGGTATTGTAAATGCAGGGCCGGAGCTCGAACCGTAGGTACTTGTTCACATGTTGCTGCAGTGTTGTGGTACTTAGGAATGGCAGCTCAATCTGGTTCTGTTCATGACTTTGGGGTTAAAGACTGGGGGCAATTTTTGGAGGATGCTTCACATGTGCCAGAGGCAGTTGACTGTTCAGATTCAGATGAAAGCATAATTGAAGAGTAGTACATGTATTGCCATGAAAGCATGATTTCAAAAGTTTTCTTATACAGTTTGATTATTCTCACAGGTTGAATTTCTTTCATGATTTATGTATACTGTGTCTGCAGCTACTTAGCCTGTGAATAGGTGGCTGTGCACCTGTAGGGTAGTCTTCTTTATAAGCGCTTATGAAAATAATATGATATGAAGATAACTTAACCCTTTCCCAAACGACAAATTTTTGGACTAGACCAAATTGAAAGATGCAAATTTTTATTTTGGTTGAATTGAGGCTAAGGTAGAAAAAATTGTGGGATGAGAAGAAATTGCTCATTTTAAGCGATTTCTCCTTTTTCCCCACAAAATTTTCAGAAGTCTTATACCCCAGGGTCGTGAAAACTAGTGATTGTTTTGGAAAAGGTTAATACCAGTCATAGTTTTGTAATTACATGTACATGTATTTGGTTTCCATGGCAACAATTTGCTATAAGGATGAATACATTATAATTACATGTTTATTTAAGGAAAAGATCAGTTTGCACAAATGCTTTAAATCAAATAAATGTAGTAATTATTAGACATGAAATACAAGAAATTTATGATTTCAGAAATTCTGAGTCACTTTTCCTTCATGGTTACTATGGTAATGGAATTCAAAATTTTATCACATGAAAGGATTTTTGTAAGGTAAATATTTTATTGAACCTTTGCTGATCATTGAGTAGATATATGAGTAAGAGTAAGGAAATTTTGTTAAAAAAGAATTTTTTTATTTACTTACTCGTTACCATGGTAACAATTGTCTCCCAACTGATAAATTGACACTTGTGAAATAGGAAATCATTTGTCAAACAACTTGATTGAAAAAGATTTTCTTATTTGAAAATACTCATTTTTTTTGCATTTCTATATGGATAATAAAATGGTTGCCATGGCTACAGTGTCATTTAGAATGCATTTTATTTGTTGTTTTCTTTAACTACATTACTTGAGGACTTGAATGAACATACTTTTTCTGAAAATTTAAGTTGGGCCATTTTCGCCCCATAGTGAACCTAGTCCTTTCTGAGCCTTATCCTTTTACAGACATGTACCCTGCATCAAAATGAAATTAAGTGTTCTGACTATTTAGAAAATCTTTTCAGTTTTCGTTCTCGCTATGTAATAGGATGCTCCTCTAACACTTTGCAAGACGACAAAATTTAGGAGTTGTCTAGATTCAACGAATCTGTAGAAGACAAATGTGATTTAAGTTATGGGATGTGCTTTTGAAAACAGGAGACAGCATTTTAGGAAAAAGAAAAAGCCTTTGTCGTCACACGAGACTGTGTGTTAAAGATTAACAACTGTGGCAAATAGCTTGAATTTATATATATATATATATGCTCTGGTTGGAAGCATGAGCAATTTTGATCCCGGAATTCAAATATACATTTGAGTATCCTGTTTAAGTATTTATCGCCAATGAAACTTTTTTTAGCAAAATAATCCAAAAATACGGGATTGTTTCGTGAAGGGTTAAATACATGTATGTAATCCATTTCAGCTTGATCAGACATTGGATTCGTCGGTCAGCTATCTAGTTATTGCTCCTTTCCCGACTTTTATGATTTGAGACAAGGACAAGTTTTCATACCTCATCTGCACTTATCTACAGCCTTTTCTTAAGTTGTTTTATTTCAGATTTTAAGACAGAGCAGGTATACAAGGACACTGAGAAAAAAGTCGCTACTGGTTTTAGCTCATGTGGTAGAGCATGAGACTTGTATACTTGGCGACCAGTCTCGGGCCATCTGAAGCAGTGGATTAGGCTGGTCAGGTCCCGTGTGGCGCACCTGTACACCGATCACGTTAAAGAACCAGGAGTAACTTGGGATTGGTTTCGTATTTTATACATATAAATGATCTGAGTGAAATATTGGCGTTAACTAGAGCACAAATACAACCAACGTGACAATAACGGTAGAAAACATGTATTAAACAGCAAATTCACACCCCATTAACGACGGCTTTGTATTTTCAATATCCTCGATACGGGCCTACATTCTAAACAATGGACGCTGAACATTTCATTCATGTTCGACGTCCCGAGTTGTTCCCAAACTTCAAGCAACAAAGCTGTAGAAACTTGTGCAATATCAGATCCTTTGTAAGGCTTGTCTTTGATGATTTTAGTATACCGCTTATGAAATCTTATGCCGAATCTCAGTCTTATCGAGAAGAAAATAATCACTCGTGATGTACTCTATCCCAAAAACATCCCACACTCCTTTTTCACGTGGTCCGCAATTCCTTGGCTTGATACGTTCCTATGTCGTCTTTCAATTACAGAAATTTACATGCATGCCTTTATCCTACTTGCAACTATGCAAAATAAACACATAAAAAGTGCACTATGTATCAAATATCATTAGAAGTTAATCGAAGCGAGAGTTCGTATCCTTTCCCTAAGGATATTTCTAATGTGATAGTATTGTCTTTTGTAAACTTGTTTCTTTTACTGATGAAAACCGTCTGTTTAAGGACGTTTTCTAGAGTTTTGATTCTTCCATAGAATTTCTTCGTTTCCACATATATAATGAAGAATTTTATGCTAAATTCAAAAATAAAAAGAAAATTATATGTTATCGAATTCGTTTTCTTGTTAAATGCCTGTTTCCATGGTAACAGTATACCCTCAAATTCTTAAAATTGTGACTTTTGCTTGAAAATAATTATAACATTGTTTGACAAGTTTAATTTTATATTTTGTATAAAATCAGAGCTAAATATTTGTATATTCTTATCTAACATTCAGAAAATTTGAACTCCATTCATATTTTTGTAGAAAGGGTTATATTTTTGCAATTTTGTGTTCACAAAAATGCAGAAATAAGTAAGAGTTCTGGAAGTAAAGCTGAGTTATCAAAAAGACGCTTCCATAGATTTTGTTCATTTTTTCTGTATAGAATCCCTGAAGTATCTTCTATTCAAATTTAAAAAAAAGGAATAAGTCGACGGTTTCAGTTTTTTACAAAATTGTAGTTTCCATGGCAACCGTAACACATTCTTACACAAAAATTTCCAGTTTTATTTAAAAATGACAAAGTAAACTATGTTGAAAACATACAAGCAGGCATGTATTAGTAAACACAATAAAACATTTGATAACTCAAATTTAAGTGACAGTTCACCTATTATAAAAGACCTTCCATAAGTGAAGACTGGGGAAAGCAAGGTAAACTTCCAAATTAGTTTTAAATTGGGCTCGTAAAAATTGTTGAAGGTTATAATATACATTAGGCCTACTTTAATATCAGGCAAGTATAACCCTGGATAACAAACTCCACTTAACCCTTTCAGCGAATACAGGGACTTGAGCAGACGGTATAGATCAAGACTGGACTGCACAGAATGTGCAGTCTAATCTTGGATCTACACCATCTGCTTGATAAGTCAATTCTGTGGCCTAAAATTCTTTTTTCAGTTTCAGTGTGATGTATTTTCTGTTGTCTTAAGACATAAAGTTAACCCTAAGGCTGCTAAGCACAACTCTAGGATCCTTTTGCAGATAATGTAGATCAAGATCAGACTGCACAGAACGTGCAGTCTGATCTTGAATCTACACTGTTTGATAAGGAGCTATTTTCCAGCCAAATATACCTTGGAAGGTGCAAAATTTGGGGTTTTACTATGGGCTTACAAGTTTCATTTCAATTATTTAGAAGTTTAATGGTCAATATAATTGGCACAGAATGAGTTCAAAATTAAAAAGAAAAAAGAAAAAAAAAAAAAAAAAAAAACAGACTCTTAACCTACATATTAGGGTGAAACTTATGAAAAAAATAATTTGTAAATAAGACACTAATGAGACTACAAAAAGTATGAGATACTCGATATTTGTGAACATTTCGGAACACTATACAAGTCAAGCCTTGGTTAGCAACCACCTCTTTACAAAGACAACATGTTAAATACAGTCTGTGGGGTAAATGTTCATTGATTTGTGTGTTCATTAATAAAATCAAAGACCTTTTCAATGATTTTTTTACAGAAGTGACCCATGATTTCCCATTGACTTTTCTGAAAACAGACTACGAAACCCATCCAATGCCCCTCTTGATACTGCCAATTTCAAAAGACAATGCTAAACCACTATTTGCTGCCTTTTTGCACAATGCTGTTGACAAAACCTTGTTTATTGTTAAAACACTCATAGACTGCATATTTTCATCTGTCTTTTTGTCAAACATAAGACATCAATGGCAGAAACCGTTGTAAGACTATGTTTGCAAAGTGTTTTATCAGTAATGTTTGCAGCATTAACAAGACTTTGTAAACCCTTGACATCAGCCAGCGCATTATGTGCTTCATATTTCTCATTTGGAAAGTGGTGTACCAAAAACTCTTGATTATGTCTCTGGAGTTCATGATAAAGTTCTACAAACAAAGGATAAGTATAAGCAACAGCCACGATGGTATTTTTGAATCTAGATAACAATTTTGACAAATCAAAGCACGTAAAAGTCTTGGCAAATCAACATTTTTGAAGTTATGATCAGTCAATATGCTGGATTTCTGTCTTGAAGCCAGGCCAGAAAAAGTGACAGGGGTTCTTTCAACGATAATGTTTGTACAGGATTTCCATGATAAAACATCACATTCCCACGGAGAGTTCAACCTGTTACTAGCGTGAATGATATGAAGTGGGTTGGAAATTAGAATCTGGCTGCTGTATGCATCAACAAACCGGTCTATTGCCTCTGAAATAACTGAAGCGAGGTAACCCTTGACCTAATGGCAGCGGCTACTGATCAAGCTGTTTCGGCCTGTTGTGAGAGGTATGAGACGAAGACTGCAAGCTGTTCTGCAAGCCCTTGGCTGAAGTACGCAATATTGGCTGTGTGTTCCCATTCTCTGCTTGTCACTTTCAATCTGTCATAAGTTTTATTTCAACATTAAATTCCGAGTTTTGACCGATCTTAAAAGCTTCTCGTTTTTCTTAAATTTGAGAGCAACATCTAAGCAAAATATTCCTACTTACCATGAGGTCAACGGATACCTCAGTTCAGTTCAGTTCATTTCAACGGAAAGACTGATCTGTTGGTGTATGCAACAGCCGAATTATGTAATTTCAACACCGTTTTATATTATTCACGCCAGAAAAAAATCAAAGCCGGTTAAAAACATACGGGGTGCAGGACTTTTTGTTTTACTCTTTATAGTTATCATGGAAAGGGTTATAATTAAAGGAACATTACAACAGTCTGCATTTCTGTGTGCTCAGATCATGTATCATTGCGAGTGTAAAGAGGTGCGCATCCGCGTCGACCTTCGGTCTCATCTGGTACGCCCATCTTTACAAACGCAACTCAACATATTTGACCACGCAGAAATGCTTACTGTTGTAATATTCCATATGTAGCCCAAATTGGGCGTCATCCATATGACAACTGGTGGCGACGATGAATGGATGAAAATCAATCAATATGAGTTTCGATTATCATACTAATAGAGCTGCACGCACACACAAGTTATTCCTCTTCTTAACCCTTTATTATGCAATTTCAAGTTAAACAACCCCGAGAAAGAAACTTTTGAAAACATTGTGGCAAAAGGAAAAAATGCTGGTAATTAGGCTTTCCTACTTTTCTCACAATGTTTTCTATCCTTCTATGGACAACCTTCATTGATTGAGCTACATGTTTAACCCTTAGAATAAAGCTATCAGACATTTTCATCCCAAAAATATGACCTAAAGAAATGCAATATCAAGGTTGCTTTTGTCTACAGTGTTTCAGTAAAGCGGGCAGTGTAGGTCAGAGATCAGGCTGCACGTTTTGCGCAGCCTGATCTTGATCTACACTTGCCACAAAGACAACTATAGTCGTGAAAGGCGCTATGAGGTTTAAATTGTGGTCAGCAAAGGCGTTGAATCTGGACAAGTCTGAAATTGTGTAGTTTAGTAAAGAGTTTAAAGGCGAATTGGATGTATTTTTTACCTTCGACCTGTCAAATGTATGATTCAAAATCTATAAAAGAAACACACACAAAAGAAGTTTATTTGTGTATTGTTCAATGGGCACAAAATACGTAAATCAAAAACACTCAGACCAACCGAAGGCGAATCGAAAGTGAAAGGAGGTTTACTTCTAAGAACGTATACCCCTTTTGTAAACACTTGTAGGCGGTATCGGAGATCAAAAGTGTCTTCGTGCATTTCCACGATCTGTTGACTTAACAATTAAGCAACGTATTCCATTTCATGACAGAGTGGAACATGGCATTTGAAACACTGTGGAAAAAAAAGGGATGTACAATACAACAGAACACTTAAATGGTGACTTAGGCCTCAGGCCGATAACACATAAACATAGTTCTAAGCAATATACATTTACAGCATGAGGAAAACGCATGTGAGGAAGGAAAAAAACATAGAAGTTTAAATACCGTCGAAAGGAGAAAAATAGTTAACCGTGTATGATAATGCCAGCTTACCTCTTTAGACATTGCTCACCGGTCTGGGGTTGACATCCCCGTTAACCCAGTTCCGATGTATTCCGTAACTACATTCATGAAGCATTTTGATTGGTAATTTCAGTTTTTCAGTGAGAAAATTTAATCTATTTTTACAAACCATATGCCATGATTTCTATTTTTATCTCGTCTACAACTAATCAAATCGCTTGTTTCAAATCAAGCTTGGCGATAGTTTAAATATGGCTGAGGCTGTGAACATCATTCATAAAAATTTACAAAAAACATTCGCGTCACCCCGAAAGAAGGATTTGTAATGTCTGCCCTGGATTATCGTAAGGCAAATGCCACAGAAGGAAGGCCCGCCGGCAGCCGCCATACTCGTTTATAATGATGTGGGATTTACCCGGTTTTTTCATAGTAACGGAAGAAATGTGATTATCCTCCACTACAAGAAAGTATCGTTATGTAATCGACAATTCGATTGGCTATCAGGTGTAATTGGCAATTTTATGAATATTCATAGAAACGACGGTTTTGTAGTTGAATGTCCCTGGGATGATCAGTGGTAATACTTCACACCTGGGTTAACTAGGGTGGGGGTTGCAAAAACATCTTAAGCTTGAAAACATATATACACATTTGTTAAAGCCTTGATAAGTTATTGGGTATTATTTACTTTCCACTCTTTCATATAGAGATAAACGAAAATAGCTACTTTTAATATAGCTTAATTTACTCTATTTCATTTTTTCTTCTTAGTAATACATAAAGACTTATGTACTGTTAACGCAAATGAGAACAGAAAAAATTGCAGTCAACGAATACCTGAATTTCATATACTTTTTCCGCTAGGTTTTCATAGAATGGATAGAAACATAGATTTTGATCAATTTTAGTTCATCTGCACATTTCTATATTTAGAAAATGGTTTTGAATATCTAGAACTTTCCTTCGATAAAATGGCGAGTCATGTTATAGATTATGTTCAATATTCATAAGAAGTTTTGAAATGTTTATATGGATAACATCTTCCCAAAGAATCTATATCGTCAAACAAATTTTGAATAGCATAGTCCACGATTCCTTGTTTTAAATGAAAAATATAAGTGCGCCCGTGAAACCTGTCCTGTGAAACCCAGCCGAAACTAAAGCAATTACAAAAACGGATGTTTACAACATAAGTCACGCATTTTATCCTCCACTTTTCGCCACTTTGTTTTAGCATAATATGTCTTTTTGGGGTGTCTATTAGGCGATTTTTGCAGAATATGACATGTTGTACAAAGAGGCAGTCGTCCACATCCTCCTACTGCTGGTAGTTCTCATTTGAATATTTGCTACTACCACCAAGATCTGCACCCACGGCGGCACCACTCGGACTCACGTCCAGAGCTTCTGTGCTCACCGTGCCGCCTTCCTACTCGTCGCCGCATCGCAATTGCTAAAGAATACGGCGACGGTCCGGTATACCTTCCCACACAAAAATAAACTCGTAATTATCACCATGCGCAAAAAAGCTTTCCCATAAGCTTTAATAATCCACACAGTGCAAAACTACATTAATACTTCTCTTGATATGACATGAAATGGGTCATATTTAAGCACATATTTTGCATGAATTAGTCATTAGATTATACCCTTTTCAGTCAGCCATTACAGGGGCTTTGACCTGGTTTCTGCGCTGCTTCCTTATAGAGATTGTAGAGCTGATGCTGTATGTGTTTAGTAGGCCTTGTTTATAGTATTGCGGAAGCCTAAAGTGAAATTCAATCAATGAAAATTAAATACCATTTTTTTCTTTAACCGAAGAACCACAATGATAAATATACGCCAAAATATTGCTGAAACATCAAAATTAAAGCCTACTGACTGGTCGACAGGATTTGTAACACATGTGCCTGTAGTTCAGCCATAGCTGAAGGGGTAGTTTCCTTTTAAAAACTGGTAAGCACGAATAATTTAACTGTTATTACGATTCTGCAGTTGAAATATAGTATGGCGCGATACTTATATATGAATTCGCTTGTATATCAATAAATATACTTAGCCCACATGTAATTTATGAGTTGCACGGTAAGGTGGTAGGGCGCTTTGAAACTTGTTCACGGCTGTGGCGAATCATGTCGCCCCGAGCCGAAGACAAGGTGGCGACATAATTCAGCACAGCCTTGAAACAGTTTCCAAATGCCCTACCACCTGACCGTACAACAAATTTATTTTACTATGCAAAATATTACAATTTCAACGTGTATTCAGTGAAAATTCCCATTTTTATGGTTTCACAATTAGAGTACGCTTACGAGACCGAATTTCCCTTCTGAGAGACGCAACAATGGTCAATGGTAACGTCACTGAAAACTACATGTGTGTAAAACATGCACTTCGGCGCTTAAAGTCACAGCGAAGCTTCTGTTTCTCTTCTACTCTAAGGTAGGCCATGGAGGATAGCTCGAGTCAAATCTTTTTCCCTAAAGGTACAAAAAACATATTCGGTTCATGAATTCATAAAGTCTGGACATCGAAATGCACAAACAATGAGGCTGAAGATTGAAGTGAAAATATGACGATTAAAAAGACGTAGGCTAATTTTCAACGGGGAAAAAAAGGAAAAAGAAAAAGTTAACACTTTTACAAACCATGTTTGTGATGAACGAAAGGATAACAAAAAAGACCATAACACAGAAGCTAATATATCTTCCTAATTATACTTTAAACTCAAGATTATCATTTTGAATAAGAAAAACAAATATAGAAAGTTTGAGATAAACAAAGTGCCTATTTGAACAAACAGCAATTATTTTCATTGTCTACATGCATGTATTTTCAAGCGGTAAAATCGTGTGCACATTTATGCATGTTTGTACATGGTATTTAAACCTACTTATTGTATGTTAAAATTATTTCAAAACAAGGAAGAAATATTCGTGTTTTTACAAATGTATGGAAAACGATGTGGTACAAGTAAAAGGAGCATTTTTTGCCTTTATACCATTGCATCTTCTCTTACAATGTTTTCCAGAACCATCGGCTGCAGAAGTAAAAAGTAATAGGCTAATGTCCAAAGTTAAATTCAATCTCTCAGGTTACAAAAATAACCTAGAATTGTGGCTGTCTCGAAAAATGGGTGGTAGGGTAATGGGTTGATAGGATCATATGACAGGATATGCAGTTCTTTAACAAACCCTTAACTCTTTCAGCGCCAAATATATAAACCCCCTCTCTTCCAGAGGCTGAAAATGCAATCTAACGAAATTCAGACAGATTTGTACCTTACAGGCTTCACTAAAGCGGATAGGTTAGTTCCAATATCAGACTGCATGTTTTGTGTAGTCTTACCTTGATTTATGCCGGCCGAAAAAAATGTTATTGTTTGCGCCTCTGGCGCTGAAAGGGTTTAAACCTTGAAAGTCTCAGAATATTACGCGATATCTGGTAAATGGTTGTGTTGTTAACTTGACAAAAAATGAGGTAGGTGCGAAATAATATCTATATTGATCTAACCATGCGCTTGCATCTATCGAATAAAATTGCTAATTAACATTAAACAAATTTATAAATGAACGTCGGTGCTTGTGCGTTCACCTTGTGTTAATTTAAATATTCTCCTTTATTTTTTAAAAACAATCTGAAGTTTTCTACCAGTAACACACATAAAATTAACATTCAAACGCAAAGTTATAGACGATCTCTCTGTTTATCATTGTCTGAAAGCATTCAAAATATCATCAAAGTTTGCATAATGAAATCTTATTCCCCAATCGGAAAAAAGGGCAAATTGAAAAGAGGGTCACAAATCCTTGAACAAATCTAAGAGTAATGAAGTCGTGTGAGCTTCAAGGCAGCAGGCCATAGTGAAATTTGCAACCATGAAAACTTGATGTCATGTTTTTTTCTTTTAATGACGTACAAATATTAATACTAATTTATTATATTAATACTGATAGAAACGTGTGCTGGATAGTCGTTTGGGAGCCAGGGAAGATAAGATTGCGAGGGCGCATGATGGGGGGGGGGGGGGTGCTTGACTCTAGATTCTTGCTCCTTGTCACAGGTCCGGCGCACGCGCATTTTGGCGCCATTATGAGGTCATCGGAAATTACGTACCGGAAATGACGTAAATGTTAACAGGCCGCAGAAAACGTGTCGTAAAAAAAAGTGAAATGCCAACACTGTGAGAAGGAATTCGCATGTGTCAATATCAAGAGACATGAAGATAAATGTAAAGATCGTACTATGAAACCAATACGTGTTAAAATCAACTTCAAAGGCAATGGAAAGCAGACTATCAAATAGGTACTTAATGATATTGGTTATCAACATGTATTAATTGCTGAAGAAAAAGGAATGAACGGCCAGTGCTCTCAATAAGGGCCCATTTCAGGAATTTTTGTAATTCCATGTTGAAATTTTAGGAATTTTTTTTTAAAAATCAGGAATTTTTTTCCTGCATCAGTCAATGTGGTCATAATTTTAGATTTATTTCCATTGCGTCATGGAATGTCGAATCCTAATTTCAAACCCTATGTTGTGATTACTCTAAAGTTTATCCAGAAAGACATGTCCTTAGAATAACCATATAATAGGGTTAGAAATGCATATAAATTAAATCTATAGCAACACTGATTATGATCTGTGATTGGCTGGCAATGATGGATTGTGGTACTTTAAGAATAAATAAACAAATCACTGTTTCATAACTGTAAAATGACAACTCAATTTTATTTAATATCAATGATAATTCAGTCATACAATACAACACTGAAACTTGTTTATTTTAGCTCATGGAAAGTGTGAAAAAGATTAATTTTTACATGAAGACAGTTTCTCTTCTTGTTGTTACCAAGTCCCAATCATTTTAACTCCGTAGCATGACACTGAACTTAACTCCTTTGATAATAATCCATCCAAAACACTTACTAAACTATCTTGAATCTGAGATACACTATCACATGACAGATCACGGAAAGGGATTTCTAATCCATTTTCACGTTGCAAATCTAATAGATCATTTACACAGTCATTTGGAAGGTGGCATTTTGCTGCCTTGTGCACTGTTCTAAATACTTTGACCGTGCCTGTCTCAACTGGGGTATCTTCTTCATCGGAGCTGTTCTCAGAATCAACTGATACTCCAGAGATCATTTGAGAAATTTTGTTATTTCTGAGTTGTAGTATTGACTCAGCATTCTTGTGCTCTCTTGATTCATTGTGTTTATACAAGGTTGATAGCTGACAGTTACCTATAAAGGTAAAGAAAGGGCATTATATTCTTTACCAGTTAACAATAATTTGCCATTTAACCTCTTCTCATTTACATGTTCTCAAAAGCGTTTTGTTTTCTGTATTATGACTTGTCTAGTGAAATTATGAAAAAAATTGACACAGGTACATGTGTTGCGACCCTCCATCCAAGCTTTCCATTTTTAACATTGTTTTCATACTTTACACATTGTGCGTTTTAAGCAGCTATAAGGAATTCAGCATAACAGAAAAACATCTTTTTTTTTAAATTAATGAGTTACTTGTTAAAAAAAGATACATACTTGCACCTTCACTGGCGAACTTATTGTTCAAATTTGCGGCACGGCATGTTTTGCAAAACAGCCTGTTTCTTTCATCATTTGTTTCAAACCAATCGAACATGTTAAACCATCTTTCTTGAATTTTTTGATGAACATGAATTTCTTTCGGTTTTTTATTTGATTTTGAAAGAGACGTATCTTTGATGGACGTTGTTTCCTTCGTCACGGCGGTCACGTCGCACGATGATTTTTTAAAGAAATTTGCCAAAGTGCGCTGCATAATTCCTAAACAGAAATGCGTATCGAAACTATAATCTGCCGATTTTTAAAGAGTTGGGACAAATAATTGGTATTACTCGATTATTTCAATTTCTTTAATGTTGCATGTTTGCACACAAACAACATTCCCTGATCTTCCATTGCGTGCCTTATTAATTGCAATTATCCGTTAATTTCTACAGCTGCAGTCAAATGAAAGACGTTTGATTACTTACCGATCGTAATTGACCTGCCAAATTAAGCACTTACCATAATCCGGTCATAATTGGATAAACAATCGCATAATTATGTATAATTGTCAACCCGACACCGTAATCCGGATCATCTGAACGCTTTAACAAGATAATAGACGCTTTGTAAAGCGCCTTCATTACATTGAATAGACGGTATCGAAGTTAACCACACGTGTCAAACCCTTTGTGCAATGCATTTGAAAAAAACGTTCGGGTGGAAATTATTGGACGTTTTTGTCAAAATCTGGACGTAAAAAGAACGATTTCTAACATACGCACGCATATATGGTTACCACCTGCCACTGGATGATGGAGAATTTGCAGACAGTTATTAGACAAAATCTTACCAACGAAAATAGCGAGAAGACTTTCATAAACTAGAAATCTGTTAGGTTCCTGCCAAATGGATTAAGTACATAACGGAGGAGGATCAAAATCCAATAACTGAAAACATCGACATGGATCTGTGCCACCACAATTTACTTATGATGAACTATATTTAAAAAAATCCAATGATTAATGCATTCGACCATGGAGTCAAAAGGTATCAGACCAGTTTCAAAAAGAGGAGGTTAGAGGGGTGGCATGTGAAATATTGGGACAGTCCCGTGAAAAACTAAGATGTGTAGCAGCGAAGGAAATGCCACTGGGTGCAATGCACGATGAATTAAAGAAAAAGGTCTTAGAAAGCGGCAAGAAAGGTATCTATATTTGGGGTCCACCGGGAACAGGAAAATCTCAACTAATGTGAGATATTAGTGAAGGAAATAGATTCTTAATACCGCAGTCGGGTCCAAGATTCGCTTTGAGTTACTGCTAGAGCTACGAGCCATACATAATCTTTGATGACTTTTCTAATTTATCAGAATATAGGACAATCATCAATAATTTAAATGACGAATTCGGAATAGCTAGCACCGAAAAGAAGGGTGGTGTAAGTTTGATGGTAAGATGTAACAAAGTGATAATCACATCTAATTGCAGTCCACCTACGTTGGATGGATTCGATCGTAGATTTCTGGTTCTAGAAACTGAGTCAACCGAGGTCAAAAAACCTATGGCCTTGGTTAATCCTGTGCCAAGAAACGAGAATGCACATAGATCCATCTATAAGCAGAAGTAGAGACGATATTATACATAACTCTGGTTATTTCGTGAGACAAACTCCTCCAGTTTCACCTATGCGAGATGTTAATGAAAGAAGGAGGATTCCGTTTCAGGAATTAACAATACAACAAGTAGAAGATGAAAATTACGTGGCTGCATTTGCCATACGTCTAAGAGCTCTCTGGCGACGTTTATTTCCTCTCCGTTTGTACTGTGGCATAGCAGTAGCAACCGTCCAGACTGCATGATGAATTCAAGGATAAGCGCGCGATTTCATGAGATTGGTGAAATATCAAATTGAATGAGACAAATTTGAAATTCTCTTTCTGTTTCAAATTACCAGGACATACATAGTAAAAATAGTGTTACATCCCCTGTGTTTATACCGGCTTTGATTTTCTGGCGTGAATGTTATGAAATAGGGTTGAAATTAGAACCCTGCTGCTGCATAAACCTACAAACCAGTTTGTTGCCTCTGAAATGAACTGAACTGAGGTATCCCTTGACCTCATGGCAGCGACTGCTGATCGAGTTGTTTCAACCTCCTGTGATAAGTATAAGTAAGTTTTAGTTTGACATTAAATTCACAGTTTAAACCGAACTTAAAAGCCTATCATTTTTCTTTTAATTTGAAAGCAATATCTAGGCTACTTATCATGTGGTCAAGGAATACCCCAGTTCGGCTCATAGGCAAAAGACTGGTCTTTTGGTGTATGCAGCAGCCGGATTCTAATTTCTATCCCATTTTAAATTATTCACGTCAGAAAAATCAAACCAGGTAAAAATCACAGGGGGTGCAATACTTATAAAAAAAAAAAAAAAAAAAATCAGGCTAAAATGCACCTTAACTTTAAAAAGAGTGGAAAGCCAGTCATGCTTTTTTTCAAAATATGTATTCTTTATAAATTTGCTATATCTGGATTGTGGTTATTTCTTTTCTGACTAATATTTAGGTACTACTTTATAAGATTCGGGCATAAAAAATATGTAACCAGTGCTATTTGTGAAGTGGAGGGGGTTCAGGAAATTTAATTAGGGAATAAAAGACAGGTTTCACACAATCAGGACCGATTTTTTGGGCTACTGAGCTATTTTGCAGAAATTTTGCGGATTGAATTCCATATGTATAATCTTTAATTTGTATGTAGCGTTTTTAAAAGTGCTTGATCTTATTTTACAAGATGACAATAGTACAAGCGATTGTGAAGATGATAAAGAAGCAGGAAGGAGTTTTTAATATGTTGTACTTTTGTAAATTTATAACAATTCATGAACAGTTATTCTCTCTATTGCCAAGAAAGCTAAGGGTCAACTACTTTACACTTACGGCAACACCTCTATGAATTTCTGTAAGAAAACAATACCCAACTAGATCAGAACGTCTGTGCAGAACTGGCTGATAAGGTTTGATCTACAGACTCAACCATAATGATAGATCTTTACTCTCGTTGTTGTGGCAAGGAATTCTCATGTAATCAAACGTAAAAGAAACTGTGCATAGGAATTAGGTTAATTTTGTCACATTTTCTTTGCAGAGTTTTTTAATGTATTGTACTGTTTTTAGCTTATTGAATTGCATAGAAAATGACGTTTTTGATTTTCAGTAATGAGGTTTAAATCGAATAAGAGTGGTAGGGGTCAAAATGTGCTAAGAATTTTGCGTGAGATTAAATTTCGATTTTTGACTCTCTTTAAGACTTTTGTGAGATTTCGTCATTAATATCAAGAATGACCCCTGTCTTGTCGTATTACCTGTAAAATACGACCTCTTATGGAATCGACGTAGCGTTGACAAGTGCAGGAATGTTGTTCATTCCTCCCGTAGAGCATTTGTTTTAACAGTAAAGCTTATGGACAACTTGTCTGGACCGTCCTCCACGCCAAAGCAGGTCTCAAATATGCTCTATTTGGTTTAGATCTTGAGAAACGGCAGGCCTAGTCAAGACTGTAACTCAGATATTGCATTCAGATATCGCCGAGTAAGCCTTGCGCTGTGCGGACGTGCGTTGTCATGCATCAGGATGGCGCGGGCATGCTGGTGAATAAATTGAACAACTCCTGCTGCCCCCGCCAAACCTATTTCTACTACACAAGCATCAGCAACCTTCTCGCCTGTTCTTCGGGAAACCCTCACTCTCAAATCGCAGTGGCTTAGATAAAATCTTGATTGTCACAACAGACGACTCTGTTCCACTGACGCCTTTGCCAAATTAAATGTTGTCGTGCCAGGTCGTTCGCGCATCGCGATGATGTCGTGTAAGAACGTTTCCCACGTAGGCTCGCCTTTGTCTTATAGGTCGAAAATAGTAACGCAGACGCCTCAGATACGATGTCTCGCTGTTGCGATAGCGGTTTGGAAATGAAGTCTTGTACGCGGGGTCTGTAAGTTCGAAGACGCTCAGGAACTGTCCAAGTTTTCTAAAACCTTTAACGAAGATCAATTCAGTCTTTCTGCAACAGTAAAATGCCCGTGGGCTAACATTGACGGGGTCACCTCTACTAAGCATCATCAAAGCTTCAATACGTTGACGTTTAGAGAGTCGTAGCATCGTAAGTTTTGAAATATTTTTGTTTTTCCGTCTCTTTGGACTTAGAAGAAAATATTGGGACAAGATTTGGTAAATGCCACATTTATTCAGACAGTGCAGGAGAAAATCGTGCATAACGTTTCTTTTTAGGCGTTACGTAGAATTTAAGCAAACAGTGACCGGGTGTTACCATTGTTTGATAGACAAACATTCATGCGTGACATGGTTCACGTTAAGCGTTTACTAGACCAATATAACTATAGTAATTGCGTTTGAGTTTATATTTTCGTTTCGTTTTTTCTACCACGTGGCAGCTAATATGGAATTCCCGGATGGAGAAACTTATCAGCGAAGTTGAGGGACTTCGAGCAGCGTATTGTTGTAAATTAATGCAGTTTCAGTTTTCTGCTATTCATCAGAGCATCGGAAATTCGGATTCCTATACTTTTAGAAAAAGGTAGAGAGGAGCAGATCAAGGCGAACAGTCATTGATGTTTTATCTGGAGCCAAGGGAAAGATAGCAGAAGGTATTCCTTTCATCAACCATTTAAAAAAAAAAAAAAAATGCATTAAGCTTCCAGGTTCGTCCGTAAATGGTTGGAAGGTGGTGCAGGAACATGTTTGTAATGCACAAGCAGACGACACCGACGATGAAAAGAAAATTCAGCGGGCATACAATCAGGCGGAGAACAAAGCACCCCAAGGGAAGCGATACTTGAGCAGTCGATATCGGCAGTACACACCAATGTCTGAGGTCAAAAGTCTACAGAGTTGACACAGACTGGCACAATGGGTACGGCTAAACCTTGGTCTTGCTTTCGCTGTGGTAAGTTAGGCCATTTTAGGGTTGACTGTAAAGCGGTCATTGCGCCTTGGACTAACTTCAAGTGTGTAGATGGTTAATTGATCTGTTTAATGTTTTTATCTGAAAAAGCATCTGAAAATGGGAGTCTAAATGAAAGCCTAATGACAAATTGTCCCTGGAATTTTTTAATCAATGAGGTAATAAATCATAATTGTTCAAGATAAAAAGAAGCGATAAGTCTGACAACCTGTCCAAGCTGGTCGTCACTACATTATTTGTCGAAAACCTTAAAATAATTTCTTCTCCAGAATTGAATGTCAGATGACAATAAACATTGGCATAGACAAGCAGTGTTAGAAATATTGCAAAGTATAGTCAGAAATGATCGCGGCAGTTTCATTTAGCATGCTACCGAAACTATTTATAACGCATGCACCTGTTACTCGTATTTTCAAATGGAGTTGCATTGTATTTTGCGGCGTTGTTGAATAGGCTGGCTTTCGACCTACTTCTTGGCATTGATATACTCAAATGTAACAACAGCAATTTGCTACTGGTAAAAACTGTGGGCATGTTTATTCGGCAGGCTCCTTTGGGCTTATTTGCAGTCATATTTATGACAAGCGTTCTTACCTCTAACTACGGTGGCACTGAGGTGACATGTGCAATTTTTTTTTTTTTTTTTTTTTTGTATTTATCTCGTTCCCACGAGATAATGATTCGTTTGCTCGGTTTTTTTTTTTTTTTTTTTTTTTTTTTTTTTTTTAATAATAATAATAATAATAAAAAAAAAAAAAAAAAAAAAAATATATGCAAAAAACAAAATTCGTTTTCTTGAGTTTTTCTTTTTTTTTTTTTTTATTTAAAAAAATATGCAAAACAAAGACATCGTTTTCTCGAGTTCTGAAACAATCGTGGATGCAAACTACCATGTTGAATGAAACTATGAAGAACATAGACTCCGTGTAAAAATAGGAATTAGTAAGAGGAATCTGGATAATTATGTCGTGAGCACGACTTATTATCTCGTGCGAACGACATAATGGATGACTTCGATTGGCTGATTATCTTGTTTGAACGAGATAGTATTTCGTTTTTTTGCATAATATTGTATATGAAGATAAAACGAGAAAATGAAAGTTGTTGGTTTTTTTTTTTTTTTTTTTTTTCAAAATTGTTTATATATAAAAAAAAAAAAAAAAAAAGCCTCGAGAAAAACGAATTTTGTTTTTTGCATGATTTTTATTAAAAAAAATAACCTCGAGAAAACAAATTATTATCTCGTGGGAACGTGATAAATACAAAAAAATGCACATGTCATCTCAGTGCCACCGTATCTAACCGATACCCCTGAGCGCTTATACACACGGTAGCAAATGAATATGATAGGGGATAATCCTTTCCTTGAACTTATATTAGTAATTTATTTTTTATAAGTTACCCTGTACGTCATTTCAACCTATATGCAGACACATCAGTTTAAGCAGTAAGTGTTCCTTTCCTATCGATGATTTGGATTTACATCTAATCTTGAAATATTTTTAGGCATATCTGTTTGAAAATTTCACTTCTCAAAAACATGTGCAAAACAATAAAGAAAACAGGCAATGTTTGGCGAGGTTACTTCTCAATTTTTCGGCAGGGCTGAATAAGCTGGTTTTGACTCTCTTCTTGGTATCGACATGCTCGAATGAATAAAAAGAAATTTTGCGATTGGTAAATATTGCGGCAGGCGGGCGCCTGCAAACCTAAGTGCAGGCAAATAGTTACAACACTATATGCAAGCGTTTCTACCATTAATCGATACCCCGGGGCGCATGTTCACACAATGGTAAATGTATATGATAGCCCTGGATAACCCTTTCTGGTAATTACCGGTAATTTGATATTTTTTACGCGTTACACTGTAACCCATTACTGTATTTTATGTCTATTCTCACAGTACTTTTAGCAGCAGCTGCTCCTTTCCAAGCAATAATTTTGATTAACATCTAACTTGGAAAATTACAGTTAAAATTTCATTTTTCAACAATATACAAAGCAACGAGGAAAAGGGGGCATTTGCTTGTGAGGCTACTTTTTTATTAAATTTTCTTTATACTGAATGACAAAGGAGTTTCAATATTCATATTCGTTATCTCTTACGCCGTCTTTCTTTTTAAACAGATATTTCTTGTTTACTTTCGATCTGTCAAACGTATAACCTCCAAACAAAAGAGGTCAATTCGTGCATAGTAAAACCAAAAAAGTACATGAAAAATACGTGCATTCGAAGAAACTGGTAAGAAAATTCGACAGCAGATCAAACCGAAAGTGAAGGAAGGTCTTCTTAGTAAACCCAATTGTGGACGATTCTATCCCTGCCTCACGCATTCTATCTGGTAGACGAATCTTAAATTGAAGGGGTCATCATGCATTTCTTTAATCTTTGCCAAACGACAAAATATAAGACTTGTCCAAACTGAAAGTTTTTGCAGATGACAAAATAAATGTGACTATAAAACTGAAATTTATGTTTGAAAGGTTATATAGAATACGTTGTGGGAAAATGAGAAAATGCTGGTTACCAGCATTTTCTCCTTTTCCCAAAATGTTTTTTAAAGGCTTGTTAAAAGTCGGGCTTGTGTGGTAAACGGTTAAATATATTGACAACCATTTACCAAACTATCCCGTTCTTGCGACCATGTGGAAGACGGCTTTTGAAACATTTTAGGAAAAGAAAATATCACTGGTGACCGGCATTCTCTTTTGCCACAATGGTTTCTATTGTTCCATAGACGAGTCATGCCATTTCAGCTAGTCTGAAAAGTATGCTTCAAGGAGAGACAGTTGTCTTTGCTAGATTTTCTACTTCATGTTATGGCCTTTGTACCTTGCTTTACAATATAAACTCCTTATTATCACCATGCATGCTGGCCCACAAGGCTTTGCCATCTGATAATTGCACTCATTATACAATTTGTTTTTGATTGGTCAAAATCGGGTCATGTGACGACAAAAACTTCATGTTATATTTCGATGAACGCAATGGGACTATTATCGGTTTTTCGAAGTTGTTGTGTTTTGTCTAATTTTAGATTTAATGCAAGCTCCTTATGTGCTATTTTAAGATTCCGATCGCCGAATCAGGCCAATACGGATGAATTTATTTCTTTTGCTTGAAAAACTTGAGAACTTAAATGTTTATTATCTTTATTTGTACCACTAAACACAGAAAATACACCATGCCAATCGTGACTCAGGAATTTTAATGGACGACGTCATCATATACATCATTCAATACGTCAACGGCCGATTTCTGTGAAACGCAGGTCACTGAGTTGAATTTAGTGCAATCTTCAAACAGAAAATTTATCCATGCTAAAGAAGTCGATTTCTTGTTTTGTGACTGAGTTATTTTTATCTTGGTTGGCGATAGTCCAAATATTTAGACGTTTACGTAATGGTTCGGTCCCACTGCACTTACGGATGCAAAGAGGATGTAAAACGTAAAAAAATCTTGCCATCCGTTGAAAAAAGCTATGCATCCGTTGTGTACTCATTGCATACATGTTTCATACGCTCTTTCCACCGAGCATCCGTCCACTGTGATTTCAGAACGGATGAACTTTCCGCCGTGTACGATGTAAATCCGCGACATATACGAGCAACAAACGTGCTATGTCCGTCATCATCCGTTAAACGTCCGCTGTATCCTCTCTGCATCCTCTGGGCATCCTCGCAACTCACATCAGCTGCAGCTGAAAACGGAAAGAGGGGGGAAAGATAAGGTACATGGAACGTCTATACATCGTAAGTAGCACGGAAATAGAAAGGATGAAAGCGTATGCATCACGTATATAAAATATTCAAAATGGACAAAGCCCATGTATCTGGGATGTATCTCGTATATTTAGGATGTCTGTAGTATGTCTAGAGTATGTAGATGGACACCTAGCGGACAACCGATATTTTGTATAAAAAGGAAGAGAAAATCATCTGGATCTCAGTATGAGTCGAGCAACTGTGGTGTACAGACCTCATCACCCTTGGTCTTGTTCTTCAACATCATCAGTTGTTCTCCTCCATGGATGATCAAAGAGTCCATATTACAGCTGCACTCATTCAACAGCAGAAACCTGTTCAGACTGTATCAAGTTTTAGACAGAAGGAGACGTCCAAGAGCTGTGTGGGTCCGAGGATGGATCGTGAGAAGATGTAGTAGAGATGTATCGATGTAGCCGCCAGCACGTCTTTACGCTTTATGCTGACTGCGTGCGTGCTGCATCCCTTTCTATCCGCGGAGCGGACGCAATTCATACCCCACGCATTCGCAGTGAACGGTTTGCATCCGATATACATCAGCGCGGCATCCCTTTTGTTTCCGTTAGGAGTACGTGGCGCATCCGCTTCATCCGCTAACATCCGTTTAACATCCCCGCTACATACTACCAACGTCCGTTCTTTTCCGTTCTGTTTTCGCAAATTTTCGCCATTTTTTGTCCATTTCTGGAGCGGATGAAAACGGATGGAGCCACCCCCGAAATTTAGCATGTCCTTTTTGCATACGTTTTGTGTCCATCGGCCAGTGGGACCGGGCCTTAATAGAAGCTGTGAAGAAAGAAAAACATCCAAAAGGAGGGAGTGTAGCGACCGACTGTTGCTGTTTAAATCGTTTTTTTTTTTTTCACAGCGTGGTGCTATATATGGAGTTTCCTGCGCTTCATTATTCGCAAAGATACGCCCTAATTGCATCATCGCTAAAATAATGGAGCCATTTATGGAGTTTCCCGCTTCATCATTCGCAAACGCCCTAATTGCATCATCGCTAACACAATGCTAAATCTAACATTACATGGACTTTCCCCCTTCATTCACAAATTTATGTGAAGGACGGGAAAAAATGCTATAGACATAATTATAGAATATGAGCCATGCCCTGGCAAAAGGGGGCTTGATGCACATCCGTGATGCATGGTACCAAGCACGACATTACATGATTATCCATGGATCCGTAAAATCCATTTTCTCTGAAAACCGACGAAAGCAGGTAAAAATGGTCCTTTAAAATGCAGAAAATTGGCCGAAAGCAAAAAGTTGGGGCCTTATAAGCTTGCGCGGTCTTCGCACGCTGACCTGGTCGATACTCTTTTCACAGAGCATGCCTCAGATATTTCATGTTAAATGTCTGTATCGATATGATACCTCAATCAACTAATTTACTATGATATGGATTTTCTCTATATTTCAAAATATAGACTGACTGACTTATGTTTAACTCTTTCGCTGCCAACTAAACGAAGCCGACTTTACACGTTGTCTAAAAGTAGCCTTCTCGCTTGAATTGAATCTGCTTTTGAAAAACAAGAAAGCGGGCGGTGTAGATCAACGTTTTGTGCAGTCTGATCTTGATATACGTCGTCCGCAAACATTTTCCAATGCGACATTGGCAGTGAAAGAGTTTTTTTTTTTTAATGTTGTTTTCCCATTTTCTTCTTTCCACAGCATTTGTCGAGTTATCGGTAAATGTATGTGTAAATTTAAATTGTAGTTGAACAGTAATCAGGGAGGTGGGTCTAATGCACACATGCGCGGTAAACCCACATAAACGCGATGTTTAACTGATTAAATGGTCAAAATAATCCCTTCTTGATGCATTCTAAGGGAAATAGTCAGAATTTTTCAAATATAAGCCATCTGATTGGACGAAAAAGTAGGACAAAGACTAAATGCTTATTTACCTTTCAACATTTATCTATCTGACATCTCATATTTTTTTTCCCCTTTGCATGTAACGTCTAAACGGGTCCCATTCAGCTCTATGTAGCATATTCGATCTCTCTAAAACCGGTATTATTACGAAAAAGAACCTCATTTACCTTTAAGGACAACTTCATTTGGAAATATTCAGCCGCTTTCTTATTAAATAATGGGCAGACTCATTCAAAATTCAGTCAGATCACTTTCATGTCGGATTGCGGACGGAGTCGCCCCATGTTATTCAGTCATGCAGAATGTTGTATAACAAACCAGAATTGACTTTAGGTTTATGAACGAAATCTGTTTCAGTAATCAAAGAAGACCGTAGCGAACAAAATTTCCTTTAAGAAACGACATAATACGATTCTGTAATTTGCATTAAGTGGTATTACCCAATTTTTGCATTCGGCATACCTTGGGTGATTTGGTGATTAAATCCCTCGGCTGTATCACGTAGCTTGATATGCATCTACACAGTACATTTCGTATGTCGCCAGAAGAAAAACCGTTTTAACGTTATTGAAAATGTAAGGCTCCCCTTATAAAATAAAAAAAAAAAAAAAAAAGAAGAAAAAACATGCGCCACAATTTTATATCGATCTTTTTAAGAATATTTCAGTCGGCCAACAGTTTTTACTTTCAATTTTTAGCGTGGTTTATCAGTTCCTTTGGGAGCTTTCATCGACAGATGTGAATAACGTGGAACACCGTCTACATATAAACAGTCGTAAACTGACCACAGAGTGTCGAGTTTTGTGCACAAAACTTAATTAGAGTCTAAATTAATTAATACTCTATCAGTCTTTGTGATGATCGGATTTTATCCAATGGGCTTTAAATTGACTTAAGTTGTTATGCGGACGGAGATCAGACTGAACAGAAAGTGCAGTCTGATCTTTGATCCACATTGTTCATTCTTTCACTGTCTTATGTGCAGTCAGATCTTTTATCTATATTGTCCATTATTTTATTATCTTTTGTGCAGTCTGATCTTTGATCTATACCGTGCATTATTTCATTATCGTTTGTGCAGTCTGATCTTTGATCTACACTGTGAATTATTTCATTATTGTCTGTGCAGTCTGATCTTTGATTACACTGTGCATTATTTCATTATCGATTGTGTAGTCTGATCTGTGATCAACACTGTGCATTATTTCATTATCTACTGTACAGCCTGCTTTTTGATCTACACTGTGCATTATTTCATTATCTACTGTACAGCCTGCTTTTTGATCTACACTGCGCATTATTTCATTATCTACTGTACAGCCTGCTTTTTGATCTACAATGCGCATTTTTTTATTATCTTTTGTGCAGTCTGATCTTCGATCTACACTGTCCATTATTTCATTATTGTCTGTGCAGTCTGATCTTTGATCTACACTGTCCATTATTTTATTATCGATTGTGCAGTCTGATCTTTGATCTACACTGTGCATTATTCAATTATCTACTTTACAGCCTGCTTTTCGATCTACACTATGCATTATTTCATTGTCGTCTGTGCAGTCTAATCTTTGATCTACACTGTGCATCATTTCATTATCTTTTGTGCAGTCTGATCTTTGATCTACACTGTCCATTATTTCATTATCTTCTGTGCAGTCTTATCTGTGATCTACACTGTCCATTGTTTCATTATCTACTGTACAGCCTGCTTTTTGATTTTCACTGTCCATTATTTCATTATTGTCTGTGTAGTCTGATCTTTGATCTACACTGTCAATTGTTTCATTATTGTCTGTGCAATCTGATCTTTGATCTACAATGTTCATTATTTCATTATCGTTTGTGCAGTCTGATCTTTGATCTACACTGTGCATTATTTCATTATCTACTGTACAGCCTGCTTTTTGATCTACACTGTGCATTTTTTTATTATCTTTTGTGCAGTCTGATCTGTGATTTACACCGTCTATGGTTTCATTGTCTACTGTACAGTCTGCTTTTTGATCCACACTGTGCGCTATTATTTTATTATCTTTTGTGCAGTCTGATCTTTGATTTACACTGTCCATAGTTTCATTATTGTCTGTGCAATCTGATCTTTGATCTACAATGTTCATTATTTCATTATCGTTTGTGCAGTCTGATCTTTGATCTACACTGTGCATTATTTCATTATCCACTGTACAGCCTGCTTTTTGATCTACACTGTCCATTATTTCATTTTGGTCTGTGCAGTCTGATCTTTGATCTACATTGTCCATTATTTCATTACCGTTTGTGCAGTCTGATCTTTGATCTACACTGTGCATTATTCATTATCTACTGTACAGCCTGCTTTTTTATCTACACTGTGCATTATTTCATTATCTTCTGTGCAGTCTGATCTTTGATCTACACTGTGCATTATTTCATTATCTACTGTACAGCCTGCTTTTTGACCTACATTGTCCATTATTTCATTATCTACTGTACAGCCTGCTTTTTGATCTACATTGTCCATTATTTCATTATAGTTTGTGCAGTCTGATCTTTGATCTACACTGTGCATTATTTCATTATCTACTGTACAGCCTGCTTTTTTATCTACTCTGTGCATTATTTCATTATCTAATGTACAGCCTGCTTTTTGATCTACACTGTCCATTATTTCATTATGGTCTGTGCAGTCTGATCTTTGATCTACATTGTCCATTATTTCATTATTGTCTGTGCAGTCTGATCTTTGATCGACACTATCCATTATTTTCTGTGCAGTCTGATCTGTGATCTACACTGTGCATTATTTTATTATCTACTGTACAGCCTGCTTTTTGATCTACACTGTCCATTATTTCATTATAGTCTGTGCAGTCTGATCTTTGATCTACATTGTCCATTATTTCATTATTGTCTGTGCAGTCTGATCTTTGATCGACACTGTCCATTATTTCATTATTTTCTGTGCAGTCTGATCTGTGATCTACACTGTGCAATATTTCATTATCTACTGTACAGCCCACTGTGCATTATTTCATTATCTTTTGTGCAGTCTGATCTTTGATCTACACTGTTTATTGTTTCATTATTGTCTGTGCAGTCTGATCTGCGATCAACAATGTCCATTATTTCATTATCGTTTGTGCAGTTTGATCTACACTGTCCATTATTTCATTATTTTCTGTGCATTTTGAGCTCTGATCTACACTATCCATTGTTTCATTACCTTTTGTGCAGTCTGATCTGTGATCTACACTGTCCATTATTTCATCTTAACAAACATGGAGAAGGTGCCTTTGCAAACAATGTGGGAAAGGGAGAAAATGCTGGTTACCTGCATTTTCTCCTTTACCCCCAAAGTTTTCTAACGTGTCAAAGACAAAATTTGTTGATTTAATTACTTGCTTGCTGTTGTTGTTATTGTCAAGATGTATACTTTAATAGCATATGAAACTTAAAACGAAATATAATCTTTAACCCATTTCTAAACGACAAATGTAGACCCTTTAAAATGAAATATTGTCATTATCGTCCAAACCAAATTTGATATAGAGATAAGTCCATCTACCCTAGAAACAGCTCTATGTTTCGTTTCGATAGAGAGTTATAATGGGTACCATATATTCCAACACTGACCATTCTGTTTACTATTGTATGAAAACTATTTGTTAACCCCTTTAAATACTCGAACCAAAATGTACGAAATAACCCATCTCAGATATCTCTTTTTCCCTCCTTAAATCGCATGTTTGTGCACAGAATATGTTTTCATTGTATATATATTATTTGTTTCTCATGTCTTTTACATCTTTTTGTCCCTGATGGTGCCTCTGTGAATTATGCTTGTTATAACTCAAGCCTGATGGATGTTCTGCGCAGACGGATTATTTTGCTTGCTGGTGGGTAATGATCTGAATGCATGGAGAGCATCCATTGGTCTGTTTCATGGCAGATTATATGTCCTTTACAAAGTACTTAAGCAGCATATACGACTGAATCTGTACACCTTACTATCATATATTCTCATAAAATTGGTTAAGGGCGTGAATCTGATCTTATCCACAGCAAAAATGTCTCATGACATACAACATTTTTTCAACATATTGTATTTTTATTTGGCTAATCATTCTTCAAGGTGGGGACGTTGAACTCAACCCAGGGCCTGTTACGTCTGAAAAAAAAGTTTGTACTATCATTGTTACATTGTAACATAAAAAGTATAAGAAACAAGTTAAGCTTTATAAGAGATAATTTTCCAGATTTTAAGATACTATTTTTTACAGAAACCCATCTGAATGATATAATTACAGACGACTTTCTGTGTTTATCTGACTCATTTGACATACCTTACAGAAAAGATAGAACAAATCACGGCGGTGGGATTCTTGTATATTTAAACAAGGACCTTATACATTCCAGAGTTACTGATCTTGAAGGATATTGCAATGAATCGATATGGGTTAAAATTTCTCTCAACTCTGAAGTTATTTTGATTGGAACTTTCTATAGCCCTAAAACTGCAGATGACGACTTTTTTACAAACCTTCATTTGAACATCGAGGCGGCTTTTAACATTTCAAAAAATGTAATTATATTAGGCGACTTGAACGAGGACTTATTAAATGACAATTTTCATAATTTAAAGGATATACTGATACTGAACTCTATGATTAATATAATTAATACACCAACAGGTCAAAATGCTCTTCTTGATCCTATTTTAATTTCTAATGACCTGGAATATTCAGACAGTGGTACTATTGTAATGCCCCCTGAGGTCAGTGATCACTATGCTACCTATGTGTCTATACCCTTTACATATCAGATCCAACCGTGTTACAAAAGAAACATTTGGTTATACAGTAAAGCTAATTATGAACTGCTTAATCACAAAATATTAAACTTTAATTGGAATATTTTGCACAATGGTTCTGTTGATGAATCATGCGACGTATTTACCAAAATCTTTACTGAGCTTGCTAAGCAATGCATTCCGTGGAAAACAGTGTTTATTCGTCCCGACGACCAACCCTGGTACGATAGTGCAATAAGAAGGTTATCGAGAAAAAGAGATAGAATGAAAAACATTGCCAAATACTCATGCAAATCGACCGATTGGCAAAACTATAAGAATTTACGTAATACTGTTAATAATATGAAAAAACATGCGAAAGAAATATTTTTCAGACATTTGGAAACAACATTGACAGAACTACAAAGTAACGATAAAAAAAGTTTTTGGAAAATTATTTGGCACTTTCTAAAAAAACAATATTCCAAATCATGCTTTCCACCTTTGAGTGAAATTCAACCTAATGGAGATAAAATTTGGTTCACATCTTCCCAAGAAAAAGCAAATTGCTTAAACAACTATTTTGCATCCATTTCAACGGTTGATGACAAAAAAACAGGTTATTACCTAACTGTCAACTCAAAACTCTAAATAAACTGGTAATTAACGAAGTTACAATTTCGGAAGTTAAGATGCCATTCATTCTTTCAATATTAACAAGGCCAGCGGTCCAGACGATATAAGTCATAGAATGCTCAAAGGATGCAACCCACTGCACATCATATTCAATCGATCATTGTCAGAAGGGGTTTTCCCTGAATCCTGGAAAAAAGCAATTGTTACACCTATTTATAAAAAAAAGGAGACAAGTCCTTACCTTCTAACTACAGACCTGTCTCATTATTAAGTAGTTGTGGAAAACTTCTTGAACGAATTATTTTTAAACATATGTATAATTTCCTTATGTCCAACGACCTCATATATAAATACCTATCTGGTTTTTTTCTTGAACGAATTATTTTTAAACATATGTATAATTTCCTTATGTCCAACGACGTTTCAATATGGACAAAACAATGGTTAGTTGATTTCAACCCAGACAAAACTGAAGGTGTTATATTTTCAACGAAAAAAGACCACGGCAAACCAGTTTTTTTTTTTTTTTTTTTGATAATACTAAAATTAAAATTGTAGATCAACATAAACATCTGTGTTTAATTTGTAGTAGTTCAGGCCAATGGAACGATCACATCAATAATAATTTGGAGGCTGCATCCAACATAATTCAAATTATGCGGAGACTTCAGTTTATTCTTACTCACGCAGCATTAAATCAAATTTATTTATAATATGTAAGACCTGTTCTCGAATATTCATCTATTGTATGGGACGGTTGCTCCATTTCATGTTCGGATTCCATTGAAAAATTACAAAATGAAGCTGCACGTATTGTAACAGGCCTCACAAGATCAGTAACCCTTGAAAATCTTTACAAAGAATGTGGATGGGAAACGTTATCATCTAGAAGGAAAAATTCTAAGCTCTGTTTTATGTATAAAGTGTCAAACAATATTGTTCCTCATTACATAGAAGAATTAATTCCTCCATTAGTTGGAAATATATCTCGATAACAATTGAGAGACAGCCAAAATTATGAAAACGTCCGCACCAGAACAAGTTTGTTACAAAAGTCATGTATCCCATCCTCAATTTCTCTATGGAATAATCTCGAACATGAAATACGATGTAGTACAACATACCATTATTTTAAATCAAAATTAAGAATACATACCGGGTCCGCGAGAGTTTTAAGTCTCTACTGTATAGGTAATAGATATATATCAGTAATTCATGCTCGATTAAGGAACAATTGTAGTAATTTAAACGGGGACCTTTTTCAGAATCACTTAAAACCAGACCCTACATGTGACTGTGGTAATGGCATTGAAAATGCTGAACACTATTTTTTCAAGTGCTCTCGCTTTACAGACATAAGAATCTCACTTTTCCAAACAACAAGATTATTACATCCTCTGAATACTATAAAACTTCTTTTCGGCAGTGCTGACCTACGTCACGACCAAAATTGTTTACTATTTGAAGCAGTTCAGTTGTACATTAAAGAATCTAAACGTTTTTCGTAATTTTCAGTCTATTTTTGTAACTGTTGATGACAACTTTATAAAATTTTAGGCAAGCACAGCGAACACCATCTTTTTTTTCTTTTTCCTGTTTTGAACTTTTCTTTTTTGTTTCTTTTTTGTTATTCTTTGTAATCTTTCTATTTCAACTCTTAGCTCTCTCTTACTGCGTTTCTTTTCTTTCTCATACTTCAATGTTGTTGTATTTGTACATACCATTGTTAGAACTTTATAATTTGTGCTGCAGGGGAAGGGTCAATTCTAAGTTGTGAGAACTTGTGGCCCAACCCCATTTCAACTTACGAAATAAAATATGTTTAAACTGAACTAAACTATGTGAATAACTTCACCATGGTTGTTCATGTCGTTGCTAAGCAATTTACGAGGGCGCCACCATTTTAAGATAATGTGGTTGGTAGTTCAAAATGGAAGCCTCCGTTGTACGGACGACGTTAGATGTAGGCACGGAATCGGCCGAATTGTGACGAGTGCCAAGTTATGGTGGTTCATTCAGAACAATCGAATCTCTTCCACGGCAATCCATAACAAAACAGAGTGGTGTTGAATCGGAATGGATTTAGGTTATAAATAGGCAAGTTTTATGGAAATATCCGTTTTCAATGGAGAAATTATTTATTAATCTTACCTCTGATGTAAATTTATTGAAGAAATTCAGTTAAAAGTATCCGTATTTGCTGTTCCAACAGCGACATGATTCGATGTTGGAGTTTGCTTAAGGAAACTATGATGGAACCGACAAGACCCTGCGTACAGGATGGATGTCTAAATGAAAAATAACGTATTTAGGGGCTTATATATAGTACTAGGTTGGCGAGAGGACTTAAACATGGGAAAGCACGCACGAGTAAGAGCTCTACATTGATCTGAAAAAGGTAATTAGTTCTTATAAGAAATTTGTCATTTAAAATGATCTTTCCTTTTAATAGAAATACGTCCATTTCCTTGTTTTTATCGCAGTTTGTAAATCATAGTTATGACACCATTGTTTACATTCAAATCAGCGGTTCACATAAAACGGTGGCGTCATTTACATAACATAGTTTGCAAAAAAATTCGGATCATATCGGGATGGAAAACAGGGTCCGTATTCACCAACCATTCTTATGAAGGTTCTTAGACTTTTTCTCCGAAATTTTCTAAATTTGAAAGAAAGGCAACTTCTGACTGGCTAAACCATTTGGTTTAGCCAATCAGAAGTTGTGTTACGTGAAGAATAGGGCTAAGAATGTTCTGAAGAATGGTTGGTGAATACGGGTCCAGGTAGCCTGATCTACCCCTCGAGTACAGGTCTGTCGACGGTATACATATATTTATATAAATACATTCTGAGCGAAATATCAATAAAAATGTCAGTCGAATGAACGTGTCGTCTGCCCAGCCTCAACTTTGGATACTTGAGAAGATTTTCCATCTAGACTATCAGAAATTTCTAATGTGTTTCAAAAACCATTGAAAGTATTGATTTCGAAGCGGCATATTGATTGCCCAAAGCTAAAAACAGATTGTGTATTTAGACTCGCGCCACGAAGGAAAAGAAACTCGTTTTTGCATTTGTCCAGTATTTTTTTTTTTTTTTTTTTTCTCTAATTTTCGAAAATTGATTCAAGTGAAGAGCGAGTGCAGTTATAAGGGCTGAGTGCATATTTTTTGTGTTGCCATCGAGAAATAAAATGCAGTTGCCTGATTACATGGTTTAACAAAGGCCTAACGCCCTTCGGGCGTTATTAGCCATGTAATAAGGTAATTGTATTTTGTTTCTCGACGGCAACACAAAAATATGTACTCAACCCTTAAAAAAAAAAAACCTCACTGTATCTAATTACATTATTTCCTCTCCTAATGTGACATTACATGGGACTTATGAAATTACATAAAAAAAAGATTGCCACGACAAATCAGGTAAAGATCTATCTTTATGCACAAATTAGTATTTAGATCGCACTCTTTTCAGTCAGCTTTCAAGCTATGATCCTGTCGCCGCACTCTTTGTTTTTTATTATTGAATATTGTGGAGCTGATGCTGTTGCTATAGAAAATAGATTTTCGAACCACCTTACAAAATTTAAACAAAATAGGCCCGCAGCCCCAATTCGGCAGAAATCGCAACCTTTCCTACTTAATGAAAGCCCCACCTACAAACCTAACTTCTTTTCCTGAAAGAATAAGCTAAGTTGCATTTCATTTTTATGCTTGAAACTTGTAAAGTAGTACCTTAATACTAGTCAGAAAAAGGGAAAAGCTGAGTGCTTGAGCATTAAAAAATGAAACTTTGAAAAAAGTATGACTTGTTCCCCCCCCCTTTAAAATATTGAGCATTAAAAAATGAAACTTTGAAAAGGCTTGACTGGTCCCCCCCCCTTTTAAAAAAATCTGCATTAACTTTGTCTCATTTAATTTGGCACATTACCAGTATAAGGACATATTATTGATCAAATATAGTACTTCGATAAAGAAAAAAAATAATAGTGAGGTTTCGTTTATTGAATTTCATTCTGGACTGCTGCCATGAAGGGTATTAGAACTTAAAATACTTATACAAATTTTTAAGGGGTGGTGACCTATTTTTTGTGTGTACATCATATTATAAACTTTCATCGCAAACAGTCTGGCGAAATTCTGAATGTTTTCAAAAACATGAAACTATAGCGATTGTTATTAAATGATATGCATCTGTTACCTATTAACTTAAGAGTTCTGTAATTGATTAAATTTTCACTAAACAATTCCGTGTTTTAAAGACCCTGAATAAGAAGGCCAGCATGTTCTCCTTTTCCCATAATGTTTTGACCCCTTCTAAAACAAATTTCAATCCTAAGTCACAAGTATTTTGTCGTCTGCAAATGCTCTCAAATTGAACTTCAACATGTCTAAAATTTTGTTTTTTGTAAAGAGTTAGAATCTAATTTCCCCGAGTAAAGCGTATCTGAAACTACAGGGTCTAGAGCCATGATATTTTGTATGTAGCTTCCTGAATAGGTCCTGTCTTTGAGGTTTTCAGTTTATAAATAGGGCCTAACGTATTTTATATAGAGTACTTTATACTAATATGTTTCTTTTTTTTAATCTTCTTAAATTACTAGGTTAGCATTTTGATATCTTTCGTGTAGCATCATCTTGTGGCCCTTTATCGATGTTGTTCAAATTTCGTACCGTAGGAGACATGATCTACATAGCTATTGCGAAGATCACTTTTTTTCTTCTGATTTTTTTGCAATAGTTACTATTGATAGAACCAAAAACAAAACGGGCATTGGCCCTCAACTGAATAAAATGATCTGGGATTCATAAAGTTGAACAACATCTTGCTGTGGTGATATATAACAAATACAAAATATATTCAGTGTGCATAATGTGAATTATTATCATCGATAACAATAACAATAATATTTATTTATTTATTCACTTTATTTCCTCCCACTGGAGATTAATAAATAAATTGTATTTTGAAAATTAACAATGAAACATTGAGAACAAAGACTCTGACATAGACAAAGGGAAATTATGACAAACGGCTAAGTGTATTCAAATAACGATATATACAAAGTAAACTGAATAAGGTCTACACTACCGATACTTTTGTATAGAAGCATGCGTAGATCTAGTAGGACGTGACACCTGTTCTTTATGGCGTTTATAGTAGTTGTACGAGGCATTCGTACGAGTATCGTACAGAATATTGCAAAAGTAGAATTTTCTGCTCTTTTTGGATATTCGAGTTAATCCCTGACCCCAGAACTTTAAAGTAAAAATGTTCGGTGGGTCAGAGCTTAACTCGTCTGCAATGTTACGGTCCACGTACATCATGATGTCGGAAATATATGATGTCTCGCGTTAATTCAACACTGTGCAGTTAGGGAGAA
Organism: Tridacna gigas; assembly: GCA_945859785.2. Taxonomy (NCBI): domain Eukaryota; kingdom Metazoa; phylum Mollusca; class Bivalvia; order Cardiida; family Cardiidae; genus Tridacna; species Tridacna gigas. Next base: position 53,929,635 of record OX244038.2, read on the forward strand.
CATGCTCTATCTCGTCGGTAATGGGCTCGAGGCAGAGCGGACAAGTGGACGGGATTTCATGAGGGAGAACAACCCAAATCTTAGATATCAGTCTAATGATTTTCGGGTTAGTCTCAAAATTATATAGTCTGTATAGTGCACATGGACGTACGGTATTGTGAAGGTGTCTAAACCTTAAGAAATCTGGGTCGGCACTTGTCCTATATCTCCAAGCATCAGCCTCATACATATTTACTATGGTGTTAACAGTAGATTTCCATTTGAATTTCGAAGGCAATGATTCTGGATTGACTATATAAGAATGCATGATATTCCACAGTCCATGTTTGTTTAGAACATTACATATGTCTGGTATGAATCCCATAGTTACTGATCTTCGATTTTCAATAAATGTGAAATAGCGCTTAAGAAACAACTGTTTGCTAAGCTTGTCATTTCCAAGACTCAACAGTTTATGTAGAAACACCAGCTTTCTTTTGTCGACTGTTGAAGATAGAGGATGCAATCTGACCATCGACTCGCACATGTCTGATCTTGTTCTTACATTAAACCCCTTATGTTTTTAAGTATATATAATGTTGTATCTTATCGATAGGCCGTACGTCAGTTTGCTTTAATCCGTTCCATACTTTACACCCATACAGCACCGTAGGTATTATAATGGTTTCGTACAGTTTTACTGCAGTATTAACGTTAAGACCGTCAGACTGCATACCTATTTCGGACAGTGCAAAAAATGGTATTCTTTGCTTTTTGGCATCTTTCGGTGATTTTAGAACCCAGTTTAAGAGAAGAGTCCTGCCTAATACCAAGGTGCATCGCATGGTCGTTTTCATGGATTAAAGCGTCGCTTATTGATAAAGATGTGGGTGAATCTTTTCGCGACTTGTTGAATACTACTATGCTCGATTTATCGGTGCTGATTTCAAATCGCCATCTACAGACATATTGGTATACAATGTCTAGCATAGTTTGAAGTTTGTCTGGGGATAACATCATTACAGATAAGTCGTCTGCAAACGACGGATTTCCGTACTTTAGATTGTACCCAATATTAAGGGCATAATTTGAATTTTGCAATTTTTGTAGTAGTTCATTGATGTATACCAGATGGTAAAATGTAGATCCAACTCCTTCATGTCGGACGCCTCCCTCTATTTTGACCAAGGGTGACGTCATGCCATTGACTCGTATACGACATGAAAGATCATTATAGGTATCGATTATGATACGAAGAAATTTTCCTTTTAGAGCCAAGTTTAGCAAGTTTCTCAAATAATCCTAGATGCCAGACCGAGTCAAATGCAGCTTTGAAATCTAAAAAGGCTACGCAGACTCGGCTGTTTTTCTCAACATAATGAAATATTGATTCTTGAAGGCTGAAAGCTGCAGTTATACAACTTAATTGTTTTTGGAAGCCTTGTTGCTGTATAATTGGGAACGGGATATTTTCTATCAGAAGAAAATTTTGTAATCGTCTTATAAAAAGTTTTTCAAAGATTTTACAGAAGGATGGGATTAGCGATATGGGCCGATAACTGCCGGGGTCAGATTTATCTTTCCCTTTTCCTTTATAAATGGGTATTATAAAGCTCTCGCGCCAACTGCCCGGAATTTGCTCGTAAGCAAGAATAGAATTATATAAGTCTGATAAACTTTTGTACAGCGCATCGCCCCCGTAAATAACATGCTCATTAAGAATAAGGTCGTCCGACGGACTTTTTCCCCGCTTTAGATCCTTTGTTGCTGTCATTATGTCATTTGCACTGAAAGTGGCTAACAGTAACTCATACTTTGAGTCGGTTACGTATAAGTTATCGTTACTGCTGAATGTGACAGCGTTTTTGCTGTTAGTGAACCCTCCCGTTTTTGTTTGTTCTGGGTACTGGAATGTATCTTTAAAATATCTAGAAAATCCAAGCGGGATATTTTCATCGTAATATGATACATTCCTATACACAATAGTAGGACAAACGTTACACCCAGTTTTCTTTCTACGTTTGACCAATTTCCAGAAGTGGTTTAAGTTTGACTGGGCCGTTTTATTTAGTTCATCGAACATACTGTTTATGTACTGGTTGTAAGCTAAACGTTGTTTGTATCGAAACATACGTTTTGCAGCCTTGTAATTACGATAACTTTCGTGCTCATTGCCTCTCAATCGGCCCAGGCTGATCCATATCTGACAAAGTCGTCACATGAGTGCGGCCCTATTTTTTAAAGATTTTTTTCCGGCATCATACTTCTTGGTTTCCTTCACCTCTCTTTACCCGTTCAATCAATTATCTTCCTCCTCTTCCTCTCTCTCTCTCTCTCTCTCTCTCTCTCTCAATGTGTATTGTAGATATACTGGCGGAAAAAAGTCCCTGTGCATCGCTATTACGCACATAACTGTACAGCAAAGGGGGCTTGGCGTCCATTTATTGAAATTAAGTAAATATTAAGGCTTGAACAAATTGATAATAAAGCAAAGTTGCCACTGAGAAAACATCCACGGGCATTACATTCCGTCAATGACGTGACGCTACAACGTTCAGTACAAACTACTGTCTTCTATGTCCGCTGTTTGATTTCGCATGAATCGCACCAATTTTGTCAGTGTAGCTTGTTGAATAGCAGTCCATTTCTAGAAAGTTCTCGTTTGAGTTCCAGCTCTGGTATCAGGTAGGTAAGAAGACGTCGTCGACGTCGTTCCATATTCTCCCACACACGTCCTTTGGCGAAAAATCTTGCAACACAGCAGTTCAAGGCAGAATATAAACATTGCTTTGCGCTAAAAAAGCCTACATGACACGGGTACAACAGTTGTCTCGTTGGAACTTGATATTATTGCTGCGTGCTTTAAGATACAGCTAAACGAAGGCGGAATGATTACATCACGGTACCGTACTGTAATTACGTAACGATAGACAGTGCACATCTGGGATCTGTGATTTGCGGTTATTCCTTCCGAAAGCATCACAATCCCCCTGCCAAAAGGTATACGTTGAAACCACGTTCATAGGGACGTCGATAGACTCGACGTCGTCCATTATTACTGTACAGGTAGAAACGACTCTCATCGAAAAACAGAATACCTCCCCAGTTTTGTCTCCTGAAACGAATACGATGTATGTACTAGGCCAAACGAATTGTCGGATGGTGATGACGTAACACAGGGCGTATGGCAGGACGAATCTGGCTTATGCCATGCTGTTGCAGCCGATTTCTAACAGACCGTCCAGTGGTTGGTCTTGGACCAGCGATCCTGAGAGCAGTAAATACTGCTGTCTGAAAGCGGTTCCTAATGTGCTGTTGACGAATAAATTGTGACGTTACACTTGGTCACCTTGACCGTAAGCCTTCTGGAACGCTGTCTGTGTTTTGGTAAAGTCTCCATAGAGATTGTAAAGTCTTTCCATGCACTCGGAAATGTTTAGCAACCTCAATCCGTGCACTCCCTTTTTCAAGCATGCCAACGGCACATAAACGCTCTCTTTCGGATAGACGTGCCATCTCTCATATGAATAGAAATTGAAACACTTTTTTTCTGACGTTCACAAAGGTACTCAAAGACCATGCGTGATCAGAATGAAAATACTGGTAAAGTTAGCGACCGGAAGCAAACTCTGCGTTTTTAAGACTTATGTCTGCAAAACATGTGGTTCCACGGAAGAGACGACTCATGTTTTTGCAAGTCTATATATATACTACTCAAAATTTGCTAAGGATCACTTTTTCCTAACTTAAGATTTTTGAATTTTAGTGAAAGTACATAAAAATGTTTGTTTTTCTGGGGACGCTAGTACGTTAGGTATTCAGAATTTGTGAAAAAGTGATCATTGAAGTGTTAATTTGTGTATTAACGTGGCAGAAAGAATGTAAGGGTGGAAAATCAACATTTTAGAAGATATCCTCAAATTATGGAAATCGGGTAAATCACAAATTTCAAAAATTTTAGCCACTTTAATAGCGTGTATGGTGCCCCCGTGTATTGATAACAGCCTGACATCGTCTTCGCATGCTGCTGATAAGCCTCCTGATGTTGTGTTGCGGGATCTGAGCCCATTCTTCGACGAGAGCTTGTCTGAGCTCCTGGACAGATCCTGGTTGGACTTGGCGTGATTAAACTGCTGTCTGTAGCATATCCCAAGCATGTTCTATTGGATTTAGGTCCGGGGATCTTGCTGGCCAGTCCATTCGCAGAATCGTAGCTTGCTCAAGATACTAGTTGGTGATACGGGCCCTATGTGCACGGGCATTATCGTCCATAAGGATGAAGTCATTACCCACAGCACCTACATATGGGCGTACGTAAACATGCAAAATTTCATTTACATACCTAACAGCCGTCAGGGTGCCGTTTTCAATGACATGTAGATCAGTTTTCCCCTGTGCACTTATTTCTACCCAAACCATGACTGAACCCCCGCCAAAACGATCATGTTCTGCAACACAAACTGGAGCAAAACGCTCATTTGGCATTCTCCAAACCCTTTCACGTCTGTCCGTGAAGTCCACGCAGAATCTGGACTCGTCTGTGAAAAGAACTGGGGTCCAGTCATTTTGGGTCCAAGTAACATGGTCCCGTGCCCATTCTAAACGCCTTTGAACATGCTGTCGTGTCAAAGGTACGCGTATTGCAGGTCGTCGTGATCTCAAGCCTACCTCATGCAACCGATTTCTAACGGTTTGTGTACTTATACGCACACCGGTAGCATTCTGCAAGTCGCCACGTAACGTTGTTGCATTATGAAATCGGTGACGCCGTGCCTGAATGACAAGAAATCAGTCTTGGGCTTCAGTAGTTGAGCGTTCTCGACCTCCAGCATGCAAATGCGATACATTTCCAGTTGTGAGAAATCGATTCCAGAATCTGGAGACAACACTCTGGGACACACCAAGAACATTTGCAACATGCCGTTGTGAAAACCCAGCTTGAAGCATTCCATTGCCCCTATTCATCTCGGCTTCGCCGAGACGACGTCTAAACTGTTGATCTGCCATATTAACATAAAATTCAATCAGAGACTGATGATAGCGTCAGTTAAACTTTGGTAAATGTGCAAAAGGACACGAAGGTACAAGGCGAAATGTAACAAGTTTTAGGGGGTACGTCTTTCCCTGTGCTTCCCGTGCAAAGTATACATGACAAATCGACATTTTCACCACAGTGTCATGAAGTCCGAATATGGACCTATCTTTGACAATAATTTGATTTTTGAATCGTTCTTATTTATACAAAAAATCCCAAGATGAAAAAGTGATCCTTAGCAAATTTTGAGTAGTATATATATTGGGTTATCTTCATTTAATGGTTTTGATGCAGCTTACGAACATATTTCAATTGTATAGCATATTATGGCATGCACAGGAACTTTTTTTCCGCTATTAATCATTGTACTAGCTGTTGTTAGAAAAATATTGAAATCTTTTGTGTGGGAAGGATCGCTTTTAAGTTGATAGAACCTGTAAACCTAATTTTAACTCAGATGAAAAAAAAAAAAAACTTGTAAGCTAAACTTTCTACTTCTCAAATTTTCCTACCCGTCCGAGACTTTATCTATAGAAACATTCTACACAATGGTCATGATAATTGGACAGAAAAAGTGACCTCGACAGGGTGCACAATATTTTTCTTTGATTTGTTCCAGTGATCTATTTTCATAAAATTTGTAAACTCCTTTAAGATACCAAGATAAACATCTTGATCAATTTTCATGAGGATTAGACTACAAAATGTGTTCTCTATAATGCACACAACGTTTTTTTCTGAGATTTGGCCCGGTGATGTACATTTTGACAGGACGTGATCCCTTTTCAGACTCTGACAAATTTCTGAAAAAAAAAATCATCAGTATTGGAATGAATTGTGACCTCTAGAGTGATCACAAGGTTGTTCGGAGATTTGTCCTAGTGATCTGCTTTTTGATCTGATGTGACCCACTTTCATACTTGTCTGATGTATCATCGATACAAAGATTCTGGATAACTTTCATGAGTATTGGACGGAAATGTGTCCACTAGATTTGTCCCCATGACATACTTCTAGGCCCAACAAGACCCTTTTCGGACCTGTCCGGGATATTATCAAGACAAACAATCCGGCCAATTTTTAATGTTCAAAGAAAACAGACAATGTGGTTTCTAGACTGCACAGCAGGTTTTACTAGAATACGTCCCGCTAACCTACATTTTAACCCGACATTTTTGGACTGGTCCGGGACATTATCATGACAAATATTCTGACATATTTTCATGATTGTTGAACTGAAAATGTGGACTCTAGATTGCACACAAAGTAATCATTGACGACCGTACGACGGACCTCGCACGACGGACGACGGACCCGCACTCACAGCAGGTCACATAAGCTCACCTTGTGCACTTTGTGTTCAAGTGAGCTACCAATAGAATTTACGACAACTTTAATTTCTTTTAGCTAAGGTAATAAAATGTCAAATGGTGTAACATCCTATTTCATTTTATCTTATTTTACAGCTTAAGTAAAGGCCGGGCCGTTGTCACCAAAATAAAAAAAAGATGGAATCTTCGATCGCTTCAGAGGTTTTTGAGGTAGGATGATGAAATCTAGCATAATTATAACTATGAGCCATGCTCTGGCAAAAGGGCGCTTGGTGCAAATCCGTGATACATTATTCTAAGCAAGACATTATATAACTATGGACCCATAAAATCCATTTGTTTAACAACCGACGGAATCACGAGGTGACTGGTCCTTTGACATGCATAAAATTGACCAATAACAAAAAGTTTCGGCCCAGGCCAGCCTGCACGACTGACCTGGGTCGATACTTTTTTGAAGATGCATTAAGCTCCCTTTTCACAGAGCATGGTCCATATTTATTTGCATATAATGCCGTAATTTTTTTTTTTTTTTTTTTCAATAATTTTACTCTTTACCAAAAGACCAAATGTTAGACTGGTCCATAATGAAAGCATTTGCAGACGACAATTTAAATGTGACGCAAAAAAACCTAAAATTTGTCTTTGTAAGGGTAGAAAAGATTTTGGGGAAGCAGAAAATGCTGGTACAAGCTTTTTCTCCTTTTCCTACAATGTTTTCAATGCTTTTTTTACTCTAATGTCGTTAAAACTCGGGATTGCGGGATAAAGTTTAAGTCACTGCTACTTAAAATACAAAGAAATATAGGATCGGACTAAGTTCGCGTTTGAGATAAAATTTTGTTAAACGAATCTAGGAAAAATGTAACGAGAAGCGAGCTTAATGACATTTTTTCTTGACGCGTTTAATAAAATTCTATCTCAAATGCCAACGAATGTCAAATTCTTTTTATCAAATAACTATATCTCATAGATAGATCTATATGAGAAACATACATATTCATTAATGAGACCGACTCACTGCTTTGACATAAGCCTACTTCTGGAGCTTAAATAGTTCCAAAGAACCTGATACTTATTTACTTCATTTTAGATTTGAAAATCATAAAAACCTTAGCATTGCTGGAATAATCAAGTTTACTGTTGAACTGACTGATAAATTTGTGCCGGACGTTGTGCTTGGAAACAAAGGGCAGGAATTCGATGTTTTAACAATGGCGTCACATGACACCCCTATATGACGTCACAAAATATTATTTCAAAGGTGTCTGTGACAAAATCGTAATGGCCATATTACACTGAAAATAAGGAAGTTGATGTGATAAAGGATATTCAATAATATTCGAAATTCTTTGTTTAAAAATGAAATAACTTGTGTCTTCGAGCCAGTCTTCTGTTCAAAACTTGCATAGTACTACGTAGTAGAGTGCGCGCCTAGCAACAATGTATAGCTAAAGTAACAGTAAAATGACTGAGCCAGATTACTAAATACCGGTATACAAAAAGTAAGATTCGAGCTTTCATCAGGGAAGAGACTCGTCTTTTACCGTGCAAACATCTAGATCTTAACTTAGTCTAGAGCAACATGACTAGTATGCTCATTGTGCGGGAGTGTCCTTGTGCAATTCACTGCAGTATCCCTGCACAGCACTAGTGAAACCAGGAAACATTTAAGTAAGCTGTTGCTCTGATTTAAGTAAAAGATACCCAAATGCACTCGCACACTTGCGCCTGCGTGAGAATCAAACCATGATTATTAATACAATAGCTTAACCACTTTGCAATACCCCGAATTATCTAGCCGATAACAAGCTATAAATTTGCGATATTCGGATTTTTTTATTCCCTGACTAAACGTACGATTTTGATTAACCATTTTGGGCTTTTGGTGGGTTAACTCTTGCAAAGTAATAGGCGAAAGCAGGGTCTTAAACTAGCGGAGACGGTTTTCAAAACCCTTCCTCCTCGGGGTCTATATGCCAGAGCATGCATATGCATTCAAAACCGAAAGTGAAAATGGGTTTACTTGTAAGGATGTATATCCCTATTGCAATAACTTGTCTATATGCCAGAGCATACATATGCATTCCAAACCGAAAGTGAAAATTGGTTACTTGTAAGTATGTATATCCCTACTGCAAGCGTTATAGATATCTAGTAGGCGGACCATACACATACTGACACTGGGTATTCATGCATTCCCATAATGTATTGATTTAGCCAAACGATTTCGTCATTAAGACCTTGCAGAAGAAGGCTTCTGGAAACATTATGGGGAAAAGGAGTAAAGGCCGATAGCCAGCATTTTCTCATTTTCCCACAATGATTTTTACTGTCCATAGACAAGCGTCTTCGTTTAAGCCACGTTTGAATAGTCTGACTTACGGCGAAACTTTTTCCTTCTATGCTTTTCAGTGAATTATATCCTCATAATTCACAGTTGAATATTATAATTCACTGGTGATTGTTATAACTTTTATATTTTTGACATACTGAGGATATTAATAGAGCATGAATGAAATTTTAGCCGGTTCGCCACTCGTGAATATATAGCCTTTGCTTTTTACTCTATGAAAGAAATTTCGATCAAACACCGAAAGACAATTATCCTCTATGTCTTTACCAGATTTCATACTTGATATCGTCATTTTACCTCGTAACACATACGTAGACTCTTACTTTTCGACATGTATCGACTAAATACCCACACAGGCTTTAACATCTGATAATCCTCAGTATACAAGAATGCATTAACCAACTCTTGATATGATATGACATGGATCACATTTAAGCTTATAAAACAAATAATTTGTTGCAACAACAAAGTAAAGATCGTTATGCATGACTTAGTAGAACAAACTCTTATCAGCCAGTTCTGTAGAGAAGCGGCGATCTAGTTGTGAACTGCTTCCTCATAGAAAATTATCGAGCTGATGCCGTTAGTGTATAGCTCGCGAGTTGTTCTAGATTTACCAATCAAATTGCATACTGAATTCTCCATCATGCTTTCCATATAATGTTACACCACCTACTCATACTATCTATATCTTGTAAGATAATTTTCAAGCAGTTAAACACTACATGTATACATTTTCTCGGGCAAATCTTAGTGCAGATAACTGTCCCTAAATGCGATTTTAGTTTTGACGGGTCGCATCTAGGTACAGAGACGATCGTGAAAAAAATGGAAGAATCTCCGCGCAGATTTTGTGCGCACGTTTAAACGTTCATATTTTCAAAAAAGTGACTACAAAACTAGAATTTGAACATACTTATTGCTGGGTTATTCAATAATCCTTCGTTTCAAATACAAATACAGTAAAACCTCTCCTCACGACCACCCTGGTAATACGAGCAACCCGCTATTACGAACGATTTTTGTCAGAACGGAATTTTTCCTTCTTCATAATCAATGACCACGACCCCGGAGATACGGGCACCCCGCTATTCCGAAATTACGACCACCATTTTCAATACCAATGAGTAATTACCAATAGATTTTAACGACCACTAATTTTCACATTTTTTTACGACCAGCTAATATTCACGCGTCCATAATCGCGAACTGGAGGCCGTGCTTCAAGTACGAATATTCCTGGGTCAGATGAAGTAGACAATCAATTAGCAATCTTTTGTTTATCTGTTGACTACAGTAACACAATCGTGTTAAGTGATCAAGGTGTTACCTTACATAATCAAATGACCGATGAACTGATGATAATTATTTCGGCTTTTATTCGGTAATCAAGCGTTTATCACACATTGCTGACCCGGGTGAAAAACATGTCAACATCCAGGTAATTACGATTTGTTTTGTACATCTAGCTTTTGTAATTTCAGACGCTTGGGTTAATATCTAGCGATCGGGATCATTATTTGGTTTTTGTTACACATTAAAGCCATACTTATATCGTAGAGAATATGCGATTTTTGAACTGGTGAACACTTCAACTTTGCGATCGACGATTAGTAGGATTGTTCGAACATTCAACTCGAATCAAAATGGAAAAAAAAAAAAAACGTCAGGCTTCAGGATCTTCAATAACTTCTTTGTGTAAAAATGAAAATGAGCACGTGGAGAAGGAGTTCTTGAGACTACACAAGATAAAAAAACGCAGATTAAAACAGGGAATAAGATAAGTTCTATCAGTAACATTAAATTATGTAGTCGTTACGTTCAGATTCTTAATTAATGTACATATCTTGCTGTAAGAGTTTAAATAGGCAATTATGAATGGCCATTACTGCCATGTAAATCTATTCATAAAAATTCAAGCAGCATATTAACTTTTCAATGAAAATGAAAATTTTCTTGTTGTCATTTAAATGTGTGGGCATAGGCTTCCCCGACTAAAATATGTATACATTACTTGGAACATACTTTAAGTCTACATAAGTCTACACATAGTCCGGATTTGATTCAAAATCTAGGTGGATGAAACCCGGAAATCAGACCACCCCGCTAATAAGACCAATTTTCAAAAGTACCACGAGTGGTCTTAATAGAGGGGTTTTACTGTACAATGTATTTTCAATTTAACGGCTAAACATAAGATAAAAGTTTAATTCATCTTTTACTCGAGATGTTTACGTTTCCCAAAATAGACACGATAAGTTTCGTTAGTTTTTTTTTTCGAAATTTACTTGTTATAAACGACTTGTCATTTTCTAAGCGCTTTAAGTAATTAAACGTTTAGTAAGTTGTCCTGGGTCATGTGTGTCACTAAAAATTAATTGCAGTTCGCTACACAGACAGCGCTGTAGCTTTTCTCCCGGAAAATTTACGATTGACTGGAAACGATAACCATCCAAATGTGAAGAGAACCATCGTAAACGTCTCATTATTGAGACTAGAGCAATTCTTACCTGACCAATTCGTACCAGGACAATTGGCACCCAGGACAACTTGTATCGAGGACAGTTCAAATTATGTGTACTTAGAGCAACTCGTATCGGGACAACTGGTACCTAGGACAATATATACCCAGTACAGCTCGTACCTCAGTTTAATCATATCGCTAGTGATATACTCCGTTAAAGAAGCCTTGGTTTTAACAAAACTCTTAGCGGGGAACTTTTCACGTGCATGCAGTTAGGGGAGGTATGTAAGGAATACCGTTAGGGCCATCGCCTTTGAATGTGTTAATTTAAAACGCGATACTCGATGGTACGATGATGATAATACGAAATCACGAAACTATGATGATGAAAACGCGACAGAACGATGACGATAACGCGATACTACGATGGAGAAAACGCGACAATACGCTAGTACGATGATAAAGTGCGATATAATATTGTGTATTTACCATAGTACTGTCGCGTTTTAACCATCGTAGTATCACGTTATCACCATCGTATTATCGAGTTATCGTCATCGTACTATCGTGTTTTCCCCATCGTACCGTCGCATTATCATCATCGTTGTTTTCACCATCATAATATCGTATTTTCATCATCGTACAGTAGCGTTATCACCATCGTACTATCGCGTTTTTACCGTCGTACAATCGCCTTCCGGTACACATGTGCATCCACATTCAAAGGCAATTGCCCTAACGGTATTCCGTATAATTGTACTGGACTGCACTTTTTTTGGCCACACAGAAAACTTAACGGGAAAATGAGAAAATTCTGATTACCAGCATTTTCTTATTTCCCTCAAGGTTTGCAAAAGCCTCCTTCCTAAAGATCCTTAATACTGCGTGTTGTTGTGGGGGAAATGGTTAACTTGTTTGTGTGTAGAACTATAAAAAGATTAGGGCATTAGTCCTTATCCTGCCGATTGCAATCATAGATTTATTCTGCGGAGAGTGTAGGGCAAGATCAGCCTGCATGTACGTGCAGTCTGATCTTGCTCTGCACTCTCCCTGCTCTATCATTAATTTCTGTCAACGAAACCCCATCCATTGTCATTTAACCAATTGAAACCTGTGTAATCGCCAACAATTTAAATTCTGCAGAATAAGGGTTAATACATGTACATCTGAATTTTTGACGAAGACCTTTTTTTAATCAATTTCGCTGGGAAAATAAATGTTATTTGACGTGTTCCATTTGCCAAACTTTAAAGTGTCTTTTTTAAATTATTATAGCCAAAGAATGTGCGGTTTGTTTATATTTAATGCCGTTTTCAACATTATTTCAGCTATATTGCGACGGCCAGTGCACCTGTCAATGATTTCTTGGAGTTTCATTTACCAGTACATTGCAGAATATTAGTTCCAAGCTGATAACCAGCATTTTCTCCACTTCTCACAATTTTTTCTACCCTATATAAGACAGAAGTAAGATTTTGAGCTACATTTAATTTATCGTCCGCAAATACTTTCTATTTGATCAAGTCCAAAATTTTGTCGTTTGGTAAAGAGTTAAGATGGAACTCAACAAAACATGTATGTTGTGAGATATTTTGACTCAAACTGTCTCATCTCACGTAATGTCTCACAGAATATCCGACAGTGAAGATTCAAGATTACGAAGCATGTCCGTTGCAGTCTGATCTTGACCTACAATGTCGATTTCACCTCTTTAAGTACTGAAAAATCCCGAGTTTAAATGACCCTTAGAAATAGGGATTTGGAAAGCATTGTGGGAAAAGGAAACAATGCTGGTGACCAGCATTTCTTCCTTTTCCCATAATATTTTGTACCCGTTCTAAGACAAATTTGCCCATTTGAACCACGTTTAATTTGTTGTCTGTAAATGCTTTCAGTTTAGACAAGTATAAAGTTTTGTCCATTGGTAACGTGAGATGTCCAGTCTAGCGCTCTGCGAGTTAATAATTTCTCCGTTAAAGAAACCAAATGCCCTAAACACTGAGCTATGAAAAACTCAACGGACATTTCAAGTGAATGGCAGCGGAAGTTATAAATAGAGAGAATGGAAATCATTCAGATAGAACAATTTCCAGTTTCCCAAGTAAAAACAATGGGGAAAAAATAACAGAAATAACTTCATTTCACTAAGAAAATCTCAAAAACAGACAATCTGACTTTATGAGTTTCCAGTCTGTTTAGATCTTCTGACTGAAAATAAAACATTGATTTTTAACCTTTAGATTGCCAATAAACCAAATGGACATTTTCATTCCATAAATAAAGGAATAAGACACAAATGAGAGCAACCTCGAGATTGACTTTGCACACGATGTCTTAGCAAAGCGATCGGTAATAATTAAAGATTAGACTGCATATTCTATGCAGTCTGATTCTTAGAGATTATTACATGGCTGATGAGTGCGGAATACCGTTGGGGAAATCACCTTTGAATGTGTGTGCGCATGCGCACCGGAACGTGATAGTACGATGATGAAAACACGATAGTACGATGGTGAATACGCGAGATTACGATGGTGTAAACACGATAGTACGAAGATAATAACGCGACAGTACAATGGGGATGACGCGATACTACGATGGTGAAAACGCGACAATACGACAATCTGATGGTGAAAACGCAACAGTACGATGGTGAAAACACGATATTATATCGCACTATCATCATCGTACTATCGTCTTGTCGCGTTTTCACCATCGTAGTATCGTGTTATCGTTATCGTACTGTCGCGTTTTCATCATCGTTGTTTCGTGATTTCGCGTTATCATCATCGTACTATCGAGTATCGCGTTACAAATTAACACATTCAAAAGCGATTGCCCTACCGGTTTTCCGTAGGTATGCGCTAGGCGGCCAGGATAAAAATGATTCAAATCATAGCTAGCATTTCTAAAATTATATACTCACTTCCATGGAAAAGTGTGCACTTTTTAATGTTGAATATTTCAATAAGTAGCAGACGTTTTACTTTGAAATTCGGCACACTTTACTTAGTTAACATGTTATCGATCCCTTTTAAAATCTACCCCTTGATATGGAGGTTTTGTGTTTGTACGGCAAGACACGATTATGCCTTATTTGCAAGTGCAGCCCGAGGTGGAAGTACATGCCACAGGAAATGTGTATGGATATAATCCTTATACTTCCTTCTTCACAGTGTAGGACCGGAAGTGTACAGTGTTTGGGATTGTATGTGAATTGGGATTCTGTGCAGTGGCGGTATTGAGCTGGTCCCCGTTGTAGATATACATATTACAACTGGCACAAGCTATTGTGTCGTTGCTTTTCATTGAGCTAAATGTATATCACAGAATAACCAATCTGAGCAGCATACACATTTCCAGTTTGGCTGTAGAGGTAACGCTGCGATTTTTTGCACAATTTGAGATTGGTAATCGAAACTAAAAAGAATATTAGCAGACATACACATAAAGGTGAGACCAAAAATACAATCACTCATTCGTGAGGTCGAAAATATCGGAAAATTTGCTACTCTGGAAGTGAGAGTGACCTCCCCTGAATCTCTGTTAGTCTCGCGTCATGGCTGTCCTAAAAATAGACGGACAGAATTCCGCCCGTTTTTAGTAGCCTGTACTGATCCCTATACACTTGCTGTATCATGGGAGGTAACCAATCTATGGTGGTATGTCACTTGGTGTTAAAAATTGTGTTCACGCGGTAAGTCAAGCTGGTGATTTTTCATTAATTTTGATAGTTATCATAAAATATTCATATCCAGTTATTTGTTTGTTTTGTGTAGACCATATCAGGAACACGTATTTGCGTAATCTTCCTTAGAGCAATGGCGATCCCTTGATCATTTGACCTTGCTAAAAATACAGATGATTTTGTCCCAAAACAATACCGTTTTTACTCCATTACTCAGCTTTAAAACTGGAAATGTATAGATAGTTTCTTTATTCATATTTCTGTTAAAACATTTCAAGATTTGGTAACAAAGTCGACTACAATCATTTCTATCCTTCGTTTAAAATGACGGATTGAGAAAAGACATTTGCACAGACACTTGCTAAGCGGCTTTACAGTCGCTTTAAAGAGATTTTTGATATTTTATTTTGTACAGTAACTTGAAAAACCTGTCTTTTATTACGTTGAATGAAAACGGAAATTTGACACAAAGTTGTTTATTTGAAGGGAAATGAGACTTTGAATTGTGTGACTAAATTTTGAGAAGATAGATTAAGAAATGCTCTCTAAAATGTTGATTTCAGTTGTTATAATCAGAATACGTGATTAGATACTGAAAATCCCAGTAAGATTATATTTCAAGGCAACACTACAAGCAAATTTCGAGTTCTTTAGGTGATTAATACCATAGTGAGAACTCTTGCACCATGCTGCATAAAAGCATACATTGATATAGGTCGCCAAACTTTGTTGTGGCATCGCGAACACCTGAACGGAAAAAAAGAAGTTTGCTGGTTTATCTTTAAACTTCAGACAATTCTAATACAGTACCATATTCAACCTTATAAGCGCAAATGCCCTCATAAGCACACCCTACTCTTTTAGAATATCAAAAATCGTCCTAATAAGCGCACATGGAATTGGTGATATTTGATCTGCACCGCAAATTTTATTACAAACTTTGAATTTGTTGATTTACTAGGTAACTTAATGCATAGTGTGACCTTGGAAATTGTGTCTGTTGCCATGATACATGCATTAAACAAGGTGAGTAAATTATGAAAAGCCTCAGTTGGAAGGAAATCTGTCCACTGATTTTGGGGCATTGTCGAAAAGTTGAGCGCATAGTGCGCTTAGTAGGTCGACTACGGTACTACAGAGAAATTAATTTTCTGGAGGCTCGGTTTGAACATTTGAAATATGAATGAAACGTATGCCTGGATGAACTCCAAATGACACTAGCACCATTACAATAACACGCCCATGTAATGTTTGTATGACTGAAAAAAAAAAGTTTCAGATTAAAAAAATATTTTGCACAAAACAACGTGGGTACTCGTTGAAACAGCCTTGTGGATGCAGTTCTAATGATACTGAAAGGCCGTCTCCACTCAAGTCTTACTTAAGGACCTGTTACTTAAATAATTGCCTCGGTGGGGCAATCTCAACAAACAACTACACGGAGTACACCGATATAAGACAAGATCTCGAGTATATCCGCCAGATTTTTACTCACTACAAATGCCATTATAAATCACGTGTCCTTTGCTTTCTATATAAAAAAAAAAATTTCGTCAACACGACCATGCAAAGTGTCCCTCTTTATGGGTTAAAAAATGTCAATTTTCTGATGAAAAGATGGGCTATTTTTTCCATCCACACGAAACATATTCCACCGGGGCCCGACAGAGCCTCAATGAGGCGGCCCTAACGAGCAACAAAAAACCTATACCCGAATTATACATGTACATAAGATAGAATAATATCCCTGGAAACCCCGCGTCACTCTATATAAGTGGGTCTACACGGGTACTTAATGCATGGGTATGTTAACCTAATGGTAAATACTGAATAGTATTGACAAGCAAAGAGCCAGACATGCATGCGTATCCGCTCAGCCAGGTCTTGGTCCCCACCAGCTGCTATTTACTAAGCCAAAATTTGTCATTCTGCCACAAACAGACGACAGACAACACAACTGCAATAGAACTTAGATACGATTCAATGCAGCCCGAGCACTTTAGGAAGAAAAATCATTGCACCTATGGTTGGCTTAAATCATTCAAAATCAACTGATTTATGATCTGTGACACTTAATTAAAGACTTTAATTAAGTGAGCTTATGCCACATAAATAACTAATAAAAATGAAATAGAATCCAGTTCAAAGAACTAAATAACATTTTTGTCTAAGGTAAATTCGGCCCAGTCCAAAACTGAAAAAAAAAATGTTGTTCTTAACAAAATTTTAATAAAACTGTACATTAGATTTTCATGAAACTTATATCATGAAGATGCTTCCATATGAGTCACTTTCTGTGGGAATTAATGAGCCCGCCCGGGTAGCTTAGTGGTAAGCGTATCTGACTCGTGATCTGGTGGTTGCGGGTTCGATACCCGGTTGAAGCAAACTTTCTTTCCGGCGATTTTTCGCCTCTCGCCTCCGATGGATGTGAAAAGTAGTCAGTGGCTTGGAAAAGAAGTTGTGTCAGTACTTGTGTGAGAAAGCCAGGAAACACACGCATGGGTGATATTACCTACGCTGTTAAAACTGTGTTAACTCCAATACAAACATACAAACTGTGAAAAAATGAGGAGCTTTAGCCGCACAGCTTCAGGGATATGGAAATCGAAATCGCGTAAGAGTGAATTTGCAGTCAAAATCATGATTCATACAGCATCATGATATCCCAAACTGAAACAGATGTCAGTCTAATTCCATAAGTGCCTGTTATCACATGTTAATATTTACTGTGACGTGATGAAGTTCAACAATCCGTCAACCGATCTTCAAGGAATTAAAGATGTATCTAAAGTATCCGAAAAATTCGTATCCGAAAAGTGAAAGTACATGTATGCCACTCCGTAACTTTCTCACTTTCTACTAAAGAAGAACGACGATTATTAACAGTGTCAGTGTGCTTTAGTCCACTTCATTTCCCAGATGTAGGGAACTTCCCTATAGAATCCTCATACTTACTTTAGTATTTTCTTGCAAAGAAGCGTTAAGCGATTAAGAAAATTATGCGCAGAAATGTGCGCACTAAAAACTACCGCGATCGCCTTTAATGTGGATTATCGGTGGTATAAGCTCAAGCAAGGGAATTATTTATTTTTTCTGCTATTTTTTTTTTAATTCTCTTTATTTTATAATGGATGCTCAAAATCATCTTCAAATATCACCACGAAAAAGAGAGGCAAAACCTTTGAATCCAGTCAACAGTTGGCCGAGTTGAATGTTTGTGATCATTGAGCATTTTTAATACGAAAGGCTTTGTCATTATCGACGTATAAACATTATAAGCAGTCAGTAAGTATACATTAGTACTTTATTCAATTTGAAACTGTTACACTGGCTTATCTGTTTCTGTATGAAAACCCACCGCCGGAAGATGATCCATTTTCAGCCTGAGGAAACAAGAGAAATGCATGAAAACTTTTACGTTGGGGTCGACAGCAGTGGGCTCCGGTTCTATTCTCAGATGAGTCTAAATTAAATCTTGCTCATCATGATGGTCGAACACGAGTTTGTAGAAGAAGAGGTGAACGATTTGCTGATTGCTGTCCCATTGAGAGGGACAGATTTGGGGTTGGGAGTGTAATGGTTTGGGGTGGAATTATGGGAAGACGGAAAATAAATCTTATCGTTGTACGTAGCAATCTCAATGCTCAAGGCTATATTAACCAGATTCTGCAGCCTGAAGCAGTTCCTTCCTTCAGAGACACGGCAATTTTGATGCATGACAATGCAAGACCTCATGTTGCAGGAATAAGTCGACAGTTTCTTAGCAGAAATCACGTTGACGTGCTTCCCCGGCCTGCTGTCTAAGCGGATATGAATCCGATACAGCTGGGATTATCTTGGTAGAAGGGTGCATTCCAGAGGCACCGCAATCTTAGGGATCTCGAAAACGCCTTAATTCAAGAATAGAATAGCATCCCCGACGTCGTCATCAGACGTTACGTTAAGTCAATACGAGGTCGCATTGTCGCTTGCATCAACAGCCGAGGTGGTCACACACGATACTGACTAAAATAGATATTAAGATTCCAGTTTGAGCCCCATGAAATTCTAAACTGTGCAAATTCCGATTTTCTGAGTACACTTGCAAGTTTTATTTTCTTACCCAGTCATTTCTCGTAGCTAAAAATACGCCTTACGTGACAGGAGATTAAAATCTAACATAATGTCTACATTGTACATGATCTAATCTCAGTTGTGATACCAAATACGTGGACATTAAGAAAAAACAGTTAATGAAAAATCACCGAAAACAAAGTGCCCACTTTCTTTTGGAAGAGAATATATATATACTACAAACACCGAGACAGGAATGTATGTCATTTGACTTGTCCACAGGGGACGGGTTTAAAGCACATGTTGGGTCGTAAAAATCGAGATGTTTATTCTGCAGCGCAAACTTATCATCCTCAGCTCATATTCCTACATAATCACCCCGACTCTTTGCGTAGCCTGTCTCATTTGCATCCATTATCCTAGCAAGAATAGTCAGTTGTTTGATTTGAAAGAATATTTGGAAGGATTAAAATACTGTCTGAGCAGTAAAGCATAAAACCAGCGGAAATGCGCACAGGCCTACTATTGTAAATAGGCTTTACAAATTTTAGCTTGATGATCATATTGTTTCAGCCTGTACTGGAAACCAGCCACGTCGGTTTTAGAGGATGGATTGCCCGGTACTCCGTTTTCCGAGTTGTCTTTGGACACCCTTGCGACTTCTACCAAGTTTAAAACTCCCAAACATGAGCCTTTGGTACAACCAATAACACATACAAGCACCTATAAGCTCGAAGGACTCGAAGATTTCTTGCAACCCGCGAAATCTGGCTACTTGTACGGTCGATTGGGTAACCCGAACTGCGATGCCGTAGAATGTGCCATTAATGCTCTAGAAGGAGGTGCTGGTACCCTTATTTTCACTTCCGGTATGGCAGCTATCACTGCATCATTTTTTGGACTTCTGAAAGCTGGGGACCATGTCGTCTGTCAAAAACCCGTGTACAGTGGCACATTCGATGTATTGGGCAAGACTCTGGCAAAATTCAACGTTGAAGTTTCTTGGGTACCAGCAGGTTGTGACGTCACAGATTACAGGCAGAAAGTAAAGCGCAATACTAGAATGCTCATTGGAGAAACGCCATGTAATCCAATGATGACACTACTTGACATCGAAGAATTCGGAAGACTTGGTCAGGAACTTGGGCCGAACGTGCTGACCTTAGTAGATGGAACACTCGCAAGTCCGTACCTTCAACGTTCCCTGAAATATGGAATAGACATATCTGTCCATAGTTGTACGAAGTATCTTGGCGGACACTCAGATCTCACGGCAGGGTGCTTGACCTTTAGGAACGTCCAGATGTGGACAACAATGAAGAGGTACCAGGTTACATTTGGAATGCAGCTGTCGCCACATGATGCTAGCCTTTTATTGCGAGGAATAAAAACCATTCACGTTCGAATGCCAAGACACAGCGAAAATGCGATGAAAGTAGCCACGTTCTTGGAGAGTCAACCACTGATTGAGACAATACGTTATCCCGGATTAAAATCACACCCACAGCATGAGGTAGCTGAACGTCAGATGAAAGACTACAGCGGCATGATTGCCATTGAAGTTAAAGGCGGAAGAGAGGGAGGACGTGTATTTGTGGAAAGCTGTAAGCTGGCAAAGTTGGCCGTATCCCTTGGTGGAGTTGAGACCTTAATAGAACATCCTGCGACCATGTCGCATGGATCTCTCATCTTGACAGACAAAGAGAGGAAGGAAGCAGGGATCACTGAAGGTCTAGTAAGGATCAGTGTTGGATTAGAGGACCCGGATGATATAATAAAGGACTTTGCACAGGCTCTTGCTCAGGTCAAACACGAATGACATTTCTTTCTCACATTTGGTAGAGTTTCCACTCTTTAGTCATATATAAATGACGTAGTAGCTTTATCATTATACGAAAACAATCTTAGTTGTCCTCTCCACATGTCGGGTTGCCTTATCACATTTGACGGGCTATTTGTTTGCACACACAACAACTTTTTCTACTTCTACAATTCGGGGAAAAAAAGTAAAGGATGTTATTGGAAATAGTAGAGGAGGAGAAGGTTGTCTGCGTGTTATATATACAGAGGCTAAGAGTTCGAATCAGGTGATAAGCTTCGTCAGTCTTCGGATCTACCCATATCAGAGCGCAAATACGTGTTGGGTTTCACGGAGAAAATTTAAGAAACCATCAGGAGTGATTTGGTCAAGTGACTTGATTCACAATCATTGCATAAAAATCAGTTCAAATTAGATAAATAAAAAAATAAAATATGATAAGTTCACACAACCAACTCTCAAACCAAAGTCAAATAACACTTCTAAACTTGACACACTGACATGTTGTGTTAGTATTATTTTGTTTGTCCTTTGTTACATTCATTATATTACATAAATGATGTTTTTGAACTTCAAGTCCAACCCTTAACCCTTTCCCAAACAAGCCCTGGTTTTCACGTGTCTGCAGTACAAGTCTTTTAAAAACACTGTGGGAAAAAGAGAAATTGCTCATAACGAGCAATTTCTCCTATTCCCACAGTGTTTTCTACCCGTTTTGAGAACTTTCTGCCATTTTCATCAAATTTAAAATTGTCGTCTGCAAACTCTTTCAATTTGGACCAGTCCAGAATTTGTCGTTTGGGAAAGGGTTAACCGTGATGGCTAATTTTAGACATATCTGTTTTATTTGCCTGTAATACGTCCTCAGAGTCAACTATCTACTCTCAAAATTTCTCAGAATGGTATTGAAATATTACAATGTACTGTTGGCAATGTAATAAATATATTGTTACCAAAATGCTTCTTTACTTTTGGCGAGAGAATTAATCATTAAGCTGCTAAGCGCGACTCGAGCCGCTTTTGCTGCCAATGTAGATCAAAATCAGACTGCACAGAATGTGCAATCTGGTCTTGAATATACACTGACCGATAGGGTGATATTTTTGCCCAAAGATAACTTTGAAATTGCGATATTTGTCAATTTTAGTACTAGCTGGAAAGTTTCTTTTAACTTATTCAGCCGGTTAAGGGTAAAATGCTCGTACTGCTCGTATGTTTAAAAAAAAAAAAAAAAAAAAGGAAAATACGACTTTACGTTATAATACATTGCTTACATTTGTCTTGAAGCTACATGTGTGTACTTTCGATGCTAGAAATAGCTTCAACAATCTCAATCACGTTTCTAAGAAATTTCATTTTCTTTGTGATCACTATAGTTTTGGGATAAGGTAGTTTTCTCTGTGTGATGTGGTGCTTCTACTCTTTAATTGGTCTGATCGCTTCATGATAAACTGTTTTGATAATTGTTTAAATTAGTGTATTATTTACTTAGATCGATGGAAACTTCTGGGAAAAAAAAAACATGATCTTTAACGCATGTTTGATTCATATTCCAGAAATTTCTTGATACAGAAACAAATAGAAAGTTCCTCAGTACTATAAATATGGGTTACAGACTACCTTTGTGAATGATCACCTTTTTGAATTACCATCAGAGTACTGGGAGAACTGCGAGTTATATTTCATACTTGGATTTAGAAGTGCTCATATTTATTTCAAAGACTGTATTATTAATCCCTAGGCTGCTAAGTGCGACTCGCTGACCTTTTTGCGGACAGTGTAGATCAAGATCAGACTGCACAAAACGTGCAGTCTGATCTGTGATCTACACTTTCCGATAAGGAGATATTTTTTCTCCAAAAAGTCAGTTTGACATAGCATTATTCGGGTCTTTATTATCGGTTTGAAAATTTTATGTTAGTTATTTAGCAGGGTAAGGGTTAAGGAACAGTTTTAGGGATTGTATAAAAACTTGGGACAGTTGTATTTGAAATTATTGAGGGACTTTTCTTTTTTTAACACTTAACCCTTTACCAGATGACAAAATTTTAGCCTTGTCCAAAGTGAAAGCATTTGCAGACGACAATTTTAATGTGGCTCAAATGGTGCAGTTTTTCTTTGATAGGGTAGAAAACATTGTGGGAAAAGGAGAAAATGCTGGTTATCAGCATTTTCTCCTTTTCCCACAATGTTTTCAAGAGGCTTCTTTCCCAGAGGCGTCAAAAGGCGGCATTGTGCTCCGGAACAAATGAAACCCAAATTTCTACTCAATACTCAAAAGGCCAAACATTGCGGTTTCAAAGTTTATTTCACCGGATAGAAAATACCGTATCGGACAGCGTAGATCAAAAATTAGACTGCACGTTCTGTGCAGTCTGATCTTGATCTACACTGTCCGCAAAAGGTCAGCGGGTCGCGATTAGCATCTTAAGGGTTAAAAATATGAGCCATGCTCTGGCAAAAGGGGGCTTAATGCATCTCCGTGATGCATTATACCAATCAAGCAATCAAATAATTACATATCCATAATAGCCACTTTTTTTTTTTCACAACCGACTTTATCGTGAGATAGAATACTCCTTGGACATACAGGAAACTGACCAATAGTATATATATATCTTTATTAAAGTCTCATTCATATACAAAGCAAGGTTAAAACACATTTAGGAACAATTCCAGTAAAAAAGTATACGACCATTCTTCAAAAGAATTATAAGAGACTAGTATTTAAATGTTACATAAAAGGAATAGAAAAGAGACAATATTTACGAACAAAGCTACCTATTTGGAAAAAAAAAAAGAAAAGAAAAAGAAAAAAATTAAAAAAAAAAATAATAATAATAATAATAAAATAAAAAAAAAAAAAAAGAAAAAAAAGAAAAACTCCAAGTTACTTATAATGGTGCTAATAATAATATTAATAATAAAGATAATGATAATAATAAAAAGTGAAGGTCACTTTTACAGATAAAAAGTCCGTCGTTTTAAAATATCATGACAGGTTTTGGCACATGCCCGAATCAAAATAACATTTGTGAAAAGGAAAACTAGCTTGTCGTTGGTTGCCATATTTAAAAATAGCGAAAAGTTTCGGCCCAGGTTACTCTGCGCGGGCTGCCAAGGCTGACCTGAGTCAATACTTTTCGTACATGCATTAACCCCTTCTTTTCACAGAGCATGGTTCATATTATTTGAAATCTGTTTGTAAATTAACTTTTCTCATGAATTTTCACTTTTTTTAATGGTTTGTTTCACAGTAAATCTTGTTATTTGTATAGAGCTTGTTCCTGGATTTTAGTTAATTTCTTTCTAGTTACGCTTGGCTCGTGACAGAAATTGGAGGCTCGGATGTGAAACACTGAAAAAATAAGTTTGAAGTTTGAAGCACTAAACTTTACCGTGTGCATTCAGACCTTTAACCCTTTACTGCACAATGACGCCTTTTAACGCCCCTGGGAAGGAAGCCTTTTGAAAACATTGTGGGAAAAGGAGAAAATGCTGGTAACCAGCATTTTCTCCTTTTCCCACAATGTTTTCTACCCTATCAAAGAAACATTGCACCATTTGAGCCACATCGAAATTGTCGTCTGCAAATGCTTTCAGTTTGGACAAGGCTAAAATTTTGTCGTCTGGTAAAGGGTTAATAACTGGATATTGCAGCAGCATAAAAGTAAACTTTACTCGAAACTGATCATTATGCCCCCACCTACGAAGTAGAGGTGGGGGGGGGGGGCGTATACTGGTTTCACCATGTCTATCTGTCTGTCTATGCGTCCGTCCGTCCGTCCGTCCGTCCGTCAATCTGTCCCTCTGTAGACTTTTTCGTTTCCGTGCTCTAACTCAAAAGCCGTTTGACCTAGGATCCTAAACTTTATACAAGTGTTGCTCATGACCCAAAGGGGTGCTCTATTGTTTTTTTGTTTTTTGGTCATATGGGTCAAAGGTCAAAGTCACATGTGAGCTTTCTTTGAAAATCGGGGTGCATCAGTGACAAGGTGCTGGTGGGGGTATTTATCCGCTTTGCCACAGTTCTAGTTTTCAATCTATTGAAGAGAAGAAAACATTGTGAGAAAATGAGAAGATGCTGTTTACCGGCATTTTCTCCTTTTCCTATATTTTTTAAAAGCCTTCTACATCAAGGCCGTTAAAACTCGAGATTGTGTAGTGGAGGGCTAAGAAGTATCTGCTGACAGGTCAGTAAATAAAGGGCGATAAATCTTCGATCAAATAATGCGACCATCCGGAATATAATTCCTTCCCCTTGTTGCACGTTGTCTGTTTGAGTAGCAGCAATACTAAATCCCGTCTTTACTATCTTACCTGTGCACAGTGATCTTGAGTTGTACTATATGACAAAACACAGCAACTTAATCCTTAACCCTTAGGCTGCGTGTTACAAGCAACTTCTCCTATTTCCACAATGTAATCCATAAAATGCCTTCTATGAACAACCGTGGCGTGGAAAATCATAGCGTAATTGTAAAAGAATGGGTCTTAACCCTTAGACTTCTAAGCGCGTATCAAGGACCTTTTGCGGACAGAGTAGATTAAGATCAGACTGCACAGAATGTGCTGTCTGATCTTGGATCTACACTGTCTGATTAGGAGATTATATCTCCGTTATTATTAAATTTGAAATAGCAGATTTATGGGTTTTACTATTGGCCTGAAAGTTTTGTTTCATTTGTTCAGCATGTTAGATGTTAAATGAACTTTTTGTATTTTTTTTTCTGGTTTAACACTGATGAGCACTACAAAGGTACTTTGCTCTTCAAAGATGAAGAACTTGGATTGTTACATGCAGTGAAAGGTCGCTTTTCAATCGGTAACCCTGTCTGTGTATATGCGATCAAATACGTTTCTAAAGGTTTTCAAAAGCTTTCTTCTTCCGGTCGTGAAAAAACTCAGGATTGTTACGTAAAGGGTCAACCCTCATCCTGCTATATAAGTGAAGAGAAACTATCAAGCTGACAGTAAAACCCCAATTTTGCTATCTCAAAGGTATTTTTTGGGAAAGGATATCTCCTTATCGGACAGTGTGGATCAAGATCAGACTGCACGTTCTGTGCAGTCTGATCTTGATCTACACAGTCCGCAAAAGGTTAGGTGGAGTATATTAATATTCACAGGAAAGATAGAAAGGACTGTGTATTTAGTGTTGCTCCTTCTAGAACAGACAACGTGCCGCATTGTTCAGAGCCCAGTTTCACCAAAAAAAAAAAATCTTAAGTCTGGTATTTTTTTCAAATCTACAAACAGACTTAT
This sequence comes from Tridacna gigas, assembly GCA_945859785.2. Classification (NCBI taxonomy): domain Eukaryota; kingdom Metazoa; phylum Mollusca; class Bivalvia; order Cardiida; family Cardiidae; genus Tridacna; species Tridacna gigas. Next base: position 53,955,628 of record OX244038.2, read on the forward strand.
TTTCCGACATAATTTTGTTATTCCAGATACATTTTACTAACCTTAACAGACTTTTTTTTTTTTTAACAGACTTATGCAAAATTTTAAAGTCCTGTGTTTGTTACGTCCGATAATTAACTTAGGTCCACTTATTTTGCTTTGTTAAGTCAGAAACGCAGTGTCAGCTCAGGATTTGAGAACATTAGTACAGTCTGTTAATTTTGATGAAATGTGTCTCAAATAACAAACTCAGCTTAAGTCAGAACCTGAGACCGTCAGTAGATTGAGTAAAATATGGGACCTAAGTTTTTTCGTGACACTGGGCCCTGAGGTACTATTCATTAACTCGACCCCTTTCGACGATTTAAAATGCAATCCACTGAAACATAGAAAAATATATTTTATCTTAAAGGCAGACTAGCGGCCAAATGTAAACAATTCGGATTTATATGTAGACGACTTACCCCCTTACCACATTATCCCGATTTTTAACGAACTTGGGGAAAAGGCCTCTTGAAAACATTGTGGGAAAAGGAGAAAATGCTGGTAACCAGCATTTTCTCCTTTTCCCAAAATGCTTTCTACCCGTCCCACAACAAATTTCAATTTTTAAGTCGCATTTGATTCCTCAGGTTGCTAAAACAGAATTGTTTGGTAGAGGGTTAACACAATGAATTTTACTCTTTAAAGATTGAATTTCTATTTTAAATAGGTACAAACAAGGACATCCAGCACAGTATGATGTAGTCCTATTTATAAGCCCCTACGTACGTTATTTTTCATTCTGACATTCATCGTGTACGTAGGGTCTTATCGGTTCCTTCATAGTTTCCTTTAGCAAACTCCGACATCGAATTTTGTCGCTGTTTGAACAGCAAATTTGGATACTTTCAAGTGAACTTGTTCAATAAAATTTCCATCAGAAGTAAGATAAATGAATAATTTCTCGGTTGAAAAAGGATATTTGTCCAAAACTTGCCTATTTATGAGCTAAATCCATTCCGATTCAACACCACTCTGTTTTGTTATGAATTGCCGTGGAAGAGATATGATTGTTCCGAATGAACCGTCATGTGCGGGTCAATGCAACTTACAGAATGGTATTATGTCTTTTTTTAAAACGAAATTTTGTTCGCTTCGGTCTTGTTTGATTATTGTAACAGATTTCGTTCATAAACTTAACGTCAATTCTTATTTGTTATGCAACCGTCTGCATGACTGAAAAACATGGCGGCCACTCTGTCCGCAATCCCACTTGCGAGTGATTTTATTGAATACTGAATGAATCTGCCCATTATTTATCAAGACAGCGGCTGAATATTTTCAAAAAAAGTTCTTCCTACAGGTAAATGAAGTTCTCTTTCGTTATAATTCTGGTTTTAGAGAGATCGGATTTGCTACATAGAACTGAACGGGACCTGTTTAGACGTTACATGCAATAAGAAAAATAAAATGTGAAATGTCCGATGATAAATGTTGAAAGGTAAATAAGCATGTATACGTCTAAATATTTGGACTAAGTATGATGGTGCCTGGGCAACAATATACCAAATTTACTCCAGCCTGGTGCTTGGGTGTTATGAGAGGTTCAGATGAGAGTCATTGCAGAATTTACATTGAATTACCTGAACTTTTGTGTAAAAGTGTTCACAATGTGTCACAATTGGCAAAAGATACCTGAACATGTCACTTGTCCAATCAGTCTTTTTCTTTCAAACCAAAGCTAATCGAACCACACAAGGATATAAAAACATATCATGATTTTCTATCAGTGCAATTGGTCAGGGTATGTCACATGCAAATACATATAAGTTCCAGAGTCTTGAGAAATGTTCAAATATTAGTGTCCCATGAATCAATAATGCTCTCACCACTTTTCAACTCACAGTTTATGCAAAAGTTTAGTTGGAAATGTCCATTCAGCTAGATGTTTCTTTTTTTATGGACAACTAGCTCAGAATCAGACTATTTTACAAATAGTTTAGATCAAGATCAGAATGCAAGGAATGTGCAGTCTGAGCCTTTGATCTCTACCTTTCTTTTGTGTTAACAATATTATGTTGGATACTAGTATCTGTGAAATTATATTGATGTTGTCCTTTTTTACTCTGACTGGAAAAAGTCCAGTAAACTCTTCATCAAACAACAAATTTCTAGACTGGACCAAATTGAGAGCATTTGCAGACAACAAATTAACTGTTGATAAGATGATGATTTCTCTTTTTGATGGGTTAGAAAACATTAAGGTAAAAGGGGAAAGTGCGGGTTACCAACATTTTTCCTTTTTCAACAATATTTTCACATACATTTTTTCTTGGCATGTTACAGAAATAAATAACTTAGAATAATAATACTGTTGTCGTCACTGTCCCACATTCAGGCCTGTATTGATGTTACACGGTTACGGCTAGTCAGTTTGCTGCTTTGTACATAAAACGTAGTCGTAGTGGTAATTAGTGTGGAGTAAGGAAAATTAACTCAATCTCCGGTCATACGTGTGTATTTAACCATGTATCTGTAAAAGAACAAATAAATTCTTGTAAGACATGTGAAAAATACATACATAAATACATATTACAATGACATGAATCAAAAAACCAGTACAATACAGGGGCATACATGAAATGAACGTAAAAAGGTTAAGACAAATTACAACACAGTATTCCAGCTCAACACATGAAACGTACTTACATTGCTCACAACTCACCAGTTTATGGAACTGAGTACCATACACACTCCACATCAATTTTCCTCCCACTTCAAACACTGTGCTGTTAAGCTGCAATAAACAAGATGTTGTTAAGTGGTATGAAACATGCATGACACTGTGCATTAATTAAACTTGACTTTAATGAAAAATTGCTGCCATTTTGAAAGACTGAATTAAATACACAAACTGAACTTCAAAACGCGACCTTGGTAAAAATAATACATAATACAGGGAAAGTTGCAATTTAAACAATAATGTGGAAACTTTACCCAAGTTAATAATTCCCTTTTTTCTGTCGTTTACTAAATGGATATCCTTTCTTCCTTAAAGTCTAACCTTGAATGACCACGTGCATCAAGGTTCAAAATAATGTACTCATGTTTCACATGGAGCTCATGTACTGCATGGAATTGATGTAGTGCATGAAAAGACAGGTAAGTACTTGGTGAGTAGTTATCACGAAAAGGTCTAAAAAATCAAGATGCAGGTTTCACACAAGTACAAAAACTGACACAAGACTGGGTTTCACACCAGTGCATTAATTAACAAAATTACACTAGGCTACATTGACATCCCTCTCCAACTGGAGCTAAAACAACTTTTTATGCCCCTGAAGCTAATAGCTTCAAAAAGGAGAAATTGCTTGTAAAAGCTGATTGCGTACCATCCTATTAAGTCTTTGATGCTGCTGAAAAACCAGATTTTCCTCATCTTTAACCCTTCACCAAACAATCCCTACTTTTAACCACCCTTTGAAAGAAGCCTTTTGAAAACATTGTGGGAAAAGGAGAAAATGCTGGTAACCAACTTTTAACAACCATGTGAAAGAAGCCTTTTGAAAACACTGTGGGAAAAGGAGAAAATGCTGGTAACCAGCATTTTCTCCTTTTCCCACAATGTTTTCCACCTTTTCCAAGACAAATTTCAATTTTTCAGGAACGTTCATTTTGACGTCTGCAAATGGTTTAAATTTGGACCAGTCTAAAATTTTGCTCATGTGGTAATGACTTAAGTAAATGTCGTACACGTAATTTGCAATGGGGTTTGGTTAGTCAAAAAATGTCTGGTAAAGTAATGGGTTAAAGTATAGGTCTGATTGGCTTGTGGGAGAAAGGCAAAGGTTTATGAGAGAGATTAACGATACTATTGAAATAGGATCATATCAGTTATTTAATCTATTAACCCACAAATTAAAAAAGTATTTTTTCAACATTCAACTCTTCTTGACTAATGATATCATGTGCATGACATCATAGATCATTTACCATTGACTACCTTTGGTAAAAAGCTCATAATTTCCCAGTTTCACAGAATATGTTCTAGACATACAAGCATATCCAAATATGGGATAAAGTGACCATTAGACCCCTTTCTGCATTCACTGTCAAATTTATTGAAGTCAAGTGCCTAGATTTATTGAAGTGAAAGGCCTAAATACTTGATACATACTAAAATCCTGACAACATGGATGTGGAAAAAAAAAAACGAGATTGTAGAGTAAGTCCCAAATGGGAAAAAAAAAATGCGTTCTAAACTTCGAACTCTTTCGTAGAAAGCGAGTGATCTACCCATTAGACCACAGGGTCATTCGTGAATACTAACATGTAAATTATACCAATACACAATAACTCATATGTTCTTATGCATAAATTAGATATGACGTTTGCAATTAAAGGAAAAAAAAGTTGTTTTATTGTGGAGAAAATCAAAGCGACTTCGCTATTTTCTCTTATTTGTAAGTCACTGTCAACATTCGGGGTACAATCCTGACAGGGGAGACTACTTTGTTTACTTCACCCAAGAGGGTTGCGAAATTTTTTACTCCCAAAATCGCAGGTTGCCTGCACATTTGTTGAATGATATCTCTTTCGTATAATAAAGGTCGCTTCATCTTTAGATGGATGTAAAATCCTAATGTGTGTTTTTTTAAATCCCACTACACCGGAAAAACTGTCGATCTCGTACAACCCTTGTCGTGTAGTCCGTCGTTCACCCTCGATCATAGGAAAGTTTATGCACCGGTCGATCTGCGTCTTGTAAAGATTACAAAATGTTTTTAACCCCTGTAATGGTCCTGGACACAGTCATGGGTATCTTACCCAAATGTGTCCCTATTCAACCACGAAAAAAACACCCAGAAGCTTAAAACCTTAGGACAGAAATAGACCCTGCGGTAAGTTACGATTCGTCCCGTGTCGAAGTCGACCCCCTGAAAGGTTATCCAGTCTGCCTAAATTTGCAGCTCTAAACCTAGACTATAGATTTATCGTCGTCGAAGTTCTTTGTTGTCAAATTCGTGAATTTTCATAGGCCTATTCAGTCGTCGAAATTGTCTCGGCCGTCAAGATGTCGGTGGAATGTTCAACGGCGGCCATGTTGATTTTTGGTTAACGTATTTAACCGACCTAGGAAAGGTGGGTTAAATTTAACCGTATTCGATTCTGGTTAAAGTTAACCAGAGCTTTATACAATCGCTAACCAATAATTTAACCCAAACTCTCTCCTAACCAGAATTTTAACCCAGTGGTTAAAGTTAACCAACGTTTATACAATCGGGCGCCGGAGGAAATAGCCTTTTGAAAACCTTGTTGGAAAAAGGAGTAACCAGCATTTTCTTCTTTTCCAGCATGGTTTTCTACACTTTCAGAGACAATTACCATAATTTCAGACACGTTTAATTTGTCGTCTGCAATTGCTTTTAATTTCAACAAGTCTACATTTTTTTTTTTCGTTTGGTTATGGGTTGAAACACGGAAAAGAAGTACACCTGTCTTAAAAATGGCACAGTGACTAAATTATCAGGTTTATTTCTGTTTCATCCACATATGCGGCTTTCGATGACGTCATACTCCACGCTACAGGGAATCATTTAGGCCCTTAACCTGCTAAATATCTTAAATGAAACTTTCAACCCGATAGTTAAAAATCCCAAATGTTGCTTTTTCAAAGCTAGTTTTTGGGGAAAAATACCTCCTAATCGGACAGTGTAGATCCAAGATCAGACTGAACATTCTGTGCAGTCCGATCTTGGATCTACACTGTCCGCAAAAGGTCATTTAGTTGCGCTGAGCAACCTAAGGGTTAGTATACGATCTGTCAACAAAGGGTGTAGATAAAAAGACTGCTTGAGCCTTGGAAAGCCTCATAATGTTATGCGATAGCTGATAAACTTGGTCGTGTCAACATTTCGGATAATTGATAAACATGAGGTAGGTATAGTTATGTTTATTTTAACCTTTAAGCTGCCAAGCGCGACTCACTGACCTTTTGCGAACAATGTAGATCAAGGTCAGACAGCACAAAATGTGCAGCCTGATCTTGGATCTACACTGTCCGATGATGCAAAACTTAAGTTTGAAATAGCATTATTCGGGTTTTTACGATCGGCTTGAAAGTTTGATTTGACTTATTTAACAGGACAAGGATTAATATTTGATGCTCATTATCAATCCAGAGTTTTTAGACGCGTTCAGTTTTAAAGCATTTGCAAACTAAAAATAACATGAGGTTTAACTCTTTACCAAACGACAAAATTTTAGACCGGTCCAAATTGAAAGCATTTGCAGACGAAAATATAAATGTGATTGACAAAATTGAATTTTGATTTGGGAATGGTAGAAAGCATTGGGGGAAAAGGATAAAATGCTGGTTACCAGCATTTTCTCCTTTTTCCACAATGTTTTCAAAAGGCTTCTGCCTCAGGGTCGTTAAAAGTCGGGATTGTGTGGTAAAGGGTTAATTAACAAGATTTGTTTCCAAAAGGGAAGAAAACATTTTGGGAAAATTTATAAGCAAATCCTGTTTACTAGCATGTTACTTACCGTCGTCCAATTTTAAAGCATTTGCAGACTGAAAATTAACAGAGACACGATGGATAAGAATCCTTTTCGAAAGAGAGCAAAAACATTGTGGGAAAAGGAAATGCTTACCAGCATTTTCTGCTTTTCCCTAAATGTTTTTGTAGACTTTCTATCATAGGGTCGTTTAAAAATTCGGCATTGTGTGATAAAGCCTAAAGTGAACTTGAAATAATTTCTAGTAAAACAAGAGACCAAAATTTTATAATGTAAGATAAGAGCTTTCTGATGTAGCCTTCATGACCACATTATTTTTTTTTTTGTTTATCTATTAAGGTTTAGGTTACTGAGCGCGACTCAAAGACCTGTTGCGGACAGTGTAGATCAAAATCAGACTGCACAAAACGTGCAGTCTGATCTTGAATCTTCACTGTCCGACAAGGAAATATCGCGCCCCCTAAAAAAAATGAAATTTGGGTTTTTAGTATCGACTTGAAGTTTCAATCAACTTATTTAGCAGGTTAAGAGATATGCGGTGCATAATCATGGTTAACCTTTTACCTTACGACAAAATTTTTAGACCTGTCCATTTTAAACACATTTGCAGTTTCAGTCGATAAGATCAATCTTTGAAGGAGAGGAAAACAATGTGGGAAAAGGAGAAAATGTTGGTTACCAGCATTTTCTCCTTTTCCCAAAATGTTTTCAAAAGCCTTCTTCTACAAGGTCTTTAAAACGCAGATTTTTGGGTAAAGGGTTTACTTTATAAAATCTTTTGTTGCAAGTGAATGCATCTCAGCGGTCCAAGAGCGTAAATTACGCATTCGCTGCAAGTAAAATGGGGCGCGGTGGTCGTAATTCAGAGCAAACAGAATAGAACAGAACATATTTTAATATGACTTTTACAAATTACATCGTCAGTTGCACATACAATATACAGAGCAACGTGTTACATGGTCAGGGGCCTTATTCACCATCGTGTACTAAATTGCATTCAAAGTGGTAGATAGGCTAAAATTTTTATTGTAACACAATTTCTGATTAGCTAAACGAAATGATGTAGCCAATCAGAAATTGTGTCACGTTTAAATTTAGAAAATTCTCCATAATTTTAGCAAAAATTTTATCAGAAATAGTTTGGGACTACGGGCCAAGACTCCACGTTCTTTGCCGTCTAAAATTTGTCTACACCGTCTGTAAAAACACTTCCGATTGGTTACTTTTGCGAGAGGAGCCAATTTGCGGCAAGCGGTGCTTGAAACCTTCTTATTATATATGGATACTCAACATGAGTCAACGGGGGCTTAATGCATCTTAATGATACCAAGCAAGTCATTACAGTATTATATATCCCTAAAATCCGTATTGTATAACACCCTACTGAATCATGAGGTACACTGGTCCTTTGACATGTAGAAAATTGATCGGTAGCAGAAAGTTTCGACCTAGGTCAGCCTGCGCAGGCTGACCTGGTCGATACTTTTTGCAGATGCATTATGGCCCCCTTTTCACAGAGCATGGCTCAAATAAGGCTTAATAATCGTATACAAAACAGTGTTCGTTGCTCCTTGCGAGCAATTTCTTTTGCGACCATATTTCGCAGTGGTTTGCTGCAAGACCAAAACATGGCGCGTGTCAACGAAAACTTATTAATTGAAGTTTAGTTTTCGGCAACCAGTTCTTATGCCACAATTTTCTTTTAATAATTTATGAAAAATAATTATAAACTTGAACTGATTATTTTAGATGCTTTGTCAAAAGGGGGCTTAATGCATCACCGTGATGCATTATACTAGGCAAGTCATCACATAATTACTGATCCATAAATTCATTTTGTCCAGCCACCGGCTGAATTTGTCGTCTGCAAATGCTTCCAATTTTGAGCAGTCTATAATTTCATCATGCGATTAACTGCATTTGTCTTTGAACGGGTAGAAAACGTTATGGGAAAGCAGGAGAAAATGCTGGTTACCAGCATTTTCTCCTTTTACCAATGTTTTCAAAAGCCCTTTTATTTTCCCGTTGGTCGTGAAAGCCCGGGTTTGTTTGTTAACCCTTTTAGCGCGATAGGCGAAAACAGAGGCTTTTGCGGACAACATAGATTCAGATCAGACTGCACAGAACGTGCAGTCTGATCGTGGATCTATGCTGTCCGCTTGTTTAGTCCAGCCTATGCTATAAAAATCTGTCTGACTTTCAGTGGATTGTATTTGCAGCAGTCAGTAGACGTCGAATTTATTTATTTTGCACCGAAAGAGTTAAAGAGTTGAAGATAAAAATGATGCAAGAATGATGTAAGAACCCGCCAAGCATGATGTAACATTGCGACTTTATCGATATGAGTGCAAGGCCGTAATTCTTTTGTTTGTTTGTTTGTTTCTGTGGCATTTGATGGCCCAGTATCGGCCAGCAATAAATACTGTAGATGTTGAAATGCATTTAATTTTAAATTATACCATTGAAACGTGTGGAAATTATTGTGAAGATGACAACCTGTTACTGTACGGTCGGTCCAAGTGTTAGTCGCTGACAGAGAAATTAATATTGAACCAAGCTAAAAAATTGCCAAGTCGCTCTCTATCTTGTATTTACTTTTTACCTGGTTGTAAAATTGATTTTTTCAGCCAGTGATAAAACTTGGACCGACCATTCAATAACGGATTTTCATATTCGCAATAATTTTCGTACTTTTAATGGGTATGATTTAATTTGAAAGGCTTTTTCACACCCTCATTGTTTACTTTTGACCGGTACTTAGTCTCTAACGCCGTTATCAAGATTATTTCATTTTATTTATATCACGGAGGCTAGGGCGTCTATCCATCCTTTCCTGGGATAACATTTACCAGTACTTCGCTCAATACTTTTCCCAAGACACTGGCTGCTTTCCCACATTACCATCGTCGATACAATGACCAGCTGTGAGAGACGAATGAATCCTGTCGCATTGACAATCATCGATCTTCGGAAAAAAATTGACCAAGCCAGAGAATTCGAACCGGCGACCTCTGGTTTTAAAAACCTGTACGCTACCGACTGCGCCATAGGGCTCGGCCCGTAACTCTTTACGAGACGAAAAAAATTCAGACTTGTCCAATGCAAAACAATTGGAAACGACAAATTTATTTTCTGGTGACTAGCATTTTTCTCCTTTCCCACAAAATTTTCATAAGGTTTAATTTTCAGGGTCGATAAAATCAAAGGCAAGTTACACAAAAAACTAGATTTCGTTTTCTTATCAGATGACATTTGTTTACAAGCATTCATGAGTGAGTTTGCACGCGTGAACGTAGAACTTGAAAATAAGTCAACCCTTTGCTACTTTTCTGATCAGTCCTATTCTAATCCTTAGCTATTCAACACTTTACCAAACAGTCCTGTATAATCGACTCTTTCGGAGAAAGCTTTTGAAAATATTGTGGGAAAAGAAGAAAATGCTAGTAACCAGCATTTTCTTCTTTTTCCACAATATTTTCTTACCTTTCAAATACATATGCCATGATGTGATCGACATTTGGGTTGCCGTCCCCATATGCTTCCAATTATGTAGTGGGAAAAATGTCTAGAATTTTGTAGCGAGGGAGCAATTGCCAGATGAAAAGATTGCAAGTTCATTTAAAGTAAACGACATTGCAGACGACAAATTATAATTACGAGGCTCAAAGGATGGAATTGGTCATTGAAAGGGTAGAAAACAACGTGGGTGAAGGAGAAAATGCTGTTCCCACATGCTTTCAAAGGTACTGTAACAATGAGCAGTGCTCTGGAAAGAGGGAATGAATCCATAAAATCCATCTTGTCTAACAACATTGAGGTAGACGGAATCATGGGATAGACTGGTCCTTTGACATGCAGAAAATCGATCGATAGCGAAAGGTTCGACCCAGGTTAGCCTACTCGGACTGCGCAGGCTGACATGGGATGATACTTTTTTCGCAATTCATTAAACCTTTTTGTTCCCCACACAGAGCATGACGCTGAAAATGGAAATTTTGAGCAAATGGCGATTTCAAAGTTTCTGTAAGTTTCCGAATAAAGTCTCACCGTATCGGACTGTACCGATTCATAATCAAAGTACGCGGCTTATCTCTTGTCATACTTTTACGTTTCATCTACTTCTTATATAAGATAAGTAGGGAAGTGTTATGTTAAACGTCATTGAATGTTTTAACTCTTTACCAAACGATAAAATTGAAGACTTATTCAAATTGAAAGCACTTGCAGACGACAAAATAAAAGTAACTCAAAAATTGAAATTTCTGTTTGGAAGGGTAGAAAACATTGTAGGAAAAGGAGAAAATGCTGGTTACCAGCATTTTCTCCTTTTCCTACAATGTTTCCAAAAGACTGCACAGAACATGCAGTCTAATCTTGGATCTACACTGTCCATTACGAAGATGCTTTCCAAACCCCCACAACTTTGAAAAATAAACATATTGGTTTTTACCATCGGCTTGAAAGTTTCATTTAAGTTACTTAACCCTTTACCACACAACCCCAACTTTTAAATACAGAAATTTGACCATAGCAAAGACTTTCGACCCAGACCAGCCTGCGCGGACTGCGAAGGCTGAAATGAGTCGATACTTTTTGCAGATGCATAAAGCCCCCTTTCCGCAGAGCATGGCTTTTACTATCGGCTTGAAAATTTCATTTTGACTTATTTATCAGGTTAAAGGGATGAGAAGTACATATACGGAAGAGTTCAATAAGCTCCGAGATCGAGATTGACATATTTCTACATTTTGAAGGGTGTTTAACTCTGAACCACAAGACAAAATTTTTAGACTAGTTCGTATTGAAGTCATTTGTAGACAACAAATTCGACATGTCTGAAGTAGTGTTAGACCTGTTGTTTGCTTTAGAAAAAGACGAAAATAATGTGGGTAAAGGAGAAAATGATGGCTACCAGCATTTTCGCTTTTTTCATGCTCTGGCCAAATGAGACTTAATGCATTTGCGAAAAGTATCGACTCAGGTCAGCCTGCGCAGTCCGCGCAGGCTGACCTGGGTCGAAACTTTTCGCTATTGGTCAATTTTCTGTAAGTCATGGTTATGACGGTTGTTAAAAAATGTGGCAAGTATGGATCTATAATTATATGACAACTTACTAGTCATCATAGATCAAGGAGATGTTTTAAGCCCCCTTTTGTCATGACATGGCTTATATTAGCGTTATACAAGACATATTAACTAAATTATGTCGGGTGTTGAATAATATACGAAACTGTCGTTCGACAACTCACACTTGCAACTGAAATACATTTATGATAACATAAGTGAGACACCAGCAGGGTCCTTATTCACAAATCATTCTTAAGAACATTCTTAGTCTTATTCTCAAGAATGGTCTAAATTTGAAAGTTTCGCACCTTCTGATTGGCTAAACCAAATGGTTTAGCCAATCAGAAATTGTGTTACTTTCTAAATCTATGATTAGATCGATAATTTTCTTAAGAATGGTTGGTGAATACGGACTCATTTCAAGATCGAATTCTATCCAAATTTGGATGAGACGGTTAAATTATTCTAGAAAGACAAACACTTTTGAAATATTTGTTTCACTTCACTGTTTGCTATTGTTGTACCCTGAATGAATTATAAAGCAGTTCTTTGGTTCCGAATGAATGAATTATAAAGCATTTAATGAATGAATTATAAAGCATTTCATTGGCTCCGAAATAATTTTTAAGAAACATTTGACCAATGAATTGACACGTCACAGAGGACGTATACAAAACAATTTCCTAGTCTAAATTCTTAACAAAGTTCCAAATGTTAGTGCAAAAATCCCTATTTTGAAGTCATAGCTACATGGATACTGCAAGCTGACGAGTTCTCAGTCGAAACACGATAAGTGATTCCTAGCAGATGAATATTGATGAAGGCGAGAGTTTGGAACATCTAATCGCCCGCCGCAAGGATAGAAGTGGATACGGGAAGACGAAGGTTAAGGCGGACGATGACCTGTTCACTCTCACCTTCTTTTGCAGCGTGTCATTGCAAGATAAATATAAAAGTCCAATTCGCTCTTAGGCCTAGATAAAACTATAATTGAAAACTAAATCAGACGGGATACTTAAGAATGTCGCAAATGTATTGAGATAAAAAACACTTGAAGATTCGTTCTGCTTATATACACTCTGTGCGTCTCCGAACTTGCAATAGCAATATATATATAACTGAGTCATGCTCTGGGAAAAGGGTTTATTGCATCTCTGCGATGCCTGATACCAAGCAAATCTTCACATTATTGTTGATCCATAAAATCCATTTTGTATATTAACCGACGGAATCATGAGGTACACTGGTCTTTTGACCTGCAGAAAAACGACCATTAGCAAAATGTTTCGACCCAGGTGAGGACTGCGCAGGCTGATATAGGTCGATACTTTTTGCAGATGCATCAAGTCCCCCTTTCACAGAGCATGGCTCGTATGTCTATCAGACATCTCATAAATTCCGAGATTAAACTAAATATATTATCTTTATTTTGTCCAATGTGAACAACAAAGTCAACAAAATATTTAATGATCTTCATAATACTGTATGAGAAAAGGCGGAGTGTCCTATATACTTGAAAGAGTGAATAGATATGCTCTGTAAAGAGTGGATTAAATGCATCTGCAAAAAGTATTGCCCATGTCAGCCTGCGCAGGCTGACATGGATCAAAACTTTTTTGTAAATTTTCTGTTTGTCCAAGGACCATTCTATCTCATGATTCATTCAGCTGTTAGACAATTTGAATTTTATTGACGACCTGCTTGGTATAGTGGACCATGAAGAAGATGCATTAACCCTTTACCACACGACAAAAATTTATACCAGTCCAAATTGAAAGCATTTGCAGACGACAATTTCAGTGTGGTTCAAATGATGTTATTTTTGTTTGACAGGGTAGAAAACATTGTGGGAAAAGGAGAAAATGCTGGTTACCAGCATTTTCTCCTTTTCCCACAACGTTTTCAAAAGGCTTCTTTTTCAAGGGTGTTAAAAGTCGGGATTGTGTGGTAAAGAGTTAAAGTCGCTTTGACAAGAGGTCCCCTCATGTAAAAGCTAAGCAACATGTAAAGATAAGCGGGATGTTTTGGTAACGAATTCTTGTGTTTAATCAGGGGCCTAGCTAGCCTGCTATTCATCTGATTGCATACTTTTACTTGAAGTAAATGGAAAGTTTGGGGGGTGGGGCTGTGGGGGCAAGAGGAGGGCAGGGCATGCCTCCTCTCATGAAAGTAATGGTCCAATCTGATTCATTGGTGGCGTTCTGATGTGTGTTACTAATTTCCAAAGCTCGATTTCTGAGAACTTTTTTTATTGCAGAGGGGGTATTTATGGCCTACTCATTTGCAGACTTTTTTACATGTGCGAATGCATGTGGACTCTGTCGTGTGCTCGCGTACAGGCTGCTATGTGTAAGGCAATTTATAAATGTAAAATAGCTCGCTGTACAGTATAGCATATAAGGCACAAAGCAACTCGAAAAATCTGACTCTGTGTATCTTTTCGTTTCAGCAAACACTGGAATCCAGCCAAGTCTGTTTTAGATGATGGATTGCCAGGTATTCCTTTTTCCGAATTGTCGTTGGACACCCTTGCGGTTTCTACGAAGTTAGATGCTCCCGAAAATGAGCCTTTGGTCCAACCAATTACTCATGCAAGCACCTATAAGCTGAAAGGAGTTGAAGATTTCTTGCGTATTCTTCGGGAATCCGGCTACCTATATGGTCGATTAGGTAACCCGAGCTGTGAAGCTGTAGAATGCGCCATAAATGCCCTAGAAGGAGGCGCTGGTACCCTCATTTTCACTTCCGGTATGGCAGCTATTACAGCAACATTTGTTGGACTTTTGAAAGCTGGGGACCATGTCGTCTGTCAAAACCCGGTGTATAGTGCCACATTCGATGTATTAAGCAAGACTCTGGCGAAGTTCAACGTTGAAGTTTCCTGGGTACCAGCAGGTTGTGACGTCCAGGTTTACAGGGAGAACGTGAAGCCTAATACTAGAATGCTGTATGGAGAAACACCATGTAATCCAATGATGACCTTACTTGACATCGAAGAATTCGGAAAACTTGGTCAGGAACTTGGACCAGACGTGTTGACCATGGTAGATGGAACATTTGCAAGTCCGTACCTTCAACATTCACTGAAATATGGTATAGATATTTCTGTCCATAGTTGTACGAAATATCTTGGCGGACATTCTGATCTCACAGCAGGGTGCTTGACCTTTAAGGATGTCCAGATGTGGAAAACAATGAAACGATACCAAAGTACTTTTGGAATGCAGCTGTCGCCACATGATGCTAGCCTTTTATTGCGAGGAATTAAAACCATTCACATTCGAATGCCAAGGCACAGCGCAAATGCGATGAAAGTAGCCACGTTCTTGGAGAGTCAACCACAGATTGAGACAATACGTTATCCCGGATTAAAATCACACCCACAGCATGAAGTAGCTAAACGACAGATGAAGGACTACAGCGGCATGATTGCTATTGAAGTTAAAGGCGGAAGAGAGGGAGGACGTGTGTTTGTGGAAAGCTGTAAGCTGGCACAGTTGGCCGTGTCCCTGGGTGGTGTTGAGACCTTAATAGAACATCCTGCGACCATGACGCATGGACCTTTACTAATGACGGATAAAGAAAGGGAAGCGGCAGGGATCACCGAGGGCCTAGTAAGGATAAGCGTAGGACTAGAGGACCCGGATGATTTAATAAAGGATTTTGCTCAGGCCCTTGCTCAGGTCAAACTTGAATGACATTTCTTTCAGCTATTCAGTAGACTGTGAACTATGTTCAGCCATAATTTAAATTAGAATTTCAAATTAGAAAACTCCATATTAAATCTAAAGAATCGTCGTTGTTATCTACTTGCGTTTTGGGCCCTCAAAGGTTAACGGATCGTAGACATTGCAGACTCTGTTCACCAGCATGCGATCTTCCTACACATCTGCAACATCCGACAAAATTATAGAATAAAGGCACTAAGAGGGGCAGAGTGTATGCTTCTCACATGTTGATTTGGTCTTTGGTTGGAATCCCGTGACGTTCTGGGTCAAATTTTGTAACAATTAACCGATGTTACCACTTGTCATGTTTCAAGAATGGAAATTCAAGAAATCGTCTAGAATTAGTTCACTTCAGTTGTATAATTTGTTTCGCAGTCGAAAACCGAGTTTGAACTTAAATAAATTGAGGGGTTTTCGGTATAACGAAGATTTTCTTTACAAATAACTTTACACAGCTATAAAGCATGGTGATAGAAATCATGTCAAAAACATTGCGTAGCATTTTCCTATCTTATCATCGAGTTTGGTTAAGTTCTGATGACATTGCGCAAAGTTATAGGCTGTCAAAGAGAGTCAATGCCGTGAACCCGGGTACGTCAACTTTACACGACGTCAACATGTCATTACCTTTCGGATGATGAACGTTGTGGTTTAACCCTTTCCCAAACAAGCCCTGGTTTTCACGTGTCTGCAGTACAAGTCTTTTGAAAACACTGTGGGAAAAGGAGACCTTTTTGCCATTTTCATCAAATTTAAAATTGTCGTCTGCAAACTCTTTGAACTTGGACCAGTCCAAAATTTGTCGTTTGGGAAAGGGTTAAAGGAGTTCATTTCTAGCTCGGCTGTTTTCGAAGAAAGTGTCGAGGTAATGCCGTAGCCCTTGTGTCGTTGTCATCTGCGTCATAGTCTGCTTCGTCTGCGTTGTCGTGCTAAAACTTTGACATTTTATAATATCTCTGTTATTACTGGAGATATTTGCTTCGAAATTTATTTCATCTCTTGAACATCATCGGAATACGATTGAAAATATTACCGATGATGTGCACCACGAGATGAACTAAATTTCGATCTTCCACAAAAAAAAAAAAAAAAAATGTCCACTATTTAAATTTTGACGTAATTTCGGAAAACAAGGGGTAGTTCCGACGGACAAATGCGAAAATGAGCGCTAAACAACAATCTGCAATCAAACTTTGTTTCCAAGATATTTTTTAAATACGAAGATCGATACAATATGTGGTGAATGCATATAGGGATGCTGCAACCATTTACAAGTAGTTCAAACGCTTTAAGGATGGATGAAGAAAACCTTTCTGACGATGAGCGCTGCGACCGTCCATTAACGATAGCGTCATCTGTTGTCGCGGATATCGAGAAGCTACTGGATAACGATAGACAGGTCGCAGTCACCCAAACTGAAGCGACATAATCAAACTCTCGTAGACTCGTTACAGAAAGTGTGTTGTGTTCAATAGCGAGTACTTTGAGAAGGATTAAGACCTACCCTCGTCTAAGTCGCTATATACAAGATACGCTGTTGTTTACGTTAAAACTTCTTGGGCCGGATAGTATATAGTGACTGAGAATTTTTTAAGTATGGTAATGAGGATTGTGATTTATCCATTTTATAATCAATCTATACTTGGTAGAAGTTCCATTAATTAACTTCACATGTAAATAGGGAAATTATAAACTTCTCCGCGAACTGTTTCACCACCCCTCGTAGTAAATGTAGTAAAGTATAACATATCATAGTGTAAGTTAGCGCAGAAAAGTATAGTGTATCGTTGTGTAAGTTAGCGTAGTAAAGTATACATAGCTTATCATTGCGTTAGATAGAGAAGCACTGCATAGTACTAGTATAGCATGTGTTAGTAAGCGTAGCAAAGTGTATCAACATAACAAATCGTTTTATCACAAACCATAGTGCTTTCATAGAGTAAGGTAAAAGATACAACCAACAAAACAAGGCATACAGATATAAGACTGACATTTTGAGTCACGCGAAGAACACGTTCAAGATTAGCATTTGTGTATTCAGAGCACGACCATGGTCATACTTTTGGAATGAAACATTATTGAAATAAGTCCTTTTTCTTTGTACAAATAAATCCGCCACCATCACGAATACATCGAGGGGTGAATACGAAACTGTTCCATCTGCGTTTCGAACAATTTTAAACGGGAAAAACGCTTCTCATTTCTGTGAAAAGAATAGTTAGATCATCTTGTTTAGATATATTGTGTTGAGCTGAGAGCATGAATTCAGCACAACATAATTAAACAAGATGATCTGACAACGGAATTGAGTTTTTTCCCCCCTCCTGTAATATTTTCCAAAATGCAGATGGAATAGTTTCGCATTCACCCCTCGACATGCTCTGTGAAAAGGGTGTTTGATACATCTGCAAACAGTATTGTTGTCCGCGAAAGCTGACCTTTGTCGACACCTTTTGCTATTGGTAATTTTTCTGCGTGTCCAGGGTCCGTATTCACCAACCATTCTTAAGAATATTCTTTGTCTTATTCTCCAAGATTTTCTACATTTGAAAGTAACACAACTCTTGATTGGCTAAACCAAATGGTTTAGCCAATCAGGAGTTGTGTTACTTTCAAATGTAGAAAATTCTGGAGAACAAGACAAAGAACGTTCTTAAGAATGGTTGGTGAATACGGACCCAAGGCTTCCTCACCCCTCGTAGTAAGCTTCCTCATGATTCAGTTGGTTTTTAAACAAAATGGATTTTACGATTCCATAATTATGTGATGACTTGCTTGATATAGTGGATCAAGGAGTTGCTGCAAAATCCCCTTTTGCCAGAGCATGGCTCATTTTTTTTTTTTTACGCAAACACCGTACAGACTAATTTTGAAAATGACCGAAGGACTGACAGTTTTCTGGTAACCAGCATCCTTTTCTTTTTCCCCAGTGTTTTCAAATGCCACTCTCCTCAGGGTCCCGAGGTTTTACGACCCTGATTCAGGAGGCTTTCGAAAAGATTGTGGAAAAAAGAGAAAATGCTGGTAACCAGCATTTTTTTCATTTTCCCGCAATGTTTTTTACATATTTAAAGACAAGTCTCATTATTTTAGCCACACTTAATTTGTCGTCTGCAAATGCTTTCAGTTTGAAAGAAAAAAGCGGAACAGCCAAAACAATTTATAATGGTATATTTAAAACAACGTGAAATTCGTAATTATTGGCGAATTTATCCGCCTTTTGTATCTGGTAAGTGGCACTTCAATGCCACCATACAGATGGTATGTCAATTTATCACTGTTTGTTGTTGACAGCGCATGAGTATTTTTTTATCAGGGACATACTCTTAAGGTTATTGTGACTTTTTCGAAGTTCACTCACCTTTGGTTTTTCTTTACCGATTTCAGCAAAGCAAGAAAGAGACATGTTTACTTTGAATACCTGGGATATTTAGCCCCATTTCCAACAGTATTGCGCCATTTTCAACAGTACAATGTAGATCCGTTAACCCTTTACCAGACGACAAAATTTTAGCCTTGTCCAAATTGAAAGCGTTTGCAGGCGACAATTTCAATGTGGCTCAAAGGGTGCAATTTTTCTTTGATAGGGTAGAAAACATTGTGGGAAAAGGAGAAAATGCTGGTTACCAGCATTTTCTCCTTTTCCAACAATGTCTTCAAAAGGCTTCTTTCCCAGGGTCGTTAAAAGGCGTCATTGTGCAGTAAAGGGTTAAGCAGACGAAAAGTATCTAGCCTGGTGAATTTTTCAAACTGAAAGAATTTGCAGAAGACAAATGTAACGCCAATCATGTAATCTGTCTTCGAAGGTTAGAAAACTTTGTGAGAAAAGGAGAAAATGTTGGTTCTCCATTTCCAACAATGTTTTCAAAAGCCTTCCTTGTCAGGGTCGTTTAACTCTTTCACTGCCAATGTCGCCTTGGATAGTTTTTGCGGATGGCATAGATCAAGACTAGATGACACAAAACGTGCACTCTGATCTTTGATCTACACCGTCCGCTACCTGAACAGAGTCGCCTTCAATCGTAACGGAATTATACTATACTTTTAAGACCTCGTGAAAATTCGAAACAATGTAGTTGGCAGCGAAAGAATTAAACACGGGTAAAGGGCAGAGTGTCATTCAGCGAAAAAGGTAGGACGACAAACAAAATTCCTTACATGATTGTTGCACTTAAACCATAACCTGCAAAATAAGTGAGATGAAACTTTCAAGCCCAAAGTAAAAACCCAAATTTTGCTATATCAAAGGTATTGTTGGTGGAAATATGTCCTTATTGGACAGTGTACATCAGAGATCAGACTGCACATTCTTTGCAGTCTGATCTTGATGTACATTGTCCGTAAAAGGTCTCTTGAGTCGCGCTTAGCAGCCTATGGGTTAAAAATTCTTTTCATTCTGTTCATTTACTCTCATAAAAAAAAATTATATGATGAGAGCCAAAAAAAAAGGGGTAACTCTCAACCACGGGATAAAATTTAAGACTTGTCCAAATTCAAAGCAATACTAGACGACAATTGACAATGAAAATGCCGCGCAAATGATGGGATTTGTCTTAGAAAGAGTAGAAATTATTTAGGAAAGAGGAGAAAATGCTGCTTACCAGCAGTGATATCAAAGAAATGATTGATTGATAAATTGTGTGGTGTTTAACGCCGATTTAACATTACTTCATTTATTATTAAATCTCGGCACCAAGTACACCTATCCCATGTTTTTTTTTTTTTGGGGGGGGGGGATTTCCTCTACCTGTACTTAGCACAATATCCTTCCCGAGCCGCTAGCTGTTTTCCCACATTACCATCGTTGAAACGATGACATCAAGGAAATAAGGGATAAAATGGTATTACACACTTTGAACAGTTCATCAGCCTGTTTGTAACCCATTTCATCTTTATTTTATAAAACTATAATTATTTTTGTATCTTCATGCCACGTGCTGCCCCCAACGGCTGCAAGGTTGCACTGATTACGATGGATAGTAAAATGCAAATCATTTTTTTTTTGAGGCCCTCTGAGAAATCACTGTTGTCATTTCCGGTTTTAAATGAGGACACATCTCTTGAGTTTCCCGATCCCTTACACCATTATATTGGTCATTTCTCAATGTTTAAACAGCTGACCAAATACTGAGCCACTCTAAACACTTTCAAGTTTTAACAGCGTTTTTCTTTCTGACTGTAAGAATGTATCTTTAAATATTTAGTGGTATTTCAATAGGAAAAGTCCACCTGTGTGCTGGTACATATGCGGAGTGAGACATAAATGGAAAGAAAATTACTGTAAAAATCGAATTATTTATTTGATAAGTCTCGATTAACAATTAATAATCAATATAAATTCAACAAGGTACAGGCTCAAATCAATGATGTATACACTTAATAAAAAAAAACATAATTAAATAACAAATGAAAGATTACCATAATGATTAAATGAAAAAAGTATATACTGATTAAAAAAACTGAACCAAATTATAAATGAAAGATAACATTAAGTACGCAAAAATATAATGGACGGAAAAAAAAAAAACTCAGTTTGAGCGATTAACCCTTTCCCAAACAACAAATTTTGGACTGGTCCAAATTGAAAGAATTTGCAGAAGACAATTTTAAATTTGATGAAAATGGCAGAAAGGTCTCAAAAAGGGTAGAAAACACTCTGGGAAAAGGAGAAATTGCTCATTACGAGCAATTTCTCCTTTTCCCACAGCGATTTCAAAAGACTTGTACTGCAGACACATGAAAACCAGGGCTTGTTTGGGAAAGGGTTAATGTAAATTATTATGTTAATACTGAAACATATGACACAGAGACACAGGAAGGAACTACAGTCGAGGTAAAAGATATGTGAGCCATGCTCTGGCAAAAGGGGGCATATTGCATCTCCATGGTGCATAAAACCAAGCAAGTCATCACATGATTATGGATCTATAAAATCCATTTTGTATAACAACTGACTGAATCATGAGATATACTAGTCCCTTTACATGCAGAAAATTGACCAACAGCAAAAAGTTTCGACCCATGTCAGCCTGCGCAGGCTGACAAGGGTTAATACTTTTTGCAGATGTATTCAGCCCCTTTTTTTGCAGAGCATGGCTCATGTATTATGTTTAAGTATAAACAGAAATGAAAATAAGTAAATTAGATATTGCAACTACTATAAGAATTAAACTACAGCGTTTCTGTTTTTCACAATTGCATGTATTGAAAACAAAACTGAAGATCAAAGTAAATACATTTGGGCCATGCTCTGGCAAAAGGGGGCTTATCCCATCTCGGTGACCAACCAGGTCATTGCTTAATTATGGATCCATAATAACCACTTTAATTTAACAATCAACCAAATCCTGAGATAGACTGGTCTTTGGACATACAGAAAATTGACCAACAGCGAAAAGTTTCAACCCAGATCAGCCTGCACAGACTGCGCAGGCAGACCTGGGTCGAAACTTTTCCCAGATGAGTTAAGCCCCCTTTTCACTGAGCATGGCTCATTTACATGTTAATGAATTTGGTTTAATGGGAATTCTTCGGTAATTTAAGTCTTTACCGAATGACGAAATTTAAGACTGGTCCAAATTAAAAGCATTTGTGTATAACATACTGAATGTGGCATATATAATGGCATTTGTCCATGAAAGGCAGAAAACATTGCCGGAAAAAGAGCAAAGGCTAGTTATCCACATTTTTCTCCTTTTCACACAATATTTTTAAATCTCAATTCCTTAGGGTTGTTAAAACTCATGATAAAGAGTTTGGAAAAAAAAAAATAAAAAAATTGAATGATTTGACAGAGAAATCCTAACTCTGTCTATACATGTACTCTACAAGCCATATTCCACTTTAGATTTACTTTAATAAATAAAATTAAAAAAGATTTAATCACAGTATTGCCTAATGAAATACACATATACATTATGTACAATTATCATTTACACATATTACAGTAACCTATAACTCTCTACTAAACTACAAAATTTTAGACTTGTCCAAATAGAAAGTATTTGTAGATGACAAATTCATTGTTACTCAAAACATGAAATTCATATTTCATAGGGTAGAACACATTGTGGAAAAAGGAGAAAATGCTGTTTAACCTACATTTGCTCCTTTTCCCACAATGTTTTCCAAAAGCTTCTCCTTCAAGGTCGTTAAAACTCAGGATTGTGTGGTGCGGGGTTTAAGAAAAGGAAGTCAGCTGCTACAAAATTGTTTCAGGCAACAGAATGTCAGTTGAACACATACTGAAAAAAAAAATTCAAAGGGAAAACACATAATTGCATTTTTCAATAGGCCTAATGTAAAAAATTGCCAAATAATATTGCAAAAAATGTGACTAAACAACAAGAAACATAGAAAATTTTAATTTTACAATACATGTTGATGGTATAAGCAACAATAGTGAGCATTAACTCTTTACCTGTCCAAATTGAAAGCATTTGCAGACAACATAATTAAATGTAACCCACACCATAAAATGATGTTACCAGAATTTTCTCCTTTTCCCGCAATGTTTCCTCAGGGTCGTTAAAACTTGTCATTGTGTGGTAAAGGGTTAACAAACAAGACTATGCCTTTACTATGTCAGACAAAGAAAGCTTTTGGAAACATTGCAAGAAAAAGAGAACATACTGGACACCAACATTTTCTCCATCTTTCAGAATGTTTTAAGCCTTTTCAAATTCTGCAATAGCATTTTATGTGTCATCATTCAATATTGATAATGTTTAAATACAGTGTCTGGAAAGGAGTTAACCTTTAGCCAAATTAAAAAAAAATGGACCCATATCAAGGCATTTGCAGACAACAAATTAAATGTGACTGATATAATGGCATTCGAGATTGTACAGGGCAGAAAAAAATTGTGGGAAAAGTACAAAATTGCTGGACAGTCTTGATCAAGATCTTTGTTATACATTCTAGCCCGAACAGCTTTAATTCAGTGTTCTACGGTTTAATCTTAGGTTGCATGTCACTGGTGTTCCTTCTATAGATGATGAAATTTGTTGCATGATAAATGCCTGTCTTACGCGTACCCAATATGTAATAGAGTTGCATCATTTCCAACATCTGGGTCATGGTCTCAGAAATGATGCAAGCTGGCAGTCTACTTTGTTTATGACAAAATATTGATTTATCACTGTAACATCTGGCAAAACTAACTACTTTTTTTTTAACCCATAAATAAAAAAATGCATGTACCTTGTACATCTTTTACACCTCTTAAGAAGAAATACTATATATTTCCATTCATTGCACGAAGTAGAATTTTGAAAAAGGAAAATAAATATATCTTTTTAGGGTAGCATGATAAATTTGTTTGAAAAGGAGAAAGTGCAATCAGTCCTTTTCAAAGAAATTTATCATGTTACCCTAAAAAGGTACATTTATTTTTCTTTTTCTGAATTCTACTTTGTAAAATAAATTGAAATTTTGGTTTGCCTGATATCTACATTTTAGAAAAAAGTGTCCATGCTCTTACCAGCCTGTAAAAGAAGACTTCTGTAAACATTGTGTGAAAAGGAGAACATGCTCACAGTGTTTGCTACTCTTTCAAAGACAAATCTGGTCATTTCAGACTTGTCCATAGTAACTCTTCACCAAAGGACAAACTTTTAGTCTTGTCCAAAGTGAAAGCATTTGCAGACGATGAGATAAATGCGACTCAAAAACTGAAATTAATTTTGGGAAGGAAGGAAAAGTTTGTGGGAAAAGGAGAAAATTCTGGTTACCAGCATTTTATCCTTTTCCCACAATATTTTCAAAAGGCCTCTCTCTCAGGGTCATTAAGACTCAGGATTGTGTGGTAAAGGGTTAAAGGAATTTATGACAATTAGAATGTTTTTCAAATGACAATACTTGTTCTTGAAAAGGTAGAGAACATTGTGGAAAAGGGACAAAAGGCTGGTTACCAGCATTTTCTTCTTTTCATTCAATGTTTTCAAAAGCTTTCTTGTCCAAGGCCAATACAATACAGGACTATTTAGTAAAGGTTTAAATAGAAATGTGTGAATGAAATAATGTTGTCCCCATCTGGTGCATAAGGTAGGGAGTGGCTTTTATTGACAAAGGAAAAGCTGACTGTTGTTTGTGAAAACCTTGTCTTTAGATGAAAGAACTTAAAATCAATGATGACTTTTTATGCCTCTTTAGATGACAGTCTTCAAAAATACTGTGGGAAAAGGAGAAATTGCTCCTATCATGCATTTACTTTTTTGCAACAATCTTTTCCTATTGGAAATTAAATAAGTTGGCAATATTTTTCTTTTGAAGGATTGTCCTGGTTAAATGAGTTCACTGTTTCACAGGTCAAGAACTGTTCAGAAATTAATGAAGATTCTGTCTGCAGAGGATAGCTTGAAGACTGACTGATGTTTAATGGTGATTTCAACATGACTTCAAATATATTACAGCAGCCAGTAACCTATCCATGCTTTTCTGGAGTGTCTTTTAACCAGTACTTCACACAATATTCTTCCCAAGCCATTGGCTGCGTTACCACATAACCATCATTAAAACAATGATCAGCAGTGAGAGAGGAATGAACCCTCTTGAACGACTAGCCTTTATCCTTGTAAAGAAATTCATTGAGCTGAGCTACCCCTGGTCTCAGGTCCTGTATGCTACTGACTGCGCTACAAGGTCTCAGCTTCAAGAACATATACCTTTAACTCTTTACCACACAAGCAAAATATAAACTTGTCCGAAATGAAAGCAGTTGCAGATGAAAGTTTAAATGTAGCTTAAATGATTGAATTTGTCTTTAACAGGGTAGAAAACATTGCAGGAAAAGGAGAAAATGCTGGTAACCAGTATTTTCTCCTTTTCCCACAATGTTTCCAAAAGGCTTCTTTCTCAGGTTTGTTAAAACTCGGGATTGTGTGGTAAACAGTTAAGCCGTATGGGCAATATGAGCAGCTTCTGGAGGATGATCAACTCTTTAGCTGAGGACAGAATTTTAGACTTGTCCATTCTAAAAGTATATGCAGACCAAAAATCAAATGTGTCTCAAGTGATGAAAGGTCTATCACTTTCCCACAAATTTTAGACTTGTCTGCTTTGTAAGCATTTGAAGATGATATAATAAATTTGACTGAAAAATTAAACTCTTGTTCTCGGATGGGTGGGAAACATTTTGTGAATAGGAGGAGATGCTGATTTTACCAGCATTTTATACTTTTTCCAGCGTGTTTTCAGAAGTTTTCTTCTTAGCATGGTTAAAACTTGGGATTACATGTTAATTTACCACAGGTTAAATAGGTAGAAAACATTGTGGGAAGAAGAAAGAATGTTGGTTTCCTGCATTTTCTCTTATTCCTAAAAAATAATGTTTTCAAAAGCCTTCTCCACAAGGGTCATTAAAATTTATTATTGTTTGGTTATAAATTAACTCTTTGCCAAACAATCCCAAGTTTTCAGGACCCTGATAAAGAAGCTTTCTGAAAACATTGTGGGCAAAGGAGAAAACGCTGGTAACTGGCATTTTCTCCTTTTTGCACTATGTTTTCTAAATACTCATGAAGAAATACAATCAGCTGAAAATTATTTGAATTTCCGTCTGTACATATCTTCAATATGGTCTTGTCTAAAATTTTGCCGTGTGGTGTAGGGTTCACATCAAGATCAGACGAAACGGAATGCTCGGTCCAAGTCTGACGCTCCAAGGTCTGCTCCTTGTTTCCTATCTATGACCAAAATATCTCTCCTGAAACAATTTTGCAGCTGAAGACCCTCACAATATTCTTGTGCAACATGGCTAAGCAATATGCTATCTGGTTTAATATTATGATTACACATAAAAGATTGTGGCAAAATGAGAAACTGCACATGTTAACTCTAAACCACATGACTAAATTTTTGACTTGTCCAAAGTCAAAGCATTTGTAGATGAAAAATCAAAGGTGGCTCAAATGATGAAAATTACCTTTAATTGAGTAAAAAACATTGTGGGAAAAGGAGAAAATGCTGGTTACCAGCAATTTCTCCTTTTCCAACAATGTTTTCAAAAGCATTCTTTCTCAGGGTCATTAAAAATCGTAATCTTGTCGCAAAGGGTTAAGCAGTTTCCACTTTTGCCACCATGTTTACAGAAGTGGTGCAGGAGGTAAGGCATTAACTCTTTACCACACAATCCTGACTTTTAACAACCCTGAGAAAGAAAGCTTTAGAAAATATTGTGGGAAAAGGAGAAAATGCTGGTAACCAGCATTTTCTCCTTTTCCTACAATGTTTTTTACCCTTCTCAAAACAAATTCTAAGTTTCAAGTCACCTTTATTTTGTTGTCTGCAAATGCTTTCAATTTAGACCAGTCTAAAATTTTGTCGTTTGGTAAAGAGTTAAACATTGTGAACAGATGAAACATAAGGATGAGACCCATCTGGTCTGTTGGATACCCAGGTTAATTCAAATAATCTGATGGACCTTAGCACGAGAGACACTTGCTCGAAGATTTTTCGTAGGATCTCCCCTATCGGTCCGAACATGTGACGCATACCCGTAAATGCATTCCACATAAATATACTGAACGGCTGTACAAATCCGTTAAAAACAGCAGATAAAAAAGGCTTTATCACGAAGTCTCCCAGCGTCATGAAGATTCCGACAATGAATGGTTGAAGTACATGTTTGGCGAAAAACTGGAACAGTTCCACGAAGAACCAGATGAAAAAACTGAGCAGAATTCTGAGCACTGAAAACACTTCCTGCCACACTCTTCTGGCAATCCGGTCTACTCTGAAATTGAGAAATAAATATTTTAAGCAACATCACAACTCTGTGAAAAATATAATGCTCTGTGAAAAGGGGGCTAAATGAATCTGCGAAAAATATCGACCCAGGTCAGCCTGCACAGTCCGCGCAGGCTGACCTGGGCCAAAACTTTTCGCTATTGGTCAGTAGGGTGTTAGTCCTATCTTCTAACTCTTCTTTGATCCCCCTCCACGATTCGCGAATCCGAAATCCGCGAATCTGAAATCCACGAATCCGAAATCCACGAATCCGAAATCCTACGATCATCGCGAGAAAAAAAATCCTACGATCCCCAAAATTCTAACTTACCGATTACTTCCCCCCCCCTCCTACGATCCCCAACTTCTAGTCAAGGTCGTTTCCAATCCCAGTCTCGCACGCACAAAAAAATTTATAACTCGTGGAAAAAAGTTATAAATTCTTTTAAAAAATTTCTTTGATCTTAGGAAAATATTGTATTATTAAAAATGGATTTTACTTTTTTGCAAGATCATTTAAAAGACAAGATTAAACTATTAAGCAATGTATATCAACCAGAGTCGAAAAAAATAATTAAATATTTTACTCATTTTCGAGAACATGACTATGCCCAAGTACTGAAATGTTTTAAACCTGTGTTGTATTATGAATATAGCAAAGCACTTAAAGAATTTGCAGGCAGTAAGTTTGTAATGGCACTTGCCATCTACTATCCTTTTCACCCTCTAGAGTTAAACCATCAAAGACTAGTCTTTAAATGGTGCGCTGGTTATCATGACAGCAAATATGACAATTTTTTAAAAGAATATGATGAAGAAATAGATGATGAGAATTGGTTACCAAGGGGGGAATTCTATAATCTGCTTCGAAGACCACCATTTTGGCATCATGGTCCTGAAGGATCATGTGATGATCTTTTGGACCATGATTGTATTTTTCCTGTTTTGCATATTAAAGTTATGAAAAACTTTTCCACTCGTGAAAATAGATGCGCTATTTGCCGAGTCAGACCACCAAGCATTCTTTTTGTTAGATGAGGCCATATGTCTTTTTGTAGGCTTTGCGGATTGTATGATTGGGAAAAAAACAAAATATGCCCAATATGCAAGGAAAAAAGATTGGAATATAGAGAAATTCAGTTAGAGCAGACTTGGTCTAACAAATATGCAACGATTAATGGTAATGTTTTTTTTCTTTTTTTAAGAAACAAATTTTTTTATCGATTAAAATTCCTTATTTTAAAAAAATTTCAAACTTAAAAATTTTTATTCTTCCAATGGATATATAATATTCAGAAAAGGAATTGCAAGGTCATCTTTGTCTCTACGTGGAGCACGAAGTTCATTTTTATTTTCTATATCACGTTCTATGCAACTCTCATAAACCCATAAAAAATATTCTTCGTCTTCGTTAGAATCTATATCAAATATATCTTTGACATCTCCCCCAGCTTAATACTGGATAGATACCGTCATAAAAAATCCCTTGTCTCCGAATTATTTTTGCGCTTTGCTCCATTCATAGTAGACAGCAGGTTTTATACGAGACAAAGCTCTGACATAATTTGCATCTGATGCCCGCATAAAATACAATAATTTTCCGTCACTAAAACTTGCTTTTCTATATGAGCAAGCTAGTTTGTCTTCTAAATTTTCTTTTACTACTAAATGGGAATTCATTGTTTTTTTAAAAAATATATATTTTAAAACAAAAAATTATAACCCCCATTTAACATCACATTGTATTCTGCAATATGGGCATATTATCACAGGTTTGCTCGCTTTCAAAGCCCGTGCATCACATTCTTTACATACTGGTATATGTCCACAATTAGCAAAAATAACATTTGGTTTTGCATCCATACAAACTACACAATTGTCTAATTTAAAAGACTCTCCTTGGTTTAATTTGCGTGTAATCATAATTGGCGCATCGTCTTCTTCTGTATCATCTTCTGAATCTACTTCTATTCTTGGCTCTCCTGGTTTAAAAATGAAATCCAACAAACCCATAGTGTCTAAATTGATACATTCTAAACATCCATTGCGCATCAAGTGAAATGAAATATCTACACAATTACCTCCATTTTCCGCATTTCCTAGAACCGAATTATACAAAACAAAGTCCACAAATTGTTTTAAAATGCTCTCATTATAATTGTTGTGTCTCTTCACGTGGGTTGAAGGGTATGTAGCACGGTCTAAATTAATACCAATAGAAATATTCTCATTACCAGTTTTATGTATAATGTCACTATACATGTAATAAATAAGCGGCTTTGCTGAAAACATACCATAATCAAAATTGTAAAGGCCCACGAATAGTATACGTATTTTTTCAGGAAACCTACACGGATTACTAATATATTGGTCTTTATACATTATATGGTGATCTAAATTTACAATAAAATCCGTGCTAACTATACCCTTGTTAAAAATAAACCTTCGATTTCTCATTGTACTCATATTTTATATAATAAAAAAAATTTACTTAATATAGAATCCTAAAGTAAATTTATAACTTTTTTAAAAAGTTATAAATTTTTTGTTGTCTTCTAAAGTTTCTTTTACTACTAAATGGGGATTCATCGTTTTTTAAAAAAATATATATTTTAAAACAAAAAATTTTTGATTTCATCGTAATTTCATTACCTCCATAAACTGTGGAAAATGGCGGAAAATGTTCTATCGACTAGATTAAGTTTACGAGAAATTAAAGAGAAACTAAAGGACGCAAAGAAAAAAGAAAAGGAAAATGATGAAATTATGGATGCTCAATATGAGGAATATTTCGAAGCTTTCGATGATTATATGCTGTTAGACAGCGAAGACGCATCGAAGAAATATCTGATGCATTAAATCTTACTAGAGAACGTGAAAAAGAAATCCAGAAAGAAATATTATTTTTAAAGAAACAACGTTGCGTGTTACTACGTAAAATCTATTTAGAATATCCGACTAGAAATAACTTAAAACTTTTGGAACGGGTCGAACAAGATGAAAAACAAATAGATTGCTTGTGGAAAATTATAAATAGAGAACCTGTCGCATTTAGCATCAGTGAATCCTCTAGTGACAGCGACTAAAATAAAATAAACGTAAATTTATAACTTTTTTAAAAAGTTATAAATTTTTTGTTTAAGACTCTTCCATCGTTTCCTCAACTGTTTCCACAGTCTTTACGGTCTCCACAGTCTTTACGGTCTCCACAGTCTCCACAGTTTTTACTGTCTTCATGGTCTCCTCAACTGACTCAGTTAGAAATTCAGCCGCTTTAGAATAAATATTATCAATCTTTTCTCTATAATATTCCGTAAAAAAATCTCTACACTGTGTTATTAAAAGTTTATGTATCTCATAAACTTTATCTTCGTACTATTTACAAAAAAATTCGCCCGTAAACAAAAGTTTGTATTTAATAAGTTCCGTACAGTATGCCTGTATACTCATTAATAAATTTTCTAGAGGATCTTTATAAAAGTCGTCGGTTCCCGCTATCTCATTTAGTCTTTCTTCAAAGCCATCGGTTCCAACAATCTCATTTAGTATTTTTTCCATTTTTATTATAAAAAATTTTATTTAATATATTTTTATAGATCGAGTACTATAAGTATCGTCAAATAAGAGTTTTTTGCGCTTGGATTGTCTGTCCTCATTATAAAGTTTATAACGTCGCATTGTTTTACTTCTAGAGGCTGCGGAAAAACTACGCAACTGCAACGTTCGTCTCTTTTTTTAATTAAGGAGTAGTCGATTTTTTCGACGCCGTTTACGACTATGTTAATTTTTACCTCTTCATCTAAAAACCTATTTCCTTTTAAAACCAATAAAGAACCTCTTATAATTCTACCCGGAGCTGACATGCAATAATCTCCTAATCCATGCGATCTTCCGCTGCTGCCATTACCGAAAGAAAACTCGTAATTTCCATTTTCTAAACTTCCTTGTTCCTCAGCATGAATGCTTATTATAGGCTTAATTAACTTTCTCTCAGTTAGAGCTAACAACTGTGTGGAAAGAAAAGACCTTGTCACAGGGTCATCCCAAGCAGTGGGTTCAGGCAGGTTTTTAATTCTATTTCCTTTCATATCTATTTGTCCATCGGCGGAAAAAGAACCGTCCGGGTTTCTCGTTAAAGCTTTTTCTCCCGCGGTAGCTGCCTCAATTAAGGTATCTACGTAAAATTTGTTTACAACTTGTTGGTTTTCTAAAGGCGTTCCAACATTGTTAATTCTTTGTCCACCCATTGAAATGTCACCAGCTGCTATATAACCACCAGGACCATAAACAAAAGCTCGATTAGCAATATCCACATAATTCTTTGTTGCAGCATCTTGCGGTTCTGCGGGATTTAAAAGATTTGTTAACTGGTAACCTTCCATATTTATATCTGCAACGGCAGAAAAACTACCATCGTGTTGTTGTACCATTGCCCTACCAGCGTCATCCACATACTTTTTAGTAGCGGCTTCACTCGGCTCCGTA
The DNA here is from genome assembly GCA_945859785.2 of Tridacna gigas. Lineage (NCBI taxonomy): Eukaryota > Metazoa > Mollusca > Bivalvia > Cardiida > Cardiidae > Tridacna > Tridacna gigas. The sequence continues at coordinate 53,987,118 of OX244038.2, forward strand.
GGATCATCTAAGTTTTTTATTTTATTAAATCCCATGTTTAAATATCCTGTAATGTGATAACCCCCATTTTCATCCAATAACCCCGCATTGGAGTCGACATAATTTTTAGTTGCTGCATCTTGAGGATTTACGGGATTACTAACCCTCGTTAATGTATTACCATTCATATTTATAGAACCGGTAACTTCCGTTGTACCATTTTTACGCAAAAAATTATTCTTTATGTAAGTAAGTGACGCTCCATCACCGCCCGATTTAACATTGCCCATTCCTCCAAATTTATCAACTGGCATTTTTTATACAATATTTTTTTTTAAATATCTTTTTCGGTGTGTAATTCTATCAACAATGAAACATTTGTAAAGGAAACATTAGGATTGTTAGTTTTTACTTCAAATCCTATTGTATCTTCTTCTTCTAATACCAGGGACCTGCTTCTATTAAATAAAGTGGTGCTTGAATATTCTGATCCAATATGCAAGAGTGCTCTTCCTGTTCCAACCCCATTTTTTAAAATTTCTATTTCAAACCTAGTATTTGTTAGGTTTGATATACGTATACACCCTTTTAATATTATCCTGTTTGAAGGTATAACATAACCAATTGGGTTGTCACTACCACCACCAAAATTAAATGGTCTTGAATCTTTAACCAATCCACCTCTTGATTCGGCAAATATTGCAGTTACTGGTTTTGGCATATGTGTATCAACATAACTTTTAGTTGCTGCTTCATTTTCATTTATGGGCGAAGGTAAATTAAAAATTCTTTGATGATTCATATTAATTTCGCCGAACCATTCATAAATATTTCCGGATTTAACGAAAGGTAATAAATTACGAATAAGTTCTATTTTCTCATCTAACTGCGTTTTTGTTACGGGATTATTCGGTAAAATATTAATATCTGATATAAGCGAATCTACATAATTTTTAGTTGCTGCATCATTTGTCTCTCTAGGTGTAGGGAGGTTGTGTATTGATTTGAAAGCCATATTGATTGGTGCTGTTGAAATGTATTTTCCATTTTCTTTTATTAGAGGAGGATCAGCAACATTATCTACATAATTTTTAGTTGCTACATCTTGAGGATTTACGGGATTACTAACCCTCGTTAATGTATTACCATTCATATTTATAGAACCAGTAATTTCCGTTGTTCCATCTTTACGCAAAAAATTATTATTTATGTAAGTAAGTGACGCTCCATCACCGCCCGATTTAACATTACCCATTCCTCCAAATTTATCAACTGGCATTTTTTATATGGCTAAAAAAGTTTATTTAAAACTTGCTGAAATTTATAACCCGAGCTTAACTCTTTTAAAATGTACAAGCATATATGGCCACAAAATACTTGCCCGGGTTGTTGTAATTGATCCGAATTGTAAAATATCGGATTTACCAGATACTCTTCTAGCTCAATAGGCGGCATTAAGCCGTAATTGTCAAAATAAATTTTTAGTTTACCGTTTTTATACCAAGCAACCCAATGTGTACCAGGCCCACTCGTGTCATCGAGGTTTAATATACTGCATTCCTTTTTCCCGCACTTTCTCGGTAAAGTGTTTCGTAAAAATATCCCCCTAAAATAAGGAATTTTTAATCTTTTCGCGGCATCTTCTAGTTCAAAGTTGCTTAACGGTTTGTTCGGTAAAATTACATTTTTAATCGCAATATCTGCCATTTTTTTATACCGAAATATTTTTAATGTCTTTATTATCAACCCACGAATTAAACTCGTCGGAATAACCTTTCCATTTTACCAACGATTTATTTTTTCCCTTTTTAATAACTTTTTCTGTCCTATACAACTCCTGACTGGTTTTTTGTAGTTCGGGTTCATAAAAAGTGCCTCGTATTTCTTCTCTGTTAAGATCCACAATTTTATATGTTACGGGTGACGTATGTTTTACCTCGGAAACTATGAAAACCTCTTCAGTCCATCTTGTGGTATATCCCTTTTCAAAGGTCTTTTTCTTTTTAGATATCCTTACTTTATCACCGACAGAAAACTTAGGATCTATATCTCTTACTTCGAGACGATCGGGATAAAGAGTTTTCCAAACTTTGGTTTCATTTGCCTTCTTACTAGCATTTACTGGTGTCATCATAATAGAAGAATGTTTCGCGTTATTATATTCTTTAATGAGATCCGACAATGCGTTAATGAAAACGTTAGTGGAATTAGCGGAAAAATATTTCCACATTTTTTCTTTCATCGTTCTAATCAATCTCTCAACAACGCTAGATTTTTCCTCATTTTCGGTAGAATACAACTCTATCAAGGCTTTAACATCTTTGTTATAAAACTCTTTACCCTTATCCACCCACATTTTTTCCGGCTTTCTCTCCTTAAAAATACTCTTTAATGCCACGGCGACAGATTTCCCATTTTATCTTTTAACGGAATCAGCCAACCGTATTTGGAAAAGATATCGATGACAGCGAGAAGATATTTTATACCCCGATTAAATTTAGAAAATGCTTGCATGTCTACTAAATCCGCGGCCCATATCCTATCAATACCGTTTACTCTAACTCTCCTTTTCTTAAACTTTCTTTTTACGGGTTTATGCAGCTCTTCCGATAAAGCTGTCATGCTGAATTTTTTTTTTTTAACTCCCATTCCAAATTTAGCCTTGGCCCCTATTAATGAGGAAACTAACCCCTGTTCCATTCTTTCCTTAATAGAAGGATTGTAGATTCCTTTTAACTCTTCAAGCATGTTTTTATCGCAAATAACATTTCTGGTAGCTGTGTCATTATGCTTAAGATAACAAATATCGTGATGGTACGCAGCTTTATCAACCCGGTTTATCGGCTTGCTCCATTCCTTCGGCGTTAAATCGGGGTTGAGTCTGTTATTTAACTTAGTACCGGGTCCAGTAAAGCTATGACCGGGAAGACGCATTTCGATGGATAAGTTATTTATAAACTTATTTAGTATTGAACCACCTTTTTTTTTTTTTAACAAAGTTTGTTTTAGTTCTTCCGCACACGACACATTTTCCACGGGCCATATTCCTTCCATTTTTAGTAACAACATATTCTATGTTGCTGGTATCAGTAACTTTTTTACATTTAACGCAATACATCTTTTTAATATATATTAAATTTTTTTAATATATTAAATTTTTTTTAATATATTTAAAATGGATGTTATAGATTTATCATGGAACGAAGTAGTATCAAAGAGATTTAATAACCCTTTTTTACCTAAAAGCATTAGAGGACTAATTGTGGGTAAATCGGGATGTGGTAAGACTACGCTTTTACTAAATGTTTTGCTAAGACCGGGATGGCTTGACTATGATAATTTAACCATTTTTGGGAAAAGTCTTTTTCAACCCGAATATCGCATACTTAAAAAAGCTTTCGAAGAAAAACTGCCCAAAGAGGCAATTTTAAAGTTGTTTAACGTTCGTGATGAAGTTCAAGGTAAAAAAATTTCTCCCACAGCTTTGATCGAAGAATGGATTAAAACCATAAATGATAGATCAGATATACAGTGTAGTTTCTTTGAAACTGCTGAGGATGTGCCTGATCCTAGAGAGTTAAAATCGGAAAACAAAAATTTAATGATCTTCGATGATTTACTTTTAGAAAAGCAAAATAAGTGCGAGTGTTACTCTATTCGCGGAAGACATAGTAATGTTGATTGCTTTTACCTTTCGCAAAATTATTTTAGGTTACCGAGGCAAACTATTAGAGAAAACACAAATTTTATTTGTCTTTTTCGTCAAGACCTAAAAAACATTAATCATATTTACAGCGACCATGTAAGCGAGGATATGACCAAAGAAGAGTTTAGAAAATTTTGCCAAAAAGTATGGCAAAAGCCTCATGGTTTTGTCGTCATTGATTTATCTAGTAAAAAATACAAAGGAAAATATAGAGACAGTTTTGACAACTTTTATATTCCCAATCCAATAGAAAAAAATGAAAATAAAAATTAAAAAAATAAATAATAATTGTAAAAAAATGAGTCATTATTTAAAAGGTTTTAAAGAGCATAAACAAGAGTACTATTCAAGTGGCATAACTGCAAATGAGTTTATGGAGGAGTTTAAAAATATAGTGGAAAATATCATACCGAAAGAACTTGAATCTTGCACAACAAGAAATTTAAATAAAGGAATTCAACATGCGCTCAGACTAAAAAGAGAGTTTCTTTCTTTCGCTAGAGAACATGATATGGGCGAAAAAGAATTACGCATTCTTTTTATAAAAAACCATCTTTCCGAATTATTACTTAATGCAAATAAGCATGCAAAGATTTTCGAAACTGAAAAGGAAGATAACACGAATAACTAGAAGGCCCTGAAGGGCCTGAATATGCTCTACTGGCAGGGACCAAAATCCAACCCAAACTACAAGCTTAATCCCTTAAACAGGAAATGTAAATTTTCAACAAAAAAAAATGGCTACTTTTCCCACATTGTTTCTTGGATTTTTTTTCAAAATCAATAGGATTCAAGCTGTTGATGAGACAAAACAACTGGGTGAATTTCACAAAAATCTGATTACAAATGCAGACTTTATCATGTAAACAAGAATTGGAAATTTTCAAAGTGAAATGGCTACTTTTCCCACATTGTTTCTTCGATTTTTTTTTCAAAATCAATAGGGTTGAAGCTACTGATGAGATAAAAAAACTGTGTGATTTTCATGAAAATCTGACCAGAAATACAGACTTTATTGCGTAAACAAGAACAGAAAATTTAAATTTTCAACTTTAAATGGCTACTTTTCCCATACTATTTGTTGGATTTTTTTCAAAGTCGATAGGGTTGAAGCTATTGATGAAATAAACAAACTGTGCAAGTTTCACGAAAATCTGAAGTTATTTGCAGACTTTATCGCGTAAACAAGAACTGGAAATTTTCAACTTGAAATGGCTACTTTTCCCATACTGTTTGTTGGATTTTTTTCAAATTCAATAGGGTTGAAGCTATTGATGTGATAAACAAACTGTGCAAGTTTCATGAAAATCCGGCAACAAATGCAGACTTTATCGCGTAAACAAGAAAAAGACTAACGAACGGACGGACGGACGGACGGACGGACAGACGGACGGACGGATGACAGAAACCCCGCCATGACATAAGCTCTGCTGGCTTTCAGCCAGTAGAGCTAAAAACCACATAGAGCATACAAACGAAATGTTGCAATATACGTGTAAAATAATAAAGGTATATCTTATATTTAATAAAAAAGGTATGTCAGAACAAAAAAGTTCATTTAAACGTTATGCTAGGTTTGGTTTACTATAGTTAAATAGTGTTACCCGAAAATATATCTTTTAACATCTTTTTATACCTAATTAAAAATTTTTTTACTATAAAAAAATAGATCTTTTAAAACAGATAGCTAAAAATACGCAACACAAAATGTCTTCTCAAATTATAGTAAGTGACAACAAAACGCGTTTTACAACGGGGTTTTAATCCTCCAATCCGACAGGAATATGATAGAAAATACGAAATAGCTTTGGTAAACCTCGAAACATACTACTCTTTTCCAAACATTGACGCAACAAACAACATGTTTATTTATTCTCCAGACAATGGCGCTTCTTGGTTTAAAATAGAAATACCGGAAGGAATTTATGACCTTATAGACATTAATGATACCATTCATCAGGAAATGAGAAAAAAAGGCCACATTGATTTAGCCAATGAAGAATATCCTATTAACATTTCCGCAAACACAAATATGCTAAAATCTATTCTTACCCTTGAAGACGGTTATCAAGTAGATTTTAATCATCCAAACTCCATTTCCAAAGTATTAGATTTTACTCACACAAAATATGAAGCGGGATTTCATGAGTCGGAGAATGTAGTAAACATTCTCAGTATAAATTCCGTGTTTGTTAACATCGATATTATCTCAGGAAGCTATGTTAATGGCTCAACGCAAAACACAATTTACTCTTTTTTCCCCAATGTTGCGCCCGGATATAAGATAATCGAGTCTCCACTTAATTTAGTATATTTACCAATAACACGGAGTGACATACACGATCTAGAGGTAAAAAATACAGACCAAAATGGAAATTTACTAAATCTAAGAGGCGAAAATCTAACAATTAGGTTTCATATTAGAGAGGCATAAAAAAAATAAAACACATAAAAAATGACTAAATACATAAAAATTACAGTTAATATATCAGAGGGGCAAAAGCAAAAACTTCAAACCGCTATTAAAAAAGGGGGTTGCGAAACGAGTATTCGTTTAGGGCGCGAAGATTTACGAGGTAGCGATGTTTTAGCCGTTACTCAGTCACAAGCAAAAAAAATAGCTAAAGCCTTCGAAAATGGTAAATGCGTAACAATTAGAATGACTGCTAAACAACTTAAACACAATATGAAAATAGAGGGAGTTTTTCGCGGAATGTTAGCCAGATTAGCCGCTAGTGCTTTGCCAGCCATAGCAAGGACTGTTTTACCAGCGTTAGGCGTTGGCGCTCTTTCTGTGCCTTTGGGGGCCAATGGGTGGTTAGATTTGCCGGATTGGATTAAAAATAAAAAGGCCGTTATTAATATAAAAAATAACGATAATAAATGTTTCTTATGGTGCGTTTTAAGGCACCTCTATCCTAAAGACAAGAACGCAGAAAGAATTGACGGGGATTTACGATCGAGGGAACGCAGTTTAAACATGAATGGGATAGAGTATCCTGTCTCGATTAAGGACATAAATAAGTTTGAGAAACAAAATCCCGAAATTAGCATAAATGTTTTTGGTTATGAGAATAGCGATAAAAAATTTTATCCTCTTAGGATTGCGGACGATGAAAAAAGAATCATGTGGACCTGCTTTATATTAAAGACGGAGAAAAAACGCACTATGTCCTTATAAAAAATTTTAATCGGCTTATAAGGAGCCAGGTAACAAAAGATTGTAATGGAAATATTAAATTTTGTAAGCAGTGTTTAAACCATTTTGGAAACGGAGAACTTTTAAAAAAACACGAACAATATTGTAAAGATCATGAGAATATTAGATTAGAGATGCCAGAAAAAGGTGCCATGCTAAGTTTTAACAAGAGGGCCATGATGGCCCTGTATCGCTCCACTGGCTTATAAATATAAACCATAAATACTAAACATTTCAATTCAGAGCCAAATGGTTTCAAAATGAAGACTTACAAAGTTTTCTCTGTAAAAGCCCATGAGAAAGTTGAGACCCGCAGGGCAAAACCATTTTTTGATCCCAGAGCTATAATTACTTGAACCCTGGTAGAAGTCCACAAGATAAAGCCACATACCAAAATAATACAAGTCTATGCTGTATGGCTATAAATATGGTGATTTTCAAGTTTTGTCAATATGAAGCTCTGTAAAACGTAAGACCCCTGATGCAAGGCTAATTTCAAAAAAAACAAGAGGGCCATGATGGCCCTGTATCGCTCCACTGGCTTATAAATATAAACCACGAAGAAAAGTCTTCACTATATAAGCCCTTATAAAACTTTGACCTCATGGCTACAGTCTGACTAAATGGGGAATATTGTATTAGAAGAATAACATGCCAAATGTGGGAGTTCTTGGCCTTATGGCTGGTAACAAGATGGTTTCTGAACTTTTCACTCCATAAACCCATGTAAAACTTGTGATCCCTGGTGCAGAGCCAAACTTGATCCTAGAGCTGTAACTTGGGCCCTCTTTGTAACTGTCCACTAAATAATGCTATAATTATATGCAAAATTTGGTAGCCTAAGCCTTATGGCTATGTACACCAAGATTTAAAAGTTTTCCCTATGTAAGCCTATGTAAATCTTGTGAACCCCCCCCTCCAAGTATGAGGCCAAATTGACCCCAGGACTATACTTTGGACACTTTTGGTAGACTCCAACTAGATCAAGCTAAATGCCAAATTTGGTAGCTCTAGGCCTTATGGTTTCAGACAAGAAGATATTTAAAGTTTTCTCTATATAAGCCTATGTATAAAACTTGTGACCCCTGGGGAAGAGCCAATTTTGACCCCAGGGCTATAATTTCAAGAAACATGATAGAGGTCTACTACATAAAGCTACATGCCAAATTTGGTAGCCCTATGCCTTATGGTTTCAGACAAGAAGATTTTTAAAGTTTTCTCTATATAAGCCTATGTAAAACTTGTGACCCCTGGGGAAGAGCCAATTTTGACCCCAGGGCTATAATTTCAAGAAACATGATAGAGGTCTACTACATAAAGCTACATGCCAAATTTGGTAGCCCTATGCCTTATGGTTTCAGACAAGAAGATTTTTAAAGTTTTCTCTATATAAGCCTATGTAAAACTTGTGACCCCTGGGGCAGAGCCAATTTTGACCCCAGGGCTATAATTTGAAGAAACATGATAGAGGTCTACTACATAAAGCTACATGCCAAATTTGGTAGCCCTATGCCTTATGGTTTCAGACAAGAAGATTTTTAAAGATTTCCAATATTTTTCAGTTTTGTTGCCATGGCAACCAGAGTTTTTGAAGGAATCAAATTCTTTCAAGAAATTCTGAAGAGGACCATGTCAGGATCATTTCTGTGAAGTTTCGTGAAAATCGGATGGGTAGTTTCAGAGAAGAAGATGTTTGAAATAAAGGTTAACGCACGGACGGACGGACGGACGACCGGACGGACGCACGCACGATGGACACCGGGCCATGACATAAGCCCGCTGGCCTTCGGCCAGTGGAGCTAAAAATCAAAACAGGAAGATTTCTTAAGTTGTCACTATGTAAGCCCATGTAAAACTTGTGACCCCTGTGGCGAGGCCAATTTTGACCCCAGGGCTAAAATTTTGGCCTGCTTAGTAGAGGCCCACTAGATATAGCTACATGCAAAATTTGGTAGCTCTAGGCCTTATGGCTAGGTACAGGAAGATTTTTAAAGTTTTCTCTATATAAGCCTATGTAAAACTTGTGACCCCTGGGGCAGAGCCAATTTTGACCCCAGGGCTATAATTTGAAGAAACTTGATAGAGGTCTACTACATAAAGCTACATGCCAAATTTGGTAGCCCTATGCCTTATGGTTTCAGACAAGAAGATTTTTAAAGATTTCCAATATTTTTCAGTTTTGTTGCCATGGCAACCAGAGTTTTTGAAGGAATCAAATTCTTTCAACAAATTCTGAAGAGGACCATGGCAGGATTATTTCTGTGAAGTTTCATGAAAATTGGATGGGTAGTTTCGGAGAAGAAGATGTTTGAAATAAAAGTTAACGCACGGACGGACGCACGGACGGACTGACGGACGCACGGACGGACGCACGGCGGACACCGGGCCATGACATAAGCCCGCTGGCCTTCGGCCAGTGGAGCTAAAAACCATTATAGGAAACTACCGGTTCCCTTTGTTGTATACGCCGATTTTGAAAGTATTTTGGAACCTATTCACACTTGCGAATTAAACCCGGAATATAGTTTTACTATACAACAACATCACCATATACCTTGTAGTTTTTACTACCTTATAAAATGTTTTGACGATAATGTTTGCCCTCCTATTACAAAAAGTTATGTCGGAAAAAATGTGGGAGAGGTTTTTATAGAGTGGTTAATATCTGATGTAGAAAAAACTCACCGAGAGTACTATCAAAATAAAAAGCCTATTAACATGACTGAGGAAGAAGAAGCGGATTACAAAAATCAAACGCATTGTTGGTTTTGTGATAAGGAATTTAATGATGATAAAGTAAGAGATCATTGCCATTTTACGGGTAAATATCAAGGTGCCGCGCATAATTCGTGCAACTTAGAAGCCAAAACACCCAACTTTACGCCTGTGTACTTTCATAATCTTAGTGGATATGATGCTCATCTTTTTATTAAAAGTCTTAGTAAACACTATGGTAGAATTAACTGCATCCCAAATAACAAGGAAAGATACATTAGCTTTAATAAGTACATTGCCGTTGGTGAGTAAAAGAAAAAACTACGGAAGTTACTGTCGATAAGAAAAAAACAATATGGCATACACTTAGATTTATTGACACCTTTAAGTTTATGAGTACAAGCTTAGATAATCTTTCGAGTAATTTAAATAAAGACCAGTTAAAAAATTTATCACAATTTTTTATGGAAGAACAGATACCATTAGTTAGAAGAAAATGAGTTTTTCCCTACGAGCACTTAGACTCTTTTAAAAGGCTTATAGAGAGACAGTTGCCACCTAAGGAAGCATTTTACTCTAGTTTAAGCAAAGAAAATATTACTGACGAGGACTATGCTCACGCAAAAAAGGTCTGGGAAACTTTTAATATGAACGCGTTACAAGATTACTTAGAATTATATAACAAATCGGATGTATTACTTTTAGCCGATGTTTATGAAAACTTTAGAAATGTTTGCCGTAAAAACTATGACTTAGACCCTAGTTGGTATTATACTGCTCCGGGGTTAGCTTAGGATGCAGCATTAAAGGCAACCGAGGTAAAATTAGAACTTTTATCAGATCCTGACATGCTTTTAATGGTAGAAGAGGGACTAAGAGGTATAATTAGTATGTGCACAACAAGATATTCGAGAGCAAATAATAAATATATGGGAGAACAATATGAAACGGGCGAACCTTCAAAATATTTAATATATGCAGATGCAAATAGTCTTTGCTCTGGCGCAATGAGTGAGCCTTTACCCACACACGATTTTAAATGGATGACAGAAAACGAATTAAAAATTGGGAAAAATATTGCTGTAAAAAAGGAGAAGGTTGTATTTTAGAGGTAGAATTAGATTACCCTAAAAGATTACACGATTTTCACAATGACTTTCCTTTAGCACCAGAACATTTAAAGATAGGAAAGGTAAAAAAATTAATTCCCAACTTATACAATAAAGAAAAATATGTTCTGCATTATTGGGTTTTAAAAACATATGTTAATTTGGGTCTTAAGTTAAAAAAGGTTATCCGTGGATTTAATGCAAAGAAAGTACTTGGTTAAAATCTTACATTGATCTTAACAACAGCTTAAGAACTAGGGCCGAAAATGACTTCGAAAAAGATTATTTTAAGTTAATGAATAATTCCGTTTTTGGTAAGACAATGGAAAATGTAAGAAACAGAGTAGATATAAAATTACTTTCTGACGCTCAATCTAATTTTTATAAAAAGCAGGTGGCGAAAGCAAACTATGATCATACAACTGTATTTGATGAAAATTTTGTGGCTTTGCACATGTAAAGAACCGTAATAAAATATGATAAACCCGTTTACTTGGGCATGAGTATTTTAGATATTAGTAAAACGCATATGCAAAACACTTATTACAACTATTTTAAAAAAAAGTATGGTGGCAAAGTTAAATTGTGTTATACAGATACCGATAGTTTTATACTAGAAATAGAAACGGAGGACCTTTACGAAGATATTCGTCCCGACATACCCGAAATATCTGACACAAGTAACTATCCAACTGATCATCCGTGGTGTTATAGCGGGAACAAAAAAGTAATAGGAAAGTTTAAAGATGAGTTAGGAGGTAAAATTATAACAGAATTTGTGGGATTAAAAGCAAAAATGTATGCTTATAAAACATTAGATAATGAGGAGGATAAAAGATGTAAGGGGATTAAACAAGAGGGCCATGATGGCCCTGTATCACTCCACTGGCTTATAAATATAAACCACGAAGAAAAGTCTTCACTATATAAGCCCTTATAAAACTTTGACCTCATGGCTACAGTCTGACTAAATGGGGAATATTGTATTAGAAGAATAACATGCCAAATGTGGGAGTTCTTGGCCTTATGGCTGGTAACAAGATGGTTTCTGAACTTTTCACTCCATAAACCCATGTAAAACTTGTGATCCCAGGTGCAGGGCCAAACTTGATCCTAGAGCTGTAACTTGGGCCCTCTTTGTAACTGTCCACTAAATAATGCTATAATTATATGCAAAATTTGGTAGCCTAAGCCTTATGGCTATGTACACCAAGATTTAAAGTTTTCCCTATGTAAGCCTATGTAAATCTTGTGCACCCCCCCCTCCAAGTATGAGGCCAAATTGACCCCAGGACTATACTTTGGACACTTTTGGTAGACTCCAACTAGATCAAGCTAAATGCCAAATTTGGTAGCTCTAGGCCTTATGGTTTCAGACAAGAAGATATTTAAAGTTTTCTCTATATAAGCCTATGTATAAAACTTGTGACCCCTGGGGAAGAGCCAATTTTGACCCCAGGGCTATAATTTCAAGAAACATGATAGAGGTCTACTACATAAAGCTACATGCCAAATTTGGTAGCCCTATGCCTTATGGTTTCAGACAAGAAGATTTTTAAAGTTTTCTCTATATAAGCCTATGTAAAACTTGTGACCCCTGGGGAAGAGCCAATTTTGACCCCAGGGCTATAATTTCAAGAAACATGATAGAGGTCTACTACATAAAGCTACATGCCAAATTTGGTAGCCCTATGCCTTATGGTTTCAGACAAGAAGATTTTTAAAGTTTTCTCTATATAAGCCTATGTAAAACTTGTGACCCCTGGGGCAGAGCCAATTTTGACCCCAGGGCTATAATTTGAAGAAACTTGATAGAGGTCTACTACATAAAGCTACATGCCAAATTTGGTAGCCCTATGCCTTATGGTTTCAGACAAGAAGATTTTTAAAGATTTCCAATATTTTTCAGTTTTGTTGCCATGGCAACCAGAGTTTTTGAAGGAATCAAATTCTTTCAAGAAATTCTGAAGAGGACCATGTCAGGATCATTTCTGTGAAGTTTCGTGAAAATCGGATGGGTAGTTTCAGAGAAGAAGATGTTTGAAATAAAAGTTAACGCACGGACGGACGGACGGACGCACGACGGACACCGGGCCATGACATAAGCCCGCTGGCCTTCGGCCAGTGGAGCTAAAAATCGGTCGTCAAAAACGAAATAAGTTTTACGAATTATAAAGTTTGCTTATTTACGAAAAAAGATCAGTATAGAAAAATGTGTGTACTAAGAAGCTGTATGCATGAAATGTATACAGAAAAGATAAACAAAATAGCATTAAGCTATAGCGATGATAAAAGATATATATTAGATGATGATATAAACACATTAGCTTTGGGGCATTATGAAATAGGATGCAAGTAAACAAAAATTAAAATATAACTTTTGTAAAAAGTTATATTTTACGTTTTACTGCGCATTTTATTGTACACATTGGACATTCATTTAGATTCCCTATTAAATTGCAATTTTCGCATACTGGTATATGTCCACAATTACAAAACAATATATTTGGCCTCTCTGAATAACATACTATACAATTTTCTTCTTGAAATGTCGTAATTCCATTTTCATATCTTATTCCATCTCTTGGTTCTTCTGCATATGGATCTTGCCATGGTGGATAATCAGACAAATTATCGTGTCTTCCACTAAATTCTATGCAAGGAAAAAGAATTCCATCCATTCCTATTGCTCCTGGTTGAAATGACATATCATTTTTATATAACCATTCTATTTCATTTTTATATGATTTTCAATATTTTTCATTCTCTGGCCTAACATCAAGCCAATTCATTCCTGTTCTATATAAACCCATATCATCTTTACCAAGCCCAATCCACATAGTTAGATCCCCAATACCATCCTCCCTCATCTTTTTACTAAACTAGTAATAAATGGCAGACTTGGCTATATATAAGGCTTTCACATAATTTGTAGTTGCAAGCCCTTGCAAAAATATTTTATTGTTGTCAAGTTTAGTAGGTAAGCAAGCAATTTTTCTTTTTAAAACTTTAGACAATTTATTTTTGAATGCTTCCATTTGCATAAACTTCGTGTCATCTATAAAACACATGATTTTCCACAGTTTATGGAGGTAATGAAATTACGATGGAATCAAAAATTTTTTTTAAAAGAATTTATAACTTTTTTCCGCGAGTTATGAATTTTTTCGTGCGTGCGAGACTGTGGGATTGGAAACCACCTTGACTAGAATTTGGGGATCGTAGGAAGGGGGGGGGAAATAATCGGTAAGTTAGAATTTTGGGGATTGTAGCATTTTTTTTCTCGCGATGATCGTAGGATTTCGGATTCATGGATTTTTTTCTCGCGATGATTGTAGGATTTCGGATTCGTGGATTTCGGATTCGTGGATTTCGGATTCGTGGATTTCGGATTCGCGGATTTCGGATTCGCAAATCGTGGAGGGGGATCAAAGAAGAGTAAGAAGATAGGACTAACACCCTACTTTGGTCAATATTCTGTATGTCCTGAGAGCATTCTACCTTATAATCTAGTCAGTTGTTTAAAAAAGTAGCAATTATGGATCCATAATTATGTGATGACTTGATTGGTATAATGCATTAAGCCCCCTGTTTCCAGAGCATGGCTCATATGAAATTGAGCCATGCTCTGTGAAAAAGGGGCTTTATGCACCTGCGAAAAGTATGGACCCATATCAGCCTGCGCAAGCTGACCTGGGCTGAAACTTTTTGCTATTGGTCAATTTTCTATATGCCACAGGACCAGTCTACCTCATGATTCAGTCATCTGTTAAGAAAAGTGGCTATTATGGATCCATAATTATGTGATGTCTTAATTGGTATCATGGATCACAGAGATGCATTAAGCCCCCATTTGCCAGAACATGACTCAATTATATAAATTCAACCTCTTTAACCCTTTACCACACAATCCCGACTTTTAACGACCCTGAAAGGAAAGGCTTTTGAAAACATTGTGGAAAAAGGAGAAAATGCTGGTAACCAGCATTTTCTCCTTTTCCCACAATGTTTTCTACCCTATCAAAGACAAATTCCATGATCTGAGCCACATTTAAATTGTTGTCTACAAATCCTTTGAATTTAGACAAGTCTACATTTTTGCCGTGTGGTAAAGAGTTAAATAGCTGAAAATACAATCCACTGAATCTCAAAAAGATATTTATCTTAAAGGTTTGACTGAAAGAGCTGATGGTCTAAATCGAAGATTAGACTGCACATTCTGTGCAGATCTATGCCCTCCACAAAAGCTCCTGTTTTTGCTTGTTAGTGCTGAAAGGGTTAAGCACCATTTACCATGCACACACATAACTATAGAAATAAAGACAGCCATGGTAATAAATATTCATATGGTGTCATGTGAACATATTTACCTACTTAGATAATATTATTCCCACAGTATATAGTAAGAGAACATTATTTGCAAATGAGCCAATCAAAAGTTAGTGTTACTTTCAAATTCACAAAAATATTAATAATTAGACCAACAATTTTGATAAGAATGGTAGGCGAATAGAGGCCCTGCCAATGATTCTCTTCTACTGGGATGCTATGACAAATTTGCAGGTAATTTGCAAAAGGCTGTCCACTTACTAATGGCTGCAAAGAAAAAGGGCTAGAAGCAAGGTAAGTTCAGAAAAGAATCCTGTAAAACGGCTCTTCTCTTGAAACCATAAAGAATAAGAATGTTTGCTTCAATGTGAGATGAAAACTAAACATGTGTCTATATGTCTACTGTGAAAAAACTAACTTGCCTACAAAAAGGGAAAATACTTGGGTGAATTCTATTAACAAGTGAAAGTAATGTAAATGCACTTTTAAATACATGTCCATAGCTACTCTCTAGATTGACTCTTTACCAAACAACAAAATTTTAGACCTGTCCAAATTGAAAGCATTTGCAGATGACAAAATAAATGTGACTCCAAAGTTAAAATTTGTTTTTGGAAGGGTAGAAAAGATTGTGGGAAAGGGAGGAAATGCTGGTTACCAGCATTTTCTCCTTTTCCCACAATGTTTTCGAAAGGTTTCTTCCTTAGGGTCGTTAAAAATCGGGATTGTGTGGTAAAGGGTTAAAATACATATGAAAGTAAATTTTGTGCATGTGAATCAGGTCTTGAAAGAAATGGCTATTTTCCTAAACCAATTTCAAGCCCTTGATGTTAGAGAAAACATATGCAAATATGCTGACAGTGTAGGTCACAATCAGACTGCACAGAACATGCAGTCTAATCTTAGATCTACAGTCTGATTCTGATATTCTGACAAAAGCAGCTTTGAAACTGCAATAGAAACATCTTTAGCGCTTACTGAAAGTGTCAATGTAATTCATGTAGCTCTGTATTGACATTCAAATAACTCCATTTTGTCACTACACCTTGAACTCTTGTATATCTCATTACCAAACAACAAAATTTTAGACCACTCCAAATTGAAAGCTTTTGCAGACGACAAAATAAATGTGACTCAAAATTTGAAATTTGTTATGGGACGAGTAGAAAACATTGTGGGAAAAGGAGAAAATGCTGGTCACCAGCATTTTCTCCATTTTCCACAATATTTTCAAAAGGCTTCTTCCTCAGGGTCTTTAAAAGTCCGGATTGTGTGGTAAAGGGTTAGCTAAGTAAACAAGTTCACAACTATCAGACCACCTCTATTAGTTTGTCATGCAAACATGAAAAATGTCTGACAGATAGTCACAGAGAGCAGCATGATATATAACACATGCCTTGCTGTTGAGCTAGCTGTTACAGTGATGCAGTTTGGTTTCTCAGTGATAATCAACTCTTAACCAAATAACAAAATTTTAGACTTGTCCAAATTGAAAGCACTTGCAGATGACAAAATAAAAGTAGCTCAATTGATGATTTCTGTTTTTAATATGGTAGAAAACATCATGGGAAAAGGAGAAAATGCTGGTTACCAGCACTTTCTCCTTTTGCCACAGTGTTTTCAAAAGTCTTCTTCCTCAGCATGCTGCATGTTACACGATGAGCTCTACTGCATGAACACAACATGGCAAAAGCTCTTCAGCCAATAGAACTAAAAATATTTGTCAGTTACATTTCCATTCTTTCTTTTGGTTGTTTCAACCCAAGAAATCTTAATTTGACTCCCACAGCTTCTGCTACATGAAGCAACATGATATTTCAATGTGCTTACAAGTATGCCTATGATTAGATGATATGAGTGACACACCCATCAAAATAACCAATGACAGTCTCCTTAACAATTCATTGGTCACATGTTTAGACAGCTGCACTTGATTCCTCTATTATGGTGAACAACTGGAGAGCAAGTTTTTCGCAAACAGGAAATACATGTATGTAATTATTTTGCAAAAAAGAAAAATGTCTAACAGATGAACATGCATAATGCATAGATGCTGGATGACAAAAGCACTTCTATAGAATTAAAGATATGAGCCATGCTCTGTGAAAAGGGGGCTTAATGCATCTGTGAACAGTATCAGCTCAAGTCAGCCTGCACAGTCTGCACAGGCTGACCCCGGCCAGAATCTTGTGCTATTGGTCAATTTTCTGTATATAAAAAGACCAGTTTCTACCTTATCATACAGTCGGTTCTGAGACTAAATGGTTTTTATGGATCCATTATTATGTAATGACTTGCTTACTAAAATGCATCACAGAGATACATTAAGCCCCCTTTTGCCAGAGCATGGCTCATTGTTATTTTTGCAAACAAGAAAAATGTCTTACAGATGAACACGAGTAATGCACAAATGAATGGACAAAACATCATGACAAAAAATCTTCTTTAGAAGTAAAGATATTAACCATAGACATGACTTAACCCTTTACCACACAATCCCCAGTTTTAAAGACCCTAAAAGAGAAGGCTCTTGAAAACATTGTGGGATAAGTGGAAAATGCTGGTAACCAGCATTTTCTCCTTTTCCCATGTTTTCTACCCTACCATAAACAGACGTTATCATTTTGGCAACATTTAATTTGTCGTATGCAAATGCTTTGAATTTGGTCTAGTCCAAATATCTGTTGTTTGGTAAAGAGTTAAGATGTATTTGAATACTTACTTGTCTGCAACCTCAGGGAGGATAGCCTCATCAAACTCTTCATTCACTTCAAAATATCGCAGATTTCCGTGACCAAAAAAGTACATGTATCTGAAATAAAATCCATGACAGAATCATGTTTCCTAATTTTATAAACTCTTACAGCTGCATAATACTAGATTTCTACCTGAAAACCTTTTTTTTAACTCTTTACCAAATGACAAAATTTTAGATTTGCCCAAATTGAAGGCATTTGCAGACGACAAATGAAATAATACTCTAAGGCTGAAATTTTTCTTTCAAAGGGCTGAAAACATTGTAAGGAAAAGGAGAAAAAGCTGGTTACCAGCAACTTCTCCTTTTCTCACAATGTTTTCAATAGGCTTCTTCTTCGTGAATGTTAAAACCTGAGATTGTGTGGTAAAAGGTTAAAGAAAGCTAATATATTGCTTGGGAAAAATTCATTAGAATGTGACTATTTACTCCTTGTTGAGGGAAACCTCAATGAAAACTAAAACAATATTTGCTATCCCTGGTATTAGAACCTGTAACTGTCAAAACTATAATTTCAAATTTAAAGCATCTGCATACAACAAAATGGGACGCAAAAATTCAAATTTGTTTTTGGAAGGGTACAAAACAATATGGGAGAGGTGACATACTGGTTACCACTATCTTCCCTTTTTTCCCCAGTGTTTTCAAAAGCATTCTTCTTAACAGCCATTTAAAGCTGGGATTGTTTGGTAAAGGTTTAACATGCTGAGTAAAGGATTAAGTTGCTATTGTGGACAATAAAGATCAAGATCAGACTGCACAGACCAATGTAAAATGAATATCATAGATCAACTATCATACTGTACATTTTTTGCAGTCTGATCTAAATCTACACAGACTGGAACAGGCAACTACAGTCATGAAAGGCACTTTAACCCTTTTCCACACAGTCCCTAGTTTTAATGACCTTGAGGAAGGAAGCATTTGAAAACGTTGTGGGAAGAGGAGAAAATGCTGGTAAGCAGCATTTTCTCCTTTTCCCTCAATGTTTTCTACTCAAAGGCAATTTTCATCTTTTGAGCCACATGTGATCTGTTGTCTGCATATGCTTCGAATTTGGACAAATTTAACATTTTGTTGTGTAGCAAAGAGTTAATTTCTTCTTTTCCAGCAAAAACCAAGTGTCATTGCACTGCACTTATACTTTCTAAATTTGAGCCAAGCAAGGAGAAAAAATGGGAAAAAAACAAGAGCATCTTATGCAGGTGCCAACGCTTGGGTGCAGTTGCTTGATTTTTCAGCAAAAATTCAGTCAAAAAAGTGGCATAACTGTGTCAAAAATACTCTGGTTACTTGCCCTTGTTGTATGGGTTCCCCTTTTGATAGTGAACAACTTGTCCAAGTTTCAAGTAAATACCTTCAGTAATGACAGAGATATTATAAAATGTCAAAGTTTTTTGAAAATGTCAAAGTTTTCCCACGATGGCAACGCAGATGATGCCAGGGCAACAACAATACCTCTATGTTGTCTTTGAAAACAGCCAAGCTAATATGATGAACAGTATAAAAGAGTTCACAGTTATCACAACCATACCTTCCTCTGTCCTCATCTTTTACAATCAATTTCTTTGGCTCTTCAAATTCCTCTTCCTCCTCCCTCGTATACAATGGCTTCTGTTGCTGTACATTTATCCTGGGGTCCGGTACATACTGTACTTGTAACTCAGGCCTTGATATAGTCTCATACCTGACAATATATACAGATTTATACATCTGCCACTTAAAGGCCCAGTAGCAACCAGATGTAAACAACGTCTGTGTTAACATGCATTCAAATTTAAATCATACTATTTAACTCTTTACCACACAATCCCGACTTTTAACGACCCTGAAGGAGAAAGCTCTTGAAAACATTGTGGGAAAAGGAGAAAATGCTGGTAACCAGCATTTTCTCCTTTTCCCAAAATGTTTTCTACCCTTCCTAAAACAAATTTCAATTTTTGAGTAGCATTTATTTTGTCGTCTGCAAATGCTTTCAATTTCGACGAGTCTAAAATTTCGTCGTTTGGCAAAGAGTTAAAGGTATGGAAATCACTGTGAAGATGGCAATCTGTTATTGTACGTCTGTCCAAGTATTAGTCGCTGGCAGAAAAATGAATTTTAAAACTATGTTAAAGTTGCCAAACCGCTCACTCTTCTGGTTTCCATTAACTTGATTTCAAACTTTATTTTTCTATCAGAGGCTAGCACTTGGACCGACTGCGCAATAACAGATTGTCACCTTCACAATGTTTTTCATGCTTTTAAAAAGTATAATTTAAATCTAAAAACATTTTAACACCCACACAGTCCCACACTGTTTACTTTTGGATGCCACTTGGCCTTTAATCCTTGTAGTACTGAATCCATATTTAAGCTGACAGTGTAAATCAAGTTCAGACTGCACGGAACATGCATCAGAGTTAATAACTGTTTTGAAAGTTGGAATTTTCACAATAGATTTAAATTATACCTTGGATCATACACTTCCATAGTCTGAGCTCTTGTCTCTGTCTGTATTTGTGATAGACTGGCACTAGATTGTGGGCGTGCTGACTGTAAAGGTAATCTTCTTTGTTGTTGCTGAATGACATACTGTTGTGGTTGCTGAACACCGAATGGTTTCTGTTGGATAGCCGGCTGTGGTTGTTTTTGTTGTTGTTGCTGCTGTTCTTGTCTCAGTTGTTTCGCTGTTACATCTGATGCCTAGATTAGAAAATTGCTTTGTTCGTCAAATTTACAACAGTGTTAAGTTATAGTAGCTAGCACAGTAATATATGAGCAATGCTCTGACAAAAGGAAGAACAAATTTGGGATCCATAAAACCCATTTAGTCTAACAACTGACGGAATCTGGAGGAAGAGTGGTCATTGGACACACAGAAAATTGACCAATAGCGAAAAGTTCGTCTAATGTCAGCCTGCCCAGTCTGTGCAGGTTGATATGGGTTGATACTTTTTGCAGAAGCACCAAGCTCCCCTTTTCACACAGCATGGCTCATATAAAATAAAATTCCTATAGTTTATGTATCTTTTCATGCAACTGACTGTTTTCCCACCTGAAAAAATTTGAAACAATGTTCAGGAGTGAGAGAAAAATGAATCTGGTCTTTCTGTTAATATTACAAATGAGCCATGCTGTATGAAAAGGGGGGCTTAATGCATCTGCCAAAAGTATTGACTGAGGTCAGCCTGTGCAGTCCACGCATGCTGACCCAGACTGAAACTTTTTGCTATTGGTCAATTTTCTGCATTTCCAAGGTACAGTCTACCTCATGATTCAGTCAGTTGTAAGACAAGGTGGGTTTTAGGATCCCTGATTATGTGATGTCTTGCTTGGTATTGTGCATCACAGAGATGCATTAAGACCCCTTTTACCAGAGCAGTGTCCATATTTAAAATGAGGCTCAAATGATAGGATTCATCTGGTAACCAGTATTTTCTCCTTTCCCACAAGGTTTTCAAATGTTTTCTTTCTCAGGGTCCTTAACACATGGGATTGTCTAGTAAAGCATTAAGAATACTTTTGATTGATTTATCAATAATAGATCTTTAAAAAACCTTTTCCCTGACCTGAGACTGATTGTTTTTTGATTTGGCTTTCTTCCCAAACTTTCCTGTCCAGCTGCGCCATGTTGTTTCAGAACGTGCAGTAGGTGGGGCTTCCTCCGCTTGTGACTTTCCCTCTGCAATAAAAAAAAAAAAAAAAAAAAAAAATATGAGCCATGCTCTGGCAAAAGGGGGCTTAATGCATCTCCATAATACATGATTCAAAGGAAGTCATCACATCATCATGAATCCATGAAGTCCATTCTATCTAACAACCAATACTTTTTGCAGATGCATTAAGCCCCCTTTTCACAGAGCATGGCTCATATATTTATTAACTTACTGGACAACTAGTTAAGGCATCTACCTACCAAGCCGTAGGTCAAATGTTCAAGTGCCAGTTGGTAGAGATTTGTCTTATGATATGGCCATTTGGAAAGCTGTAAGCTAGTTACGAAATATTTGAGCTGTGCTCTGGCAAAAGGGGGCTTAATGCATCTCTGTGACACATTATACCCGGCAAGTCATTACTTAATCATGGATCCACAAAATCTATTGTGTGTAACAATCGACTGAATCACAAGGTATACTCGTCCTTAAACATACAGAATATTGACTGATAGCTAAGTTTCCTCCCAGGTAAGCCTGCATGAACTGCGCAGGCTGATCTTGGTCAATACTTTTTGAGGATGCATTAAGCCCCCTTTTCTCAAAGCATGGCTCATTTCCTTAGTGTGTACCAGCTGGGTGCTTTGGCATAGATGGTTAGAATTCAGGAAGTATTTGAGGATGCATTAAGCCCCCTTTTCACAAAGCATGGCTCATTTCCTTAGTGTGTACCGGCTGGGTGCTTTGGCATAGATGGTTAGAATTCAGGAAGTACATGTAGATATGTGATACAAAGGAAGAATCATAAGTCAGATGTTGACTTGCCCTTCTAAATAATGCATGACACCTTTACTCTTCAACAAGCCCAGTCCCATAGCTCAGTCGGTTGCATACAGGACTTGAGAACAGGAGGTCGCTGGTTCGATCCCCAGCTTGGCCAATTTCTTTCCAAGGATTGATGATAGTCATTGCGACAGGATTCATTCCTCTCTCACTGTTGACCGTTGTTTCGACGATGGTAATGTGGGAAAGCAGCCAGTGGCTTGGAAAGAATATTGTGCGGAGTACTGGTAAAATGAAACTCCAGGAAAGCATGGATAGGTGCACTGGCTGCTGCGATATAACTGAAATAATGTTGAAAACAGCGTTAAACACCATACAATCAATCAACATTACTCTTCAACAATGACAAATTTCAAACCTGCCCAAATTTAAAGCTTCTGCAGACAACAAATTAATTGTGACTTGATTGATGGGATTTTTTTTTTTGAAATAGTATAAGAAATTTTTATATGGAGAAAATACTGGTCACCATCATTTTCTCCTTACCTCACAATGTTTTCAAAAGTCAGCCAGTGCTCCGATCCATGCTTTCTTAAAATTTATCTAACCAGTATTTTGCACGATATTATTGTCAAGCCAAAAGCTGCTTTTCCACATAACCGTCATGGAAACTATGTTTGGTGGTGAGAGAGGAATGAGTCAAGTACAAATGACTATCATCCATTCTTGGATAGATATTGGCCACCATGGGTATTTGAACAAATCACTCCCTACTCTCAAGTCCTATACACTACCAACTGCACTATCAGGGCTTGGCAATGCTGCCTGTGATGATGAAAGATTTAAAAGATAGGTATAGTAATAAAAATCATATGGAGAAAGCAACTGACAGAATTCATGCAGTAGAACAAATTCCTACCTTCTATTTCTCTCTGTTTCTGTTCCTCTTTTTGCTTCTGCTCTTTATAATTAACCCGCAATTCACGTAGTGTTCTCTCATCTGCATCAGACTCATCCCATGATCCAACACCTAAATTTAATCAACAAAAGGTAATATACTCAAATTTGTCTTGGAGGGCCCCTGTATTCAGCAACCCCCTGTTTTAACCTTTTACCACACAATCCTGACTTTCAATGATCCTAAAGAAAAAGCCTTTTGAAAACATTGTGGGAAGAGGAGAAAATGCTGGAAACCAGCATTTTCTCCTTTTCCCACAATATTTTCTACCCTACCAGAGAAAAATCATATCATTTGAGCCACAATGAAATTGTCATCTGCAAATGCTTTCATATTGGACAGGTCTAAAATTTTATCGCTTGGTAAAGGGTTAACCCTATATCATACAATCTTCTGTTTTAACCCTTAAAGCACTTTTCATGACTATAGCTGCCTTTGCGGCCAATGTAGATCAAGACCAGGCTGCACAAAATGTGAAGCCTGATCTTTGATCTGCACAGTCCACTTTGCTGAAACACTGTAGACAAAAGCAACCATGAAATTTCATTTTATTTTGGGCGTATTTCTAGGATAAAAACATCTGATAGGTCTTTAGGTGCTCTTAGGGTTCACAAAATGTTTTTGAAACCAGCATTCAACCAGGTAACCAGCATTTTCTCTTTTCCACAATGTTTCATATTCCCTAATAGACAAACCCCATTAGTAAACTCTTCACTAGACAACAAAGATTAAGGCTAGTCCAGATTAAAAGCATTTGTGAATTGTAAACTAAATGTGACTTAAATGATGGTATTTGTCTTTGTACGAGGGTCATCCAATAATTAGCGAGACTGTAGTTATTGAAGAAATACCTGAACTAATACTTATCCAATGTTCCTACATTCCTTCAATATAGGCTCCTCCCTTTTCAATGACAGAATTCCATCGATGAGGAAGTCTTCTTATTCCCGTTGCTAGGCAACCAGAGTTAATGCGTCGAATTTGACTGGCCACCTCTACTTCCAGGGTGTCTAAATCCTTAAAACGCACACCTCGCAATGGTTGTTTCAACTTAGGAAAAAGATCAAAGTCTGGAGGACTCATGTCTGGAGAATATGGAGGGTGCGGTAAAATGTCCCAGTTATA
The DNA here is from genome assembly GCA_945859785.2 of Tridacna gigas. NCBI lineage: Eukaryota > Metazoa > Mollusca > Bivalvia > Cardiida > Cardiidae > Tridacna > Tridacna gigas. The sequence goes on from OX244038.2 coordinate 54,011,411, forward strand.
GAGCGTCAAAAGTGACGTCACCCTACTTGCCTTGTGGCAGGCGGCGTTGTCATGCGGAATTAACCCTTTCCCAAACGACAAATTTTGGACTGGTCCAAATTGAAAGAGTTTGCAGACGACAATTTTAAATTTGATGAAAATGGCAGAAAGTTCTTAAAATGGGCAGAAAACACTGTGGGAAAAGGAGAAATTGCTGGTTACGAGCAATTTCTCCTTTTCCCACAGTGTTTTCAAAAGACTTGTACTGCAGACACGTGAAAACCAGGGCTTGTTTGGGAAAGGGTTAATGGTGTAAGTTCAAGCAGCTCCGGTCACTTCTCGCGAATGGCAGGTCTCAAGACAGACATCAGAAATGTAAAATAATACTCTTGATTAACTGTTTTCCCGATCGGGACCCAATTTGCAGCTAATATGCCGTGATTATCATAGGCAAAAAATCATCATCATCTTCAAATTTCCTTGTTTTCGCCTGAATTTAATGGGTCATGGGGACCCTGGCGTGTGCCATTCTGAAGATTGTCTTTTTAGTTCTGGTTCATAACTTTGTCTCCAAGTCTCATCTATTGCCACTATCCTGTTAAGAAACATATCACCCTCATTTTTGTATCTTTCCAGTAATTGAATGGCAACATCCACTCTTGCCTGTTTCTGCTCCGAGCTCAGTGCATGGGGTACCCACCTTGCAGCAAAACGTCGCATGTTTAACTTATTCATCAAAATTGTATGTACTGACCCATGACTTATCCCAATATCATTGGCTACTTCTTCGCATGTGTATCTTTGATCAGTCTCCATTACAGCCTGCACCTTTTGGATATTTTCTTTGCTTGTTGCTTCTGTTGGCCGACCTTGGCTGGGTTGTTTCTGCACACTAGTCCTTCCTTGCTTAAACTGTGCAATCCACCGGAACACTGCTGCACGAGAAATAGCTTGGTCCCCACAAACTTTTTGTAAGGTTTGAAAAATCTCTGTTCCAGTGCTACCCTTATAATACTCAATTTTTATATATGCACGTTGTTCTTCTGCTGTGAAGCTGGCCATGTTGCAGTTGTTTGTGTCACGGGAAGTGACGTCATAATTGTGACGTCATAACGTAACGTCATTTGACGTAATTTTTGTGTTGCTAATATGTTAGGCAATATATGTGCAAAGTTTCATTAAAATCTGTCAGACAATATTTGAGATATGACAACAGTCTCACTCATTATTGGAGGACCCTCGTAAAAGTTGAAAACATTGTAGGAAAAGGAGACAAGAGGGCCATGATGGCCCTGGATCGCTCACCTGAGTCAAAAGGCCAAACATTCTGACCAAATTTCACAAGTATCTAACTGAAAATGTGGCCTCTATAGTGTACACAAGGTTTTTCGAAGATTTGACCTAGTGTCCTAGTTTTTGACCCCACATGACCCAATTTTGAACTCGTGTGAGATTTTATCAAGCCAAACATTCTGACCAAGTTTCATAAGTATTTGCCTGAAATTTGGCCTCCAGAGCATACACAAGGTTTTTCGAAGATCTGACCTAGTGACCTAGTTTTTGACCCCACATGACCCAATTTCGAACTCGTCCCAGATTTTATCAAGACAAACATTCTGACCAAATCTGACAAGTATCTGACTGAAAATGTGGCCTCTAGAGCACACACAAGGTTTTTCGAAGATTTTACCTAGTGACCTAGTTTTTGACCCCACATGACCCAATTTCAAATTCGTCCCAGATTTTATCAAGACAAACATTCTGACCAAATTTCATAAGTATCTGACTGAAAATGTGGCCTCTACAGCGTACACAAGGTTTTTCTAAGATCTGACCTAGTGACCTAGTTTTTGACCCCACATGACCCAATTTCGAACTCGTCCGAGATTTTATCAAGACAAACATTCTGACCAAGTTTCATGAGGATCGGACTGAAAATGTGGCCTCTAGAGCGTACACAAGGTAAAAAGTTGATGACAAAAGATGCATGACGGATGACGGACACAGCATGATCACAATAGCTCACCATGAGCACTTCCGTGCTCAGGTGAGCTAAAAATACTGGATGTGTTTTCAAAAGCCTTTGTCCTCTGGGTCATTAAGCTTGAGATTGTTTGGTAAAGGATTAAGCCACATTTAATTTGTCATATGTTAAAGTTCTCAATATGACTGAATCTATAAATTTTGTTGTTAAAGAATTGTAGCCCGTTTCATATAACCTGGCCTGGAATTAATCCAATCACTTCTGGCTCTCAAAGCAAGAAGTCTAGCATCATAGCCAATGAGGTGGCAATGCATTGTGGAATCAATTTGTAAGATATACTGAGAGCAAGGTTTTAATCACTGCAGATGACTTTTTTTTCCACTTACAGCACATTTCGTGTGAAAAGATCGTGGCAAAGGGAGAACATTGTCAATGATAAGTTATTTCTCCTTTTGCAAGTCTTCTCACATGTGTCCATGTATCAAACCTATCCAAGATGATCATGCATATCTTACAGGGATATTTTCAAAGCTTTGTTCTGCAAATTTCTTTCACAAGTTAACCCCTTACCATACAATGCTGCCTTTCAATGACCCTGGAAAAGAAGCCTTTAGAAAACATTGTGAGAAAAGAAGAAAATACTACATGTACTTACCAGCATTATCTCTTTTCCCACAATAGTTTCTACCTAGTCATATACAAATCCCATCATCTGAGTTGCATTAACCCTTAGGCTGCTTATCGCGACCTACGGACCTTTTGCAGACAGCGTAAATCAAGATCAGACTGCACAAAATGTGCAGTCTGATCTTTGATCTACACTGTCCGATAAGGAGGTATCTTTCCTCCAGAAATACCATTGAAACAGGAAAATTTTAGGTTTATACTATCGGTTTGAAAGTTTCATTTCTTTTATTCAGCAGGATAAGAGTTAAATGTTGGCTGCAAATGCTTTCAGTTTGGATGAATCTAGAATTTTGTCATTCCCTGAAGAGGTCAACAGTGCTTCAGCCATGTCATGGTGACAACCAGCTTAACCCTTTGCCACACGATCCCGACTTTTAACGACCCTGAGAAAGAAGCCTTTTGAAAACATTGTGGAAAAAGGAGAAGATGCTGGTAACCAGCATTTTCTCCTTTTCCCACGTTTTCTAACCTTTCAGTAACAAATGCAATCCTTTTAGGCACATTTAATTTGTTGTCTGCAAATGCTTTCAATTTGGACCAGTCCAAAATAGTGTCGTTTGGTAAAGAATTAATCATGCCTGGCTCAATAAGAAGAGTCACAGATCACAGAAAGGGTCAAACTTACTTCTTATGCTTCCCTGTTGTTTTGAAATTCCCCTTGGTGTTGGGCTGGGAGCAGGGTCATATACATTTCCCTTTCTTTCTTTCCCTGGAGGTTCTTGTCTGGGTGGTTCGGGTGTCATCCTCTCTGTATGATTACAGAAACAAAAAGCCTTATCATACCACCATGCAACTTAACCCTTTACCATTCTACAGAGTCTTACACTTGTCCATTTCTTCTTTTCCCACAATGTTTTCAACGATCTCAAAGACAGATACTGTCATTTGTGCCCCTATTTTATTTGTTGTCTGCAAATGCTTTCAATTTGGACTGGTCTTAAATTTTTTGGTATGGTAAAGGGTTAATACAGATTAGGCTGTACATGTAAACACTTTGTAATCAAAGCCGGAACAGTAAAGAAATTTGTTGCGTCTCACCTTCTATTACTTCCCTGAAGTTATAGGGGGGTGATGTAGATGGTGCTTCACTTCTTGGGGCAGGCTGATTTGTGTGTTGTTGTTGGGCAGATCTGCAATTAAATGTAGCAATATGCTTCGTAACATACTACTGTATAGTCACCCATCCCAGCACTCACTATATACATGTACAGACCTCCAGATGAAAGGGAAATATAGTCTTCTAAATCCATTATTTCTCTTCCAAACCCTATGTTGTGAGTGCTCATTAGAATCGTCTCGATGAGAAGATCCTAATGAGTACCCATAACATAGGGTTTAGTGGAGAGTGATTAATATTTTCAATTTTGAAATCAAAATCACTCCCTCTGTCTGAAACTCTGCATGTAACATGTTGCTTAACCATTATGAAGAGGTAGGTACAAAACTACATCACTGTACAAACTAGCTGTGCAAGACTGGTTACAGTTCTTTATGTAGAGATATGTACCAAACTACATGTACATCACTGTACAAGCTAGCTCAACAGCAAAATGTGCAGCAAGACTGGTTTGAAATCTTTTATACATCACTGTACAAGCTAGCTCTACAGCAAGACTGATTTCAAGTGTTTCGTACCTAACTGCTGTCTGTGACATTTACAATCTAAACAAATGTACTAAAATTCGAATTGATTAATTATATGCGATGAGGACATCATAAAAAATTAATACACATGCACTGGTGTTCTATGTTGATGAACTATTATAATTACTGTATGCTATAGCATTCAAATTAATGGAGAAGCCTTTCGAAAAATGGTAACCAGCATTTTCTCCCCTTCCCTCAGTTTTTTCTACTCTTCCAGAAACCTATTTCCAATTTGAGTTAAATTTGTTTAGTCGTCTGCAAACATTTTTAATTTTGGACAAGTCTAAAATTCAACAGGTAAAGGGTTAAGGAATTACCTTTGTTGCTCTCCATTCTGTTTCTTTTGAGCGAGAGTGATGTTATTTTCCTTGATGTTTTTGGTTGGTACTGGAGAATGTCTGTCCTGATTTTCTGTGGCTGGTCTCAAAACTACAACAAAACAAACGTATAAACTTACATTAACTCATCATTAAATGAGGTAACAAGCTTAAATTTATTACATCTGATATATTTCATGTCTTATACACCACTAAATGAGAAAATAATCAAGTATTTTTATTTCAAAGCAGATGTGAAAACTTTAACCCTTTACCAAATGGCAAAATCTTGTAAGGATCGTACTGTCTCTTTTAAACGCCCCTATAGGCATTACATTTTCAAGAAAGGGGCGATGATAGAGGTAAAACAATGTAGAATTTTCTGACTACTATGAGAACAACGCTGTCCAGGCTCTAGTCGGCCGACAGTGAACCCATTGCCAGTTGAGAAACCTGCTGTATCTATTGCACTCTATCGAGTTTAAATCCAATCATAATTCATTTGGACATTAAATAGCATTCATAATTAATAGCGTACACTAGCCTTTGATACATTCTCTTTTTTAAAGTTCTTCTAAGTTAATTGACAAATTTTATTACTAAAATTTTATAATGTTATCCGAAATGAATGTTTATTCGGACAGTCAGGCCTCGATGACCTCAATTTTTTAAGCAATTAGGATTATGTTGAATGCCGTTAATTTATTCCAACTGATTTATTTCAACTAGTATGCCCATTTTCAGTAATTAAAAAAGCTGAGGAGCATTTAGTAGAGGGGGTTATTTAGAGGCAAGCCCCAATAAGGGACACTATGATATTAGTATCTGTTTAAAAAATTAATATTTTACATTATCCTAATTGAAGGCATTTGTACAATGAAATTAGAGTTTTAGAATCCTGTAACTATCCAGAATTGAGACTAATATTTTATGACAAGATTTATTTTGTTGTCTAAAGAAACAGCTATTTCCAACTTCTTCAAATCATTTTTCAAAATGACTCATTTAACCCTGAACCAAACGACAAATTTTGAACTGGTCCAAATTGAAATAGTTTGCAGACGACAATTTTAAATTTGATGAAAATGGCAGAAAGGTCTCAAAAAGGGTGGAAAAGACTGTGGGTAAAGGAGAAATTGCTCATTACAAGCAATTTCTCCTTTTCCCACAGTGTTTTCAAAAGACTTGTACTGCAGTAACGTGAAAACCAGGGCTCGTTTGGGAAAGGGTTAATCCTTAACCAAACAATTTCATATCCCAACAACCCTGAAAAGCAAATCTTTTGAAAACAATGTTGAAAAAGGAGAAAATGCTGGTAGCCAGCATTTTCTACTTATTCTCAAAATAATTTCTGCTCTTTCACAGGCAAATTCCAGAGACATTCAGAATTCAGAGACATATTCCATCATTTGAGCCACATTTAATCTGCAGTCTGTAAATGCTTTCAGTTTAAAATTTTGTAGTTTGGTAAAGAGTTGAATATGAGTTCAAAACTGTTTTTTGTTTGGTAAAGAGTCAAGCCCTTCAAAGATGCACAAAAAATATTCACAGCAAAAAAAAAAATCATGTATCTACCATTTTTTATGACTGGATTTTCATTGGGGACATTCTGGTCTGTATCAAAATCACTTTCATCTGACAGTGCTGACTCCTCATCTTCAACTTCATACTGTATTCGAGGTTTTCCTATACCAACTTGACGAGGTGAAGTAAAGTCTAGTGTGCTATCCCAGTCCGAGTCACTTCCATCTTTCTGTGTGTCATCCATCTTGCATACCTGTCCAGGGTATATAATTATAGCCTTATATCTTTTTCAATCAATTCAACAGGCATAGAAAATAGCCCAGTGAGATGAGAGGTACTTTGTTTGTGTGCTTATATGTACAGGCATATTCAGTTCATTATGCTCACGTGTATTGTCACATGGTGATGTGCCGTCTAACATGACAAGATATTTCCAACGCCATTTTCAAAACATGAGACTAAGTTCACAATGATGCTTGATAGAAGGCAAGTGCACAAATCTAGCAATCATTGCTGAGCCAAACTCGGTTATTCCTTAACTACTTTTTTTAAGCCCCCTCCAAATTTATCTTTAGGAATTTATTACATGATAAAATATTTCATTAGTTAGCTGCAAATAACCCATACAGGTACAAGAAACCTTGTCTCTGCTTCATCGTTTATTTTTGCACTGTCAATCAGTGTGCTATTTCTATAGTCTCCCAGATAAAAAATATCTCTTAAAAGTTAACTGGCACTGACTTTTTTTTATTCATTTTACAAAATCTCTTTAACTTTTCATCTACTTTATTGAAAAGTTTAAATAATGGAAAAGGGTGAGACACTGTACCCATTAGGGTGCTACACACATGTAACCCTTTACTGCACAGTCCAGAGTTTTAATGACCCTGAAGGAAGAAGCCTTTTGAAAATATTGCGGGAAAAGGAGAAAATGCTGGTAACCAGCATTTTCTCCTTTTCCCACAATGTTTTCTGTCCCATTAAGGACAATTTTAATCATTTGGGTTACCTTTAACTTGTCACCTGCATATGCTTTCAATTTCGACAAATCTAAAATTTTGTCGTGTGGTAAAGAGTTAAAGTTGCTTTTTGTGGACGGTGTAGTTTAAGATCAGAGTTGGTCCTTAGCCTAAAATATAGCCCCATGGCAAAACTCCAGCTGACTTAAGATACACCAAAATAACTAAGCATGCCTCATTATCATTCTGGGAATTTTGAGAGGTAGAGGTAGGAAAAATGACTTGGTATTCTAAGGGCAGACCTCCAGATAAAAAGGGGATGATGGTATTCTAAATCCATTATTTCTCTTCCAAACCTAATGTAGTGAGTACTCATAAGAATCATCCATATGAGACGATTCTAATGAGTACCCGTAACATAGGGTTTAGTAAAGAATGGTTAATATTTTCAATTTTGAAATCAAAATTACTCCCTCTATCTGGAGCTCTGCTAAGGATGCTTCTTTTTTTTGGCAAATATTTGGCACAAAATTTGGGTAGGACAATCTCTGATGTATACATTCAATGTTTTGATTCCAACATTTAACCCTTTAACAAACAATTCCATGTCCAAATGACCCTGGGAAAGAAGCCTTTTACAAAACATTGTGTGAAAAGAGGAAATTGCTGGTAACCAGCATTTTCTCCATTTCCCAAAATGCTTTCTACCCTAACAAGGACATGCTCCATCACTTGAGCCACATTTATATTGTCTTCTGCATATGCTTACTATTCAGAAAAGTCTGTATTTTGCTTGTGTTGTAAAGAGTTGACCAAAAGTCCAAAATCTTACATAAAAAATATTCTTTTTACTGCTATACATGTCACTTACAGAAACTAAACAATAAATTCTGCAACCCAGCTATTAGCCACAGGGTTAGTAAGTGCCCCCCCCCCCCCATTTGTTTCTTTGCAGAGTTATCCTTCTGTTTGATTATGTTGACCAGTATTTTCATGTTCTATCTAATAAAAACATTAAATGTTTTATTGTGCAATATTGCAGTAATATCAGGAAATAGTTTTTCCAGACTGGAAACAATTTCCTGTGGCATCTACGCAATGGCTATTTTCACTGTGAAACATCCGAATTGATATATCCGAATAATACTACAATATCATGGTATGCAAACATTCAGCGCGTGGAGCATTATTCCAAAAAATATAAACTAAATTGGGCCTTACTTTCTAAACTTTTCAATAATCTAGAGAAACACAGAGTAATCTAATAATTACATATCTTGTTACCTGTTTCTTTAATCAAGTTTTAAGCAAATTCAGTCGTGCATGAACAGGTTTAGCTTCCTTGTCAACATAGTCATAGTCGCAAGAGGCTTGAAAGGCTTCAATCGGCCAAAGTTCATTGACGGCAATGGGTAAAGACCATTGATCTTTTGATGCGGAAAATAGTTGAACCCGTCATAACGATGAATGAATTGGAAAACAATGCCATATTGTCACAGTACAAAACTTATGGATGAAAACATGGTTAAATGCAATGTTTATATTAATTTCGAGTATTTTCGTCGGACTGATGACCTATGATTTTTAGTTTTACAGTGCAAGGGAGGCAACTAACTTTCACTTAATCGCAAGTTAAAATCGATACCCTCCCGTGCCTGCCTAATTACCGGAATGTAGGTGCCTAATTCACGGAATGTAACAAAATGTAACGGAATGTAGATGCCTAATTCACGAAATGTTACGGAATGTGGAAGCAGCAACAACGAAATGTTACAAAATGTAATTTTAAAAGCCTACACATACCGTAATGTAGCTAACTGTAGATAATACACACATACACATACATGCACACACGCCCAAGGAACATTGATTGATTGATTGCTGTTTAATGCCGTTTCAACATTATTACAGTTATATCGCGGCGGCCAGTGCACCTATCCATGCTTTCCTGGAGTTTCTTTTACCAGTACTAAGCACAATATTCTTTCCTAGCCACTGGCTGCTTTTTACACATAACCATCGTCGAAACAATGGTCAGCCTTGAGAGAGGAATGAATCCTGTCGCAATGACAATCATCAATCCTTGGAAAGAAATTGGCCAAGCTGGGATCGAACCAGCGACCTCCTGTTCTCAAGTCCTGTGCGTTACCGACTGAGTTACGGGGGCTCGGCTCTCAAGAAACAGACCTAATGAGAATGTAGCTAAATGAAAAATAAATGTAGCTAATATACATGGATGCATGCATGCGCACATGCTCCCAAAACAGATATGAAATGTAATTTTTCACAAGCGGGACATCTGAATAGTCAGATTTGGAAAATGTTACGGAATGTAGATGTAATTATAGAATTTAGATATAAGCCATGCTCTGGCAAAAGGGGGCTTCATGCATCTCTGTGATGCACGATACCTAGCAAGTCATCACATGATTATGAATCCATAAAATGCATTTTGTCTTACAACAGACTGAATAATGAGGTAGAACGGTCCTTGGGTGGCTGAGTATACGCATGAGAGGGGTGTAATGGATGTCTTCTCTGTGTGGGAAAAATTTATAATAAAATCCATGGCATCTGATTAAAAATATTTGTTTCATACTTGAAGATTGATTGATTGTATGGCGTTTAACACAGTTTTCAACATTATTTCAGTTATACCGTGGCACCCAGTGCACCTATCCATGCTTTCCTGGAGTTTCTTTTACCAGTACTAAGCACAATATTCTTTCCAAGCCACTGGATGATTTCCTACATAACCATCGTCGAAACAATGGTCTGCGGTGAGAGAGGAATGAATCCTGTCGCGATGACTATCATCAATCCTCAGAAAGAAATTGGCCGAGCCGGGAATTGAACCAGTGACCTCCTGTTCTCAAGTACTGTGCGCTACCAACTGAGCTATGGGGGCTCGATTTCATACTTGAAGAAAGGACATAAAAGGAACTATAAATGTGTTAATTATCATCTATGGGCAAAATCTTCTGATGGTTCGAAGCTTTTTGAGAAATTTCCTTTGTGGATTTCTATGGACATACCCCACCCATCCAGTTGTATTGTGGCAGCCATGTTGATTTTTGGATTTCTTCGTTGTGCCAGCATGCCATTGTGGAAATATCAGCTTATGTCAGCTTACGCTAAGTGATACTTACCTTCTTTTTTCTTAGCTCCACATGATATTTTTCATCTCAATCCTGTCAAAAAGTTTTTCAGTCGCACTGGTATAACTGATGGTCACTTACTGATAAATCACTTAGAATTTTGAAAATGTTGCTTACGTTTCATACACTGAAAGAAATTCCTATTAGTACAAACAGAAATAGATACAGAAGCATAAGGAAAAGGATGAGCATAAATAGATGCTTCAAAGCAATAAGTAAGTCAATTGGATGTAAGATTAGAGGAGATAACAAACAAAAGAATAAGTATCTATAGTGACAGCAAGGGTCGATATCAAATATCAAAACTGCTTGGATAAAACAAACTCGGAAACTGAGCTAAAAATAAATTGGAACATCAAAAGTGGATCATCTACTGCATCTGGTATCGACCATTTAGAACAAACCCTGCCCCCAGCTGGGCGGGGGGATAGAAATAGCTCAGCTGTCGCACTACAGCAGGGGTAAGACCCCCCCCCCCCCCACTGTGCCTGCCTGTTTGCCGTGGGCTGCAACTCGTGTCGTTCGATGACGGGATCCTGGTGGTTGAGTGGATTCAGAGCTCGGCCCTTTGATGGCTCTGTTTTCGCAACACACCACTTTGGCCTTGAATTGAATTAAACGAGGGGTCAGGAAGGCCCGTTCTGATCAATCGGCTGGTCACGCCGAGCCCTAGGGTGTTTCTCTGACTTTGTTTTCTTTAATCATACACAGATACATCATTTCTCTGTCATCAGCTGCTGTATGTCAATACCCTAGAAGGCGGTGGCTCATGGGCTAATCGAGTGAAGGTTGGTGTTTGATTGACACTTGTAACCGCCCAAAGTTAGTCTATGCTTGGTATGACATTCTGTGGGCCTACATTTGTCCGGTCTAGCCCTTTCACTTCGAGTATATCACCGATGTATCCCTGTCATGATCTGTGTTAGGTTTCCCCAGATCATGTCCCCATGTTGGGCTCCGAGGCGGGTGGGGAGCATCGGTGATGAATTTTCAACAACAACTATGGCTTCTCAAAAAAAAGGCCAAGCGTTTACTGTCCGACTCCGATTCAGAATCGGATATTTCAAGACCAACAACATTTGCTCGCTTTTTAGTTATCGAATCAGTTGACTCTTCTAAACCTGTTACAAAACTGTCTCCTTTCGTAATTGAAAAATCTATCTCATCAATTTTAGGCACTCCTAAATCTGTAAAAAAGCTTAAGAATGAAACCTTGCTTGTTGAATGCTTCTCGCAACAACAGGCTAGAAACCTGCTTGGGCACAAAAAACTGTTCAATTGTGAAGTGAAGGTTTTTCCTCACAAGACACTAAATACCTCAAAGGGAGTCATTAGATGCAAAGAATTAAGCTTCTGTGACTCTCTGGAAGAAATTAAATCCAACCTTAAAGGTCAGGCTGTGTCTGATGTAAAAAGAATCTCAGTCCTAAGAAATGGTATCCGTAGAGATACACATACATACATTCTGACATTCTCAACACCATCTCTTCCTACTTCAATTAAAATTGGATTCCAATCAGTCAAGGTCGATGTCTATGTGCCTAATCCGTTGCGCTGTTATAAATGCCAACGGTATGGCCACCACGAAAGTAATTGCAAAAGTACCCCTGTATGTCCGAAATGTGCTTTTGAAGGAGAAAACCATGACCAAAAGACTTGCAATAATCGTCTTCTCTGTGTCAATTGCAAGTCTTCTCATCCTACCTATTCCAAAGAATGTTCAGTCTGGAAAGATGAGAAAGAAATCCTATCAATCAAGTTTAAGGAGAATGTTACCTTTTTGGAAGCCAGGAAAACAGTTGAAAAACGCAGGTCTGATCAGGCATTGTTGAGCAAAAGCACAACATATGCAAATGTTGCATCTCCTTTGCCTGCAAATGGACATTGTCCAACCTGCGAACTGCTGGCTAAAAAACTTATCCAAAAGTTTCCTGAAATGACTAGTGAACTGAATGCTCTCCTTCCCAATGTCGAGGTTACAACACCTTCCACTCAGACTCAGCCTGCATCTGAAACAAACAAATCCTCTTCTGCACCCCCAAAACCCACAGACTCTCAAAGTATTCCTTCACAAAAAACCCCAAAGCCCTCTTCCTCTTCGCAAAATATTTCTTCAAAAAAAACTTCAAAACCATCTGCCCCTTCAAAACAGCCTCCTAAGAAACCCCAACCTCCACCTTCACAGTCTACAAACAAATCTAACGCTCCACCTAAAGATAACAAATCGTATCATGTACCCCGATCACCAAAAAGATCTTCCTCAAAATCTAAACCACAGTCTAGAGATAACCATGAATCCTGTGAAATAGCAGTCGATGATCCGGTCCCTACCTCCAACAGATTTTCGGAGTTAAAGGACATGGATGCAGATACTGAAAATCTGGAAGGTGAGGCTTCAGATTCAGAAGCCTCTATCTGGTCCAGTTCTAAAGATCTTTGGAACAAGGACACTGATACTTGGCACACGTCCAAACCCGAGACAACTGTAATTAAATCTTAATCTATTTTAAAATGTATTGGTTTACAGCCTCTTTTTTTACTTTAGCTTTTATACTCTCTTCATGCACTATGGATACCATAATCCAGTGGAATTGTCGAGGTCTAAAGTCAAACTTTGACGAACTTTCCCTTTTAATCAATGATCACAAATCAATTGCTGTTTGTCTGCAAGAAACCTTCCTTAAGCGGGAGGATGATATTTCTATCAAATATCATTCCATTTACAATAAAGTCTTTACCGAAGGCGAGAAAGCTAGAGGTGGTGTATCTATTATTGTCAATAACAACATTCCTCATAAAGTTGTGTCTCTTAATACAAACTTGCAAGCTGTTGCCATCAGGTTATCTTTACACAGTGCTGTTACACTGTGTTCTTTATATCTCCCCCCAAGCACACCTATCAATGAGAACAATCTGAATGATCTCATTTCCCAATTGCCATCCCCCTATATTCTTGCTGGGGACTTTAATGGTCACAATGTTATGTGGGGTTGCAATGACACTAACCAGAGAGGTTTACAGTTGGAGAACTTCATTTCAAATAACTCTTTATCTTTCATGAATGATAACAAATCCAAAACCTACTTGCATCCAGCAACTGGATCTTACTCTTCTATTGATTTAACCTTATGCAGCCCAGTCTTACTTCCCGATTTCACCTGGAAAGTGACCGAGGATTTGTGTGGAAGTGATCACTTCCCTATTATCTTTTCATCTACACAACCATCCAGCAGTGTAAGACCGCAGAAATGGAAGCTCTCTAAAGCCAATTGGAATAGATTTGAAACCCTCTGTGAACAGACCATTACACATGACAAGTTTGGAGATTGCGATGATCCAGCAAAACTTTTTACTTCGCTGTTAATTGATGCAGCTAAACAGTCTGTCCCTCAGACCTCGACAAATCCAAAACGTCCTGACAAACCTTGGTACAATGAAGATTGTAAACAGGCTGTCAGAGACAGAAAACAAGCCCTTAGAAAGTTTAACCTCAGACCTACCAAAAAAAATCATAACCTATTCCGTATTTCCAGGGAAAAGGCTCGTCGTACCATTAGAGAAAGTAAGCACAAGGCTTGGAGACAATATGTTTCTAAATTAAATAGTAGAACTACTACTAAAAAAACCTGGGACATGATCAGAAAGATCAATGGCAAAGGCCAACCCCCTCTTAGTTACCTTGAAGTTAACAATACTTTGTTGGAAACCCGCCCCCCCCCCCCCCCCCCCCCCCAGGATATAGCTGATGCTCTTGCTGACACCTTTTGCAAAAAGTCCTCCTCTGCAAACTATTCTGAAAAGTTTCAGAGGAATAAAGCCAGAGAAGAAAAGAAAAAACTCAATTTCAATTCTTCTAATTCAGAGCATTATAATAAACTCTTCACCTTTAAAGAATTAAAATCTGCTCTGAATAAAGCTCACGATTCTTCTCCTGGCCAAGATAAAGTTCATTACCAGTTTTTAAAACACTTACCTTTTACTTCTCTCTCTGTTTTACTTGATACTTTTAATGATATCTGGCAGTCCGGTGATTTTCCTTCGTCCTGGCGAGAGGCACTAGTCATTCCTATCCCAAAACCTGGCAAGGATGCTAGTGACCCCGCCAACTATCGTCCAATAGCTCTTACTAGTTGTCTCTGCAAGACTCTAGAACGTATGGTAAACGACAGGCTTGTCTGGTTTTTAGAAAAAAACCACCTCATCGTTGATGTACAGAGTGGATTTCGTCGTCAACGTGGCACCATCGATCGTCTTGTCCGCTTTGAAACCTTTGTCAGAGAAGCCTTTATTAATAGACAACATGTAGTATCTGTCTTTTTCGACCTTGAAAGCGCTTATGATACGACTTGGAAATACGGAATTCTTAAAGACTTACATGACTTTGGTCTTCGAGGCCGTCTTCCTCTTTTTATCTCAGCCTTCTTGGATGAACGTCTTTTCCGCGTCCGAGTTGGCAATACTGTCTCGGGAGCCCGTGAACAGGAGATGGGTGTGCCCCAAGGATGTATTCTCTCTGTTACACTTTTTAGTGTAAAAATAAACAGTATAGTTAAAGCTATCTGTCCTGGTGTAGACTGTTCTCTTCATGTTGATGACTTTGTTATATGCTTCAGATCTCGAAATATGAATATTATTGAGAGACAACTTCAACAGTGTCTCAACAAACTCCAAACGTGGTCTGAAGAAAATGGCTTCAAATTTTCAAAGTCCAAAACAAAATGCATGCACCTTTGTAATTTACGTGGTGTTCATCCAGACCCTGAACTGTATTTGGACAAAACTAAAATTGAAGTCGTTTCTGAGTTTAAATTTCTTGGAGTCATCTTTGACAGAAAGCTTTCCTTCCTTCCTCACATCACTACACTTAAAAAGAAATGCAAGAAGGCTCTTAATCTTTTAAAGGTTGTGGCCCATTCTGAATGGGGAACAGACCGTAAAGTCCTCTTGCGGCTTTATCGGTCTTTAGTCCTCTCCAAATTAGACTATGGATCTATTGTATACGGATCAGCCCGTAAATCTTGTCTTAAAATTCTCGATCCTATACACCACGAAGGCATGCGTCTTGTACTTGGAGCTTTCAGAACTTCTCCCGTCAATAGTCTCTATGTTGAGGCTAATGAACCTTCTCTTTCTTACAGGAGGGAAAAACTCTCACTTCAATATCTTTTAAAACTGAAGTCAAATCGTTTTAATCCAACTCATAAAGTTGTTTTTAAACCTCAATATAAACGTCTTTTTGAAAGGAAACCAAATGTTATTCCTCCATTTGGTATCCGCATGGAGCCCGTTGTAGATAACCTTGGCATAGACACTGAGTCTATTGCCGATTATAAAATCTCTGAAATCCCTCCATGGACACTAAACAGTGCAGAATTCAGATTTGACCTTGCATCTGACAAAAAGTCTGTCACGGATAGAACTGTGTTTCATGCTAGATACAACGAGATAAAGGAGCATTATTTTTCCTTCAAACCAATCTATACAGATGGATCTAAAGAGGGAAATTCTGTAGCAGCTGCCGCTATTTATGGAGAAAGGAACTTGAAGTGCCGCCTTCCAAACAATTCCTCTATCTTCTCTGCAGAAATTAAAGCTATTGATCTTGCCCTTAATCTAGCTGAACATTCTAATTCCAACCGTTTCATTATCTTTTCGGACTCTTTGTCAACATTACAGGCCCTTTCAAATCAACGACTTGAGAATCCCTTGATCTGTACTTTACTTGAAAGGATCTCACAAATTTCTTCTATGAATAGATTGGTGTTCTGCTGGCTTCCAAGTCATGTAGGCATCAAAGGCAATGAAAATGCCGATAGGTCTGCCACATCTGCACTTAACCTTCCCATTTCAGATTTTAAAGTTCCACACACTCATTTTAAATCCTCTGTTTTAACACATATCCAATCTTCTTGGCAATCCCAGTGGGATGCTGATGTTTTCAATAAACTGCATTCAGTTAAACCTTCCCTTGGTGAATGGTAGCTAGGTTGACCAAAGCAGTATCAGTTGGAAACATTATGGAAGCTGCAAAGTTAGAGAGCATTTTCTTGCGTAATCAGCCTGTATGTAAAACACGAGCTACATTGGAAGACTGCTGTAATGGGGTTGACAATACAGCATTATGTTTGTTAGGGAATAAATGGAATGGCGGAAAGCCAGTGTCTGTATCTGGTAATGGTAACTGTTTATTCAATGCAGTGTCCATGGCAATATATGGCAATGAAAGCCTCGCCACTGAACTTCGCGTTCGAGTTGCTATTGAACTCAGTTTGAATAGCCCTTTTTACGAGAGAATCAATGAGAATGCTGGGTTTGAAGATTGCTCGCCTACTATTCAGGAATCAATCAATGCATGTGCTATTGACCGGGAATATTCTTCTATTTGGGCGATTCATGCCGCAAGTACTGTCATTCAATCTCCGATTAATTCCGTGTACCCAGTTGTTAATGGCCCAGCCGATGAACATATAGGCATTCTTAATACCACTCTGGTTCCTCGGTTAGAGTCCGACAAAAGGAACGCTGTTACTATTATGTGGACTGGTCCTAAAACTGTTAGTAATAGAATGTGGCGCCCTAACCATTTCGTACCTATTATCAATGGGTCCATAAATGAGGAATCTGTAGTAAATATTTCAGATACTGGCTCGGAATCAGGCACGTTCGAGTTCAATGATATGGAATCCGATTCCAATATAAACGCTGAAAATTGCGAAACAGCGGATGTACTGACCAGCCCTTCCGAATTAACCGACACTGAAAGTGATAGAATTTGCAAATTGAGCGAAAGCTTTACCGAGGAAGGTTCTGATGACCAAATTTTAGATGTAACGGAAATCTCAGTTTCCCACCCTTATCAAAATCCAACAGAAAACGGCATCAATAATTTCTTGAACACAGAGGAACAATACGGCCTTGTGAAAAATTCTCAAGCTGTAGATTTAACTTGTATTCCCAGAGGTATAAAAGAGAATGTTTTCTTCTTAATAAATGATAGGCAAAATGTGGAAAGGCGAAATTTAGGTAAAAAATCTGAGTATCCGGATGACTGTGGTGCTTGGGATGGTGCAAAATCTTCAACGAAAACCGAATATTTCATCAAACAAAATTCAAAACTTAGAATGATAAAAAGGAGGGCCGACGGAACTTATTTTGTCATTTCCAAGAAAGAAGAAATTGCTCTCTCACCACAACCTTCATCCGATGAGGTGATAATAGTAAAGCGACTCTATTCAAAACTGAAAAGGGACCCTTCTTACAAACGCCGCATTACTTACTTTGTAAGCGGAATATCTCCTGATGTTGCGTTAGTTGAGTATCTTGGCTCCTACCCAAAAAATGTTCCTCATGGAAATTCTTTGAATAATTCAGCACCATATAGGCGCGTAAATTCAAAACAGAAAGCCTTGATTAAAAATGAGTTAGAGAAAGGTAGCCTCCCGCGAGAAATTAAAGAAAAAGTCCGCACGGAAATGCCAGATGATGGCATTTCTCTGAAAACGGCTGAAAATGCGCGCTACTTGCACAATAAAGGGAAAGACCCCAGCGCTAAGCAAAACCTCGCCGACGAGGTTCTTTCGGTCTTCAATATGTGTTATGACCAAACCTTTATAAAAGAGGTCATTTTTTCAAATCCCTCTAAACCGCCATCAGTCATTTGCTACTCTGACGAACAGATGTTATGTTTAAAAAGCTCTTTAAGTAATGGCGGGATGCTAGGAATAGACCGCACTTTTAACCTGGGGGCATGTTACGTGACTACACTTACATTCAAGAATAAAAATATCATTAGGACAACTTCTGGAGAGCCCCCTATAATGCTTGGGCCAGTTTATTTACATTGGGAAGGTTCTTTTCAGACATACCATAGATTTCTTTCGCACATTCAGAGTCGTTTCTCTGACATAGACACATCAAAAATTGTGTTTGGGTCGGATGGCGAAAAAGCCGTAATTAATGCAATAAGTGAATGTTTCCCGAATTCCACGCACACCCTTTGCACCCGACATTTAAAAGAGAATCTGGCACATCAGCTAAGAAAGGAAATGACTATGGAAAATGCAACTTCAATTGTCAATAAAATTTTCAATCGTGAAACAGGCCTTCTGTCAGTTGATGATGAAATAACATACAATGAAATGGAAGACGAGGTAATAGACAAATGTACCAACACGTATATTGTTAACTATTTGGATAGAATTAAGGAGTACGTATTTAAAGCAAGACAGAAGGCATCATTCATTCCGAAATTTTGGACAAACAATAATAATGAATCTTTGAATAATATTATCAAACTGAAAACAGACTGGAAAGTTCAGAAATTGCCAAAACTTATAGAAAAGTTACACGAGTTAGACATCACCCAGACTAGAAATGTAAGGGATGCGCTTCACCACCGTGGTGATTTCAAGCTTGCACCTAACACACAATCTCTTGTGGTATCTGATGAAATTTGGCTCGCAATGAGTGCAGAACAGAGACAACGACGCCTTCTCAGATTACTTAATTATAAAAACTTGACGGATTCAAATATGATTTGGGCTTCTAATGCAGATTTTAAAGTGCCATCCGTTTCAAATGTGGCTAAAAAGCCTGGTCAAACGAAGAGAGTTAAGTCTTGTAAAACAAGATCCATAAAAATACAGAAAACTGCATGATTTAAAGATGTTGACAATTTCCCACAATCCCTGGTTTTTACAGTCCTGATAAAATATGCCTTTGGAAAACATTGTGAGAAACGGAGAACATGCCAGTAGCCGGCATTGTCTCCTTCTCTCACATTGTTTTGTACACCCCCCCCCCCCCACAAAAAAAAAAAAAAAAAAAAAAAAAAATCAAGTTTTGGCATACATGTGTTTTGGGAAAGGGTTAAATTTGAAAATTACTTCCAAACTGAAAAAGTTTGCACAGGAAAATTTCAAATTTGATGAATATGTCAAAAAAAAAAAAAAAAAAAAACCAATTCAAAGCTCATTTAAAACAATGTTTGAGAAGGAGAATTCGTTCGTTACGATTAATTATCACCTAGGATGGAGAAGTCTTGTCTCGGATTAGAATCGCACACCTTAGCCTGTGTATAGGTCTCATTTCAATGTCATCATGTAACTAGATCTCTAGGACGTAAAATTAATAATATTCTTTTGAACTGCTGGTTATTGCGTTAAAATATCTGTTTACTCTGAAATGCAGAGTGCCTCACAAATCCACGGCGTTGTTTCGAGTGTTGATTGCAAGAGTGCAAGTATGGGGACTGCTTTTGCGTACCTTTGGACTCCGCGTCCACAGATCTTGTAACTACATCTCTACGACGTAAAATTAATAATATTCTTTTTTTCAATTGCTGGTTATCGCGTTAAAATATGTTTACTCTGAAATGCAGAGTTTCGAAATGTCCGGCAAAATCATACACAGCAAAAACAGAAACATGCCTTTCATCACAATGTTCTCCAGCGGTAATATACATAAATGCAGAGTGCCCCGCGTCGCCGTACATTTAGTATCTTGGGATATTCAAATGAACATATATTTAAAAAAAAAAAAAAAAAAAAAAAATGTATGTATGTATGTATGTATGTATGTATTACTATTGACTTTGCTTATGTTATTAGTACACTATGTTATTAGTTTATAGTATCTATCTCGGCAAACAACCAAAAGCATGGCCACTGCAGACGACGATTTCTGTAAGATTTTCAACGGCAATAAGAGGAAGAAAACATCTTGAAAAAAACAAAATCAGATAATTGGCTCATTATAATAATTTCTACTTGTTCAACATTTTAACCCATTACCACACGATCCCTACTTTTGACACCCCTGAGAAATAAGCCTTTAGAAAACAGTGTCTAAAATATTGTCGTTTGGTAATGGGTCAATAGTACTTGATCCATGGGTCCTGGGAACAAACGAATGTTTGGAAAACTTAAAGGGTTATTTCATTATTTATTTGTATGTATGTATGTATGTATGTATGTATTCATTAAAAATCTATTTATTTATTAAATTTACATTTCATTATTTAGTTTATTTTATTCGATTTAAATCTCTTTTTATCTTATTTCATTTAATGATTAAGCTATTTATTTATCTATTACTTAAGTTATTTATTTATGGCTCTTGGTAGTGGTGGCATGTAGTTTTCAGCTATTTGTTCGTTTACTATTTTATTTATTTATTGAGTTTAAGGTAGTTATTTATTTCATTATTTATTTCATGCTCGTGGTAGAGGTGGTATGTACTTTTTAGCTATTTATTCGTTTATTATTTTATTTATTTTTGATTTTAGCTATTTATTTAGTTAGTTAGTTAGTTATGGCTCTTGGTAGAGGTGGCCTCCCCGTGGCAAGAGCTGGAAACGTTGTTGCAGATGTCTTTTCTGCTGAACAGCGGCTAACAACCTCTAGTTCAGGGAAAAGGAAATAACAAGTAGATACCCTGTTCACTGAAATATCATTATTCAATATTGAACATAATATTAAATAAGAGCAAGCGCCAATTCTGTATGTTAATAAACTGGCTGACATTAACGCAATTAAGAAAACGTTAATCCAATTTGCCTATTGTTATTCAATTTACACCTTCTTCTATTGGTTTCATAACTGGTTAGTGCAATACCACACATTCCCAAGTATGAGAAAAAAATACATATATATGAAAACATTGGGGCAATGTTTCCATCCCTGTCCAAACCTTATTACTCATTTTGAGATCCATTAAATTTTATGTTGTCTTCTTCAAATGCTTTAACCCTTTCCCAAACGACAAATTTTGGACTCTTCCAAACCAAAAGAGTTTGCAGACAACTATTTTAGATTTGAAGAAAATGGTAGAAAGTTCTCAAAAAGGGTACAAAACACTCGTTACGAGCAATTTCTCCTTTTCCCACAGTGTTTTCAATAGACTTTTACTGCAGACACGTTAAAAATCAGGGCTTGTTTGGGCGAGGGTTAATTCATTATCGAACGACCAAAACGAAAGCATTAGCAGACGACAAAATAAAAATGACTGAAAATTTGAAATTTGTTTTGTGAAGGGTAGAAAACACTGTGGGAAAAGAAAATGCTGGCTACCGGCATTTTCTCCTTTTCCCACAATGTTTTCTGAAGGCGTCTTTCTCAGGAGCGTCAAAAGTAGGGATTATGTGGTAATGGGTTAAATTAGGACAATGTCAAAATTTTGTCAGGGAGGAAGGAAGGAAGGAAGGAAGGAAGGAAAGGAAGGAATGATGGATAGGTTGGTAATTGGATGGATAGTCAAAATGACCGATAACCAAGAATGGACAGACATGGTTTGAAATTGAATTGATCCAATTATTATCCCTGTAATATAATTTATGGTCCTTTTCTAGTCGGTATGGGGATTACCCTTTTCTTGCCGAATCGAAATATTTGACGGACATAAAATCTGAGTTCAATTATTTAAATGGCATTGGCATTCGCTGCCGTAAACTATTGAGCATCGAGGAGTGTGGAGCAAGGTCAGACTGCACGTATGTGCATGCTGATCTTGATCCACACTCTCCGCAAAATTAGTCCATAGTCAAGAACGGCAGGATAAGGGTTAAGAGAAGAGAAACTCTGGGAGCTTATGAAACATCTTTCAAAACACCCCTTAACTCATTACCATCTGCACATAGCATTCATTTAGACTTTACCTCTGGACAAAATTTTTTCCCTCCTCACATTGAAAGTATTTGCTGACAACAAAATAGCCCTACCTGTGACTCAACGTGTTGTCTTTTTCATTGGATAAGTGAAAAAAAAAAAAAAAAAACATTGTAGGAAAATGATAAAAAGCCGGTTACCATCTTTTTAGCCTTTTCCTACAATGTTTTCCAAATGCTGTTTTTTCAGCGGTGGTAACGGTTATTTTAGGTTAAGAACAAATTTTGTCACATTTCAACAACACCATTCGATATATTTTCAATAAAAGTAAAAATATAAACAGACACGAGGAAATTAATATGGGGACATAAAACAAACTAAAAATTCACAATAAGTCTTTATTAAGAAGGTAATCCGCATATCGTAGACAAATATCACGCAAAAGACCGGATGGTACCGGTGTATAGCATTCCCGGGTTATAATAGCCTCCAATATGGCGGACAGTTCTGCGAGATTTTTAGGTTCGTTGAACGATATGGTCCTAATTTATCATTATATATCGCAAAAGGCTGCATTTTCTTTCGAATTATAACTATCAAACTGTTTCTGAAATAGAAAATATACTTGTTAAGGTCATACAAACACTGTATGGCCCAAAAACAACTTAGGTTCGTTAAAAATAGCTAAGGTTCGGTTAGGTTCTGTGTTTAGGGGGACCCCCCCCCCCCCCCCCCCCGTTTACAGGTCTGTTCGTCGAGAAGAAGTGATAATTGCACGACTTCGAATTGGCCATTCACGCATGACACATTCCTGGCTCTTGACCAGAGATGATGCCCCTGAATGTATTCCATGCAATGCACCCTTCTCTATAAAACACATTCTACTAGATTGCATTGACTTTCAGCCAGTTCGTACAAAATATTTCAACGTTGATAGTTTAAAAAATCTTTTTGATTCTGTCAGCGTTGAATCTATTATCGCTTTCATAAAGGAGATTGGCATTTACAATAAACTGTGATATTTACTTTTTAGTTTCTTATCCACCTTTTTACATTCTTTACACATCTTTATATAAAATATCTTGTCAGCTGATTCACAATCTTACCTTTTTTAATCTAAAACTTTTGAGTAGGCATGGAATGCCCAGCCACTCAATATCATATTTTATGCACATTATAAATGACACATACTTCTTCTTCATTTTAAAAAACTTCTTACTATCAATCCAACATTTTTGCATCTCCTTAATGGGAGGATTAGCCCTCTTGGGGGCATCTTATCTCATTGGAGACAGGACCTCTTTAATGGGAGTGTTTTGATCCCATTGGAGGCTCCACACTTTCTCAATTTCAAATTCTCATTACCTTTAAGCTACTATTCACATTCTTAACTTTTTCATTTAAAACTTTGAGTAGGCAGGGTTTATCCTGCCACTCAATATCATATTTTATGCACATTAAATCTTAATTTAACACTTCTGCTATCAATCCAACTTTCTGTTCAAATCCTTTAATCACATTCCTAACTTTGTGATTTAAAACTTTTTGAGTAGATAGGGATTGCCCTGTCACTCAATTATTTCCATTATACATATGAAGGTCACACATAACACTTCTTCATCCAACTCTTTTATCATTATTAATGTATTCAAACTTTTTTCAGTTTAAACAATTTCACTTTTATTATCTTTTAACACAGATATGCGCGCTAAATGACCAAAGCTGTCGATGCGCCATAAAACAACATTCATTCATTCATTCATTAGAACAAACCCTGAATGATCTGAAGGATGTTAATATAATTTTAGTATGGTATGGTATGAAACTTGTGATCTAGCCACATTCAATAGGAGAACCACACATCTAAAGCCAAATTTTGTTTCAGTAGCTAGGGGAGGCGTGTGATTTCTTCAATGAAATATTACAGCGAATTTCGAAAATTGCCAGTTTAAGTCCACATACACTCATTGTTCTTGAAATCCCACCAATTAGTATCCAAGATTGGAATGAATTGAAATCTTATGGCTCAAGAGAAGATGTAGATCTATCAAACCTGGAAATAAACCAACAAATAGACGAAATCAATGCCCTTATTCGAACCTTCAATAAAGAAAAATCTGCAATTTCATCTCCGCAATTGGGACTTGATATAGAAACCAGTAGAAAAGATAAAACAAACCCACAAGGGAAACTCTGAACTTCAAGCTTCTTCTTGATGGTATCCACCCAGCGGTCCAGCATTGAGGGGGAAAAAAGAAATAATAATCATAATAATAATAAAATTAATAATAATAATTTATAATATCTGTTTGTGGAAGGTAGGGACGCCCAACCTCCCAAATTGAATTTATAAAAAATTGTCACTAATCTAGTCTAAGAAGTGATCATTTTAATAATGGCTGACGGAGGCAGTAATGACTTTAGAAAAATATTTACCCTCAAAACACAAACAAGTACACCTAAACTAAAATCAACATCATCTGAAAATGCCTAAAAGTGATCGTGACCTGGCAACTTATGTCCACAGTGTAAAAGTTCAAATCCGTGAGGGAACTGAATACCTTGTATGTGTACATTGTGGTCTCAGCTTCTGTAGAAACTGTACTAATATAACTAAAGAACAATTTAAGCTAATCACTACCTCAGGATTAAATTTATCATGGATGTGCCCCAAGTGCAAATATACTTTACCAACCATATTAAGATTAGACAGCTCTGTTGCAGAAATTAGGAAAACAATGAAAGACTTACAAAGCTGGAGTTAAACATAGCAGAAATTGACCTCAAAATGGATGAAAAAATTGAACAACAAAAAACGAAGAAATCAACAACCTTAAAGCTGAAATCACTACCGCATTAGCCACGAAATTAAACCAACAAATTGAGTTAAAAGTTAAAAATTGGGTTACATTGGGTCATAAAAGTATGTCACTGGGCCAAATCTTAGGAAAACCATTTCTAGCCCGATACCTATGAGTTAGGTCAGATTATTTGTCTTGACAATACCTTAGACACGATTGAAATTGGTTCATCAAATCTTAGTTAAAACCCTATGTGCCCCGCAGAGGTTATATTTTCAGCCAGGTACTTTTGAAACTTGGTCAGAATGTTTGTCTTGATGATCTCTTGGACTAGTTCAAAATTTGGCCATGTCAGGTCCAAAAGTAGGTCACTTACACTCATGTGTTTTAACATCACTCAAACCAGGATCTCTTCAGCTTTATGAACCGTAGATGACTTTTACTCAGTTGAGCGCTTTAGGGCCAATGGCCCTCTTGTTTATCTAAATTTTTTGAATAGCTACTGTTTTCCTTCTTTTTTTATGAAAAGTCACTTGTAAAGCATGAATCA
The DNA here is from genome assembly GCA_945859785.2 of Tridacna gigas. Lineage (NCBI taxonomy): Eukaryota > Metazoa > Mollusca > Bivalvia > Cardiida > Cardiidae > Tridacna > Tridacna gigas. The sequence goes on from OX244038.2 coordinate 54,036,620, forward strand.
CTGTTGTCGTTTCCGGTTTGAAATGAGGACAAGTCTCTTGATTTCTCTATCCTTTACACCATGCATAGATATTGGTAATTTATCTATTAGCTGGTTCGTTTGGGCTCTGCTAAGAAGAGAATGCTATTCACAGAAGTGATTAGAATAGAAAGCCAATCGAACGAATTTAGAATCATTCAACATGGCGGCTTTTTACAACAAACTGCTGTTGTTTGTAGAAGAATGGCTATTTGATGAGAATGGCGCTAGCTTGTTCTGTCTAAACAGGCCTTGAACAATCCCCAAAATAGCAGCTTTGTATTCATCAGTGTAAGTCGAATTAGTGATAAAAATATATATACTTTTTATACCAATTCGAGAGATATTAGAACGTTTCGAACCCAAGACATTTCGCCCCTAAAAATTCTGAGGGCGATTCAAGACATGCGGAGGAATTAATCAGTATTTACTGTATATTTACCACCGCAAATTGGATACTGAGCAAGAGCAATGTCAACTGAAAAGAAACCATTCTTCATCTCACGTTTCGTTGGCCGCTTCAGCCATTTTGTTTCGAATCTCTGCCGGCCCTTCCAAATATCGAGTGGAAAAGACGCCAGAGCTTCTAAAAGCGGAAGATGCCCAATCGAACGCACCGGAATATCTCCTCCAATTCTGGCAGCTCTACCGTTGGCCCAAACGAACCGGCTATAAGTTTACACAGCTTACTAAATTCTGAGCCATTCTACACACTTTCAAGTTTTAACATTTTTTTTTTTCATTCTGACTGTAAGGATGTATCATTAATATTCATCTGCAAGTCTAAAAATTTTGTCTTTGGTAGACTTCATTTGATCTTTTTATGACTGCACACTAACATCCAATTTATCTCTTTACCAAGCAAAATAAGAATAACTTTATCCATATAAATTATTCAAAGTAATTGCAGATAACCATTTTTATTTTGTTTGGTGTTTAACTGTTTACAACACAATCCCAATTTTGACTACCTTGAGGAAAAAGGACTTTTGAAAACATCAGGGGAAAAGGAGGAAATGCTGGAAACCAGCATTTTCTCCCTTTCCCACTACAATGTTTTCTACCTTTTCAAGGAAACATTTTTAAATTGTTTAACTCTTTACCAAACGACAAAATTTCAGACTGGTCCAAATTGAAAGCATTTGCAGACGACAACATAAATGTGACTCAAAAATTGAAATTTGTTTTGGGAAGGGTAGAAAACATTGTGGGAAAAGGAGAAAATGCTGGTCCTTTTCCCTCTATGTTTTCTACCCTTCCCAAAATATATTTCAATTTTTCAGTCACTTCTATTTTGTCGTCCGCAAATGCTCTCAATCTGGACTGGTCTAAAATTTTGTCGTTTGGTAAAGAGTTAAAAGAGAAAGAAAAGCTGTAAGACAAGAATAATTCCAATTAGAGAGGAAAGCAAGACAAGGAAAAGAATTCACCTTGAAAACAATGATTGATTGATTGATTGATTGATTGTATGTTATTTAACACCATTTTCCACATTATTTGAGTCATATTGCAGCAGAAAGTGCACCTATCCATGCTTTCCTGAGTTTCTTTTTCAAGTATTACTCAATATTCTTTCCAAGCCACTGGCTGCTTTCCCACATAACCATCATGAAAACAATGGTCAACGGTGAGAGAGGAATGAATCCTGCTGCAATGACTATCATCAGTCTTTGGAAAGAAACTGGCTGAACCTGGGATCGAACCAGTGAACCCATTTTCAAGTCCTGTACACCACTGATGAAAACAATGAGAAGTGCCAGACAGGCAGATGAATTCAAAAAGGAAAGATGATTGAATGGAGTTTTACACTGCTTTCAACATTATTTCAGTCATGTCACGGCTACAGCTCACATATTTATGTAATTCCTGGGTTCCACCAGTACTAGGCTAGGGCTCTGAAGTGTCTTGCCCAAGGATACTCAACGAAAAAACCCAGTGGATCCAGTGAGGCTCGAACCTGGAACCTCCTGGTCACAAGTCCTACACTTAGACACTGTGCCATGCAGGGCCCCTAAAAAAGACAGGGCAGCAAAGAAAGTCCAAGACAATCAGAAGAATGTAAAAACAAGAGAACTACCATACACATACAGGTGTCAACACTTGGCTGCAGTTGCTTGATTTTCAGTAAAAATTCTAAGTTGAAAAAGGGGCATAACTGTCAAAAAAAACTTTGAAGGTTATGGGTTCCCTTTTTCATACTTAACAAATTGTTTGAAGTAAATTATGTGGTTCGAGTGATGGGGCCAAGCCCTGTAGCTCAGTTGGTAGCGTACAGGACTTGAGAACAGGAGGTCGCTGGTTCGATCCCCGGCATGGCCAATTTCTTTCCGAGGATTGATGATAGTCAATGCGACAGGATTCATTCCTCTCTCACAGCTAACCATTGTTTCGACGATGGTTATGTGGGAAAGCAGCCAGTGGCTTGGAAAGAACATTGTGCCGAGTACTGGTAAATGGAACTCCAGGAAAGCATGGATAGGTGCACTGGCCCCCGCGATATAACTGAAATAATGTTGAAAACGGCGTTAAACACCATACAATCAATCAATCAATCAAGTGATGGGGCAGGCCTGTAAAAGGGACAGGAAAGAGTCTAAAAAGCCTTGCACATTTCTGCTCTGTTGGGTCCACCCAGGCTATCAATCATAGGCTTTCATCGCTGGAATAAAAAGAAAAAAAATCACACCAGCATTCATCATATAATGATATATACAAAGAATGAAAATATATCATCCTTATTATGCCCCCCTTCAACAAAGTGGGGGTATATTGCTTTGCACATGTCAGTCGGTCGGTCGGTCGGTAGACCTTACCTTGTCCAGATAATAACTAGACACAGAATTAACCTAGGTTCATCAAATTTGGCACAGACATGCGTCTTGGAGTGTAGATGATCTCTATTGATTTTGAGGTCAATCGGTCAAATGTCAAGGTCACAGTGACCGTCAACATGTTGATATATAGACCAAACCTTGTCCAGATGATAACTAGACACAGAATTGACCCAAGTTCGTCAAATTCGGCACAGACATTTGTCTTGGAGTGTAGATGATCCCTATTGATTTTGAGATTAATCCATCATAGGTAAAGGTCACAGTGACCTTCAACTTAATGATATATAGACCAAACCTTGTCCAGATGATAAACTACACACAGAATTATTGACTTAGGTCCTTCAAATTCCGTACAGATATTCATCTTGGAGTGTAAATGATCTCTCTTGATTTTAAGGTTAATCCATGAAAGGTCAAGGTCACAGTGACCACCAGATGATTCAGGGCCCGTGCTGCCGTTCGCCACTTGAGCCATTTGCTAAAAAAATATTAAAGTGTCTCAAAATCATCATATGTGGCTCAACTTGTGGCTCCAACATTTTATTCGCGTATCATCTGGGACGTAGTAAGCATCGAAGTCAACTGGGAAAAAGCGGAAGTCGAATGCGCGTGCCGAGAAGAAAATCGATAACCCAGTCTGTGTATCGGCGACTGTTTACAATCTTGGATGTATACACACAGTGGTGTGTATAATTATGCGAACTGTTGACAGATTATCACGTTTAACAATTGAAGTGGGCTATAAATCAGACAATTAAAGGATGTTAATTACTTGATTAGTGATTATTGCCGACGCATGTCAGTACTTTGACCCATCTCCAATTAAAGATGGACTTGTCAACAAATTATCGGCAATTAAAGGATCGAATTATGTGGATGTTTTTCGGCGATTGATATCAGTTCATGAACTGTGCCACTTCCTGTATCAATGTGGCAGTAGGGGGGCATGACTGTTTTACAAAGAGACATCTTGTTTAAAAGAAAATGAAGGCTTTAGATGTAAGGGAGATTACTAATTTATGAAAGGAACAGATCTGTCATCTGCTTTAGCAATCAATAAACAACCTGTGGATGTTTCATAAGAATATAGTTCATCGTATTTACCATGTAACTAAATTTGCCTATTGTATAATGAAAACCATTGAATTTTCACAAAGAGGTGGATCTTACCACATGCTGATGCCAATGCTCAGTTGCTTGATTTTCAGTGAAAATTCTTAGTCAAAATAGTAGCTTACCTGTCAAAAATACTTAGATGGTTACTGCCCTTATTGTATTGGTTCCCCTTCTGGTAAGTAACAACTTGTCCAAGTTTGATTGATTGATTGATTGTATGGTGTTTAATGCCATTTTCAACATTATTTCAGTTATATCGTGGCGGCCAGTGCACCTATCCATGCTTTCCTGGAGTTTCCTTTACCAGTACTTCACACAATATTCTTTCCAAGCCACTGGCTGCTTTCCCACATAACCAATGTCGAAACAATGGTCAGCGGTGAGAGAGGAATGATTATCATCAATCCTTGGAAAGAAATTGGCCAATTGGGGATCGAACTCGCGACCTCCTATTCTCAAGTCCTGTCCAAGTTTGAAGTAAATATCTTCGGTAACAAGAGATATTATAAAATGTCAAAGTTTTTGCATGACGCCAGAGATGATGATGATGCTAGGGCTACAACCATACCTGGATGTTTTCTATAAAAATAGCCAAGCTAATTAGGAAGAGCAGAATTAGGGTGTCCACAATTTTAGTAAAACAAATTTCCCTGACTTTTCTGTGACTGAAATCGAATTTCTCTGAATAATGTTTTTTTTATTTTGCACATAAAGTTCTGAGTATCCTCCTTCTCCCCTGCAGCCAACCCTTTCCACCTTTTATTGTTGATTGAATGGTATTTGATGCCGCTTTCAACATTATTTCAGTTATATCACAGCAACAGGTCACAATATTCATGTATTTCCTAGGTTTTACCAGTACTAGGCTAGGGCTCTGAAGTGTCTTGCCCAAGGACACACCCACAAAAAACCCAACAGATCAGGTGGGGCTAAAACCCTGGGCCTCCAGGTTACCACACTCAAGTCCCCACTCCACCACTGAGCCACGCAGGACCCCTCCACCTTTTACCGTACCAACTGTAAATGTATTACTCTGCAAACATGTATTTTTTTATTTTGTTTGTATTTCTTTGAAATCATTGTCTATTTTTCTTTTTCTACATACATACATGTACATATGTAAATGAGCCATGCTCTGGAAAAGAGGGGCTTAATGCATCCCCATAATCCATGATACCAAGCAAGTCATTACATAATTATGGATCCATAAAATCCATTTGTCTAACAACCAACTGAATCATGAGGAAGAATGGTCCTTTGACATGTAGATAATTTACCAAAAGCAAAAAGTTTCAACCCAGGTCAGCCTGCGAGGACTGCGCAGGCTAACATGGGTCAATACTTTTTGCATATGCATTAGCTCTTTACTACACAATCCCGACTTTTAGCTATCCTGAGGAAGAAACCTTTTGAAAACATTGTGGGAAAAGGAGAAAATGCTGGTAAGCAGCATTTTCTCCTTTTCCCTCAATGTTTTCTACCATATAATAGGCCAAAATTCCTCATTTGAGTCTCATTTAAAATTGTCGTCTGCAAATGCTTTCAATTTGGATAGGTCTAAAGTTTCCTAGTGTGGTAAAGAGTTAAGCCCCCTTTTCACACAGCATGGCTCAAATGTATTTTCAAAACTTTTTTATATTGTTGGATGAGTGATTGAAATTAAATGCTTGTCAATACAGGGAAATCTGTTGGCCTCCTCCTCCCCTACAGCCACTTTTTACTACCGATTTATCTTCATAGGTTAGCTTTCAATTTAAATGCTTGTCAATACAGGGAAATCTGTTGGCCTCCTCCTCCCCTACAGCCACTTTTTACTACCGATTTATCTTCATAGGTTAGCTTTCAATTTGTCCATTTTGGCATGCTAATCCAAGATGTCCTTATCCACAGAGTCAACTGAACTACAAATAATAGAATAACTGATCATATAAAAAATTGACTGAAATTTAACTACCTAATATAAACAAATAAGAATGTTTTTAGTTGCGACATTTTAAAACATACATGTAAGTTTGCTTAAAGAGTACTAGTTTAAGATAACCCTTAAAGTGCTGAATTCATGAAATGGACCTTTTGGATCTTGAAAAATAGTGCAGATCAAAGATCAGACTGCACATTCTGTGCAGTCTGATCTTGATCTATACTCTCCGCAAAAAACAACTTAAGTTGGTTTCAGCACTTTACTGTTTAAGGTTGAATGAAATCTGTTGAAGTGAATTTTAAGATCAGACTTGAATGAACTGATACTTGGTCTAACTAATCTATTGCTGTAAAAAAGCCCTTTTGAAGTAAATTGTAATGACTAAACATGTAATTTAGAATATTCTAAAAAATTCAGTGCTCAGAAAGGTTGTTCTTACCAAACTGGTGATTTCTCTGCACTAAATTATATCCAACAAATATAAGTTTGACAGAGAGATGGGGCAGAGACGATTCTTGTGTGAAGTATGTCTTGGTAGCCAAAAAAATTATACCTATCTGACCAGTGTCAGCAAGCCTAGTTCTGGTAAAGGTCCAGGTTTGATCCATAAATTCTGGGGACTGGTTTGATTCCCACCAGTTTAAGTCATGGTTAGAACTAAGTGTAAGCATGATATTTTTGTACAAGCTTATTGGTTTCCATTCAGGAAGATTTACTTCCAGCAAAAGTCAGGTTACAACTACAGCAAATGGCAGCAAGCCTAGTATATTTGGCAGTAAAATCTAGATCTGTGCTACAGATCTATGAAAGCAATTTTTTTTTTATTTTGAAAATGTGTAAAAGTAGATACATTTATGTATCTTTTTAAATTCTGGCAGAAAAATCTTGAATGTCTAAGGTTGACTTTGTAGATGCAAAACAGCTGCCCCTGAATAGACCGACAACTTTTCAAGCTTGCCTTGATCCGTCATTGGTGACAGCTCCATATTTGTGAGTGATTTCTTACCTGCAATTATCTTCACTTCAGCAATTACTAGGCTGCCTTTTATGGAATACCATGGCTACAGTTTTTCTAACCATTACTTCTACTGATACGAATCTTACCCTTCCCCAAAATTTATGGGTAGAGAAAACTAAACCATCAGGGGATGAATCTTATACAACCATATGCACCCGGATAAATTGACATACCTTCAGATTTGCCATGAACTATATTTGTGTGTTCAGAATCTTTCCAAAAATCTTAAGAACATTCATTGTACATAGACATAAAACTTCCATTTTTCCTGGATTCAACCATTAATCAAATGCATTCTTTCTGTCAATGTTATACATCCTTGGTACTAATCAGTGCAGGGAACTCAATCGTTAGGCATGGACAATCTTTCTGAGCAATTGAATTCCATGCCAATATAGCTCTTTCCTAACAACTAAACTAAAGACACATCAAATTTGAAAGCATTTGCAAGCAACAAATGCCACTTGGGTGATGACATTTGACATTTACAGAATAAAGTTCAACAGATTTAACTCCCCTCCTCAAACTCTTTACTTATGTAATTAAGAAGATAAAAATTGCTTTTGTCTTTTCAGTTAGAAACAAGCATTCTGATAGTATTGCATAGCAATACACAGTCCCCTACCGGCCATATGTATCACTGGCATGTCAGTGAAATTCTTAAAGTCCAAGGCCAGTAAATGCGTCAAAAAGCTGTGGAGCGGGACAAAACTCGAACTTGATGTGTAAGTCATGGTGGTTGATGTACACACCAAAAATCAGCTCTATATGTAGCAGCGTTTAGAAAAAAAGTGCGGAAAAATGTTTTATCAGTGAAATTTTGTAAGTCCAAGGCCCGTAAATGCGTGAAAAAGTAGTGGAGCGGGACGAAACTCGAACTTGATCTGTAAGAAATGGTGGTTGACTTACACAGCAAAAGTCAGGTGAATATCTACCAGCATTTAGAAAAAAAAGTCCGGAAAACTGATTTATCAGTGAAATTTTTTAAGTCCAAGGCCCATAAATCCGTGAAAAACCAGTGGACCAGAACTAAAGTCGAACTTGATCTGTAAGTCATGGTGGTTGAGTTACACAGCAAATCTGAGATCAATACCTACCAGCGTTTAGGAAAAAAGTCCAGAAAACTGATTTATCAGTGAAATTTTGTAAGTCCAAGGCCCGTAAATCCGTGAAAAACCAGTGGACCTGAACGAAAGTCGAACTTGATCTCTAAGTGATGGTGGGTGACTTACACACCAAAACTCAGCTCAATATGTACCAGCGTTTAGAAAAAAAGTCCGGAAAACTGATTTATCAGTGAAATTTTGTAAGTCCAAGGCCCGTAAATCCGTGAAAAACCAGTGGACCTGAACGAAAGTCGAATTTGATCTCTAAGTGATGGTGGGTGACTTACACACCAAAACTCAGCTCAATATGTACCAGCGTTTAGAAAAAAAGTCTGGAAAACTGAATTGCCAGACTGACGGACAGACAGACAGAAGGATAGACGGACGGACAGATGGACAGACGGACGGAGTGCAAACCTAAAGTCCCCTTCGGCTTTGCCGGTAGGGGACTAAAAAGCTGAGGACTGTGGGAGCATTTAAGATACATCTATAATCATTTTCTGCCTGTTTTTAACCTTTTTCATCTTTATTTTCAGCCAGTTTTTAACTTTTATCATCTTTATTTTGTGAAACTATAATCATTCTTGATGCGTACAACCCCTACATCTTTCATTAAGCCCTAGAGCGCTGAATAAACTGATCAGACATTGCATTTTGTGCAGCCTGATCTTGATCTACATTGGCCTCAAAGGCAACTATTATCATGAAAGGCGCTTTAAGGGTTAAATAACACAGGTATCAACTGGAAGCTTACCCTTCTCAGCACGAGTGCTTGAAATTAGATGCATGTCAAAATAAAGGGATAGCTGTTGGCCTCCTCCTCCACTACAGCCAACCCTTACCACCTTTTTTATTACTAATTGTCATTGTATTACTCTTTGTATTTTAATTTTGTTTTTCAATTGTTTTTCTTTAATTTTGTGTTCTGTTTTTCTTTTTTTACATACTGTATTTACAAAAGTAATCTATACTGTTGGATGTAGTGCTTGAAATTAGATGCATGGCAAACTGGACAAAAATACAAGCTAACCTAATAAGATTTATGTCTCTTCTAAAGTAGATCTATGGAATTCAAAATGAAATTGATGTAAGTCTTTCTATGCACTTCAAAATTTAATGATACAAGTCTTATTCATATCATATTAATTATATCAAAATAATTAGAGGAGCACTTGATGTCTCAGCCTTCATTCTTGATGTTTTTATCCTTCATGGTCTTGTCAAAATTTCTCGACTTTTTTGCTTAAATTTCAATATTCTCTGACAATTCCCTGACTTTGAGCAAATATTAGACACCCTGTGTAAGGCTTGTCCGTTTGTTTTGTGTTTAATTCTTTACCACAAGACAAAATTTTGGATTTGTCCAAATCAAAAGCATGTATCGACAACAAATAAAATTTTCTGAAAAGATGGGATTCATCCTGGAATGACTTGAAAACATTATGGGGAAAGGAGAAAATACAAATGGGGAAAATGGCTCGAAATACATCAAGGGAGACAACTATTGCATTACATTCATGTGACGTAATGTTGATTCTTTACGTCATTCCTTTGCAGGCAAAACGCTAAAATTAAACAGGGCCCATAAGCTGAATCTAAAAAAAAAACCACCAAATGTGGATAGCACTTATGGGTAAGAGAGAGAGAGACCAACAGAAAGAGAGGCTGACAGAAAGAGAGAGAGAGAGAGACTCTATGACTGTATCAAGTACCATGATATCTGTAAAAATAGTCCGTTATATCACAATGCACATATATAAGTTAATAAAGATTCTGATTCTGTTAGAAATTACGGAATCATTCTTTGCTTCAAAGTCACCAGCCCTGTCTTAGGATTTAACCCTGTACCACACAATCCCTAGTTTTAACAATGCTGAGGAAAAAGCCTTTTGAAAACATTGTGGGAAAAGGAGAAAATGCTGGTAATGAGCATTTTCTCCATTTCCCCTAATGTTTCTACCCTATTGAACACAAACTCCAACATTTGAGCCGTATTTAAATTGTCGTCTGCAAAAGCTTTCAATTTATTCAAGTCTTCATTTTTTTGTCACCTGGTAAATAGTGAACCCATAAAGCCCTTCAGTGTGCTTCCTGTTACTCCATATTGAAAGCCATGGAGGAGCCACAGAATAATGAGGTAAAGTGATTCATGTTATTTAGTATTTTAGTATTAACTGTGTTATCATGTTCAAATGGGAACGATGACTTCATATTAAATCTCAAATAAGTAGAGTTTCCAGGAATTAACAGTCCAGTTTCTTTACTTGTGAAGATAAATATATTTATTGATTTTATCTGTCAGTGCTTTACAAGAAATTTTGATCCCCAGCAAAACAAGAAATTTTGATCCACTTTTGATTTCTTGTCATAATTGTATGGCTATGTGCAGCATACAATTTTATTCTTAAAATGAGCACTTCAGTGCATGTAAATATTGTGTTATGTTCAAGAAGAAATTTAAGCTCATAATATCCATCACTTAGACTAAAGATTTGGTTCAATAATCATGTTTCATGTTAAATTTTCTGGTAATAACATCTAGGAACCATATTGTGTCTGTTACAAAGTCATCAATCAAGCAGTTTGGCCTTAACCCATCGAATCACCTTTAACACCATATTCTATAACTCCACATCAAAAGCGAAAGAGGAGTCAAAGATGAGGTAAGGTGAGTCATGTCATTTAGTTACAGATGCAGGGAAAGATCTAATTATGTACACAACTCCTACATCTTTCACCAAATAACATAGGTGTCAACTTGAAAGATGGCCTTTGTAAAATCAAATGATAGGAGTTTGAGTACAAGACTCTAGCAAGTAAAGATGGAACCAATCATTAATGTATGTTTTAATTTACCTTAGTACAAGATCACATCATCATTAAACTTTGTATATTTCAATTTAATATCATCAATATGACTTTAACTTATCTGAATCAATAACTACTTCCATTCTAAGTTTTCTGGCATTAAAATCTATGGACCATACTTTGAAATAAAGTCAGTCACCAGCCAGGTCTATGAATCACCTTTAACCCCGCTTTCTGTTTCACCACATCGAAAACGAAAGAGGAGTCACAGATGAGGTAAGACAAGTCATATAATGTAGTTACTGATGCAGGAGGAGGGGGATCTTGTATAAAACTGTGCAATCATTCTGTAATGGCAGCATACATATATTAATTAATAGGCCTCTTTTTTTACACACTTCAATGCATAGAGATACCTGTTTATGTTTAGAACTTCAATGTAATCTTATTGATCGATGTCATTTACACAGTCTGATTCAATAACCATTTTCTATATCGAACTGCTATTCAGTCACAGGTGCAGGGAAAGTCGCATAATGAACACAATCCCTACATCTTTCATTTAGGCCTAATAATATAGGGATCAACTTCTTCATTTATTTTTTAAGGGGCATTGATAGAATCATAATCTCTTGTAAAACACTGTTAGATACTACAAAGAATATTTTTGTCAGGAAGTGTAAAGCACCTTGGCTGTTTTAACTAGTAAATATGTACAATTTTGGAGTTCAAACTACTGGATAGTAGTTTTACAGTAGGGATCTCTACCTTTTTTCAAGTACGACAATAATCATATGTATTCGGAGCTATTTGAATGATCACACAAAATTGATCAGTGTTACAGATCGCATGATCAATTATCCTTTTATACTTTTGTTATTAATTTACATGACTTCGACTATCTATTCAATAACTGATTTCATACTACGTTTTCTGACGCTATAATCTATGGACCACATTTTGTAATAAAATCAGTCACCAGCCAGATCTAACCCATGAATCGTCTTGACCCTGCTTTCCACTACTCTTTATTGAAAGCAGAAGGGGAGTCACAAATAAGGCAAGGCGAGTCATATAATGTAGCTACTGATTGGAAAAAGGGGAGGGGTAAGGTATGATTTCAAACTCTGCAACTGTGAGAAAGAGGCCTTTTGAAGACATTGTGGGAAAAGGAGAAAATGCTGGTTACCAGCATTTTCTCCTTTTCCCACAATGTTTTCTGTCCTTATACAAACAGACAAATCTCACCATATGAGCCATATCTAATTTGTCATCTGCAAATGCTTTTAATTTGAACAAGTGTAAAAATTTGCTGTGTAGTAAAGGGATAAATATGCAATTCAGTGCATATAAGAACCTTTTGATGTTCAGAACTGTTCCGTCAATTTTGAAAAGCTTTGTCCCTTTTTTGTTTTTCATAATTTTATGCTCCTAAAAGCACACAAAAAATATCAATCTCTTTCAAAGCCAAATAATAAAAAAAAATCTTTCTTTTCTATGACTAACACTATGATCCACCCCAAATGAAGGAAACCATTTAGTCATAGTGTAGACCAACGCAACAGACTGCATAGATCAATGATCAGGCTGCCCCTTTTAAGTGCTTACCCCACAATCCCGACTTTTAACAACCCTGAAAGAAAAGGCTTTTGAAAACATTGTGGGAAAAGGAGAAAATGCTGGTAACCAGTATTTTCTCCTATTCCCACAATGTTTTCTACCCTATCAAGAAGAGAAATCGTCATTTTAGCAACATTTGTCATCTGCAAATGCTTTCAATTTGGTCCATTAAAAAAATTGTTGTTTGGTAAAGAGTTAAGTTATAAACTGTGAACAGGGACAAACTGGGATGAATGTTAATGATAAGGTTTACACTCCTGCATGTATTAGAACTTTATATAACAAAAACAAGTCGGTTCAGTACCAAATGACAAACTCGGCTAATATCAATAAACTTGGTTAAAAATCAGCAAACTCGGCCAATACGAGAAAAATTCCGCTAATATCCAACAAAACAAGGCCAATATGACTCGGTCTATAGCAAATCCAAACTGGACAACAGATCCCAGAGCTCTGCTGATTAATAAAATTGTCATTAATTGAGTAATTCTGTAGTGGCTTCCGGTCCTTGGCATATACTACAGACCTCGGACCTGTAATATAGCCAATACAAAAATACTTCATTAAAAACATTCAAAGAACAAGTGTACAGCCAGTAGTCGTCAGGGAGAGTATTCAACACTGGCTCATTCTTTGATGTACATTGGTATTTTGTGAGGTATTCTGGTGAAAGCAGCCTTGAAATTGCAATCTACTGGGACCAAAACCTTACTTAAGCCTGGTTATCCAGCACTCAAACTAATCCTCTAGTGACACATTTCGTTTTGCTAACTAACCTGTTAATGACAGCATGGCACTGGCATGGCACTGTTGCACAAAAGTGGTACACCAGGATCCTACTGGCAATCTTCAGCACATCACTGGTCACAAACCAAAGGTTCTCCATCCCAAGCTGGGGCTTAACGTGGATAGTCTGTGGTCATGACGCACAATCAGGCTTCTTAACTTGGATAGCCCGAGCAACATCAGGTGTATGAGAATGTAAACCCATTTTTAGGGTAAAAATACCACCGGTTTATGGTATACCGGCCACTCTTCACTTGGACAAATTGGGGCCAACACTGTGACTGTGAGAATAACAGGGACTGGTAAGTTTAGAATAAAATAGTCCCAACTCCTATCTGTATTTCTGCTAAATACCGCTGACTGTAACCCCTTAGAGAGCCAAGTACAACTTAAAGATCATGTGGTAGACAGTGTAGATCAAGATCAGACTGAAGTGTTTGCACAGTCTTATCGTTGATGTACAATGTCTGATATTTTGTTTAGTATTCTGGTAAAACAGCCTTAAAATCATAATATCTGTCTTCTCTTTCAATTTTAATTATCCCTTTTATATTGGGCAGGCACTAAATATAGGTAACATGGTCAAGCTTATACCATTACCTCATCTAGAATAATATCTATTACTCTTCCATATATGTTGCTAAATGAACATCAATTAAGTTTGTCTTTATTATACCTTAAGTGAAGATACAACTATGATTAGAATATGTATAATAAAACCCGAGGCAAATGAGGGCATGAATCAATCTATTAGCAGTTATTCACCAGCATATATTAATGTGAAAAAAACATTGTCCTTGGACTATGGATGATTTAGTGCACTGGTAAGTATTGAGGATATTTAACTCAGAAAGAGAGAGCAGAGTTGAATAACTGGTGGGATCTAGGAGAAACGCAGGTCTTATATTTGAAATGAATAGACCAAGATGCTTAGATTCTCGCTACCAATATGGAGATACTCTGTTATGATTGATAGATCATTTCAGACCAGCAGGGTCCGCATTCACCAACCATTCTTAAGAACATTCTCAATCTTATTCTCCTGAATTTCTAAAATCAGGAGTTGTGTTACATTCAAATTTTGAAAATCTTGGAGAATAAGACAAAGAATGTTCTTAAGAATGGACGGTGAAAACAGACCCAGAAATGTGGATCTATTCTGGGGAAGGTCACAATAAGAAATTCATCCTCTCACAGGTTTTCTTTTTCTATCAGAGAGAAAATTCCTTGTACACATAATAGGTTACTATTTACCGGCCGTTAATTATATCCTGGGAGAGTTAGATTCAAAACAGTATGACATGAGCCAAGTACAGGTTTTCCTTCATGCATGGGCTATAAATTTGATAGAATTTGGGCCAATGTTAGCTACCCTAGTCCATTTAGGGTCCGGGTTTCAGCTAGATTCCCAATATTTTAAGTCATGGTTAGAACAGTTGTAAGCAAAATATTTAGACAAGCCAACTAAAGATTAGGGCCCTGCAAATTCTTCATTCAGTACTTTGGGAGATTTACTATTATTATGACTAATATTTGGTTATGATAAGATGCAATGTCAGCTTGCCGAGAACTGGGTTTTACACACTATGTGTAGTCCGATCTTGTCCTTTTCTATAATTAATATTTACTTGAATTGCTTTTTGTGATGAAAGTAAACCCATTAATGTAACCTGAAAGACAATCTTTTTTTTAGCTGATTTTCTTGTCATTGGTGAATACAACTGTCCCTGAATAGATCGACAACTTTTCTAGTTTGCCTTGATCCGTCATTGGAGACAGCTGACATAGCTGCCCCTGTATAGACCGGCAACTTTTCTAGCCTGCCTTGGCCCGTCATTGGTGACAGCATCATCTCCCTTTATGTGGCCACTTGCCAACATGCTATTAACCTAGACTTGAGCTTGTGCTGGGTTAGCTTGTATAAAATGTCTGAACATACAATTGTTCTAATCATGATTTGAACTGGCAGGAATTTTACTCTTCTCAAAAATATATTGACAAAGGTAGATAATCTCTGGGAGGAAGAACTTCAGACAATTATCTGTCTTATCTGTCTTTGAAAAGTAAAAAAACTTTGGGGGGGGGATGTTGAACAAGTATTTGCTCTTGAACAGAAAAAAGCAGTGAGGGGATGAATTTCTTATGATTCTTTGTCCCTGATTTAACTCTTTACCAAACGACTATAATTAAGACTGTTCCAAATGGAAAGCATTTGCAGACGACAAATTAAGGGTGGCTTAAATGACGAAATTTGTCCTCGATTGAGTAGAAAACGTTGTGGGAAAAGGAGAAAATGCTGGTTAGCAGCATTTTCTCCTTTTCCCACAATGTGTACAAAAGGCTTCTTCCTCAGGGTTGTTAAAAGTCGGGATTGTGTGGTAAAGGGTTAATCAATAAGCTTTCTGGCTTGCCTTGATCCCCTACTGATGACAGTTTATCTTCACTTATGCATTTATAACCAAAATATCTTTCAGATTCTTTGTAAATTCCACTCACTAATTAAACTCATCTTATTTAAATGGTGGTAAAGAAAATGAAAAGTGTGTCTTTTCATGCTTGTGTTTAGTTCCTTATCAACAGGAGGACCATCATGGTCCTATATTGCTAACCTGTGTAAACAAGGGCTGGAACTCGGCATTGCAAAACATAAGTAGCCTATTCTTGCTTTTGCTCATATCTTTTACTGTTTTTTAGAGACAGTGACCTTGACCTTTACTTTTGATGTACTGTTTATTTTTTTTATTTCCATTTTCAGTTAATTATTCTTAACCTTTATCATTACCCGTAAAATGATCATATGACCCTAATTTTGACTGACTGAATTGGAGTTTAACACCATCTTAACAGCTTGGGTCATATCATGGCAGTCAGTGCACCCATCCATGTGCTTCCTGGCTTTCTCACACCAGTACTGACACAACTTTCTTTCCAAGCTCTGACTACTTTTCTTACATACATCAAGGTGAGAGGCTAAAAATCACCAGAAAGAAAGTTTGCCTGAACCGGGTACTGAACCCACAACCACCAGGCCACAAGTTGGATATGCTAACCACTGAGCTACCCAGCCAGGCTATGACCCTAATTACCTGATAATTATAAATGCTATGAAATATAAATTTTAGTCCATACAAAATTACTTAATTTTTATTACAACTTTTATCTAAAACATTTTAACCTTCCACCCTAACTTGGGTAGGGGCAAAATATAAACAACTGTGATAAATTATGATGCATCACACAACTTATATAGTCTCTAGACCTTACAGTTTCTATTTCGATTTGATAGTGTTTCTGAAACTTTTTATAATACATGTACTTGAGTAACAGGGAAGGAGCCATCTTTGACCCCAGGGACATGATCTGAACTTTGATTGTCATACTGATACTACAAACCAAATACTTAAGATTGTATGGTGTTTAAAGCCATTTTCAACAATATTTCAATTATATCACGGTGGCCAGTGAACCTGTCCATGCTTTCCTGGAGTTTCTTTTACCAGTACTCTGCACAATATTCTTTCCAAGCCACTGGCTGCTTTTCCACATAGCCATTGTCGAAACAATGGTCAGCAGTGAGAAACAGATGACAAGCAATAGCATTAGCGCACCCTATTTAACCCTTTACCATGCAGTCTGGAGTTTTAACAAACCTGACAAAGAAAACTTGAAAATATTGTGGAAAAAGCAGAAAATGCTGGTAACCACATTTTTTTACTTTTCCCACAATGTTTCCTATCCTTTGAAGGACAAATTTCATGTTTCACATAACATTTGATTTGTTGTCTGTAAATGCTTTCAATTTGGGAAAAACTAAATTTTGTAATGTGGTAAAGAGTTAAACACCTAAATTGCCCTTTTTGAATGAATGTTACCATCAAGTTTCTTTACCCTTGCAAAAAGAAGTATGCTTAATGCATCTCCATGATGCATTATCCCTTTCCCAAACGACCAATTCTGGACTAGTCCAAATCGAAAGAGTTTGCAGACGACAATTTTAAATTTGATGAAAATGGCAGAAAGGTCTCAAAACGGGTGGAAAACACTGTGGGAAAAGGAGAAATTGCTCGTTACGAGCAATTTCTCCTTTTCCCACACTGTTTTCAAAAGACTTGTACTGCAGACACGTGAAAACCAGGGCTTGTTTGGGAAAGGGTTATACCAAGCAAGTCATCAAGTAATTATGGATCCATTAAATCCATTTTGTATAATAACCGACTGAATCATAAGGTACACTGGTCCTTTGACATGCAGAAAATTTACCAGTCGCAAAAAGTTCCGGCCCAGGTCAGCCTGCGCGGACTGTGTGATTGCACTTGTTACAGTTTTACAAAAAATTCTGATCCAGGGCAAAAAATAATCTGAACAAGCCCCTTTTAACCCTTAGAGCACCAAATAAACCTGCCAGACATTTTCATCCTAGAAATACGGCCCAAATAATTGCAGTTTCATGGTTGCTTTTGTCTACAATGATTCAGTAAAACGGACAGTGTAGATCAAAGATCCGATTTGGCCGCAAACACAACTATAGTCGTGAAAGGCGCTTTAAGGGTTAATTATACATGAATATGGTAAATATTCTATTTTTTTTCCTTTTATCTTAATTTTATCATTATTGGTTGAATTACCTTACAAACTTGCCTGTTTGAGTGAGTAAATATCTAATACTTAATTTCACTTTGACTGAATATTTAATATCCAGGTTCCATACAAGATTTTCTGGTAATAAAATCTTGGTTTTGTTTTCTTTTGTTTGTTTGTTTCATTGTATTGTAGTTTAACACTGTTTTTAGCAGCTTAAGTCATATCATGGCAGTAAATGTACATATGCATCTGTTTCCTGGCTTTCTCACATCAGTACTGACATAACTTTCTTTCCAAGCCACTGACTGCTTTTCTCACATGCATCAGAGGTGAGAGGCGAAAAATTACCAGAAAGAAAGTTTAGCTCAACCAAGTATTGAACCAACAACCACCAGGTCATGAGTTAGATACACAAACCACTGAGCTACCCTGACTGGCTAAAATCTTGGTATTGTACTGTGTCAATTGCCTTGCCTTAACCAAGGAATCACCTTTAACCATGTATTCTGTTTCTCCACATCGAAAGTGAAAGAGGGGTCACAGATGAGGAAAGGTGAGTCATGTCATTCAGTTAGAGATGCAGGGAAAGATCTAATTATGTGCACAACTCCTACATCTTTCACCAAGTAACATAGGTGTCAACTCGAAGGATGCCCGTTGTAAAATCAAATGACAGGATTTTGACAAGACTCTAGCAAGTAACAGATGCAACCAATCATTAATGTATGTTTAAATTTACCTTAGCAATAGATCTCATCCTCCTCTGATGCATGTGAGAAAAGTAGTCAGTGACTTGGAAAGAAAGTTGTGACAGTACAGGTGTGAGAAAACCAGGAAACACATGCATGGGTGCACTGACTGCCTAGATATGACCTTAGTTCTTTAAACAGCATTAAACTCAAATACAAAGATCTCATCATCATTTAACTTGTTTATTTTAATTCATGGTAATCTCACTTATTTGTCTGCCTTTGACTATCTGAATCAATAACTAGTTTTCTGGCATTAAAATCTATGGACCATACTTTGCAATAAAGTCAGTCACCAACCAGATCCATGAATCACCTATAACCCCTTCTTTCCGTTTCTCCACATCGAAAACGAAAGAGGAGTCACAGATGAGGTAAGGCAAGTCATATAATGTATCGGTAGTTACTGATGCAGGAGGAGAGGGATCTTGTGTAAAATGTGCAATCATTTTGTAATGACAGCATACATATATTAATAGACCTGTTTCTGTACACACTTCAATCCATAGAAATACCTGTTTATGTTTAGAACTTCAATTTAATCTTATTGATATTATACCTTCCACAGTGATTCAGTAACCATTTCCAATATAAAACTGCTGTTCAGTCACATATACAATTTGTATGACTTTGACTATCTGAATCAATCACTAATTCCATACTAAGTTTTCTGACAATAAAATCTATGGACCATACTTTGCAATGATGTCAGTCACCAGCCAGATCTATCCCATGAATCACCTTTAACCTGGCTTTCCCTTACTCCACATTCATACACTTATTGTTTATAGGGGCATTTTTAGATTTTTTTGCAGTGAATCAGAATCTCTTGTAAAACACTGGTGAATGCTATTTTTTTGTCCGTAAGCGAAAAGAAACTGGGCTGTTAAATTCAATAAAAAGATAAAATTTTGGAGTTTAACTTTTTACCAAATGATCAAATTTTAGACTTGTCCCAGTTGAAAGCATTTTGTAAATGACAAATTATATGTGCTTCAAATGATTGGATTTGTTCCTGATAGCTGAGAAAACATTGTGGGAAAAGGAGAAAATGCTGGTTACCAGCACTTTTTCCTTTTTCCACAATGTTTTCAAAACACTAATTTCCCAGGGTCATGAAAACATGTGATTGTGTGGTAATAGGTTAATTCACTGGATGGCCATATTTCAATATGATTCCCGAATCTTTTTTCAAGTTTTCAAGTTGATATGTCATCATACCTATTTGAATATGATCACACAAAACTGATGTGTGTTGATATTTGATCATTGTGATATTCCCACAGGCCTTTTCTAAAAATTAACCTTAAAATTTAATAATGAATTAACAGGCTATCACAAAGAAAATTCCACAGAAAACTTTATTTTACAGGTAAATACTTTTTTTTTTTACGTGTGAACTGTTTAGGAAGGATTGACTTACTCTATAAAGATTTTTTTTTCTTCAAAGTTTGGCAATGAAATTATCTTTAGCCCCTTTAACCCTTTTCCACATAATCCTGAATGACCCTGAGGTGAAGGCTTTTGAAAACATTGTAGGAAGAGGACAAAATGCTAGTAACCAGCATTTTCTCCTTTTCCCACAGTGTTTTCTGCCCTTCTGATACAAATCCCATCAATTTAGTATCATTTTATTTGTAGTCTTCAAATGTTTTAAATTTGGACTGATTTAAAAAAAATTTGTTGGGTAATGAAATGAGTTAAGCCCAACTTTATTGTGAAAAACTTTCTTGTAAGCAAAAAATCTAGAATAACCTCAATGTTGGATGCTAAGGAACCTTTTTGAAGGAATTACAAAAAAACATAGATTTCCATTACATGAGATAATGCAATGTTTCAATCATGAAATAACTGATATATTACATACCTACAGAAACACAGAGAGTAGTTACAATAATTTGATGACTACGTTGCAAAGTTATAAGAAAAATTATTATGTTTTTTTTAAATCGAATTGGATATAGAAATTGCATTATTTTTTTTAACCATTTTTTTCCCAAAAGAGAACCATCAAGGTCCTGTAACACTAGTTAGCAGTGGCAGTGGAGATGCATTAAGCCCACTTTTGCCAGAGCATGACTCATATAAACTTGATCCTCTTAACTTAGCCCCATACAAGTTTGAGAAGTTGAAAATGTTTCCATGGGGTAATGGTATAGTGAACTCCACTTAAAATGGTATAGGATGTAAAGATGTAATGGTATAGGATGTAAAGATGTAATGCTTTATAATTATGAAGCTAATCTGGCAACCCTTCTAAATTTCATTGTAAATAAAAAAGGTTTTAACATTAACACTAGTTTTACAATGTTTCTGGTATGACCATGTCATTTTGTCATGGTGTCAAACTTAATCAAAATGGCAATAATTAGCGCCGTCTTCTCATTTTATGGAGGTGTAAAGACCAAGCAATGATAATTGTGACAAATAAATTGTGAATGACCTTCCGCCCCTCTCTTGATCATCTCATATGTCAGTACACAGTGCTGTCATATATCAAAAAAATCGAGTAAGGTTTGAGGAATTGATGATTGTCCAGCTTTGGTCAGACAATTATCAATTCTCACAATCGAAATAGACATTTTTGATATACGACAACACATGTATCTATAGTATTTATTTTTAAAGATACATCTATATATGTTTTCAGCCAGTTTCAACCTATTTCATCTCTATTTTACAAATCTATCATAATTCTTAGATCTTCATGCCAAGTGTTGCCCCTATGGCTGCAAGGTTACAGAGACTACAACTGGCAGAAAATGCTTTTCGTTTTTTTGCAGCCTTCAAAGGAAATCACTGTTGTTGTTTCCAGTTTTATAAATGAGGACAAACCCTTGAGTTTTTCTATCCCTTATACCATATCTCTTGGTGGTTTATCTATGTTTACACAGCTGACCTAATTCTGAGCCATTCTACTCTCTTTCAAGCTTAACAGTAGTTTTTCTCTCTGGTTGTATTTGGATGTATCTTTAAACGTCTGATTTGTTAGCGTTTATGTTTTCATTCATAGATTAGTATATTGACAAAACATCAACTTGGGGCCATTTTTTAGGTTGAAAGTAGTTTCGGCTCTACATGCTATTCTATAAATATCTTCTGTATATCAAAAAATAAATATCGCATTAAGTCATTGGGGATATACGGTTAGTTGAAGGATAAATGCTTTTATACTGACAGAGAACATATTTGATGCTCATATTTCAGTTTTCAAATTTGCAAGCCATGAAACATTTCTATATTTGTCCTTTTTTTTCATTCAAAAGAAATTATAATGAGCCATGAATGTACTGTTTCAGAGAAACTACAATCACAAAAGTAAGACACTGCATGAATCACAAAACAAAATCATTTAACACTGAAAGGCTGGTTTGTTATTGTAGTATTAACAAGATCATGATGTTTACAATTATTGCCTTCAAAATCCACCATATTCACAGAGATGTGTACTTCTACTTTCTGAACTTCCCTCTTTGATACTTTTGAATGTGACGCATACATATTATCAAAAACATCTACTTGTACAGGTATTTTAAGGATGAAGTTAAAGAAGACATCTGATTATTAACAAGGGTTTTTTTTTTACCTGATTTTGGTAATTCTGTAAAATGACCATTGCTATTAGAGGAGTTCACCATATAAGCTTGACCATGTTACCCATAACCCTTTCCGACACAAGAGGGCCATGATGGCCCTCACAAGGCCCATGATGGCCCTGGTCAGGCCCATGATGGCCCCGGTTTGCTCACCTGAGCCTATATACCTTTGAGAACACAATATAAAGTATGATCAATGTTTTTCTCCGATATATTATGATCTAGTTTTATACCAGACTTAACCAATTTTCAAAATTGTTTATGATACCAGGACAAATATTCTGACCCAGTCTGATGAGCATTAGAGTGCACTGTGATCTATAGAGATTTATCCCAGTGACCTACTTTTATACCCTCTACAACAAATCTTAGAGATCATCTGAGATATCATCAAAACAAACGTTCTGACCAATTGTGTAAAGCATTGGACTGAAAATGTAACTTCTGGAATGTACACAAGGTTTTACAAAGATCAGTCCCAATGACCTAATTTTTAATCCGACATGACCTTTCTTGAGTCTTAGGTGCAATATCATATAGACAAACATGCTGAACAACTTTCATGACTTTGGACTGAAATCAAGATTTTTCAAAGATTTGACTTTGTGACCTATGTTTTGACCCGAGGTGTCCTGTTCTCAAACAAGTCCGAGATATCAAGACAAAAATTATGTCCAGCTTTCATGAGAATTGGACTGAAAAATTTTTTTTCTTTTTGAGTGACCTACTTTTTGATCTGACTTGATCCAATTCTTAACACATCTAAGATATTATATCAACAAAAATTCTGTTCACCTTTCATGAGTTACATGCTGAAAATGTGGCCTCAAGAGCATAGACAAGTTTTTCTAAGATTTGACCTGGTGATCTACTTTTTGACTCAACATGACCCACTTTAAAATGGTCAGAGGTATATCTAGATAAGCATTCTTACCAATTTTTAAGACAGTAAATGTGGCCTCTAGACAGTATACAAGGGTTTTCAAAAGTTTTGACCAGGTGACCTACTTTTTCTCCTGACATTACCCATTTTTAAATGTCTAAGAAAGACATTCTGACCATTTCATTTTCTAGTGTGTATATAAAGTTTTTCAAAACTTTGACCTGACAGAACCTAATTTCAAACTCGACCAAAATATTCTCAAGATAAACATTTTGACCCAGTTTTAAGATGGATTGAAAATGTCAGCTCTAGAACCTACACAAAATTAAAGTTGACGATACATGACAGACACAGCATGATCACAAAAGCTCGTCTTGAGCACATCATTCTAAGGCGAGATGAAAACTCTTTTTTTTCTACCCTGATCGTTTTGTTGGAGTGGTGTTAAATGTGATTTTCAACATTACTTAAATATCTCAGTGGCCAGTGCACTTATCCATGCTGTCATGGAGTTTCTTTTACCAGTACCTTGCACAATATTCTTCCCAAGCCACTGGCTGCTATCCCACATAACCATTTTTGAAATAACGATTAGCATTTCATTCTGGAGGAAGACATTTGCAAAAGTCCAGGGTACACAGCATTTTCTGCTTTCCTTTTGTTTTATAAGATTAAACCAATCATTGGAATCAAATTTTGTCATCTGCAAATTCTTTCGGTTTGGTAGAACCTTTAACCCTTTACCACACAATCCCAAATTTTAATGACCATGAGAAAGAAAGCTTGTAAAAACATTGTGAGAAAAGCAGAAAATGCTGGTATCAAACATTTTTTTCCTTTTCCCACAATGTTTTCTACCCATTCAAGAACAAATGCTGTAATTTGAAAACCATTTGACTCGTCTGTAAATTCCTTTAAAATGGAGTCTAAAACTTTGCTGTGTAGTAAAGGGTCAATTATTCCTTTGGGAAAGGGTTTAAGTGCCTGCCTATATGGACTGGAACTTAAAACCAATAAAAAGAACAGATCTAATGTGACTTCAATTAGGCTGCATGTACCAGAATACCTAACAATATCAGACAGTGTGTATTAGAGATCAGACTGCATGTTCAGTAGTCTGTTCTTGATCTAAAATGGTAGCTTGAAGCCACATGTACTTGACTCTCTAAGGGGTAACAGTCTTGGTTTTCAGCAGAGAACTATACAAATAGCAGTTGGGGAAGATTTCAGTCTAAACTTACCAAAGTGCTCACCAACTGAAAATCTGTACTTATGATTAACCTAAGGATCTTATTGATACCCTAATTCTCAAAGTCACAGTGATGGTCCTGGTCCCTCCTAGTGAAGAGTTACATGTATACAGGAGAAACCGGGGGTGTTTTTTCCCTTAAATGAGGGTTTACAGTCCCATACACCCAATGTTGTCCAGGTTTAGTCCCAGTTCAGAAGTCGGATTGCATGTAATGACCAAAGACCTTCCAGGCTAAGCCCTGGTTTGGGAGAGAGTACCCTAGGTTGGCCGCAAGTGATGTGCCAAAGATTTCCTGTATTGTTCCCTCTTACCACGTTTGTGCATGGTCAGGCCATTGACATGTTGGCATGAGCAGGTGAGCAAAACATAGTGAGTCCCTATAGGCGAATTATGTGCTGGATCACCAGGATTCATCACGTCTTGGTCCCAATACAATGCCGTTTCCTGTAGAAAAGGGATACAGTGCTTGCCATAAAAAGAAAATGACAATTAAATCAAGAAAACCATAACATACTGCATTGCTCACAAAAGTAAGGTAAAGCTAAAATTATACATGCAACTGGCAAAAGATGAATCTTCTACCATTTTATTATTTCTATACTTGTCATAATAGGAGGGCCATTGGCCCTTAAGCGCTCACCTGGGTAAAGTCATCTAGGATTGATAAAGCTGAAGAGATCCCGGTTGTGATGACGTAAAATACATGAACGTTAGTGACCTACTTTTTGACTGACACGGCCTATTTTTGCAACTGTCAGAGATATCATCCAGACAAACAGTCTGACCATCTTTCATGATTATCAAACTGAAAATGTGGCCTCTATTATGCACAAAAGGTTTTTCCAAGATTCGTCCCTGTGACCTACTTTTTGACAGGACAAGACCCAATTTCAATAGTATCTGATATGTCATCCAGACAAACAGACTGACAACTTTTATGATGGAAAATGTGGTCTCTTATAGTCAGCCCATGGTTTTTCTCAGACATGTCCCAGTGACCTATATTTTGACCTGATGTGACTAAAATTTAGACTGTTACTAGATATCAAAACAAAACATTCTGACCAAGTCTCATGAGTATCAGACTGAAAATGTGACCTACAGGGTGCACACAAGGTTTTTCTAAGACTGACCCACTGACCTACTTTTTGACCCAGTGAGACCCATTTTTAACTTTATCAAAGGTATCATCCACATAAACATTCTGACCATGTTTCATGAATATCCGACTGAAAATAGTGGCCCCCAGCATGCACAAAATTTTTTTCTAGGATTTGGCCCAGTAACCTACTTTTTGACTCCATGTGACCCAATTTCAAAATTGTCCAAGATATCAACAAGAAAACATTCTTACAAACTTGTATGCATATTGGACTAAAAATATAGCCTCTATCTAGAGTGCCAAGGTTTTTCTATGATTTTGCCCAGTGACTGACTTTTTGAGCATATGTCACCCAATTTCAAACTTGTCCAAGATATTATCAAGACAAACTTTCTAATTTTCTGAGTGTTGGACTGAAAATGTGGCCTCTAGAGTGCATACAAGACTTTTCTAAGATTTGGAGGTGTTACCTACTTTTTGACCTGACATGACCCATTTTCAAAATTGTCTGAGATATCATCAAGACAAAATATTCTAACCAAACTTCATGAGGATCAGACTGAAAATGTGGCCTCTAGAGTGCACACAGTGTTTTTATCAATGATTTGGCCTAGTGACCTACTTTATCCAACTTGACCCAATTTCGGGCTTGTCCAAGAATTTATCAGGACAAACATTATGGCCAAGTTTCATGAGTATTGGACTGAAAATGTGTCCTTTAGAGTGCACACAAAGTAATTGTTGAAGACTGCACAACTGACGATGGACACAGCACAATCACAAAAGCTCACCTTCAGCACTTCATGCTCAGGTGTGCTAAAAACAAATGAGACACACTCTGGTAGAAGGGGATTTAATGTATCTCTGTGATAAATTATACCAAGCAAGCCATCACATAATTATGGACCCGTAAAATCCGTCTTGTCTTACAACAGATTGAATCTTTAGGTAGATATGGTTCATGGACATACAGAAAATTGACCAATAGCAAAAGCTTTTAACTCATGTCAGCCTGCAGGATCTGCCTAGGCTGACATTGGACGATACTTTTCTCAGACGCATTAAACCCACTTTTCTTAGAGCATGACTCAAATAGGTTTGCCTTAAATTAACAATCTGTATAATCTGAATTTCAAGACCTGTCACCATGTGAAGTTTCCTACATTATGGTCTATAGAATGAAGATTTTTGCAGATTCCACATTGTCTGCTTTTAGTAACAGAGACTTTGACATTTACCTCAGGCATACAATAAAGGGATGTGTGTCATCTGCATATCAAGACCAAGACTTATTGTTGATTCTGTATCTTTTTCTATATTTAGTAATGGTGAACTTGACCCTGATCTTCAGCCACAGAAATGATCATATGATTGTTAATACCGGATATAAACCCTCTCCACCATATAAGATCTGACAAAAAGAGTTTGATGTAAAATTTTGATTTTGTTCTAAATATGTGAACGCCCCCATCCCCCGGCCATACTTGACCCAAGATGGTAAAATTTAAACAACTTTGATGAGGGAAGTCATCCTATGATGCTGCACATTAAATATAAAAACTGTTGGTCTTTGGAATTCAGACAAGAAGATCTTTAAACTTCTCTAATTATAACTTTGAGGGTGGGACTATTTTTGATAACAGGGGCCACAATTTGAACGTGTAAAAAGGACATCCCATGAATTACCTGCACATCAAATATCAACCATCTGAAGCCTTTGGGTTTCCGATAAAAAGACCTTTTACGGTTTCCTTATATTATTCTGTGTATAACCTGTTGGGGTCATTTTTGACCACTGGAACACAATCTGAACAACTTTGATAGAGGGCCATCCTATGATGCTACATCAACATTCTAGATCTTTCATTTCAAGACAAGAAGATCTTCCAAGTTTCCAAAATAACAAGTGTAAAAAAGCATAAAAGCCCAAAAATGTAACCTCTCCTAAATTGGCCAGAGGTCAACTTACAGTAATTATATGGACACCCTTCGTAGTAGTCTTGTTACTAATTATGTGTGCCAAGTTTTATACCATCTTACTTGACTGGGAGATTTTTATGTTCTTTTTTACTTTCTTTTTGAGTCGCCTGGTTGCGTAGCAACCAGGCTCTCATTGTTATCATCTTGATCCATGGGGTGACGTAAGCATACCTCTGGCCTTGTACTGCTTCCTGTCCCAGTTCCGGTTTGCGAGACGTAACCTAGTTCCGTAATTATTCGGTGAACAAGCAAGTTTTTTTTTTTTCCGTTGTAAAATTATAACTCGGAAATGGTGCATTTTGTGATCATGAATATGTCTTTAAAGACTGAACTATTTCAACAGTTCAAAACAACCATTTTGTCCACTTGCATATACGATAACCAATCATTTACACAAGCATCAAGTATAATTTGCATATATTATAACAGTTTCCGGATACGCCTAAAATGAAATACTCTACGACTGAAATCGTCTTTTCTACGACACGCTTCTATTTGTGGAAGAATTGTTAGCTTAGAACTACACAACTTTTTATTCTAGACTTTACATTATTTCCTTGCACTCGCATATTTTGGCTGAACCAAAACACTGCATGGTAAATGCCGTATGTAACGTGCACGGAACCTTGGCTGCACTAAATCACTGCTCAGCAGGTGCTTCTTAAGATGGAATGTATAGTTGAACAACGATACTATGCCACTTGTTAAGGATTAAACGAAATGTCTTTTTCGATTGAAATGAATGGCAAAAAAATCTTACAAACAGTTATCTAAATTCTTGAATAAACATATGCAATAGCTCCAAAATTTATAATAACCGTTCAATATTGTTTGTTTAGATTTTGTGTGTGTATATAAGTGACATAAAATCGACGTTTAAGTATAGCTGTGGGACAAATATAGATATTGTGATCACGTGATCATGATGTCATGTGTACTGGCCAGAGGTTCTTCATAAATTTACATATTTATGAATCAATCGCCGTTATTTGCATTGTCCCTCATCGGCTTTTGATTTTGTGTGGATTCGGAATTTAAGTGGAAATTGCGCAGTTCTTACAACCACCAATCTGAGGGCTTGACTCTTCACTCCACCGGAATTCAAATACCCCAAAATAGATCTGCAGTAACCCACACAAATTACAACTTTATCGCAGTGTTTGTAAAAGGTGGACATAACGTCACGTAGGTTGTGAATCGCGAATATTTAGTTTATATACAATGCAATATATAGATCTACAGCTTTTAACTGGTGTGGACGCAGTTCTAAATCCTACTAATTAGTGATTGTGGCGGTCCAACATCACGTCCAGGCCCCGTGCTTATAAAACTTGTTTGAGCTCAATCTCATGCTCAAGGAGCGCATTCTTGCTCGTCTTCAGGAGTCTGACTCATAGTTTTGTGCAGAACGACGGCAGGGCAGTGTATCCGACGAAAAGAGGTGTTGATTAAACGTTTTGCTAACAGATTTAAAATATCGCTTTCCCCATCCGAATCGTAGCTGGGAGGACAATACATGAGATCTTCCAGATAATATGCTGGTAATAATCGATGTTAAAAATCGATGGTGTTCTATTTTTAAACGGAAATTGATTGGTTGCCACGTAAACACTACGTTTTAAGGTTGGTTGCTACCTCTGTAGTCATTACATTTTAAGGTAGGGGGCTACTAATTTCAAGAAAATACCACCGAAGCTAGTGTTTGAGTTGATTTCGTTATTAAAACTGCTAAAACTACGATAATTTTCCCCCCAAATCACTTTTTTGTTAACTGTTCAGGGTAAGAATTCAATTTATTTTTGTTTGCAGGATCCGGCAAACTAGCTCGATCGACACTAGCTAGCATCAGCTGTCAAAGCCTCCATGTTTGTCAATGTTCAGCATCCGAATATGTAATTTTTAGGTTCAAGATAATTCGACCCAATGGGTAAATGACAACGAAGTTCGGTCAAAAGGAAGTGGAGGGTTGATTGATTTAAAGTGTAGATAATGGAAAGAGATGCTGCAGAATGGCATTTATCACACCTTTACATGGCTTTCATATCAAACACCAGTCTCCAATCATTGGAGCGAAACCCAATCAATGACAACAGCATCAGTGTCAGACCTTCTTAAGGATGTGTGTGGGGAGGTAGGGGTGGGGGTCTTGGGCACATTAAGAAATAATGATAATAAAGTACTACAAATATACTTAACTTCTATAGTTATATAACTCGCTGTTTCATGGAAACCTCCAAATCATTTACTGCATGGAAACCTCCAAATCATTTACTGTATAGATAATTTATACCGAACTTGCCATTTTCCGAACCTGTAGTACCATAAATCATGACAAGCATAATCATAATTAAGAAAAGTAATTGGGCCGAATCGTCTCATTTTCGGGGCCGAACTCTCAGAATTTTTGGGTCGAGTCTTCTCTAAAAACGTGGTTGGCCATGGGCTGAATCTTCTTATGGCCGAATCTTCTAGTATAGTTTATTTTCAGATGTTGGGTCGCTTACGTTCGTGAACGAATTTTAGTGCATACTGTGCTCAGATGAAAACGTTCTAAATGTTTATTAGCATCATCTGAGTTCAAAACTCCCGTGATCAAAACCCAGGCCATTGACTACGGTTTTGTGCTAAGCATGAGATCGTTCTCAATATTTTTGTTAAATGCACGGGGCCAAGAAGTGACAAGAAGGGTTGCACAGTGACTAGTTATTGCTAAAATTGATGTGCCTGAAAATACATGTAGCCATATGGTAATGGGTTACAGGGTAATGCATTTAAAAAGTTAAAAGATATTAATTAGCGGTTGCAAGCTTCGTGATTTCAAACAGGCCTGAGAAGGGGGGACGCAGAATAAATATGTCAACATTTTTTATCATTCTCAAAATTGTAGTTATTCATTCCAGTATGTCAAAACCATGAAGTAGACCAGCGTAGTCAGCTATGCTGATGAAAGTTATGGGCACTGTATAGTACTGTCTCACTGTATAGTAGAGTCTCCAGTCCAACGGACATCAAACTTGGTTGAAATGTTTATTTTGATGAAATACTGCACATGTTGGAAATTGGTTGCCTCTGGTGAAAATGTGGCTCACTAGGCCAGACATAAGAGAAGGGTTGCGTGGGCCTCAGAGGCCGATGGTCAGGTTATTGGGCCATATTGTTTGGCTTGTGCTGTAGCAGCGACATTGCTAGTCATTGCTGTATTTACAATGACAGTTTATAGCACTTGAATTAAAAAAACCTACGTAGCAGGGAAGAAAAAGTTAAAAAAAAAAATTTTCTAAGGCATCTTTAAAAACGCTATAAAAGAATTTTGAATATGTGGACAATTTTTCCAAAATTCAATTTAGGGACAATTTCTACACGGGAAGATTTCTCATGCAGCCACCCAGAGGCCTTAGTTTTTCCCAGATTCTTTTGAGGCATTAAGCTAAGGAAGAACTGCAAATAACGATAGAACTTCATCAGTTATTTTATCTTGACGATACCTTTTGATAATCTTTTCTTTTTTAATTGAAGTCACCAGGGTAAAGACTAGGTCACTTTGGACTTTTCAAAGCTATTACTGATACATAAAGCACAATTCTCTTTACATATTTCTTTTCCGTGTGAAGTTTGATATTTTTGTTTGTAATGTTAGGATGACAAATTCAGAACCTATGCTTGCATATACAATTTTTTTGCGGTCAGGTTACTTGGTATTTTGAATATTGTTAATAGATTTTTGTTTTGAAATTCAAAAAAGGGTGATGTAAAGCAGATGAGATTACACACCATCACACACCAGGCGACTCTCAGGGCTATCAGTCCTTTGATTACACTTGTGGCAATATTGGTCAGGTGACCCAAACTGTTTGAACAACTTTTGTTCCCCTTGTCATAAGTGGTTTATACATGAAATTAATTTCATTTGACATGACAGTTTTTGATGAGAAGTCGCTGTTGTATATTGTGGACTGACAGGTACCGGACTGCATGCTAGATCACAACAGCTCCCTTTGAGCACTTTGTGCTCATGTGAGCTAATCAATAAAAGACAGATACATGCACTGCGATTTCGGGTGGACAAAAGCACCATGAACAAAAGCCCCATGTTATTTGATAAAGTGATATATTATGAGGAATGACTTTATATCCTCATATTTGCAGACTCATTTTGGTTGGAATGATTGGTTTCATGTTCTAGCAAATTGAAAAAAACAATTTTGGAATATGGGTTGATAAATAACTTTTTCTAATTTCCTTGCTTTTCCAGAGACCTGAGATACCAATGATTGTTGTTTGAAATATTTATGTGAATACATTAGATGAGCAACAACTTTTGACCTACAAAATTTAACCCTTAGGCTGCCAAGCAACACTGGGGACGCTTTGGCGGACAATGTAGATCAAGATCAGAATGCACAAAACATGCAGTCTGATCTTTGATCTACACTGTCCGATACAGTATTTCCTTTCCAGTGAAATAAACTTTGAAATGGCAATATTTGGAATTTCATTAATGAGTGGAAATTTTCATTTCACTTTTCAGCAGTTTAAGGGTTAAGAATAGGTGATGGGAAAGGTAATGGAGAAATACAAGCAAAATCATTTAAACCTTTATCATATAATTCCAAGTTTTAATGAACCTGATAAAGAAAACCTTTGAAAACACTGTAGGAAAAGAAGAAAATGCTGGTTACAAGCATTTTCTTCTTTACCCACAATGTTTTCCATCATTCCACATCCAAAAACCAATAATATCTGCCACATATAAATTCTCGTCTGCAAATGGTTTCAAGAGTGAATGAGCAGTAACAATATTTTACAGTGTTTTCAAAGAAAATTGATAATACAACATTGTATTGGTTTTTACTTTTTTGTGTCTTCAGGTCTCATTTTTCATAAACTTACAGTTAAAGCCAAAAAGTCTGAAGATACACATAATGACATTATAACATTATCGGTCTTTTTTCCGTTTTTTCTGTTTGAGGTATGGGGCTTTTTTCCTTTAAGGCTGCTCTCACCAGAATACCTCACAAAATAATAGTTAGTAGCTGTGAACAGAAAGTTAACGATGGCATATAAAATGCTGTTGAGGGGTCAATGGCCCAATCTAGGGCTGAAACAAGTAAATATTTTGTACACAGATACCCATATGACAAAAACCTGCAAGTACCTGGGACTGGTACCATCATCTATATACAAGAAGATTATATTGCTTCACAAAATTTGGCTGTCTGCTTCGTTTGGAAAAAATTAAAGCAAATATTTCAATGCAACATTGAGTGACGTTTAGAAACATTTCATTTACTTCTAAATAAACAAGAGGCAAAATGCAGCTTATGCGCGATTGAGCTGAGCAAGATCATCAGCATTGTCAATATGAAAAGTTATGATGTTCAATCATCCATATAAAACGTTAACCCAGTAGTGAAACAAGGAGACTTGAACTCTTTACATCACAATGATGAGTTTTAACGCCTCTGAGAAATAAGACTTTTTAAAACGCCATGGGAAAAGAAGAAAATGATGGTAACCAGCATTTTCACTGTTTCCTACAATGTTTCTAACCTTTCAGAAAAAAATCCTGTAATTTGAGCCACATTTAATTTTTGGCTTGCAAATGCTTTGAATTTGGGCCAGTCTAAAATTTTGTCATCTGGTAAAGAGTTACAGGTATATTGACCTATTTTTGCAATTTCACCAAACAGAATTGTTCAGGCATGTACATGTATTAACAATTTACAGAAATTTGTACAAAATATTATAGGTCACTTAACCCTTTACCAAACAAACTCCAGTTTTGTTGTTTTTAGCATTAGTGAATTAGTGCTGTTGTACTGTACTGACAATTTTGTACCTTACCAATGGGTACTTGGGTACTTGTTTCAGCCCTAGTTCCATGAATTTACAGAAAAAGGGACGCTTTCCCAATTAGACAAATAAATAAACTTGAAACTAAATTTAAAAAAAAATCTTAGAGGGACAAAGTTTTGCCTATGTGCATTATGATAGGACATTTTTCAAAATCAATGTAACAATGTCAATTAATCTCTCCCTTGCGGACTATACAGAGATATCAGAAAATGTCAATTTTTCAAATGAGGATTACCAATGTAGAGATGACAACAGGGCTATGAGAATACTTGGGTGTTTTCTTTGACAACAACCCAGTTAAAATGTTGGTAAAAAGCCCTTCCTTTTCCCACAGTGTTTTCTACCAGCCGAGGAATCCCATTACTTAACCCACCCAGACTTATTTATTTGTAATCTAAAAATTTTAATGCCCTTAACTCTTTACCACACAATGACGAGTTTTAACGCCTCTGGGGAATAAGACTTTTGAAAATCATCATGGGAGAAGGAGAAAATGCTGGTAACCAGTATTTTCTCCTTTTCCCACAATGTTTTCTGTCCTTTCAGACACATATTCTATCATATGAGCCACATTTAATTTGTCGTCTGCAACTGCTCTAAATTTGGGCCAGTCTAAAATTTTGTCGTCTGGTAAAGAGTTAATATGGATTTACGTTTTTAAAACTCTAACATGTGATAAGGAGATTGAATCCTCAACGTCTTAACATGTCATGGCCACAGCGACTTTTTCATTTATCCATTCAAGAGCAAAGTACCAAAGTACTTTTTTCTATTACCTCTCACTGCAAAATAATAACATTGACTTTTTTTTTTGAAACTAAGGAAATGAACACTCTGTTGCCATGGTCAAGAATAAAGCAAGTCAGCATAAACCAAATACTAGTATGATCTACAATATGCAGCCGCATCTTGATCTATGCAATCCGGGAAAACTACTTTGATGCCTTTGGTGGCAAAAGAGGAAAAATAAAATCAATGACATAATTTTTAGAAAAGATTTTTCTTATAGGTGATGTCCTTACATGTGATTGTTTCTATTACTTCACTTTTGACAGAAAAACCAAGAATGCATATGGTTGACTTTGCAAATGAAACACAGCTGTCCTTAAATAGACTCCTCAATGTTGTCTTGATCTGCAATTTGTGACAGCATCATATTTGTGAGTCCAAATTCACAAACTCTTTTTAAGAATATTCTTAGTCTCATGCTGAAGGATTTTCTAGATCTGAAAGAAACACAACTTCTGACTGGCTGAACCAAATCTGGTTCAGCCAATCACAAATTGTATTACTTTCAAATCTAGAAAATGCTTGAGAATTGGACAAGGAATATTCTTAGGTCTGCTTGGTGAATATGAACTCTGTTCAACTCTTTAGCACACAATCCAAAGTTTTAACGATCCTGAGCAAGAAGCCTTTTGCAAACACTGTGGGAAAAGGAGAAAATGCTTTGCAGGTTGGCTTCTGCTCCCAGGTTTAAACAGTCAGTACAAGAAATGTACAGGCCCTGTTTTTGGAAAACTGCCAAAAGCATATTAAAAGATAAAATTTGTTAATTACATATACATGCTTTTTTTTTTTTTAAGAACAATGAAAAAAAAAATGTTATAGAAAAAAAAAAAAAAAATAGAATTTAATTTTTTTCTTTAATCTTCCACCCGTGTCTCCCCAGCAAAACAGAGGTATGATAAAAAAAATGTGTAATTTCAACAGTTTTGTATCACGTTAAAATCAACTTGCAGTGTTTCTGTTAACTCATAAATTTTGGGGTCATTTGACTCACTGTTTGGCA
This sequence comes from Tridacna gigas, assembly GCA_945859785.2. Classification (NCBI taxonomy): domain Eukaryota; kingdom Metazoa; phylum Mollusca; class Bivalvia; order Cardiida; family Cardiidae; genus Tridacna; species Tridacna gigas. The sequence continues at coordinate 54,071,638 of OX244038.2, forward strand.
TTTTGGGGGTCATTCAGAAATTTTACGCGTCATGGTCTGTAACCCCCTTTTTGTTTTATGTGTTGTTTGTCTTCGCCAATTTGTAGATGTCGCATAATGCTAAAAGTTTTGAATGACAGTGTGGTATTAACCCTTTACCACACAATCTCGACTTTTAACGACCCTGAGAAAGAAGCCTTTTGAAAATATTGTGGGAAAAGGAGAAAAAGGAAAAATTTCTCCTTTTCCCACAATGTTTTCTACCCTTCCTAGTTCAAGTTTCAATTTTTGAGTAACATTCATTTTGTCGTCTACAAATGCTTTCAATTTGGAAAAGTCTAGAATTTTGTCGTTTGGTAAAGAGTAACAGGTTAAAGTCGAAAACAATGACCTAGCAGAAACTGTCCTCTGTTATCCCAATTACTTCAGCAAGCCGGTGACCATTACTGAGCAGGGTCTAAAACACGGACAAAAAGTTTAAGTACTGGTTCCATACAGTAATATAGGCGAGATGACAGCGATGTCACACAGAATAATGTCGCGTTTTAGACCAATTCAGTGTAAACGGGAAACATAGAAAGCGGATTCGATATGATTCTGAAGTTATGAACTTGACGATTTTGTAAGATATATTAATTGAATGTTTATGTTCCTTTACCTTTATGTTCCTTTTTTGCACTGATTTTTGTTGCGTCAAGGAAGATGCCATGTATTAATTTTGTTGCGCCAGGCTTTCATTTTGCATTTCAAAAATGCAAAAACGTGGACTTTCTGAAATGCTGAACTTGGATTTTGAGTTCAACTAAAGTGTTTATGGCTGGATTTTAACATACCTGGTTGCATAAATTCAAAAATCTTAACTGATGACATTTGAGTAAAGAATGGTGTTACCCCTTATTTCAAATGTATCCCTATCCCCACCCACTCCACGCATCATCACCTGGATGGACCAGAATATTTGCAATTCAATACCAACATGACTGGTATGTCTACTGAAAAATTAACCCTTAGACTGCCAAGCATGACTCACTGACCTTTTGTGGACAGCATAGATCAAGATCAGACTACACAGAATGCACAGAATGTGCAGTCTGATCTTGGATCTACCCTGTCGGATAACGAGATATCTCTTCTCCAAAATACCTGTGAAATAGGACAATTTGGGTTTATACTCTCATTTTGAAAGTATCATTTCTTTTTTTTTTAGCAGGATAACAGCTATGAGTAAGTATACCCATTATTTATGAAACTATCACATTAACCCTTTACCGCACAATGCCGCCTTTTAACGCCCCTGAGAAAGAAGCCTTTTGAAAACATTGTGGGAAAAGGAGAAAATGCTGGTAACCAGCATTTTCTCCTTTTCCCACAATGTTTTCTACCCTATCAAAGAAAAGTTGCACCATTTGTGCCACACTGAAATTGACGTCTGCAAATGCTTTCAATTTGGACAAGTCTAGAATTTTGTTGTCTGGTAAAGGGTTAAGCGGAATTGGGCATGAATTGTATGTTTAGAGAAATAAAAGTTTAGAGTACACATTTATCATGTTTTACTTGCTCTTTTTCACTTTAACGCTTTACCAGATGACAAAATTTTAGCCTTGTCCAAATTGAAAGCATTTGCAGATGACAATTTCAGTGTGGTTCAAATGGTGTAATTTTTCTTTGATAGGGTAGAAAACATTGTGGGAAAAGGAGAAAGTGCTGGTTACCAGCATTTTCTCCTTTTCCCACAATGTTTTCAAAAGGTTTCTTTCCCAGGGTCATTAAAAGGCAGCATTGTGCTCTAAAGGGTTAAATTGCTTGCAATGTTCTTGTGACTGCTCTTGTTTTTGTTGTTCCATTTGAGCCTGGCCATATCATAAGACAAATCTTTACCAACTGGCACTTGGACATTTGACCTACGGCTTGGTAGGTAGATGCCTTAACTAGTTGTCCAGTAAGTTAATAAATATATGAATCATGCTCTGTGAAAAGGGGGTTTAATGCATTTGCAAAAAGTATTGACCAGTGTCAGTCTGCACAATTGAAACTTTTCACTCTTTATAACTTTTCCACATTTCCAAGGACCATTCTACCTCATGATTCTGTCGGTTGTTAGACAAAAATGGATCTTATAGATACATAATTATGTGATGAATAGCTTGGTATTATGCATCACAGAGATGCATTAAACCCCATTTTCCCAGATTATGGCTCATTTATTGAGGCTCATGTTCAGAGGACTAATCAGATAAAAATCTGCAAAAACAGCTGGCTGTCCAATCAGCTGTTTGATCAACAATACTAACTAGTACAAGGTACTTACAATACCAATCTGGGATGGTACTACTGCATGATTGTTTTCCAAGTGTGAAGCTTGATTACCCTATATATGGCAACTCTTACCTCAATATAAGCATCTTTCTGGTCAAATTATACATCTGCATAGAAAAAAAAAATCCAAGTAATCAGCAATACAAATATATGAGGCATGCTCTGGTAAAGGGGGGCTTACTGCATTCCCGTAATGCATGATACCAAGCAAGTCATCACATGATCATAGATCCATAAAGTGTATTATGTCTAACAACCCACTGTATAATGAGGTAGAATGGTCCTTTGACATACAGAAAATTACCCAACAGTGAAAAGTTTCAGCCCAGGTCAGCCTGGGCCGATGCTTTTTGCAGATGCATTAACTCTTTACCACACAACAAAATTTTGGACTTGACCAAATTGAAAGCATTTGCAGACAACAAATTTAATGTTGCTAAAATGATGATTTCTCTTTTTGATTGGGTAGAAAACATTGTGGGAAAAGGAGAAAATGCTGGTTACCAGCATTTTCTCCTTTTCCCACAATGTTTTCAAAAGGCTTCTTGCACAGGGTCATTAAAAGTCGGGACTGTGTGCTAAAGGGTTAATCACGCTTTTCAAACAGCATGGCTCATATACAATAAATGGGGCTAAAAAAGAGTTTTATCTCTATCCTAAACAACAAAATTGAAAGCATTTGTAGACAACAAACTCAAATTGGTTTAAATTATTGGGTTTGTCTGTGAAAGGGTAGAAAACAGAGGAAAAAGGGGAAAAAATGCTGGTTACCAGCATTTCCTCCTTCTCCCACAATGTTTTCAAGTCTTCCCTGTCATGGTTGATAAAAGTTGGGATTGTACTGTGAAGGGTTAATGAATGAATGTTGTTTTATGGCGCATCGACAGCTTTGGTCATTTAGCGCGCATATCTGTGTTAAAAATAATAAAAGTGAAACTGTTTAAACGGAAAAAAGTTTGAATATATTAATAATGATAAAAGAGTTGGATTAAGAAGTGTTATGTGTGACCTTCATATGTATAATGGAAATAATTGAGTGACAGGGCAATCCCTATCTACTCAAAAAGTTTTAAATCACAGTCAGGAATGCGATAAAAGGATTTCAACAAAAAGTTGGATTGATAGTAGAAGAGTGTCATTTTTTAATGTGTATAAAATATGATATTGAGTGGCAGGATAAACCCTGCCTACTCAAAGTTTTAAATGGAAAGGTTAAGACTGTGAATAGTAGCTTAAAGGAAATGAGAGCTTAACATTGAGAAAAGTGTGTAAAGAATGTAAAAAGATGGGTAAGAAACTCAAAAAGCAAATATCACAGTTTATTGTAATGTGAAGGGTTAAGGGGCATCAACTCTCCACCAAATGACACACTATTCAAAACACTTGCAGACGACAAATTAAACATGACTGAAAAACTGAAATTTGCCTTAACCCTTTCCCAAACAAGCCCTGGTTTTCATGTGTTTGCAGCACAAGTCTTTTGAAAATTGAACATTGTTTTCTACCCTTTTTGAGAACTTCTTGCCATTTTCATCAAATTTAAAATTGTCGTCTGCAAACTCTTTCAATTTGGACCAGTCCAAAATTAGTCGTTTGGGTTAAGAAAAGTATAAAACATTGTGAAAAAAGGAGAAAATGCTGGTTAACAGCATTTTCTCTCCTTCCCTCAATCTTTTCAAGTCTTTTTCATCCGAGTCGTTAAACTCAGGATTGTGTTGTAAAGGGTTAAACTAAATTTTGACAACCCCCCCACCCCGGCCCCTTAAAAAAAAATACGGGGAGTTGATATTTTTTGCAAAACCATATTTCGCCACTCTACCAACTGAGCTATAGGGCCTATCAATATTTCATTATAACTGAAAATGTATTTATCCCTTGTTATTTTAATAGCGATTATACTGTCACTTACGGAATAGAGCATTTTACAGTAAGAAAATTTTTTGATAACTGGATCAACCTTCAAACCTCAAAAATTCAATTAGCCAGAGATTGTTATGAACACCTTATTGATTTTTGAAGCAGCAAGAGTTTGTCAAACGCATGACAACAAAACCCTCACAACAACACCATATGCTGGTGCCAATGCTGTGCTGCAGCCTCTTGATTTTCAGTGAAAATTCCATGTCAAAAAAGGGCATGGTTATCTGCCCTTGATGTACGGGTTTATTAAAAACTTGCATGAGTTTGGAGTAACTCTCTTCAGTAATAAGAGAGACATTATAAAATGTCGAAGCTTTGCACTATGATGTTGATGCAGTTGGGGACACCAGGGCTATGACCATACCTAGACATTTTAACCCTTTGCCACACAATCAGGAGTTTTAACAATCCTAAGAAAGAAGTCTTCTGAAAACATTGTGGAAAAAGGAGAAAATACTGGTAACCAGCATTTTCTCCTTTTCCCACAATGTTTTATACATTGTCAGATAGCTTGAGCTCTTTCATACCAATTTTGAATCTATTGTGTCCAAATATTTTGAATTTGCTAATCCATGCCTCGAGGCCTTGATTCATAGTTATTTGATACCATAGCAAAGTAACATAGTAAAGAATGATTCTTTTCTTGTGCTATTCAATATTTTCATAAGTCTTATCCAACATCCCCAATACTACTTTTCAACAAAGTGAAAAACAGTGAGGAAAAAGACGCAATCGCTCGTGAGGTTACTTTTATTATTGTACTTCATATTGAGCCACAAAAGAGTTTCAATATTCATATTCCAGTATCTCTTATGCTGTCTATCTTTTTGAAAGATATTTCTTGTTTTGACCATCAAGGCTTTCTTTTTTCAAATGTCTAAAATTTTGTCTTCTGGTAAAGAGTAATTCTTTACCACATAATCCCAAGTTTTAATAACCCTGAAGAAGAAGACTTTTGAAAACATTGTGAGAAAAGAAAAATGCATTTTCTACTGGTAACCAGCATTTTCTAATATCTCGACGTTGTTTTCCATTCTTTGAAAGTAAAAATCCCATTATTTAAGGTACATTTAATATGTCAACTGCAACTGCTTTAACTAAATGTACAAGTGTGTAAAACTTTGTTTTTTGGTAAAGGGTTAAATCTATGGGTGTAGACATTTTAGATTAGTACCATATTATAAAACAGTCTTAAAAATCACTTGAACCGTGTTTTACAACTATTTCTTTTGAAAAATAATTTCCGAGGGAATTAAAAGTATAACTTTACAAGAGTCTGCATTTTCAGTGTACATGTTAGGTCAAGTTGTGTGCATGTGTAATGACGTGTATCAGATGAGACCAAAAGTTTGAACCAGCTTTGCACCTCTTTACACACATAGATCCAAACACACAGAAATAGACTGTTGTAATCTTCCTTTTATTTCATACCTTCCGTCAAATGGTTTATGCAAAAAGCAGGTGACAAATAACAGACAATGATTATATCTATGAATCGACTAAAATGGGATTTTTGTGCTTCTAAAGTTATAGCAGCACATTTTGGACTGAAAGAGCTAAACACGAATACATCAAAGTAGTCCACGAGCACAATAATGCTCTACACAGAGTACATGCATGATAGGGAAAAGCTATATAGAGTACATCTGTGGTATGAAAAACCTTTTCTTGTCTGTTGTGTTTAAGATTATGTTTGTATTTTATTCAGATCATTTATAGGTATAAAATAACAGACGATATGGGGGGGTGTTCAGTGAAAGATCGAGATTCATTTCATCCAGTGAACATCATTGGTAATATTTTCACAAGTGGCACATATAATGTATACGAGAATGGTGCTGCTGCCACGACTGAAAATATTACTGTATGAGGTTCACAAGATGAAATAAATTTCGATCTTTCACTGAAAAAAAAAAAAAATTCTATTCATTTCATGCTTCTAACCCTTTTTTTCTTGGGACTTGCATAGTACAGGGCTGCTCTCGATATTTCCGTACCAGTGAGTTAATCAATCGGCAAATTCACTGGTCCAAACAGTGAAATTATCAAACCATAATCCACCATTACTTCCCGATAACCTACAGAATTCATTGACTGATTGATTGAATGGTGTTTTATGCCGCTTTCAACATTGTTTCAGTCATATCACAGTGTCATATGTATTTCCTGGGTTTCACCAGTACTAGGCTAGGGCTCTGAAGGGTCTTGCCCTAGGAACTCCCAGGAAAAACCCAGTGGATCCAGCGAGGCTGGAACCCGGGGCCTCCAGATTGCAAGTGACATCCTACATTTTACCACAGAGCCACACAGGACCCCCAATAAACTACAGAAAAGCATGAAATAAACATAAATGTCACAGACAAAGACACAGAGTAAGAGGGTAAAATTTAGGGTAAGATAGAAACATGGATATTCTGGGCCTAATTTTGATCAACAAAAAACTTACAACAATCATCAGTCTGCATAAAGAAACAGAATGTAGACCATTATTTGGCTGGTGGTACCTTTTCCTTTTCCACAGAGTTCCAGTATGAATTGTGGATTAGTGTCATTTCTCAAAACCATCAATCTGAAAGAAAAACAAATATGTAAAATTTTGTCTTTTGGGTGCAGGAAAGTGGGGCTAATGCTCTACAAAACAATCTCCAATTTTTAATGACCCTGAGGAAGAAGCCTTTTGAAAACATTGTGGGAAAAAGATAAAATGCATGTAACCAGCATTTTCTCCTTTTCCCACAATGTTTTCTACACTTTTAAGTTTTTACTAAATGACAATGTCACTCAGATCTTGTCCAAATAGAAAGTGTTTGGAGATGTCAACAACAAATGAAATGTTACTCAATACATGAAAATTGACTTTCAAAGGGCAGATATCATTATGGGAAAAGACAAAAATGCTGGTTATCAACATTTTCTTCTGTTCCAACGATGTTTTCAAATGCCTTCTTCTTCTTGAGACTGTGTGGCAGAGGGTTAAAGACAGAAAACTGGACCTATACATTGAACACTTGATCCAAGTGTTGGTCACTGACAGGAAAATGAATTTCAAAACTAGGTAAAATGTAAACAAAAGACAGCGTGACCTGACAACTTTTGACCCAATTTCTTAAATTCATTTTTCTGCTAGTGACTTAACACTTGGACCTACTGTACTATAACTGATTGCTATCTTCACAATATTTTCCATACTTTTAAATGTTATGATTTAAATTCAAATGCATTTTAACACCCTCGTTTTTTTTGGCTGCTATCGGACCTTTAAATTAAAATACATTTTACCACCACTGTTTAACTTTGGCTGCTACTGGGCCTTTAACATGTTGTCATAATTAAAAATATATTTCCACTGGGAATTAGAATATATAGAGGATATTTGTTTTTTTCAGTGAAAGATCGAAATTTATTTCATCGAGTGAACATCATCGGTAATATTTTCACGAGTGGCACAGCCACAAGTGAAAATATTACCGATGATGTTCACGAGATGAAATAAATTTCGATCTTTCACCAAAAAAACAAATATTCTATTTATTTCATGCTTCTAACGCCTTTTTTTGTCGAGACTTCCATAAAAATCGGTACAAACTCCCCGTGGTCGGTATTCTCACTGGTCGTACCCGTGTAATATTGATAAATATTTTCACCGCTATTTCTCAATATCCTACCGGAAAGCATGAAATAAAAATAGATATATACCAAACTTAACTCTTTACCAAACGAAAAAGTTGTAGACTTGTCCAAATTGGTTTTGTTTGTATTAAGAGTTTAACGCCTTTTTAACAGCTCAGGTTGTATTATAGCTGTCAGTGCACCTATGCATGTGTTTCCTGATTTTCTCATACCAGTACTGAAACAACTTTCTTTCCAAGTCGCTGAATACTTTTCTCACATGCATTAGAGGTGAGAGGCCAAAAATTGCCAGAAAGAAAAGTTGCCTCAACTGAGATACACTAACCACTGAGCTACGTGGCCTGGCTTGTCCAAATTGAAAGCATTTGCAGAGAGAAAATATATGCAACACAGACATTAAAATTTGTTTATAGAAGGCTATAAAACATTGTGGGAAAAGGAGAAAATGCTGGTTACCATCATTTTCTCCTTTACCCATAATCTTTTCAAAAGCCTTGTCTCTCAGGGTCGTTTTAAGTCCAGTTTGTGTGGTAAAGGGTTAAGAAGTTATTAAGGTCAGTAGTACACCTAGTGTCATCTAAAACATGGATATTTGTGAGGTGGAAAGATGCCACAAAATGACAAAAATTACTTACAAAAGCAATGACTCTGTGGCCAGAAATATAATAAGAAAGTTGTGTATTTCATGACTGATAGAATCTCTTCCTGAATATCTGCATGGAGGTCCATAACCGATTGTATCCTCCTTAAAAACCAACAATCTGTATGAAAATAAAAAGATAAAACCTATTTTTTAACCCTCATACACAGTGCTATACATACATGTATATAAATACATGAAATGGATATTCTCAGGCAAAACTGAAGAAGCAGACATTGTTGTTTCAATACTGTTTTTGTCAGGATATCTGGCAAAGTAGCCTGAGGTGTAATTCAATATCTGACTACAATGTTTATTGCAGTCTGATCTTGATCTACAAATGTCTGATATAAGCAGTTCAATCTGGGTTCAGAGCTAGAAGGGTTAATACTAGAGATCGATTAACTGATTGAATAGTGTTTAACGTCGCTTTCAACATTATTTCAGTCATATCACAGTAACAGGTCACATATTCATGTATGTCCAGGGTTTCACCTGTTTTATGCTTGGACTCAGAAGTGTCTTGCTCAAGGACATTCCCATGTAAAAACCAGTGCGTCCAGAAAGGCCTGAAGTCGCGATCTCCAGTTGTGCAGCTGCAAGTCCTACAATTTACCACTGAGTCATGCAGGCTTTTGAACAGTGCGGGAGAAAAACAGAATAATGATAACCAGCTTTTTCTCCTTTTCCCACAATTTTACCACCCTTTAACAAAGTTTAATCCTTAGGCTGCTAAGCATCATTCAGTGACCTTTTGCAGACAGTTTAAACCAGTCTTAAATATTGTCATGTGGTAAAGATTTGAAATATGTAAATACTGGACAGAATGAAATGAAGTTTGTATGGTGTGTAACACCATTTTCAACTCTATTTCAGTTAAATTGCAGCAGCCATGGCACCTATCCATGTTTTTTTTTTAAGTTTCTTTAACCAGTACTTTGCACAATATATTTCCCAAGCCACAGGCTGCTGTCCCACATAACCATCATCCAAACAATGATCAGTAGTGACAGCGGAGTAAATCCCCTCAAAATGACTACCCTCAATCCTTAGACAAAAACTGGCCAGGCTTGGGATTTAAACCAGCAACATTCCAGATTTTAAACCCTGTATGTAACCAACTGATTCATTGAATGGTGTTTTACGCCACTTTCAACATTATTGCAGTCATGTCATGGCAACAGCTCACATATTCATGTATGTCCTGGATTTCAGGAAGGGGCTCTGAAGTGTCATGCCCAAGGACACTACGATGAAATGTAACCAAGTGCGCTACAAGGCTCGGTAACAATGACATTGGGCAGGGGGGGGGGGGGTGGAATAATCACAACAACTTACAAAATTTATCAGTCTGTGGACAGCAATATCACAACAAGCATGTAGTTCATTTTTTAGGCCGACAGCATCTTTTTCTGCATATATGCATAAAGTTCCATTATTGATTGTAGGCATTTCTTAAAAACCAACAGTCTGGAAAGAAATAAAATGTTATTTAAAATAACAATAGCTGCCAAAAGTAAACAAAACAGGTGTTAAAATGTATTTAAATCATACCATTTAAAAGTAAGGAGAATATTGTCAAGATCACAATCTGTTTTTCTACGGTCGTTCCAAGTGTTAGCAGCTGGCAGTGAAATTAATTTCAAACCTAGGTTAAAAGCTGCCAGGTCACTCTGTCTTTTGTTTACTTTTGCCTGATTTTGAAAATCATTTTTCTACCAGCGACTAACGCTTGGACTGACCACACAGTAACAGGTTGTCATCTCCATAATATTTTCCATACTTTTAAATGGTACAATTTAATTTTAAATGCATTTTAACATGTGTATTGTATTTTTGGCTGGTATTGAGCCTTTAAGCCTCCCTTCTCTTCAACTCTTGTGCATATAGTGAATAGATGAAATGGACATTTTCACGCAGAGCTAAAGAATGTGGATAAAGCAATATCAATGGTGTTTTTTTTTTTGTTGTTGTTGTTTTTCAGGATGCCTGGAAAAGTGGACAGTGTGGATTCAGGATCAGACTGTATGTTCTGTGCAGTCAGATCCTGATCTACAAAGTGCTTCATAAGTAATCTGGAGTCAGTGCCACAAGTACCACTGGGACTTTCACTAGGTACAAAGGCCGCTGAAGTTCAAATAAGTCGTGCTCTGTGAAAAGTGGGTTTAACCCTTTACCACACAATCCCGAGCCTTAATGACCCTGATAAAGAAGCCTTTTGAAAACATTGTAGGAAAAGGAGAAAATGCTGGTAATCAGCATTTTCTCCTTTTCCCACAATGTTTTCTAGATTAACCTTTAGAGAAACATTCCATCATTTCAGCCACATTTAGAATGTCATCTGCAAAATGCTTTAAATTTTGGCAAGTCTACATTTTTGTTGTGTGGTAAAGAGTTAATGCATCTACAAAAAGTTATCTCCCCAAGTCAGCCTGTGTTGTAAAATGCTCAGTATAATGCGTTACGAAGACGCATCTAACCCCCTTTTCCCCAGAACCCTGCTCAAATAATTTTAAAACTCTCCTGAACAAGATTTTACATCTATTTCCTTTTCAAAGATAACAACCATCACATCCTGAGTGACAATGAAAAGTCTTTCTCTCAGATGCTAATTCACTGACAGTCAATGTGAAAAATATTCCCCCCAAGGATGAAAATGTTCACCCATAGAGTGCTGAATAACACTAAAAGATAATTTTCAGTCTAGAAATATGACCCAAATAGTCACAATTTCAAGGTAGCTCTTGTCAAAGTATTTCAGCACAGGATAGTGTAGATCAAAGGTCAGGCTGCAAGTTTTGTGCAGCCTGATCTTGATCTACACTGGCCACAAAGGCAACTATATTTGTGAAAGGTGCTTCAAGGGTGAATATCACACAGAATGACATAGTTTGTTTATTTGGTCCACTGTACTTAACACTACTTTCAACATTACTTGAATCATATTGAGGGGCAGCTAGTGCACCTATTCGTGCTTTACTGGAGCTTCTTTCGTTTGAAATACCTATGACTGGACGATGTCAAACTGATTTTTGTTGTGTCATGGGTTTGTAATCGAGGTTTTTTTTTTTGCAACAATCTTTTTTTCATGCCTGTTAAGTGTTGGAGTTGTATTTCTGCATGATTTGACATAGATTTGTCAATTAGGGTAGCATGTACCTTCAAAACCTGTAACTTTACGAATTGATACCATTGGTAATTTTAAACAAATGACAGCAGTTTGATAAGCAGTGATAAACAGTGACTTGAATTCTTGATACCTATGGTATATGCCAGAGTTTAGGTCTTCAAATATATTCAATATTGCCACTAGATTCGCCAGTGCTTACAGTTTGCGGACATTTTTTCTAACTTGTCCCAACTGGCGTCACTGGTGATCGACAGCAGGAGCCCTGAAAGCTGTGCATGCATGCATATTTCACTTCATATTTTTGTGTGTTATTATTCAATTAAGTGCATGCATTATGCACATATGTGCGTGAATGGGAACCCTGTACACAATCCAAATTTTAACTACCCCAGGAAGAAGGCTTTTGAAATCATTGTAGGAAAAGAAGAAAATGTTGGTAATTGGCTTTTTCTCCTTTTCCCACAATGTTTTCTACCCTATCAAAGACAAATTCCATCATGAACCACATTTAAATTGTCTTCTGCAAATAATTTCAACATGGACAAGTCTACAATCTTGTCGTTTGGTACAGAGTTAACCCTTTACCACACAATCCAAAATTTTAATGAACCTGAGAAAAGGAGCCTTTTAAAAACATTGCTGAACAAGAGCGGCAAATTGTCGCAAGATACGCCCGTCTTACCCCAAGTTGTAAAGTTGGGGCATAATAATGATAAAGGGGAGGTATAGAAAAATAGTAGTGCAGAATATTTTTTTTACTGTTGATTGAAGATAATGGCAGTGTATTTGTGTTGACGGAACTCTTGTTTATACACTTTATGTTGATATCCATAGATACGATAGTGTTGAATTTAAGCCTGAAAAATGACTAAGGACAATAAGAAAAAGTTAAGGAAGCAATAGTTATGTTTCTAATAATATGAGATGTATTTCATATACATGTACATAGGTAGTGTAGTAAGAAAGATATGCTGCTGACAAAATTTAAGTATGAAAAAGAAGAAAGGGCAATTACATGTACTCATAAGGAAGGAAGATTTATTCTTTGTGTACACTGCACCCCATATGATTACAACAAACACAACTGTCAAATTTAAAGTTAATAGATTTTAAGATGTGTAAGTTATGCTACCTGGATGCCTGTACGCCATGGCTGATCCCATAATACATCCTGTCTTGAAAGGGTGCATAAAAAATAAGCAATTTATATTTCATGTGCACTGCACTACCCCTTGATGAGATGTATCCAGCCCTGAAATTTCATAACCCGAGGTAGTATAGTTTGAGAGATATGCATCATACAAAATTTAAGTTCGAAAAAAAAACAAGAAAGGGCAATAACTGAAAAATTAAGCAAGCAAGAGTTGAAATTTATATGCACAGCACTTCCCGTTGATGGAATGTATCCACGCATGAAATTTCATATCCTTAGCTAGTATAGTTCTGAAGATATGCACTGGACAAAATTAAAGTTTCAAAATAAAGAAAGAGCAATAAGTCAAAAATTAAGCAAGAGTTATGGTTCATGTGCACTGCACTCCCAGTTGATGAGATCTATCTACGCATGAAATTTCATAGCCATAGGTAGTATAGTTTTGGAGATATGCTCGAGACAAAATTCAAGTATGAAAATAAGTCAAAAATTAAGGAAGGAAGAGTTATGATTCCTGTGCACTGCACTCCCCCTTAATGAGATGTATGCAGGCATGAAATTTCATAACCCTAGGTAGTATAGTTTTGGAGATATTCACCGGAGAAAATGCAAGTATGAAAAAGAAGAAAGGGCAATAACTGAAAAATTGAGGAAGCAAGAGTTATGATTCCTGTGCACTGCACTTCCCCTTAATGAGATGTATGCAGACATGAAATTTCATAACCGTAGGTAGTATAGTATTGGAGATATTCACCGGACAAAATTCAAGTATGAAAAACAACAAAGGGCAATAACTGAAAAATTAAGGAAGCAAGAGTTATGATTCCTGTGCACTGCACTCCCCCTTGATGAGATCTATCCACTCATGAAATTTCATAACCCTAGGTAGTATAGTATTGGAGATATTCACCGGACAAAATTCAAGTATGAAAAACAACAAAGGGCAATAACTCAAAAATTAAGGAAGCAAGAGTTATGATTCCTGTGCACTGCACTCCCCCTTGATGAGATCTATCCACGCATGAAATTTCATAACCGTAGGTAGTATAGTTTTGGAGATATGCTCCGGACAAAGAACTGGACGCCGCCCGCCCGCCCGCCATGGGTGATCCCATAATACGTCCCGTCTTCGACGGGCGTATAAAAAGGAGAAAAACGCTCATCAAGGACATACTTCTTTCTTTGAACCACCTCTAATTTGTAGTCTGCAAATGCTCTTAACTTGTGCAAGTCTAAAATTTTGTCATATGGCGTGCAACACATGAAAAGGGGCTTTCGGACATATGCGTAAAAGTGTGTCGTTCCAGATCAGCCTACGCAGGCTGTGACTAATCGGAGACGACACTTCCTGTTTCTGAGCGATTTTCTGTTTCACGCCAGCATTTTCTCCTTTTCCCACAATGATTTCTACTCTATCAAAGAAAAAATCACATTGTTTGAGCCACATTGAAATTGTCGTCTGCAAATGCTCTCAATTTGGATGCATCTAAAATTCAGTTGTGTGGTAAAGGGTTAATTTGTCTTCTTTCAAATGCTTTTAGTTTGGATATGTCTAAAATTTTGTTGTTTGGTAAAGAGTTAAGCCCTGTCAATAACTGACCAAGCTATCCGCCTGAGCCACAATGGCATAGCATCATAAGGTAAAACTTAAGCCTCAAAGCACTTTTCATGACTATATTTGCCTTTGCCGCCAGTGTAGATAAAGATCAGACTGCAACAAAGATGTAGTCTGATCTTTGATCTACATTGTCTGCTTTGATGAGACATTCTGGACATTAGTAACCTTGATAGTGCTCTTCTTTATTCTCTTGTTTCTAAACAGAAATGTCTGTTGGGTTTATTTGGCGCTCTAGCGGTTAACCCTTTCCCAAACGACAAGTTTTTTATTCTTTCAAATTCAAAACATTTGCTGACTACAAATTCAAAATTTGCACAACTGTACCTTAGGTCTTTGATATGGTAGAAAACATTGTGGGAAAAGGAGAAAATGCTGGTTACCAGCATTTTCTCCTTTTCCCACAATGTTTTCAAAAGCCTTCTTACCCAGGGTCGTAAAAACCTGGGATTGTTTGGTAAAGGGTTAAGGTCAGTTGAAAATATGGATATTGGGGGTTGGGGCCTAAATAATGGCAAGCACTTACAAAATAATTTGTCTGTGGTCAGGAATATCATAATATGTTGTCTATTTTTCAGCTTGTGGAACTTTTTTCTGAATGTCTGCATGAAGTTCCATTCTTGATAGTAGACGCTTCTTAAAACCAAACATCTGAAAGAAAAATGTAAACACAGTAGTACGCAGTTGAAAATTAAACCTTTACCTTAACTCTTCAGCCACTGGCTGACTTTTTTGCAGACCGGGTAGATTAAGATAAGACTGCACATTCTGTGCAGTCTGATTTTGGATCTACACTGTCCAATAAGGAGATATCTCTCCCCAAGAAATACCTTGGAAATGGCAGAATTGGGGGTTTTACTATCAGCTTGAAAGTTTCATTTAACTTATTCAGCAGGATAAGGGTTAAAAACATAGAAAAAATGCTAATCAATATAGATCTACTAGTGAAAGGACTGAGCCTTGGTAGCTTAGTCACTAGTTTGCAGGACTTGAGAAAAGGGGGCCCTGGTTTGAATCTCCAGCCCAGCCAATTGTTTTCCAAGGATTAATGATAGCCATTGCAATAGGATTTATTCCTCTCCCACCACTGATCATTGTTTCAACGATGGTTTTGGAAAAGAAGCCAGTGGCTTGAGAAGACTATTGTGCCAAGTAGTGGTAACAGAAACTCCTAGAAAGCATGGACTTGTGCACTGGCCACCACAATAAAACTGAAATAATGTTGAAAACAGCATTAAACACCATTATAATCAATCTATCGACTACAGTTTAAATCAAGTTTAATAGATTTCTTTTTGTAACTCTAAGTTTTTATATAAAGGACCCTGTTATATCATTGAGGCACCTGAAAAATTTTGTGATAGATCAGCATTTCATTTGTTTTGCATTAACATCTAGATCTACAAATAGACTATTTTCCTTTTGTCTAGTAGTTGGTCCATCTTGAAAAAAAATATAGAAAATGAAGAAACTGCTTATAGACAGCAATATGCCACAATGTTTTTCCATATATTTAGGTACTAAATCTTCATTAGATTGATTTTTGCACAATCCTGACTTTTAACGGACCACTGGATTAATGCTTTCTAAAACATTGAGGAAAAGGGAGAAAATGCTGGTGACCAGCATTTTCTCCTTTTCCCACAATGGTTTCTATCCTATGAAACACAAGTTTCATGTTTTGAGTAACATCTAAATTTGTAGTTTGTAAAACATTTAAAAGAAGAGTTGTTACTATAGATTGAACCTGTAAGTGCTTCTAGATCTACAGTTTTCCAAACAATCTGAAATAAATGTCGTTAAGTAGCCTAGACCCACACAACGGTGGCCTAAAAAATACGATGCATGAGCTTGTTTTGACGGAAAAATACAGATTACAGTGCGGCGAAATTGAAGGCCAGAATCACTGGCGCTCGATTATTATTCAAAATCGTTGCTCGATATAGCAACGATTTTGAATAATGATCGAGCGCCAGTGGCCAGAATAGTTGTCGCGCCTTTACATTAGTAAAATTTCAAACGAAACTCGAGGGCGGGAAATCCCATTTGAAAGAATGAATAGGCTCTAACAGAGCTTAGAGGCAAACAAAATAAGATTAATTACCACACTTATAACTAGACCATCAACTTCACATAAACTATCTGTAAAAGACAATGAATGAATCACAAACATACCTCTTTCTTCCGAATTCGAACAGGCTTGCCTTTTCGTGAACCAACATTTGGCCTGAACGGTTGAGTAGTCATGTGATATGGTGTGATCGACTTTGATTGGTTGAGTTAGGAATCAACAATTTTAAACAAATAAAATTTTCAGTAAGATCAGATTTTGATATAAAATAATTGACCTACCCATTTTTTTTTTTTTTTTTACAACTGATTTTTATTCCAAACATTTCTGATTTTTCTTTAAAATTTACCCTTCAACTCAGACTGGAAGCTTGTTTAATTACGAAAAACCTGTTTACTGGCTTCCTGTCGCCATAACCTGGTACCCGTGGTTAAAACTGGTGCACAATATACATATGAAAAAGGCATAGCCTCAAAACGAGCGACACGAATAATTTATTTGTGAAATAAATATTCAATAATTCAAATGGCAAGCTTGATTTTGTAATTATGCAGGTTATAGTTCGAATCCCGGATTTAGAGGGTTTTCAAATGTCATTGCGACAGAAGACATTCTTCTCTCGTAGGTGTACATACATGTGTAATATAGGATGATCGGTACATATTCTCTTAATGTTTAGAATCAAGACAGTTCCCCTACAATTTGCCATTCAAAGCTGTTGTCTGAAAACATTGTATGAAAAGGAGAAATTGCAGGTAACAAGAATTACATTCCATTAGAAAGCACTTTATTCCTTTTTCGCTAATGTATTTGCCATCCTATCGAAGACAAAGCTCAAAGTTATTCAGCCACATTTTGAATTTGTTGTCTGCAACTGCTTTCAATCTAGGATGTACACACTATGGGACAACGTAAAGTCTCGCAAATCGGAAGCTGCAGTCACTTTACACCCAAAATCTGTCACTGCGCCTGCCCTTAACAAGTTTCATAAAACAGGCTCGGAAATGAATTCTATTTGACAGAAACTCTTCAGATATATATCATTTAAAAGGCAAGATATTTTTCTGTTCACATTTACTGCGATCTAAGACATAAACCTGTGATTTTTACACATGAAAGCAAAATAGCTTCCAAATCCCCGATGTTTGCCATTGACGGTTGCCGTGACCTCTAAACGTTTTCTTTCTATTCATCTGGGGAGACTAACCCTTTACCACACGACATTATTTCGGACTGGTCCAAATTGAAAGCATTTGCAGACGACAAATTAAATGTGGCTAAAGTGGTTGCATTTGTTTTTGAAAAGTTAGTTCTAAAACATTTTCTCCACTGGTTACCAGCATTTTCTCCTTTTCCCACAATGTTTTCAACAGGCTTCTTTCTCAGGGTCGTTAAAAGTCGGGATTGTGTGGTAGAGGGTTTAACCACTTTCTGATTATTCACACAGATAAAGAAATCGTTCAACTTCACTTACAAATATCAATGAAAGTACTCGGTGTTTTTCGTCTTGAACATGATTATTAACCTTTTTTTTTGGGGGGGGGGGGGGGGGGGGAATACTATCAAAAGGTTGAGTGTGCGATCAGCTGACCAACTTTTTATTTCTTATTAGCCGTCAGTTTTCCAGAATCTATATGGCCCGTAACACGCGAAATGAGACCTTCGGACATTTGCGTAAAATGTCGTCCCGAATGAGCCTGTGCAGTCCGCGCTGGCTAATCCGAGACGGCACTTCACGACTACATAAGATTTTTTCATACAGTAGACTTTCGTGAAACAGAAAATCGCTCAGAAACGGGAAGTGTCGTCTCGGATTAGTCACAGCCTGCACAGGCTGATCTGGAACGACACACTTTTATGCATATGTCCGAAAGCCCCTTTTTCGTGTGTTGCACGCCATATAATATGGATGAGGTTTTATGTACAGCGTGAAAATGATTTTTTCTTAAACCTTATCCTGCTAAATAAAAGAAATGAAACTTTCAAGACGATAGGAAAAACCGAATAACGTTATTTCAAACTTATCTTGGAGAAAAATGTCTCCTTGTCGGATAGTGTAGATCCAAGATCAGACTGCACGTTCTGCGCAGTCTGATCGTAATCTACACTGTCCGCAAAAAGGTCAGTGAGTCGCGCTTAGCAGCCTATGGGTTAACCTAACTATAACAAAATGTTACAAAATGTTACGGAATGTAGATGCCTGATTCACGGAATGTTACGGAATGTGGAAGCAGCAACAACGAAATGTAATTCTAAAAGCCTGAATACCGGAATGTAGCTAAATGTATATAACACACACGCACACTTACACCCACGCACGCACGCTCAAAAAACAGACATAATATGAATGTAGCTAAATGAAGAATAAATGTAGACAACATACACGCACGCACGTTCCCAAAACAGATACGAAATGTAAATTTTCACGGTGCATTAAAATAGTCAGATTTGGCAAATGTTACGGAATGTAGATGTAATTATGGAATATAGATATAAGCCATGCTCTGGGAAAAGAGGGCGTAATGCATCTCCGTGAAGCATGATACCTAGTGAGTCAGCACATGATTATGGATCCATAAAATGCATTCTGTTTTCCAATAGACTGAGTAATGAGGTAGAACGGTCCGTGGACATACCAAAAATTGACCAATAGCAAAAAAGCTTTGGTTCAGGTCAGCCTGCGCGGACTGCGCAGGCTGGCCTGAATCGATACTTTTTGCAGATGCATTAAGCCCCCTTTTCGTAGAGCATGGCTCATATCTAATTATCAGAATGTTACGGAATTTGGAAGCGGCAACGACGAAATGTTATGGAATGTAATTTTAAAAGCCTAAATGCTGGAATGTAGCTAAAAGTAGATCACACACGCACGCACGCTGAAAAAAACATCCATCAATAAATTTTCATCTACGGTGGCACAAAAGTGACATGGAAGATATATTTTATACTACGTGCGCACGTAATAGTTATTACGTGCGCACGTATTAGTTAATACGTGCGCACGTATTAGCTACTGCGTGCGCACGTAATAACTAATACGTGCGCACGTAATACTATTGCGTGCGCACGTATTAGCTAATACGTGCGCACGTATTAACTAATACGTGCGCACGCAATAGTATTACGTGCGCACGCAGTAGCTAATACGTGCGCACGTATTAACTAATACGTGCGCACGTATTAACTAATACGTGCGCACGTAATAATCGACCAATCAGTTTATAAGGAACAGAAGCCATATTGTTGCGAGGGAAGGGCAAAATTACATTGGTCCAACACGGCAACAGATGTGCATACATCTGACACCCAAGTAAAAAATCAAGTAGAGCTATTACTTCTTAAATCGTTTAGGCATACTGCGATTATTTTAAGTATCTGTACCTTGGTACGGTACAGTAACTATTAATACTCTAGCCTACGGTCCATCGAATTACCCCAAACCACCCCAAAACACCCCAAACCACCCCAAAACATCCCAAACCACCCCGAAACACCTTTTATATGATATAAAATTATTAATACAGTAAGGGTTGGTTGAATTGTTGGGTAAGGATCACTTTTAACAAAAAATATCTATATTACGTCCTGTCACGTTAGCCTAAGGATAAAAGGACTACATGCATTACATGCGCTAGAGACTTTTTGGCTCTACTGAGATCTGGGACCATAATGTCTGACTGTCTGAAAAAGTTCGTTCATGCCTCCAAACTATATGTAATCAGAATGGCAAACATTGTGGACCCGGATCCGACTGCCCCTTGAAAGAGCAGTCTGATCTGAGTCCATTATGTTTGGTCATATCTGACTGTCTGAAAAAGTTCGTTCATGCCTCTATATGTAGTCAGAATGGCAAGCATTGTGGACCCAGATCCGACTGCCCCTTGAAGGAGCAGTCTGATCTGGGTACATTATGTTTGGTCATATCTGACTGTCTGAAAAAGTTCGTTCATGCCTCCAACCTATATGTAGTCAGAATGGCAAACATTGTGGAACCAGATCCGACTGCCCCTTGAAGGAGCAGTCTGATCTGGGTCCATAATGTTTGGTCATGTCTGACTGCCTGAAAAAGTTCGTTCGTGCCTCCAAACTATATGTAGTCAGAATGGCAACAGATACCGTAATTTATATAAGTTTTAGGGAAGTTAGATATATGCAAACATTGTGCAGCCAGATCATAAGACTGCTACTAAAGTAACAGTCTGATTGGGGTCCACGGTGTTAGGCATTCAAACTACATCTTTTGAACCATAGATACGAGGGACACTTTTTAAGTTCGTAGAGTAAGCCTATAACTTTTTAACGCAATTATGAAATTGCACGATTTTTTACACAGAACTTGCGTAATCATTCTTCTCTCGAACGGTGCCACGGTATGCGGTGTACGAGGTCCACGTGCGCGCTGCGTTGGGTATTTTCAACACGTGGTTTTATACACTATAGTAAAATATAGCGTTCAATATGGATGTAAAAATCTGTGAACAGAGGGCATATTGTAAGATTCGAGCACAGCTCGGGTTTCCGCCAACAGAAATTCATGCTGATTTGCAAAAAGTTTATGGGAATGGTGCTTTAAAATATGCTACAGTTTGCAAGTGGGTACGTCGTTTTAACGATGGTCGGGAGTCAATTGAAAATGACCCTCGGGTGGGTAGGCCGGTTTCCGTTTTGACGGAAAAGAACGTTGCTACTGTGAAAACGTTAATTGAGGAAGACGCACGTTATACCGTGCAAGAGATAGAAGAATTAAGTGGCATTCATTCGTCAAGTGTTTTGAAGATCTTACGTGAACGCCTTGGGCTACGTAAGATCTGTGCGCGTTGGTTGCCCCATTCGCTCACTGACGAGCAGAAACAAAGTCGGGTTAGACTTGCATCGCAAGTTATAGAAAATATGATAAATGTGACCCACGTCGTTTGGAAAAGATAGTTACAGGTGATGAAACCTGGATCTATCATTTTCAACCCGATTTTAAGGCTAAAAATAAGGTTTGGGTTTCATCTTAGGGCGACAGACCTGTCATTGCGGGCCATTGCAAAACATCAAATCGCATGTTGTATGCGATATTCATTGATTCGAAAGGTCCAGTCCTTCAAATTCCAGTCCCGAAAGGTAGTTCTGTCACTGGAAAGTTTTACAGAGAAAGTGTTCTTACTCAACTTGTTGATTTCTATCAGAAACGCAGACCGCGCACCGGTGTCCGCGGCATCAAATTACTCCATGATAACGCACCGGCCCATAAATCCGCTACGGTACAGGAATATCTGAAAGAATCTGGGCTCGATGTCTTAGATCATCCCCCATACAGCCCTGACCTGTCCCCCTGTGACTTTTGGTTGTTCCCAAGACTAAAAGAAATGCTGGCAGGGCACCGTTTTGAATCCCGTTGTGGTATAGGCAGTGCGGTCTACCAGTGTCTGCAACATATACCTAAAGAGGACTACCCGGCGGCGTTCCGGAAACGGGTAGATCGCATACCGTAACACCATTCGAGAGAGGAATGATTACGCAAGCTCTGTGTAAAAAATTGTGCAACTTCATAATCGCGTTAAAAAGTTATAGGCTTACTCTACGAACTTAAAAAGTGTCCCTTGTATTTCAGTTTAAGGAAAATTAATTATTGTGTATGCCATTTTCAATTTGATTTATACTGTTCCTGCATCTTAAACCGTTGTAAAATGATATCACTTTAAACGCCTTTTTTGTTTTCTTGAGGTGTTTTGGGTAGTTTTCGGTGACAAAACTCCTTGTATAGCTCATCAGTCTTTCGTACCCTACAAATCATTCCACCCCCAACCCCACCACAGTATTAATTTTATATGATAAAAGGTGGTTTGGGATGTTTTGGGGTGGTTTGGGGTGTTTTGGGGTGGTTTGGGGTAATTCGATGGACCGTAGGCTAGAGTATTAATAGTTACTGTACCGTACCAAGGTACAGATACTTAAAATAATCGCAGTATGCCTAAACGATTTAAGAAGTAATAGCTCTACTTGATTTTTTACTTGGGTGTCAGATGTATGCACATCTGTTGCCGTGTTGGACCAATGTAATTTTGCCCTTCCCTCGCAACAATATGGCTTCTGTTCCTTATAAACTGATTGGTCGATTATTACGTGCGCACGTATTAGTTAATACGTGAGCACGTATTAGTTAATACGTGCGCACGTATTAGCTACTGCGTGCGCACGTAATACTATTGCGTGCGCACGTATTAGTTAATACGTGCGCACGTATTAGCTAATACGTGCGCACGCAATAGTATTACGTGCGCACGTATTAGTTATTTCGTGCGCACGCAGTAGCTAGTACGTGCGCACGCAGTAGCTTATACGTGCGCACGTATTAACTAATACGTGCGCACGTAATAACTATTACGTACGAGTAGTATTTATGGCACTATGCCGGTCAAATTGCCTGCGGCACTATAGAGACCATGCCTTTGTCTTTGACGGTTCAGACTATTGTTAGAGGCCTTTGTCTGTTGGAGGTCAGACTGCCTGTGACAGTATGACGTAATCTTGTATAACTTTGTCTGGCTTTCGTTGCCTCCCACCTGCCGAGGCTAGATGACAATTCCAAGCGTGTTTAGGCACGTTTTGACCGATCAGACCGGCGCCCGATTGTATAGAACCGTCTGCAAAAATTCAGCCAAAGCATTCGCCATTAAAAATGCATGAGACCTTTCTCTCAAAGAGGTTGCTCTACTAATAATGCTTTTGTCTGTAAACACTTTTACCCCCCTTACCATTCAAAGTCTAGTTTTTGTATTCACTTTAATGAATAAAATCGTATGGTGTTTAACGCCGTTTTCAACATTTTTGTTGCATTTATGTCGCTGCGGCCAGTGCACCTGTCCATGCTTTCCAGCAGTATCTTTTACCAGGGCATCATTTTCTTTCCAAGTCACTGACTGCTGTCTCACATAACCATTATTATGGTCAGCTGTGGTAGAGAAATAAATGCTGTCACAATGACTATTTTCAATCCTCGACCTATCCAGGGATCGAAGCCACGACCCATCCCAAGTCCTGCACACTAGCTATTTAAGAGCTCAGCTTTTAGGTCCTCGCTTCTACTTACTACGATCCCCAAATAGCGGTGGCATAATATAAAATTCCCTGTTAGCTTGATCATTCCCTCTCTCACAAATTCAACTGTAGCTGATTTTTTTTTATAATTCATGAGACCTTTCGATACTCTCCTGACAGAGTCGCATATCAAAATGATTTAATGTTTGAGAAATGTCGACACTCTTCCACGTGATGTCTGGCGCGATTGTATAATATCGTCTGCAAAAATTCAGACAAAGCATTCGCCTCTCATTGAAAATGCATGAGAAAATGTCGATATTCTTACAAAATAGGTCGCTTTCTGCTGATTAAAATGCGTGATGTCTGGCGCGATTGTATAATATCGTCTGCAAAAATTCAGACAAAGCATTATCATTTTCACTACCAATTTCAAACGTGTTCAGGCACGTTTTGATAACAACCGATCAGACCAGCGAATAATCAACTGTTCAGATGGAAAAAACAAACTGACCAATCAGAAGAGACTTTGTGACTATATTAGAATTTCGTGTTTGGAGTCATAAGAGTTTTGACACTCGAATCAGCAACATGGTTAGATGTAAATTTAGTCTCGGTAACGAACGCTACGTACAGGTCAATGAATGGAGGGGTGAACTGAGAGTCGATATCAGGGAATGGCAGGAAGACAAACCTACTAAGAAAGGCATTAGTCTTACGCTTATGAGATGGAAGAATTTGGTAGATGCCTCTGAGTTTGTTGATCAAGCATTACACGGTAAAAAAGCATACAGCGCTCACCTAGGAGGAAACGTTTATTGCAGTATCGGTGAAAACAGCGTTTGTGTAGATATAAGACAGTATTGGAAACCAGATAATGAAGTGGTACCGACCAAAAAGGGTATCTGCTTAAGACCCACTGAATATAACTCTCTTAAAAAACATGTGTCAGAGATTGGTAGGAATCTACCCGAGTTGGATGCTGTCATTCCCTGCTACCTTCAAAGTGATCATATGAACCAGTTAGGGGCGTTGCGGTGTTCTGAATGTAACCCTAACGATAACGGAAACTGGTAAATAGGAGCGATTGACAGAATTAACATCACATTAATAAGCACCATGTTCAAAGATTCTACAAAAGTGACTGCATATTCGAAGCCAGCCTTGATGTTATGCGAAGATAGACTACAAACGTATGAGCACTGGTCGAAACAAATAAAGCCTGAGAAATGGTCATTAGCAAAAGCGGGCTTCTTTTACACCGGTACTGCAGATAAAGTGACGTGTTTTGCCTGTGGTGTCAACATAATGTCATGGAGGAAAAGGACGATCCTTGGGAAGAGCACGAGAAATGGTCTCCGTCCTGTATATATTTGAAAATGACGGGATACACGAGTCAAATCACTTCAAGGTGTGATACACAACGAAACGCGTCTGTTACCAATGGAAGATTGTCCCGTGACGGTTCTACATATAACTGGAGTGCTTTGAATTCAGCCTTTTTCTAAAACCGATGTGAACATGTTCGGACTCATTCTTATATTTGTGACAACAATGAATGACTTCGAATTGTGGTTGAGATACAGACAATTGCGAAGAGACGCCGCGGAGGGTGTTGAAAGGCTCGTTGACTTGTACATAGAAAACGAAAGAAACCTCTCTATTTACTATTTCTATTTGCTGTAGTAAGAATGTATGGATGTCTATGTAATAAATAAACATGTCTGACTGGCAACAATATTTGTCTTCTTTGTATTTTGACTTTAAATCTCCCGCTAGCTTTGGTGGTCCTGAAAAACTCTATCAACATGTTAAAGACGAGGGTAAATACAAAATTGGTAGGCACAGAATACGCCGATGGTTGCAGAATCAAGAAGCGTATTCTCTGACCAGGGGTGCTAGACGCCGCTTTAAACGTTCCAGGGTGATTGTAAATGGCATCGACAGTCAATGGGACATGGATCTTATGGACATGGCCAATTTACAGAAGCATAACGAAGGTGTGAAATACATTTTGATTGTTATCGATGTATTTTCTCGTTTTCTTTATGCTCAACCTGTTAAGAGTAAGCGAGGCGCTGATGTAGTCATGGCATTGAAACGTATACTGACAGGCCCCAAAAAGCCAAACACAATTCGTACGGACAGAGGAATGGAATTTAGAAGCAAAGAAGTAAATAAATATTTAAACAGTCAAAGTATACATCATATGTACGCATATAATACGGAAACAAAAGCGAATTACGCCGAAAGAGTTATTAAAACCCTAAAACACAAGATTTTTCGATACCTGCTCAAAAACAGAACCAGTAGATACATTGACATTTTACAGGATTTTGTACATAGTTACAATCACACTCACCACAGGAGTCTTGGAGAAAACCCAGCAGCAATTTCCGTGAAAAATGAAGGGGAAAGTCGTCTTCAACAGTATCTCATTAGAACCAAAGGAAGCAAAGGAGAAAAGCCCGTTATAAAAAAATTCAAATATAAAATCGGTCAGACTGTACGATTGTCACACATCAGGTCCATATTTGACAGAGAATACTCGCAAAAATGGACAGGGGAGATTTTCAAAATCAGATCACGTTTCAAAAGACAAGGACTTCCAATTTACACGTTAGTAGACTGGGACAACGATGAAATTGATGGTACATTTTACGAACAAGAATTACAAGCCATAAACGTTGACGACGGTACCGACTTTAGCATCGAAAAAATTTTGAAAAGAAGGACACGCAATAAGAAACAGGAAGTCCTGGTGCGCTGGTTACACTGGCCAAAAAAGTATGACAGCTGGATACCGGAAACTGATATTACGCAATACTCGTAAACAACCGAGAATATAAAAAGAGGCTGAAAACTAGCAATGTTCTATCATTTATGTCTAGACAGTCAAACGATCATGATCATCACAAATGTGCTTTACAGCGCTCAGCTCAATTGTCCTATTGATTTAAGACAACTCTGCTACAAAATAACGAATGTACGGTATGATCCAGCACGATTTCCCGGGCTGATATGGCAGCACAGAAAAGCTGGAGGAGACTGTTTAGTGTTTTCTAACGGTATTATCAACTGTAACGGCAAAGTTTCGAGTAAAAGAGAGGGGTACGAACGAATACGGAAATATGCGAGACTGCTACAGAATTGTGGATATCCCGTGAATTTATCGGACGTGAAACTTTTAACCATGTCTATGAGCCATACCCTCAGTTCGGATTTGGATCTGAAGCGTTTGTCTGTCGATAAAGATGTCGTATACGAACCCCAGTTATTTCCTTCTCTTAACTTTAAAAGGGAAGGGGTGCATTTTTGTTGTTTTCATACAGGGAAAGTGGCCATAACGGGTGTAACCTCTTCACAAAAAGAGGACGAGGTTGTTTGTCCCACACTAATTGAACTCGAACTCTATACGCGTAAGAAGGAATGAGTATTTTAACCGATTCAATCATGGAACACTCTACAGTCTATCTACAAATCGCTTATTTACTTCACCTACAAGAGACCGAAACAACGGTAAGGAAGAATTTACTGCAGAATTTAACGAATCGTCAACTAAAGGCTATCATCGAGGTGGCAAAACGTATACTTAATGGAGTCATTAATCCAATGAGAAGAGATGTTCAAGTTTTTGAAAGAAGGAGACTATTGTTACGCACACTATGCTCAAATAACGTTTCATCAAGCCGTAAGAAGACTTTACTTCGACGATTTCATTCATTTATACCCATTTTATTACGCCCAGTTTATCTCATTCCTACTATACTAGACGAATTGAGAACAAGGAGAGAAGAATGACAGAGTTTTACTTGTATTTAAATTCCGCAGAATCTATCGATATACGTAAGAATAACGCAGATTTCTTGTTCCAGTTTTCTAAGGACTATATTTTAGAAGGAAGTTGGTTATGTGCTCTGGTAGAATCGTCATTGACCTGCGACTTTACACCTCGAAGTAAGCGGTTGTATTTGAATTGTGACATTATAGAGGAAACGTTT
Source organism: Tridacna gigas (assembly GCA_945859785.2). Lineage (NCBI taxonomy): Eukaryota > Metazoa > Mollusca > Bivalvia > Cardiida > Cardiidae > Tridacna > Tridacna gigas. The sequence goes on from OX244038.2 coordinate 54,099,119, forward strand.
GTCAGGAATAAGTTACAACCCGTTCTCACCAATATAGAAATCGAAACAAGATACAAGAAATTTAAATTTACGGAATGTCTTCATCGACGTTATAGACCCGTGAGTGTCAAGAAATTTAACACTATTAGGCTGTCGTTAAAAGGCGAAGATTTAAAACCGATTGATTTGAATTCGAACGATTTTCACTGTGTCCTTCATTTCAAGAAATCATGGGTTCCATAGACGTCTTTGATTCAAAACTACAGAAATGGGTTCTGTACGAAGAAGATGTGGAGTATTGGATTGATTATTTTAAACCGAAAGACCACATCCCAGATCAAATAAGGAATTTGGAGAAAATACTAGAAGAAAAGAATAAACTGCTGCGAGATATGGAAGAAAAACTTGAAAAAGTCAAAACCCCTCAGGTAAAAATGGTGAGCCCCTTAGCCGAAGTAGTTGATAGGGCAAAATCTCAAATAAAACGTAAGAACGGTGTTGACGAAGATCGTAAGAATATCAAGCGTAAGAAGACTCACAAAACGTATCGCAAAGATCCCGACTGGGCATTTTGAAAAATTAGCATGAATAGTAAAATTCAGCACAGTGAAGAATTATCGTTATTTAATCCGATCCCGAAAGATTCGTCTTTGTTATCGAAAGATTGGATCGAATTCCGACCCATTAATCCGGTAACCGATTCTTCATCGAGCTTGGAATTTAATATACCACCACAGGCCAGCGCCTACATCAACTTGAAGGAATGTAAATTGAGGCTGAAATTGAGACTCGCTTTACAAGACGGTACACCCGTGTCAGAAGATGATACGCTGGGACTTATCAATTTACCTTTGCACACCATTTTCAGACAGCTGGACATTCATTTACAACAAAAACCACTCCCGAATAGCGGAACCACGCATCCGTATAAGACCTACATTGACACCTTATTAAATACCAATCAATCTATACAGGAAGCTTTTCTGACCAGTCAATTATTCTACAAGGATTATCGGAATCTGGACGATAGCGACCCCAAAACTGGATCAAATACCGGTTTATTCCAAAGATATGAAAAGACCAAGGGTGGTAAAATTATAGATCTGGAAGGAAGTATCCCGGTGGACTTGTTTCAACAACCCAAGTTGCTTATTAACGGAGTGCAAATGGGGCTTAAATTTTGGCAAGCATCCGATGCCTTTCGAATCATTACAGATGCGTTTACTCCGAACTACAAGGTTCAAATCATTGACGCCCGTTTCAAGCTCTGTATTCAGCGGTTACAGAACGATTTGCTTCTGGCTCACGACAAAATGATTCAGGACACTCCCGCTATGTACCCTTATTTCCGCTCAGAGATAAAAACAACCTCGATAGCGCAAGGACAATATAGTTTTCACGCAGACGATATATTTCAAGGTAGGGTGCCAAACAAAATCATCATAGGGACGGTTGCGAGCGTTTCATATAACGGAGACTACAAAACAAACCCATTCAACCTGAAACATTACGACTGCAGTTACCTCGGTTTCTTCGTTGATGGCCAATCCGTACCATCGCAACCTTTGCAACCTAATTTTGAAGGAAATCATTTCACCGACTGTTATCAGACCCTCACTTCCTGTAGAAATGATATCAACATCACATACAAAGAGTACAAGCAAGGATACTGCCTATATGTGCTGGATATCGATCCCTACTATTCTTTCAACACAAAAAGAAGAGGTCTTTGCCGTTTGGAAATCAAATTTGCTAAACCTTTACCAGAGAGTGTGACATTGTTGCTGTACGCTACCTTTCCAGAAATACTTACAATCGATAAAGCGAGAAATGTGTATATACAATAAATACGGAGGGAAATAATAAAAAAAAAACCCACACACACAATGACTCATGCCTTCTTTTATACTTTTATTGTATTATTCTGTTAATAAAAATATAAAATCATGAAATTGTCGTGTTGTTATTCAATAAGAAATCCAGTCTATATCTTTCTTTCGTTTCTTCTCTCTAAGTCCCGGAGGAAATAGTGTTAATTTCTTATTCTTCTTTTTCGAGGTATCTTCCCTTTCCTCTCTCTGCTGATCGTCTTGTCTCCCAGATAGTTTTTTCAATCGCTCAAACTTTTCGAAAGGCACTAATACATATTTCTCCATTACTGTAATACGGGTTGTAAGTAGGCTGAAGCAATCTTCACCAATGTATGGATAATACGTTGTTTATGTTGGATAGCTTCCTTCTTTTGAACAAACCCCGTGTTACGATCTCCAAGCAAGTAAATAAAGCGTCTCTGCCGTTTTAAGATGGCTTTTTCCGTAAGTGTCAATCTACCTTTGAACCGGATAATGTTGTACGCAATTTGACTAAGCGCCCTTAGTTGTTGACGGGTAATAGTTTTTAAAAGCGCTTTTCTCTGGTCGGCTGTAGTGTTGGCCACTAAATATAAAAAGTGACGTTGCTGTTTAATTATTTCTACCATATTGTATTCTTATAAGCTATTTATTTCCATTCTTACGTCAAACAGTACACAATAGGATCTTCGTTGGGAAATATACGAGTCCTTAAACGGTACTTGTCGTCGGAGTAAGGGGACATGTCCACTATGAAATAACCGTGTCTCGTATTAAGGGCATCTTCGTAAGCCTTCATAAACACTCCGGATTTACCGGGATAAAGCTGCCGTCCTAGCACTCCTACTTGAGATATGTCACGAATATTTTTCATAAGCACCAGATACCAGGTATTCAAAGCAATAGTTCTGGCATGTTTACCCCCAGGGTATAAGTTTTGTGTGATCATAATCACCGATACTTTTCTGTGATGGCAGCCTTGGGTGAACAGTAACTCCATTTCTTTACTCCGCATGACCTCGTGCATTAGGTCGTCTAAAATGATTAACTTGTGTTTTTTGTCTCTTGTGAAGTCATCCAATTCTTCTGCAGTAGGTAGTCCTTGCTTACTGTCAAAGTTTGGAATGGAACTCTCCATGACATCAAACAAGTCTTGGTGGATACCGTAGCAATAGAGAATATGAGAAGGGGGGTCTCGTCCGTACATGAGGTTTACTTGTTTCAAAAAGCGGTACACCCATTGGGTTTTACCACTACCAGTTTGTCCGCTAATACACATACTAGAACATGGTTCGAATGGAAGAGGGACGGCCATTATTTTTTAAGTCTAGGGTTAGGCAAAGCGTACCCGATACTGCTACTCAAGAGTGATACCCAGAGCTCGGTCGACCCGTTTTGCACTGATAGGTTAATGATGGACGTAATAATAATGATGTACACTATGATCATCTGACAAAAGCAGACAATCTCTGCTTGTGGGACACGGGTGCCCAGTAAATGCCACTTGTCACTGTGGCTTTCTTCGTCAGGTTTAGGGAAACGTAAAAACGTTTCTTTTTCGGGAGTTTCTGTCATATTCTTACGTTAGATTAACTCAAAACACAAAAAGAAACTCATTCTTACAATTTTTTATTTATAAGCAATACAATTATCACGTTAACAAATAAAATAAACAACAGTTGGTATCTTGAAAAATAAGCGACACTTTTAGGAAAATGAGTGACACTTTTTTGAAAATGAGTGACACTTTTATGAAAATGAGTGACACTTTTTGAAACAGACCCTATGGGAATTTACCTGTAAAAGTATAAAAACGTAAAAACGAGTGACACTTTTTGAAAAATGAGTGACACTTTTTGAAAAATGACTAAAACTTTTTTGAAAAATGATTGACATTGAACAATCCACGAACAAAAAAAAAAAAAAAAAAAAATACATCAGTCATATCCATATGGTACAGTGTCATAATTGTCTAGTTTCCTTCGCTTTGTATACACCATTTGATAACTTTTCTTTTCTTCTCTATTATACAATTTCCTCTTTCTTTTGTCTCTACATATTTTACTTGGGTTGGTTACAACAATATTTGAACTGCTTTTTGAATCTGTTACTATAGCTTTCACGGCTTCAAAATTGATTAGTTTGCTATTAGTGTAGTTCAAAGTAAACCCTCTGACCTTACATGTTTCCTCGTTGGTACTGGTCTTATATGCGTAATTCTTTGGACCTCCTGACACAAATTCTACAATATGCTCTCCTTGCTCCAGTTCATCCGTCAACTCACCCAAGTAGTCCCCTAAGGGAGGATCAAACTCTCCGGGTCTACTCACGTAAATGACAGAGTCCGTGTCGTAGTACAACACTCTTTTATTCAACTTTTCAAGCACACTGTACAATTTTAATCGGGCCCAACATGTTGTAAAGGTCGCTAAGTAAATGTTTGTTTTGTTGTCTTCGGGCTGAAAGTCATGTTTATAAATCCACTCTATTTGTATCATATCATTTGAGAGTATATGAAAGTTCAGAGGCTCTTTTGTAGGATCAGAAAATACTTGAAAAAATAAGTTTGCTTGACTCTCGTGATATATTTTTGTTTGACGCATATTGAGTCTCTGTCCAAACTTACCCCAAAAGCTATTGAGACAAAGTTTGGCCAGAGCTCTTTTGCCAGGGTTTTTTACAATGCTGTTTTGATCCAGCAATACACCCTCTTTTTTATGATAATCTTCCATGTATTTTGTCATGTCTTGTTTCGTTTTGACCCAATCAGGAGGGCCACTCGCCTCTTGCTTAAATTTCAAAAACGTGTTGATATACTTGGCGAATAACCCCCCATCACCCGTTTCAGGATTATACTGTGTTGTTTCCTCCCAGTGGTATACTTCATATATTTTTTCTAGTGTGTAACCCAGTCTTAGAGCCGTTTTTATCTCGGGGATGCACCACGTACCAATTAAAACCCTGTCTTCAGAAGAACATGTACATGAATCTTGATTCTCGGTATCCGCACAGGTACGACATAGAGGAAATTTCAGTTTGCCATTTGATCTATAGGGGAGGACTGGATGATACAGCCCTCTCGGGGGTAATGTCTTTATTTTGGCAATACCAAAATACTCCTCAAGGTTCCCGAAGTCTTTGGTCAAGATTTTGGGGTGACCTACCGGATACCGACAATACTTGTTCACCCAAGGGTACAAACTTGTAAAGTCTACGTATTTGACCTGTTCATGTTCTTTGGTTTTGTAATAGAGTTGACTGGCATTAGTGCGCCCTCCGAAGAAACTCTCTCTTGGATCTAATCGGTCAGCTACATCTAATTGTGCAATGCATTCTTTGAGTGCTTCATTTTCGTCCTTTAATTTTTTGAAGTCATGGTCCCAAATACACACATACTTCATGCCTAATTGCTCGAGGTATGCTTTCTTTTTTTAGAGTCAGAGCATACAATTCATTCAGTGATTGATTGGTGAGGGGATGATACGTGTCCTCTCGTTTGTCTGGGAAACACACAGGGCATCCGTGAAACACACATCCGTGGTACTCGTATGCTGTGTGTGTTTCTTCACAATATCCATCTAATTTGTATCGTGTTCCTGGTATCTTTTTTTCACCTTCATTCAGTGCATGCTGAATGTGTACATGGTCTGTACGCGCTCGCCACTCTAACCACTGAATTGACACCTTACTGTATTGTTCTTTGTATCCACTGGGAGGAATCTTTGCTATCGGGGTGCTTACAAACTCTTTACCCTTGACTTTCAATTTTGCTGCACTCACCCATTCATCTTTCACCAGTACATACAACACTCCCTCACATAGTTTGGCTGGGATCCATTCATCAGTGTCATGCAATTGTACCTTCCACGTTTCTTCTAGAAATTTACTTCTAAACACATTCATGCATACTGATGCAATCGTAACACTGTCGAAAGGATCTACGGCCCCAAACCACCTTTTTTCAGTCTTTCCCTTTCCATTTATGACCTCTTTTTCTTCTCCCGTGGCATTCATTAACAAATGTCTAAATTTCAAACATGCTTGTCTCAATATATCAACATCACTTCTACAATATTCTAACATCTCTTTTCTAAAATCAAAAACTTCACACTTTCTCTGTTTCAACCACTCTACTAACTCGCTTCTTTCTTTCTCACCCATGAAATCGTAACCATAATCTTTAGCATCAGGGTAGGGCCCAACATAATTTTGATTCTCTCTGGTATTAAAATAATGCGGGAACCACCCTTTTTTCAATTCATGTAAACCAATTGCTTTGGGTAATGCTGACAGTTTCATGGGTAAGAAGTTAAGACTGTCTATTACCTTGATATGTAAGTCTCGCTCTACTGTCATGTACATTATCTTGGACCCGTTGTAAATAATTTTGTCTGGCCGTAATGACTGATCAACGAGGTACTCTAGCAGAAAGTAACCGTCATAACCTTTCATGTTATGAGCCACCACCTTGCAGTACTCGTGTTGTTCCGTAAATAACCATTGCCCAAACTGTTCAGCAGTATCATGTCCCTGGAAAGTGACTTCTCTAAAGCCACATGTCCCGGGACAAGGTCCCAAATCTTTCTCATCCACATTTTTTTGACATTTTTTACAACGGCTACCGCATCTCTTACATACTGATTTGGGAGTCAATTCATTGTCAATACATTTTGGGCATATCGAATGAGCTAAGACAAAGTTGGGACGATGCGTAGTTCTACCGCACCATGACGTGTTGCAGTTTTTACACTTAGAACAAGACTTACATACCTGTGATGGTTGACAATCTGCGCATTCTATTTTCTTTTGCGGTATGTATCCATTCTCGCACTCACTCATATCATCCTGACTACACTCAAAATCAAAAAATATATATTTAGGTATAAACTTGTCCTTACATTCTTTCGCTCTTAAATAACACTGATGATCGTCCAACACATACTTTTCACAAGTCTTACAAAAGTATTCCCCACACACATGGTCCTCCTTCTTCCTTATGTCCGTCCTTAGTACCTTGTAACACCTGAAACACCTCCACCACTTTTCACACTGGGAAGGCCCACTGGGTTGACCTTTTCTCCTTCCATTTTTGTGTAAGGGTACTTTCTTGTGTTGTTTGTAACAATCATCTGACCTACAGTCCATGTTACAATCTGTGCACCTCAGAGTCTGGTTCGTTTTAGGGCAGTGGTCCCTCTTGCACACTATACATTTTTCTGCACACTGGTGATATTCCCTATTACTATAGTGTTTGAGACATTTTTCACAAAAATAGGAGTCGCTAAAAAAACCGGTGATGTTTGTTATGGCATGAAAGTGGTCGTCGTCCACCAAGTACACGTAGATACAGGGACGCTCGTCACTGCTAGGACTAGTAATAAATTTATTGCCTAGGCGAGCGCTGATGACCATCACGCGTATGCCTAGGATTTCCTCAAACGCCTCCACATCGTTGAGACTAGCTGTTCGGTCTATGGGTACGCCTGCCATCTTACACAGAGCCCTTGCCAGCTGTCCTTGGTGTTTCTTCTTCTTGTTGACAAGGTCGTTATAGTAAGACAAGGGGGCTTTTTGATATTCTAAAACCAACGCCAAGCTACTTTTTCCCTGTCTGTTTTTCGTTACCTCCTCCCATTCTTCCTTGGTACACCTCTTTAATTTTGCCCAGCTGACTCCAATGGCCCTTGCCATACACATTTTATCTTCATTCTCAATAGTCACTACCGAGCGTTTTAAATCCAATGAAGTGTTTTCACCTTTAATACGTATGATATGTTTTCGCGTGCCTCCTTTAGGTAGGTCAATGGTCCCTATTATTATATCAAAGGTCTCATTGATCGAAAGTTCCTGGTTACTATTGAGTACCTTTTCGAGGATCTCCATAACTCTATTAGCGTCAAGGGTATCCCACTTCTGTAACGGGACGACAACAGGGTTGTGCAAAGCATCGTGATGTATCACCACACGACCTAGATCATTCTCCTGTAGGTGTCCTCGGGCCTCGTTAAGGGCTGCCTGGATCATGTCATGAAGACCCTGCCTCACGTCTATTAACCGCTGACCATTGTACCGCTCATCCAATTTTACTTGATATGTTGTATCTATTGCTGCATTTTTGGCATATGTGCGGGTGGCCTTCTTTCTCATTGTGTATTTCAGTTTGTTGTCGTTCTGTAGACCGGAGGGTCCCGCCCGTGGCTCTTCCCCTCCCCCTGTCTGAACAAATGGATCGTCCCAATCACCATCTTCCAAACACAACCTTGCTGTCTCGTCCATATCGTCATCAAAAAGATCGTTCTGTAGACCGGAGGGTCCCGCCCGTGGCTCTTCCCCTCCCCCTGTCTGAACAAATGGATCGTCCCAATCACCATCTTCCAAACACAACCTTGCTGTCTCGTTCATATCGTCATCAAAAAGAAGGGCTTTGACAGCTCCATCAATTTCCTCCTGTATTTGTACATACTCTAGCGATATGCCCATGTCCTCCTCGTTAAAAGTAACCGGAGTCTGGATCCGTCCACCTAGGGTTTGCAGCACCATGTCCATTTGTTCTTCGATAAACTCATTATCATATTCCTGCTGTCTCAGCTGGAAAAGTCTAAGTCTTACAGACACGGAATCCTGGATCCCCATGGTCGTTGCAAAGTCCATAAGCTCATCCGGATCCGTGTAAGAGTTTATCATAACGTCCATTATTTCAGCCACAGCGTCCATGTTGCTCGATTGAAATCTGAAAACAGAATAGTTATGTTACCTAGTGTGTCTTCTTATATACTCTCCATTAGCCTCGTTTTGAGAAAGAGCTATTTTTAGATATGCCATCATCGTTCTGTAATCTCATTTTCTGTAGCATCTGTCGTTTATTTATTCTATATATATATATATATATATACTTAATACTAATTTAATACAGGCATACAATATATGAAATCGACGTAAAAGGCATCCGCTGAAGTCATTTCTTTAGTCAGAAAATGGATTTTATCGTGTTTTAAATGAAATTCACTTTCGAATTTGATCATAGATGATAAGAACAGGCTCAATGACATTTTATCTAACAAGTGATCTCCAATACCTTTATACCTAATTTGAAAATTTTTATTTCTTGATTTAAAATGAAATATAGCGACAGTAGTATGTAATGTAATATATGAAATCGGGGTAAAAGACATCCGCTGAAGTCATTTCTTTAGTCAGAAAATGGATTTTATCGTGTTTTAAGTGAAATTCACTTTCGAATTTGATCATAGATGATAAGAACAGGCCCAATGACATTTTATCTGACAAGTGATCTCCAATACCTTTATACCTAATTTGAAAATTTTTATTTCTTGATTTAAAATGAAATATAGCGACAGTAGTATGTAATGTAATATATGAAATCGAGGTAAAAGACATCCGCTGAAGTCATTTCTTTAGTCAGAAAATGGATTTTATCGTGTTTTAAGTGAAATTCACTTTTGAATTTGATCATAGATGATAAGAACAGGCTCAATGACATTTTATCTGACAAGTGATCTCCAATACCTTTATACCTAATTTGGAAATTTTTATTTCTTGATTTAAAATGAAATATAGCGACAGTAGTATGTAATGTAATATATGAAATCGGGGTAAAAGACATCCGCTGAAGTCATTTCTTTAGTCAGAAAATGGATTTTATCGTGTTTTAAGTGAAATTCACTTTCGAATTTGATCATAGATGATAAGAACATGCTAATTGACATTTTATCTGATAAGTGATCTCTAATACCTCTATACCTAATTTTTTTTTTTTTTTTTTTTTTTTTTTTTTTCTTGATTTAAAATGACATACAGCAACACTTGTATGGAATGCAATATATGAAATCGGGGTAAAAGGCATCCGCTAAAGTCATTTCTTTAGTCAAAAAATGGATATTTTTCTCGCATTTTAAACGAAATTCATATTTGAATTTGATCATAGATGATAAGAACATGCTCAATGACATTTTATCTGACAAATTATCTCATATAGAGATAAAAGTTGAAAATCGACGTTCGGCGTAAATTCAAAAAGATTTTATCACTCAAAACTTGATTGCAATTTGTAACATTAGGTAAACAATTGTTACAAATTAGACTTACACGTACATATATATGCAAAAATTAAAAGCCAGGTGTTTTTCTGCAGATGTTTTAAATTTTTCAAAACGGAAAAGTCACTTTAGATTTAATATCAAACAGTGTCTGATTGCACAAAAGTAGCACATTGTTAAATCGAGGATTTCGAAAAGAAAAACTGACGAATTTTGTTTCAGCATAATTATTTCAATTTTGGGCACCTCTTCTTTTTACTGAAACTGAAGGATGGATATTCTAAATTTACTGGAGATTATAGTTATGTTTCATACGATAGACATTAACTTTATAGAAGCTTTACGTTTTCTTTTAACAAGAGGGATAGGACCATTCAAGTGCAAAGAGATGCGAGTCGCTTTATTTCACTTTTCAGGGTCACAATGGGTGAAAGAAGACATCACGTACCAACCACCCAAGTTCACTGATAAACGATGCCAAGTAATGATCTGTAGGGTTAATTCTTTTTTCGATGCTTTAAATGAACAGAACTCCTATGATGCGTTTGTAAAATATAGTAAAGAACTTATAGCTCAATTAATGTTCTGTCTACATAGAAGAAGTACAGATAAAAAACAATTACACATTTATTTACACCCTGAAAAAAATTCGAATGATAATGGCTTCACAAAGTATGCTGGTCCTGAATTTAATGAAATACACATTTTTTGTGGCAATATGAACTCAAAAAGACAGTGTGCCGGAACAATTATCCACGAGATGGGACATGCAATATTGCCAATTGGGAATAGACATAACAATTTTTGGTTTACAACAACCGCATGTCTCATGGCTGCTGCAAACTTATTTGTCACAAATAGATCAAACGGAATGCCCGTGGTTTCAATCACGGGATCAAATATACAATAATTCAAGTGTAGATCAAAATGTGGAATTGTGTAAATACATGTATGTATGTAAAAAGAAAATCCTGTAATTCGTTAAGATAGTGTTTATGTGTGTTTGTGTGGGTGTGTGTCGGGAAAACTGTGTATATGTTTTTATATTGTAAAAAGGGATAGATTACAACGCTTTAAAGGTAGGTCGATTCATATTTTACTATCATATTTACTGCAGATTTTCATTGTGCACATTGAGAACCTTTCTTCTTTCCCCCCCTGTACGCTTTCATTTTCTCCCCGTTCTTGTTAAATTTTCAAAGTCTTTTATCTCACTACCGTAAAAACCAGGGTTTGTATGGTAACGAGTTATAAGCGTTTACAAACAAGTGAAGTAAAACGGACTTACCTTTCTATAATCGAGGTTCCAACATCAATGATCTGGAAACGCTGTTACAACAATAAACTTTGCGCCATTTCTAACGCACACAACTTTTACTTTATTACTTAATTGTTTATTGATACCTAGAACCCCTATGTAAAAACTAAATTGCTTTAGAAAATATACTCTTCTTCCAACAGTATATTGCCTGTCAGGAGAATCCAAACACAGTTGAACTGCATTAAGCAAGACAGTTTTACTGAAAAAAAAAGAAACTCCCGTATAGGATATGTTATACAAATGCTTTTCATAAGTATGATCTGATATTAAAATGTTCATTTTAAAAATAACTATCACATAACAGACTCTCACATTCCTCCGAAAATGTACATTCATCTACAAAACGTTTGCCTTTTATATAGTTAACAGACAAAAGCGTTCGATAAAGTGTTTACAAATTCCATGCATTTTTAATGAGAGGCGAATGCTTTGTCTGAATTTTTGCAGACGATTCTATACAATCGCGCCAGACATCACGCATTTTAATCAGCGGAAGGCGGTCTATTTTAAAAGAGTATCGACATTTTCTAATGCATTTTTAATGAGATGCGAATGCCTTGTCTGAATTTTTGCAGACGATATTATACAATCGCGCCAGACATCACGCATTTTAATCAGCGGAAAGCGACCTATTTTGTAAGAATATCGACATTTTCTCATGCATTTTTAATGAGAGGCGAATGCTTTGTCTGAATTTTTGCAGACGATATTATACAATCGCGCCAGACATCACGTGGAAGAGTGTCGACACTTCTCAAACATTAAATCATTTTGATATGCGACTCTGTCAGGAGAGTATCGAAAGGTCTCATGAATTATAAAAAAAATCAGCTACAGTTGAATTTGTGAGAGAGGGAATGATCAAGCTAACAGGGAATTTTATATTATGCCACCGCTATTTGGGGATCGTAGTAAATAGAAGCGAGGACCTAAAAGCTGAGCTCTTAAATAGCTAGTGTGCAGGACTTGGGATGGGTCGTGGCTTCGATCCCTGGATAGGTCGAGGATTGAAAATAGTCATTGTGACAGCATTTATTTCTCTACCACAGCTGACCATAATAATGGTTATGTGAGACAGCAGTCAGTGACTTGGAAAGAAAATGATGCCCTGGTAAAAGATACTGCTGGAAAGCATGGACAGGTGCACTGGCCGCAGCGACACAAGTGCAACAAAAATGTTGAAAACGGCGTTAAACACCATACGATTTTATTCATTAAAGTGAATACAAAAACTAGACTTTGAATGGTAAGGGGGGTAAAAGTGTTTACAGACAAAAGCATTTTTAGTAGAGCAACCTCTTTGAGAGAAAGGTCTCATGCATTTTTAATGGCGAATGCTTTGGCTGAATTTTTGCAGACGGTTCTATACAATCGGGCGCCGGTCTGATCGGTCAAAACGTGCCTAAACACGCTTGGAATTGTCATCTAGCCTCGGCAGGTGGGAGGCAACGAAAGCCAGACAAAGTTATACAAGATTACGTCATACTGTCACAGGCAGTCTGACCTCCAACAGACAAAGGCCTCTAACAATAGTCTGAACCGTCAAAGACAAAGGCATGGTCTCTATAGTGCCGCAGGCAATTTGACCGGCATAGTGCCATAAATACTACTCGTGCGCACGTAGTATAAAATATATCTTCCATGTCACTTTTGTGCCACCGTATTCATCAATAGAACATTAAATTGCCAGAAAAAGAAAATGTTACGGAATGTAGATGCTTAATTACCGGAATGGTACGGAATGTGGAAACGGCGAAAACAAAATGTAACAAAATGTAATTTCAAAAGCCTACTAGGCCTACCGAAATGTAGCTACATGAAGAATAAATGTAGATAACAAACACACGCATGAGCATGCACGCGCGCACACAAAGCGGACGCGCAATGTAAATCTTCCATCAATTTAACATTAAAATAGGCAGATTTAGAAAATGTTACGGAATGTAGATGCCTAATTCACGGAATGTGGAGGTGACAACAACGAAATGGTACGAAATCTTAATTATAAAGCCTAAATACCGGAATGTAGGTTACTGAAGAACGAATGTAGGTTATAGACACACAGGCACAAACCAGGCCTGAAATTTAATTTTTTATCAACCTGATAAGTGTAAATGTAACTACATATATGCAGTAACTTAACACTGGAACGTCGCAAAATGTACCCAAATTTGGATTTTAAACACAAACTATATATATTGAAATGTGGAGTTATCATCGTCGACATTTTTAGTTTTTATGTGGAATGGATACTTAGATGTGAAGCTTCAACAACAAAATGAACTACGAAATGTACTTCAGTGTAATTTCAAAAGCTTATAGGTAACGGAATGTAGCAAACAAAGAACTGACACAAAAAGTCAGGCTCAAAACAGGACTTTTGATCAATGGAAAACAAATATAGTCAGAATGGTTTTCCATATATCGTGACTTTCAGTATTTGTTTATGTTCCATGGATCAAAAATTACATTTTTGTACGATACTGTGCCCTTTATTTTCCGTCTCACTACATTCCGTGTTGAAGGACCTTCATTTCGTGACATTACATATTTATTTTATACTGGCAGTTCCAACTAATATGGTGCACAGGTCACAAATAAAACGGGCGTTTTCAGACAATAGCCGTTGGCGAAGTTTGAATCGCGCGATGAATATGTGGATCAGAGTCTCAGATGATTACTGCAGAGACCAACCTCTGACTTTCCCGGATCGGCAGTTTAACATCCAGTGTTTTCAATTAATAATTAAAAAAAAAAAAAAAAAAAACAGTAAAGAAAGGCAAAGAAAATCAAACGGCAAGGCTTTGGTACTAGTTGTTAGTTGCCAAGAAGCGTAGGGTAGCGGCCAGCTTCGGAACCAGGTCCAGTGAAGGTCGCCATTACCAGCTCTTAGTAATGCATGGTGCCAGGCCATGTTCTTCACAACGCAGACAAAATCATAGAACATAGAAAATTTATTACAAGAACTTGAACTACATAGCAGTTCATCGTTACAATACAAAAAACAACATGGCATACCTGAAACAATGACGTAATACACTGGAGAAATTCTGTCAATTTTTAGATATGATTCTAGATATGATTTGTAAATTCTAGGATTTTATCAAATTTGATTTGATTTGCGGAATTCAAAATTTGCTTGATTCAAAATTAAATCAGGTTTTTTTTATAACTCACTCTTCACTTATATGTATATTCATGTATGTCCTATCATTCTATCAAGTGAAAGTACATGCACACATATAAATAAAGAACTCCTGAAATTACTTTGATTTGATGTGATTTTCGTGAAACAAATATGCGGCAGACGGCTCAGAAACTATCCGTATACATATAATAAAGTCAACACAAATTGGTGATTGATAGATACATGGGTAATACATCCTGAAATTAATATGCCGCAGACGGCTTTGAAACAGTCCGTATAAAATAGACCTGAATTGGTGAACAATACATAAATGATGCATTATAAAACAAAATTGCAGCATGCGGCTTTGAACTATCCGTATATAATACAGTCAACGTGAATGAGACAGAAATCACAAATAGAGAACCTGGCTATTTTTATGTTTCATTGGTGAAAATTTACATGTCGGGTCTGTTTTGCGTACGTGCGTGTGTGTGTACGTTATCTGCATTCATTCTTCAATTAGCTTCATTCCGGTATCTAGACTCTTAAAATTACATTTTGTTACGTTCCGCTTTTGCCGTTTCTACATTCCTTTATGTTTCATTGGTGAAAATGTACATTTCGGGGCTGTTTCGCATTCATGAGTGTGTGTGTGTGAGTGTGTGTGTGTGTGTGTTATCCTAATTCATTTAGGTACATTCTAGTATTTAGGCTTTTAAAATTACATTTTATTACATTTTGTTGTTGCCGTTTCCACATTCCGTAACATTCCGTGAATTAGGCATCTACATTTCGTAACATTTTCTAAATCTTGCTTTTTAATATTCCATTGATGAAAGTTTACATTTCGGGCCTGTTTTGTGAGCGTGCGTGTGTGTGTGTGTTATCTTTATTTAGCTACATTCCGGTATTTAGACGTTTGTAATTACATTTTGTAACACTTCGTTATTGCCTTTTCCACATTCTGTAACATTCCGTCAGTTAGGCATCTTTATTCCGTAAGATTTTCTAAATGTAGCCATTTCAATGTTATATTGGTGAACATTTCCTTTTATGTCTGTTTTAATGTGCGTGCGTGCGTGTGTGCGTACGTGTGTGTGTGTGTGTGTGTGTGTGTGTGTGTGTGTGTGTGTTTGTCTACATTTATTCTTCATGGAGCTACATTCCGGTATTTAGGCTTTTAAAATTACATTTCGTAAAATTCCGTGTATTAGGCATATACATTCCGTAACATTTTATTACATTCCGTGAATTAGGCATCTACATTCCGCTACATTCTGGTAATTAGTATACTCATACTCTCAAGGTTATGCGATTTAGAAAAATCTCTTTGACGAAGAGTTGTGTTGTGTTATGAAGTTTTTAAAAAACATTGAGATTCGTTTGATATACTGATCTTTTGCAGCAAAGTAAAAGTAAGTATTGGAATTACAATCAAGCCCATGTGTTGGTTTCTTTATGTCAGATCTAGATGTATGTATACACGTACAAGACAGTCATCATAAATGACCCAAAACATAAAATCGAAAATGAAAGTAGAAATAGATCCCATTAACTAGTTATTGTGTAAATATAAGGTCTGTGTTTGCGGTCCCTGGTTTGACCAAAGCAGTACTGAACCCGGATTCTATAGATTACTTTATACCTTGTGCGGACATTGGCGATCAAGATCAGACTGCACAGAACTTGTATATATCCCGTTACCAAATAATCCCGTATCTAACGCCTCTGAGGAAAAAGGCTTATGAAAACTCTGGAAAAAGGAGGAAATGCTGGTAGTTAAGATTGTGTTCTTTTTCCATAACGTTTTCTGTCATTTTACAGGCAAATCTCATTGGAGAGGTCATCAGACCTCTCCAACAGTGGTGAGTTTAACAGGCAGACTGTCTCAGAAATTGCTGCCTAACTCCATGCTTTTTTGCGAAATTGTTCTGATACACAGTCTGTTTCGTCATGGTTTAATAAATAAACGGAAAATAAAAAACTGAAATAGGAAATAAACGTTGTTTGTTTTTATATGAAGGATTTCAAAAAGGATTCATTATGTTGATTTGTTATGTTGATCTGATTGCAAATGACCTTTCCAGTGGCTGTAAATTTTCATTAAACGAATAAATCTACACACACAAATAAAAAGAATTTCGTTAAAAAAGAGAACAGCGCGGAAAAAGATCACGCGACTTGAAAACGTGGGAAGAAGGTCACGTGTGTGTCATGTAATACATAAGAGGTTTCTCCTTTCTGCACAGCGGCAATCGTATACAGTAAAACTCTGATATAGCGAATTTCACGGGACCATCAGATTTAATTCGCTATAAGCATAATTTGCTTTATTGATAGTACGAACTTCGTTATATTTCGGTACTCAAAGGTGGACACATGTACATGCAGTCTAACATTTATTTACCAGAAAAATGTTTTTCTAACATACTTCGACAAATATGCGTTATATTTATAGTATCCAATGACATTTATGACAGGTAGGAAAAACTAGTTGCCGATTTCGTATTTATCTTTCCGAGTGAGCGATGTTAATCATTCAAAACACGTTTTATACCGGTAGGAATTGAAAGCATTTGCAGACGACAATTTTCTACTTGTGGCAAATTATACCTTACCACGATAATTATTGATCGATAATGCAGTCAGTTTATGTTGTGTAGATCAATGCCTCTAGCGTCAACGTGTTAATTGGGCAAGTGGGAAGGTGTGAATTACTGACTTGGTAATTAAAGACCCTTAGATGCGACTTCAGTGTAACCAAGGTATTCTCAGTTGAAATGGATATCTGCGGACCTGATTTTTGATTCGCAATATGCGAAAATTTGTTATATCCAAATTTGTTTTAACAATTATTTTTTACAAAGGCGAAAGAAGGTTTTTGCCGGGGAATTGATTTCGATTCGTACTATCAGAGTTCGTTATAATTAAGTTTTACTGTAATGCCTTACTTATTTGTTTACATGTACCAAAATATATTGAAATTAAAAGCAATAAACTATTTGAAAACATTGATGCTGACCTCTCCTGGCTTCTTTTTTTAAAGAAGCCAACTTGTTAATTGTACAACACTGAATCTGGACTAGTCTAAAATCGTGTCGTCTGGTACAGGTGGACTCTTTCTGTTGTTCAAACCTGATTATTTTACAGAGCTTTGAATGATGAAATCTGGCTCTAGTCGCCCACGTGGATGTAGGCACCCTGTTGAAAGACCAACCATAGCATCGGCTACAAAACAGTCACTGATTGCCGCGTCTTCGAGGTTTGCTTTAACTGCATTTTTAACCAGTCACTTTTATTCAGAATCTCTCAGCCCTTCAAGCACGCAAAAAAACTGACAAGCATTTTCAGTCTAAAAAAGACCCTTAGGTAAGAAAATTCAGTTTCGGCAAAGCAGTAAGTGGATACCGTGGATCCCAGATCATGATCTATGTCAAGGGTGGCGATCATTACGCTGTATGCATGCTCTACTAAATGGAACGATGTAATGATGGCCACCTTTGGCTAGCGAAGATGTACACTAGCCTCAAAGGCATCTATACTTGTGAAAGGCTCTTTAATTAAGGGCCAATAATCTCTTTACTCCTTAATGGTATGTACAATGAGTTAACCCTTTACCACACAATCCTGAGTTTTGACGATTCTGAGAAAGGAGGTGTGTGGAAACATGGTGGGAAAAGGAGAAAATGCAGGTAACCAGCATTTTCTCTTTTTTCCTCACAGTGTTGTCTATCTATTCAAGGACAGATACTATCATCTGAAAAACACGTGAATTGTTGTCTGGACGAGTCTAAAATTTTGCCGTGTGGTAAAGGCTTAAGCCAGGCTCTGTGAAAAGGATGTTTAATGCATCTGCGATAAGTATTGACCCAGGCAGCCTGCAGTCTAGGCACGCTGACCTGGTCGAGACATTTTGCTATTTGTCAATTTTCTGAATGTAAAAGGACCAGTCTACCTCATGATTAAGTTGATTGTTCAACAAAATTGATTTTATGGATCCATAATTGTGTGATGACTAGGTTGGCATAACTGGGTATAACTCTTTACAAAAAGACAAAACTTTGGCCGCGACCAAATGATAAGTTTAATGATTCTTGGACTAAAATCTGGCCTCTAGAGCATACACAAGGTTTATCTAACATTTGACCTGGTGACCTATTTTTAAACTTGTCAGAGATATCATCAAAACAAACAGTCTGACTGCATTTCATGAGTATTGCACTGAAAATGTGGCCTCTAGAGCGTACACAAGTAAAAGTTGATGAAGCATGACGGACATAGCAAAATCACAAAAGCTCACCTTTGTACTCAGGTGAGCTGAAAATAAAAAAAAACGCTTTTTTATTTCTCCACCACCTTCTGTTTTCTCCATTAATTTTTTCAGCACTGAATATTCTTATAAACATGAAAGTTCATAACAAATGCATAGCTCAAATATAAACCCCTCCAGCTGGGATTCGAACCTGTGCGGCAAAGATCCTCATTTATCAAGGTTTAAAAGACCAATACACTAACCCCTGAGCTAAAGAGAATTTTCCAGTTGTCAGGTATTGATTTTATACGGGAAGAAGCTGTGCTGTAAGGATGGAGTGATCTCCCGTAACACACCCCCTCTTAAGAGAAGTCATCATTTTTAATGACTGAAAGCCTTATTAGGCAGTTAGTCTATTAGTTAGACAACAAATGGCACAAAGGCCAATAACGGACAATTTTAAAGACAACAAATGGCTCAAAGGCCAATCCCAGACGAGCTCCCATCTTACGAATATGAAAGCTCGTAACAAATGCATAGCTCAAATACAAACTGCCCCAGCTGGGATTCGAACCCGTGTGGCAAATATCCTCCTTAATTGAGGTTTAAAAGACCAATACACTAACCACTGACCTAAAGAGAATTCTCCCTAATGCAGTTGTCAGGTATTGATTTTATACAGGAAGAAGCTATGCTGTAAGGAAGGGGTGATCTCCCGTAACACTATATCAACAAATCTCTTTCGGTGGCTGAGAATACAATCCACTGCAACTCATATTAGCAGATGGTATTGATTTAAGATCAGAGCACATGTTCTGTGCTGTCTGATCTTGATCTATGCTGTCCACATAAGGCCCAGTAGTACAGCATTGAAAACTTTTTTTAAATAATTGAAATGGATTCTCTAATCCCTTACCACACGATCCTGACTTTTAACAACCCTGAGGAAGAAACCGTTTGAAAACATTGTAACCAGTATTTTCTCCTTTTCCCACAATGTTTTCTACTCTTTTGGGGAGAAATTTCCTCGTTTGGGCCAACTTTATCGTCTGTAAATGCTTTCAATTTGGACCAGTCTAAAATTTTGTTGTTTGGTAAGGGGCTAAGTGGCCTTTCTGCCAGAATATCTAAAATGAGCAGATATTGTAGATCCTAGATCAGACTAAACATTCTCTGTGGTCTGACTTTCATGTATACTGTAAAAAGGCAGTATGATCTTAATCTAATTTGTCCACAATGTCAAAGTTGAGCTTAGCACTTTAAACCTGTACTAGGCTAGAATTTTTTAGACAAGCCCAAGTGGACAGCATTTGCAGACAACATATTTAACAGGACAAAAACAATTGGATTTGTCTTGGATGGGCTGAAATATTGATGGAAGATTAAAATAAATAATTTTGGACTCTTTTACCAGGCCTCTGCCAACTTTCAGAATTTGGGCAGACGTGACTTCTCCCTAGTCTGAGAATTGGGAGAAGATTTTAAAAATGGGGAGAAAGTGGACAGACTTTGAGAAGTTCAGATGGACATTAGAAAGCAGAGGTGGCCGGAGTTATAGAAGGAAATAACATTATTTTAACAGTTCAAAAGTTTAATTACACAGAACACCATGTGTATTAAATGAAAATATCTAATACTTTTTTTTTATCTTTTTAATGATCAATTATAAAGTTTAACAAACAAAAAATAAGAATGAGACTTCTCCAAATTTCATCACTTGAGTCACATTTGAATTGTCATCTGCAAATGCTTTTAATTTGGACAAGTCAAATTTTTTGTTGTGTGGTAAAGAGTTAAATAATAAATTATACAATACACAATATGTTTTTGTCTTTGATAGGGTAGAAAACATTGTGGGCAAAGGAGAAAATGCTGGTTACCAGCATTTTCTCCTTTTCCCACAATTTTTTCAAAAGGCCTCTTTCTCAGGGGTCGTTATAAGTCGGGATTGTATAGTAAAGGGCTATTTTCCTCAGGGTCTTTAAAAGTCAAGATTGTGTGGTAAAGGGTCGATAGTCATTGGTTGCCATTTCAGACTCTATTTGTTGACTACTATAATGTACTTTTTCTGCTGGGCCCAAAAGAAATGGAATCTTTTGTCAGGAAAGGCTTAAAAATTTTGAGCCAAGCTCTTTGAAAAGGAGCTTAATGTATTTACAAAAAGTACCAATCCAGGTCAGCCAGGCTGACCAGGGCCAAAACTTTTTGGTGTTGGTCGATTTCCTGCATGTCCAAGGACGAGTATACCTTATGGTTCAAGCGGTTGTTAGACAAAATGGATTTTATGGAGCCATAATACTGTGATGGCTAGCTTGGTATCATGCATCACAGAGATGCATTAACCCTTCACCAAACAATCCTGACGTTAACAACCCTGAGGAAAAAGACTTTTGAAAACATTGTGGGAAAAGGAGAAAATGCCGGTATCCAGCATTTTCTTCCTTTCCTCCAATATCTTATGACTGTCAAAACACAGATTTAATTTTTTGAGTGACATTTACTTTGTTGTCTGTCAATGCTTTCAATTTGGACACATCTAAAATTTTCTTGTTTGGTAGAGAGTTAAGCCCTCTCTTTTGCCTGGCTCATTTCTTTTAATGACTTGACCGTCATGTCAGAGTTACACAACCATTTTCAACACATTATTAATTTTCACCGTTTTTCTTGGTATTTACGCTTCACTTTCGAGGTGCAAAGCATAGTTGTGTAGCCGACGAAGAATTTTTATGTTCTGGCTGCTTGTCATCCTTGGATTTCCATTTGTTGATTCGATCCAGTTCCTATGTGTGTCAACTTTTGTCTTTTTACGAGACATACTTTTGTTCAGAGTTTTTCTGTTTAACCCTTTTCCAAACAAGCCCTGATTTTCACGTGTCTGCAGTACAAGTCTTTTGAAAACACTGTGGGAAAAGGAGAAATTGCTCGTAACGAGCAATTTCTCCTTTTCCCACGGTGTTTTCTACCCTTTTTGATAACTTTCTGCCAGTTTCATTAAATTTAAAATTGTCGTCTGCAAACTCTTTCAATTTGGACCTGTCCAAAATTTGTCGTTTGGGAAAGGGTTAAAGAGCAATTAACACAGCGAGGATTTTCAATGAACAAAACACAGTTTGAAGCTCTAATGGTCAGGTACCCAATGCCATCAAAGTAGCCTGCAGTCATTGATTTGTGTTTATGCATGGACTTTTCATGAAGTGTCCTGTACGTTGAATCTGGATTTCCTGGACAAACACTGAATGTCGATATGACACCTAATACCCTCCTGACCTTCATTATTGTACTGCAGGAGTCAGGTAAAGCTGACCATAATATATGGCATTTTGGCAAAGGCTTTGTGTTTACACATATTCTGACAGAGAAATTCTGTTGTACTGTGACACAAATTTTGATCACTGGCTCCACCTTTTCTTCATAAAGCTGCACATACTGAATGTATCATGATGTTGGGAGAAGCCCAAAGTTCTCAAATTCAAATAACTCAGTTTTGTCTTTTTCTTTCAGGTTTGAGTATCTGGTCTGCATTAAGTTTTCAAGTTCCGATTCTGTTTCATACTGGTACACTTTATCCAATATTAAATAATTTTCTTCAATGTCATTCTTCTGTTTGTCGAATGCAGCATGATACAGATAGTCTGTTGACATCTCTTTAAGTCATGTTTTGAAGTATTCGTCACTGTCACAAAAGTCATCTAAAAAAAAAGAGAATCAATTCAATTTCACATCTTTTTTTTTTTCACAAGAATTAGCATTCAATTCTTAACTCTTCTTTACCAAACCACAAAATTGTAGACTTGCCCAAATTGAAAGCATTTGCAGACGACAATTTTAGTATAACTCATATGATGGAAATTGTCTTTGAAAGGGTAGAAAACAGTGTGGAAAAAGGAGAAAATGCTGGTAACCATCATCTTCTCCTTTCCCATAATATTTTCAAAAGGCTTCTTCCTTAGGGTCATTAAAAGTCGGGATTGTATGGTAGAGGGCTAACGCTTTTTCTGTTGGACAATATAAGTCTTACCACAGCAACAGCTTACTTATTCATTGTTTCCTTAGGCTTCACTTGTTCAAGGGCACTTCAATGAGAACCAGCATGAGAATCTCCAGCAGCATCTGTTTTTCTTCCAGAATAAGCCTTTTTCTGTCAATGATTAACTTTTATACAGACCAGTATCTATGAGAGGAAAATTTGGAGTTCAGTTCTTCTTGTTAACCTACTTTATATTTGTTTATTAGAATATTGAATAGATGATACAACTCTTATAAGTATCTACAATAGACATATCAGCCATGCTGTGTGAAAACTGAAAAGGGGACTTAATGCATCTGCAAAAAGTATCAACCCAGGTCTACCTACGCAATCCGCACAGGCCGACCTTGGTCAAAACTTTTTGCTTTAAGTAAATTTTCTGCATGCCCAAGGATTATTCTATCCCATGGTTCAGTTGAATGTTATACAAAATGGGTTTTATGGATCCATAATAATGTGCTGGCTTGCTTAGTATCATGCATCAGAGATGTGTTAAACCTACTTTTGTCGGAGAACGGCTCATATAATTTTGTGTGAAGAAGTAACATGGTTTTAACCCTTTAACACACAATGCCGCCTTTAGATACCCCTGGCAAAGAATCCTTTTGAAAACATTGTGGGAAAAGGAGAAAATGCTGGTTACCAGCATTTTCTCCTTTTCCCACAATATTTTCAACCCTATCAAACAAAAGTTGCACCATTTGAGCCGCACTGAAATTGTCGTCTCCGAATGCTTTCAATTTGGACATGGCTAAAATTTTGTCGTCTGGTAAAGGGTTGATACCCCTACTCGCCTGCACCGATTGTTACCTTGAAATGATTGCTTAGCTATGTTGACTGCAGGACGTCTTCTCTTCTTACGGCGTCCAGTTCTACTCCAATGGCTCCACATACTATGCTTGCCTACCATGTCTACAAAATAGTGAAGAGAGAATCATATTTGCCTTTAAGATTTTTATTTTGCTTCTTATTGAGCTTCCTTCCAGTTGTCAGTTAATGTTTTCAACTTCCTAAGCAGTCACTTACAGGGCTGAAAATTAGCCCTGGTCCGAGGTTCGGGACCTACTGAAATGAAGATCAGACCGGCTGTAAAAAACATGGTGTGGGTCCGACGGACCTATTAAAATGGAGGTCGGACCTATTTGAAGTGTTAAAGTAAAAAGTCTGATGCCCGAAAATAAATTCAGAGTGGCTTACATTTAGAGTTATTGTTCTTATGATAATTCAGATCTGCCTTGTTAAGGACCATCTTTGTGTTAAAGTGAACTATATACTTCGAAAATTGTCCATACTCTGGGCAATAGGTTATTATATACGTGTATCAATAAATTGACCTTTCTACAAATGCGAGTTTGGCATGCCTACCATACTAATGCAGTATTTTATTTTGGTCACTATGCCAGATAGGTAAAGTTAGCTACTAGTAGCCAGCTATTAGTAGCCAGCTACTAGTTCAGGTAAAGTTAGCTACTAGTAGCCAGCTACTAGTAGACAGCTACTTGTTCAGGTAAAGTTAGCTACTAGTAGCCAGCTACTTGTTCAGGTAAAGTTAGCTTCTAGTAGCCAGCTACTAGTAGCCAGCTACTTGAGCTGGTAAAATTGGTTATTTGCAACCGATAGTTTTCAATTTTACTTAGAGTGAAATCAAAACGTACAAGTTGTGGGCGAGCCTAAGAGCGAATTTCGAAATTAAATGCTTGTTTTGAATAATAGATACTGTGAATATCTAAGAAAACTCAAAATTGAATCAATTTCGGTTGTTAAAGGAGCCAGCTACTTAATGTGAAAACTGGACAACTTTGCTGTTTTTCGAAGTAATGATTTAAAATGTACAAGTAGCTGGCGAGATTAAAAGAGATTTTTCAAAATATTTCAACAAATCCTTTTGGGGACACTTAGGAGAAATTAAAAATATCAAAATCAATCAATTCTTAATCATTTCAAGGGCCAGCTACTCGTCATGAAAATGCGGAAAGTTTTCAATTTTACTTAGAGTGAAATCAAAAGGTACAAGTAGCTGGCGAGCCTAATAGCGAATTTTGAAATTAAATGCTTGTTTTGAATAACAGAGACTGTGAATGTATTTGAAAACTCAAAATTGAAGTATTTCCGGTTATTAAAGGGGCCAGTTACTTGATTTGAAAACTGGACAACTTTGCTATTTTTCAAAGTAATGATTTCAAATGTTCAAGTAGCTGGCGAGATTAAAAGAGATTTTTTTTCAAAATATTTCAACAAATCTTTTTGGGGACACTTAGGAGAAATTAAAAGTATCAAAATCAATCAATTCTTAATCATTTTAGGGGCCAGCTACTCGTCAAGAAAATGCAGATAAATTTCAATTTTACTTAAAGTGAAATCAAAAGGTACTAGTATCTGGAGAGCCTAAGAGGGAATTTGAAATTAAATGCTTGTTTTGAATAACAGAGACTGTGAATGTATAAGAAAACTCAAAATTGAAGGATTTCTGGTTATTAAAGGGGCCAGCCACTTGATTTGAAAACTGGACAACTTTGCTGTTTTTCAAAGTAATGATTTCAAATGTACAAGTAGCTGGCAAGATTAAAAGAGATTTTTCAAAATATATCTATTTTAGTCTCGCCAGCTATTTGTACATTTGAAATCATTATTTTGAAAAACAGCAAAGTTGTCCAGTTTTCAAATCAAGTAGCTGGCCCCTTTAATAACCGGAAATGATTCTATTTTGAGTTTTCTTATACATTCACAGTCCCAGTTATTCAAAACAAGCATTTAATTTCAAAAATCGCTCTTAGGCTCGCCAGCTACTTGTACCTTTTGACTTTACTCTAAGTAAAATTGAAAAATATCCGCATTTTCGTGACGAGTAGCTGGCCCTTTAAATGAAAAAGAATGGATTGATCTTGATATTTTTAATTTCTCCTAAGTGACCCAAAAGGATTTGTTGAAATATTTTGAAAAATCTCTTTTAATCTCGCCGGCTACTTGTACGTTTAAAATAATTACTTCGAAAAACTATCCGCATTTTCATAACGAGTAGCTGGCCCCTAAAATGAATAAGAATTGATTGATCTTGATATTATTAATTTCTTCTACGTTTCCTCAATATGATTTGTTGAAATATTTTGAAAAATCTCTTTTAATCTCGGCAGCTACTTGTACATTTGAAATCATTACTTTGAAAAACAGCAAAGTTGTCCAGTTTTCAAATCAAGTAGCTGGCCCCTTTTAATAACCGAAAATGATTCAATTTTGAGTTTTCTTATACATTCATGGTATCTGTTATTCAAAACAAGCATTTAGCTTTAAAATTCGCTCTTAGGCTCGCCAGCTACTTGTACCTTTTAATTTTAATCTAAGTTAAGTTGAAAAATATCCGCATTTTCATGACGAGAAGCTGGGCCCTTTAAATGACAAGAATGTACTAATTTTGATATCTTTAATTTCCCCTAAATATCCTCAATATGATTTGTTGAGATATTTTGAAAAATCTCTCTAAATCTAGCCAGCTGCTTGTACATTTAAAATCACCATTTCGCAAAAGTGCAAAATTGTCCGATTTATATTAAGTAGCTGGCCCCTTTAATAACTGGAAATGCTTCAATTTTGAGTTTTCTGACGTATTTATTGTCTACTTTATTCAAAACAGGCACTTAATTACAAAAACAGCTCTTAGACTCCCGAGCTACTTGTACTTTTGAATTCCTCTCTGAGTGAAATTTAAAAATGTCCAAATTTTCATGACGAGTAGCTGGCCCCTTTAATAATTAGAAATGAATTGAAAATGATATTTTCCATTTCTTCATAGTACAGTGAATGTGATTCTTTGAAATATTTTGAAATGTGTCTTAATCTTGTCAGCTACTTGTATATTTTAAATCCCAAATTAAAAACAAATGTAAAAAAAAAATATATATATATATTGACAGATCTCCTAGCTTGACCCTTTAATACATGAATTTATTTGATTTTGATTTTTCTGATGCATTTATATAGTATTCTGGATGGAAGAAAAAATATTTCCTTTGAGGCGTCGACAGCTACTTGTACCTTTAGGAAACTACTAAAAACCTCCATTTTAATTACTTGTACATTGGTCGCTGGGTGCGAATTGCCAGATTTTCCTTTTATAAGTGACTGCTTACTAGAAGGCGGCTACCGGTAGCTGGCTACAAATAACCAATTTACCAGCTCAAGTAGCTGGCTACTAGTAGCTGGCTACTAGAAGCTAACTGTACCAGCTCAAGTAGCTGGCTACTAGTAGCTAACTTTACCTAAACAAGTAGCTGGCTACTAGTAGCTGGCTTTACCTGAACAAGTAGCTGGCTACTAGTAGCTGGCTACTAGTAGCTAACTTTACCTATCTCACTATGCCCGACAAACAAACAAGAAAATGGCGTCAAATACATAGAGAAAGAGAGATTATTTCAGTTTTATTCTAGCGCATGTTTCCCTCTAATTAAAACACCCAGAGTTTTTTCTAACTTTCTTATCAATTCGAACTAAATCGGCAAAGTAACAAGAAAAATACTTTGAATGATGTCATATTAATGAGAAATCGAGAAATGAAAATACCGCAAATATGGTCGTAATTCTGTGTTTGGTCACGGCATTTAAACTAAAAATACATTAGATTGAGAAGATGGCTGTTGGCATTATCCATAATTAATAATAGGGTCATAAGTTTTTAAGACATTTCGTCACGGTATGTAGCATGTCAGTTTGACAGTAAATAACACGAGAAAAGGATTTACATTGTATTGATTGATTGTATGGTGTTTAACGCTGTTTTCAACATTATTTCAAGTGCACCTATCCATGCTTTCCTTGAGTTTCTTTTACCAGTACTCCGCACAATATTCTTTCCAAGCCACTGGCTACTTTCCCACATAACCATTGTCGAAACTATGGTCAGCGGTGAGAGAAGAATGAATCCTGTCGCAATGACTACCATCAATCCTCGGAAAGAAATTGGCCAAGCCGGCTATCGAACCAGCGACCTCCTGTTCTTAAGTCCTGTACGCTACCGACTGAGCTATGGGGGCTTGTCGAAAAGGATATACAATTTTACATTTTACCACACAATCCCATGCTTTAACGACCTTGAAGGGGGAGACTTTGAAAATTTTCTCTTTTCCTTAGATATTTTCCACCTTTTCAAAGACAAATCTCATCACTGGAGCAACATTTAAGTTGTTGACCGCAAATGTTTTCAAAATAGATGAATCTAATCTTTTGTTGTCAGATAAAGATTTAATTAACACCTCTAACACCTGTTTGAGTGGAAATTAAGAAATTTTATTGTATTACATGTAAGTGATGACTGATCAATTAGGTGGTTTGTTGTATTTTTAGCAGATATATGTTGTAAAAACTTTTAAATTGGGGGTATGTTTGGTCAGATGGGGTGAGTACAAGGATTATACTGATTTGAAATGGGCATGCATTTAACAATCGTGTGACGACCCAGATAAAATGCAAGGGAAAACTACTGTTTGTTAAGAAAACATGATTCATGTTGTTTAACTACTTAGGGTGTGTTCTGATGTAATGATTTCTCAGGATACTTACAGAACTATATAAAAAAAAAGAAAATAATTAATTCATAGAATCTCATTGTAAGATATCTTTTTTTTATGCCGATTGTTTCTATATACATGCACTGTATATATTGTGTTACAAGTTTTAGTCGTCTTCAGTTTTAACCTTAACTACAAGAAACATGACTCTGGTATAAATTAAGGCAAAGTAAATATGAGTTTTCTCCCTTGGACCACTAATCTATTTTCTTCTCATGTAACATTCAACTTACCCGGTTTTCTTTCTTTAAAAATAACAAATCAATATAGAGCGGAAATAAAATAAATGACCTATAAATATAGAAAGAGAAGAACAGATAGATAGATAGATAGATAGATAACTTTTTGGTGTCATTTCTTCATTGCCTTGATGCTACAATTAGACACATACTGAACTTACAAATAATGATACTAAGGAAATACTCCATTTTTATTGAAATGTATTCAAAATGTTCAAAAAGTATTTGACTGCAGTTGAAAAGTATTTGTATTTTTATTCATATACATTCATAAAAAATGTATTTGTCAGTATTCTGTATGCTTAAATTGTGATATGTATTTGAATACTTTTGAAAGTATTCAACCACAGGTTCGCAGTAAGCAAGGTGGTGCAGTTCAAAACAAGAGGCCAAACTATGCAGGTTGTACAGGTAGTAAACTATTTGTAAGCAAGGAAAAAGACTGGACTAAAGAAAAAGTCATTCAAACCAGGGTAAGTCTTTGCCCTTAAAGGTCCTACAACAACTTTAATTTCATTTGTTACCAATGTAAATTAAGATCGGGGTATACACCTCCAATAGATATACAAAGTTTCAGTCTCCAGATCCAATCTTTGATGGCATTTTCATAGTCTTTTTAGGTATACTATGAAGAC
This sequence comes from Tridacna gigas, assembly GCA_945859785.2. Lineage (NCBI taxonomy): Eukaryota > Metazoa > Mollusca > Bivalvia > Cardiida > Cardiidae > Tridacna > Tridacna gigas. Next base: position 54,128,167 of record OX244038.2, read on the forward strand.
ACTGGACATTGCAGAAATGACGTGTTCGTGCTGAAAAAAAATTTTGACCTGAAAGGTATTTTCTTAGCTTTGGAAACAAAAAGAAGTCACACGGGGCAAGGTCAGGTGAAAACGGAGGGTGGGGGAGCACAACAACTTTTTCCTGCTTCAGAAAGTCTTGCACCTTGAACAAAAGGCAATTTATGACTTAAACTGATGGTTTACACATGTTGAAATAAAGTAATCAGAAAATGAATTCCAGTTTCATCATAGCATACCTATAAAAGACTATGAAAATATCTTCAAAGATTGCAATGGATCTGGAGACTGAAACTTTGTATATCTGTTGGAAGGGAATACTTTGACGGAACAAAATAAAAATTTCAGTGAAACCTATGAAGAATCAAATTTTAGTTGTTTAGACTTACATATTTGGACACTCCTTGTACAAAACATGTAATCAGCAAACAGTACCAGAAATTTAGAAAGGGTACCATTTAAAAGTATATATCAGAAGTATATGTAAAACTTTCATTGTTGTATATAATATACAGTGGTTGTATGAATCAATCAAATGGCCTGAGACAGAATTTTTTCTCCCTTCGTATTACTGGAAACTGATACTTGCTGGCACTTGTATGTAGGTACATTTATTACTACACTTGTTATTTCACAGCAGAGAGTTCTTATATTATATACCAGTGATATCTATTAATGTGGTACTTATAACACACATTGATATATTTGGTAATTGTACCTGTATATAATATAAACATGCACTGTACTTGTAAACCAAAGACTGGGTGATTCCCAGCTTTGCAAAAATTCTCCAACTGGTTTAACCCTTTACCACACAATCCCGACTTCTAACAACCCTGAGAAAGGAGCCTGTTGAAAACATTGTGGAAAAAGGAGAAAATGCTGGTAACCAGCATTTTCTCAATTTTCCACAATGTTTTCTACCTTTCCCAAAACAAATTTCAATTTTTAAGTCACATTTATTTTGTTGTCTGCAAATGCTTTCAATTTGGAAAAGTCTAAAATTTTGTCGTTTGGTGAAGAGTTAACTCATTAGCAAACAATCTCAACTTTTAACGACCCTGGGGACGAAGGTTTTTGAACACACAATTCCACCTTTTAACGACCCCAAAGAAAAGCCTTTTGAAAACATTGTAGAAAAATGAGAAAACACTGTAACCAGCATTTTCTCCTTTTCTTACATTGTTACATTGTTTTGTGGTCTTCCATAGACAGATCTGATCATATGAGTTTGATAGTTGTCTGCAAATGTTTTCTGTTTTCTGTTTGGACAAGTCTAAAATTTTGTTGTCTCAGAAAGCTTTTAATGTTAAGGTTAACTTATTACGAGATGGCAAAATTTCAGACCATAATTATTGAAGGTATTTGCATACAACAAATTAAAACTGGCAATGGTGATGTGACATGTTCTTGAAAGGTTAAAATTATGTTTCCAGCATTTTCTCCTTTTTTCACAACATTTTTTTGGGTTAGTAAAACATGTGATTGTGTGATAAATTTAAGAGTTAAAAGAATTATTTTTATATTTTCAGAGTAAACAATTGCTTAATGCAAACCTAGAATTTTACAAAAATAAACTACGATCCAAGCCTGGTGGTAAGACTTCAACGTTATTTTTGTGGTGTTGGTTGTCATGAGGTAGAGCTTCTGCCTCATAAACATAAAGTCCCGAGTTTAATTCCAGAGATAGGGGCCCATATTCACCAACCATTCTTAAGAACGTTCTTAGTCTTATTCTTCAAGATTTTCTACATTTGAAAGTAACACAACTTCTGATTGGCTAAACCATTTGGTTTAGCCAGTCAGAAGCTGTGTTACTTTCAGATGTAGAAAATCTTGGAGAACAAGACTAAGAATATTCTTAAGAATGGTTGGTGAATACGGACCCGGTTGTCTGTTCATTGGCCCACACATTTGGCGTTAGTACTGGTGTAGTTGCCAGGAAGTAGAATTGAGAGAGATTAGTGTAAGTTGCAAGAACTTGTTTTTCAGTCAATGTAAAATGAATATGTGTAAACTAATATCATTTTTAAATACCCTCTCAGTGCAATAGGCAAAACAGGCATTTTGCAGACAGAATAAATCAAGATCAGACTGCACAGAATGTTCAGTCTGATCTTTGATCAATACTACCTGCTTGTTTAATCAAGCCTATAAAGATAGAAGTAAATCTGGGTTTCAGTTGCCGAGCCCCGTAGCTCAGTCGGTAGCATACAGGACTTGAAAACAGGAGGTCGCTGGTTCGATCCCCAGCTCTGCCAATTTCTTTCCGAGGATTGATGATGATCATTGCGACAGGATTCATTCCTCTCCCACTGCTGACCATTGTTTCGACAATGGCTATGTTGGAAAGCAGCCAGTGGCTTGGAAAGAATATTGTGCGGAGTACTGGTAAAAGAAATTCCAGGAAAGCATGGATAGGTGCACTGGCCGCCGCAATATAACTGAAATAATGTTGAAAACAGTGTTAAACACCATACAATCAATCAATCAATCTGGGTTTCAGTTTATTGTAATTTCAGATGTAGAGACTGGTTAAGTTTAAATAGTTGGTGCTGATTTAGCTAAAGTGTAATTACTAAGCTACACTTTAGCTACCTTTCAGGACAGAATAGATCAGGCAGTTAAATCAGACAGCTAAAAGTTTGAGGTTTGATCATTACCTACACTGTCGAATAATTTGAGTCACAGTCTGATAAAAATGTACTTGAATATGCAGTCATTTGTTTGTTGTTTAACCCTTTACCAAATGACAACATTTTACACTAGTCCAAATTGAAAGCATTTGCAGACGACAAAATAAATGTAACTGAAAAGTTAAAAGTTGTTATGGGAAGGGTAGAAAACATTGTGGGAAAAGAAGAAAATGCTGGATACCAGCATTTTCTCCTTTTCCCACAATGTTTTCAAAAGGCTTCTTTCACAGGGTCGTTAAAAGTCAGGATTGTGTGATAAAGGGTTAACCCTTTCCCACATGACCAACTTTTACATATCCCCTTTTGCTAGAGCATGGCTCATATAACCTTGACCTCTATCAATAGCTGAAAAAACAGCCAACTGACATTCAGAGAAAAATCATGAGTCGTGCTCTGTGAAAAGGGGGCTTAATGCATCTGCAAAAAGTATCGACCAAGGTCAGCCTGCAGTCTGCAGAGGCTGACCTGGGCCGAAACTTTAGCTATTGGTAAATTTTCTGCATGTCAAAGGACTGGTGTACCTCATGAATTAGATGGTTGTTAGACAATATGGATTTTATGGATCCATAATAATGTAATGACCTATTTGGTACTATGGATCACAGAGATGCATTAAGCCACCTTTTGCCTAGGTCAGACTGCAGTTCTTTGCAGTCTGGTCTTAATCTATATCGTCTGTACAAGCCCATATTCTTGTTTTTATGGTGCTGAAAGGATTCACTCCTTGCCAAACGTCAAAATTTTGGAAAGGACCAAACTGAAAGCATTTGTGGACGACAAATGTTGCTAAAATGATGATTTGTCTTTTGGATAGGGTAGAAAACATTGCAGGAAAAGGAGAAAATGCTTGTTACCAGCAATTTCTCCTTTTCCCACAATATTTTCAAAAGCCTTTCCTTTCAGGGTTGTTAAATGTTGGGATTGTGTGGTAAAGGGTTAAGAGTCATGAGGGCTTTTTGCAGACTTTAATACAGATTATCTTACATGAGGCTTTTAATTCTTTATTAAATGATAAAATCTTGGACTTGTCCAAATTTAAAGCACTTGCAGATGACAGATTAAATGTAGCTTAAATAGCAGCAAGTGTCTGTGAAAGAGAACAAAAAATTGTGGAAAAAGGAGAAAATACTAGCTACCCACATTTTCAAAAGCCTTTTTCCTCAGGGTTTTTATAACTCAGAATTGTGTGGTAAAGGCTTAAATAGTGCTGTACATAAAGGTAATTATCCCAAACAATCCTGAGTTTTAACTGCCCTCTTCTCAATGTGTTTTTTACCCTGTCAGAGAGCTTTATTTCATTTGAATCTCATTTAGATTTGTCGCCTGCAGATGCTTTCAATTTAGAAGAGTATTAACCCTTTCCCAAACAACAAATTTTGGACTGGTCCAAATTGAAAGAGTTTGCAGACAACAATTTTAAATTTGATAAAAATGGCAGAAAGTTATCAAAAAGGGTAGAAAACATTGTGGGAAAATGAGAAATTGCTCGTCAGGAGCAATTTCTCCTTTTCCCACAGTGTTTTCAAAAGACTTGTACTGCAGACACGTGAAAACCAGGGCTTGTTTGGGAAAGGGTTAAATTCGCCAATTTATAAAGAGTTTATAATACTTTTTTTTTCCTGCAGGCTATTTAATAGAGGAGATGCTTAAATGGGAGAAAAATTATGACAAACTGGAGAAAAATCACAGATACATACAGTGGTATTTTTTGACATTACATGTATTTGTTCAGTACTTTCTCAGCCCCATAAAACTTCAAGCATTTTAAATTCAAGACTATGCTTAACCCTTATCCTGCTGAATAAGTGAAATGAAACTTTCAATCCAATAGTAAAATTCCAAATTTTGCTAGTTCAAAGGTGTTTTTTTTTGGGGGGGGGAAAGGTATATCCATGTCTGACGGTGTAGACCCAAGATCAGACTGCACATTCTTTGCAGTCTGATCTTGATCTACACTGTCTGCAAAAGGTCCTTGAGTTGTGCTTAGCAGTCTAAGCGTTAATTGCAATACAAGCCAATCACCCCTCTACCAAACCAATCCTATGTTTAAGTGACTCCCAGGAAAATAGGCTTTAGAAATTATGGAAGAAGGAGGAAATGCCGGTAACCAGCATTTTAACCTTTTTCCACTATGTTTTCTATCTTATCAAATAAAAATTCAATTAGTTGAACAACACTTTAATTTGTCGTCTACAAAATGAGCTTACCTTGCTCTTCAAAATGAGTTTACCTTGCTCTGTGAAAAGGTGATTTAATGCATCTGCAAAAAGTATTGATTCATGTCAACTGACACAGTCCAGGCATACTGACCTTGGTCGAAAAGTTTTTGCTTTTGTCATTTTTTTGCATGTCAAAATGCCACTCTACCTCATGATTCAATCTCTTGTCAGACTTATTGGGCCAAGCCCAGGTAGCTCTGTTGATAGCATACAGGACTTACATTGAGAACAGGGGGTCGCTGGTTCGATCCCCAGCTCAGCCAATTTCTTTCCGAGGATTGATAATAGTCATTGTGACAGGATTCATTCCTCTCTCACCGCTGACCATTGTTTCAACGATGGTTATGTGGGCAAGCAGCTAGTAGCTTGGAAAGAATATTGTGCATTTTACTGGTAAAAGAAACTCCAGGAAAGCATGGATAGGTGCACTGGCCACCGCAATATAACTGAAATATTGGTCGGTCATGGTTTGAATCCCTAGCTTGGAAAATTTCTTTCCAAGGATTGCTGATAGTCATTACAACTGGATTCATTCCTCTCTCATTGGTAATTGTTGTTTCAACAAAGGTTATGAAGGAAAGCATTCAGTGGCTTGGGAAGAATATTATGAGAAGTACTGGTTAAAAAAATTCCAGAAAAGCATGTAAAGTTGCACTGGCTGCTGCAATATAACTGAAATAAAATTGAAAATAACATTAAACATCATACAAATAAACAAATGAAAAATAGTAGAACCTCTTGTAATGGCCACTTCTTTTCAATAAGCAAGCTGTATTAACCCTTACAGCACCAAACAAACCCAACAGCCACTTTCAGTCCAGAAACAAGACCCAAATAATTGCAGTTTCGAGGTTGCTCTGGTCTAGAATGTCCCAGAAGAGCAGACAGTGTAGATTAAGATTTGACTGCACATTTTGTGCAGTCTGATCTTGATCAACACTTACTGCAAAGGCAACTATAGTTGTGAAAGGCACTTTATGAGTTAGGTAGGCAATTAGTGAGGTCTTAGAGAAGGCAAACACCAGTATGTTGAAATGAACCTGTACTTGTCTTCACCCTTTCCTAAATGACAAATTTTAGACTTCTAATTTCAAAATATGCTGGTTACCAACATTTTCTCCTTTTCCCACAATGTTTTCAAAAGGCCTCTTTCTCAGGGTCATCAAAAATCGGGATTGTGTGGTAAAGAGTTAAGCAAGCATGTTTTTTGTATCTCTTTGGTGCTTGCTTAATCCTTTACTACACAATCCCAAGCTTTAACAACCCTAAGGAAAGGGCCTTCATAAAACACCGTGGGAAAAAGGAGAAAATGCTGGTAACCAACATTTTTTTGCTTGTCCCACAATGTTTTCCACCCTGTCAAAGAGCTTTAGTCCATATTTACCACTTTCGTATTTGCCGTCTGCACATGCTTCCAATTTGGAAGAGTTTAAAATTTGTTCTTTGGGAAAGGGTTAATACAGGACCATATGAAGAGTAAAGCCCACTGGCTCTAATTTGGTAGGCTCAAGCTGGTATTCTTCTTTTTCAAAGGCTAGCTCTTGAAATTCTTCTTCAGAATTTGACTTTGATTGCAGGTTATTTCCATTACCTGGAAGTCGAGGTATGAATCCACAATCACAACCTCTGCAAGAACACGAGGCTAAGGTGCATGTAAACATTATTTCATTTTCTAAACTAAGTTAAAGTGTAAAGAGGGCCCATATTCAACAACCAGTCTAAATTGCATTCTTAGTCTAATGCCAGGGCCCCTATTCACCAACCATTCAAGTGGTTTCATCATTATAGTCTTTTTATAGGTTAAGAAAGTAACACAACTTTGATTGATTAAACCATATGGTTTAGCCAATCAGAAGTTGTATTACTTTCTAATTTAGAAAATTCTTGAGAATAAGAGTAAAAATTCAGAATGGTTGGTGAATACACACCCAGATCTAGAAACTAACACAAGTTCTGGTTGGCTAAATATACAGTTTAGCTAATCAGAACTTGTGTTACTTTCAAATTTAGTAAATTCTAGAGAACTAGATAAGGACTTAAGAATGGTTGGGGAACACTTGCCAAGTATGTCACCGTGTAAGTCTATCATGTCTTCCACAGAATGCTAAATAAATGAAAAAGACCTTTTAAATTAATGAACCTATTGCAGCATCATGTACTGGTATATATAAACTTAACCTTTTTCAGTGGTGGAGATACAAACCTCTGTAACTCTGTAAGACTTTTATTTTACAAGACTGACAAATCAAGCAAAAGAAATAGATCCAAGATCAAACTTGATGGTCTGTACAGTATGATCTTGATTTATACAACCCATCAGCTTTTGACAATATAAATATGGCTCTTTTATTGAAATTTGTCTTTGAAAGGGTCACGATATTTTCAAAAGGCTTCACACTCAAAGTTAATAAAACACAGGATTGTTTGGTATTGCCATAAAAACAAAAAATAGAAAAAAATTCAAACTTGTCCAAACTGATAAATAAAATATGGCTGAGACATTCAAATTTTTGTTTGCAGGGTAGAGAACATTGTTGGAAAATAAGTAAAGAACATACCTGTTACCAGCATTTTCTCCTTTCTTACTATGTTTTCAAACCTCCACTGCCTCAGGGTCTCAGGTGAATGTTGGCTTGAAGATGGAGAAAACCACAAAAATATGAAAATCCATTATTTGCAACCTCTGGAATTAATTACATGTATACAGGTCCATGGCCTTTAAAACCGAAGTCCAGTGACTCTACTGATTGAGTAATTCACAAACTTATTATATATTATTATTATTATTACACATACAAAATTTTAGACTTGTCATAATTGAAAACACCTGCAGAGAGCAAAATCTTTAGTTGTCCAAATGAAATAAAGTTTTTGAGAATGTGGAAAACATTGTGGGAAAAGGAAATGCTCTGCACCAGCATTTTCTCCTCTTTCACCAATGCTTTCAAAAGCACTTTTTTTCAATGTTGTTCAAAACTTGGGATTGTGTGGTAAAGGGTTAAATGTATTCATCCATTGTTATGCAATAAGAGCCATTGGATGACAAATGTGACAAGAAATTTTACAAGGACATTTAGATAAAAAATCAAAACTTGGACAGTCCTCATGTTTTCCATGTATTTCCTGTTATATCTTCATTAAAACTCTTTCACTACTCACTCAGAAATTCCACTTTTTTCTAGCTTGTAAAAGTAGATTTTCACTGCTATTGAACTTTTTGATAGAAAAGTACCATGTAGCGGATGGTTTAGATCAAAGATCAGACTGCATGGAAGCTACTTAATTCTTCTTTGGTAATGAAAGAGTTAAAGCCATCTTTGAAGGTGAAGAGAAATACAGGTAATCAGTTTTTGTTAAAGTTTTCAATAAAATAACAAAAGAATGCGATTGTATGCCACTTTCAAGCTATAAATGCCTTTCACCAGTATAGCTGCCTTGGCAGCTAGTGTAGATCAAGATCAGATTGCACAAAAGATGCTGTCTGATCTTTGACCTACTTTTTCTGCTTTGATATGACATTCTGGACAAGAGCAAAGTTGAATTAGCAATTTTTAGGTCATAATTCTAGACCTGTTGGGTTTACTCTTTCATTGCCAAATACATTTTCCACAGCTGGAAATACAATCCACTGAAACTCAGAAAGGCCCACCTGGGTAGCTCAGTGGTTAGCATACCTGACTTGTGACCTGGTGGTTGCGAGTTCGATAACCGGTTAAGGCAAACTTTTTTTCTTGTGATTTTTTGCCTCTCACCTCTGATGCATGTGAGAAAAGTAGACAGTGGCTTTGGACAGAAAGTTGTGTCAGCACTGGTGTGAGAATGCCAGGAAACATGGTGTGTCACTGACTGCCATGATACGACCTTAACTGTTAAAATGGCATTAAACTCCATTACAAATCAAACCAAAACTCAGAAAGATTTTTATCTGAAACCCTTGACCAAGCAACCCGACAGTATAGATCCAAGATCAGTCTGTGCAGTCTGATCATGATCTATGCCATCAACAAAAGTTCATGTTTTTGCCTATAGCGCTGAAAGGATTATTTCTGTGCTTGCAGGGTTATTGATGAAATCTTCTTTTTCATGATAGGAAATTATTTCAGCAAGAGTTTTAAAGACGCGAGTTTTGAGAGCCTATAAAATGATGCTTGACTTCTATGGCATGGAGCTTCAGTCATCAGACGAACAAAAAATTGGGCAGCAAGATATAGTCACCTGAATAGGTAGGGATTCTGCCTATTTACTACATATCTATAAATACTTGCATATCTCGAATACTTGCAATGTGCGTAGATAAAATCCTATATGACAGTATCTACATACCGTCAAATACCATTCCAAATATGGTTTGATGACATATCCTGGTCATGGAATACATATATATTGGTTGGCGATTTGATTGGTCAAAGTGCTATTCCATAATATTTATATTCAATTCATAAAAACGAAGTTACTACCAACAAATCTAATATTTAATTTATTTTTGTTACTGTTATGGAATAAAATTGTCACTAATTGTTTTTTGTTGTTGAAATTTGTAGGTACATAATATGAGGAATTTTATGTTGCAGTGACTTTCCTGGTGCTTGCATGTATTTGCTTCTCGATGCGTAGGAAAAATTTTGACATCACACTCGACCTTTGGTCTTGGACAATATAAAAACTTTCTCACTATGCTTGAAGCAAGTACAGGAAAGCTACTGAGAAAAAATCAGTATACATGTATATACAGCTAACTACCAAGTCTTCAATATAGGCCATACACAATTAAAATGCACAAGAATATCCTGTATTTACAAAATTATTGATAGTTACACTAATTATGTGTGAATTCCCTATAAATAGTTCAGGTAGTCTTATAAATTTCTTAATTCATTAACTCCTTATTTCTTCACCGAATTGCAGAGGACAAATTAAATATGGTTGAAATGATAGGACTTGTCGTTGAAGAGTAGAAAACATTGAGGAAAAGGGAGAATATGCTGGTTACAAACATTTTCATCTTTTCCCACCATGTTTTTCAAAGCTTTCCAAAGGGTCGTTAAAACTCAGGATTGTTTTCCAAAAGGTTAAACTAGTTTTCATTGTGCTACCTTGCAAATATGGATATTTGATGCATATTGAGTTTCAAGGCATGAGAAAACATTGTGGCTAACGGAGAAACTGTTTCTTATGTTTTATTCAAACAAAAAAAATGATATGTGAAAAATTATTCTTTTTCCAAAAACCAGGCAACAAAACAGCGAGAACACCAATTATAACCTTATGGCACTTTAATTTGGCTTCACAGTATATATTGTAGAAGTGAATCAATACTATCATCAAACTTATCTCTGCAATTGTATAACCATTGTTTAACACAATTACTATACAGACAACAAAACGTAATCATCAAATTGTAGTCATATGAATTTAATATTTCAAAAGCCACCTTACAAAGATAGATATCTATGGAATGAATGATGAATAAATGACAAAACATTCACAAACATGATAACAACATGAAGAAATTCAAACACATACAATTACAAAACTGTACTACAATTACATGATTTATGAAGGGAGAGTGGGAATCTTTTTTAAATTTCTTCATTAGAGTTAGATATCCACACACATCAAATACTGTTCAAACTGCAAAACAAAAAAATGAAACTGAGGGGGGAAATTCGTCCATTAGGATAACCAATCAAACTGAAATGCATAATAAGCATCACAAATTGCCTAGTTGTCCTCGAATCAACAAGCGAAAAACAAATCTAACGGGATACCACACAAGCCAAAATGCTAATAAAGTATTTTCTTCATGAGTAAAAATCTTCCAGTGCAAAGTGTCATCTGCATTTTTTATAGGCACGTTATAATTTTTCTTCAAATAATTCCAGTTCCCATCACAACTGGCTTAGAATCAGCAGAATACTAAAGTCACTGGGTTGCCTTGGTTATGAACAGTTTCAGTATCCATGGTTACAATTCATTCTACAAGAAGCTGTGATAAATAAAACACTTCGCAATTTGGACTGCGGAGCAGTTCACCATTGGATTATGGCACTCAACAATGAAGACAATCAGAGGAAGATGAAACAGTTTTACAGAGAGGTAAAGCATGGAGAAGTTCCCACAGATCCAGAAATAGACTTTGTGTTTGGGCAAGATGATGTTCATGATGATGATAATGATGATGTTGATGATAAATAAATGACTTTTACTCTTCATCGAATGACAAAATGTTGGACTGGTCCATGTTGAGAACATGTGCAGACAAGAAGTTAAATGAGCTTCAAGATAATGGAATAATGGGATTTGCCTTAGAAAGGTAGAAAACATTGAAGGAAAAGGAGAAAATGCTGGTTACTGGCATTTTCTCCTTTTCCAGCAATGTTTTCAAAGCCTTCTACGACAGATTTGTAAGACATGGGATTGTGCGGGCAAAGTTATTAGTCGGGAATTTGTCTCATCAGGACACAGACAACACTTTCCTCTCCCTCGATGTTTCTACATCATGATATTTTAAGTGAGCCATGCTCTGAAAAAAAAAAGGGTAAATGCGTCTTCATGATGCATTATACCAAGCAAGTCATCACATAATTATAGATTCACATAAAATCCATTTTGTGTAACATCAGACTATAATAATGAAGTAGAATGGTCCTTGAACATGCAGAAAATTAGCCGCTGGCAAAAGGTCTTTACACAGGTCAGCCTTTTTGGAATGTGCAGGCTGACCCGGGTTGATACTTTTTACAGACACATTAAACCCCTTTTTTACGGAGCATGGCTCAATAATTTTTTATCAATTTTGATGTCAAAAAAGGTGAATGAACTCTTTACCAGAAAGCAAAATTTTAGAATGGTCCATTTAAAAGGATTTACAGACGAAAAATTAATTTTGACTAAGAAGAAATGAGTTTAACTTTCATATGGTGGAAAACGTTGGACAAAAAGAAAATGCTGATAACCGCCCGTTTCTTTTTGTCCACAATGTTTTCAAAAGCTTTATTTTGTTGGTCACTTCAAAGATGGTATCGGAATTGTTCGATAAAGGGTTAGGGGTCCTTCATCACTCAGTGGCAAAGTGTAGGATTCCTATCCTGGAGGCCCTGGGCTGGATACTCACTTGAAGTAAAGGGTTTTTCATTGGAGTGTCCTCGGGCTGGACGTTTCAGAGCCCATGCCCAATACTGGTAAAGACGAGGATATACATGAAGCTTTTTATCAGTTAAGCATAAAATCCAGTCATAAAAGCCACAATAACCATAAGCAGAACTGCAAAAACATTTAGATATTTAGAAGTAATGCTCCGCTGTTTGAGAAATTTGCTGGTTTCCTCTTGACTGAAACTGTAATTTTCCTGTTCCGTAGAGTAAGTACCACATAAAACAGCCCACAGTCTGTGTTTTAACGTTGTCTCTTCATGTTCGTCTTGACTTCCGGATAGAAGTGCTGTAAAGAAAAAAAAACAGCTTAAGTGAGTATGTTTGCTTGTCAGCAGTAGGTGTAATACAGGAGTGACAGACTTGGAAAAGGAGGTTTAAGTCTTTACCATACGACAAAATTTTAGACTCGTCCAAATTCAAAGCTGATGCAGACGACAAATAAAGTATGGTTCAAATGGCGAAATCGTCTCTAACAGGGTAGAAAACATCGTGGAAAAAAGAGAAAATGCTGGTTATCAGCATTTTCTCCTTTTCCCACAACGCTTCCTTAGGGTCGTTAAAACATGTGATTGTGTGGTAAAGGGTTAATATACGTCTATGATCCATTATACCAAGCAAGTCAATACATAATTATGGATCCATAAAATCCATTTTGTCTAACAACCGTCTGAATAATGAGATAGAATGGTCCTTTGACATGCAGAAAATTTCTAAACAGCAAACAGTTTCAACCCATATCAGCCTCTGCGGACTGCAGGAATCAATACTTTTTTTCCAGATGCATTAAACCTCCTTTTCACAGAGCATGGCTCACATGTTTAAGGAATATTTGGTTCCACACTACAGTTCCACTTAAAAAATAAATAAAAAAAAAAAACCAGGACTTAACTTTCAAAAATATTTTGAGAATTACCTGCCCTGTTTGTATGGGTATCCTTTTTGATAGTTCAGAGAGAGCCAGGCTCACTTAAATATATCGGGAAAACGTCTAAGGTTCTGCACCAAGATAGCGCAGATTTCGGTGACGAAATGGCTATGATAATAACTTGACAATTTATTTCAGTCATACTCTGGGAAAAAAGCAACTTATTTCACCAAAGAGTATAGACCATGTCAGCCTGTGTGGACAATTTTATGCGTGTCCAAGGGCCATTAAAACCTGACGATTCTGTGAGTTATTAGACAAAATAGATTTTATGGATACATATAAATTGCTAGGTACTATGCATCATGGAGATGCTTCAAACACCTTTTTGCCAGAGCATGGCTCATTTTCTGCAACAAAAGTTGAGTAAAGAGAAAAGTCGGCCGGAAAGCTTGAGTGGTAAAGCACGAGATCGCTAATAGACAAACCTCAGAATATTTTAGGATGTTGGTTTTTATTCCCACGGCCAGCCATCTAAAAACTGCTGATAGTCTTTTGGATAAGATTTTAAAACCTAGTCTGCCATATCAGAAAACAAACAAAGCCCAAAAGCGCTCACCTGAGTAAGGCCATCTAGGATTGATAAGGGTAAAAAGATCCTGGTCGTGATGATGTAAAACACACGAGTGTAAGTGATCTACTTTTTGACTGTTTTACCTATTTTTGAATTTCTAATCTGGCTCAAAATGTGGCCTCTAGAGTCACACAAGTTTTTTCTAAGATTTGGCCCTGTGACCTACGTTTTTACCTGACGTGACTTGATATCATTCTTTTCCGAGATTTCATCCAAACAAACATTCTTACCAAGTTTCATGAGTATAAAGCAGAAAATGTGGCCCTTAAAAAGCACACAAGGTTTTTTTAAGATTTGGCTCCTTGACCTACTTTTTGACCTCACGAGATCCAGTTTCAAACTTGTCCAAGATTTTATTCAGACAAACATTCTAACCAAGTTTCATGAGTATCAAGCTGAAAATGTGGCCTCTAGAGCGCACAAAATGTTCTATGATCTGCCCAGTGACCTACTTTTTGACTCGACATGACCCAATTTTCTTTGTGTCCGAGATTTTATCAAATCAAACATTGTAACCAAGTTTCATGCGTATCAGGCTGAAAATGTGGCCTCTAGATTGTACAGAAGGTTTTTCTAAGATTTGGACCCATGACCTACTTTTTTGACCCGATGTCACCCATATTTCAAATATGTCCGAGATTTCATCGAGACAGTCATTTTGACCAAGTTTCGTGCGTATCAGGCTGAAAATGTGGCCTCTAGAGTGCACACAAGGTTTTTCTAAGATTTGAACCAGTGATCTACTTTTTGACCCAACATGACCCACTTTCGCACTAGTCTGAGATTTTATCCAGAGAAACATTTTGACCAAGTTTCATGAGGATCTTGCTGAAAATGTGGCCTCTAGAGTGCACACAAACGTTTTCTAAGATTTGGCCCTGTGACCTACCTTTTGACCCAGCATAAACTGATTTCAAACTTGCCCAAGATTTTATCCAGACAAACACTATGACCAAGTTTCATGAGTATCAGGCTGAAAATGTAGTCTCTAGAGTGCACACAAGATTTTTCTAAGATTTGGCCCCATGAACTACTTTATGACCCGACATGACCCAATTTCAAACTTATACGAGATTTTATCCAGACAAACACTCTGACCAAGTTTCATGCCTATAAGGCTGAAAATGTGGCCTCTAGCGTGCACACAAGCTTTTTCTAAGATTTGGCCCCGTGACCTACTTTTTGACCCCATGTGACCCATTTCGAACTTATCTGAGATTTTGTCCAGACAAATATTCTTACCAAGTTTCATGCCTATCAGGCTGAAAATGTGGCCTCTAGAGTGCACACAATCTAAGATATGGCCCTGTGACCTACGTTTTGACCACATGTGACCCAATTTCGAACTTGTCCGAGACTTTATCCAAACATTCTGACCAAGTTTCATGGGGATCTAACCGAAAATGTGGCTTCTAGAGTGCACAGACGGACGACGGACGCCGGACACAGCACGATCACAAAAAGCTCACCTTGAGCACTTTGTGCTCAGGTGAGCTAAAAATCAAACAAACCCACCATCTTTTCCTTCACCAGATTTTACTTTTAATTCAGGGATCTGGGTCTTGTTCTCCATTTCAATATCGCTGTCAGTCTGTTTATACTTTGTCCACCATGTGACACCAGTCAGCTAGAAAATAGATTGTAAAATCTTAAATTATTGGATTGACTGATTGATAAAAGGATGGAACGATAGGTGCCTGGGTTGATGGGTGTGTCGGTCTATGGATGGATTGATTGATTGCCCCAGTCATTTGATAAAAGAGAAGAACTGAAATAAATAGTGGGTATACATAAACAGACTTACATGGGTCGATACTTTTTGCAGATACATTGAGCCTTATTTTCCCGGAGCATGGCTTAAATAACATGGATGATTGTTTCGTGTTAAACGATATCTTCAACGTTATCTTACTTAAATCGCATTACCCAGTGCACCTTTGTTTTCCTTGAGTTTTCTTTTTTTAACCAGTACTTTGCACAATATTCTTTCCAAGCCACTGGTTGCTTTCCTAACTAAACATCTTCGAGAGGGGTGAAAGTGAAGATTGAATTCTTTTGCGGTGATGGTCCTCTGAAAGAATTTAGCCGAGATTGGAACTGAACCAGCGACCCCTCGATTTCGAGCAAAGTATGTTGTTTAGCAAGCTACCGGGCTCGGTCGGCGGATTCAACTGACAGCCTGTTATAGAACTTGGTATCAACAACAGGTAACACCCCAATACTACCGGACAGGTTCTGCACGATACTATATACTTCATGAGGTAATGCGAGAGACTTTGAATTGTTGTAATTGTTGTACTAGATATACAATTAATCCTCTATTAAACAGAAACATGTTTTTTACGGTCCTTAGGAAGAGGCCTATGCAAACATTGTTGAAAAAGTAGAAAATGCTGTTAACCAGCATTTTCTCCTTTTCCCACAACGTTTTCTGCAATTTCTAAAACAAATTTAATTATATGTGCCAAATTAAGTCTTTACCAAACGACAAAAACTTGGACTCGTCCAAATCCAGATCATTTGCAGACGACAAATAAAGCGTGGCTCTAATGATGAGATTTGTTAAGAAAAACTTTGTCGGAAAAGGAAAAAAAAAATGGTTACCAGCATTTTCTTTTCCGATATTTCCAAAAGTAAGTAGCACATTACCAGCATTTTCTTCTTTTCCGATATTTCCAAAAGTAAGTAGCGTCTTCCTCAGCGTCGTACTGTGGTACGAGCAAAGTATGTTGTTTACTAAGCTACCGGGCTCGGTCGGCCTCAGCGCCGGATTGTGTGGTTAAGGGTTAAATCTGTTGTCTGTAAGTGTGTACTTGGTCAAGTCCACAAGTTCATCTTCTGGTGACGGTGCTTGTAATTCATTGCACTGTCTTACTACTCTACATTTGTCGTGAACATTAGCTGCTGATCAGTGATGTGGGATGGGCAGGGCCTCATGCTTTTAACAAGCGCTTTCTCCCTCTTATCCAAATATCACAATGGTAGTACATCTAAGAAGCTCAAAATTATCTTTGTAAGCGTGATCAAATCATAATATTGCAACATGTTCCGATTATGTAACGTTATATTTCACTCAAGTCGCCTTGTATGGCATTTTGTATTTACATCTATACCTCTAGTTTTCTCGTAAAAGAATAGATATAAATGATAAAGTAAAGTGAGGTGAAGGGGTAAATAGGTACCTCTTTATCAGATCTCGGTGATGTACATAAACTGATCGATACAATCATGATGGCAGTGAACAGGAGCTGTAGCTGCACAAAGTAGCTATAATGTAGAACTGTTAGAAATGCTGATCGGTTGTCGTCCTCGCCGCATGGAGGTGCTGGGTACATTAGCTCCACAACTAGTCGAGATATCCCGACAGAATGGCCAAGCAGAAGACCACAGAATGCACCCTGTTGCATGCAAAATACGAGCTTTAAGTCTTTACCAAACAAAAAGAAATTAGATGGTCCGAACTGAAAGCATTTGCAGACAAAATATATAATGATTACCAGCATTTTCTCCTTTTCCCACAATGTTTTCAAAAGCTTTTTTTTTCTTTTTTTCTAACAATCGTTAAAACTCGGGATTGTGTGGTCAAAGGCTAAGACTATACTAGATGAAAGAATTTAGACCTCTAAATTGAAAGTATTGGCAGACAACGATTTACCTGTGGGTCAAGGCGTGAGAGGTGTCTTTCAGTGGACAGGAAACATGGAATGAAATTGAGAAAATGCTGGTTACCTGCTTTTTCTCCCTTCCCCAAAGTATTTTCAATTTAACCTTCCTCCAAAGGGTCGTTCGAGGACGGGATTGTTCGGTATTAAGTGCGAAATGAATAAAATTAAAAGAAATATGAAAATTGTAGTCGAAGAAAAATGAGATTTATTTTTTTTTTTATCGCCGGAAAAAAAGGATCATCGCCCAGTGACTGTGTATCCAAGATCATGTTGCACCATCTATCTACAAAAGTGCATATAGGCACGCGTATCAGTTAAGGGGTGGTGGAGATTAAAGATCAGAGTACAGATAAGATAGAATTGTCTTTCAAAGTTAGATAATGTTGTGGGAAAAGGTAAAAATGCTGGTTACCAGCATTTTCTCATTAAGTTTTCGGTAGCCATTTTCCTGAACGCCATTAAAGTCATTAATGAGTAGATCTAAAAGGGTTAAACTGCACAACGTGTTCTCGGATACCTTTGTAAAATTAACCTTTCTTCCAATTGCTAATCATCATTTTACATGGATTCTGCAAATATATTTTGGACGGTAACAGCTGCCACCACAAACCAGGTAATACTGACCGGGGGTCCCTATAAACTTAGAAACAGAAACGAAACGCAACGAAACGGAACGAAAAGAAACGAAACAGAACCTAACGAAACGAAACGGAACCAGACCCAACGAAACGAAAAGAAATAGAACGAAACAGAACGAAATAGAACAAAATGAAGCAGAAGTAAAACCTAAATTAGTTTTTTTTTTTTTTTTAAATCATCTTCATCTTGATTGCAATTAATGCAAACAGGTAAATATTAAAATTTGATAACAGTTGTACGCACGAATATCGCGTTATTGCAATGAATCTGGATTATTGTTCACTTTGTCATTGAAATAAATCATCATTAAAATGTTCTTTAATTATAGGGCAACTGTCAGTGAAGCAATTATGTCGCTGCTCAGTCAAAGCAGAGGGACAATATGAGGGCCTAGATTATTTTCCTTATTTTCAGAGGGCATTTAAATTTCATCCAATAACGACGAGAGAAGCAATACCGCCCTCACCATAACTGACCACAGCCCCAAAAACGATCGCGTTGCAGTACGCAATAGTCAGCATAACGTTCATTCCTGCATCGGAACAATGGTACACGGCCATTAGCTCGAGACAATACAAACCTCGACTTATCAGAAAAAAAAAATAATTGTCTGCCAACGCTGTCTTGTCCAGTTCATGTGTCCCAAGGCCAATTGCTCTCTATAATTGCGATGGCGGCGCGTCAGAACCGAACGAACGTGCGGGTGACGTCTGAGCAAACCGTCATCAGCTAAACAATTCCGGGGATAACAGCAGCTGTAACTGTTGCTCGTAGGTCTCATAGGTATTGATTCACGATATATTAGTCTTAGGCTCGAGTCGTAACGCGCAGTCTGCCACTACGTGTAAGTCTTTTGCACTTCAGGTTTGCGCAAATCGCCGCAGATGGCTACTGACTGCTTGCGCGAATGCACCGGCATGAACGGCAACTTCTGTAGTCGGTAGCCCAGCCTCCAGCATACCTATGACTTGGCATTTTCTTTAAGTCTTGGCATCGATATTTCTGATCAATACGTGGACTGGATATGTCTATCCCTTACATCCACCGAAACTCGGACTTTGCCTTAAATAGCCACCAGGTCTTGTAGCCTGGAATTATCTGCCCAATTTTGCAAACTATGAACGGTTTTAAATATTACCACACGTGTATACGTAACGTTATGTATGTACGTCTCAAAGGTAACCTTGAAAGATTTGCACATACTTTACGAAAGTTTCTTTTTTCGGTCTAGTATATACAAAAATCTTTGGTCCCTGAGCAGCTGTGACATTCACGGCCTTCGTTTGATAACGGTGTTTATCCTTAATTATAACATGTATTATCATTTTTCAAACGTGAACAGTGTGAGTTCCTTCGATGTTGGGGGGAAAGGTTTGAGTTCTAGTTCAGTTCCCAAATTTGTTAAAGTAATAATAGCTGCCAAAAGTAAACAAAGCAGGTATTGAAATACATTTAGATTTAAATCGTATCATTTAAAATTATGGAAATTATTGTGAAAATGACAATCTGATGTGGTACAGTCGGTCATGGTGTTAGTCGCTGGCAGAGAAGCTAATTTCAAAACCTGGTTAAAAGTTGCCAGGTTATTCCATCTTTTGTCTACTTTTTTCCTGATTTTAAAATTCATTTTTCTGCCAGCGACTAACAACTGTACTTACCATACAATAACAGATTGTCATCCTCACAATATTTTCCATACTTTTGATTCGGTATGATTTGAATTTAAATGTATTTTAACACCAGCATTGTGTTTTTGGCCGCTATTGGGCCTTTAAGTCATATAATTTTCACATAGACAGCAATTTAGCATAAGAAGAGTGAATCTTTTCTTCGATATTTTCAAAATAATGGATAAAGTTCATATTTTTCTTTCATAGAAAATAATAACCTTACCGTTGTCGTGCGAATAATTATCCTTATCCACTGTATGTCGTGCGAGTATGGTTTCTAACTCGCCAGACAGCGGTGTTGCAACCTACTGCAACCTAGTTAACCCTTAGGCTGCTAAGCTCGACTCACGGACCTTTTGCAGACAGTGTAGGTCAAGATCAGACTGCACAGAACGTGCAGTCTGATCTTGGATCTACACTGTCCGATAAGGGGATACTTTTCCCCCTAAAATACATTCGAAATTTATAGCAAAATTTGGGTTTTTGTAGATTTCTTCTAGACTGAATTTATCTCCCGCTGCCAGTGTAGCCATTCACCTTTAAAGCGCTTCTAACGAACAGCCCTACCCATTTTCTCTTTTCGGACCTGAAGCCATCTCTTTATCTTACAGGTTCTGCCGAGACGTTCATTACATTGATTTATTATTATGAGGAAAATGTACAAATGAAAAACAAAAATCAGAGGGGTCTCTATATCCTGGCAAGGGTCGACTGAAAGCATCTTGAAGGGCATCATCTGAAAACCTCAAAGGTATTCACGGCATAATATGGTGTTCATGCGAAATATGATGGCTACCTGCGAGAGTGATATAATATCAAAAAAAATTGATTAATTAGATGATGCTTAAGGCCGTTTTCAACATTATTTCAGATGTATCGCGGTGGCCAGTGCACCTATCTATGCTTTCCTGGAGTTTCTTTTGACAGTAATGCGCACAATATTCTTTCCAAGCCACTGGCTACTTACCCACATAACCATCGTTGAAACAATGGTCAGTGTGACAGAGGAATGAATCCTGTCGCAATGACTGTCATCAATCCTTTGAAAGAAATTGGTCGAGCCGGGCATCGAACCAGCGACCCCCTGTTCTCAAGTCCTATACGTTACCAACTGAGCTACAGGGGCTGGGTACCAAAATGAAAGAAGAGCAGAATAGAGAGAAAATATAATCCCATTTCCGTCCAAAATCTTGTATCAAATATGTTGGAGTTTGCGCAACTTTCCAAAACACAGTTTCTGGTAAAGGATTGTCGTTTAGATCAACTAATTCTTATTCTGAATAGATTTTCAAACCAGCAAATCACGCATGAGATGACTCAAAATTTCAGTTTTTTCTTTGTGCTCTCCACATAAAATGTGGGATGATCCAAGAAGAATGATACAAAAGAAATATGATAAATTGGAAACAAAAAAATTGTGGAGTAAAAACTCACTTTGCTATATTTCGTTCTATTTCGTTCTGTTTCGTTTTATTTTGTTTCGTTTCGTTGGGTCTGGTTCCGTTTCGTTTTATTGGGTTTGGTTCCGTTTCGTTTCATTCCGTTTCGTTTCGTAACATTTCGTTCCGTTTTGTTGCGTTTCATTCCGTTTCGTTGCGTTTCATTTCAGTTCCGTTTGTAAGTTTATAGGGACCCACACTGACCGGCATTTTCACGATAACTTCATTTTATCAAGTTACCATATAAATAACTTAACATGAATTTTTCGGGTTAGTGCTCTAAACTTTCAACACATAATTAAGAAAATAAGACTTTTTCCTCATTGTTTTGATTATAAGATTAAAGAGAAAACGACAAGTGTTTATTATATCAGATATCTAAAAACAGACTCTTCGTAAGAAAATTATAAGGACACATTCTAATGCAATAGCAAACAATCGAACGAAAAAAAAAAAAGCAGTATTCCAAAGGGTGTATGCCTAGGTTTGGAATTTATATCAAGAAAATAATCCAGCATGTACACTGAAAAGCACCAATTATGTTTAAAGCGCAGAGCTGTTGCATTCAGTAGAATAGAATTTATCATAAAACAAAGAGAAATTAATTGATTAATTGAATTAATGATGATGGTGGTGATGATGGCATTGTCGATGAATGTGATGATACAAAACATATTGTAGTCAAACATTTTAAATCACAAATAAAGCGCGCTCATATCAAGATAGCTTCACAAGAGTACAAGTATCTCTAAACGTTTCATGATCCTGTATTCAAAACGGCTTTTGTACGCCATCGAGTCCTACAAGTTTAGAAGCATATGCAAATCAAGTAGTTAAATGGGTTTTCCGGCATTGTCAGTCTCTTGGCATTTTATACATGTTTACTACTTAACTGTCGTTGCCCTTATGCACAGGGTAAAAAGTAATCTAAAGTTGGATAACTTTTGAAAGTATTCCAAACCATATCAAGCCATGTGTTGTAGGAACCATTGGCTTTCTCTTTTTATTGGCTTTTCATTTTCTCATTTTATTTTTCATTATATGTGCATGAAAGTTCTTTGCTAAAACATCATAAGAAATGGAGAAAATGCTTAGTAAACGGAGACGCTTTCAAATCTTTAGTTGCTTTTGCGTCTAGGGTAAATTCAGATCAGATCACTCAGATCGTGATCAGGTCTCACATTCACTGCTAGAGTTTTAATCCTGACAAAAAGGACCATAACCTTTTCATAGAATTTTTTTATCGACTTATTCAGAGGCAATAGCAGACAAATCGAAAGAAAGGGAGGAGAAACTACATGCGATCGGGTGTATTGCTACCGCTCGTAATTTACACACAGGTAAACAACCTACATGTATGATTTTTTTTTTAATTCTAGTATATTTCTCATTACGTGTACATGAAGTAAGTGTACATGAATTTATTTATTTATTTATTTTTCTAAAACATCATAGTAAACATAATGTAGGGAGGGACAGAATCAGGCATACCGAAGATTTGAGATGCTGCTGCTGATGATGATAATGATGATGACGATGATGACGAAGATGGGGTGGTGATGATGATCGTAAAATTGATGAAGATTATGATACAAAACATATCGTGGTTAAACATTTTAAACAACAAATAAAGCGCGCTCCTATCAAGACTGCTTCACAAGAGCACAAGTATCTGTGAACGTACCGATGATCTTGCATTCAAAATGGCTTTGTATGCCATCGAGTCCTACAGATCTCGAAGCATAAGGAAATCATGTAGTTAAATGGGTCTTCCGGCATTGTTAGTCTCTTGGCCTTTATATCTTTAATAATATTTGTTCTTACACCAGGTTACTATTTAAATGACGTTGCCCATGACGTTGTCCATATTCAAAGGGTAACAAAAAACTAAATTATGATTTTGCCAGTATTCCGTACAACTAGTATTTCAGACAATGTGTTGCTGTAATTATTGTCTTTCTCTATTTTGCATGAAGGTTTTTTTTTTTGTTTTTTTGTTTTGTTTTTCTTTTGCTAAAACATCATAATAATAACCAAAAAAGGAACAGAATTAGGTATTAGGAAGATTTGAGATGATAATGATGACGATGATGATGATCGTAAAATTGATGAAGATTATGATACAAAAAATATCATGGCTAAACATTTTAAAGTACGAATAAAGCGCCTCCTATCAGGATTGCTTCACAAGAGTAAAAATGTCTGTAAACGTTCCATGATCTCGTATTCAAAATGGCTTTGTGCGCCATCGAGTCCTACAGATCTCGAAGCATAAGGAAATCATGTAGTAAAATGGGTTTTCCGGCATTGTCAGTTTCTTGGCATTTTATACATTGACTAATATTTGTTTTTACACCAGGTTACTAATTAACTGACGTTGCCCAAGCGTAAAGGGTAACGAAAATCTAATTTACGATTGTTGAACGACATTTGACAGTATTCCGTACTACCAGTATTTCAGGCAATGTGTTGATGTAATTATACTCTTTCTCCATTTTGAATGGCATTCTACCTTTTTAGTACATTTCGCATTACGTGTGAATAAAAGCTTTTAGTGAAACATCATTGCAAATTAAGCTATTGCTTATGACCAATGTATATCTTAAGGTTGGAAGATGTAAGATAAGATGTTATGATAAATATGTAACCCGTGCAGTAGCTTTCAAAACTTCAGTTGCTTTTGCGTCTAGGGTAAATTCAGATCACTCAGATCGTGATTAGGTCAAACTTTCACTGCTAGAGAGTTGATAAAACCATAAACTTTTCGTAGAACATTTATACCGACGCATTCAGAAGCAATATAGCAGACAAATCCAACGAAAGGAAGGAGAAACTGCATGGAATCGGATGTAGGTCTACCGCTCGTAATCAACACACAGGAAAAAATCCTACATGCATGATAAGAGGCTTCAATTAAATTAAAAAACTGCTTTGCAAAATGAGTTTTAAGTGCAGAGCAATTACGTTAAGTAGACCAGAATTATATGTTTAGAAAACAAAAACAAAATAAAGGCATGGACGGAAATAGGAAATACGAATACTAGTGATGATGATGATGATGATGGCAAAATTGATGAAGATAATGATAGAAAACCTATCGTCTTCAAAATTTTTAAATTACAAATAAAGCACGTTTTTATCAAGATTGCCCCTCGAAAGTACAAGACTTAGTATATGTAAACGTTTAATGATCTTGTATTCAAAACAGCTTTTGTACGCCATCGAGTCCTACAGATCTCGAAGCATAAGGAAATCTTGTAGTTAAATGTGTTTATAGGAATTTTCAGTCTCGTGGCATTATTAAAAAAATTAAAATATTTGCTCTTACACCAAGTTTACTACTTTACTGATATTGTCCATACGCAGAGGGTAAAAAAAGCAATCTAAATTATGATTGTTGAACGACTTTATGGGTGCATGAAGGTTGAACGACTTTATGTGTGCATAATTTTTTTTTTTTTTTTTTTTTTGCTAAAACATCATAAGGAACAGAATTAGATATTAGGAAGATTTGAGATGATCATGGTGATTATGATGATATTGATGATGCTGGTGATGATGATGGTGGTGATGATGATCGTAAAATTGATGAAGATTATGATACAAAACATATCGTAGCTAAACGTTTTAAAGTACAAATAAAGCGCGCTCCCATCAAGATTGCTTCACAAGAGTACAAGTAACTGTAAACGTTCCATGATCTTGTATTCAAAATGGCTTTGTGCGCCATCGAGTCCTACAGATCTCGAAGCATAAGGAAATCATGTAGTTAAATGGGTTTTCCGGCATTGTCAGTCTTTTGGCATTTTATACATTGATTAATATTTGTTTTTACACAAGGTTACTAATTAACTGACGTTGCCCATACGCGAAGGGAAAGGAAAATCTGTATTATGATTGTTGAACGACATTTGTCAGTTTTCCGTACTACTAGTATTTCAAGCAATGTGTTGCTGTTAATATTCTATTTTGAATAGCTTTCTACTTTTTTAGTACATTTCGCATTACGTGTGAATGAAAGCTTATAGTGAAACATTATTGCAAATTGAGCTATTACTTATGGCCAATGTATATCTTAAGTTTGGAAGATGTAATGTAATGTGTTATGATAAATATGTAACCCGTGCAGTAGCTTTCAAAACTTCAATTGCTTTTGCGTCTACGGTAAATTCAGATCCCTCAGATCGTGATTAGGTCACACTTTCACTGCTACAGAGTTGATACAACCATAAACTTTTCACAGAAAATATATACCGACACATTCAGAAGTAATATAGCAGACAAATCAATGAAAGGATGGGGAAACTGCATGTGATCGGGTGTAGGTCTACCGCTCGTAATTTACACACAGGAAAAAAATCCTACATGCATGATAAGAAGCTTCAATGAAATTCAAAAACTGCTTTGCAAAATGAGTTTTAAGTGCAGAGCTATTACGTTAAGTAGACTAGAATTATTTGTTTAGAAAACAAATATTGAATAAAGGCAAGGACGGAAATAGGACATACAAAGACTAGTGATGATGATGATGATGATGATAATGATGATGACGATGGCAACATTGATAAAGATAATGATAGAAAATAAATCGCAATAAAAAAATTTTAAAGTGCAAATAAAGTGCAAATAAAGCACGCCCTTATCAAGATTGCCTCACAAAAGTACAAGTATCTGCAACCGTTTTATGATCTTGTAGTCAAGACACCTTTTATGCGCCATCGAGTCCTACAGATCTCGAAGCATAAGGAAATCATGTAGTTAAATGGGTTTCCCAGAATATTCAGCCTCTTGGCATTTTATACATTTTATAATATTTGTTCTTACACCAAGTTTACAAATTAATTGACGTTGTCCATACGCATAGGGTAAAAAAAGCAATCTAATTTGAACGACTTTACGTGTGCATGAAGGTTTTTTTCCTCCAAACCGCATTATGATAACATAGGAAGGGACAAAATTAGGTATTACGAAGATCTGAGATGATGATGATAATGATGATCGTAAAAGTGATGAAGATTATGATAAAAAACATATCGTGATCAATCATTTTAAAGAACAAATAAAGCGTGCTCTTATCAAGATTGCTTCACAAGACTACAAGTATCTGTAAACGTTCCATATTCTTGTATACAAAGTGGCTTTGTATGCCATCGAGTCCTACAGATCTCGAAGCATAAGGAACTCATGTAGTTAAATGGGTATCCCGGAACTTTCAGTCCCTTGGCATTCTATAAATTTTATATTATTTGTTCTTAAACCAAGTTTACCAATTAACTGACGTTGTCCATACGCAGAGGGTTAAACAAGATGATATTTGAACGACTTTACGTGTGCTTGCAGGTTGTTTTTGCTAAAACATCATAATAATAACATAGGAAGGGACAGATATTAGGTATTACGAAGATTTGAGATGATGATGATGGTGAGGAGGATGATGATGATCGTAAATTGCTGAAGATGATGATAAAAAACATATCGTGGTTGATCATTTTCAAGAACAAATAAAGTTCACTCCTATCAATATTGCTTCACAAGAGTACAAGTATCTGTAACCGTTCCATGATCTTGTATTCAAAATGGCTTTGTACGCCATCGAGTCCTACAGATCTTGAAGCATAAAGAAATCATGTAGTTAAATGGGTTTTCCGGCATTGTCAGTCTCTTGGCATTTTATAGACTGACTAATATTTGTTTTTACACCAGGTTACTAATTAATTGGTATTGCCGATACGCAAAGGGTAACGAAAATCTAAATTATGATTATTGGATGACTTTTGACAGTATTCCGTACTACTAATATTTCAGGCAATGTGTTGCTGTAATTATTGTCTTTCTCTATTATGAATAGCTTTCGGAATTATCACACAGGAAAAAATCCTACATGCATTATTAGAGGGTTCAATTCAATTCAAAAACCGCTTTGTACAATGAGTTTTACGTGCAGACCTTTAACGTTAAGTAGACCAAAATTATATGTTTAGAAAAAAAAAAAAAATAAATAAATAAATAAAGGCATGGACTGAAAAAGGAAATACGAAGACTAGGGATGATGATGATGATGATGATGATAATGGCAGCATTTATGATGATAATGATAGAAAATATATCGTCGTCAAATATTTTAAATAACAAATAAAGCACGTTCTTATCAAAATTTCCTCATAAGAGTAAAAGTATCTGTAACCGTTTTATGATCTTGTAACCAAAACAGCTTTTGTACGCCATCGAGTCCTACAGATCTCGAAGCATAAGGAAATCATGTAGTTAAATGGGTTTGCTGGAATTTTCAGTCTCTTGGCATTCTATAGATTTTATCATAGTTTGTCCTTACACCAAGTTTACCACTTAACTGACGTTGTCCATATGCACAGGGTAAAAAAAGCAAACTAAATTATGATTGTTGAACGACTTTACGTGTGTATGAAGGGTTTTTATTTGTTAAAACAACATAACAATAACAAAGGAAGGGCAGAATTAGGTATTACGAAGATTTGAGATGATGATGATGATGGTGATGATAATGATGATGATGACGATGATCGTAAAATTGATGAAGATTATAATACGAAACATATCGTGGCTAAACATTTTAAAGTACAAATAAAGCGCACTCCTATCAAGATTGCTTCACAAGAGTACACGTATCTGTTAACGTTCCATGTTCTTCTATTTAAAAAGGCTTTGTACGCCATCGAGTCCTACAGATCTCGAAGCATAAGGAAATCATGTAGTTAAATGGGTTTTTCGGCATTGTCAGTCTCTTGGCATTTTATACATTGACTAATGTTTGTTTTTACACCAGGTTACTAATTAACTGACGTTACCTATACGCAAAGGGTAACAAAAATCTGAATTATGATTGTTGAACGACTTTTGACAGTATTCTGTACTACTAGTATTTCAGGCAATGTGTTGCTGTAATGATAGTCTTTCTTTATTTTGAATGGCTTTCTAACTTTTTAGTACATTTCGCATTACGTGGGAATGAAAGCTTTTAGTGAAACATCATTGCAAATATAGCTATTGCTTAGAACTAATGAATATCTTAAGACTGGAAGATGTAAGAAAAGATTTTATGATAAATATGTAACCCGTGCAGTAGCTTTTCAAACTTCAGTTGCTTTTGGGTCTAGAATAAATTCAGATTACTCAGATCGTGATTAGGTCACACAATCTTTGCTACAGCGTTGATAAAACCATAAACTTTTCATAGAAAATTTATACCGACGCATTCAGAAGCAATATAGCAGACAAATCCAACGAAAGGAAGGAGAAAGTGCATGTGATTGGGTGTAGGTCTACCACTCGTAATTAAGACACAGGAAAAAATCCTACATGCATGAAAAAGGTTTCAATTAAACTCAAAAACTGCTTTGCAAAATGAGTTTTAAATTCAGAGAAATTACGTTAAGTAGACTAGAATTATATTTTTGGAAAACAAAATTAAAAGAAAGGCATGAAAGGAAATAGGAAATACGAAGACTATTGAAGATGATGACGATGATGACGATGATGATGATGATGGCAACATTGCTGAAGATAATGATAGGAAATAAATCAGAGTCAAAAATTTTAAAGTGCAAATAAAGCACGCCCTTATCAAGATTGCCTCACAAAAGTACAAGTATCTGTAACCGTTTTATGATCTTGTATGCAAAACAG
Organism: Tridacna gigas; assembly: GCA_945859785.2. NCBI lineage: Eukaryota > Metazoa > Mollusca > Bivalvia > Cardiida > Cardiidae > Tridacna > Tridacna gigas. The sequence continues at coordinate 54,156,828 of OX244038.2, forward strand.
CTTTTGTACGCCATCGAGTCCTACAGATCTCGAAGCATAAGGAAATCATGTAGTTAAATTGTTTTCCCGAATTGTTCAGTCTCTTGGCATTCTATACATTTTATAACGTTTGTTCTTACACCAATTTTACTAATTAACTGACGTTGTCCATACGCAGAGGGTAAAAAAAGCAATCTAAATTATGATGATGATCGTAAAATTGATTAAGATTATGATAAAAAACATGTCGTGGTCAATCATTTTGAAGAACAAATAAAGCGCGCTCCTATCAAGATTGCTTCACAGGAGTACAAGTATCTGTAACCGTTCCATGATCTTGTATTCAAAATGGCTTTGTACGCCATCGAGTCCTACAGATCTCGAAGCGGAAATCATATAGTTAAATGGGTTTTCCGGCATTGTCAGTCTCTTGGCATTTTATACATTGAGTAACATTTGTTGTTCCACCAGGTTACTAATTAATTGGTATTGCCCATACGCAAAGGGTAACGAAAGTCTACATTATGATTGTTGGACGACTCTTGAGAGTATTCCGTGCTACTAGTATTTCAGGCAATGTGTTGCTGTAATTATTGCCTTTCTCTATTTTGAATGGCTTTCTAAATTTTTAGTACATTTTGCATTACGGGTGAAGTGTGAATAAAAGCTTTTAGTGAAACATTATTGCAAATTGAGCTATTCCTTATAACCAACGTATATCTTAAGGTTGGAAGATGTAAGATAAGACGTTATGATAAATATGTAACCCGTGCAGTAGCTTAAAAACCTCAGTTGCTTTTGCGTCTAGGGTAAAGTCAGATCACTCAGATCGTGATTAGGTCAAACTTTCACTGCTAAAGAGTTGATAAAACCATAAACTTTTCATAGAAAATTTATACCTACGCATTCAGAAGCAATATAGCAGACAAATCCAACGAAAGTAAGGAGAAACTGCATGTGATCGGGTGTAGGTCTACCGCTCGTAATTAACAAACAGAAAAAAACCCTAAATGCGTGATAAGAAGCTTCAATTAAATTAAAAAACTGCTTTGCAAAATGAGTTTTAAGTGCAGAGCAATTACGTTAAGTAGACCAGAATTATATGTTTAGAAAACAAAAAAAAAAAACAAAAAAAAACGAATAAAATAAAAACTAAAAAAAAAAAAAAAAAAAAAAAAAAAGGCATGGACGGAAATATGAAATACGAATACTGGTGATGATGATGTTGATGATGATGATGATGATGATGGCAAAATTGATGAAGATAATGATGGAAAACATATCGTCTTCAAAAATTTTAAATTACAGTTACAGATAAAGCACTTTCTTATCAAGACTGCCTCTCAAAAGTACAAGACTTTGTATATGTAAACGTTTAATGATCCTGTATTCAAAACAGCTTTTGTTCGCCATCGAGTCCTACAGATCTCGAAGCATAATGAAATCATGTACTTAAATGGGTTGATCGGATTTTTTAGTCTCTTGGCATTATAGAAAAAATTAAAATATTTATTCTTACACCAAGTTTACTACTTAACTGACGTTGTCCATACGCAGAGGGTTAAAAAAGCAATCTAAATTATGATTGTTGAACGACTTTATGGGTGCATGAAGGTTGAACGACTTTATGTGTGCATGAAATTTTTTTTGTCAAAACATCATAATAATAACAAAACAAGGAACAGAATTAAGTATTACGAAGATTTGAGATGATCGTGGTAATGATAATGATGATACTGATAATGATGGTGATGATGATGATTATAGTGGTGATGATGATCGTAAAATTGATGAAGATTATGATAAAAAACATATCGTGACTAAACATTATAAAGTACAAATAAAGCGCGATCCTATCAAGATTGCTTCACAAGAGTACAAGTATCTGTAAACGATCCATGATCTTGAATTCAAAATGGCTCTGTGCACCATCGAGTCCTACAGATCTCGAAGCGGAAGGAAATCATGTAGTTAAATGGGTTTTCCGGCATTGTCAGTCTTTTGGCATTTTATACATTGATTAATATTTGTTTTTGCACAAGGTTACTTATTAACTGACGTTGTCCATAGGCAAAGGGAAACGAAAATCTAAATTATGATTGTTGAACGATATTTGTCAGTATTCCGTACTACTAGTATTTCAGGCAATGTGTTGCTGTTACTATTCTATTTTGAATAGCTTTCTAACTTTTTAGTACATTTTGCATTACGTGTGAATGAAAGCTTTAAGTGAAACATTATTGCAAATTGAGCTATTACTTATGGCCAATATATATCTTAAGTTTGGAAAATGTAAGGTAATGTGTTATGATAAATATGTAACCCGTGCAGTAGCTTTGAAAACGTCAGTTGCTTTTGCGTCTAGGGTAAATTCAGATTACTCAGATCGTGATTAGGTCACACTTTCACTGCTAGAGCGTTGATGAAACCATGAACTTTTCACAGAAAATTTATACCGACACATTCAAAAGCAATATAGCAGAGAAATCAACGAAAGGAAGGGGAAACTGTATGTGATCGGGTGAAGGTCTACCGCTCTAAATTTACACACAGGAAAAAAATCCTACATGCATGATAAGAAACTTCAATTAAATTCAAAACTGCTTTGCAAAATGAGTTTTAAGTGCAGAGCTATTACGTTAAGTAGACTAGAATTATATGTTCATAAAACAAATATTAAATAAAGGCAAGGACAGACATAGGAAATACGAAGACTAGTGATGATGATGATATGATGACGATGATGATGATGATGACGATGATGTTGGCAACATTGATGAAGATAATAATAGAAAATAAAATCGCAGTCAAAAATTTTAAAGTGTAAATAAAGCAACGCCCTTATCAAAATTGCCTCTCAAAAGTACAAGTATCTGTAACCGTTTTATGATCTTGTATGCAAAACAGCTTTTGTGCGCCATCGAGTCCTACAGATCTCGAAGCATAAGGAAACCATGTAGTTAAATGGGTTTCCCAGAATATTCAGTCTCTTGGCATTTTATAAATGTTATATTTGTTCTTACACCAAGTTTACTAATTACCTGACGTTGTCCATACGCAGAGGGTAAAAAGGCGTCTAAATGATGATTTTTGAACGACTTTACGTGTGCATGAAGGTTTTTTTTTTCCCCAAACCGCATTATGATAACACAGGAAGGGACAAAATTTGGTATTACGCAGATCTGAGATGATGATGATGATGATAATGATCGTAAAATTGACGAAGATTGTGATAAATAACATATCGTGATCAATCATTTTAAAGAACAAATATCAAGATTGCTTCACAAGAGTACAAGTATCTGTAAACGTTCCGTATTCTTGTATACAGAGTGGCTTTGTACGCCTTCGAGTCCTACAGATCTCGAAGCATAAGGAACTCATGTAGTTAAATGTGTATCCCGGAATTTTCAGTCTCTTGGCATTCTATAAATTTTATAATATTTATTCTTAAACTAAGTTCACCAATTAACTGACATTGTCCACACGCAGAGGGTAAAACAAGATGATATTTGAACGACTTTACGTGTGCTTGCAGGTTTTTTGTTTTTGCTGAAACACCATGATAATAACATAGGAAGGGACAGATATTAGATATTATGAAGATTTGAGATGATGATGATGATGATGATGATGACGATGATGATAATTATAATCGTAAAATCGATGAAGATTATGATACAAAACATATCGTGGCTAAACATTTTAAAGTACAAATAAAGCGCGCTCCTATCAAGATTGCTTTACAAGAGTACACGTATCTGTAAGCGTTCCATGTTCTTCTATTCAAAATGGCTTTGTGCGCCACCAAGTCCTACAGATCTCGAAGCATAAGGAAATCGTGAAGTTAAATAGGTTTTCCGGCATTGTCAGTTTCTTGGCATTTTATACATTGATTAATATTTGTTTTTACACCAGTAAATAATTAACTGACGTTGCCCATAGGCAAAGGGTAACTAAAATCTAAATTATGATTGATGAACGACCTTTGACAGTATTCCGTACTACTAGTATTTCAGGCAATGTGTTGCTGTAATTTTTCTACTTTGAATAGCTTTCTAACTTTTCAATATATTTTGCATTATGTGTGAATGAAAGCTTTTAGTAAAACATTATTGCAAATTGAGCTATTGCTTATAACCAATGTATATCTTCAGATTGGAAGATATAAGATAAAATGTTATGATAAATATGCAACCCGTGCAGTAGCTTTTGAAACTTCAGTTGCTTTTGCGTCTAGCATAAATTCAGATTACTCAGATCGTGATTAGGTGACATATTCATTGCTAGAGAGTTGATAAAACCATAAACTTTTCATAGAAAATTCATACCGAAGCATTTAGAAGCAATTTAGCAGACACAACCAACGAAAGAAGGAGAAAGTGCATGTGATCGGGTGTAGGTCTACTACCACTCGTACTAAACACCCAGGAAAAAAAACCTACATGAATAACTAGAAGCTTCAATTAAATTCAAAAACTGATTTGCAAATTAGTTTTAAGTGCAGAGCTATTACGTTAAGTAGACTAGAATTATGGTTACAAAAAAACAAAAAAAAAACAAAAAAAAAAATATATATATATATATATATATATATATATATATAGCAAGGACGGAAATAGGAAATACGAAGACTAATGATGATGATGATGACGATGATGACAATGGCAACATTGATGAAGATAATGACAGATAATATATCGTCGTCAAAAATGTTAAAGAAAAAATAAAGAACGCTCTTATCAATGTTGCTTCACAGGAGTACAAGTATCTGTAACCGTTTAATGATCTTGTATTCAAAACAGCTTTTGTACGCCATCGAGTCCTACTGATCTCGAAGCATAAGGAAATCGTGTAGTTAAAATTGATTTCCCATAATTTTCAGTCTTTTGGTATTCTATAAATTTTATAATATTTGTTCTTATACCAAGTTTACCACTTAATTGACGTTGTCCATACGCAGAGGGTGAGAAAAGCAATCTAAGTGATGATTTTTGAATGACTTTACGTGTGCATGAAGGTGTTTTTTCCAAAAACTTTATAATAATAACAAAGGAATGGACAGAATTAGGTAATACGAAGATTTGAGATTATGATGATGATGATGATGATGACGATCGTAAAATTGATGAATATCATCATACAATACATATCGTGGTCAAACATTTTAAAGCACAAATAAAGCGCGCTCCTATCAAGATAGCTTTACAAGAGTACAAATATCTGTAAACGTTCCATGATCTTGTATTCAAAGTGGCTTTGTACGCCATCAAGTCCTACAGATCTCGAAGCATAAGGAAATCATGTAGTTAAATGGGTTTTCCGGCATTGTCAGTCTCTTTTCATTTTTAACAATGACTAATGTTTGTTTTTAAACCAGGTTACTAATTAACTGACGTTACCTATACGCAAAGGGTAACAAAATCTAAATTATGATTGTTGAACGACTTTTGACAGTATTCCGTACTACTACTACTTCAGGCAATGTGTTGCTGTAATGATAGTCTTTCTCTATTTTGAATGGCTTTCTAACTTTTTAGTACATTTCGCATTACGTGTGGATGAAAGCTTTTAGTGAAACATCATTGCAAATTGAGCTATTGCTTATAACCAATGAATATCTTAAGACTGGAAGATGTGAGAAAAGATGTTATAATAAATATGTAACCCGTGCAGTAGCTTTTCAAACTTCAGTTGCTTTTGGGTCTAGAATAAATTCAGATTACTCAGATTGTGATTAGGTCACACAATCATTGTTAGAGTGTTGATAAAACCATAAACTTTTCGTAGAAAATTATTACCGATGCATTCAGAAGCAATATAGCAGACAAATCCAACGAAAGGAAGCAGAAACTGCATGTGATCGGGTGTAGGTCTACCGCTCGTAATTAACACACAGGAAAAAATCCTACATGCATGATAAGAGGTTTAAATTGAATTAAAGAACTACTTTGCAAAATGAGTTTTAAGTGCAGAGCAATTACATTAAGTAGACCAAAATCATATTTTTAGAAAACAAAAATAAAAGAAAGTCATGGGCGGAAGTAGGAAATACGAAGACTAGTGAAGATGATAATGATGATGACGACGATGATGATGATGATGATGATGATGAAGGCAACATTGATGAAGATGATGATAAAAAATAAATCGGAGTCAAAAATTTTAAAGTGCAAATAAAGCACGCCCTTATCAAGATTGCCTCACAAAAGTACAAGTATCTGTAACCGTTTCATGATCTTGTATTCAAAACAGCTTTTGTGCGCCATCGAGTCCTACAGATCTCGAAGCATAAGGAAATTATGTAGTTAAATGGGTTTCCCAGAATATTCAGTCTCTTGACATTTTATAAATTTCATAAAATTTGTTCTTACACCAAGTTTACTAATTAATTGACGTTGTCCATTCGCAGGGAATAAAAAGACAATCTAAATGATGATTTTTGAACGACTTTACGTGTGCTTGAAGGTTTCCCCCCCCCCCCCCCCAAACCGCATTATGATAACATAGGAAGGGACAAAATTTGGTATTTGCGAAGATTTCAGATGATGATGATGATGATGATTATGATCGTACAATTGATGAAGATTGTGATAAAAAACATATCGTGATCAATCATTTTAAAGAACAAATAAAGCGCGCTCCTACCAAGACTGCTTCACAAGAGTACAAGTATCTGTAAACGTTTCGTATTCTTGTATACAAAGTGGCTTTGTACGCCTTCGAGTCCTACAGATCTCGAAGCATAAGGAACTCATGTAGTTAAATGGGTATCCCGGAATTTTCAGTCTCTTGGCATTCTATAAATTTTATAATATTTGTTCTTAAACCAAGTTTACCAATTAACTGACGTTGTCCATACGCAGAGGGTAAAACAAGATGATATTTGAACGACTTTACGTGTGCTTGCATGTTTTTTTTTTTTTTTTTTTTTTTAAAACATCATGATAATAACATCGGAAGGGACAGATATTAGATATTACGAAGATTTGAGATGATGATGATGAAGATGATGATGATGATCATGACGACGATGATGGCGATGGTGATCGTAAATTGATGATGATTATGATAAAAAACATATCGTAATCAATCATTTTAAAGAACAAATAAAGCTCGTTCCTATGAATATTGCTTCACAAGAGTGCAAGTATCTGTAACCGTTCCATGATCTTGTATTCAAAATGGCTTTGTACGCCATCGAGTCCTACAGATCTCGAAGCATAAGGAAATCATGTAGTTAAATGGGTTTTCCGGCATTGTCAGTCTCTTGGCATTTTATACATTGACTAATCTTCTTTTTACACCAGGTTACTAATTAATTGGTATTGCCCATACGTAAAGGGTAACGAAAATCTAAATCATGATTGTTGGATGACTTTTGACAGTATTCCGTACTACTAGTTTTTCAGGCAATGTGTTGCTGTAATTATTGTCATTCTCTATTTTGAATGGCTTTCGGAATTATCACATAGGAAAAAATCCTACATGCATTATTAGAAGGTTCAATTCAATTCAAAAACCGCTTTGTACAAAGAGTTTTAAGTGCAGAGCTATTACTTTAAGTAGACTAGAATTATATGTTTAGAAACCAAAAATAAAATAAAGAAATGAACGGAGAAAGGAAATACGAAGACTAGGGATGATGATGATGATGATTGAAACATTGATGATGATAACGATGGAAAATATATCGTAGTCAAAATTTTTAAATAGCAAATAAGGCACGCTCTTATCAAGATTATCTCATAAGCGTAAAAGTATCTGTAAGCGTTTTATGATCTTGTATTCAAAACAGCTTTTGTACGCCATCGAGTCCTACAGATCTCGAAGCATAAGGAAATCATGTAGTTAAATGGGTTTCCCGAAATTTTCAGTCTCTTGGCATTCTAAAAATTTTATAATATTTGTTCTTACACAAAGTTTACTACTTAACTGACGTTGTCCATACGCAGAGGGTGAAAAAGCAATCTAAATTATGATTGTTGAACGACTTTACGTGTGCATAAAGGGTTTTTATTTGTTAAACATCATAACAATTACAAAGGAAGGGCAGAATTAGGTATTAAAAGATTTGAGATGATGATGATGATGATGATCGTGAAATTGATGAAGATTATGATACAAAACATATCTTGGCTAAACATTTTAAAGTACAAATAAGGCGCGCTCCTATCAAGATTGCTTTACAAGATACACGTATCTGTAAATGTTCAATGTTCTTGTATTAAAAATGGCTTTGTGCGCCACCAAGTCCTACAGATCTCGAAGCGTAAGGAAATCATGAAGTTAAATAGGTTTTCCGACATTGTCAGTCTCTTGGCATTTTATACATTGATAAATATTTGTTTTTACACCAGTAACTAATTAACTGACGTTGCCCATAGGCAAAGGGTAACGAAAATCTAAATTATGATTGTTGAACGACCTTTGACAGTATTCCGTACTACTAGTATTTCAGGCAATGTGTTGCTGTAATTTTTCTACTTTGAATAGCTTTCTAACTTTTTAATATATTTTGCATTATGTGTGAATGAAAGCTTTCAGTGAAAAATTATCGCAAAGTGAGCTATTGCTTATAACCAATGTATATCTTCAAATTGGAAGACATTTTAGATAAGATGTTATGATAAATATGTAGCCCGTGCAGTAGCTTTTCAAACTTAATTGCTTTTGCGTCTAGGATAAATTCAGATTACTCAGAACGTGATTAGGTCACACTTTCACTGCTAGAGAGTTGATAAAACTATAAACTTTTAATAGAAAATTTACACCGACGCATTTAGAAGCAATGTAGCAGACACATCCAGCGAAAGGAAGAATAAAGTGCATGTGATCGGGTGTAGGTCTACCACTCGTAATTTACACACAGGAAAAAAATCCTACATGAATAACTAGAAGCTTCAATTAAATTCAAAAACTGATTTGCAAATGAATTTTAAGTACAGAGCTATTACGTTAAGTAGACTAGAATTATGGTTAGAAAAAAATATCAATATAGTAAGGACGGAAATAGGAAATACGGAGTCTAATGATGATGATAATGATGACGATGGCAACACTGATGAAGATAATGACAGAAAATGTATAGTCGTCAAAAATGTTAAAGAAAAAATAAAGAACGCTCTTATCAAGATTGCCTCACAGGAGTACAAGTATCTGTAAGCGTTTTATGATCTTGTATTCAAAACAGCTTTTGTACGCCATCGAGTCCTACAGATCTCGAAGCATGAGGAAATCGTGTAGTTAAATTGGTTTCCCATAATTTTCAGTCTCTTGGTATTCTATAAATTTTATAATATTTGTTCTTATACCAAGTTTACTACTCAATTGACGTTGTCCATACGCAGAGGGTGAAAAAAGCAATCTAAATGATGATTTTTGAACGACTTTACGTGTGCATGAATGTGTTTTTTTTTTTTTTTTTTGTTTGTTTTTTTGTTTGTTTTTTTTTTTTTTTTTTTTGTTTGTTTTTTGTTTTTTGGTTTTTTTTTTTTTGCAAAAACTTTATAATAATAACATAAGACAGGACAGAATTAGGTAATACGAAGATTTGAGATGATGATGATGATGATGATGATCGTAAAATTGATGAATATCATGATACAATACATATCGTGGTCAAACATTTTAAAGCACAAATAAAGCGCGCTCCTATCAAGATTGCTTCACAAGAATACAAGTATCTGTAAACGTTCCATGATCTTGTATTCAAAATGGCTTTGTACGCCATCAAGTCCTACAGATCTTGAAGCATGTGGAAATCATGTAGTTAAATGGGTTTTCCGGCATTGCCAGTTTCTTGGCATCTTATACATTGACTAATGTTTGTTTTTAAACCAGGTTACTAATTAACTGACGTTACCTATACGTAAAGGGTAACAAAAATCTGAATTATGATTGTTGAACGACCTTTGACAGTATTCCGTTCTACTACTATTTCAGGCAATGTGTTGCTGTAATGATAGTCTTTCTCTATGAATGGCTTTCTAACTTTTTAGTACATTTCGCATTACGTGGGAATGAAAGCTTTTAGTGAAACATCATTGCAAATTGAGCTATTGCTTATAACCAATGAATATCTCAAGACTTGAAGATGTAAGAAAAGATGTTATGATAAATATGTAACCCGTGCAGTAGCTTTTCAAACTTCAGTTGCTTTTGGGTCTAGAATAAATTCAGATTGCTCAGATCGTGATTAGGTCACACAATCATTGTTAGAGTGTTGATAAAACCATAAACTTTTCATCGAAAATTTATACCGACGCATTTAGAAGCAATATAGCAGACAAATCCAACGAAAGGAAGCAGAAACTGCATGTGATCGGGTGTAGGTCTACCGCTCGTAATTAACACACAGGAAAAAATCCTACATGCATGATAAGAGGTTTAAATTGAATTAAAGAACTACTTTGCAAAATGAGTTTTAAGTGCAGAGCAATTACGTTAAGAAGACCGGAATTATATTTTTAGAAAACAAAAATAAAAGAAAGGCATCGACGGAAATAGGAAATACGAAGACTAATGAAGATGATGATGATGATGATGATGATGATGAAGGCAACATTGATGAAGTTAATGATAGAAAATAAATCGGAGTCAAAAATTTTGAAGTGCAAATAAAGCACGCCCCTATCAAGATTGCCTCACAAAAGTACAAGTATCTGTCACCGTTTTAAAATCTTGTATTCAAAACAGCTTTTGTGCGCCATCGAGTCCTACAGATCTCGATGCATAAGGAAATCATGCCATATGGTAAATTGATGAAGATTATGATAAAAAAACGTATCGTGGTCAATCATTTTAAAGAACAAATAAAGCGCGCTTCTATCAATATTGCTTCACAAGAGTACAAGTATTTGTAACCGTTCCGTGATCTTGTATTTAAAATGGCTTTGCACGCCATCGAGTCCTACAGATCTCGAAGCGTAAGGAAATCATGTAGTTAAATGGGTTTTCTGGCATTGTCAGTCTCTTGGCATTTTATACATTGACTAATATTTGTTTTTACACCAGGTTACTAATTAATTGGCGTTGCCCATACGCAGAAGGTAACGAAAATCTAAATCATGATTCTTTGACAACTCTTGACAGTATTCCGTACTACTAGTATTTCAGGCAATGTGTTTCTGTAATTATTGTCTTTCTCTATTTCGAATGGATTTCTAGCTTTTTGGTACATTTCGCATTTCTTGTGAAGTGTGAATGAAAGCTTTTAGTGAAACATCATTGTAAATTAAACTTTTGCTTATAACCAATGTATATCTTAAGGTTGGAAGATGTAAGATAAGATGTTATGATAAACATGTGTGTTCAATTCTATTCAAAAACCGCTTTGTACAATGAGTTTTAAGTGCGGAGCTATTAATTTAAGTAAACTAGAATTATATGTTTAGAAACCAAAAATAAAATAAAGGCAGGGACGGAAAAAGGAAATACGAAGACTAGGGATGATGATGATGATGATGGCAACATTGATGATATTGATAAAAGATATATCGTCTTCAAAACTTTTAAATAACAAACAAGGCACGCTCTTATCAAAATTGCCTCATAAGAGTAAAAGTATCTGTAAGCGTTTTATGATCTTGTATTCAAAACAGCTTTTGTTCGCCATCGAGTCCTACAGATCTCGAAGCATAAGGAAATCATGTAGTTAAATGGGTTTCCCGAAATTTTCATTCTCTTGGCATTCTAAAAATTTCATTATATTTGTTCTTACACAAAGTTTACTATTTAACTGACGTTGTCCATATGCAGAGGGGAAAAAAAGCAATCTAAATTATAATTGTTGAACGACTTTACGTGTGTATGAAAGTTTCTTTTGTTAAAACATCATAACAATAACAAAGGAAGGGCAGAATCAAGTATTACGAAGATTTTTGATGATGATGGTGGTGGTGATGATGATGATATTGATGATGATGATGATCATGATCGTAATATTGATGAAGATTATGATACAAAACATATCGTGGTCAAACATTTTAAAGTACAAATAAAGCGCGCTCCTATCAAGATTGCTTTACAAGAGTAAACGTATCTGTAAACGTTCCATATTCTTGTATTAAAAATAGCTTTGTGCGTCATGGAGTCCTACAGATCTCGAAGCTCAAGGAAATCATGAAGTTAAATAGGTTTTCCGGCATTGTCAGTCTCTTGGCATTTTAGACATTGATTAATATTTGTTTTTACACCAGTAACTTATTAACTGACGTTGCCCACGGGCAAAGGGTAACGAAAATCTAAATTATGATTGTTGAACGACCCTTGACAGTATTCTGTACTGCTAGTATTTCAGGCAAAGTGTTGCTGTAATTTTTCTATCTTAAATAGGTTTCTAACTTTTCAGTATATTTCGCATTACATGTGAATGAAAGCTTTTAGTGAAACATTATTGCAAATTGAGCTATTGCTTATAACCAATGTATATCTTAAGGTTGGAAGATGTAAGATAAGATGTTATGATAAATATTTAACCCGTGCAGTAGCGTTTAAAACTTTAGTTGCTTTTGCGTCTAGGGTAAATTCAGATTACTCAGATCGTGATTAGGTCACACATCCATTGCTAGAGAGTTAATAAAACCATAAATCTTTCATAGAAAATTTATACCGACGCATTCAGAAGCAATATAGAAGACAAATCCAACGAAAGGAAGGAGAAACTGCAAGTGATCGTGTGTAGGTCTACCGCTCGGAATTATCACACAGGAAAAAATCCTACATGTATATATGAAGGTTCATTTCAATTCAAAAACCGCTTTGTACAAGTTTTAAGTGCAGAGCTATTACGTTAAGTAGACTAGAATTATATGTTTAGAAATCAAAATAAAATAAAGGCATGGACGGAAAAAGGAAACACGAAAACTAGGGATGATGATGATGATGATGACGATGATGATGATGGCAACACTGATGATGATAATGATAGAAAATATATCGTCGTCAAAAATTTTAAATAACAAATAAGTCACGCTCTTACGAAAATTGCCTTATAAGAGTAAAAGTATCTGTAAGCGTTTTATGATCTTGTTTCCAAAACAGCTTTTGTACGCCATCGAGTCCTACAGATCTCGAAGCATAAGGAAATCATGTGGTTAAATGGGTTTCCCTGAATTGTCAGTCTCTTGGCATTCTAAAAATTTTATAATATTTATTCTTACACAAAGTTTACTACTTAACTGACGTTGTCCATACGCAGAGGGTAAAACAAAAAGCAATCTAAATTATAATTGTTGAACGACTTTACGTGTGCATGAAATTTTTTTTTTTTTTTTTTTTTTTTTTTGTTAAAACATCATAACAATAACAAAGGAAGGGCAGAATTAAGTATTACGAAGATTTGTGATGATGATGGTGATGATGATGATGATGATGATATTTTTGATGATGATGATGATGATCGTAATATTGATGAAGATTATGATACAAAACATATCGTGGTCAAACATTTTAAAGTACAAATAAAGAGTGATCCTATGAAGAATGCTTCACAAGAATAAACGTATCTGTAAACGTTCCATATTCTTGTCTTAAAAATGGCTTTGTGCGCCACCGAGTCCTACAGATCTCGAAGCATAAGGAAATCATGAAGTTAAATAGGTTTTCCGGCATTGTTAGTCTCTTGGTATTTTAGACATTTATTAATATTTGTTTTTACACCAGTAACTTATTAACTGACGTTGCCCATGTGCAAAGGGTAACGAAAATCTAAATTATGATTGTTGAACGACCTTTGACAGTATTCCGTACTGCTAGTATTTCAGGTAATGTGTAGCTGTAATTTTTCTATTATAAATAGCTTTCTAACTTTTTAGTATATTTCGCATAACATGTGAATGAAAAGTTTTACTAAAACATTATTGCAAATTGACCTATTGCTTATAACCAATGTATATCTTAAGGTAGGAAGATGTAAGATAAGATTTTATGATAAATATGTAACCCGTGCAGTAGCGTTTAAAACTTCAGTTGCTTTTGCGTCTAGGATAAATTCAGATTACTCAGATCGTGATTAGGTCACACATTCATTGCTAGAGAGATGATAAAACCATAAACTTTTCATAGAAAATTTATACCGACGCATTTAGAGGCAATATAGAAGACAAATCCAACGAAAGGAAGCAGAAACTGCATGTGATCGGGTGTAGGTTAACCGCTCGTAATTAACACACAAAAAAAACCTGCATGAATAACTAGAAGCTTCAATTAAATTAAATAACTTCTATGCAAAATGGGTTTTAAGTGCAGAGCTATTACGTTAAGTACACTAGAATTATGGTTACAAAAAATATAAATAAAGCAAGGAAGGAAATAGGAAATACGAAGACTAATGATGATGATGATGATGATAATGGCAACATTGATGAAGATAATGATAGAAAATATATTTTAAAGTACAAATAAAGCACGCTCTTATCAAGATTGCCTCAAAGGAGTACAAGAATCTGTAACCGTTTAATGATTTTGTATTCAAAACGGCTTTTGTACGCCATCGAGTCCTACAGATCTCGAAGCATAAGGAAATCGTGTAGTTAGATTGGCTTCCCAAAATTTTTAGTCTCTTGGCATTTATAAATTTTATACTATTTTTTCTTACACCAAGTTTACTACTTAATTGACGTTGTCCATACGCAGAAGATGAAAAAAAAGCAATCTAAATTATAACTTTTTAACGAAATTATGTGTGCATGAAGGTGTTTTCTTTTCTAAAACATCATAATAATAAGAGAGGAATGGACAGAATTAGGTAATACGAAAATTTGCGATGATGATGATGATGATGATGATGGTGATGTTAATGATGACGGTGTTTGTTATGATGATCGTAAAACTGATTAAGATAATGATACAAAACATTTCGTGGTCAAACATTTTAAAATACAAATTAAGCGAGCTCCCATCAAGTTTGCTTTACAAGAGTAGAAGTATCTGTGAACGTTCCATGATCTTGTATTCAAAATGGCTTTGTATGCCATCGAGTCCTACAGATCTCGAAGCATAAGGAAATCATGTAGTTAAATGGGGTTTTCGGCATTATCAGTTTCTTGGCATATTATACATTGACTAATATTTATTCGTACACCAGGTTACTAATTAACTGACGTTGCCCATACGCAAAGGGTAACGAAAATCTAAATTATGATTGTTGAACGACTTTTGCCAGTATTCCGTGCTACTAGTATTTCAGGCAATGTGTTGCTTTAATTATAGTCTATCTCTAATTTGAATGGCTTTCTAAATCTTTAGTACATTTTGCATTAAGTGTAAATGAAAGCTTTAAGTGCAGCATCATTGCAAATTGAGCTATTGCTTATAGCCAAAGTATATCTTAAGGTTGGAAGATGTAAGAAAAGATGTTGTGATAAATATGTAATCCGTGCAGTAGCTTTTCAAACTTCAGTTGCTTTCGCTTCTAGGGTAAATTCAGATTACTCAGATCGTGATTAGGTCACACATTCATTGCTAGAGAGTTGCTAAAACCATAAACTTTTCATAGAAAATTTATACCGACACATTCAGAAGCAATATACCAGACATATCTAAAGAAAGGATGAAAAAACTGCATGTGATCGGGTGTAGGTCTACCGCTCGTAATTTACACACAGGAAAAAAAAAAACCTACATGCATGACTAGAAGCTTCAATTAAATTAAAAAACTGCATCGAAAAATGAGTTTTAAGTGCAGAGCTATTACGTTAACAAGACTTGAATAATATAGAAAAAAATACAAATAAGGCAAGGACGGAAATACGAAATACGAAGACAAGTGATGATGATGATGATGATGGCAACATTGATGAAGATAACGAAAGAAAATATATAGTCGTCAAAAATTTTAAAGTACAAATAAAGCACTCTCTTATCAAGATTGCCTCATAAGAGCACAAGAATCTGTAACCGTTTTATGATCTTGTATTCAAAACATCTTTTGTACGCCATCGAGCCCTATATAAGGAAATCATATACTTAAATGGGTTTCCCCGAATTTTCTATCTCTTGGCAGTATATGAATTTTATAATATTAGTTCTTACATCAAGTTTACTATTTAATTGACGTGGTCCATAGCAGAGGAGCAACAAAGCAATCTCAGTTTTAATTTTTGTACGACTTTATGTGTGCATGAAGGTGTTTTTTTCTAAAGCATCATAATAATAACAAAGGAAGGGGGAGAATTAGGTACTACGAAGATTTGAGATGATGATGATGATGATTGTAATGATGATCGTAAAATTGATGAAGATTATGATACAAAACATATCGTGGTCAAACATTTCAAAGTACAAATAAAGCGATCTCCTATCAAAATTGCTCACAAGAGTACAATTATCTACATTTATATACGTTCCATGATCTTGTGTTCAAAATGGCTTTGTATGCCATCGAGTCCTACAGATCTCGAAAAATAAGGAAATCATGTACTTAAATCGGTTTTCCGGCATTATCAGTCTCTTGGCATTTTATACATTGACTAATATTTGTTTTTACACCAAGCTACTAATTAACCGACGTTGCCAATACGCAAAAGGGTAACGAAAATTTAAATTATGAATGTTGAAGGACTTTTGACAGCATTCCGTACTACTAGTATTTCAAGCTGTAATTATTGTCTTTCTTTACTTTGAATGGTTTTCTAACTTTTTAGTACATTTCGCATTACGTGTAAATGAAAGCTTTTAGTGAAACATCATTGCAAATTGAGCTATTGCTTATAACCAATGTATATCTATAGGTTGAAAGATGTAAGATAAGATGTTATGGTAAATATGTAACCCGTGCAGTAGCTTTCAAAACTTAAGTTGCTTTTGCGTCTATGGTAAATTCAGATCACTCAGATCTTGATTAGGTCACACATTCATTCCTAGAGAGTTGATAAAACCATAAACTTTTCATAGAAACTTTATATCGACGCATTCAGAAGCATTGTAGCTGACAAATCCAACGAAAGGAACGAGAAACTGCATGTGATCGGGTATAGGTCTACCGCTCGTAATATACACACAGGAAAAAATCCTACATGCATCATTAGAAGTTTTAATTAAATTCAAAAACTGCTTTGCAAAATGTGTTTTAAGTGCAGAGCTATTACGTTAAGTAGACTAGAATTATCTGTTTACAAAAAGTATAATAAACACAAGGATGGAAAAAAGGAAATATGAAGACTAGGATGATGATGATAATGATGATGATGATTACATTAATGAAGATAATGACAGAAAATATATCGTCGTCAAAAATTTTAAAGTACAAATAAAGCACGCTCTAATCAAGATTGCCTCACAATAGTACAAGTATCTGTAGCCGTTTTTTGATCTTGTATTCAAAACAGCTTTTGTTTGCCATCGAGTCCTACAGATCTCGAAGCATAAGGAAATCATGAAGTTAAATGGGTTTCCCCGAATTTTCAGTCTCTTTGCATTCTATAAATTTTATAATATTTGTTCTTACACCAAGTTTACTAATTAACTGACGTTGTTTATACGCAGAGGGTAAAAAAAGCAATCTACATTATAATTTTTGTACGACTTTACGTGTGCATGAAGGTCTTTTTTTTCTAAAACATCATAATAATTACAAAAGAATGGACAGAATTAGGTATTACGAAGATTTGAGATGATGATGATGACGATGATGATGATGGTGATGATGATCGTAAAATTGATGAAGATTATGATACAAAACATATCGAGGTCAAACATTTTAAAGAACAGATAAATCGCGCTCTTATCAAGATTGCTTCACAAGAGTACAAGTATCTGGAAACGTTCCATGATCTTGTACTCAAAATGGCTTTGTACGCCATTGAGTCCTACAGATCTCGAAGCAAAAGGAAATCATGTAGTTAAATGGCTTTTCCAGTATTGTCAGTCTCTTGGCATTTTATACATGTAATAATATTTGCTCATAACACCAATTTTACTACTTTACTGTCGTTGCCATTATGCAGAGGGTAAAAAGTCATCTAAATTATGATTGTTGGATGACTTTTGTAATTATTCCATACCATATCAGGCTGTGTTGTTGCAACCATTGTCTTTCTCTTTTTATTACATCTAGGGTAAATTCAGATCCGATCACTCAAAACTTGATCGGTTCACACATTCACTGCTAGAGTTTTAATACTGACAAAAAGGGTCATAAACTTTTTATAGTAAATTTTTACCAACGCATTCAGAGGCAATAGCGGACAAATCCAACGAAAAAGAAGGAGAAACTACGTACGATCGGAAGTGTACCTACCGCTCGTGATTAGCACAGGGAGTAAACAACCTACGTGCATGATAAGAAGAATCAATTAAATTGGAAATCTGCTTTGTTCAATGAGTTTAAAGTGCAGGGCTATTACTTTAGTAGACTAGAACTTATATGATTAAAAAATATAATAATGATAAAGGCAGGGACAGGAATAGGTATAACGAAGACTTGAGATGATGATGATGATGATGATGATGATTTTGATGCTGGCAACATTGATGAAGATAATGATAAAAAAATATCGTAGTCAAACATTATAAAGAACAAATAAAGCACGCTTTTATCAAGGCTGCTTCACCAGAGTAGAATTATCTGTAACCGTTTCGTGATCTTATCTTTCAAAACGGTTTTTGTACGCCATCGAGTTCTACATATCTCAAAGTATAAGGAAATCATGTAGTTGAATGGATTTTTCCAGCATTGTCAGTGTCTTGGCATTCTGTACATTTCATAGTATTAGTTCTAACACAAGGTTTACTAATTAACTGACGATGCCCATACGCAGAAGTTAAAAAAAAATCTAGATAATGATTATTGGACGACTTTTGACAGTATTCCGCACCATTTCAGACAAAGTATTGCTGGACTCTTTGTCTTTCTCTATTTTGATTGGCTTTTTAACCTTTTAGTATATTTCTCATTACATGTGCATTAAGATTTTTTTCGCTAAAACATCATAATAATAACAAAGGAAGGGATAGAATTAGGTATAACGAAGATCAGAGATAATGATGATGATGATGATGGTGATCCTGATCGTAAAATTGATGAATATCATGATACAAAACAAACCGTGGTCAAACATTTTAAAAAACAGATAAAGCGCGCCCCTATCAAGATTGCTTTGCAAGAGCACAAGTATCTGTAAACATTCCATGATCTTGTATTTGAAATGCCTTTGTATGCCATCGAGTCTTACATATTTCGAAGCATAAGGAAATCATGTAGTTAAATGGGCTTTCCGGATTGCTCAGTCTGTTGGCATTCTAAACATTTAATAATATTTGTTCTTACACTAGATTTACTAATTAACTGACGTTGCCAATGCGCAAAGGGTAACGAAAATCTAAATTATTATTATTGAACGACTTTTGACAGTATTCCGGGCTACTAGTATTTCAGGCAATGTGTTGCTGGAATTATTGTCTTTCTACATTTTGATTGGCTTTTAAACTTTTTAGTATATTTCACATTACGTGTAAATGAAAGCTTTTATTGAAAAACCATTGCAAATTGAGCTATTGCTTTAAGGTTGGAAGATGTAAGTTAAGATGTTATGATAAACATGTAACCCGTGCAGTAGCTTTTGCGTCTAGGGTAAATTCAGATCACTCAGGTCGTGATTAGGTCACTCATTCATTCCTAGAGAGTTGATAAAACCATAAACTTTCCATAGAAAATTTATATTGACGCATTCAGAATCAATATAGCAAACAAATCGAACGAAAGGAAGGAGAAACTGCATGTGATCTGGTGTAGGTCTACCGCTCGTAATTTACACGCAGGAAAAATCCTACATGCATGATTAGAATCTTAAATTAAATTCAAAAAAATCTTTGTACAATGAGTTTTAAGTGCAGAGCTATTACGTAAAGTAGACTAGAATTATATGTTCAGAAAATAAATGCAAGGACGGAAATAGGAAAATACGAAGACTAGTGATGATGATGATGATGACAACTTTGATAAAGATAATGGTAGAAAATATATTGTGGTCAAAAATTTATAGTACAAATAAAGTACCCTGTTATGAAGATTGCCTCACAAGGGTACAGTTATCTATAACCGTTTCATGATCTTGTACTAAAAACAGCTTTTGTACGCCCTTGGGTCCTACAGATCTCAAAGCAAAAGGAAATCATGTAGTTAAATGGGTTTCCCGGAATTTTCAGTCTCTTTGCATTCTATACATTTTATAGTATTTGTTCTTACACTAGGTTTACTAATTAACTGACCTTGCCCATACGCAGAGGGTAAAAAAGGCAATCTAAATTATGATTGTTGAACGACTTTTGACAGTTTTCAGTACCATTTCAGTCGATGTTTTGCTGGAATTATTGTCTTTCCTTATTTTGTTTGGCTGTTTAACTTTTTAGTATATATCACTTTATGTGTATATGAAAGCTTTTAGTGAAACATCATTACAAATTGAAGCATTGATTATAACCAATGTTTATCTTAAGGTTGGAAGATGTAAGATAAGATATTATGATAACTATGTAACCCGTGCCGTGGCTTTCATGGCTCAAAACTTCAGTTGCTTTTCCGTCTAGGGTAAATTCAGATCGGATCACCAAGATCGTGATTGGGCCACACATTCATTGCTAGAGAGTTTATACCGACAAAAAAACTAGACCTTTCGTAAAATATTCATACCGACGCATTCGGAAGCAACAGCAGACGAATCGAACGAAAGAAAAAAGGAACTGCATGTGATTGTGTGTAGGTCTACCGCTAGTAATTAACACACAGGAAAACATCCTATATGCATGATTAAAAGTTTCATTTAAATTCAAAAACTGCTTTGTACAATGAGTTTTCAGTGCAGAGCTATTACGTTAAGTAGACTAGAATTTTTAGATAATAATAATAATAAAGGCAGGGACAGAAATAGGAATAAAGAAGACTTGGGATGATGGTGATGATGATGGCAACTGTGATGGAGATAATGATACAAACAATATCGTGTTCAAACATGTTAAAGTACAAATAAAACACGCTCCTATCAAGACTGCTTCACAAAAGTACTAGTATTTGTAACCGTTTCAATATCTTGTATTCAAAACGGCTTTTGTACACCATCGATTCCAACAGATCCGAAAGCATAAGGAAAGCGTGTAGTTAAATGGGTTTCCGGGATTGTCAGTCTCTTGGCATTCCATACATTCAATAATATTTCTCTTACAACAGGTTTACTAAGTAACCGACGTTGCCCATGCGCAGAGAGTAAAAATCACATAAATTATGATTGTTGGACGACTTTTGACAGTTTTCCGTAACATTTCAGGCAATGTGTTGCTAAAATTATTGCCTTTTTCCATTTGGATTGGCTTTTTAAGCATGAAAGCTTTCAGCGAAACATCATTTCAAATTGAGGTAATGCTTACAACCAATGTACATCTTAAGGTTGGAATGTAAGATGTTATGACAAACATATAATCCTTTCTGCGTCTAGGGTAAATTCAGATCAGATTATTCAGGTCGAGATCAGGTCATACATTACTTGCTAGAGAATTAATACTGATACAAAGAACCATAAACTTTTCATAGAAAATCTATACCGACGCACTCAGAAGCTTTAGCAAGCAAATCGAACGAAGGGAAAAAGAAATTGCGTGCGTTCGGGTGTATGTCTACCGCTCGTAATTAATACACAGGAAAACATTCTATATGCATAATTAGAAGCATCAATCAAATTGAAAATCTGCTATGTACAATGAGTTTAAATGCAGAACTATTACGTTAAGTACACTAGAATTTATATGTTTAGATAATAATAATAATGATTATAATAATTTACATGAGTACAAGTATCTGTAACCGTTTCATGATATTGTATTCAAAAAAAGATTTTTTACGCCATTGGGTCCTATAGATCTCGAAGCATAAGGAAAGCGTGTAGTTAAATGAGTTTCCGGTATTGTCAGTCCCTTGGCATTCTATACATTTAATAATAGTTTTTCTTACACCAGGTTTACTGTGTAACCAACGTTGCCCATACTCAGAGGGTAAAAACATCCAAATGGTTTGACGACTTTTGACAGTATTCCGTACCATTTCAGGCGATGTTTTGCTGGAATCATTGTCTTTCTCTATTTTGATTGGCTTTTAACCTTTTAGTATATTTCTCATTACGTGTACATGAAAGCTTTTTGTGAAACATCATTGCAAACTGAGGTACCGCTTATAACGAATATATATCTAAAGGTTGGAAAATGTAAGATAAGATGTTATTGTTAATATTTAACCTGTAGAGTGGCCTTCAAAACTTAAGTTGGTTTTGCGTATAGGGTAAATTCAGATCAGATCACTCAGATCTCACTAGGTCAGATCTCACTAGGTCAAACAATCATTGGTAAAGAGTTAATACTTACAAAATGAGCCATGAACCTTTTACCAGAAATTCATACGGACACATTCTGAAGTGACTGATAGTTATTGCTTCATGAAAATTTATGAAAAAAAACCGACAGTAGGTAATTGTCCAATGCTTGATTCTCCGTGCATAACAATATCTGCAAGCCGATATTTAATATAATTACCATCAAGTTTTACTATTGGATAGTATTCAAGTCCCTTTTTCCTGTTCTCTTTCTTTCTTTTTTACCTAACTTTACTTGTTAAGCAAAAATAAATAGCGGAATGTTTATAAAAAGCCAGAAGGCTTTCGGGTAAATTAGGAGTCCAAGTATGTCAGTTAACTCTGACATGATTTTTAGGGCGAGGATATTTTCCTCTTTTCCCCATTGGCTATGGTAAATATGATATCTGTCTCGTTAAATTGATAGATACACATCACAGGGCATGAAACTATCAGCTAAGTTTATCGACAAAAAATGGTGTGACAGTGGTAACTTTAGGTACATTGAAAATAAACTGAAACTCTTTGACCCTCTGTCGGTCTTTCTCCGACAAAGGAGGAAATTTTTTCGTCTTGAAATGTATGCCCTAAGGCCACAACAAAAAGGTAGAGAGAGTGGCATAATGGACAATTGACTTTTTGGACTATTTGTGAATTACTGTCTACCATTGGAAAATCACAGTAAAACGATGCACATACTGGTTTTAGAGTACCTTTCTTAACATGGCAACAGACAACAAATAGTTCCACAGGAAATTGCAAAGTTGCACACACTTTTCAGAAAATCACTAATTCAACTTCAAAAATACATTTAAACCTGTTCTCTCATCTCTTCTGACAGAAATGTGTAGCAGAAGTGCTTGATATCAACCTTTAAGTGGGATCACT
This sequence comes from Tridacna gigas, assembly GCA_945859785.2. Classification (NCBI taxonomy): domain Eukaryota; kingdom Metazoa; phylum Mollusca; class Bivalvia; order Cardiida; family Cardiidae; genus Tridacna; species Tridacna gigas. The sequence continues at coordinate 54,180,032 of OX244038.2, forward strand.
TTTGACAACTGCGGTCCTAAAGCATTTAGTCCTAGAGGTGTCGTCCCGTTCTCACCGCCGATATGAGTACCTCGATCTTAACAGACCGGCCAAATCACACAACGGATCTCGACCAGGTGCTTGATTGGGTCCTACACCACGGAATGGCAAAAAATGTATTAATAACCCGCAAAAACGTCCCCTGTGACGAATATCCATGGGGTTAGGAATGTTCGGGTATGATCGGATGAAAGTTGTGTATGCTATAGTGGAATATGTAAAATATGTAACCGGATGTCTTCCTTACGAAATAGGTTTTGTACACGAGCCTACCAGAGCGCTATTCGAAATATTTCAGACCGCTTCCAGACCATCTGCTAACTCGATCGCTACACGAATTTTTTACATGTCCCAAACAACTGTGTTGAAACCTCGACAGCTACCGACTAAGGCAGATCTCTGCAGTCAGACCGCGACCCTTATGGAGACCCAGAAAGATCACTTCACGACCTCATGGTCGAATTTGATCGAGGCTTTCAGATTGGTGGTCTTATTGGGGCATCACACAAGTTCTTTTTACAATCTCAAAGAATTCCGTTTCGGCGTTATGCCGTATGAAGTCAGCACGATTTTCAAAACATACCAGTATACAATTTCTTTTTTCGTGCCTGTCCCGGTAAGTGTCCATCTGCCGAACTGCGTTGGCGCCATACTAAGTAGCAAGGAATGAGCCGTGCTGCGTAATTCCGTAGTATACATACGGTGCAGTACATACGTGTAAACCTAACGATATATACAAAGTGATTCAAAAGTATGTGTCAATATGTGGAAGTGGCAGTTAAGAGCAGTAACGGTGAAAATCATCTTTATTCACCCATCTGGTTTCATGATAATAGAAAAAGAAAAGATGATACATGTATTTTCAAAATATTACAAAATGTCCGCCATGGTAATGTAGTAAGCGAAGGTAGTTCTATGTAACCATAGGAAAGTAAATGTGTAATTGAAGGAATAGATATAGAGCAATATTACCGTTTCTGTAGTACGTTTCCAGAATATAGACAGTAGAAACAGAACTCCAAGGGGCGATCCGACGTATCCTTCCACTGCTACCATATAGTTAAACAGACGACCACTCTGAAACGCTTTTACCATAGGGATCCACAATACGGCTATCACACACATGATTACAACAAAAGTCCTGAAATAGGGAGATTTTTAGAACTGCATCCCTTACCCATAGAGCGCAAAAAAAAAAAGGTTTCTAAACTTGAAAGTGACACAACTCTTGATTAGCTTCACCAAATGGTTTAGCCAATCAGAGGTTGTACTACTTTCTAAATCTAGAATAGGACTTAGGATGAAATTAAGAATGGCTGGTGAATATGGACTCTAAAAATACGTAACTATAACTCTTTGATGGCTCTTGTTTTGGGCTACAATTCTTTTAGCACCAAATATCAAATCCCAACCACTTTCTTCCGTTGGAAATTCAATTCAAACTCGGAAAGATTTATATCTTACAGGTTTGATTTAACAAGCGGACAGTATAGGCAGTAATATATATCAAAGGTCAGGCAGAACGTGCTATGCAGTCTGATCTTGATCTATGTTTTTTGCAAAAGTCACTGTTTTTGTATATGGCACTGGACCCAGCGGACAGTAAAGATAAAAACATGTCAGACTCTACATATTGTACGAGTACAGTCTGATTTTGATTTTGACCTAAACTGTCCGCAAATGCAGTTACAGTTGTGACAGAAACTTTAAGGATAAAAGTTGTGTCAATAGGTACCTAGTTTAAAAGTGGCATAGTTAGACTTTTGGACTTTTGGGCGTACATTAAGCTTTCTTGTAACTCATCGATAAAGTCAATGCTAAAAGTAATTTGTTCTGTAAGCTTAAAGAAACATTAAGTATAGATTGACCTTATTAACGGAATAGACATTTTGCAATGGCGAACACCATCTACTAGTATTTCTACCGGACCAGGCATCACGTCATCATACCTAGTTGAATATGAGCCATGCTCTGGCAAAAGGGGGCTTGATGCATATCCATGATCCATAAAATCTATTTTGTCTAACAACATTATTCATGATGTAGACTGGTCCTTTGAAATGCAGAAAATTGACCAATAGCGAAAAGTTTCTGCCCAGGTCAGCCTGCGCGGACTGGGCAGGCTGACCAGGGTCGATACTTTTCACAGATGCATAAAGCCTCCTTTTCGCAGAGCATGACTCATGTGTTTTGTGGTCGGACAAGTATAAAACACTGTCATCTGGTAAAAGGTTAAAATGCAATAACCGACTCCAAACGCCATACCTCCCAACGATTAGTAATTCTTTCTGGTGGGCCCTAGGTCTGACCTTTCTCCAAATATCCATCGTAAATACTGTGCTAGCACTGTTGAATATTGATGTAAGCGAGCTCATGATGGCCGATAACATTACTGCCATAAGTAAACCTCTAGCGCCTGTAACAAAGCTTTTATGCAAACAAAAAGTTTCAAAAGTTACACAGCTGTCAAATGTCTGAAGGAAAGAATAAACTTTTCTTTTAAAATTTGTCTCATTGCAAAAAAATATGAAATCGACCCGTCTCGACGTCTGAATATATAATTCACTGAAATGCAGAGATATTTTTATCAAGATCAGACAGCACGTTTTGATCAGTCGTGTCTTGAACTATGCCAGTCGTGTCTTGAACTATGCCGTCTGCAAAAGTCCCCATTTTTAGCCCGTGGCATAAATAGTAAAAAGCGTTGTGACAAAAGGTACATTTCCTTCTTAGAAAAGTAATAGTGGTAGCAGTAATAGCAGTGCTGCTGTTGTTGTACTGAAGTATTCTTTATTAGCTTAGGATCAGACTGCATGTTCCGCGGAGCCCGATCTTGGTCTATGCCGTTCGTAAAAGCCACAGTTTTTGCCTGTGCACCATACATCTTAACCGGCTTCCTTTCGGTTGAAACACAAGTACATGTAAGATGTTAAATCTATACCTTTATGTTGAATTAGATCTTACCTGTTGGTAACAGCTCTAAAACAAGTTTAGGGTAGGCTATGTTACTGCAACCCACAGGATTGTCACATACTTTCTTACAAATTTCAGGATCTGTACAGGCAACCTCATCTATAACATCAACAGCAAAGAGAACAACTTTTAACAAGCAGTTAAAGTAACCACCGATGTACATGAGCGTCTTTTACAATACTTCTTTGTATCTAAATGTTTTATGAGCATGTACTAGTACATGTAGTTTATATTCTTTTTCGTACTGTTTACTTCAAAGGTAGACCTTTACACCATCTTCGATAATTGTTTTCAAGAAATAAACAATTTCCTCAAAATAAGCTATATTTCATTTTTTCACAATGTTTAGTCATATGTCATTGTGTACATTTCTTTCATCTTCATATTAAAAAGTAACATAAATAAAGAACAAATATAGGATCATAAAAAGGATATGAATTTCAAATGGTGTTTGTAGTCAGAACAAATAAAGTTGCGATTTCTATAAATCGTAGTATAATCCAAAGGGGTAAAGTGGGTTGCACGGGACTTAGAACCAATACTGCTTGCTATAGGGGTTAGTCCTCTGCTACTGGGATACGTGTCACCGCAATTAAGGAGTACAATATTCTATCCCTCCTAGTATTCTAGAATCAGTCTGGTCATTACCAGTGCAACAATCCTGGACTCACAAATATCTCCCCTGTGTGATAAAAACCATGAAAAACAAGGAATGTATATAAAATAGATAGACAGTGACAGAGGTACTTGAATATGAATACTGGAACGCTTTTCTGGTTTAATATGATGAGAAATAAAGCCAATGATTGCCTCTTTTTTCCTCATTGTTTTGCATAATGTTAAAAAATGATATTTGCAATTAATTAGTTTTTTTAAGATTAGATGTATATTCCTATCATCGTTGAAAAAGGAAAAGTTGCTTCCAAAATGCCTTATCTGAAAATACATGTAGACAAATAATAAGGGTTTATATTGGTAACTCTTAAAAATCAAAATCACCAATTAGTACAAGAAAGTAACTATTCCCTAACATATTCATTTGCTACGGTGGAATAAGCGTATTGATTAGCGGTAGGAACACCTGTATGTTAGTGTCATAAAATGGCCAAGCAAAAGGCCTGCAAGGGCCCGCCGAATAAATATGTCGGCATTTTTGACCAATCGCAAAAACTTTTTATTCATTCGAGTATATCAATTTTAAGAAGTGGGTCAAAAGCCAACGTTCGCCAAAAAAGTACGGCTGGTACCAGATTCTAACCATGGAATAATGGTTCTTTTAGTATAAGGCAAGCACTCTGCCTTCCAGGTATCCCAACTTCTCAAAATAACCACCTCTGTAAATCACTTCAATATTTTTGCAATCACTTCCAACAAAATCCGTGTGAGAACCGCAGCAAGAGCCATTTTGAATTCCATTTGGTCCTTAATTCAAATTATTATAGGATATAGAAAGGTGCATAAGATGCCAGGATAGAACTAAATTACCGTAAAAACGAAAGCAGTAAGCTCCACGTCTTTCGACAGCTGAAAATGCAATCCACTGAAACTGAGAAAGCTGTTTTATTTAAAAGGCTTCACTAGACAAGCGGACAGTATCGATCCATGATAAGACTGCACGTTCTGTGCAGTCTGATCATGATCTATACCGTCCACAAAAGCCAGTGTTTTCGCATATGGCTCTGAATGGGTTAATGTGACAGGCATTTATATTCTTCCTACCTGGGTACAGAATCCTGCTTATCATGCCGGGAAATATCAACAGAAACAATGGCAGGATCTTCAACATACCGGCAAGTATCGAACCCCCTTTAGCGTGAGACATAGATCGAGCCGCCAAAGAACGCTGCACTATTACCTGGACAAAAGACAATTCTTTTTATTGGCTACCTATTTTAGGTTACTATCATATATTCAAGTTTTAGCCCGAATAACCCTAAACATAATGTTAGTTGTTTTAGACCCCGTTATAATACACACAATTACTAATTTAAGTAGAAATACCTACGTCAATAAATTTGGTTACTTTGTCATGCAAACGCATTAACTTAAATAAGAGGCATGCTCTGTGAAAATGGGGTTCAATGCATCTGCAAAAAGTATCGAACAAAGGCAGCCTGCGCAATGTGCGCATGCAATAAGCCCCATTTTCACAGAGCATGGATCAATTTTATATCATATCTAAATCAACATTTCGACGTCACTAGCTACTCTCTAACTATCAAAATGTAATGCAAGAAATATTTAGCGGTGACAGTGAAGTCGTTAGGATGATTTGGTCAAGCAAGGTATATCAGAATTAGATATTAATTTTGATTGGACAATTAAAACTAACCACAAAACACAGCAAAACTCGCACATGCACAAAACTTGAATAGCGTTTGAAGTGTTGTTATTCACATAGTAAACAAACAAGAAAAATGGCACCTGGTCGCAGCACCAATACCACAAACAGCCAAGGGAAGCTTGTAATACAAGACCCGGCCAGGGTTGGTCTCCGGTCACTGGATCTTGAAATACGTGGAAAGCATCGGACCGTGGTAGGCCGCAGGTTGTGTTGTTACTACGATGAGAAGGAATAGCGTCAAAATATCGCCGCTCTAGATTCATATAGCCGTCGATTTTCGCGAAACCTTTGACAATGAGACACAAAAGTATACCGATGAAATATTGCTGGATTTAGAGATTGAATTATGAACGATCTTCAGAAAGCAATTATTTAGAAATATGGGCTAATACGACATCACGCAACACACTGTGGAAGGTTTGCAATTCTGCGGGGCGTAGGTACTGTCCAGTGTTTCCAGAAAGTGAAAGGACACTTCCATAGTTTTAGAAAATGAAAATTAAATGTAATTAGTTCAAATATTATAGGCGAGTAAGTTAACCCCAACAAAATTTTTGGTGTGGGAATGCTGGCCTGTACTGTATCCCTCCCTGCTATCCAACTTATTGTGCATTTCCTGCTCGGCTACACAGCAAAAGTCCACACAAGCCACGAATGGGAATCAGTCTGATTCGACAGCGATGGCAGTCTGTCCGAAATATAAATTCAACCAATCATTACCGATTAATTTTTCTAAATGTTTGTTGTAATTTCTTTTCATACTTGCACTGTGAACAAAAATGATCCAGACAGAGATAGTAACAGTGCGGGATGGAAGAGAGACAGAGATGTACATACTTGCTACCATGACGACAGCAGACCCGATCACCATGACAGCAGTTTGAAATGTGTCTGTGTACATTACAGCTGTTAATCCACCTACAATATTTAGCACAGCACCTATTTAGCAATATCTTAACTCTTTCAGAGCTATAGGCGAATACATGGGCTTTTGCTGTTGGTATAGATCAAGATCAGACTGCACAGAACATGCAGCCTGATCTTGGATCTTTACCGTTCGCTTGTTTAGACAAGACCATATTATAAAGATAATTCTTTGTTGTAATGGGTTGTATTTCCAGATGTATAAATAGGTCGAGTTTATATATTTGACGCTGAAAGAGTTAAACTTATGTTTGTGTAAAAGAAAAACCAAGTCATGTCATTCAATCTCGATTATTTTTTCCTGGCAACAAAACGAGTACATGTATCATTGCGCCCATTGTAAAGGTACAAGATCTGAGGACCCGAATCCGTTATCCGATGCTTGATCATGCTCGGTATTCGAACCTAGAGACCTTGTTGTGGGAGGCTGACGATCTATCCCTCTATCACAATGGTAGGCAGGCCTTCCCTTCTAAGCGCTAGCTGAGCGTATGAATTGGCCTACTTATGATTCCCTAACGTAAGGGTAATGCGGCTTGGTGTGTGTGCTGGTTCAAAACAGTCCCCGCTGGGGTGTTCTTCGAGGTCTCTGTTGGTATATTGGGAACTTCAGTGATCATTTGGTGACTACTGGTTTGCATTTAGGGTTGAATTCTTTTATGTTTTGTTTTGATTGTGTCTCCTCTGCGTACACAGCTGCGTACTTGCGTATCTAGGTTGGTACGCCTTTGTCAACCTCTAAGTTACCTGACTTGCTAAGATTCTTCTTGCAAACCATACAGATACCTTGACTTGGAATAAAGAGTTGGAAGTGAAATTAGACTGGTTGATGAATTTGGTCCATGGATATTCTTATGTCATTGCTCTTTATATCAGAATAGCTAAAATTTTATGGGCTCAAGAGTAGCTCCGTGGTAACGAGTTAGGATTAGAAACCTAAAAGTATCGCTTTCGATTTTTCACTTGAGTAGATCAGATTTTGGTGGGAGTGTCCTTTGGTAAGACACCTCAGAGCCTTCGCCTAGTACTTATGAAACACACGACATACGTGCATAAGTGAGCCCTTGATATGACTACGATAATTTTGAAACCAGCACGAAACAAGTTTCATTCAACCAATCAATCAGTCGATCAATTTTGACGAAAACATACCTAGCATAGTGTAGAGCCCAGTAACGACGAGTAGAACGGTCAGTGCAACGTACATGTCCCATTTCAACGCTAGTTGTATAAATAGAGCACCAGAGAACATCGACGACTACAAGAACACGTACAAAAAAGTACAAATTAAATCGGTCGGTAAAAATTGCGTAGAGCCCATAAACGGACATTACGCAAGTGCGTACTGTAACAGAAAATGGAAACGGGGTATTTATTGGTAACCTTAGAAAAGTAATGCCATTCATTTTAATAAACCTTTACCGAAACGATTTCGTGATTCTTGATTAGCATTTTGTCCTTTTCCTACTAGTTGCCTATTATTCAAAGACAAACACAACTATTGCAGCCGTATCTAATTTGTCGTCCGCAGTTGTTTTCAGCTTGGACAAGTCTGAATTTTAGTCGCATGGTAAAGAGTTGAAACTCTTGATTCGGAGTACGAAATGATGCTAAAATCCTGGGCCACCTTTCACTAAACTGCGTAGATTTACGCACGTTATTTGGGATTGTATACACACATAAGATCCTTGCGTTACCCGGAGGTATGAGCTGACGTTAATTTAGGCAAATATGTACTCAAATCGTAAAATTATGCAGTTTAGTGAATTTTGTGTTCAGACTTGATGCTTCCTTTCTTAAACTGCGGACGCAAATTTCGTGTGTATGCAGTTTAGTGAAAGGCAGCCCTGGTCAATCCCTTGCGTATTAACCAACGACTTCTAATTGCATTCTAACCTTATTCTGAGGAACGCAATTTCTGATTGACTACAATATTTGGTTACGCTAATCAGAAACTGCGTTTCTTTCTAAATATAGAATTAGAATAAAAATGAGCCATGCTCTGCGAATACGGGTTTAATGCATCTGCAAAACGTATCGACAATGTCAGCCTGCGCAGTCCGCACAGGCTGATATGGATCGGACCGTTTTGCCAGCTGTAAGTTTTCTACATGTCAAATGACCATTCTACCCCATGGTTCGGTGAGTTGTCGGCCATTTGGATTTTATCGATCTATGATTATGTCATGAATTACTTGGTATAATGCATCACGAAGATACATAAAACCCTCTTTCGCCAGAGCATGGCTCAAATGAATTTTAGAAAAGTTGTTAAATACGGGCCCCGATAACTTGACATGTTATTTCGAAATTTCGTAATATCGGCCACGGCCAAACATACAATTATACAGACTATATATAATTCTGAGTGACATAAAGATTAACATGAAAATGCTGTTTAAGTACTAGTAAGAAGATCACCGGGAAGGCCTGGATTCATGTATTATTCTCCATTACATTCCTAAATAACCTTGGTGCAGACTTTAGCTATGGTATATACAGCAGAACACCATAGAGTCTACTGGTGATCGGTAGATTTGTTTCTGTACTGAACTAAATAATCGAAACGTAAACAACGAAACTAACAGTGTCTGTCTGTTCAGCGAAATGTAGGTATACGAGTATAGAAGCCATGCTCTGGCAAAATGCGGGCTTAATGCATCTCCGTGATGCATAATACCAAGCAAGTCATCACATAGTTAGGGATCCATAAAATCCATTTTGTCTAACAACCGGCTGTATCGTATGGCAGACTGGTCCTTTGACATACAGAAAATCACCAATAGCGAAAAGTTTCGGCCCAGGCAGGCTGACCTAGGTAGATACTTTTCGCGGATGCATTAAGCCCCCTTTTCATAGAGCATGGCTCACACACACACACACACACACACACACACACACACACACACACACACAGATATATATATATATCGTACTGGAATGCTTTATTTTTGATGTTACTCACTTTTTAAAGTGTATTGCATAACTTTGCATGGTTATTAACAAAATCTAAAATGTTAAACAAGTTAAAAAAGCAACAAAAGCAAAATTCTATCAAAAGGTTACTTACCGCAAGTTTTGTTATGACATATAGAACGAGGGCAACGCAGCTCAAGTAGATACGCATTCTGTTTCCACCGTACCTTTTCTCTATATATTCTGGCAAAGTGTAAACCTAGAAATGAATGTACAGGTTAGAGAGGCATGTAAGGTGATACCAAATTTCATGTACACGACCATTTGTATCGCTGGCAGACCTTTCTTGGAAAATTTTGCGATCAAAGAAGCTATCGATTTAAGTAAAAAATAATACAAAGTTAATTGTTTCCATTAATATTAGCGAGTTCTGATTGGATTTTTTTGGATTTTTTTTTAACTCAAAAAAAAACACATGCAGTGCCGGAACTTCTTTTGCACGTTTAACAAAGTTTTCATTGACGTCAGTTTTCAGTGACGTCAGTCTTCAGTGTGTTGGGCACCCAGAAGGAATATTCGATTTCAGAAGCGCACATGATTTATGAGACCATAAAAAAGGAAATTAATCTTGAATACACGCTGAAATGGTAAAAATTTTGCAATACAATAAATGTCCTGTCAGGTGGTAGGGCAGTTGGAAACTTGTTCACGGCTGTGGCAAGTCATGTCGCCACCGTGCCTTCGGCTTGATTCGCCACAACCATGGACAAGTTTCCTAGTGTCCTTCCATCTGACGGGACCTCGCCTTCGGCTCGGAGAGACATGATTCGCAACAGGCGTGAACAAGTTGCCACCTGACGGAACAACGTTTAATAATAAATCTACAAAATCTGTAAGTTCAATGCTATGATGACATCATGAATCACACATTTCTACGTCATGAACGAGCCGTTGGAATATTGGAATACCAATAAAATGAGCATTAGAAACTGCAATATTGGATTTAAACACACACACACAGAAAAAAGTTGCAGTTAGTATTATTTATGTGCGTATTTGTTGTCTGTGGTATTGAATTATAAGGAATGAACAGATTTTTTTGTTTTGTTTTGTTTTCAAGGAGGTATGAAAACAAAAAAACCTAATCGCACTTTTGTATGAAATCGCTTCGTAGTTTCATACAGTGTGATTGGATTTCTAGCTTTTATACTTACATGTCAAAAAAAAAAAAAATCTCTTCATTCCTTAAAACAAATAACTCCTCTTTCCGAATAGTTCTCAATACGGATAAAAAGCGTTGTTTTACTTTTCTTCAAAACTCTGCCCCATGTTTAATTTCTGGCACTGGTTGGGGGTTTAAAATTAGCGATTACATCAATTCATCAAAATAACGATAATAAAAGTTATCTTTATGAGAAAATAAAATTTTCTTATGTGACTTTTTTTTCTCGTTTGCTGAATGATTTGTTTCAATATTTTTGTATGTAGGTCGCACATCCATCATTTACAGTATTTACCTTTGAACAATAACCTATCATTTTAACCATTAAATGGTCTCTACATGTACATATGAGCCATGCTCTGTGAAAAGGAGCTTAATGCATCTGCCAAAAGCATCGATCCAGGTCAGGCTGCGCAGTCCGCGCAGACTGACCTGGGCCGAAACTTTTCGCTATTGGTAAATTTTCTGTATGTCAAAGGACGAGTCTACCTCATGATTCAGTCGGTTGTGAAACAAAATGGATTTGATGGATCCCTAATTATGTGATGTCTTGCTTGATATAATGCATCCCGGAGGCACCTGACGCCCCCTTTTGCCACAGCATGGCTCATATTTATTATTTATGTATACATTTCATTTGTATTTTGAAAAAAGGCAACATATTTGCGTAAACAAACAAACAAACAAACAAAGAAGCATATAAACACGTAAAACAAAGGTCAAACACCTGTGCAAAGATGCATCTGCAGTTTAGTTTAATCATATTCATTTTACGTCGATTGAGAAACAAGTTCGTGCAACCATTACTGATCTTCCTCGATTCTGCACCCTGGAAACTACACCAGTACTCGCGCAGAATGTGTGGGCCAATGAACAGTTCTAAAAATTGTCATCCGCTCCCGGGAATCGAACTCAGGATCTTTTGGTCACGAGGCCGACGCTTTACCTCACGACCACGGACACCTGTAGTTTAAGAAAGGTCAATCAAATGTTGCTATCAGCATTTTCTCCTTACTTTACGTTATTTCTGTCCTATTAAAGACAAGTACTAACAATTGAGATAAAAGTTTAACCCGCCATCCTACAACCATAGTTTAACGACCCGGGGAAAGCAAAATTTTGAAAATTTTGTGTCTTCCACCCTACAAAAGACAAACCCAATAATTTGAGCAACATTTAGTTTGTCGCTTGCAAATGCTTTCAAAATGGACCAGTCTAGAAAAAAATGTCGTTCAGAATTGAGTTAAGTGGGTAATATTTAGCGAAAGAAATATAACCTGTCATTATTACTGCGGATCATTCAAGGTTCAATGGTTAACCCTTAAGCTGCTTAATGCGACTTACTGACCTTTTGCAGACAGTGTAGATCAAGATCAGACTACACAGAAGGTGCAGTCTGATCTTGGATTTACACTGTCCGATAAAGAGATATTTTTCTCCAAAAAATAAGTTTGAAATAACATTGCTTGGGTTTTACTATCAGCTGGAAAGTTTCATGTAACTTACTTCGCAGGATAAGGGTTAAGGGTTCGATTTTTTTCTACAAATCACAGTTTTATCCGTCTAGCAGTTCTTATGATACAAGAGTGTCCTTAGGCAAGACATTGTGCACAGTTTAACTACTGGTGAAACCCAAAAAAGATGGTGAAACAGTGGATGTCATATGACAGAGAGTTTTGAAAGCTGTGTGATGCACCGCTAGAAAACCCAAACGAAATCATCATCACATCATCACAGCTCACAAAGAGAAATAAGACAACTTACCCCTGCGGATATATAGACCGGTAAGAACAACCATCCCAACATGAGAATCAGGAAAATCGGCTGTAATAGAACGGGGAAAACAAGCTTGTTTCTCCTTGTATTGAGAAATCATTCCCCAAAACTGTCCTTGACTTCAAAATTTTATACGGAAAATTTATGGAAAAAAGTATCTGGAGAAAAATTTCAATAACTATTATATTTGGTGCAATACTTTAAGTTAAAGCATGAGAATTGCTATGCATAGTAATGAAGAACTGAGTCATGCTCTGTAAAAAAGGGGGTTTAATGCATTTGCAACAAGTGCAGTCTGCGCAGGCTGACATGAGTCCAAACGTTTTGCTATTTGTAAATTTTCTCTACGTCAAAGGACCATTCTAAACGTGATTGAGACGATCGTTGGACAAAATGAATTCTATGGATCAATAATTATGTGATGAAGCTCTTGGTAAAATGCATCACAAAGATGTATTAAACCCCCTTTTCTCAGAGCATAGCCCATTTATTATTTAAAGTAATGAAAACAAATAGAGCAGTTATACTTTGCCTGTTTTCAACTGCTGAATGTTCAAAAATTTCATTTTAACACTTTATTCTAATGTGGTGGTTTTTTTTTTCTAAATTTTTACCGGAGGGAGGTACTTCCTTTATTCTGTAATCGTATAAACGATAATTTAAAGAAAGCAAAACTAAAGGAATTGAAAAACCTCGTGCACAACTGCATATACCTAACATGTCCATTTTCTTTATAAAAAATCTCAATCACATGTGAAATCTCAATAAAAAAGAATCTAAAACCCAATAAAATACGTTAAAATAGTACTTACAAGCCATTCAAACAGGACCAGTGCTATTCCCGCCGCGGCGCCAGCCCCTGCAAGCCCGACAAAATGTTCGCTGCCAATGTTACTTGAGAACAACGAAGCACCCACCTAATTGTGAAAAACGTGCAAACGCTTTAATACATGAGCCATGCTCTTTGAAAATGGGGCTTCATGCATCTGCCTAAAGTATCGACCCAGGTCAACCTGCGCACTCTGCCCAGGCTGACATGGGCAGAAACTTTTCGCGCTTGGTCAATTTTCTGTTTGCCCAAGGACCAGTCTACCTCATGCTTGAGTCGGATATTGAAAAAAAAGTGGCTACAACGGATCCATAATTATGTGATGGTATAATGCTTCTCGGAGATGCACGAAGCCCCTTTGATCACAGCAAGGCTCATTTATATTTACCAAACGACAAAATTTTAGACCCGTCCATGTTGAAAGCATTTGCAGACGACAGATAAATGTGACTAAAATGATGGGAAAACAATGTGAGGAGAAGAGTCATTGCTGGTTTTCCTGCATTTTTCCCTTTTCTCACAATGTTTTCAAAAGCTTAAATCCTCGGCGTCATGCATATACGCAATTGTTTGGCAAAGGGTTACATAGCCATCCAAATGAAGAAATAAGTTTTAAAATTTAAATTATACCATTTAAAAGTGCAGATGGCAGTCTGTTATCGCACGGTCGGTCCAAATGTTAGTCGTTGGTAGACAATTTAATTTCAAAACTAGGTTATGAGCTGCCAGGTCAATCTATCTTTTGTTTACCTTTTGCCTGATTTTAAAATTCATTTTTTTGCACGTGACTAACAATTGGACCGACCACACAATTACAGATTGTCATCTTAACATTATTTTCCAGTCCTTTAATTGGTATGATTTGAATTTAACCCTTATCCTGCGGAATAAAAGAATTGAAAATTTCAAGCCGATAGTATAAGCCCAAAACTTTCCTCTTTCAAAAGGATATTTGGAGGGAAGATATCTCCTTATCGGACAGTGTAGATCAAAGATCAGACTGCACGTTCTGTGCAGTCTGATCTTGATCTACGCTGTCCGCAAAAGGTCAGTGAGTCGCGATAAGCAGCCTAAGGGTTAAATGGATTTTAACTCCTGCATTGATCTTATGGACGCTATTGGGCCTGTAATAATAGACTATTATTATTATTATTATTATTATTATACTTACAGCAAACCATGGCATGGTTCTTCCGGCAAGAAAGTAGGATTGGACGTTTCCTCTCCTTGGTCTACATAGCGTCTGAAGAAAGAGTAAAAACATATTATCGTTTAAAGATGCATAAAAAACGCGAATTTTACCTTAAACAACAGCAAACACAATTATATGTAAGTTGATATTTTAAAAGGAAAAATCTAAATAAAAAAAGAAGTGATTGTACATTCTTAGTTAGGGAAACATGCCATAGAAATGTATTTGCCATCGATTGGATTAGAACGATCCAAGTTCAGGGTCCGTATTCACCAAACATTCTTAAGAACATTCTTGGTCTTGTTCCCTAACATTTTCCGAATTTGAAAGTAACACACTTTCTGATTGGCTAAACCATATGGTTTAGCCAATCAGAAGTTGTGTTACTTTCAAACTTGGAAAATCTTGAAGAATAAGTCTAAGAACGTTCTTAAGAATGGTTGGTGAATACTGTCGTCTAACTACGTAGTTCACTGACTCCATCAATCGTTTGCGGTAACCGCTCAACACTCGTAGTGTATTTATCCTCTGTAACAGTAAGCGGCAATAGCGGCTTCCATGTGGCAAACGGGATAAGACATGTAAAAAAAAATGGGCCATGCTCTGTGAAAAGGGGCTCATTGCATCTGCAGAGAGTATCGATTCATGTCAGGCTGCGCAGTTCGAGGAGGTCGAAACTTCTTGCTACTGATATTTTTTCCTGCATGTCCAAGGACTTTTCTACCCCAGGATTCAGATGGTTGATAAAGAAAATGGACTTTATGAATCCAAAATCATATGATGACTTGCTTGGAATAATTCATCACGGAGGTGTCTTAAGCCCCCTTTTGCCAGAGCATGACTTGTATGTAAAACAATAGGACATTCCTCATTACAAGAAGGAAGAAAACATTGTGGGAAAAAAGGATAAAATGCTGGTTACCAGCATTTTCTTCTTTTCCCACAATATTTTTATAAAGCAGTCTTTTTCAGAGTTGTTGAAACATAGGACTGTGTTACTATTTACATACAAATTGGGATCCACCCAAGCCGGTATGTGGACATCCTAGCATCATAAAGTTTTATTTCTGTTAGCAACCACTCACTTAATCAGTAGTCATGGTAAAGTTGGAAGATTTTATAGCAATTACATACATGAGCCATGCTCTATGAAAAGGGGATTTAATGCATCTGCGAACAGTATCGACCTGGGCAGAATCTTTTCGCTATTGGTCAATTTTCTGTATGCCCAAGGACCAATCTAGCTTATGATTCAGTCGGCTGTTAAAAGGAAAGTTGCTATTTTAAGTGGCCATAATTATGTGATGGCTTGATTGATACAATGATTCAGTCGGCTGTTAAAAAGAAAGTTGCTATTATAAGTGGCCATAATTATGTGATGGCTTGATTGATACATTGCACGTTAAGCCACATTTTGCCAGACAATGGCTCATTTAAAGTAGTGTCGTATTTTATGTGGATCTCGTTGTTAACAAATCTATAAACATGAGAAACTTGAAAACGAAAAATGCAAATACATGTACATGTAAATTTTGAAAAGAATAGATAGATAGATAGATAGATAAAAGTAAAAAGAAAACACTTACCCACAATCCAACGCCGAGGACTATGCAAAAATAGAAAACAACTACCAAGATGTCCAACCAGTGGGTAAGTCCTGCCGTTTTCATTTTCCGATAACACTTTTTCACAGAAAACTTATCAAAACAAATAATTCAAGATGTCAAAAAATATTGTTTATATAACAGCCTGATAGAAAAGAGATTCAGTATGGAAGTACCTAAACAATGAGTGACTTAAGACCAATAATAACATTTCACACTGAATTTCAATGTAAAATAATTACTTATCTAGGAGACTAGGGACGTAATAAAATTATGTGTCAATTTTAAAATACCTCTGGCACAAAACCATATGTAATTCACTTGGTCAAACACGAGTATCACTTTCTTCTCATCTGGTCGAAATACGATAATCTTGGAAAGGAACATTTCACGAATTATTAATGCCGGTGGTAAATTGCATATAACTCATAAAACACTTTAATTAATTTATCAGAATGTATATAAATATGCATTTGAGTTTAGATTGGACCCGGGGACGTCTAATATTTTTTAATCATTTTTTACATCAAATCTCGTTCGTTATTTCTCTGTTCTCCTTTATAATCAGCTATTGCCATAAATTATACAATGATCTTTTTTATAACTTCTCAGACAAAACGACAGAACCGAATACTGCAAGTTACTTAGATAGAGAAACTCCTACTATACTATACTAGACCATTAAATGATCGTCATTCACTCAATCTGCATTTCATCATTGATTTCTCCTCTTCACATGTTTTCTCTGTGTATGTGCAAATGCTGTTTGTTTTTTCACACTGTTGGTTAAAGATTTTGTAATTTTAAACTGAATAAACTTCAGTTTGAAAAAAAAAAAAAAAAATCTCATCTTGCCAAGATGTTGCCACACACATTTATGCACAAAATTTTAATTCTCACTAATTATTCTTATGATACACACGCGTATTTGAAAGATATTTCTAAAAGTTTCCTGCTGCAAATTAGTTAAAGGAAGGTAATAATGTATTAATACTTGTGTCTCAATTAAACTTCCGACAATCCTAAATTCCCCGATAATTCCACCTAGGACTGTATTCACCAGCCATTTGAAATTGCATTCTAATGCTATTTTTTTTTTTTTTTTTTTTCATTGAAAAAAAGCAGTTTCTGATTGGCTTGACCAACTGGTCATGCTAATTAGATATTGTGGAATTAAAATGCAACATAGAACGGCTGGTGAAAGCAGACCAGGTGTGCTTGTCCACCTCGCATTTAAAACGTCGAAACTTCACCACAAATGAACAGACAAAGTTGTTGTTCCAGTAGATTATATATAGGTTTTTTCTTTACCCTTAAACTGCCAAATAAAGAGAATGAGGGTTTCCAGCCAACAGTATATACTGAAACATTGCAATTACGAAGTGCTTGACGTTGGAAAGAAAACCTCACTGTATCGGACAGTGTAGATCCAAGATCAGACTGCATATTCTGTAATTTCAAGAGCATCGAGTCGCGCTTAAGCAGACTAAGAGTCAAACTAACACTATACAAGACGACAAAATTTTAAGCGTGTCCGAATCCAGAGCACTTGGTGGTGAAAAATGAAATGTTACTCAGAAGACAGTATTTGTATTTTGAAGGATAGAAAATATTGTGGGAAAAGGAGAAAATGCTGGTTACCAGCATTTTCTCCTTTTCCCTCAATCTTTTCAAAAGCATTCATGCTATGGCTCTTTAAAACTTAGGCCGATATGTAATGATAGATCTAAATTGTCCCCAGTCAAGTCTTCTAAACGTATAAAAATTGTTTAATTGTACTTAAAGGCCCGCTTGATGATAAATGCTTTTCATTTGTCAGACCATGAACTGTCGTGCGCGCTTAATGACTTAAAGGCCCACTAGCGGTCAAATGAAAACAGTTAGGCAGTCAAAATGCAGACTTTTAATTCATAAAAAAAATTGCATTGCGGATATTATTATGAGTCTGACAATGTGTTAACGTAGGGTCTGTAAAAGTTCAAATCGCTGGCAAAAAACTAAGCTTAGAACGAGAACAAAAGTTGCCAACCTTAATTCTAGTTTTACAATTAATTTATGAGTCAATGCCTGGATCTTTAACAGATTTTAATTTTACCCATCGTCAGACTGATTATAATTCGAGTATCTGTATCGTTACATGGTATGAATTAACTGTGCCCGCATTTGGACTTCCAAATTATTTATTTCAAACCGCTAGTGGGCCTTTAAGTCATTAAGCACGAACAACAGTTCATTTTCTGGTAAATGAAAAACGTACATCATGAAGTGACTGAGCATTTCCTGGCCACCCATATGTCCTTTTACCTTCGTAAGGTGGCAAATTATGATGGACTTGAAATAGAAGTAAACCATGCTATATAAAAAGGGGGTTTAATGCATCTGCATGAAGTATCGACCAAGGTCAGGCTGTGCAGTCCGCGCAGGCTCACCTGTGACGAAAGTTTTTGCTTTTGGTAAATTTTCTGCATATCAAAGGACCAGTTGACTCAGGATTCAGCCGGTTGTCAGGCAAAAATAGATTTTATGGAAGCATAATTATCTTATAACTTGCTCGGTTTGATGCAACACAGAGATGCATTAAACCCCCAGGGTACGGCTTTGTTGTGCAAAATATTAAATATAAAAGCTTGTAAAGATGGAACAAGCCACAAAAAATATCAGACCTTGTTGTAAAGTAATAGTCCTTTTTGAATCAATGTTAGCAGAGTTTACATAATACTGCCAACAAAGCAATACTTTTCTCGTAAATCAAACCATCTATAGCTCTCACTCGATAAACCTTTGTTGCTTATGTTGGGATAACAGACTTAAAATCACTCACAGTGACAAGATAATCCATAAACCCAACTCGATAACGTTTATATCATCTCTTCACGGTTCGTGGTTTTAAACATGCATTCCTCCAAAAACAACAATAACATAACTGTTCATGAAAGGTTTATCGAGTTATAAAAGGTTGATTGCACTAAATCTACGTTAATGTCAAGCCAACAGTGAGCCAACCATAGTCATGTTATCATCATGTTATCAAAGGAATGAAATTTCTTAAAAAATAAAAAAAAAATGTCTGCATTTCACAAGAACAGCGAGGCGGATTGACTCAAAAGTAAAATATATACCTTAAAAGAAGATATATCTACAAAAGAATGCCGACATGACAAGTTTATCTGCATTTTAATTACCTCAAATACATGGGTGCATGGGGAACCATTAAAAAATAAATTTCTGTGTGTTAGAAAGAAACTGCTGGGTCCGTATTTACCAACTAATCTTAAGACCATTCTCAGTCTTCTTCACAATAATTTTGTAAATTTGAAACCATATGGTTTAGCCGATCAAAAGTTGCGTTACTTTCTAAATCTAGAATTAGACTTAGAACGAAACTAAGAATGTTTGTTGAATACGGATCCTGGTGCAGAAATTGTGTTGCCTTTAGTCTTTCAGTATAAATCTCGGGAGACCCAAGGTCGAGCGAGATGTCAAACATTTCTCAGGCCGCGAGAAGTAAGTACAAGCACCAGGAAAGTTACTACAACATAAAAATTTCTTTTATTTTATACGTACCTACCACTTTCAAAGACAAGAAATTGCAAATATTGACATTTTATTGGATAACGGTAAACGGAAGAAAAGAAATAATGGTAAAGTGGCCAGTAACTTCGTTTTTTGTGAATTGCGGATGAGTATCATAGAGTAACATTTTGACCAATAGAATTGCGAATCAATACGCACGATTTCCGCGCGTGAGGCACGTCATAATACCATATTTGGAACCGTATTTCACAGTGTGTCGATACGATTTTTTTTTTTGTCGTGAGTGTTATTTCATCTGCGTTCGACGCATGTATTTGAGTCAGAAAATTTTCAGATACATAATAAAATACGACACACATGTAGCAGCTAGCTGTATAAGTTTGTATTGTAGTTTAACGCCGTTTTAACAGCTTAGATCATATCACGGCAGTCAGTGCACCAACGCATGTGTTTCATGGCTTTCCCACACCAGTACTGACACAACTTTTTTCCCAAGTCACTGACTGCTTTTCCCACATGCATCAGAGGTGAGAGGCCAAAAATCACCGGAAAGAAAGTTTGCCTCAACCGGGTATCGAACTCACAACCACGAGTCAGATACGGTAACAACTGAGCTATCCGGGCGGAGAGCTGTATAAGAATGGTGATGTTCTTTAGTTTCTACTATTTTGGTTGAAAACGTTTATAATCAGCGATTAATTTCTACAGGTTTTATCAACTAAGGGGAATAACTAGAAAGTATTTTTCCGGCAAATACATAGTATACGAGATTACCGAGATGAGATCCCATGCAACCTCAAATGTAAGAATAGCATTTGTCTTACCAGAAAGAAGATTTTTAAACCTAGAGTTTTAACCCTCAAGCTGCTAAGTGTGACTAACTGACCTTTTGCAGACAGTGTAGATCAAGATCAGACTCCACAGAATGTGCAGTCTGATCTTTTTACTATTGCACGAAAATCTTCGTTTCATTTATTTAGCAGTTTAAGGGTTGAAGCTATTGTGTGTCTAGGGTTTGATGGATAAGCTTTGACTTTCAAGAGACAGTTAAATATCTTCTCTGAGAAAGTGAAGGGTCATTAGCATTTTTTTTTTTTTTCATCAGATATGACGTCATCATACTGAGTTGAATACGAATCATCGTAATAGACGCGTGGTATTTATCATGTAACATTCCCACAAGTCTTCGCGAAACTCTAGCGCGCAAAATCTAAAAATATCTTAATGGGGAACGTAGCCCATTAAGGAAATACTACTGAAAAATGTATATTTTTCTTACTTTTATCTGTCTTCTTAACTGATGATTTGCTAGCTATCGCCTTACTTAATTCATAGATGAATATTTCTTTTTTAAGTTTGGTGAGATTATAAAAATCTGAATGCTTCCCTTTTAACAGATTACCGTTAAAATTCGACTTTTACGCCCCTGCTGAGTACAACTTTAGAAAACATTTGCATACTTTTAAGACTTAATCTGCTAAATAAGTCAAATGAAACTTTCAAGCCGATAGTAAAAACCCGAATATTGCTATTTCAAAGTTATTTTTTGGAGAAAAAATATCTCCTTATAGCACAGTGTAGACAAGATCAGACTGCACGTTCTGTGCAGTCTGATCTTGTCTACACTGTCCACAAAAGGTCAGTGAGTCGCGCTTAGCAGCCTATGAGTAAACATTTTACCACACAATCCCGTGTTTTACCGACCCTCTGGCACAAGGCTTTTGAAAGCATTGTTGAAAAATGAGTAAATACTGGTAATCATCATTTTCTCCTTTTTCCGCAATAATTTCTATCCTTAATTGACAAATTTCAGCATCAGGGCGATACTTAGTTGGTCGTCGGCAAATGCTTTCAATTTAAAGACCAATCTAAAGTTTTGATGTTTGGAAAAGGGTTAAAGAAAATGAGCCATGTTCAGGCAAAAAGGGTTTAATACATCTCCGTGATATATAATACCAAGCGAGTCATTACATAATTATAGATCCATAAAATCCATTTTGCCGATTTTTAAGTAGAATGGTCCAAAAACTTTCAACTCAGGTCTGCCTGCTTGGACGGCTTTGGCTGACCTGGATGAGACGCATTAAACCGCCTTTTCACAAAAGTTTGCTTAAATACTTATTATACTGCAAAGAAATTTCTCGCGATGTGATTAGAATATATGCTCTGAAAGTCCGAATATATAGTGCTGTACACTGGCAGCTCCCAGGGTACAGCACAGTAAAATCAAAGATGGCAGCGTCGGATCGTCATGAAAACAAACTGTGAAGTTAAAGGTCATGCCTTGTGAAGTTTAAAAAAAAAAGATAGTGATAGACTAATGGTCGGCTGAACCAACAAATCGTAAAACGAATAGTTACTTACCTTACAGTTGTTTCTTCTACGTCAAAAAAAAAAAAGATCAGTGACTTCACGCACCAAACTGCACGTTTTACCTAGGTTTCAGTGACGTCAGTTTTCAGTGATGTCATTTTTCAGTGTGTTTTGGGTACTCAGAAGGGAAATTCGATTTCGTAAACGTGCTTGATTTGTGAGGCCATAAAACACGGAAATTTCGCTGAATACACGTTCGAACGGTAAAACTTTGCAGTATGATAAATTCGTTGTACGGTCAGGTGGCAGGGGACTTGCCAACTCGTTCAAGGCTGTGGCGAATCATGTCGCCATTTCGGCTAGGGGCGATATGATCTGATACAGCCGTGAAGAAATCTTCAAGTGCTCAGCCATCTGACGGGACCTCGCCTTCGGCTCGGGGAGACAGGATTTGCCACAGTCGTAAACAAGTTTCCAAGTCCCCTGCCACCTGACAGGACAACTAGTAATGTACTCCCTTCCTTCAAACGATCGATATTTGAGTTTTTTGCAAGGATTTAAGTAATTTGTTTGAAAAACTAGCCTCTAAAAATTGGGTTTGAATGGGAAAGATCGATGAGTAACAATCATTTCGCTCTCTATCAAGTTTAATGACTCAAATAGAAATGAGCCATGCTCTGTGGAAAGGGGGTTCAATGCATCTGCAAAAAGTATCGATCCATTTCAGTCTGCGCTGTCCGAGCAGGCTGACATGAGTCGATGCTTTTTGTTACTGATAAATTTTCTGCATGTCCCAGGGCCAGTCCTCCTCATAATTCAGTCAGTTGTTAGGCAAAATGTATTTCTGTAGATCAATTTTTCGACGACCTGCTTGATACATGTATATAATACAACATGGGGGTGCCCCTTTTCCAAGAGTGCGGCACATTAATTGTTTAAATTAAGTGGACGTCCTTTATTCTATGATTTAATTTAGCTAATTTCACCTTTTTTCATACCTATCTGTCTTCTCATCGACAGTCGAGAAACACGTATGAAAGAAAAAACTTATTTATCACGCGAATTAGAAGATAGCTATTGCGAAACAGCCAGTAGTTTCAACAGAGATTGTTGAGCGAAAGCACCAATGAAAGATTGGCCAGGGAGGAATGAATAGGTGCATTGGCAATGGTGACTTAACTCACTAAACAACTTAGTAAGCAAACTTTGGATAGAAAATCCGACAGAGCGAAGTACCCCCCTTCTCTGTAATCTATGCGGAGAACTGGTACGCGATATCAGAACTCACAAAATCGTTGACTGTCCCTATCTGTCTCGTAACCGAACAGTTTTCTTCAATACTGTCGCTGCAACATTTGGAGATGAACTCCGATGTGAGATAATCTCCGGCTCCTCAGAAAACCGACTTCAAATGTTGATTGGCAAACAACTTCGTACTCTTCCAAGCAGACGAGCACATATTGAATTTTTACGTATAGCGATTCATTTTGTCTACACATGCATGATTGATCGGCCCAATTGTTAGCTTTTTACCTAAATACATATTCCTGCATTATTTTGGTGCTACGGAATTGACCAATCACTCCCTGTCCCGGCAAATGAAATATAAGAAGACAATTCAGGGTTATATTCATAAATATGACGAGCATATTGCCACTTTTTTTTTTCAAGCAGAACTAGTACACACGTGGACTAGATTATTTGTATGTGCCTATATGAAAGTAGTATGTCAATAAGTGAGTTCGAAACAGTAACGAGATTTTCGTACTCTCATCCATACGACCATCTCGCTCTGAATCGGATAGCTGCGAGAATTCAAGACATAAATGTATACATAACCGGATGTAGCTTCTGCACTTTCGTTTCGACATAAGCCATCCAGTGTGCATACTATGGGTTGCAAACTACTCTCTTCGACTCTCTAAGTGTCCTTGTCTGTCTGTCTGTCTGTCTGTCTGTCTAATCACCTTATTTTTACTATTGCATAACTGTTCTCTCTACCCTTACACCGTGTTATAACGGAAATATTGTACAATCTTTGTATTTTCTTTTTTTTTTTTTTTTTTCTTTAATCTATGATGTTTGTATATTAGAATTAATCTCTGTAAAGAGGAAATAAAGAGAATAATAATAATAATAATAATAATAACTCAGTTCGTAGAAAAAAAATGTCTGGAATAGGCATGCTATATTTTGCAATTGTCCACCATGAAAATGTTTTCAGACAAATGAAAAGTCTATAATGAAATACAATGACCAAATGAATGTTTTGTTTTCTCTCTCTCTCTCTCTCTCTCTCTCTCTCTGTGAGAAAGACAGACAGACAGACAGACAGAAATCCCGTGTTTTAACATCACAGAGAAAGAATGCTTTTGAAATCATTAAAGGAAAAGGAGAAAATGTCCTTTTCCCCACAATTTTTTCTATCATATCTGAAAACTTAAGCTCATTTACGTGAATTTGCATATTCGTCTTCTACAGCGGCTTGTCGTTTGGATATGTCTGTCTAAATCTGTTGTTCAGGAAAGGGTTACGAGGGAGACGGCTTCTGAAAAAATTGTGGGAAAAGGAGAAAATGCTGGTAACCAGCATTTTCTCCTTTTCCACAATGTTTTCCATCCATTAAATGACAAATTTCTATTTTTGAGTCACGCTTACTTTATCTTCTGCAAATGCTTCAAGTTTGTACAAGTCTAAAACTTTTTCGTTCAGTAAACAGTTTTATAAAAAAAAAAACAATCATTGAAATAAAAAGAAATTAATCCTTCTCTGATAGTTAATTCAAATCTTCTGGGTGGAAATCTTAATGCATAAATCTTCACGTCTCTTGAAAAGAGATGTAAACAAGAAATATCTTTTAAAGAAAAATATGTGCCGTAAATTACCGAATATGGACCTACAGGTGCCCGCAGAATAAACAAGTCTACACGTTTGACTAATTACAAATTACTCGTTATTCATTCGAATAAATCAATACCAAAAAGTAGGTCAAAATTCCATGTACGGTCAGGCCGAAAGAAAAAAGTTTCACTTATCATGCAGTGTTATTCTGTTCTTGTTACACAAAAAAATGGTTAAAAACATACGTGTTTAAAAGTTTTACTCCGATTAGCATAAAATTTTGCTAAAACGTTCGTAGTTCACACTGATAATTTCCAATGTCAAGCATTTTCTACCTTTACACTCTTTTAAATCTTTGCCAATCAAATATTGGTATGGACCAAATTGATGGCATTTGCGGATGGCATATTAAATGTAACTTAGCTGATGATTTCTATCTATGATAGGGTAGAAAACATTGAGGGAAACTGAGAAAATGCATTTTATCCTTTTCCCACAATGCTTTCAAAAACCTTGTCTTTCAGGTTTGTTAACCCCTAGCTGCTAAGCGCGACTTTCTGACCTTTTGCGGATCAAGATCAGACTGCATATAACGTGCAATCTGATCTTGGATATACACTGTCCGATAAGGAGATATCTTTCCCCAAAAGATACCTTTGAAATAGCAAAATTTGGGTTTTTAGGCCTACTATCGGCTTGAAAATTTGATTTCACTTATTTAGCAGGATAAAGGTTACAACTAGGGCTTGTATGGTAAAGGTTCAACCCTTTCATTGCGATAAGCAAGAAATGCAATCCTTGCGGAGAGCAAAGATTGTATAGAGCTGCATAGAACGTGCAGCCTGACCTTAGATCTACAGCATCCGCCTGTTTTTTCAAGCCTACGGGACAGGCCTTCTGATATTTAACCCTTAGAGCGCAGACATTTTCATCCTAGAATTATGATCCAAGTAATTTCAATTTCATGGTTGCTTTTATCTACAGTGTTTAGAAAAAAAAAAGCGGACAGTGTAGATCAAAGATCAGGCTGCACGTTTTGTGCAGCCTGATCTTGATCTACACTGGCCGAAAAGGCAACTATCGTCGTGAAAAGCGCTTCAAGGGTTTATTAATAGCTTGAATTTACTCGACACAGCTCGGCCAATGTCCATATTTACATCTGACCTGGTTCGTATCAAAAAAAAAGGGGGGGGGGGGAGTTCTGTTTTGAGAAGTGTCAGTCACATGATCTTAAACAAGGCATGACCTTCATGGCGACCTATATATGAGTACCATTTTGACTTTTTCATGTAATATTTCATTTCAGTATTTTTCCCAAAGTGCATTATGTTACCTTTCTTTTCGATCCTTTTTTGGATTTTTATTTTTAATCAACTGGGCGATATGCAGAGCTGATAAATAGTTCAATTATTCATTTATCGAAATGATTGTATGGAAGGTACTTTTTTGCGATATGTATGTGAGAGATTTTGTCACTTGTCGTTTTCATTGTACCGGTAATTGTTATCATATTGTATGATGAAAAACCATGAAGTTTAAGTCTCATTCTTTCTTTCTTTCTTTCTTTCCTTCATTCATACATTCATTCAGTCTTTCTTTCTTTCGTTCTTTTGTTCGTTCGTTCGTTCCTTCATGTCTTCATTCATTCATTCATTCATGCATGCGTAAAAATCGATTATCAACGACAGTATAAACCACAGTAAAGTTATTAGTATCTTTCAGTCTGTCGGTGAAAGCTGCCAACGGAATTAACTATGTGAAAAAAAAAAACTGTTTGTCAACGGAAACGTAGATCTAGTAGAAAGATTTTGATAAAGTACTGTGACTCGTGTTTTCATTTTTTTTCAGGTGGAGCCATACGATTTTAAGAATGGTAAGGTGGTCGCATTTTCCGGCGAAGAAATGTACGGTATACGTGCATATAATCCATCGTAAAAAAAAGAAGAGAAATTTGATCGACGGATCACCCGAGGTTTGCCGAATGTGAATTTTCAGTTGCCTACAAAAGCTGAGTTTATTTTTTTAGTGCCGAAACGAGTAACCATGAATTAGCTGCGTATCACACAATTCCGTGTTTAAACTGCCTTGAGGAGAACTCCATTTGAAAACATTGTAGAAAGAAAGAGGAAACGCAGATCCTCCTTTTTTTCTACAATGTTTTTTACCCAATCACAGAAAAAAAAATACTGATGCTACTTTAACATTTTCGCCTGTATATAATTTCATTCAGAGCAAGTCGAGATGTTTGTCGGCTTGAGGAGAGAGTTGCATTGCTATTTTGATCGAATGGACATTTTCTGCCACAAAATTTCCATTCTCACATCTCATTTCACCGAAAAGATCTCACCATATCGGACAGTGCAGATCTAAGATCCGACTGCAAGGTCTGTGCTGTCTGATCTTGATCAAAGCCTGAAGCAAAATCGCACTAACCTTTCATTACACAAACCGGAGTTTTCACGACTTTGAGGAAGAACCCCTTTTACACCATTGTGGGAAAAGGAAAAAAATCCTGGTTACCAGCATTTTCTCCCTTTCCCACAATGTTGCTACCCTTCCAAATTCTAATTTTAATTTTGAAGTCACATTTATTTTCTCGTCTGCAAATGCTTTCAACTTGGACAAGACTAAAAGTTTGTCATCTTGTAAAGGGTTAACGACCCTGACAGAAGAGGATTTTGAAAATATTGTGGGCAAAAGGAGACAATGTTGGAAACCAGCATTTTCTCCTTTTCCCACAATGTTTTCTTCCCTATCAAAGACAAATTACACCAACTAAGAAACTCTTAATTTATTGTCTGCAAATGCTTTCAATTTTGACCAGTCTAAAATTTTACCGTGTGGTGAAGGTTTAATTGGCCCTTTCCGATCTGAAGTGTTAAAAAAGATAAAAATTAGAATAAAACCTTTCAAAGAAAGTCACCCGCATGAACAAATCGCATAAATTTCCTCATCAATAGAACGAAGTGCAGGTAAATACAGCCCTCACTCGATAAACGTTTCATTATCAGTTTATATTAATGTTTATGTTTGGGATAACAGGTTTCAAATCATGTATCGGGACGAGATAATCTATAAACCCAACTCGATAACATTTATATTATCTCGTCACGGTTCGTGGTTTTAAACATGTATTCCCAAAAACAAACAATCATATAAATTGCTGATTAAAGGTTTATCGAATTAGAGTTAGTGATCAGTAAGCGTGAACTTTCAATAGTGGGCGTTCCTAAAAAAAAGTCAACTATCAACCAGCTAAAGCTAACCCTTAAACTGCTAAAAAAATGAAAAGAAACGTTCCACTCAATTGTAAAAAAATAACAAGTATTGCGATTTCAAAGTTGAATTCGCCGGAAAGAAAATATCGTATCGGACGGTGTAGATCAAAGATCAGGCTGCCTGTTTTGTGCAGTCTGGTCTTGATCTACACTGTCCGCAAAAGTACCCCGAGTCGCGCTTAGCATCCTTAGGGTTAAATTTGATATAAACTCAACCTCAATGAATAACTGATAGTACACGGTGCATGACATTTCGTCGAAAGGGTGTTTCGTCGAAATCCATACACGAGCCATGCTCTGTGAAAAGGGGGCTTAATGCATCTGCGAATAGTGTCGACCCAAGTCAGCCTGCGCAGTACGTGCAGGCTGACCTGGGATGAAACTTTACCGCTATAAGTCAATTTTCAAGGAATGCTGTTACTCAAAATTCAGTCAATCGTTCGACTACGTGGATTTTATAGATCCGTAATTATGTGATGACTTGATGCATCACGCAGACGCATTAAGCCCCATTTTGCCAGAGCATGGCTCATATATGTTTTAAAGTCAAGTTTGAAATACCAATTGCTATATTCCCGGATTTATTTCATGAACAACTCTGTCTGGGAGGAAGATTTGAGCCATAGTTAGTCTGGGTTAGGGTAAGGGTCAGGGCTTGGGATTATTTTCGACGAACGTGGTTTTCGACGAAATGTCGCGGATCCGATAGTACTATCCAGCTGAAACCTAGAGAGCTTTTTGTCTGATAAGCCTGATTAAACTAGCTGACTATATAGATCCAAGATTGGACTGCACGTTGTGCCATCTGATCTTGATCTAGGCCGTTCAAAAAAAAGCCCCTAATTTTGTCTTTGACGCTCAAAGGGTTAACCTCTTAGCAGATAATCTCGAGTTTAAACGACACTAAGCAGGAAGGCTTTTGAATACATTGTGGGAAAAGGAGAAAATGCTGATAACTAGCAGTTTCTCCTTTTCCCACAATGTTTCCTACCCTTTCAGTAAACGTAAGCTCATTTGTACCAAGTTATCTTTTGGCGGAAAATATCGCCGTATCAGACAATGTAGATCCAAGATCAGACTGCATGTTATGCGCAGTCTGCTCTTGATCTACATTGTCCGCAAACGGTCAATAGGTCGCGCTTTGAAACCTAAGAGTTAAAAGGTCATGGGTTGAAAAAATATCGCCCGCATTTCAATGGTATCAAATACAAATAATTCATCTGAGCCCTATAGCTCTCACTCGATAAACCTTTCATTATCAGTTTATATCATTTTTCTGTGTTTGGGATAACAGGTTTAAAATCACGTTCCGTGACGAGATTTATAAACCCAACTCGATTACGTCACGTCACGGTTCGTGGTTTTAAACATTATTCCCAAAAACAAACAATAACATTAACTGTTAACGAAAGGTTTATCGAGTAAGAGTTATATCAGTCTCTCTCAACGATATCTCTTGTTGCATACAGTAACCCTTCACTTGATCGTATAGGTCTTCAGATATGTTTAAAGTTACGGAAAACCCACAGCATTGTTTTCAAAAAGAACTTCAAATCTATGTTTGAACATAGTCATGTTCTGTAAAAGGGAGTTTAATATATCTGCAAAAAGTAACGACTGTGTAGGCTGACTTGTGTCTAAACCTTTTTCGTGGCGTAGTCATTCATGGTTGTCGTGACTGTACATATAGTCTTTAATCAAATTCAGTAACTCAAATCAATCAAGGTAGGTTACAATGTCAGTTTAATTTACAATCAATTTTTTTCTTCACAATGTGAAGCTTAAGAATTAATTAAAGTCTACATCAACTTAAATCTAACACAATTTTACGTTCAGTTCTTTGTTTCACAGATTTAACGAGTTTTCAAGTTTTTTGAGCTAGCTTCAAGTTCTTCCAAGACGGCCAAAAACATAAGAGAACAATCGAAACCCAGACATCCATAAAAAGCCCAAAGAGACTAAAAGACACATTCCCTCCTCCTTTCACACTAGCCTATTTAAATCCTCACCTCCGAACAAAATTTTAGACTTGTCTTCACTGAAAGCATTGGGAGACAACAAATTGTATGCGGCTGAAAAAAATACTTCTTGTCTGTGAAAGGGTGGAAAACATTGTGGGAAAAGGAGAAAATGCTGTTTACCAGCATTTTCTCATTTTCCTGCAATGTTTTCAAAAGCCTTATCTTTCAGGGTCGTTAAAACTGGGAATCGTATGGTAATGGGTTAAACAGTTTGCTTTGTGAGTTGGACAGACGGTTGCATTCTTTGGAAAATCCATTTGTTACTAATAAAAATGTTGAAAAACAACTGTGAATGACAAGTAACTTATATAAGCATACTCTACTAAATAGATGATCAATCAAGTCTTTGCATATGAGCCTTCATTAGAAGTTTGATAAGAGTCGTAGTTTTTTTTTTTTTTTTTTTCAAATTAGATCATTGACTCCAATGAAATGTTTAGGACATATGCCACAGTTTTCCCTGCTCACCTGTTTGCGCATGTTTCTTTTTTTGTTAATTCTATAATATTCCACTGGGTTTGTATGAAGAGAGATAGAATTTTTTTATCTATGCTATTTCGGTTGCACTTTGAATATCTGGAAATTAGAGACTCAGAAGAAAAATGGTCGATTAAGAAATGATCGGTATGCAAAATCACGCCAAAATAGACGTTTATTATAAAATGATGTAATTCATTGTCAATAACTTGTAAAAATACATCGTATCTATTAAAATACCCCGATTGATATACTCTTTTTCACTTTTTTTTTTTTTTTTTTTTACAAGATATAAGAAAGCACTATTTCTTTGCAAAATTTAAAGAAATAATCTGTCCGCTGAACTTTTTTAATTACAGAAAATTGATCAGAACTTAAGTCTTTGTTGAAACGTAAGAACATTTCTAATTACTACTGTGATCTGGCCAGTGCCTTAATTCTTTCCATTAATCCTTTTTACTGGCAAACATCCCATTTCTAAGAATAATGATCTATTTATTACCTCAATAACCTTTTTTTTTTAGACTTGAAATTTAAGCATATTATCTGTCATTTTGACAAGAATTAGAAGAACTATGTCTTTGTACCTATTTTGCACCGTAACACATACTTTTCTTTTCATTTTTTTACTTCGCATATATTATACATGTATTATCATCGGGGCAAAAATGAAAAAATAAAAAAAAAATCTGTCCATAGGAAAAAACCGTGGCATATGTCCTTAACATACTTACTGGTCACATTTTTTGTATGTTCAAGGACCATTTTATAGCCCTCACTCGATAAACCTTTCATTATCAGTTTATATTATTGTTTATGTTTGGGATAAAATGTTTAAAATCACGTACCGTGACGAGATAATTTATAAACCTAACTCGATAGCTTTTATATTATCTCGTCACGGTTCGTGGTTTAAAACATTTTATCCCCTAATATAAACGATAATATAAACTATTAGTGAAAGGTTTATCGAGTTAGAGTTATACCTCAGAATTCAGCCAGTCGTTGGACAAAGCGGGTGTTATGGGACCATTGTTATGTGATGATTTGCTTGGTATAATGCATCACGGACATGCTTTAAACTCCCTTTCACCAGAGCATGGCTTAATTGTTTGTCAACTCGTAACCTTGTATTTATGAGTACACTTCGTATATTCTAATCGTTAGAATTTCTTGCAAATGCTAGCCCTCATTTTCAAAATGGATGGCGAAGTGTTGTTACTCTACGCAATAGAGGTCAGTCCCAAAAAGGTGCCAAAACTGCAGAGTATGTATTATGGCCTGTAAGAACTGCCGGTCAATCTTCACTTGTATTTCCAACTCGTAGCTACGAGTTAATCCTTAGGCTGCTAAGCACGACTCACTGACCTTTTGCGGACAGTGTAGATCAAGATCAGACTGCATAGAACGTGCAGTCTGATCTTGGATCCACACTGTCCGGTAAGGAGAGTTTTTTTTCTCCAAAAAATAATTTTGAAATAACATTATTCGGGTTTTTACTATTGACTTGAAAGTTTCATTTCTTTTGTTTAGCTGGATAAGGGTTAACAAGAACGGTCGGAGAAAGGTGATGCTCTCCGAATGTGTTCTTGTCTCAAAAGAAATATTTTTCGGTGTTAGGCGTACTCACTCAACATGGGTTTCTGTTGGGTGGTTGCTACGAAATAGCGTTGAAACGAAATTAGTGACCAAGAATTCAGAGGGCTATAACTATGACAAAAATCTTAAAATCAATACGTGCTGACAATCTGCATATGTCCTCCGTAACGCTTATCCTGCTAAATAAGTTAAATAAAACTTTCAAGACGATAGTAAAAGCCCGATTAATGTTATTTCAAACTTATCCCTTGGAGAACAATATCTCCTTATCGGACAGTGTACATCCAAGATCAGACTGCACGTTCTGTGCCGTCTGATCTTGATTTACACTGTCCTCCAAAGGTCAGTGAGTCGCGCTTTGCATCTTAAGGGTTAAACGGAATCTTTCTATGAAGTTTTAATGAATTCCATTTAATATATATGGGCAATATCGCGAAAAGAAAATGAGCAATGCTCTGGCAAAAGGGGGTTAGATGCATCTCCGCGATGATTGATACCAAGCAAGTCATCACAGTATTATGGATCCATAAAATCAATTTTGTATAACAACAGGCTGATTTATGAGGTACACTGGTCCTTTGAGCTGCAGAAAATTGACCAGTAACAAAAAGTTTCGGCTCACGGACTGTGCAGGCTGACATGGATCGATACTTTTTGCAGATACATCAAGCTCCCTTTTCACAGAGCACGGCTCAAATGTTGTAATATACGGAGGGACGGACGCACGCATAGACGACGCAGCAACTATAGTCTCCCCTCAGGTATCATAGGAATATTTTCGCTTGCCCTCTCAGTGCTGCCGTAGGTGACGAGATGTGATTTGCAGAAAAAGGATCCAAGTAACCTGTTTGTTGGCATGGTGTTTGACGACGTTCTAAACATTATTTCAGTTAACTAGCAGCGACCAGAGCACCTATTCATTCTTACCTGGAGTTTTTTACCAGTACTTCGCATAATATTTTTCCCAAAGCTACTGACTGATTTCCCACATAACCATCGTCGAAACGGTTATCGGCAGAGACAGAGGAATGAATCCTGTCGCAATGTCTATAATAAATCCTGGGAAAGAAATTGGCCGAACTGAGGATTTGAACAAGCCACCCCATGGCCTCAAGTCTTGTACGCTCGAAACTGCAATACTGGGGCACAGCGTAACCTGTTTTTCATGTCATTGTCTCTATCGTACGTAATTATATTAGCCCTCAGGCTGCTAAGCGCGACTTAATGACCCTATGCGGACAGTGTAGATCAAAATAAGACTGTACAGTCTGATCTTGGATCTACACTGTCCGATAAGAATATGATTTTCCCCAAGAAAAAGGTTTGAGGTAGCAAAATTCGGGTTTTTACCATTGGCTTGAAAGTTTGCTTTAACTTATATAGTAAAAGGTTTAAAGACAGTCTAGTAAAGATGGAAAGGAAAAGATCTAGATGACACTATTGACCGAGTTCTTCCTATCTGTTTATTATCATTATAGATAACAAGTGATTTAAATCATCGCGTGACTCAATGCGCACTTGCGGACTGTGTAGATCAAGATCAGACTGCACAGAAAGTGCAGTCTGATCTTGATCCACACTGTCTGCAGTGTTCGATACAGTGAGACGAATTCACATTATTTGGGTTTTAAAAGGCTATCGACTTGAAATTGTCATTATTTGTTTTTTGTTCATTTTGCGATTTAAAGGGTAAACTCAAAAGAATAAGTAAGATACCTTTACTGATCGTTTCTTTCTTTTTTTGTTTCTTTGTTGTCTAACGTCGTTTTCATTTTCATTTTTATGTCAGTTATATTGCAGTGGTCAGTGCACCTATCTATGCTTTGCTGGAGTTTTTTTCTACAAGTGCTTTTCGTAATATTCTTTCCAAGCCACTGGCTGCTGTCCAATACAAACCCAATTGAAGCAATGTTCAGCACTGGAAGAAGAAGGCAGTCTGTCGAAATGACTATCATCACTCTTCGGAAAAAACTGTGGTCGGACTAGAGATCGAAACAGTGTCTCCTGGATTTTAAGCCCTATACATTACAGCTGAGTTACCGTGGTTACCCCAACATGTAGGATACTGGCTGAACCGGCCGGGTTTGGCATAACTGTTTGTAATAGAATGGTATAAACCATGCTCTGTGAAAAGGGTGTTCAACGCATCTACAAAATGTATCCACCAAATCCTTGCAGGCCGACCTGGATCGAAACGTTTTGTGTTTGGTAAATTTTCTACATGCCCAAGGACCATTCTACCTCAGGATCCAGCCGGTTGTTAGAAAAATGATTGCGCTGGTTAGCTCTATCGGTAATCTATATGACTTGAAAACCCAGGGCTCGCCGGCTCGATTCCCCAGCTCGGCCATATTATTTCCGAAGACTAATGATAGTCATTACAGGCCTGCTCCTTTCTCGCCGCTGAACAGTGAAAAGGCAATGTTTAAAGCGATAGTGGTATTGTCAGAGTTTATGAGAAGTACCGGAAAAAGAAACTCCAGGAAAGCTTAGACAGGTGTACTGATGTAACTGATCGAACCGCGGCGTAACTGAAATAATGTTAAAACACAGAACAATCAGTTGAATGTTGTTCGATTAAGGGGACGTCACCACTAAATATGTACCTTCACGACAGGGTTACTTCCCTTCAACTGCATTTCGCTATGAGTATATTTCGAACCGGCTTGTTTGAATGTTGTTTCAGAACGTTTGATATCCTTGGTGCATCGAATTAACCCAACAGACATTTTCTCCTTGACCCAGAATATTTTATATCTTTTCAAAGGCATTTCCAATCATTGTAAATATTTCAAATTTTTTGTCTGCGAATGATTTCAATTTGCACAAGTGTAAAATTTTGTCGTCTGGTTATTCACTCCTTATCACAGTCTCCTTGTCATGGCCTATTTAGATTTTTCGCAAAAATCTGTTAACCCTTTACGAAACAATCCAGTGTTTTAAAGGCCCTGAGGAATTAACCCTTTACCACACAATCCCGATTTTTAACAACCCTGAGAAAGAAACCTTTTGAAAATATTGTGGGAAAAGGAGAAAATGCTGATTACCAGCATTTTCTTCTTTTCCCACAACGTTTTCTTCCCTTCCCAAAACAAATTTCAATTTTTCAGTCACATTTATTCTGTCGTCTGCATATGCTTTGAATTTGGACTAGTCTAAAATTTTGTCGTTAGGTAAAGGGTTAAGCTAAGGAAAACATTGTGGGAAAATGAGAAATACTGGTAACCAGCATTTTCTCCTTTTTCTCACAATGTTTTTCAACCCTATCAAAGACATATACCACTATTTTAGCCACATTTTAATTATCGTCTGCAAATGTTTTCAATTGGACAAGTCTACTTTTTTTGTCGTTTGGTAAGGAGTTTCTCTGTTCCATAATTATTACCATAAAGTAACGTCAGAATATATATGTGTGTGTGTGTGTGTGTGTGTGTGTGTGTGTGTGTGTGTGCTCTGTAAAAAGGGGCCGAAATGCATCTGCTAAAAATATCGATTCAGGTCAGCCTGCGGAATTCGCGCAGGCTGACCTAGGCCGAAACTTTTTGTCAAACTTTAGGTCAATTTTCTGCATGTCAAAGGAACAGTTTACCGCATGATTCAGTCGGTTGTCAGACAAAATAGACTTATGGATCCATGATCATGTGATTGCATGCTTGGTATCATACATCACGGAGATGCATTAAGCATATATTATAACTTGCTTGCTAGGACGTATCACGGAGATCTATTAATCTCCCTTTTGCCAGAGAGCTGCTCAAATAAAAAACTGTCTCTCACAGGTTTTATTATAATTTAGGGGGATGTAATATCAAGATAAGGCATGGGTAATGCTTCTGGCACTGTTTTGAAAAATATTATTTTTGATAGAATTAATTGACAAAAATAGAGTAAAACGTGAAATCTGATCTCTGATGTACACTGTCTAATTATATAAGACATTCCTAGCGAGCGCAACCCGAAAATTGCATTTTTTTTTCCAGACTGAGAATAACTTTTGGCGCTCTAGAGGTTAGCTAATTTGATTTTAAATAAACTCAACTTGGCTGGGCTTGAAAGAACAACTTTGTCATCTGGTAAAGAATTGATAATGTAAATACATTTTAACCCTTAAGCTGCTGATCGCGACCCACTGACCTTTTGCGGACAGTGTAGATCAAGATCAGACTGCACAGAACGTGCAGTCTGATCTTTGATCTACACAGTCCGATACGGTATTTTCTTTCCGGTGAAATCAACTTTGAAACCGCAATGCTTGGGCATTTGGTATTGAGTAGAAATTTTACGTTTCATTTATTCAGCAGCTTAAGTGTTAAATGAAAGGTTTACTATGTACTATATTATATACATTACTAGTAATACTTATGTGCATATAGATATGGTCATTACACTACCATGCTATAAAAAGAAGCATTGGGGGAATGAGAATATATATATATGCTGTTGTCCGGCGTTTTCTCCTTGCTCACAGTTCTTTCTTTCGAAGACACTTCTCACTATTCGAGTCATGCTTAACGTGGAAGTAGTATAGGAGGGTAGACCTCGGACAAAATCCGTTTTGTCCGAGGTCTACCCTCCCTGAGTGCCATTTTGTCCGAGGTCTACCCTCCCTGAGTGCCATTTTGTCCGAGGTCTACCCTCCCGGGGAGGCAAAAGACCGGTCAAAATGTCAAACCGGAAGTAGATGTCCACTTTTTCTGCCCCCCCTCCTCACACCACTGCAAAAATGTAAAAACAAAAGAGGAAACCGGAAGTGGAATTCCTACCAAAGAATGGTGTGTCACCATGTTTTGTTCGGGGTTGATCCTGCATTTTGATTGGTCGAAATGTTTTCCCGCCAAAATTTGAATTGAAAAACGTGTGACACCACAGACTGACTCGGGAAAAAAGAAGGTGTGCCACCATCTTCACTCGGCTTGGTCTTTCTCTATCACCGTGTTGGACTTAGTCTTTTTTCACCACGATATGGGTTATTTCTCCCTTCTCAGTTTTGGTTCAGGTAGAGAGTATCGTTGAACTTAGGCTTTTCTCTGTCATCGTTGGACTTAGTCTTTTTCCCCGTCTTCGTTCGCCTCAGATTTTCTCTATCACCGCAGGACTTAGTCTTTTTCCACGATATGGGTTATTTCCCCCTACTTACGCTGGGTCAGACAGAGAGTATCGTTGAACTTAGTCTTTTTTTCGTCTTTATTCGTCTCCATCTTTCTCTATCACCGTTGGACTTAGTCTTTTTTCCACGATATGGACTATATTCTCTACTTACGCTGGGTCAGGCAGAGAGTATCGTTGGACTTAGTCTTTTTTCCGTCTTTATTCGCCTCAATCTTTCTCTATCAGCGTTGGACTTAGGCTTTTTTCTCTGTCATCGTTGGCCTTAGTCTTTTTTCCCGTCTTCGTTCGCCTCAATCTTTCTCTAACAGCGTTGAACTTAGTCTTAGTTTCCACGATATGGGTTATTTCACCTCCTCACACTGGTTCAGCCAGACAACATCGTTGGACTTAGTCTTTTTTCACCACGATATGGGTTATTTCCCCCTCCTCAGCTTGGTTCAGCCAGAGATCGTCGTTGGACTTAGGCTTTTTTCCGTCTTTGTTCGTCTATCTTTCTCCACCACCGTTGGACTTAGTCTTTTCTTCGGCTCCTAGCAGTATGATCTTTAGACATTGCCTGATTATATGATCTGAGTGTGGGTTTTTTTCCGACATTTCCCGGAAATCAGTTCGTCTAGACTTACCCGATCTTAGATTTATTCGTCCCTAGTTTTATTCGACCCTAGTTTTTAATCTGCATAAACTTTTTTTAAATTGTAAAAAATTTTTATCCGAAAATTTTTATCCGAAATTTTTTAAGCGTAAAAAATTTTCTCTATCGAAAAATTTGACTGTAAGATTTTTTTATTTGAAAAAATTTTTCTCTGTAAGATTTTTTGAAAAAATTTTTCTATCGATAAAAATGTTTTTTCTCTCTGCAAGATTTTTTTTAATCGTAAAAAATTTTTTCTATCGCCCAAAAAAAGTTTTTTCTCTCTCTGCAAGATTTTTTTAAAATTGAAAAATTAGCTGCTCCATATTTGATTTTTTCTCGTCTTGGTATACTTTATAATTTATTTGCACTACTCGAGAAACGAGAGATGAATGATTATAGGAAAAGTTCACTGGATTTTTATAGCTTAGTGGAGGGATTGACCTGCTTTTGTCTTTGAATTAAGAACACGAACGAGGACTGAGTATGTAGATAGAACATAACGTACTGTAAAAATTCATTCACATAGAATGTTATGATCTATCTACAATTTCCAAGACTGATCTTTTTTGAAGAAATGATTGAATAAAAATGCTTCCATCGTTATTTATGTTGTCATTTTATTATTAATCCTTAAAGAGAAAAGTAAAGAAATCATGGAGGTGGATGTACAAGCTATTTTATTTCAACATCCTTGTAATATTTTCATCACAGGTCCGAGTGGTTGTGGAAAGACAGTCTTTGTTCATAAATTAATTGACTATCGAGAAGCTTTGTTCAATATCGTTCCTGAAAGAGTTGTCTGGTGTTACAAAGAATGGCAGTATGCTTACAATCTTATGCAGGAGAAATTC
The DNA here is from genome assembly GCA_945859785.2 of Tridacna gigas. Taxonomy (NCBI): domain Eukaryota; kingdom Metazoa; phylum Mollusca; class Bivalvia; order Cardiida; family Cardiidae; genus Tridacna; species Tridacna gigas. Next base: position 54,218,508 of record OX244038.2, read on the forward strand.
AATTCGCAGTTTGAATTAATAAAATTCGTGGAAGGAATTCCTGACGATGAAAACGAACTTGTCAGCGATGTATCTATACCGCATTTAATCGTCTTTGATGATATGCTGGGTGAAAAAGATGAGGAAAAAATTAAACTTTGGTTTACAAGAAAAGGACATCACCGTAATGCAACCGTGATTTATATCACACAAAATATGTTTCAACAATCGAAATCGAGTCGAACCATCAGTCTTAATTCAAGATACATGATTTTATTTCGAAATGAGCGAGATAAAAATCAGATTAAAACACTAGCTCACCAAATGCAAGCTCCACATTTACTGTCTGCTTATGAAGATGCTACATCGGCGGATCATGGATATCTTGTCATTGATTTCCATTCACGAACAAATAAAGAATTAAGACTGCGAACAGATATATTTCATCGTTATGAAGAAGACGAAAGAGGTCCAACCGTTTATTCCCCTGCTTAATCGTTACAATGTTTTTTAAAATAAAAATGACTTCATTTTAATTTATATTGTCATTCTATCAATAGGCGACAGTGAGTAAACATGGCTTTACCAACCACGCCAACTTCAATTTTAGCTGCTTTGCGAAATTTAAGTCAACAAACCAATAGATATGAAAGAGAATCTGTGTTGAAAGCAGGATTAAAAGAAATTTTAAAATGGTTTACGTTGGCAGCACAAAACATCATTGAAGATAAAATCAAATTACCAAAACAAACCACCACGTATATGACAAAACATAGAGCAGATATCGAGCAGTTAGCAGATCCGAATATTGATGAGGAAATTAAACGTAGAATTATTTTAAAACCTGGAGGTGGTGGATTTCTAGGTGGTGTTATTATCAGAAGTTTACTGAGATGGGATGGAACTAAAACCGTTAGGAAATTTGGGGATGAAAGGCAACCTCGAAAACGTGCTCCTCGAAAGAGGAAATCTCCAAAGAAGAAAAAATCTCCAAGGAATAAAAAGTCTCCAAAGAAGAAAAAATCTCCAAAGAAGAGAAATCCCCCGAAAACGCATGCAAGAACTATCACCTCACCACCTATAATTGATGCAAGAACTACCACCCCACCACCTATGATTGATGAAAGATTTGTTACTATGCGAAGGCCTGTAGGAAGCAGCATTTCAGAACATCAACGCTATCCGAAATCCAGAAAGGAACTATTAAGTGAAAGAATGCAAAAACTCAGAACAAAGTATTCACAATTTATAGAACCAGGGAAAAAATTGAAGTTTCAATCCATTCCATCCGCTTCATGGTCTCCAAATACATTAGCTAAATATAAAAAAGGTAGAAAGGCAGAAGATCGACTGTTTGGGGATATAATCCAATATAACCTTGACACAGGAAAATATCGTGTTGACTATGACAAGCGTCTGATTCATCTTGGTGGTGGAAGAACCATTCCTCTACCCGACAGAGGGTCAGATGTAGAAGAAAGCGAGGATGAAGAACTCACTGATTCCGATTCGTAGTTTTCTTTTGTAAAAAAAAGACAGTATGATAAAACATCAGGTATAAATGATAGTGACATGGAACTTTTATTTTCATTTGATGTGAAATAGTGATAAAGTCAACATGAAGAAAAGACCTCTGATAAAAAAACACGGCTCGATGGTTATGGCCATGATACAGGCTACACCAAAAATACGTAAAAAGCTTGTCAAAGATTCACCCTCAGAAGCGATAAGGTGTATATCGGAATGCTGTCATAATGTTTTAAAAGGCAATGTACATTTATCACCAGATCAGAAGAAGAAGTTGTATTCAAGCCGACAACATCTCAGACGTTTAGCTTCAAAATCGGTCTCTGTAAAAGATAAAAAACAAATTTTAAATCAAAAAGGTGGATTTCTTTCATTGCTTGCACCTGCTTTATTACCTTTGTTAGGAAAAGCCGTTATCGGAGGAATAGGAGGAGCTCTAAAAGCCTTGTAGATAAAAAATTTTCAATGAAAAAAAATCTTATAGATAAAAATCTTGTAGACAAAAAAATCTTGTAGATAAAAAATCTTATAGATAAGAAATTATGTCTGTTAGAAAAATGGTTATCGTACCTTTCCAGGTCTTAGAAAATATGAAACGATGGAAAGCCGAACAAGCTCAAAAACCTCGTTTACCACCTAATCCGCAAGTTGCAGATGCATCACATCTTCGACAAGATATGAGTCAGATTTTACAAAGTACCGATCTGTCAGAAACAGAAAAGGCTCAAAGATATGGCGAAACTTTGATTAAGTTACAAAATTCGCTTCAGAAAACAAAACCAACTTCGATCAATTTTCTTCCAAAAACTGATGATAGTGTACAGGGATCAGCATCTGTTGGACTGCAATCTGTTGTCTTATATGATCGAATTTTGCAAAGTGTACCAAAAACCATGAAAAGAAAAGCTGAGTTACTTTTGAGTATGATAAAAGACAACGATAATTTAACTTGGGACGAACAAGGGGTGGTGTCATATAAAGGTACACGCATCCATGGCTCCAATATTATTGATCTTGTCAATGATGCGATACGTCAAAGAAAAGGTATCGAGCCCAGAGGTTGGAAAACATTTTCAAAAGCATTACATGAAAGTAATATACCTCAAGAAGTTATTGGCAATTTGAACAGATGGAAATGGATACAAAAAGTCCATGATAAATCACCGAGTAAATCATTGAGCGAAGATGAAGATTCCCATGCAGAATCCTATGGAGATTCCGATTACTTATTTCACACACCAAAAAGTGTACGAAAAAGTACTAAGTTAACTCCTATAAAAAGAAGTATGAAAAGAATAAAAGAAAAATCTCCATACATGAAACCTGAAGAAAGAGAACGATTGAAGCAATTCTATGTTAAAGAACTGCTAACTCCCCCAAAGTCTATAAAAAAGACTCCGAGCCGTAAAACACTTCAGTCATGGGAGGCATGGTAAAGTCAAAACTTGATTACGTGTTAAGAAAGTTGTTTTATGATCCTAAAAGTACTGTTGCATTTAGTGGAGTAAAGCAATTGTATCACGCTGCGAAATCTGTTTTGAAAGGAGTAAGATACAAAGATGTTCAAGAATGGTTACAGGGTGAATCCACCTACACCTTACACAAACCGATTCGTCGTCGTTTCAAAAGACGAAAAACTATTGTAGGTGGTATAGATTATCAATGGCAGGCTGATTTGGCTAACATGCAACATTTAGCAAAACAAAATGATAACAAGAAATATTTACTTTGTGTGATTGATGTGTTTTCGAGATTTTCATGGGTTATCCCTATTCAAGACAAAACGGGTAAAACTTTGATCAAAGCATTTCAATCTATCGTTCAGAAATCAAAACGTAAACCTTTGGCGCTTCAAACAGACAAAGGTTCGGAATTTAAAAACAAATCGTTTCAAGACTACTTGAAAAAGAATCAGATTCATTTTTTCACCACTGAAAACCCAGAGACAAAAGCAAGTATTGTTGAAAGATTTCAACGAACTTTGAAAACGAGAATGTGGAAATACTTTACGTACAAGAAAACAAGGCGTTACATTGACGTATTGAATTCTTTATTAAGAATTACAACCATACTTTTCACAGAAGTATAAAAACATCTCCTGTAATGGTAACAAAATCCAATGAGGCAGAGATTTCAAGAAATCTGTATTCTCAATTACCGACAAATGTAATGATGAAAAAGCCGAAATTCAAAATTGGAGATCATGTTCGAATCAATAAAACAAAACGTACATTTGATAAGGGCTATTTACCGAATTGGACGCAAGAAATATTTGAAATCAGCCATGTCAACAAAACATTCTCGCCTATTACCTATAAAGTAAAAGATCTGCTGGGAGAACAGATTTTAGGAACTTATTATGAATATGAACTTCAATTAATAAAAGATGATGATATTTATGAGATTGATTCAGTTCTTGATAGGCGTACAAGACGTAAGGGTAAGAAATTAATCAAAGAAATAAAAGTCAATTGGAAAGGCTATCCAAAGAAATTTCAAAGTTGGATACCAGAATCCTATTTGGTGTAATCCTATTTGGTGTAATCCTATTTTAGTGTTTTGAAAACATCTTTTCTTATAAAAAATCTTATAACTTAAGAAAAAAGTTATAAAAAGTCAGTACATTCATAATGAATCCACAGTCAAACATCGAGTGTGGAACAGAAAAGTCTGGAATAGAAGAAAAGTTCGGAATAGAAAACTTCGATAGCAGTAGTAGCAGTAGTATCAGTAAGAACTACAATTGCTGTGGAAATCGTGTCCCAAAGAATCAGTTCACCTATATTTCACAGATTTTAGTCATTTATGCAATTATTGCAACCTCAATAGTACATTTAAGTATTCAAAGTCAAGATCGTGAATTGTGGCTGATCCTGTTAAGCAGTTCACTTGGATATATTCTTCCATCACCAGGGTTAAAATTCAGCAGATCAGAACAAAAGCAGTCAGGGTGGCCTGATAGTAAAAAATGAATTCGTTTTATCTCACTCTACCCAGTGATAGTTCCATGGACCTTTATCCGAACAACACCCAATGTTGTTTTAAGGTTCATTTACCAAAGACAGTTCATATTGACAAGGAAACTTGGGAAGTCGCATTAGTTCAACTTATCACCCCCTCTCAATTCTTAAACATAAGTGAAGAAGAAGCACAGTTCGATCTTATAACAACTGATAAGGACTTAGTCAAATTAATATCACAGATAGACAAAAGAGGAGATAATATGAAAATAAATATATTAAGACAAAATAGTGGAGGTGATATAATAAAATGGGGAATTCGATTTAACATTCCATCCGGGAATTACACTTCACCTGCTCATCTTATAGACACGATCAATGATGTGATTCAAACCGCTATAGGTCCTGCTCTTCGTAAGAATTCGTCGGGTCTGCACATCACTTATTCACCTTCAACCAAACGTCCGAAAATTACATTTGATAATATTATAAAATCAGGACTCAAATTACATCCATCCCTGTTTTTAAAACTAGGTGGATCACCAGAATTCAAACATGATACAATTTTTCAGGGTAAAAATATTTTCAAATACTTTAAATACAATCCAAACATTGATGCTGGCTATAATCATCTGTATATTTATTCAGATATTGCTGAACACACTATAGTGGGTGATACACTTGCTCCCATACTTCGTGTTCTGCCTTTCAAAACATCCGATTTGGTTGAAAATGGTTGTGGTTCTCAACATACCAATCATGAAATTACAATACCGCATTATATTCCCGTTTCGAAATCCGATTTCGATCATATTCACATTCAAATAACAGGGGATTTAGGTATACCGGTTCATTTCATTACTGGTAAGACAATAGTGAAGTTACATTTCAGACAACGTTCAACTGACAATCATTGAAAATCATTGAAAATCATTTTTTAAAAAATGCTACCAGTTTATCGTGGTGTAAAACATCAGTATGGCTATGGGTTAGGTTCGCTATTTAAATCGGCAATTAAAGTAGTGACTCCATTGCTTAAACCGTTGATTAAATCTGGTTTTAATGCCGTGAAAAAAGAAGGACTCAAACAAGGAATAGGCGTAGTAGAAGATATCCTTTTACGTGGTGAAAACCCCAAAAAAGTTGTAATTTCACGGGGAAAACAAGCCATTCATGATCTAGCAGAAAAGCTAATACCAGGGATAAATAAAAGAAAATCACGAAAACCACGTCATTCCCCCTACCGCCTTCACAGTGGTAAGATCATAAGACAAAGAGACAGACGACCTCTTGATATATTTGATTAATATAATTGATTCATATATTGAATTCATCTACTTAAATTATATAAAAATGATGCAAAGTGGGTCCTGTGAATGCAGTAAGTCAGAACTCGATGTTCTTTCTGTACCACCTACAATGACAACGATGCAAGAAAGTCAATGGATTGAACATTTCCCAATATCGTCTTTGGCAAACAATGCACCAATAGAATTCATCATACCACCTCAAACCGAACATTGGACAGATTTGTCACAATCGTATTTGTATGTCAAATACAAAGTCGTTCAAGCTGACGGTGGCAATTTACTTGCCAATGCAAATGTGGCCCCTGTAAACAACTTCCTACACAGTTTGTTTAGCAGTGTCGATTTGTATCTAAATAATAAACTAATCACCAGCAATTCAGACACCTATCCATACAGAGCATATATTGAAAATCTTATGTCATATAATTCTGACAGCAAGACTACGCATTTGAAAGCTGGTGATCTTTGGACTGAAGACACCACTGGTCATTTCAATTCACTCAACCATGATGGAGATAATGCAGGGTTAAAAGAAAGAATGGGTGAAATTGCACAAAGTAGAACTGCCGAACTTTTTGGACGCTTGCATCTTGATCTATTTCAACAAGAAAAATATTTACCTAATGGTATTGAAATCAGACTTAGATTAAACAGATCTTCGGTAAACTTTTGTCTCACAGGAGGCGGTGGTGCACCAGCTTCAAAAATTGTACTGGAAACAGTCAGTCTTCATGTGCGAAATGTCGAATTGTTGCCTGTTGTTGCAAATGATCTAAATCATGTTATTGCTCAGCAAAACATGAAAATCCCTATTCGTAGGGTTGAAGTAAAAACTTTTACCATTTCTACAGGCCTTCAGTCTAAAGTTGAAGATCATTTGTTTCAAGGACAACTTCCAAAACGCATTTTCATTGCAATGGTAGCAAATACTGATTATAATGGGGATTATGGTAGAAATCCATTTTTCTTTCATCATTTTAATCTATCAAAAATTGATGTATCATGTAATGGTCACAGTATTCATAACAGACCCTTTGAACCTAACTTTGAAGCAGGATTGTATTTGAAATCCTTTCTATCATTGTATCAGGCTAACTCATCTTTAGCACTTAATAAATCATTTAATATTGGTAAAGAAGACTATGCTGGTGGATACTGTTTGTGGGGATACGATTTGACAGCGGATCAAGGTAGTGAAGAAGGACAACTTCATCCTATAAAAACTAGAAATCTTCGAATTGAACTTCAGTTTGCTCAAGCTCTGGCAGCAGCTATCAACGTTATTGTCTTTGCTGAATTTGACAATCAGATTGAAATCAACAGTTTGAGAGAAGTTATCACAGATTATTAATCCTGGAAAAATCAACAGAAACTCTCTGATCAAAAGATAGCTTTCACAAAAACAGTCCTTTTCAGGACTAAGGAATATAATATCGAAAACGACAGTTCTTTTCAGAACTATTGAAAAACAGTCCTTTTCAGGACTATCTACAGGACTAAAGAACTAAAAAAACAATGTTGGGACTCAGATTTGCTATAACACTTAGAGAAGAAGCAGAAAAAGTGAAATATTCCGTGTCGAAGTGCATCTCTACTCGGAAAAATGACATTCATAATAGCTTCGAAAAACATATGACTGAAAAATTAAAAAATCTTATTGTCAGTGAAGTTACCAACCAGTGTTACGGATGTCAAGTGGATCATCCCAGTCAAACACAGCATGAACTGTGTTTATTCAAGGATAGACAAGAACATACAGATATGTTCATAGAAAAAGCCATGATGGAATTAAATCCATACGAAATCATGGAAAAATGGTATCCTGAACTCATAGAAATGAAACTCGATGAAAGTGACTATGTGGAAGCCTACAGATTATGGCGAAATATAAAACAAAACATTTTATCTGAATTCACGGAGTCGTGGTTACAATACTGGTGTGACAAAGTAAAACAATCCTGGGAAGAAAGTGATTAGAAAAATGTATACTTCTGAAATTCAATACATATTGGATCACGGGACATGGATAAAAAATCTACAGGCAAAAGTCTGTGCAAAAGATCAGTTACCTCGACAAAAACCCGATCATGTGAAAGCCTACATTGTGAACACAGAGAAATCAACCGGTCCAGGAGAACACTGGGTAGCCGTGATATTCAACAATAATGGCGATGTACTATACTTTGATCCCTACGGACTACCACCACTTGAGCCAGAAATCATTAACTTTTTAGACAATCATTCTTATTCGTGGAGATACAATCGACAAACTCTTCAGAGTCCACAGGGGAAAGTTTGCGGATTTTACTGTATCTTCGTATTGGATGCTGCTGCCAGAGGATACAACATACAGAAATATCTTCAACAGAAATTCCTCTCAACGGAACATCGACGAAACGATCGAGATGTAGTGTTATGGTTCAATCAGCAGTATGGAATTCTATTCAATAAAGCTCAGAGACTTTTTCCCCACAAATAGTATATAAATGTATAATAGTTCTTTTATCTATGTGTTTGTTGTAAATATGTTCATTGCTCAGTTCATTGTTCAGTTCTGTTCAAATAAAAGTTATACTGTTTAAATGGTGTTTTTTCATTCTTTTTTCCACAAAGATAATTCCTCCACAAAATATCAGTCTTGGAAAAAATGTAGATAGAGCATATAGTACATTATATTCTATCTACATGGTCTCGCCCACGTTCGTACTCCTAATTCCAAGACGAAAAGTAGGTCAATCCCTCCACCAAGCTATAAAACCACCAAATTTCTCTATATGCCATTTCATTTCCACGATGGGTTTGTTCAGATTCTGCTGTGGACTATTTGGTAAAAGTCAAAGGAACGAGGAGAAGAGAAAACGTCAAAAGACAAAGACGTCGACTGAGTTCTCTGCAAGACAAGGGTATAACCCCTATACCCAGAACCCAGCACCTAATTTCTACCCCGATCTTTGGGTTATGCCAACTGATGATCCAATCTTTGGGGAGTCTGTGATATCAACCAACCAATTAGTTGATGATGAGGAGGTTTAGAATCCTCTATCTTTCTCTGATTTTTGGAATTAACTTGCTCGGATGATTAATTTAATTCCAATCCAGAGAATGGTAAAAACAGCTCTTTTCAGAGCTAACATTCATTCCAGAAAGTCCTATCTTCGAGACTTGTCAATTTTACACCTGAGTACCATTCCAAGAGTTACATTCCAAACGATATACTTCAATTCAAATTAACTCAAAAAAGGTTAAGCCCCAACACGATGCTTGTATGGTAAGGATTTATGCTATAAGCCATCTCTGACCAACTCAGAAGATAGCGTATAGCATAAAAGTGTCAAATCTTGTCTGACTAATTCAATCAAATCGACAAATAGTAGTATACATCACCTCAGCTCTCAGATCTTATAGACAAGTTACAAAGCAATACGATCTTTATCCCTAAAGCTAGTTTTTAAAAAAAGACTGAGTTCGTCAGACAAATATCTAAAGATCATACTGCTAGGAGCCAAAGAAAAAGACTAACTCCAGCGGTGATAGAAGATTGAGGCGAATAAAGACGGAAAAAAGACTAAAAAAGACTAAGTTCAACGGTGGTAGAGAAAGGCTAAGGCGAATAAAGACGGAAAAAAGACTAAGTTCAACGATGTTCTCTGCCTGAACCAGTGTGAGGAGGAAAAATAGCCCATACCGTGGAAAAAAGACTAAGTCCAACGGTGATAGAGAAAGATGGAGACGAATAAAGACGAAAAAAAGACTAAGTTCAACGATACTCTCTGTCTGACCCAGCGTAAGTAGGGAGAAATAACCCATATCATGGAAAAAGACTAAGTCCAACGATGTTGTCTGGCTGAACCAGTGTGAGGAGGTGAAATAACCCATATCGTGGAAAAAAAGACTAAGTCCAACGGTGGTAGAGAAAGATAGATGAACAAAGACGGAGAAAAAGACTAAGTCCAACGAGGATCTCTGCCTGAACCAGTGTAAGTAGAGAATATAGTCCATATCGTGGAAAAAAGACTAAGTTCAACAGTACTAGAGAAAGATTGAGGCGAACAAAGTCGGAAAAAAGACTAAGTCCAACTGTGGTAGAGAAAGATAGACGAACAAAGACGGAGAAAAAGACTAAGTCCAACGGTGATAGAGAAAGATGGAGACGAATAAAGACGGAAAAAAGACTAAGTTCAACGATGCTCTCTGCCTGAGCCAGCATGAGGAGAGAAAATAACTCATATCGTGGAAAAAAGACTAAGTCCAACGGTGATAGAGAAAGTTCGAGACGAGCGAACAAAGTCGGAGAAAAAGACTAAGTTCAACGATGCTCTCTGCCTGAGCCAGCATGAGGAGAGAAAATAACTCATATCGTGGAAAAAAGACTAAGTCCAACGGTGATAGAGAAAGTTCGAGACGAGCGAACAAAGTCGGAGAAAAAGACTAAATCCAACTTTATCCTAATAGAGAGAATGGGTAAGTTGAACGAAAGCAGAGAAATGGCTAAGTCCTACAGACGGTGGCACAATCTCACAGAATAAAGACGGAGAAAAAAGACTAAGTCCAAAACGGTGACAGAGAAATGGCTCAGTCCTACAGAGATGGACGAAGACGGAGAAAAAAAGACTAAGTCCAACGATGGTCTTTGCCTGAGCCGTGTCATTACGACCCCATTTCTACCAGATCATGACTCATAAACACCTGACCGCGGCATGTCTGAATCATATCGTTACGACCTGTGTGCGCGCGTGCTCAGCTGCATTAAGACCCCTTTTCACAGAGATAGTTAAAAAGGGGCTCTAACCGTGGCATGGGGGGGCAGAAAAAGTGGACATCTACTTCCGGTTTGACATTTTGACCGGTCTTTTGCCTCCCCGGGAGGGTAGACCTCGGACAAAATGGCACTCAGGGAGGGTAGACCTCGGACAAAATGGCACTCAGGGAGGGTAGACCTCGGACAAAACGGATTTTGTCCGAGGTCTACCCTCCTATACTACTCGTGGATAGTGTATTCCATGTACTTCCTTTATTGTAGTTTTCTCTTACTGTATTTTAATAATGGTTTAGTGACATTTCCTGACTGGTTTGACTTAATTATCTAAAGCACCGTGTGGGACGGAGAGTCTATCCTGTTGTCTGGAATTTCTCCCTCGCATACGGTTCTTTTACCAATACCTAATCATCTTCATATTATTCTAAAGTGCTGTTTTCATTGAATGTTTTTTGGACATACGAGGGACACTTTTTAAGTTCGTAGAGTAGGGCGGTCTTTTTAAAACCGCTTGAAATATCAAAATTTTATTTATCTAAGACCTTCGAAATATGCCCCGTCTGCCTTCACACACATTTTACACCGATCTACCCATTTCCGGAACGCCGCCCGGTAGTCCTCTTTAGGTATATGTTGCAGACACTGGTAGACCGCACTGCCTATACCACAACGGGATTCAAAACGGTGCCCTGCCAGCATTTCCTTTAGTCTTGGGAACAACCAAAAGTCACAGGGGGTCAGGTCAGGGCTGTATGGGGGATGATCTAAGACATCGAGCCCAGATTCTTTCAGATATTCCTGTACCGTAGCGGATTTATGGGCCGGTGCGTTATCATGGAGTAATTTGATGCCGCGGACACCGGTGCGCGGTCTGCGTTTCTGATAGAAATCAACAAGTTGAGTAAGAACACTTTCTCTGTAAAACTTTCCAGTGACAGAACTACCTTTCGGGACTGGAATTTGAAGGACTGGACCTTTCGAATCAAAGAATATCGCATACAACATGCGATTTGATGTTTTGCAACGGCGCGCAATGACAGGTCTGTCGCCCTCAGATAAAACCCAAACCTTATTTTTAGCCTTAGAATCGGGTTGAAAATGATAGATCCAGGTTTCATCACCTGTAACTATCTCTTCCAAACGACGTGGGTCAAATTTATCATATTTTTCTATAACTTGCGATGCAAGTCTAACCCGACTTTGTTTCTGCTCGTCAGTGAGCAAATGGGGCACCCAGCGCGCGCAGATCTTACGTAGCCCAGGTCGTTCACGTAAGATCTTCAAAACACTTGACGAATGAATGCCACTTAATTCTTCTATCTCTTGCACGGTATAACGTGCGTCTTCCTCAATTAACGTTTTCACAGTAGCAACGTTCTTTTCCGTCAAAACGGAAACCGGCCTACCCACCCGAGGGTCATTTTCAATTGACTCCCGACCATCATTAAAACGACGTACCCACTTGCAAACTGTAGCATATTTTAAAGCACCATTCCCATAAACTTTTTGCAAATCAGCATGAATTTCTGTTGGCGGCAACCCGAGCTGCGCTCGAATCTTACAATATACCCTCTGTTCAGAGATTTTTCCATCCATATCGAACGCTATATTTTACTATAGTGTATAAAACCACGTGTTGAAAATACCCAGCGCAGCGCGCACGTGGACCTCATGCGCCGCATACCGTGACACCGTTCGAGAGAGGAATGATTACGCAAGTTCTGTGTAAAAAATCGTGCAACTTCATAATCGCGTTAAAAAGTTATAGGCTTACTCTACGAACTTAAAAAGTGTCCCTCGTATTTTATTCGAGGGAGCTTTATTATATTGAATATATAATGTACACTGGGCCAGACGCCTAAATACTCGATAAACTATAATTAAATTGATTAATTAAGTATGGCTCATATATGAGGTAAAGAAAATGATCGGATTTAAACCCACGCTACCTGGGTCCCTGTTTTCTATGACACAAATACACAGGAAGTAGCAGATGCCGTCTGCAGCCCATTACGCAGTAAAATTGCATGCGCCTATCAACGTGAAATGGCTATATTCGAACAAAAAGATGAATGTAGGATATTCGTTGACGACTCCGTCAGAACTATGCGTTTTGTTAACTCTTTACCAGACGATCAAAATTTAGAATTGTCCAAATTGAAAACATTTGCAGACGACAAATAAAATGTTGCTTCAGAGAGATGATTTCTTTTTGAAAGGAGAGTATATATTGTGGAAAAAAGAAGGAAATGCTTGTTACCAGCATTTTCTTTATTTTTCAACAATGTTTTCAAATGCCTTCTTTCTCGCGGTCGTTTAGACACGGGATGGTTTGGTAAATAATTATGGAGAGGAAATGCAGACAGACAATTTGTATCTGTCACCTCTAAATGGCGTTCGCGATGCACGAAATGGTATCATATTGAGGGCCTAGTGCAAAGCTGCTGTAAGTACTCATACAATGTAAGAAACTTACAATAGTTTTCGTGCTAACACTTTGATTTGTGAAGGACGGTCCTGTTTCAGCTTTTTCTTTCTTCGTCGTAAATCGTTGTAAATTATATTACAATGTGGTGCATATTCTGTCACTACAACCGGTTTGTACGAAGATTTCGGGTCAGTATTTACTATTCTTAATTTCAGTTTTATTCTAGTTTCAGAAAGTAATCCATTTGGTTTAGCCAATCAGATGTATTAATTTCAAATTTAGAATATTCGTGAGAATAAGACTAAGAATGTTCTTAAGAATGATTGGCGAATACGAACCAAGAACAAATATTCGAAGATCATCTTTTTCGACTGCGGGAGAAATCGTGCCTTGGATATAGAGAATAGATGGTTGGTGTCTTGGATGGGTTAAGTTTATCGGGCAAGGCGGAGGAATTTATCTGGTGAGCCGAAGGCGAACCAGATAAAATCCGGAGCCGAGCCCGATAAACTTAAACCATCCAAGACACCAACCATCTATCCTATTTATCCTGTCATGCACTGTAACTGAACAAAACAAAACAAAAGACAGACATGATACAAAGACTACATACTTTTCATTCAATATCTTATGGCACTGATACCATAAAATTCCCGAGCTGAGCCTGACAAAATTTCCTGGAATCAAAGACACTACTGTCTATTCTTCAAATTTTCCAATCCACGACACTTTTCTGTTTATCCTGTTTCATATTTACAAACATAAATCCGACTAGATAGAATATTTCGCTCGAAATTAAGGCACGTATTGACATCTTTCGCACTTTGAAAAAAACACACTTGTATGGCAGTAGTATAGGAGGGTAGACCTCGGACAGTGTCCGAGGTCTACCCTCCCTGAGTGCCATTTTGTCCGAGGTCTACCCTCCCTGAGTGCCATTTTGTCCGAGGTCTACCCTCCCTTGGAGGCAAAAGACCGGTCAAAATGTCAAACCGGAAGTAGATGTCCGCCATCTTTGACGCGGCTGGGGGTCCTTTTTAACCATGGTCTGTGAAAAGGGGTCTTAATGCATCTACGCGCACGCGCGCACGGATCGTAATGATATGGTTCGGCAGAGACTATCGTTGGACTTAGTCTTTTTTCTTCATCGGAGATAGATGTTCACCATCTTTGACGCGGCAGGGATCCTTTTTTTAACCATGGTCTGTGAAAAGGGGACTTAATGCATCTGCACGCACGCGCACGGGTCGTAATGATATGGTTCGGCAGAGACTATCGTTGGACTTACTCTCAAAAGACCGGTCAAATTGTCAAAATGGCGGTAGATGTTCACCATTTTTTGACGCGGCTGGGATCCTTATTTTAACCATGGTCTGTGAAAAGGGGACTTAATGCATCTACACACACGTGCGCACGGGTCGTAATGACATGGTTCAGGCAGAGATCATCGTTTGACTTAGGCTTTTTCTCTGTCATCGTTGGATTTAGTCTTTTTTTCCCGTCTTCGTTCGCCTCAATCTTTCTCTATCACCGTTGGACTTAGTCTTTTTTTCCACGATATGGGTTATATACCCCTTCTTACGTTGGTTCAGGCAGAGACCCTCGTTGGACTTAGTCTTTTTTTGGAGGGTTGTTCTTTCTCTCTATTACCGTCGGACTTAGTCTTTTTTCCACGATATGGGTTATTTTCCCTCCTCATGCTGGTTCAGGCAGAGATCATCGTTGGACTTAGTCTTTTTTTCCGTCTTTGTTCGTCTATCTTTCTCTATCACCGTTGGACTTAGTCTTTTTTCTCCGTCTTTATTCGCCTCAATCTTTCTCTATCACCGTTGGACTTAGTCTTTTTTCCACGATATGGGTTATTTTCCCCTCCTCATGCTGGTTCAGGCAGAGATCATCGTTGGACTTAGTCTTTTTTTCCGTCTTTGTTCGTCTATCTTTCTCTATCACCGTTGGACTTAGTCTTTTTTCTCCGTCTTTATTCGCCTCAATCTTTCTCTATCACCGTTGGACTTAGTCTTTTTTCCACGATATGGGTTATTTTCCCCTCCTCGTGCTGGTTCAGGCAGAGACCCTCGATGGACTTAGTCTTTTTTTGGAGGGTTGTTCTTTCTCTCTATTACCGTCGGACTTAGTCTTTTTTCCACGATATGGGTTATTTTCCCTCCTCATGCTGGTTCAGGCAGAGATCATCGTTGGACTTAGTCTTTTTTTCCGTCTTTGTTCGTCTATCTTTCTCTATCACCGTTGGACTTAGTCTTTTTTCTCCGTCTTTATTCGCCTCAATTTTTCTCTATCACCGTTGGACTTAGTCTTTTTTCCACGATATGGGTTATTTTCCCCTCCTCATGCTGGTTCAGGCAGAGATCATCGTTGGACTTAGTCTTTTTTTTCCGTCTTTGTTCGTCTATCTTTCTCTATCACCGTTGGACTTAGTCTTTTTTCTCCGTCTTTATTCGCCTCAATCTTTCTCTATCACCGTTGGACTTAGTCTTTTTTCCACGATATGGGTTATTTTCCCCTCCTCATGCTGGTTCAGGCAGAGAGCATCGTTGGACTTAGACTTTTCTCCATCTTCGATTAGGTATTGTAGATAAATCATAACATTCTATGTGAAATAGTACGTGATGTTCTATCTGCATGCTTTCGCCCACGCTCGCGCTCTTAATTTTAACGGAATTAACATTGGCCAGTCGTTAGTTTCGTTACATTTTTTGAGGTAGGGCTCTTAGGCATTGTAGATAGATCATATAGTACATTATGTTCTATCTACATGCTCTCGCCCATGTTCGCGCTCTTAATTCTGTATCAAAGTAGGTCAATCCCTCCACCAAGCTATAAAACCAGCAAATTTCTCTATATACCATTTCATTTCCACGATGAAGTTGTCCATAGTGAGTCTTTTTTTTGGAAGTACTTAGTAATGCTTGTACTAAGTTATACTACTAATACCAAGCTGTTGTGGGTTAATTGGTGGAAGTTCGAGAAGGAAGTGAAGGAAACTACGGTCTTTTCAGGAGTAACCAAGTGAGTGGGCTTACCAAGACCAAGAAAGTTTTTACTTTTCTTCAAATTGTCAAAAAACAAAAAAAGTCAAGTCCTATATGTTTTTATATTTTTGATTTAAAACTTTTTGTACAATGAAACATTGAACTGTTAAAAATATATACAATGAAAACATTGAACTGTAGAAAAATGAATCGTTTTTTGAAACAGTTCTTTGAAACAGTTCTTTGAAAAAAATGTTTTACAACTCACTGTGTTTTTCTTTTTTTCTTCGGGATGTCAGGCTCACATTCACTCTTGCGTTTCCTCTTTTTTTCATTGTTTCCATCATTGTGTTCGTCATTGTTATTTTTCAACACAATATCTGGACAGATTTTTGATTTGTAAAGGAAGCCGTTCTTCTTTTTCTTGTTTTCTCTTTTCTCGTTGATCTTCACAACATCGGATTTCCATTTGCGTCTCAATTCTATATCTCGAATATTTTCTCTTTTCTCGCTGATTTTCTTTTCTTCAGACCGTGAAGAAAGTTTCTTGTTTTGGTTCTTTCCAGACGTTGAAGAGGGTTTCTTGTTTTGGTTCTTTCCAATCGCTGAAGAAACCTCGTTGATTTTCTTTTCTTCAGACCCTGAAGAAAGTTGATCTTTTTGGTTCTTACCAGTCACTGAGAAAATATCGTTGATTTTCTTTTCTTCAGACCCTGAAGAAATCTTGTTGTTTTGATTCTTTCCAGACGTTGAAGAAAGTTTCTTCTTTATCCCCTTTCCAGTCACTGAAGAAATCTCGCAGATTTTCTTTTCTTCAAACCTTGAAGAAATCTCATTGTTTTGCTCCTCTCCAGTCAGTGAAGAGGGTTCGTTGTTTTGGTCGAGTATAAGAGTATCCTCTGAAGAAAGTTTATTTTTTTGCGGCTTATCATGTATCTCTACTTGAATTCTACAGATTTCTGTATCGCTGATTTCTGTGTTATCATGCTCCATATTTTCGATCTGCTTCTCGATCTGCTTTTTGATCTGATTTTTGATCTGATTTTCAGTCGATGACTCTTTGATTTTCTTTTCTTCAGATCCTGAAGAAAGTTTCTTGCTTTTCCCCTTTCCAGGCTGTGACGATCTTGTCTTCCGTTTATTCTCGTCTACTTTATAGGATAATAGAGACCCAACGTATTTCATATGTTGGGATTCACCACCCGTTTCCGTTGTTGGTGAAATTTTGACATCGTGGGTGTGGGGGTCCACGAAGACAAAAACGAATTTCCACATCTGATTTTCTTTTTCTGGACATTGTCTGGCCCAATGTCCTGATCTGTCGCATGTAAAACAAATATTCGTTGTCATATCACCCACTCCATGGCGTTTGTCGAATGTCGATTGATCCAGGACTCTGGTGATACGATAGACGTCTTTTTCTGCAGAATGTTGGTGGGATAGAAATGATCCCACGTAGTTTCCAGCATGGTAGACTTGATATTTTGGCGGTATATTGGTGATCTCATAATCGTGAGTGTATGGGTTAACATACAGATACATTCTCTTTGGCGTTGTGCTTTGTAGCTTGAACTCACTCATTTTTCTATCGACTGCTCTGTTTGAAATTTTTCCTAAGAATGATGAAGATTTCAATCGTAACGCCTCTTTTTTATACACGGTTGGCCTGAAAAAAGATATAAAAAAGCTAGGATTTTTTTAGTTCTGGGTCATTGTTTGACTTATAATAGCCATAAAACCATGTCTAAAAGGCTAGTACCTTATTCAGACAGTACAAGCAACGATGAGACAATTCAAGCCATGTCGAAAAAGAGAAAAAAATTACTGCCGGCCAAAAAAAGAAAAAGAATTCTAGTCTACCCAGACAGTAGCAGTAATGATGAAAGCGATGATGAGAAATTTCCACCGTCAACCAGAAAGAGAAAAAGTTTACCATTGAAAGAAGAAAGTGACGGTGAAGACAAAAAATCTTTGAAAGTCTCAACAAAGAAAAAATCTTTGAAAGAAGACAGAAAATCTTTGAAAGAAGAAAGTGATGGTAATTTCACCTCAGCGAAGGAGAAATCTGTACAAATGAATGTGGACTGTACCAGCGAAGACGAGAAATCTTTGAAAGAAGAAGACAAAAAATCTTTGAATCATGCTGGTTCGCTTTCAACCAAGAAAAAACATGAGCGAATGAATGTGGACTGTACCAGCGAAGACGAGAAATCATTGAAAGAAGAAGACAGAAAATCTTTGAAAGAAGAAGACAAAAAATCTTTGAATCATGCTGGGTCGTTTTCACCAAAGAAAGAAGAAAGTCATGCTGGACCATTTTCACCCAAGGAAGAAAAAAGTGAAGACAAAAAATCTTTGGATCTGAAAAGTCTATACGCCTTAAAAGAAGTGGGAAAAAAGAAGTCAAGAAAATTCAATACAGAATCCCATCTACTGGAGGCGTCTTTTAAGAAATTCGATGAGCTACAACCACAGCAGTTGACCGTCTTATTTGACGATGTTTTCCGACAAATCGTTCAAAAGTTAAAGGCTGAATCGAGGGATATGATTAGAATTAGCATCAATCACCCTTCATTGGATGTGGGGATTCATATTCCCTTTCTATATGTGGAGGAGTTGGAGAGTCATACTATGTTGGACGAAATTGAAAAAGTTCTACAGTCGAATGAGGAATTCGTCTTGAACGATGGTCGCATGACATTCGATATCACACATACGATACCCCCAAGTGGAAGTGGTAAAAATCTTAGGGCCTCAGAAGTATTGGATTCAAAAGTTTTTGCAAAGAAGAAATATTCGATTGTTGAAATTAACAATCAAGATCATCTATGTTTTGCAAGAGCGGTTGTTGTGGGGATTTGTTACCATGAACGTGAAAACACCCAAGAATGGAACCTAAGATGGGATTACATCAAAAGATCAAACAGATTACTTCAAAAGACTGAAGCCGAGAAATTGATGAATGAAGCTGGAGTTTCATCGACGCAGGCTGTAGGCCTTGAAGAATACAAAAAAATTCAAGATTTCTTGTATGAAAAAGACTATGTTATTAAAGTCCATCAACAGCAGTCGAGAGTGGAAAAAGTATTTGAACATCCAGAAGTGAAAGACGATAGTAAAATCATACATTTGTACTTTCATCAAAACCACTATGATTACATCAAATCCATCACAGGATTTCTTGATTGTGCTTATTATTGTGAGTTCTGCGACACACGTTACAGGAATCGGGAAGACCATGCTTGCTCAAAGATCTGTAAAGGTTGTTTTCGTGCTGGAAAATGTCCATCAGAATCAAAAGAGTATGTCTGCTCCAAGTGTCATAGATGTTTTTTCAGTGCAGAATGCTTGAAAAATCACAAAACGCTTCAAGGTAAAGAGAAGAAAACCATTTGTGAATTAGTGAAACTTTGTTCAAAATGTGAAGGCCAGGTTTTTGTCAGAAAGAAAAATCATGTCTGTAAGGGAAAGAAAAAGTGTCACTTCTGCAAGAAAATAGTTGACTTCTCTCATCGCTGTTTTATTCAACCTTACCAGAGTAAGATGAAACACGACAGCGACGATGAGACGAGTTTTACCATAGTCAAAAAACCTTTGTTCATTTTCTTTGATTTCGAATGTCAGCAAGACACGGAGGTACACATTCCGAATTACTGCATTGCACACCGAGCCTGTGCTGAATGTATCGATAAACCACTTGATTTTCATTGTTCCACATGCAGTGAATTCGAAGAAGGAAGAGAAGTTATTTTTCAAGGAAAAGAAACTTTGAGTCAATTCTGTAACTGGCTCTTTACAAAGCATCATAAAGGAATCATAGCTATTGCCCATAATTTCAAAGGCTATGATGGCCAATTTATTCTCAACCACATTATCAAAGTTGGGATGAAAGAACCAAAACTGACCATGAATGGAAATAATATTTTGAAGTTAGAACTGAATGGTGTGTGTTTGATCGACTCCTTCAATTTCATGAACTTTGGGTTGGCAAGGTTCCCAGAAACGTTTGGGCTTCAAGAAATGAAAAAAAACTACTTTCCTCACTGGGCAAATACAGACAAACTCTGGGATTACGTCGGCCCATACTTGGACATGTCTTATTACAAACCCGACTCAATGTGTGAAGAGGATCGATCAAAATTCATAGTCTGGTATAATGATAAAGTTCAAAACGGTGAGGAATTCAATTTTCAAAAAGAGATGGAGTTGTACTGTCGATCGGTTGTCGATATCCTAAGGCGAGGATGTGGTGAATTCAGAAAGTTCTTCATCGAACAGAGTGGAATTTGTCCATTTTCAGAAGCGATCAGCATTACCGACGCCTGTAACAAGAATTGGCGAAAAGATTATTTGCCAAAAGATCAAATACCCATCATTTCAAAGAAAGGCCCAGTCAGATGTCGCTTTTCTATGAAAGCAATACGCTGGATTCAAACCATTGCTAAGGAAAAAGGCATTCATATTCAGCATACCAAAAATGGTGGCAAATTTCGGATAGGAAAATACATTGTAGATGGTTTTCACCATCAATCAAAGACTGTCTATGAGTTCCTCGGGGATTTATTTCATGGCTGCCAGAAATGTTTTAAGGATCGGAAATATATCAACCCATCAATGGAAAAACAATGGATGAATTGTACAACAGTACCATTGAACGGATAGAAACCATCAAAAACATGGGTTATAATATCGTGACCATATGGGAGCATGAATTCGATGCCAAGATGAAGAAGGATAAAGAGTACAAAAAAACCATTGAAAGCCTATATCCGAACTGCGACCCCATCGATCCAAGAGAGATCCCTACTGGAGGCAGATGCAATGCAATAAAAATTGTCTATAATGTTGAGGAAAGCAGTGAGAAGGAAATCAAGTACATTGATATTTGCTCACTGTATCCTTACGTTTGCAAACATAAATTCTACTCTGTAGGCCGCCCAACAATCTTGACCGGTGAGAACATTGACATGAAGAATATTCGTCAGTACGAAGGACTCATTAAATGCAAAGTTCTACCCCCAATTGGATTGATTCATCCCGTTCTTCCAGTTCACTGTAACGGCAAGATGATGTTTCCACTTTGTATGAAATGTGCACAAGAAAGCTCAATCGTTTGTAACCATAAAAAAAAGACAGAGAGAGCCTTAGATGGAACTTGGGTTACATTTGAACTGTTCAAAGCTCTCGACTGTGGTTATCGGCTGATGTTTGTGTATGAAATCTGGCATTTCGACTCTGTTTCGGACCAATTCTTTAAAGGCTATGTGGACAATTTCTTGAAAATCAAGCAAGAAGCCAGTGGATATCCCGGTTGGTGTCAGACAGACTCGGAAAAGTCCCAATTCATTCGCGAGTATGAGGAAGCCGAAGGGATTCGTCTCGATCCCAAATGCATTCAAAAAAACCCTGGCAAAAGATCATTTGCTAAGATTATGCTGAACTGTCTTTGGGGAAAATTAGCACAGCGTGAAAACATGAGCAAGACGAAATACATCAGAGAACCGTCTAAATATTTCGAGTTGATTACCGACCCGAAATACACGGTAAAATATGTGGAAATCTTTGACAACGAGTGCCCATTCATTTTAGTCAACTATGAAGAAAAGATGGACTTTGTCGAAACGCATGCGACAGCCAATGTTATTGTAGCGTCTTACGTAACAGCCTATGCAAGGTTGGAACTGTACAGAGTTCTTGAAAGATTGGGGGATAGAGTTCTGTATTTCGATACAGATAGTTGTATGTACATTCATGATCCTGAATTGTGGAACCCTCCCATCATTAACAGCAGACTAGGAAAATGGACCGATGAAGAGCCTGATTGCAGAATTACCCATTTCAGAGGATTAGGTCCAAAGAATTACGCCTATAAAATGAGAACAAAAGATGGAAAAGAAAAAAGCAAATGCAAAGTCAAGGGAATTACTTTGGATCACAATACAAATCAGCTGGTGAATTTCGACACCTATTCAAAATGTGCTTTGGATCGTACAATAGAAATCAAAGTTCAGTATGACTGTAGAATCAAAAGGCATAGAGACAGAGCAGTGACCAGCGAACCACAGTCAAAAACGTTTCGCTCTGTATATACCAAAAGAGTGATTGTAAACGATACTGATACTGTACCCTATGGATATAAAAGTTTGAGGGTATAAATAACTGTAAGAAAACAACATCGTGTTACACTGAAGTGAACGATCAAAGTAAGACGGCTCTATCAAAAAAAGTGAAATCATGTCAAGTGAAATGCTGTCTTTACCGATAGAACTACGTGAAAAAGTTCATAGAGATTTCATCGATCTGCACACACTCGATGAACAAGTACAGTCTGATATTAAATTCAACTGTTTGAAACTTTGGATAGATAGACTGAATAAGGGAGCTGTAGAAGGAGAAACATCCTGCAAACTGTATAGCATACACAGTTTTATTATGATGATGGTGGACGACTCAGGTTCAGATCCCATCCTCGAAGCTTATTTAGCAGGCTGGTGGTGGAAAGATCTCATTATTGCTAAACAGATGCAAAATTTCAGTAAACAATTGCGAGCTACAAGTCGATGGCAATTCATTATCATAGGAAGAACAGAAGAAAGTTTTCTGAACATCCTGAAAATGAAATCGGTTCTGTTTGACTTTTACTTACGCTACAAAAGAGGATCTATTCAAGATAGTGAGGAAACAGTGGATACCCTGGAAGGCTATATTCTATTTGATAGAGATGTCACAAAAGAAACCGTATATTCATCTCTTTCAACAAAAGATATTTCAAAACATATTCTTCCATTTAGTGGGGTACGTCAATATAGCGAAATGGACAGCGTATATCCAATGTCTTTAGGTAATGACCATCTGCACAAAGTTATTGTGGAACATGAAGACAAGTGGAAAAATCGAGGTATCTGTGAATTTGCATTGTAAGAATTGTTTTGTCATTGTTGTAGATTAAAACTGTATTGTTAAAAACTGTATCTTCATTGCTTTGTAAGAAACTGTATTGTTAAAATGTTATAGTGTTTTTTAAAGATAATATTGTTAAAAACTGTATTGTTAAAACTGTATTGTCAGAAACTTTGAATGAATAATGTATTGTTAAAACTTTGAATGAATAAAGAAATGATTTAAAAAAAGTCGCCTTTTTTGATTTCTTCCCAAAAAGTTCAGACTTGGAAAAAATTTACAAGATCCCAAAATGAAATTAACAAGAACAGAGATGGAAAAATGTAGACAGAAATTTTATTCATATAGTACATTATGTTCTATCTACAATGCCTACAGAAAAGTCTAAGTCTACGTCCCAAGACAAGTCCCCTCGACCAAAAACTATAAAATGCTGGCGAACTTTCTCTATAATCATTCGACTCTCGATTCTCGAATAGTACGAATAAAACAAACTGTTAACTAGTGCGAATAACGGAAAATGGATTCCAACTTAGACCAAGCTGATCACGGAAAAATGGATTCCAACTTAGACAGTTTAGACGATTCCTTACCGCAAGAAAACCCCGTCCTAGACAACTCCTCACTACAGACTGAAAACAGTAGAGATATTCTATCGACAGCTATGAATTCAACATTCATTGAGCCGATGACAGGATCGGTTATTAAAATCGAAGAAGAAATAAGCCAAATGATTTGAAACCAAAATTCTGTGATAACTCAGATTTTAGACGAAGTGAAGAGTTTGAATAGAAATATGAATCAATTCAATAGAAACATTGAGACATTAGGCCTACAAAATCAACAGAGTCAACAAGATTCATCTGTAAGACAAGATTCATCTGTAGATGTAACGATTCCAGCCCAGGTTAACTTTGATAAAACTAGTTTTCAAAAGTTAACAGCTTCTATCGTCACTCCTGTAAAACAACAGTCAAAGCAGACAAAAGAAGTCAAGCCAAGAAGAAAACGAAAAGCAGAGAAAGCAGAGAAAGACGATAGCCAACTTCACAAAAAACAACGATTCGATCCCAGCTATGCAACACCACCCCTGGTAGAACCCACCAAACACAGAGTTGGGTAAAAACAGATGGATAACTTCAAGGACTTCAAGATCCCGATGATTCCCAAAAGAACCAAAGGAAAGCTCTCAATAGAGGAAAGTTCTCAATAGAGGAGGAAAAAAACCACAGAAATAAAAAAAGATAGCAAGAAAGAACCGAAGGAAAGCTCTCAATAGAGGAGAAAGCCATACCAAAAAAACGAAATAGTCCTTTTCAGGACTAACCAATACCCAGGAAGTCTATCTTTTGAGAATTGTCAATTTCACAGATGTATCCCAAGAGATTTACTTTTGCAGAGAAAAAACTTTTTATTGATAGAAAAACTTACAGACAGAAAAAGTTGTAGGCAAAAATTTTTCAAACAAAAAATCTCACAGAGAGAAAAAAGTTGTAGACAAAAAAAGTTAGCAGAGAGAGTTACACTCCAAACAATGTACTCCAAAAAAGACTAAGTCTAACGATGGTAGAGAAGGCGTGAGATGGTATATAGCCCCAATATCGTGAAAAAAGTCTAAGTCCTACGATGATCTCTGTCTGACGGTGATAGAGAAAAAACCTAAACTCAACAGTGGCAGAGAAATAGCTAAGTCCTACAGAAACGATCGAGACTAGAGAAAAAGACTAAGTCCACCAGTCTGAGGCCATGGGCAGCCGTTCGAACATTGTGTCAATTTCGTAAATGTATAGTACTCCTGCAGAGAGAAAAACTTTTATCAATAGAAAAACTTTTTAGTGATAGAAAAATTTTTCGATTAAAAAAATCTTGCAAAGAGAAAAAACTTGCAGACAGAAAAACTTTTTTCAAATAAAAAAATCTTGCAGAGAGAAAAAACTTTTAGCAATAGAAAAAACTTGTAGAGAAAAAAAGTTGTAGACAAATTTTTTTCAAACAAAAAATCTTGCAGAGAGAAAAATCTTGCAGAGAGAAATTTTTTTTAGCGATAGAAAAACTTTTTATCGATAGAAAAAATTTCGGATAAAATTTCGGATAAAAATTTTTACAATTAAAAAAAGTTTTGCAGATAAAAACTAGGGACGAATAAAACTAGGGACGAATAAGACTAAGATCGGATAAGTCTAGATGATCCGATTCCTGGGAAATGTCGGAAAAACCCAGTAAACATGATTTCGTTACATTTTCGGAAAATGACGTCATGTTTGATTTCCGGGAAAGTCACGTATAGCACAAAGGGAGACAAATCTTGTCTGACTAATTCAACCATGATACGGTATATAACCCACATCGTGGAGAAAAGACTAAGTCCAACGGTGATAGAGAAAGACCGAGACGAACAAAGACGGTGGAAAAAAGACTAAGTCCAACGATGGTAGAGAAAGAAAGAACAGCTCTCAGCCGATCGATATTTGAGAAAAACTAAGTCCTACAGAGGCGAACAATGATCGACCAAGCCGAACAGTGTAGATCAAGATCAGACTAGGTCCAACAGGCTCTGCTTGAACCAGTCTGATCCGGTTTTATAAGTCATTTCGTCTCTGAGATAGTATATGGTTTTTGCAGTGGTGTGAGGCTGAGGTATCGCCTCTGAGACAGTATATGGTTTTGCAGTGGTGTGAGGAGTGGGGGAAGCAAAAATGCCGAAAATCTGAAAAATTTGGCGGTAGGGTAGTCTAGGGACCAAAATTCGGCCTCCAGGAGGGTAGACCTTGGACAAAATGGCACTCAGGGAGGGTAGACCTCGGACAAAATGGCACTCTGGGAGGGTAGACCTCGGACGTGTCCGAGGTCTACCCTCCTTTACTACTTATGGCGAACTGTGCAAAGAGCTTTTGGTATGCAGCTGTAATAATGACGTCATGAATGATACTGACTACGTCATAAACGTGACGTAAACCCTCGGAAGAATGTTATGACGAAGAATTTTGTTTTATTTTAAATAATAAGAAAAATCAATATGTGCAACGAATTTTAAGCGATAATTTTACTTTGAAATATTGATTTCGTGTACCGGCACCTAAAAAAAGAGTTCCGGCTGGTCACATGACCAACTAGCCTAATAAACCTTGATCACGTGACCAACTGACATAATAAACCTAGTCACGTGGTCAAGTGACCGTATATCACCAAGTTTATATGACCCCCTGTTATACGACGGAATTTATAGGAGGTGACAGGATAAAAATCGTTCCATGGATAAATCTCCCGTATTGAATTGTTTCGATTTCTGTGTACGCTTGGGACAATTTCTCGAGCTTTGGGAAATTTTCTCTGTAGATTCGCCCCTAATATATGCTATGCTCTGTGATAAGGGGCTTAATGCATCTGCAAAAGGTACCGACCAAGACCAGCCGGTACAGTTCGCGGAGGCTGACCTCGATCGAAACCTATTGCTGTCGATTAGTTTTCTGCATGTCTAAAAAACGAGTCTACCTCATGATTCCGTCGGCTGTTAGGTGAAATAGAGTCCATGGATCCATGATTATATGTTGACTTGCTGGGTATAATTCATCCCAGAGACGAATTATTAAAATCCCCCTTTTTCCCCAGAATGCTGCTCATATGTTTTGGGATCCCATGTTTCTCGCCGCTTGGTACTGCAATAGTATTTTTCCCAGATAACCAATGCTCAGTCTTGTCCAAATTAAGAGATTCGTACCTGACAAAGAAAACAGGTCTCAGATACTGAAACATTTTCGAGAGGCAGGTTACCCGTATTGTTCGCTTTTTCCCACATTGTTTTCAAAACCTCCCGTTTTTTTCTTCAGGCTTCTTAAAACTCGTGATTGTTATGTGCAGGGTTGAGCTTTCTTGATCATCTATTTCATGCTTAAGCTACATGTACGAACTTTATCATGTGGGTTTTTTTTTATTTTTTTTTAATGCAACCAGATGCTGTGGAACCCTTTGGCCGAGTAACTCTGGGCCGGGTCCGAAGGGCCAGTTGGTAATTTATAGAGTTCGATACCCAGGGGTCGCTGGTTCGGGTCCAAAATCTTCTAAAATCTTACCGGGGATTGATGATAATCACTGTGACGGGACTAATACCTCATACGGTGGACACTGTATCAACCATGTTTGTTTTAAAAAAAATGGACTCATAGAAAGGTTCTGCGACATTCTGAAAACTCTTAGAGAGCATGGATAGGTGCACTTGCTGCCTCGATGTAACTGAAATAATGATGAAAAACGTGTTGAATACCTACCAAACGACGGTTTACTTTGCTGTCCATGACCTGTAGTTGTAACACCAAGTCTATGTTTAGTATGATTCATAATCAAATTTAAAAAGAAGCTTGCCGTTTTATTTGTCACTTGGCTGTATTTCTTCGCTAACACTGTTTTGAAATTTTGCTTATGTATACGTGCAACCAAAATATACCGGTAGCTGAGACATGCACTGTGAAAAAATAGGTTTCATGCATTTGCCAACCGAAGTCAGCCCGCGCATTCCACGCAGGCTGATATGAATCGACTGGGTCGAAACTTTTAGCTTTTGGTCAATTTTCTTCTTCTTTCAAAGGACCAGTCTACTTCATAATTTAGTCAGTTGTTAGACAAAATGGAGTTTATGAATCTATAATTATATGGCCCGCAACATGCGAAATGAGACTTTCGGACATTTGCGTAAAGTGTCGTCTCGGATTAGCCTGCACAGTCTGCGCAGGCTAATCCGAGACGGCACTTTACGACTACATCAGATTTTTTCATACAATAGACTTTCGTGAAACAGAAAATCATACAAAAACGGGAAGTGTCGTCTCGGATTTGTCACAGACTGCACAGGCTGATCTGGAACGACACACTTTTACGCATATGTCCGAAGGCCCCTTTTCGTGTGTTGCACGCCATATGATAATTTGATTGGTATAGGGCATCACGGAGATGCATTAAACCCCCTTTCGTTTCAAGAAATTTTAGGATGCAAATGGATATGTATCGTTTAACTGAGGATCGGAGAGAGTATATTTAGGACCAGACAACACGCACACTCTTATTCTCATCTCAAAGGACGTTGGGACTTAGTGATGTACAGAAAATGGGTAAAAAACGAAAATGCATGAAACTGCCTTATCACTCTACATACAATTAATTTTCCTGTCAACAGGCTACCACAGACTACATTAACATGAACCAAAATATGTTATACGACGAGGTTATATATAGCAACCTGCACTTTTTTAAACACAAGATGTATCCCATTGAAACTAATAAGTGAATCAGAAACAATAGTTATTTTCATTGTTTTCATTTCTTAGGGATAAACGTTTAATACTTCGATTGATAATATTCCATGAGGTTTGGTTCTGTTTTGCGAAGTCTGAGCCCTGCGTGGCTCAGTGGCGAAGGCATAGGGTTCCCAGCCTCAATGCCACAAATTCGAGCATCACTCAAGGTGATGGTCGTTTCATTAGCGTGTCTTTGGGCAAGATGCTTGAGAGCCTTGTCCTAGTTCTGGTGAAATCCAGGAGACAGGTGAATAAAGAAGCTGTCAATGAGATATGACATAGGAAATATTGAACACAGCGTAAACAACAATTCAACAATTCAACCAACCGTTCCCTGCTGCGTCGTTAAATGGAGGTACATGTATCAAGATTTTTGGGCAAGATATATAAAGTCCCTATTTTTCTACGTTTCCAAGTTTCAGTGATACGCAGGTAAAAGATTTCTTTTTTTTTTATCCATTTACCAAACATTTCCGACCCTAGAGAAAAAAGCTTTTGAAAACATTGTGGGAGCCAGCATTTTCTCCTTTTTCCAAAATGTTTTGTATTTTTCCAAACACAATTTTCAATTTTTGAGCGACATTTCTGTTGTCCTCTGCATATGCTTTCAATTTGGACATGTTCAAGACTTTGTCTTTTAGTACAGGGTTAAGCTGATTTAAACTGTATTGTCTGTAAATGCAACCAGTTTATAGAATTGTAAGATTTTGTTGTCTGGTAAGGAGTTAAGGCGTTTGATTTGTATTTAGGAAAACCTGGTTCGATCCCTGCAAGGGGTGCTTGTCCGGCGGTGCGACACAAGACAGACCTGGTCCCAGCGTCCGGTTGGCAAGGCATAGTAACATCCCTTACTTTGGAATTTGGTGAAATGATATCAACATATAAAATACATACAAATTTCATGTCGTTATCTTATCAAATGAGATAGTACATAGAATATTTAGTAAATTCTAGTTTTTAAGATGGTTGCCGCCTAAAGGTACTATTTAATCTCACTTTACTTTTATGTCAAAATAAATGAATGATTTACGTAGGCAGAAATAGCCAATTATTTCATATTTTAAGACCTTTTTGACCGAACTATAACTAAACAGGCAATTATTTTGGTCCAACTTTTTAGTTTGTTGAACAACATTTAGGCCATTTTGAAATCATCCAATGAACATTACTTGTTCAGCAATGGTTCAACTAACATATTTTTTGTTTTAAAAAAGGAGGGAGACGATTTTGTCCCATCACTTCAGAGTATGAAATATTGTTTATGGTTGGAGGTTGTAGTTTGAACGAAACAACAAGAACAGCAATGCAAAACCGGAAGCTGTAAAGAAACTGGCTCTAGTTGTATTTTGTGCGAACTGCGTCCAGGTCGTAGTACTCAAAAGTAGATCTAGGTCCGTATTCACCAACCATTCTTAAGAATATTCTTAGTCTTGTTCTCCAAGATTTTCTACATTTGAAAGTAACACCACTCCTGATTGGCTAAACCAAATGGTTTAGCCAATCAGGAGTTGTGTTACTTTCAAATGTAGAAAATTCTGGAGAACAAGACAAAGAACGTTCTTAAGAATGGTTGGTGAATACGGACCCTAGTCTCAGTTGATAATCTGACAGCAAGCACTTCTGCTTCACTGTTTTAAATGTAAGAAATATTTTTTGCCCTGACCTTAAAAAGGAGCATGGTCTACCACCTTGAAGGTTCTTTTTTCACGATGATTTTTCAAGGGTACTTGTGTTTAAGGCCGAATAGGAAAAATAAAAAACGTAAACGGTTGAAGCGGCCTTTTTTATAGCCTCTCGTGTAAGCCACTGGAAATACATAAAAAGAACAGCAAAGCTGTGAGTTTCAATAAAAGTCCAGCAGAGAGTCAGAAATGGAAATTGTCACTCATATTCAATTTTAAAAAAAGTGTGGCGTGACACCATCTCCCGTAATCGCCCGATAGACCTTGATACAAAGATCGAGAAAGTACTTTCAGTTTAAACCATTGCTGCAAACGTTTGGACTAAATTTCAGAACGAGTTTGGAAATCAAAATTTTAAAATCTAGCACGGTATGACCGCAAAAACGGGCTTCAATTGTTGTTAGCCCAAATAGAAAATGATATACAATAAACTCGAACTAAAATTTTTTCAAAAAGAAAAATGAAGTGACAGACAAAAAATTTTTCTGTAACTCTTTCACTGCCAATGTCGGCTCAGATTGCTTTTGCGGACGGCGTAGATCAAAATCAGACTGCACAAAAGGTGCAGTCTGATCTTGATCTACACCGCCCGCTGTGCGACGATAAACATTCAGCAAAATTGTCTTCAGTTTCCTTTACAAGATACTGTAAACGATTGGAGAAGAGTCGAATCCATTTAGTTGGCAGCGAAAGAGTTAATGAACAGAGCAAAAAAAAAGAGTAGATCTAATGATTGTTGTAAGTGACTTTTTGCATGAAGAATTAATTAATTGTAGTGACAAAAAAAAAAAGATTTGCTTAATTTGTATGAAACACTTTGTCCTCGTAAATCAACTCTTCACTTCCGGAAACGGATTTGCAGCAGATGACATTTGAAACATCAATGTGGAATATTTGTAACTGTTTAACTTTTTTCCAAACGACAAAATTTGCAGCACGAAAGCATTTGCAGTTCATCGTCAAACTTTGCTCAAATGATGAGGAATTGTCTTTGAAAGAGTGGAAAGCATTGTGGGAAAAGGAGAAAATGATGGTTACCAGCATTTTCTCCTTTTCCTACAATGTTTTCAAATGCTCTTTATGTTCAGACTCCGTATTTTGTAGTAAAGGGTTATTATTATTATTACGTTTAGAAACAGCATTCGATTTAAATACATCGTGGCATCAGTAGAAACTGTCATAAAATTATCTGTTTTAGGATCTGGAAGTTGCCAGGCGGCTGAAGATGGCTTTCCGCACATTATTGTCGAACATGGAAAAGTTAAGGAATTTTTGTTTTGTTTTGTTTTGCTTTTTTTGTTTTAATACAAGAGCACTTTTAGCAGCCTAATAGTTAACCACTAACGCGCTCAATAAGACAGCGTAGATCCAAGATCAGACTGTCCGCAAAAGGGTTAATTCGTCGGAAACAGTAGTCCCTCAAAATATCATCATTGTCTTTTTATTTCCGTTTGAAATATTTCTGTCATTAGATTTGATTTACAATCGTTTAGACTACTCTTAAACCCGTTGTCTGCACATGTCCTATTCTTCGAAAATTGACCTGTCTGCTATGACGCATCATTATCCTGTACAGGATAAATATTAATGTGCGGTGCTTAAAGATTAAATCATGCTGCTAAAAGAAAGTAGCAAGCGGAAAATGGTTATTAATAATACGTCTGTTGAGAAATCAAGCCTATTTTTCGTTCCAAAATTCTTCAAAATATAATATTTGTAAACGGGAAAATGATGTAAAAATACCATTGATAAATGTAAATCTTTACATACAGTTTGTAAATACAGACATGGGAAAAACCGGGTTTTGTGCAGGGTTTTTTTCCCACATACTTCAACAACAACAACAACTAAAAAATGTCCCAAAACATGCTGAGCTTATACCGGGGCTATTTCCAAGGCCTATGGGGCTTTCTATTTTTATGTAAATGACTGGTGCCTAGGCGCTATACTAGCTAAACATGGCTATTGTAAAACCGCTTTGACTTGTCACTACTTTGTTCCATTCGGCATACCTCGGGTGATCCGATGATCAAATCCATCGGCTGTATCACGTAGTTTGATATGCACCTACACGGTACATTTCGCACATCTCCGGAAGCACACCGCTTTACCGTTATTGAAATTGTAAGGCTCCTCTTAAAAAAGAAAAGATGAATAAATTTTCTATCGTTATCTTTCTAAGCATATTTCAGTCGGCAAACAGTGCGTACATTCAATTTTTAGCGTGGTTTATCAATTCCGTTGGGAGCTTGCATCGACAGATCGATAGAAGTGAATAACTTCACCGTGGTTGTTCATTGTTGTTGCTAAGCGACTTACAGGGGCGCCACCATGTTTAAGATCATGTGATTGGTAGTTCAAAATGGCAGCCACCTTTATACGGACGAGGTTACATGTAGGTACGGAATCGGCCGAGTTTTGACGAGTGTACTTTGTTCCCGCGACTGTGTCCGGTTTTTTCCCGATATTTGCCGAGGCTCCTCCTAAACGGAGTTAGTTTAAACATATTTTATTAGTAACATTTTACATACGAGAATATAATAAGACAATTACAAAATATACATATAATATGCTACAAAATGGATTGGAACGGAAGCGTAAGCTTATACTGTTCCTTTCTATGGATTCTCGATGGTATAAGTCCTATTTTATTCATTCATTCAATGATTTGATAAGTGAAAGAAAAAAGGTGCCAAAAAAAGAAAAAGACGACAGTTACGGATACTATAGAGAGATTCTCTCTAAACGGAGTTCAAATGTTAAATCCTTAGGCTGCTAGGTGCGACTCACTGACCTTTTGCGGACAGTGTAGATCAAGATCAGACTGCACAGAACGTGCAGTCTGATCTTGATCTACACTGTCCGATAAGAAGATATTTTTCTCCAAAAATAAGTTTGAAATAGCTTTATTCTGTTTTTTACTATCGGCTTGAAAGTTCCATTTAACTTACTCAGCTGGATATGAATATGTTTGTATAATAAACTGATCTTGGTGTCCATGGTGTAGTGGTAAACTACCTGGACACATGATCCCGAAGTAAACTTCCTTTATAAATCGTAAATTTACCGGAGATCTATAAATAGTTCACGTAAAAAGACGGAATATTCATTAAATGACAAGTTAAAGCAGTTTCACTATAGATGAGTCATACTAGTTCACGTTGTTTTGAAACAACGCCAGCACTTTTCTATTCACTGTATAAAAAGCTTTAGCATATTATCTTCTTCGGAAATGAATCAGGCTCTGTTATAAGGGGGTTTCATGCATGGGTCGAAACTTTTTGCTATTTGTAAAATTTCTGCATGTCCAATGACCGTTCTACCTCCATGTTCTGTAGGCTGATTGACAGAATTGATTTATAGTTATATGATGTCTTGCTTGTAGATTAATTCCAGGATAGAAAATTAACTTTTCAGCATCTCTCACTTGTGCAACTATATTTTACTATTTTGTTATCGATGTTAGTATTATATTCTTCGATGATACATGACTGTCATTTTCATAACATGACCATATATGTATGTATTTGTGACTATGAAACTTTGTGCTTTAAGTCAAAATAAAGATTCTGTTCTGTTCTGGTCTGTTCTTGTTATAATGCATCGCGGAGATGCACTAAACCACTTATTTTCCAGATCGCTGCTAATCCATACCGTGTGTATGTGTATGTGTGCTTGTGCGTGCTTGCGCTTGCTCATGTGCAAAACTCTAAAGCAAAGTCACTTTCTTTAATTTGGGATCAAAAGAGATAATCAACCAATGGGAAGCAGTAGTACTCATTACCATGGGTGTGAACAGTTTAACGATATATTTGGAATATTAGTGCAATTGTAATGCCGTCCGATCCATAACGGTACATTATTTCAGTACATATTTCAGCAATTAATAATATGCTCAAATTTTGACATCATGACAGGGACGTACAAATTAACATAACACATTAAATTAACGACAAGGTCATTTTCATTAGTATTGCGCAATCTACAATGCTGTCATAAACAATGACCCCTTGCTTGACCTTTCGCTTACGTTATACTATGTCAAACTCGTCTCTACAATAGTCATAAATCAGTCAGAACAAGCGGACATGATAGCTAGGTAAATATTGTAGCACCAACAGCGATGTGTGATACACAAGGACAATGTTCACCAGCTGCGTGAACTTGTACTGAAAACCATTATGATTGCTTTGTGAAAAACGGGTTTAGTGTATCTGCAAAAAGTATGGGTCGAAACTTATTGCTTTTTGTTAAATTTTCTGCATGTCCAAAAACCATTCATGATTCAGCCTTTTGTTAGACAAGATGAATTTTATGGATCTATGATAATTATGTGATGACTTGCCTGGTATAAGGCATCGCAGAGATGCATTAAACCCCATTTCTCAGAAGCGCCGCTCAATTATCTGATTGTTTCCCTTACTTCTGCAGAGCGCGGAAGTTCAGTTGGAAACGGACAGAGCTGCTACAAGGACAAAGCCTTGTTTTGATTGTTATTAAAATGACTTGTCGGATGAAAACAATACAAAAGATAATCAGTCATGTATTATCGCTCTTATATTAAACCAGTAAAAACTCTAAATATCTCAGGAGGAATAAAAACTCAAACTATTATTTCTAGTATAATTGTCTGATTTTTCTGTAGAGACCGTTTTCGGTCTTGCATACAAAACAGCTGATGGTGTGCACTCATGCTTGCCTTCTGTGTCGTCTTATCTTGAACGGCGCTGTCCGGAAACAACGTACTTTTCGGTGTGTCAAACAGGCTATATCGGTTGAAGATACGACTGCACAACCTATTTCTGGGTACAACCGTTCTGGTTGAAATACAAAGGATTCTAAACCAGTTTTTTTCTTTTTTTTTTTAAATCATGAAAGCTTGACTAAATAAGCGGACGGTATAGATCCAAGATTTGACTACACGTTCTGTGTAGTCCGATCTTGATCTATGCTGTCCGCAAAAGTGCCTGATTTCGCCGATGACACCGAAAGCGTCAATCATCAACCTTGAAAAAAAGGTTTTAAATCCCATTTATTATTTTAGCATATCGAAGAAATAAAGAAGGAATGAATGAATAAATGAATGTTGTTTCATGGCATATCGACGTCTCCGGATCATCTAGCACGCGTGTATGTATTAAAGGATGATAAAGTGCATTTGTTGTGCTGATAAGGATTTGAGCATAATGATATTTGTAAAAATGTCTTAATAAAAAGGATATATATACGAGTCATGCTCTGGCAACATGGGGCTTAATGCATCTCCGTGATCCATGATACCAATCAACCCATCACATACTTGTGGATCCATAATAGCCACTTATTTTAACAACCGACTTAATCATGAGTCCATCAACCTATAGAAAATTGACCAACAGCAAAAAGTTTCGGCCCTGCGTGGACTGCGCAGGCTGATCTGAATCGATACTTTTCGCAGATACATTAAGCCCCTTTTCACAGAGCATGGCTCATATATAATCTTGATATGCATAAAAGACATTATTGAGTGAAAGGGCAATCTCAGTCAGCTCAAAAGTGCAAATTTCGTGCTTAATCCTTTCAGCGCCATAGGCGAAAATAGGGACTTTTGCGGACGGCACAGATCAAGATCAGACTGCACAGAACGTGCAGTCTGATCTTTGATCTGTACCGTCCGCTTAATTAGTCAAGCCCCTACGACAAAAATCTTTCTGGGTCTCTGTGGATTGCATTCCGAAAGAAGTCGAGTTTATTTATTTGGCGCCGAAAGAGTTAAAAAGATTTTAACATCATGGTAATAGTAAAAAGTGCTAAATTAAGAAGGATTATATGTAAATTTGATATGTATAAAAGACATTATTGAGTGGCAGGGCACTCCCTATCTACTGATGAAAACTACCTTCATGATACATCAAGTACTTCGTATGAGAAAAAAATCTTATTAAAAAAAAGTTATCAAAAAATCTGTTTGGTATAGCATGCAGTATTCTTAGAGAGACGGGAGAGACAGACGGAGACAGAGAGATACACTGACGCCCGGGAAGACAGACAACCCTCCCCAAACACACACACACGCAGAGATAGTGAGACTGACGTGAAGCCAGATACTCAGACATCTCGCTTTTCACATACTATAACATAATTCATCATGCACGATGTCGAGACCCAAGGTGTACCCGGTGCGATGTAGGCTAGGGCACAGGCTCCGTCTCCTGAAGGACTTTGAAACGTAATGGGACTCCCGTCAGCCCAGAACCATTCTCCATTTTGCTTATATCCACCAATCCATGCATATCGTCCAGCACCTGTATTTGCCATGTTGATATTAACATCAAAAGCAGCCTGTTCCGATGCTGTTTCTATTTTAACTAAGTCAAGTCCCATGTTCCTACAAAATGTCCTGGCTCCATGCCAAGTGCCATCAATAAAAAGCATGTATTGGCAGTGATCCCCAGACTTCATCGCCAAAGCACAAGGCTTCTTTTCGTATATCTCCCAATTCTCGCTACCAGTGGCAAGAGAAATGTTCATATAATCCAGCTTATGTTTGTTTAGTTCGCAAGTCGTGGTTAGCGCGTTGTAGTTCACAGAGATACAGTCTGCTTCCTTCAAACATTCAACAAGGCAGTGCACGTACGTCGGTATAGACGCTTGGACGATAAAAATATCAGCTGCAAGTACTCTGCTGTTGTTGACCGGAAATTTTTCGTATTCGGTATATTTAGCGTTATAAGCGTCCACGTCACATGGACAGTTAATCACTCTCACTAAAAATAACAGTAAATGCAAACTGTAGTTTTTAAAAGCCATTGTAGTTTTGTTAAAAAATCTCATCGGTTTCAGAGAAAAGGATACTAATGGTCTACCCTTCACCGATCAATCTTGTGTTTCAGGAGCCATGAGTAGAACTACCTGTCGACCATGACTCTTACAATTAGACCGGAAACGTCGCTGATAACGATCTGGAAAACTGGAATTTAACTCTTTACCTTCGGCAAAAATGATTTTAGACGGGTCCAAATTGAGAGCTTATGCAGACAGCAAAATAAACGTGACTTAAAATTTGGAATTCTTTTTCGAAAGGGTCGAAAACATTGTGAAAAAAAAGGAGCAAATGCTCGTTACCAGCATTTTCTCCTTTCACCACAGTGTTTTCAAAAGGCTCTTACTTCAAGATCTTTAAATCTCGGGATTGTGTGATAAAGGGTTAATAAAAAATATCGTTCGTTTAGCAGCCTCCATGGATGTCCACGATGAAGCGAGATGATAACGAGGAGTGTTCAAATATGAATGCATCTAAGCACCTAAAATTTGATTCTTCATAGAAATTCACTGAAATTTTTATTTTGTTCCCGCAAAGTGTTCCCCTCCAACAGATATGCAAAGTTTCAGTCTCCGGATCCAGTCTTTGAGGGCATTTTCATAGTATTTTTTTGGGTATACTATGAAGACAATGGAATTCATTTTCTGGCATCTCTATTTCAACGTGTGTAAATCAGTAGTTTCAGTCACTGTCTTTTGTACGAGGTGCAAGACTTTCTGAAGCTAGCAAAAAGTCGTTGCGTTTCCCGACCCTCCGCACTCACCTGACTTTGCCCATTGGAACTTCTTTTTGTTTCCAAAGCTAAAAAACACCTTTGAGGTCGAAAAATTGTTCAGCGCAAACACTTCGGTTCCGCAATATTCCAATGTCTTCATAGTAAACCTAAAAAGACTACGAAAATGCCTTCAAAGATTGGATTCGGAGACTGAAACTTTGCATAACTGCTAGATGTGAATACTTTGAGGGAACAAAATAAAAATTTCAGTGAAACCTATGAAGAATAAAATTTTAGGTGCCTAGATGCACTCATATTTGAACACTCCTCGTATGCTCAGATCGAAGATTATCTTTGTCAGCTTTTACAAATTGTCAATTTGTTAAAATCAATAAATGGATCTTTAACAATGGTTGGTACCGTTTATCATCAGTTTAGAGATTAAAGCGGAACCTGCTGAATGAATTAGATAAAAGTGTAATACCTTCATTAACTGTACATACCTACAATTGGCTGTAGATCTAGACCTATTTTCTCTCTCTTTTATTGCAATGTTTTGATTTGAACCCGAATATATTTTCTTATCATTTCTTTTCTTTTTTAAATTTAGTGTAGTAGAGCGATCACGAATTTTCGTATCTTACATATACTGAACAAAGCTTCGAACCGAACACTCTTGTTTTCGATTCATATCTCATTTGATATAAAATGGAATTTCTTGAACTTTTAACTGAATGAAGGATAAGGATGTGACAAAGAATTTGTTAAAGATAATTTCGTTGTTTTAATTTTATCAAGGGTAAAAAAATGTCACTTTTCAAAATTGCAAGTTCCTTGACAAACTTTTGTAAGTATCGAGTGTGACCTCCATTCACATTGACGTCTCATAGTGTTTATATAATTAATATATATCTTGCAAAAGCTGGTTCCCCATGTGCACAAGATATCCGCTTGAGGACTTCAGAGTTCATATGTCAAAAAAGATTCTGAACACGTCATTTTATTTAGTCCATTTAATCTGAAATTGATTGTATTTAAATCCAGACTTAACTCTTTAGCTGCTAAGCGCGACTCAAGGACCTTTTGCAAAAAGTGTAGATCAAGATCAGACTGCACAAAGACTGCACACGGTCCGATAAGGAGATCATAGTTCCCCCCACAAAAAATAACTTTGAATAGCAGGATTATGGAATTTACTTACGGGACTAACGCGTCATTTCAGTTATTTAACAGGTTAAGGGTTAATGGCGACCAATAGGTAACCCAAACATCGGTACAAACCGTGTACTTAGCGGTTTTATAGGCAGTACGTAGCTGAAACGGATGTATAGGCGTCTGGCATGCATAGCAGCTAGCATAAGGCGGGTTCTTACAACTTAAGCAGAACTGGTTGACAATGGGCAACCATTTGTTCAGCAGTTTCAGTAGCAGTTCTCCTGAATAAGATAGAACTATTAAGCGATCTTGGCACCCGGTTGTTACCTTTCTTCTCGGGCTCCGTGGCATCAGGGACTGGGCCCGTGCTTTTTAAACTTTGTCTGGAGGGCATGAAATTGGCAAAAAAGTAGGGGAACGATTTGAGTGTTTAAAGACGAAAACAGGTGACATGCATTTCTCCATTCAAATTAAGAAGACAGAGCATTTATTTCAAAATGCCATTCAGTGTTTGAAAGAACGATACTGATTTTACAGTAATATACTGAAATATGCACCGACTAGCAGTGAAATACTGGGTCAACGTGACTCTAAAACCAAGCTCCACAGAAACAAGATAAACATGCCAATGTGTTACAGTTACTTTCATAGAGAATAAATAATGAGGAAAAATGTATTATTAAACTCATAAACGGGAGTTAATTACGAATATGTTACAGAACCTAAATCCAGTTCTTTTTGCAAATTTAAGCCACTGATCGTGTTCACTTTCTTTCTCAAAATAGCAATTGTTTTGATTGAAAGACAATCAAACAAAAGCTTTTCCGCGAATACAATAATGTAAACAAAAATGAAACTAAAATTTCTTTTTAAAAACTCACCAAGCAGCAATACGACCCCTCATCTGCGGTTTACCAACGAACGAACGAAATATTTTCACGACAAAAAATTACATAGTTTATAGTCATAAACATAAATATACATAAACATACACAATGCGGTGTCATCATGCCATAGCTGTAGAGAAAAATGCTTAAGAAAATGGCTTAATGGTTACCGATTATGAAAAACAAACAAACAAAAAAAAAAAAAAGTTTATAATTTGAAAAAATTGAAAATTACGGAAAATAGGTTACTAAGTGAAAGTTGAAAAGTTGCTGGAGGATCAGCCAAAGATATCCAACAACCTGTTTGCAGCCCTGGAAAACATTGCCGCGCACTGCAAGCAATTGCTCTCCCAAACAATGTCCCCCATACTACCAATAAATGACAATATTTCAATTGTTTTGTATTCTCTACCTATTTTGTAACAGTCTTTTGGTTGGATTTACATTACAATATATACACAATCATACATTGTGTATGATTTAGAGTATTTAGAGTATTAAAACACCCAGGAACGATAACTCATACGGAAAACGAAATAGTGGAATGTAAGAGGAACCTGAAAATAGCTCCCCAATACATCTCACAATGTTGACAAAAGACATTAGAAAATAAAGTAGAAATTAAAAAATTAAAAACTAAAAAATCTTTAGATACCAGAAAAAAAAAAAAAAAAGAAGGAAAAAAAAAAAAAAAAAAAAAAGAAGCGGTGGAAATCAAGGATCATTACGCCTGCTTTACAGTCCGATCTGTTCTACTCTAATTCCATATCTTTTTAAAGTCTTCAAGATGTAATCGGCACTAAGAAGGCAACGGTATATTGAATGCATGTCTGTTCAAAATATCATACAGTCAAAAGCATCTCTATTTTAACACTTAATATAGCAAATAACAAATACTTAAGCAATCCTGACATCCTTGCTAAGTCTAGTCTGTATAATAATGGTGTGTTAATTTATAAAACTGCATTAAGGACTACAACTTCTCGAAGAAAAAAAATAAAATATATTTACATATAGATTTGGTAGTCATAAACAGCAGTCATAAAAACGGCATGTTTACAACGTTTTTGATTGTTGGTTTTTTTTCGGTTTTTTTTTAGGGGGGGGGGGGGGGGGGGGGTTCAATCGACTCACTGTCAGACATAATAAAAATATTGCACATGTAATTCGTAATCGTGAATCTTAAGCGAATCTTTGATTTGAACCTCCAGCGCCATGGAAAAATGATTGCAGTTGGATTATGCGGAAGAGTGTGTGTTCCACATAGGGACTCTCCACAAATTTGTTGCATGCAAGACGAAAGGTTAAAATATGTCTGTTTTGTGGGTAATAATTGTCTTGGATCAAAGAGTGTTCCGTTTGCTGTTTTGCTTAGTATATGTTTGGAATAAGCAAGTACGAGGAGTATTCAAATATGAATGCATCTAAGCACCTAAAACTTGATTCTTCATAGGTTTGACTGAAATTTTTATTTTGTTCCCTCAAAGTATTCACTCCGACAGATATACAAAATTTCAGTCTCCGGATCTCTAGAATTCATTTTCTGTCAAGTCTATGTCAACGTGTTTCATCAGTTTCAGTCATTGTCTTTTGTAGGAGGTGCAAGACTTTCTAAAGCAGAAAAAAGTCGTTGTGCTTCCCCACTCTCCGTATTCACCTGATCTTGCCCCTTGTGACTTCTTTTTGTTTCTACGGCTAAAAAAATAACTTTTCAGGTCGAAAATTAGTTCAGCGCAAACACCTGCAATATTTCAGTGTCTTCATAGTATACCTTAAAAAGACAATGAAAATGCCTTCAAAGACTGGATCCGGAGACTGAAACTTTGTATATCTGTTGGAGGTGAATACTCTGAGGGAACAAAATAAAAATTTCAGTAAAACCTATGAAGAATCAAATTTTAGGTGCGTAGATGCATTCATATTTGAACACTCCTCGTAGTGTCGTGATTGGTTTAGGCATTGTTTTCATACCCCTCCTTTCTAAAACAGTACTGGCTTATTTCCCTTTAAAGTTAACTGTCAAAACTGATGATCGTGAGAAAGCTGCATTTTTTTTTTTTTTTTTTTCAAACTTTAGATTAAAAATGAAATTTCTCTATGTAAGTTTCTATGGAATGACTTGTTCATGCTAGATTTACACATCCGTCAGGGAAGCGAAATGACGTACATGTTGGCCTATGATTTGGCATACCATGATCTGCGATTCATGAGATAAATTTATGTGATGAAAAGAATGTCATATTCATTGGCTTTTCGAGGTAGAATTTTAGCATACGACAAAAAATAAAAGTAGTCTCGCAAAAGGCTGGCTTTATAACATCTTTTTTTCTAGACTCGAGTTAAAAAGATTAATCTTAATTCCTAAGTGATGGCAGATCCTTTATCTCTCAAATAGCCCAGCTAATTTTGAAGGAAATGTCGAGGTCTTAACCATACTCAAACACAAGCAAACACCTCTTTGCAGGAGCAAGACCCTCTACTTAATTCGAGCCAGGAGAAACATTTACCACAGTTATGTAACAGGATATATTCGATACACAATTTTAAACAGTAGTAAGACCCGATGCTAGACTGGCCCAGGGGAAAAACCAGAGATAAAGACACCAAGTGAATAACTCTGGAAAACCCGTGCAGTCATCCTATGTGGTACATTAATTCTCACAGAAACATTGCTATGACATACCACTGTAATACAAATGAATGCTTTGATGCACATATACCGCTTTTCTGACTTGATACATTGTTTCTGCTAACAAAAACACAAAATTATTTTCCTGATTTGAAGTAGTTGAAATTATATATTACTGAATTCGGATAGCTGTCTGAATTAAACGGTCGGACGTCTTGCGTAGGACTGATTTTAAGCCGCCAAAACCTCCTATATATATCCCCACACATAAGCTCGTTTGACCCGTGCACCAATCTACATTAGTGCTCCCGCATAATATTATGTTGAGACAATAGTTCTCCGCTTTACTGCGTACCGCGAGGAACTTTCAACTCTTGTCATAGCCCTATCGTCGTCTGTGTCGTCGTTGAGTAAGAAACTTTGACATTTATAATATCTTTGTTATTACTGAAGATATTTACTTCGAACTTGGACAAATTGTTAACTATCAAAGGGAGAACCCATTCAACAAGGGCAAGTAACCAAAAATATTTTGACACAGTTATGCCTCTTTTTTAACTAAGAATTTTGACTGAAAATCAAGCAACTACAGTCGATCGTGGGCAAGCGCATGCAGTGCTCTTGTTTTTGGTCTTGCTTCAGCCAATGTCATTAAATTAAGTAAGATAAGCTACAAGAGAACTGTCATGTTTAAAAATTTATTGGGCGAATTTCTCTGGAACGGAAAGCTTTTTTAAAAATTAAAAAGAAAAAAACTCGTTCCATATTCATTTAGCCGTTAACAACTTTCAACGAATTAAAAAATCAACATGTAAATTATTAAATTTCTTTAAACCAACTTGCAGCAAACGAAAGACGAAAAATAGTCGTATATTAGTGGTCATGTCTTAAACGAAGCTAACTAGATTTTCGTTATCATACCAAAATTCGAAAATGTTTTTTCGCTTAATTCAATAAACAGCAACAGGTTTACTAGACAACAGTTTGAAAACCTATGATAAATAAGATAAATGATAGGGCCTATGAGAGAAAAACAACGAAAAAAAAAATGATTATATTTTCTTTCAGTGATATGTAGCCTGTTTAGATATTTAACTTCTATAGGTGCCAAAAATATATTCTGGACCTCTTTCAACGGCTAAAAAAAATGATCCATGGAAACTCGGAAAGATTTTTATCTGATATGCATGATTAAACAAAGGGGCGGTATAGATCTTAAATCAGATCGCACGTTCTATGCAGTGTGATTTTGATCCTTGCTGTCCGCAAAAGGACCCTTTTTCGCCCATAGCACCTAAAGAGTTTACAGTGCTTACAGACTTCGCGACAAAGTTAGCAAAGACCTATGGGAATGTCTCTCGATCAATAAATAACAGGCATCGTTAAAAGGCTATAAGAATTGACCTGTCGGGGCGGAGCTATGTTACAGTTCACCGCATTTTAGATTTAGATAAGATAGGTTATTCGGAAATCATCGTGGGTAGCCGCAAAGGATCGATAAAGTACTGTTACGGTCCATGTATTTACGTAGATTTACGACAAATAATTCCTACCTGGCTCGAGACCACTAAAATGAAAAATAAACTGGTCGGCTTTTGCCAAAGGTTAACCACGCCCTGCCAGGTCAATTCTTACAGCCTCTACTAGTGTCTAGATTCTAATTAAAAATAGATACGATGACGTCATATCTGGCCTCCAGAAAAATACATAGAGTTTCCGATTACAGAACGATCATCTATTCTTTAATCGCCACAACTGCATGTTTTACGAAATATAATCGCTCACTTTTTTACGTTAACAGAGAAAAATGTAGTCAGATTCATCAGTACTTATCCGTGTTTAACAAGAAATTGCATTTCACGGACCATTACCAAATTCATGCAGGTTAACTAATCAAATTTTGTAGATCTATTGGATTTGAGGCAAACTTTGTGAAAAGGGGGATTCATGCATCTGAAAAAAAGTATCGACCCAAGTCAGCCTGCGCAGTCGAATCATTTTGTTATTAGTAAATTTTCTGCATGTCAAAAGACTTGTTCACGATTCAGTCGGTTGTTAGACAAAAAAGATTTTATGGATCCATGATTTTGTGATGACTTGCTTGGTGTGAAGTATCACAAAGATGCGTTTAACCCCC
Source organism: Tridacna gigas (assembly GCA_945859785.2). Taxonomy (NCBI): domain Eukaryota; kingdom Metazoa; phylum Mollusca; class Bivalvia; order Cardiida; family Cardiidae; genus Tridacna; species Tridacna gigas. The sequence continues at coordinate 54,262,653 of OX244038.2, forward strand.
TCGTGCCAGAGTATGGTTCATTTTTTTTTTTTTTTTTTTTCCTTGCATGATACTTTTGACACATCCTTGTTCAGTCATTTTGATATTCTATCCCCCACTTGTTGAGACAAAAATTAATTGAGGACGAATATCATTTTTACTAGATTTTCCGGCTTACGTAGATTTAAGAATCACTTGTATTAAAAAAAATCAATAAACGTCCAAACATGTTGTTTAGATTTGTGACTTTGTTAAACTTTAGAATAGGACCAGTCTTTCCAAGTTAGCTAGATTTATTAACGTTTTGTTCATCATTGTTGACCCAATTCCGATGTGTTTCGCCCCTGGGTTATCTCGCGTATGTTTTCTCGTTCTCATGAATTATTCATAAGGCATTTTGATTGGTAATCTCAGTTTTCAGTGCGAAAATTTAATTTATTTTTATCAACCGCATGCCATCATTTCTACTTTTACCCCGTCTACAACCAATCAAGTCGCTTGTTTCAAATTAAGCTTGGCGATACTTTGAATGTGGCTGAGGCCGTGAACATCATTGACAAAAGTTTACAAAAACATTTGGCGTCACCCCGAAAGAGTTCCATCTTAGTATACAAGGATTTGTAATGTCTGCCCTGGATTGGCGTAAGGCGAGTGCCACAGAAGGAAGGACTACCGGCAGCCGCCATATTCGTTGATAATGATGTGGGTTTAACCCGGTTTATTCATGGTAACGGAAGAAATGTGATTATCCTCCACTACAAGAGAGTATCGTTATGTTATCGACAATTCTATTGACGATTGGGTGTAATTCGCAATCTTATGAATATTCATAGATACGACGGTTTCGCAATTGAATGTCCCAGAGGTATTGAGTGACCATAATTCACACCTCGGTTAACGAGGATGGTTTTGCTGGAGGGTCGGAAATTGTAAATACATGTAATAACATTGAATAAATATTTTGCTACTTTCGTGAGAGGCAATTTCCTCATTTTTTGATTGTGTGCTTCTCTTCCTTTTTATGTCATTCATCATTATTACCTCATTTCTATTTACGTAGAACTATGTGATTTCATTTTTACAATTAGTATCATTTCGTTATCATTATTATTTTCATTATAATTGTTATCATTTTTTACTATATAATTTCTGTAAGATTACCCAACTGCATGTTACCATATTTTCATTTTAATATGCATGACGAAAGACTGTAAGGTTTAAGTCAATATCAATAAACTATCTTTTTTTGTCCCTTGTCAGTCAAACGTTTAGAAGTATAGCTGATACCGCTTTTCTTGAGATATTTTGGGCATGCGAATACGCCCCTCCAATTAACAAGAGAAGCAGGGCGCCTTCCTTGGCTAGCATGGAGTTTATTGTTTATTTCTGTCTCATCTATACATTCATTATTCAATCTGTATGTACATATACAATTTACATAAAATAGTATTGTAGTCATTCTTTGAAAGATTATTTCAGGAGGGACAGCTTAGACAAAAAAGGAGGGGGATAAAGCATAAGCTATTAGTATGTAGTTGAAATTGTTTGGATTTAATTGGACACGGCCTATACAATTCAATTCAATTCAATACTTCATTGTAATTTTAGGCCACCGGCCCATATACAAATGATAATAGCAATTACAAATATCAACACAGTACATATGCAGAGAGAAATAGTACATGCGAATTACTTGCAAATAAAGTAAATAACTGGTCAACCCATTACCACACAATCCCTACTTTTGACGACCCTGAGAAAGAAGCATTTAGAAAACATTGTAGAAAATAGGAGAAAACGCATGTAACCAGCATTTTCTCCTTTTCCCACCATGTCTTCTACCAAATTACAGATTTTCAGTGGCATTTATGCTATACAAATGGGTAATGCTCTGTGAAAAGCGGGTGATGCTTTACACCAAGCAAGTCATCACATAACAAAGATCCATAAAATCTACTATGCCTAACAATTGACTTGAATCACGAGGAAAGCTAGTCCTTTGTCATGCAAAAAATTGACCGATAGCAGAAGGTTTCGACCCATGCTAGCCTGTGCGGTCTGCGCAGGTTGACATGGGTCAATGCCCTTTTCAGGTGTATAAACCCGCTTTTGATAGGTCATGGCTCACTTAAAGAAATGTGTCTGCCATCAATACAACAAATATGGTCTCCACCATCAAGCAAATGACAAGCACCAACGACAAAGCTCAAAATAATAAACAGACAATCAGCAGTAGTAGTTACAACTTTTATAGGAGACTAGCGTTAAAAGATAAACAGGGTGTTTCATTATAAATGTCCTTATTCTAAACAATTATATTGTCTACACATGCAAGTTAAAAATGAATGGAAAGCTACCTCAGTTTTGCCGACACAATAGAATTTAATTTGACATTTAATACACATATATTAACATTTGTTGATATACTACACTTTTTTTCTGGCAAGTCCATTTCACAAAAAGTGTCCTGTATAACGTCAATTCTGGGAATCTAGATAACGTCAGTTTTTTGTGTAAAGGTTATGCTAGACGAGTACAGGTTTACAAGCAGGAAAATTGGTTTAGGGAACAGAGAAACTGGGCTGTCATATTGACAAAGCGTTGCACAATGAGACAATTACCATATAGGCTGTTTTTAAGTGCAAACGGTATTGTGGTTACTATGTTTTTCGCAGATGACCAGCACAATGGCCAAACTGTAAATAAGGAGGGCTATCTGAGGAAGAATTTCATTTCAATGCGAAAGGGAAACAAGTAATAACATTGAAGATACGTGTACTAGTACAAGCCTTTGGTTTCAGCAAGGTGGAGCCTCACAACACATGACCGGAAGCATAATTGAATGACTTTTACAAACATTCTGGCGAAAGTCTATTTAAGGAATGACCACACACTCTGTCCCTCAAGGCTTTTTGTTGGTAGGTGCTTTATAAAAAGTGTAGCTTTATTAACCATTATTAAAGTAATGCCTATGTTCTACATATCAACTGAAATTTCATCATGTCTGCAATATATTGGCAGCTTTCAAGCCAGTTTACATTTAAAGTAGCAGAAAATATAGACGCAAAGATTAAGGACCGATATTATGAAACACCATATATGTGTAAATATTACAAATGTATCCAATATTCATACTCGGTAAAAACTTGCTGACCGGACATTTTTAGATTTGCCCAGACAGAAAGCGTTTGCTGCCTTGAATTTTGATTTGCTTCTGATAGTGGAATATGTAGTTGAAAGCTGGTGTCCAGCATTTTCTCCTATTCCAACAATGTTTTCAAAGTATTTCTTTCTCAGGGTTGTTTAAACTCGGGATTTCGTCATAAAGGGTTAACATAAATACCAGCAAAGTATAAAATTTCTCTGGAAAACACACCTACAGACAACCGTCATTGGCGCTCGATACGTATTGTGCATCTCCCGGGTTTTACCTCACCCCACGTGATAAACATTCATAGAGCTAGCTTTTGTAGCGACGTGTTGGAGCGTTCGCCTTGGGACTTGGGGGTCCTGTGTTCAGTCCCTGGGAGGTTATGTGTCACAGCTGTTACATATCGACGAAATAACACATTCAGGATACATCAAGTACTTCCTATGAGGAAAGAAACTCATCCGAAAAGTCCTAAAAATGTAAGTTGTATAACATCATTCTTAGGCGGAGAAACAGAGCGACACAGAGAAATAACTTGACAGCTGGGTAACAGACAAACAGAGAAATGACCTGACGGACAGACACCCACCCATCCCTCCCACACACAGGTAGTCAGACAGCCAGGAAGCCAAACACACAGACATGTCAGTCACGCCTTTCGCATACAATAACATATGGATCCAAGCATGATGTTGAGTTCCAAGCTGTACCCGGTGTGATGTAGGCTACAGCACAGTCTCCGTTGCCATAAGGGCTTTGAAATGTAATCGGACTTCCATCAGACCAGAACCATTGTCCATTTAGCTTAAGTCCACCAATCCATGCATATCCATCAAGACCTACGAACGCCATGTTGATATTAACATCAAATGCAGCCTGTTCCGATGCCGTTTCTATTTTAACTAGGTCAAGTCCCATATTTATGCAAAAGGCCCTGCCTTCGTGCCAAGTGCCACCAAGAAAAAGCATGTATTGGCAGTAATTCCCTGACTTCATCGCCAAAGCACAAGGCTTCTTTTCGTATATCTCCCAATTCTCTCTACCGGTAGCAAGATAAATGCTCATATAATCCAGCTTATGTTTGTTCAATTCGCAAGTCGTGGTTAGCGCGTTGTAGTTCACGGAGATACAGTCTGCTTCCTTCGAACATTCAACAAGGCAGTTCACGTACGTCGGTATAGATGCTTGGACGATAAAAATATCAGCTGCAAGTACTCGGCTGTTGTTTACTGGAAATTTTTCGTATTCGGCATATTTAGAGTTATAAGCGGCCACATCACATAGACAGTCAACCACTGTCAGTAAAACTAACAGCAAATGCAAACTGTAGTTTTGAAAAGTCATTGTCATTTTGTCATCAAAGCAAAATCCGCTCGGTTTAAATGAAGACGACACTAATGGTCTACCCTTTACGAATCCATCACGTGTTTCAGTAACCCTGAGGAAAACGCCTTTGAAAATTTTAAAGAAAACGGGGAAAATGCAGGTGACTAGCATTTTGTCCCTATTCCCATTTTAATGTTCTTTTACCTTTGAAAAGACAAATCCTAACATTTAAGCCACATTTGATTTGGCGTCTTTAAAGACTGTAAATTTGGACAAGCCTAAAATTTTGTCGTTTGGTAAAGAGAAAATCGAAGATTACAACAGCCTGTCAACTATGACTTTTACCATCAAACCGGAAACATCATTTACAGAGATCGGCAATTTCGTTTTAACTCTTTAACACACAATCTCGAGTTTTAACAGCCTTTTTAAAACATCGTGGAAAAAGGAGAAACTGCTGGTAACCAGAATTTTCTCCATTTCTCACAATGCTTTCTACTCAATCAAAGACATTGATGATTTTCATGATTTTAGCCACGTTTAAATTGTCGTCTGGAAATTGTTCGTTCAGTTTTGACATGACTTCATTTTTGTCACGCGGTAAATGGTTAAGAAATATTATCTTTCGTTTCGCAGCTTCCATGGATGTCATAGTGAATAAAGACGACTATGCTCAGATCGAATATTGGCACAGTCTTAACTTTGTCAGCTTATACCAAAACGCTTTTAATTGTCAATTTTTTAAATTGGAACCTGCTGAATAATTTAAATAAAAATGCAATATCTTCGTAAACTGAACACACCTTCAACTAGCCGTAGATCTGGAACCATTTTTCTCTCTTTTTTTGCGATATTTTGATTTGAGCCTGAAAATCTTTTTTATCACAAAACTTTCCTTATATTTAGTGCAGTACAGCGATCACAAATGCTCTTATCCTACATATGTTTGAAACAAGCAAATAGTGTTGTGATTGGTCAAGGCATTGTTTTCATACGCCTTATTTCTAAAACATTATTGACCTATTTCCCTTTGAATTTAACTGTCAAAATTGAAGATTGTGACAAATTTGCATTTTTTTAACTATCTGATTGAAATTAAAATTGTCATATGTAAATTTCTAGATGTACAACTCCGTTGGAGAAGCAAAGAGGCGTCATGTAGATGTACATGTTGGGCAATGCTTTTTACGTCTTTTCTAGACTATGTCATAGAATTTCATCATAAACGCTAAGTCATGACAGATCCTATATTGGGCGAATTTTTACGGAAAGAAAAGCATTTTAAAAATAAGGGAAACTCGTTCGAAGTTTATTTAACCGTTAACAACTTTCAAAGAATAACAAAATCGACACATCAATTATTAAATCTCTTTAAACCAACCTGCAGCAGACGAAAGACGAAAAATAATCGTAAGTAGTTGTATCTTAAAAGAAGGTAATAGATTTTCCTTTTCATACCAAAATTCGGACATGTTTTTTCCATTGAATTTAGTAAGGCAAAAATATAGTTTGCAAACCGATAATAAATAAAAAAAAAAAAAAAAAAAAGTATGAGAGAAAAACAACAAAAAAAATTATATGTAGCATCTCTAGGTATTTCAACGTACTTAGCGACAGAGCATGGCAAAGACCTATGGGAATGTGTAATGATCAATAACAGGCATCGATTACCAGTATCTGGGACCAAATTTAAAATAGATAGGATGACGTCCTGTCTGGTCTAGTAAGAAATTGACAGAGCTTCCGAAAGCGACCGCCCACTGTTAAATCGCCACAACTGCATGTTTTACGAAATATAACCACTTACTTTTCAACGTTAACAGAGAAAAATGTATTTAGATCTGTCAGTATTTATCTATGTTCAACAAGAAATTTCGACTCACTGCACTGTATCAAGTTCATGCAGCTAGGGAAACCAATCGAATTTTAAAGATCTATTGTAGATCTATTAGGTTCGAACCATGCTCTGTGAAAAGGGAGATTGATGCATCTGCAAAAGTATTGACCAGAGTCAGCCTGCGCAGGCTAACCTGAATCGAATATTTTTGTTATTAGTTCATATTCAGACATGATTAGTTTACCTCGCGATTCAATCGGTTGTTAGACAAAATGGATTTTACAGATCCGTGATTAAGTGATTACTTGCTCGTTGCAATGCATCAAGGAGACGCATTAAACCTTCTTTTGTCAGAGCATGGCTCTTTTCTCTTTTTCTATGATACTTTTGTCACATTTTATTGGTCGGTTATTTCAAAATCCTAACTTTAACTTGTTGTGACAAAAATGAAATTGAGGGTGAATATCATGTTTTTATAGAATTGTCCGGCTTACATAGATTTAGGAAACACCAATAAAGAATGTTTGAATAAACGTCCAAACCTGTTTCAGTTTGTGAATTTGATAAACTTTAGAAATAGTATCAGGTTTTCCAAGTTAGCCAGGTTCAAGTAGCAAAGTTTTGCTGGAAGATTGGAATGCCACTTTCGTGAAAGGCACTTTCCTCATTTTTGATTTTGTGCTTCTCTTCCTTTTTATGTCATTTATCATTATAACCTTCTGTCCATTAACGTAGATCTTTTTGATTTCATTTCTACAATTATTATCATATTATTATCATTATTATTATTATTATTATTATATAGTTCCTGTATAGCTACCCAACTGCATGTTACCGTATTATCAATTCATTATGTATGACGAAAAACTGTAAGGTTTAAGTCAATATCAATAAACTATTTTCTATTGTCAGTCAATCGTTTAGAGGTATACCTATTACATTATGTGCATGTGACTACGCCCCTCTAATTAATAAGAGAAGCAGGGCGCCTCCCTTGGCTAGCACGGTGTTTATCGTTTTTTTTTTTTAATGTCCGATTCATATACATTCATTATTCAATGTGCATGTAGTACATATAAAATTTACATAAAATAGTATTGCCTTCATTCTTTGAAAGATTGTTTCAGAAGGGTCACCAAAGAATAAGAAAGGAAAAAATTAAAACATAAGCTATATCAGGATATAATTGAAATTGTTTGACTCTAATAGGGCACGGATCCTAAATAATGAGCCATGATCTGTGAAAAGGGAGTGTAATACACCTCCGTGTTGCATTATAACAAGAAAGCCATCACATTACTGTGGTACCATAAAGTCCAACAAGCGACTCAAATCACAAGGTAGACCAGTCCTTTGACATGCAGAAAAATGACTAATAGCAAAAGAGTTTCGACCATGTCAGACTGTGCGGAAAATTTCATTGAAATCAATTGAAATCAAATGAAAAATTCATACCAAATAAATAAGCCTAGTTGTAAAAGCCTAGGTTTGTGTAGTCAAAAAAGAAATTCACGAAGTTAACATCGAGTGTGACTACTTCGGACATCAGTTAAATATTGACATCGCCGACACATAAACAACAACTGGGCTGCTATACACCTCTGTGGAATATTGTTCCACTCTTGAATCAGTACCTGTCGCAGTTGGATCATATTTTGGGGTTGATTAATTCGACCATAAACTCGTTGTGATCCAACTCCGTCAGACACTGATTCAAGAGTGGGTATACACAGAGGTGTCTAGCAGCCCATGTGTTGTCTATGCGTCGGCGATGTCAATATTTAACTGATATCCGAGGTGATAACACTCGATTTTAACTTTTTGACTTTCAATTTTTGACAACACAAACCAAGCCTTTTGATTTGGTATGAATTATTCATTTGATTTTAATGACATTTTCGGCACTGTTTTTTTTTTTATAAAATATGGCCACACAACATGGTGAATTTTCGGTGTCGTCCCTTTATTATTTTTTTCCCAAGATATTGAGTGAAAAATCCAAGGTGTGCGTTTTAAATGTACTCGGTGTATTACAGGAGACTGGCGTTAAAATATATTTTAGTAAACATTACAAATCTAATATCAACACTCGGTAAAAACCATGCTGACCGGACGACTATGATTTTAGACTTGCTCAGATTAAGAGCGTTTGCTTGGCTACAATCTTAATTTGATTCAAATAGTTGAATATGTAGTTGAAGGAGTAGAAAATACTGTAAAAAAAAAAAAAAAAAAAGAGAGAGAAAATGCTGGTGTCCAGCATTTCCTCCTTTACCCAGAATGTTTTCAAAAGCTTTCTTTCTCAGGGTTGTTTAAACTCAAGATTGTGTCATAAAGGATTGACTTAAATGTCGGCATAATGTAGTTCTCAAGCACACAAACCTACAGACAATCGTTAATAGTTCATACGTGTTGTACATCTCACAGATTTTACGTCACCCAACGTAATAGATATAAATGTATAGCTTGTGTTTGTATAAGGGGTCACTTAAACCACCTTGCTATAGAGCTAGCCTTTGTAGCGACGTGGTATCTACAACCTTGGGGCCGGGAGGTCCTGGCTTCAGTCCTTGGGAGGTTATTTGTCAGAACTGTTCCATATCGACAAAAATACACCTTCAGGGTACATCCATTACTCCCAATGGGGAAAGAAGTTCATCCTAAAGTCTTAAAAATGTAATTGATATAACATTGGTTTTAGAGAGAGGGGGGACAGAGAGATTCGGAGAAATTTCTTGACGGCTGGGAAAACAGACAAAGAGAGAGACGGGGGGACGGACAGACAGACAAGCAGGGGGAACAGACACCGACACATCCCACACACAAGCACACAAAGATAGTCAGACAGCCGGGAAGCCAGAAACACAGACCTATCAGTCACGCCTCTCACATACGATAACATATCCATTCAAGCACGATGTCGAGACCCAAGCTGTACCGGGTGTGATGTAGGCTACAATACAGTCTCCGCTGCCAGAAGGACTTTGAAATGTAATCGGACTTCCGTCAGCCCAGAACCATTGTCCAGTTTGCTTAATCCCACCAATCCATGCATATCCACCAAGACCTACATACGCCATGTTGATATTAACATCAAAAGCAGCCTGTTCCGATGCTGTTTCTATTTTAACTAAGTCAAGTCCCATGTTCAAACAAAAATCTCTGCCTTCGTGCCAAGTGCCACCTATAAAAAGCATGTATTGGCAGTGATCCCCTGACTTCATCGCCAAAGCACAAGGCTTCTTTTCGTATATCTCCCAATTCTCGCTACCAGTGGCAAGATAAATGGTCATATAATCCAGCTTATGTTTGTTCAGTTCGCAAGTCGTGGTTAGCGCGTTGTAGTTCACAGAGATACAGTCTGCTGCCTTCGAACATTCAACAAGGCATTGCAGGTACGTCGGTACAGATGCTTGGACGATAAAAATATCAGCTGCAAGTACTCTGCTGTTGTCAACCGGAAATTTTTCGTATTCGGTATATCTAGAGTTATAAGCGTCCACTCCACATAGATAGTCAATCACTATCAGGAAAAATAACAGCATATACAAACTGTAGTTTCGTAAAGCCATTGTCATTTTGTGAAAAAAAAATCCCCACAGCTTCAGTGAACACAACACAAATGGTCTACCCTTCACCAATCCATCACGTGTTTCAGTAAACCTGAGGAAAACTTCACTGAAAACTTTGTAGAAGAAGCTGAAAATGTGGTGAGCAGCATTTTCTCCTGTTCCCGTTTTAACGTTTCTTACCCTTGAAAATACAAATCCTAACATTTAAGCCACATCTGTAAACACTGTAAATTTGGACAAGTCTAAAATTTGGTAAAGAGAAAAAAATCGAAGATTATAATCTATCAAGCATGAATTCTACCATCAAACCAGAACCGTCAATTATAACGAGCAGGCAAACTTGAATTTTCTTTTTAACACTTTTACACACGATCCGGAGTTTAACAGCCCTGAGATAGATGCCTTTTAAAAATTGCGGGAAAATGAATAGATCTTTAAAGACGATCGCGACAGTTTCATCATTTTTTCAAAACATTCAGAATTTCACGAAACTTTGTTTGGTGATAGTATAACATCTGATCAACAAAAATATGAGATAAAGACAGGGGATCGCCGGCTTTGGGAACATTCTATGAATATTTCTTTTCATACACCCTTTATTGCGACAGTTCAGAATGAAATTTCACTGTAGAAAACTATTCTGATATATTTTTTTCTAATGATTACAGTTATAAACAAACCTTATCTCATTATATTGGCAAAACGTCAAATTGAATGAAACAAAATTATTTAAAGGTATACTAAATATCAATCCTTTAGAAAATACCTTTACTTGTGGATGAAATATACCTTCATGTACCTTCAATCACCTGTTTCAGCAATCCTTAGGAAAACGTCATGGAAAAAAATTGTACAGGAAAAAAAATTGCGGTAACCAGAATTTTCTCCTTTTCCCATTTGGACGTGTTGTAACCTTGCAAAGACAAATCCTAACATTTAAGCCACGTCTGGTTTGTCGTCTTTAAACACTGTGTATTTGGACAAGTCTAAAATTTTGTCGTTTGGTAAAGAGAAAAATCGAAGATTCGAACAATCTGTCAACTATGACTTTTACCATCAAACCGGAAACATCATTGATAAAGATCGGCAAAACTGGACATTTCGTTTTAACCTTTAACACACAATCTCGAGTTTCAACAACCCTGAGGAAGATGCCTTTTAAAACAATGTGGGAAAATGAGAAACTGCTGGTAACCAGCATTTTCCCCATTTCTCACGATGTTTTCTACCCTATCAAAGATAGTTTTCATCATTTTAGCCACGTTTAAATTATACATTCAATTCGTATATGTGCTCATTTTTTGTCACGTGGTAAAGGTTTAAGAAAAAGTGTCTTTCGTTTCGCAGCCTCCATGGATGTCATGGTGAAGAGAGGCGACTATGCTCAGATCGAATATTGGCACAGTCTTAACTTTGTCAGCTTTTCCCAAAACGTTGTTAATTGTCAAATCTTTAAACTCAATGACTGGATTTTTCACAATGGTTGGTACCATCTATCATCATTTTGGAGATTCAATCAATCAAACCTGTTGCATAAAGTAAATAAAAAATGTAATACCTTCATAATCTGTACATACCTATACCTAGGCATGGATCTGGACCTATGTTTTTCTGTCTTTTTGAAAAAAAAAAAATCTTTATTTGAATCCGAAGATATTTTTTATCTCAAAACTTCCATTATTTTCAGTGCAGTACAGCGATAACGAATGCTGTTATCTTACATAATTATGTTTGAAACAAGCATATAGTGTTGTGATTGGCCAAGGCATTGTATTACTACGCCATATTTCTGAAACATTATTGAGCTATTTTCCTTTGAATTTAACTTTCAAAATTGTTGATCATGATAAAGCTGAAATTTTGCCAACTTTAAGACTGAAAATAAAATTGTTATATGTAAGTGTCTGTGGAATAATTTTTCATTCTGGATGTACACCTTCATAGAAGCTAAGAAACGTCATGCAACTGTACATGTTGGCTTATGCTATACCTTGAATATCATCAACTATGATTCATGAAATACAGTTATGTGATGTAAAGAATGTCATATTCATTGGCTTGTAAGGTAAAATTATACCATATTCGACGACAAAAAATAGTATTAAGCCCTCCAAATGCTAGCTCTATAACATCTTTTCTCGACTTGTGTGATAAATTTTTTTGTTAAAAGCTAACTCGTGGCAGATCCTATATATGAGCCATGCTCAGGCAAAAGGGGGCTTAACGCATCTGAGTTATCCATGCTACCAAGTAAGTCATCACGTGACTATGAATTGATAAAATCCATTTAGTCTAACAACCGACTGAGTGATGAGGTACACTGGTCCTTTGACATGCAGAAAACTGACCAATAGCAAACAATTTCGGACTTCCTCTGTCTGGAGCTTTGAAATGAATAAATATTTTCAGTACTTTCGTGAGAGGCACTTTCCTTATGTTTGATTATGTGCTTTTTATGTCATTTATCCTTATTATTTTATTTCCATCAACGTAGATCAAAATTGTTTTCATTATTACACTTATTATTATCATTATTTTTATTGCTACTATCATTATGATTATTTTTACCATGAGAAACAGCAAAGTTTAGGTCATTACTTTATCGTCTATTGCCTGTCATTAATCAAACACCTACAGGTAAAGCTGTTGCAATATTTCTAAAGACGTTTTGTGAATGCGACTACGCCCCCCACCCCCAAATATTTCACAAGAGAAGCAGTGCAGCAACCTTGGCTAGCATAGAGGTTATTGTTTATTTCTGTCTCATCCATATACATTCATCATTCAATATGTACTTAAATATGAGCCATGCTCAGTGAAAAAGGGGACTTAATGCGTCTGCGAAAAGTATCGACCCAGGTCAGCTTGCGCAGTCCGCGCAGATTGACCTGGGCCGAAACATTTCGCTATTGGTCAATTTTCTGTATGTTCAAAGGACCAGTCTACCTCATGATTCAGTCGGTCGTTAGAGGAAAGTGACTTTTGGATTCATGATCATATGATGACTTGCTTGGTATCATGCATCACTGAGATGCATTAAGCCCCCTTTTGTCGAGGCATGGCTCATATAAAAAATATATAAAATAGTACTGTGGTCATCCTTTGACAGAAACTTTTCAAAAGGGACATCTAAGACTAAGAAAAGGAAGGGGATGAAACACGCTATCAGTATGTAGTAAAATTGTTTGGCTTTAAATGGACACGGCTCCTTACAAATGAGCCATGCTCTGTAAAAAGGGGGTTTAATGCATCTCTGTGATGCATTACACCAAGCAAGTTATCACATAATTATGGACCCATGAAATCCATTTTACCAACAACCGACTGAATCATGAGATAGGATGGTCCTTTGATATGCAGAAAATTGACCAAGTGCAAATTGTTTGGTTCCGTGTCAGCCTGCGCGGACCGCAGACTGACATGAATCGATACTTTTTGCAACTATATTAAAACCTTTTGTCACAGAGCACGTCTCAAATTTAGACATTTATCTGCCATCAATACAGCAAAATTTGATACTGGCTGCCACGAACAAGTAAATGGCAGGCGCAAACAACAAAGTTGAAAATACTAAACAGACAATCGGTAGTAGTAGTAAAATTATTACAGGAGACTGATTTCAAAAGATTCACCATATACCTTTGTGTCATTATGACAAATCGACCAATTATGCACACTCCATAGAGAACATAAAGGTGCCACTAATCGATGAGTGAGCGTTAACTGTTGATCGGAAGACTTAATATGTGGACATGTCCAAATTAAAAGCGTTTGCTGATGACAATTTTGATTTGGCTGACATGGTGAAATTTGCCGTTGAAAGAGTAAAACATGCTCTGGGCAAAGTAGAGTTTAATGTTTTCAAAAGCTTTCTTTCTCAGAGTTTATAAAACTCGGGATTGTGTCATACAGGGTTACTTAAATGCCGGCAAACTATGTTTCTCTGGAATACATACCTACAGACAACCGTTATTGACGTTTGATACGTATTGTACATCTCACAGGTTTTACGTCACCCCACGTGACACTCCCAACATTAGTCAGGTGTCATAACTAACAAATCAAAGTGCTTCATTACTTAAAGTGATTGACAGTCAAGACGGTCCGTCATCATAAACCTGTCTGACCGGGGCCCGAATTTACAAACCATTCTTAACAATATTCTCACCCTAATCCTCAATATTTTCCCAGATTCCAAATTAACACAATTGTACATGTTTATAAATAACACAAATTTTGATTGGTTTACCAAATCATAAATTGTGTTACTTTGTAAATGTATACTAAGATTAAGATTGCTATTTAGAATGGTTGATGAATACAGGATCGGAAATAGAAATAAAAAAAAAAAAGATATGGATAAATGTGTTCAAACTTTCATTATTCTAATAGGAACGGAAACCAGGGACAAATATGAACAATCCAACTAATCTAATAGTCACCCTCAATACCTGGGATCATTATTGGATCTACGTTGTTTAACCGCTCCCAGACGACAAAATTTTAGACTTGTCTACAATATCAATTTACAGACGAAAAAGTTATGGATGCTCTATCGACTGGAAGAAACATTGTTGGAAAAGTAGAAAATGCTGGTATCAAAAGACAGAACATACAGAACGTGCTGTCTGAGTCGGTATCACCAATCATTCTCAAGACCATTCTTACTCTTATTCTCCAAGATTTTCTAACTTTGAAAGTAGAACACAACTTCGTATTGGCTAAACGAAATAGTTTAGCCAATGAGGAGCTGTGTTACATTCAAATTTAGAAAATTCGGGAGAATGAGACTAAGAACGTTCCAAAGAATGGTTGGTAAATACGGGCCGAGGCTGATCTTCAATCTATACCGTCCGCTTGTTAAGTCAAGCGGATAAGGTGAGAATTTTTCTGAGTTCCAGAAATTCACAATTATTTTTAGCGGTCGAAAGGTCGAGGTTATACATGTATGTAAATTTGAGTTAAGAAGGTAATGACCTTTCGGGGTTTAAAATTTCTTCCCTTGTTGTATCTTCTGACAATGAATTATTTTTTCAACAATTAAATCATTTGAATAGTTTATGTAAATGTTGACGTCACCAGTGCTCATAAATGTCACACTAAAGTAAGATATTGATTTTAACTCTTTACCAACCGACAATATTTTTGACTTGACCAGATTGAAAGCAGTTGCAGACTACAAATTAAACGTAGCTCAAGCGATGATTATGTCTTTACAAAGGTCAAAAACATTGTGGGAAAAGGGGAAAATGCGGGTCAGCATTTTCTCCTTTTCCCACGATGTTTTTCAAAAGGCTTTTTTACAGAGAGTCGTCAAAACTCGGTATCGTTAAGCAAAGGGTCTAAGTCTCCGCCGTAACTTCCTTTAATTCTCTTAGCGCTAAATATATAACCTTGACCTTGACAGCTGAAAACACAATCCAGTGAAAATAAGACAGATTTTCATCTTTCATTCTTGACAAAACAAGCGCACGGTATATATCAAGATCAAACTGCACGTTATGTGGAGTCTGATCTTGATATATACTGTTTGCAAAAGCCGCTGTTTTTGCCAAAGGGCGTTGAAAGAGTTATCAGGGCACTGTTGTAGTGGGTGTTTCTGTTTTGTCATGTGCCTCCACAAATATTCAACACATCCGAGAAATACATGAGCCAGGCTCTAGCAAAAGGCTTAAATATACCAATCAATTTAAGTTTTATGGTTCCATAAAATCTATTTTATTTGACAACCGACTGAATCATAGGAGAGACTGGTCCTTGGAAAAATTTGTTCATGCAAAAAATTGACGAAAAAAGCAAAAAGCGTCGGCACAGGTCAGCCTGGGTCGGTACTCTTTGCAGATGCGTTAAACCCCTTTTTATCGGAGCATGTCTTATATGTATTCTGTTGGAAACTATTTAACTGTTTCCTATGCCCAGTAGTTAAGGTTTCGGCCTACGGAGCAGGGGGTCGAAAGTCCGAATACCTGCAGCGATTCGTCCAATCTATCGGGTTCGGTTGGTGAGCTGAACAAGTATTGAATACAGTCTTGAAGATAAATGTGGCTTTTTCTTTGTTAGGGTAGACAGTATTGTGGGAAAGGGAGAAAATGCAGTTCAGAAGCATTTTCTCCTTTTCCCACAAACTTTTCAAAATTTGTCTTCCTTATGGTAGTTGACACACGTGACTGTGTGGTTATTTAAGTTCATTTAACGTTTTATTACACTTATTGTATGTACCAACGTAAATAGACTTTTGTCATCGGCTCGGATTTTGTCCATTTATATAGTATTTAACGCCGTTTTCAACATAATTACTGCTGCATCTTAACGACCAGTGAACATATCCATGCTTTTCCTGGAGATGCTTTTACCAGCACTGCGGACAGTATTCTTCCATCATCACTGGCTGTCGATCAACATGACCATCATTGAAACAATGATCACCAATGAGTACGTACGGCCGAAAATAAACGGATGAAAGTCAGTTGATTGACACACGGTCACCATTTTTCATTCATAATCAGTTATTGACCTTGGTACTTTTATTCCGTTCTTGACCTTTGTGTCATGTCAGATTCAATATACAGTGTGACCTCTTGAGACACATTCACTGAAAGCGACTTGAAATACGCTGTTGTAAAATATGGAACATTACTATGAGCCATGCTCTGTCAAAAGGGGGTTTGATGCATTTGCAAAAAGTATGGACCCAGGTCATCATGCACAGTCCGCGCAGGCTGACCTGAGCCGAAACTTTTTTGTTTTTGGTCAATGGACAATTCTACCTCCAGATCCAGTCAGTTGTTAGAAAAAAATGGATTTTATGGAGCCGATATTATGTAATAACTTGCATGGGATAATGCATCACGGAGATGCATTAAGCCCCCTCTTTCCAGAGCATGGCTCATATAAAAGTAAGGACTAGCCCTTTACCACACAGCAAAATTTTCAATTTGTCAGAATTTAAAGCATTTGCAAACTTCAAAATAAATGTGACTCAAAGATTTAACCTTGGCTTTGGGAAGGAAAAAAAGCATTGATTGGAAAAGGGAGAAAATGCTGGTTACCTTCATTTTCTCCTCTTCTCATAATGTTTTAACTCTTAGGCTGCTAAGCCCGATTCATTGACCTTTTGCGGACAGTGTAGATCAAGATCAGACTGCACAAAACGTGATAAGGAGATATTTTTATTTAAAATATAAGCTTGAATTAGCATTATTCGGGTTTTTACTATCGGCTGGTAAAGGTTTTACCCTTTACAACACAATGCCGCCTTTTGATGCCCCTGAGAAAGAAGCCTTTTGAAAACTTTGTGGGAAAAGGAGAAAATGCTGGTAACCAGCATTTTCTCCTTTTCCCACAATGTTTTCTACCCTATCAAAGGTAGAAATCATCATTTTGGTAGCATTTATTTTGTCGTCTGCAAATGCTTTCAAATTGGATCAGTCTAGAATTTTGTCGTTTGGTAAAGGGTTAATATTTAAGTTTCTCTCTGGCAAAAGGGTTTTCAATGCATCGCCATGATGTATTATACCAGGCAAGTCATCGCATAACTATTGATCCTTAAAATCCATTTTAACTAGCAACCAACCAAGCACGAGGTAGAATGTCCTTGGACATGCAGAAAATTGACCAAAGGCGAGATGTGTCGACACAGGTCAGCCTGCGCAGACTACACAGGCTGACCCAGGTCGATACTTTTTGCAGATGCACTTAACCCGCTTTGTCACAGAGCATGGCTTTGAATTATAAATAAATGTACGTATAAAACTTTGGATCAGAAGAAGAAATTGTGTAGTACGAGAAATTTCTCCTTTTGTCTTAATATTTCAAAACAATGGTTAGCTGCAAGACAGAAAACACTGTCTGCAGGATGAAATGACTTAAACCATATCCTGGTAAATAAATGAATTTTTAAACTTTTAAGCCGATAGTTAAAAACGAGATTTTCCTATTTCAAAGATATTTTTTGGGAAAGATACCTCCTTATCGGACAGTGTAGATCCAAGATCAGACTGTACGCTCTGTGCAGTCTGATCTTGATCTACACTGTCCGCAAAATGTCCTTGAATCTTGCTTAATAGCCCAAGGGTTAACAAGCAATTTGAAAGTCCTAGCTATGCACCATTTCTGTAATTTTGTAAACTGTTTAAACAGAATATTTCCGGATGGTAGTTCCCAAAGTAATCGCACTTGCGCAAAGTAATGGCACTTGCATATTTGATATCGAGAACGTCTTTTATCATCATGAGATCTAAATGGAATATTACCGCAGTCTGCATTTCCGTGTGAAAAACACAGATAAAAAGACAGGTCTAAAATGTGCTTTTGATTTAATCGTTTCATGAGAAAGTGACATTAATTTTGCAATTTCTTTGGGGACTACTAAATGTCTTTAACGACGTCAATATTTAGTATGAGCATCGATTTAACTCCTTGTCAAACGGCAAAATTTTAGACTAGTCCGAATTGATAGAATTTACAGACGATAAATCAAATGTATCTGAAATTATTGGATTTGTCTTTGAATTGTTAGAAAACATTGTGGAAAATGGAGAAATGCTGGTTACCATCATTTTCGGCTTTTCCTTTAATGTTTTCAAAAACCTTTTTCCTTAGGGTCGTTGTATGGTTGTTGGATTGTTTGGAATTGTGTGGGAAAGGCTTATGTTGATTACTCCATGGTTGTTGCGTTTGAGAAAGAATAGCAAAAAAGTTCAAAGGTCATGGTGCTGCTTTTTTTTTCTCTACATTATTGTGAAGGCCAACATAGCATACATTACAAAAAATCACAACTCTCGTTACTGTGACAAAAAGCAGCAGAGGGTCAAAGAGAGTGATTTTCATTCTGTTCTCAATACGCCAAGAGCATTAGTAGCGTGCCACCACTTACGGAACAGACAAGGACCAACCGTTATTTGTATTTTAAAAAAAAAAAATCTTGCTTTTTCTCGTTTTGTTCAATATGATTGAGCTGCGCTCTGGCAAAAAGGGGCTTAATGCATCTCCGTGACCCATGATACTAATCAAGCCATCATATGATTATGAATCTATTATAGCCACTTTTTTTTTTTTTTTTTTTTTTCTTTTTTTTTTAACAACCGACTTAATCATAAAGTAGACCGGTCCATGGATATACAAAAAAAATGACCAATATCGAAAAGTTTCGGCCCAGGTCAGCCTGCGCGGACTGCGCGGACTGACCTGGATCGATACTTTTTCGCAGATGCATCAAGCCCCCTTTTCATGGCTCAACTACATGCAACTAAGTTGACATAAGAAAGAAAGTTTCTATTTCTAAAATCAATATGGCATACGTATCACTAATATCACGAGTGTAATAGGGCTTCAATAAAGGAACTCGAAGTGCTATTTGGCTCTGTAGCCGAGGTTGGTCTTCAACTTTTTCAATAAGATCTAATAATGATATAAATTACTTCATGCAACAAATTTACAGCAGCCGGTTTTAAAAACACTATTGCGAGAGAAAATATAAATGATCAATGTGAAACAAGGTTTGATACATAACACAGACAAAAACATGATGATCAAAGGAGAAATGGCTCGTTGCGAGCAGATTCTCCTCTTGTCACATTGTTTTCAAAATAGGGATCTGCTACAAGACTGAAGAAGCTATTAGACTGAACCTTCCCCACTCACTCTGGTGTTTTAAAGACCAACGAATTCATGGCTTTTTAGAAACATTGTCAGGGAAGGGAGAAAATGCCGATTACCAGCATTCTTCCTCTCCTTTCATTATTTCTACCTGTTCAAAGACAAGTTCCATCATAATTTATAAAATACAAATACTTTGTCGCATGCAAATGCTTTCAATATGGAGACTTCCAATGTTCTTTCCTTCCTTTAGATTTTCGCCATGACCAAAAGATAGAAAAAAAAGTTTTGTTTGTTTTGTATGGTATTAAATGCTGCATTCAACATTTATTTCAGTGTTATTGTGACGACAAGTGCACTCATCCATGCTTTCCTGAAACAATGGTCAGGGGCGAGTGAGGTATGATTCCTTTCGCAAAGACTGTCAGCAACGGCAGGGCTGCGTATTGGAAACAGCGACCCCTAGGTTTCAAGCCCTGTACGTAACCAACAGAGTTACTGGGCTCTGCAGAAAAGAAGGTGGACATTTCTTGCAGCTGTCCTGCTCGACCATCTGGTAATAGTGCACATGTCGGCATTTCATTGCATACCAGTCACCAGTCACTTGTTTTATGGGACAGTTTTTATTGTATCGATTAATTAATGATAAAAATTATGTATCGATGTATGTCAACCGTATGTAACTGGGCTGAAAGTATCGATGCGTGTCAAACGTATGTAACTGGGCTAAACTTTCGGGGTGAGATACTTTCTACTTTGTTGTAATTTCGAAGTCCGTAATCTGACACAGTCCTGACAGAGGGCTTTCTCTGATCCGCTGTTTTCTTTGAATTTGGATCCCCAAATTTGCAAAATGTTCCCCCAACGTTTTGAAAGTGCTTGCTTTCTTTTATTCCTTTGAAGATGGTCAAATGACCCAACATATGAGAAAGTCCAGAGAAGACACTGATGACAATGAATAGGTCCAGTTCCGGGACAATTCTACCTGTCTACCTCACCCATCCCACACTCGTCACAACTCGGCCGATTCCGTACCTACATCTAACCTCGTCTGTATAAGGGAGGCTTCCATTTTGAACTACCAATCACATGATCTTAAACATGGCGGCGCCCCTGTAGATTGCTTAGCAACGACATGAACAACCACTGTGAAGTTATTCACTTCTATCGATCTGTCGATGAAAGCTCCAAACGGAATTGATAAACCACGCTAAAAATTGAATGTACAAACTGTTTGCCGACTGAAATACTCTTAGAAAGATAACGATAGAAAATTTACTCATGCGTTCTTTCTAAAGAGGAGCCTTACAATTTCAATAACAGTAAAGCGGTGTCCTTCCGGAGATGTGCGAAATGTACCGTGTAGGTGCATATCAAGCTACGTGATACAGCCGAGGGATTTGATCACCGGATCACCCGGGGTATGCCGAATGACCCATCCCAGTAACGTTCAGGGCCTTTAATTCTTTGTTACCAGCATTTTCTCCCTTTTCCAAATTGTTGAAAAAGTGTTTCCGACGAGTTCAGAGTCCCTCAAACTCGGGATCGTGTGGTAAAGTGTTTAACCTTTTACCAGTCAATCCTGACTCTGAACGACCCTAAAAAAGAAGGCTATTGAAAACATTGTGGGAAAAGGAGAAAATGCTGGTAACCAGCATTTTCTCCTTTTTCCACAACGTTTTTTAGCCCTATAAAAGACAGAAATCTTCATTTGATTTTTTTTTTTTTTTTAAGTTGTCGTCTGCAAATGCTTTCAGTTCGTCCAATTAAAACTTTTGTCGTTTGGTAAAGAGTTAAGCAACGAAGAACAGCTAGTGTCAATTTTTATTTTCCACGGATATATGAAACAAAACAAAACAAAAACTGAACAGCTATAAAATCTGTTTCATCATTTTCCTATTTAATGACACGTTATAAACACCCACGCGTCTTTTTCAAACACTGTTTGTACTTTCTTTTCCTGTCATTTAATGTTTTGTCAAACAACCACGTGTTTTCAAGATCCCCAAGGAAAACGACTTTTGCAAAAATTGTGGGAAATGGAGAAAATGCTAGTAACCAGCATTTTCTCCTTTTCTCACATTCTTTTTGTACCCGTTTCAAAGACAAGTCCCTTGATCTTAGGTTTATTCGATATGTCGTCTACAAAATGCTTTCAATTTGGGCAAGTCTACATTTTTTTCGTCTGGTAAAGAGTTGGTTTTCTCCCCCTTTTTTACCCTGAGACTGCTAAGCACGACTCACTGACCTTTTGTGGACAGTGTAGATCAAGACCAGACAGCACAGAACGTGCTGTCAGATCTTGGATCTACACTATCCGGCAAGGAGATATTTCTCCCCCCCCCCCCCCAAAAAAAAAAATTAAGTTTTTACTATGGACTTGAAAGTAACATTTAACTTATTCAGCAGGATAAGGGTTAACGCTGTATCTAGGGTTACGTCATTTCCTCCTAAACAATTACAGCAGATGACTTTGGAAAAATCACATCCGCGTTAAATTTGATCAATCCACGTGTATTTCAATCTTATCCTGCTAAATAAGTGAAATGAAAATTTCAAGCAGATAGTAAAACCCATAATTCTGCTATTTCAATTTTAATTTTTGGGGAAATATGTCTCCTTATCGGATAGTGTAGATCCAAGATCAGACTGCACGTTCTACACTGTCCGCAAAAGGTCTTTGAGTTGCACTTAGCAAACTAGGGGTTAACTATTCGGTTTAAAGGACAGAGGAGCTGGTTACCGGCAATTTCTCCATTAGCAGCAATATTTATTTTTCTAAAGTGTTCTGCTGTCGGACGAAGAAAGTCATTTGCAAGACACTATGTGAGTTAAACTTTTACATTTTTTTATTTACCGAATTTTCAAAACATTAACAAACGACAAATTGAATGAGTCTCAAATGATGGAATATTTAGGTGAGGGAATGGGTGGCGGAGGGGGTAGAAAACACTGTGGTTACCAGCATTTTCTCCTTTTCCCACAATGTTTTCAAAACCTCGTCTTCCTTGGGGTCCTTAGACACGGGATTGTTTGACTAAAGGTTAGAAAATATGTACTTTGTACATGTAGTCACCATTAATGCCAAGAAGGCAATTCTAGAGGGGACCTAAAAAATTCCTAACTTCATGTTCGTGTTCTTGATAAGAATCGATATTTAAAGAACGAACTTAACATTGAACGAATGAAGGAAATAACACCACCAGTGATATCAGCATATTTTTTAAATAGAAACACATTCATTTATAAGACATTTCACTTTTAATGAACTGTCAGAACAGACTAAAGCTTTGTTAAATGACTTCAGATCAAAATCTGAACAGTTATGGTGTCTCTTTTTGTCCTCTATTGAATTATACATTGTCATCATGGGGAATGACGTGACACTCTGATCCATTCATCTTTGCAGATTCTCCCTACTTTCACTTTCTTCCACCATTCTTTAACCAGGGACTTTACTTTGACGAAAATTGAAGTCCAGGGTATCAAAGGGGTCAAGCGTTATAGCCCAATCGGGTTCGGCCTCATTTTGGAGGGGGCGGTGGTGCCGAGGAACGAAAAGCCCCACGCCGACTTCCCAAGACGGAAAATCGATCTGTGTCTTTTCAACATGCATAAACTTCTGTCCTAATAAGAATTCTTAAATGATTGTGTTCCTTGTCTCTCATCTCAGTACTTCGTGCTGCATCGCTGACGATTGGCAAGCAATCGTTATAAGCGACCTAACCATTAATTCTTTACAGAACAATAAAATTTTAGACTTGTTCAAACTGAAAGCATCTGTAGATGACAAAATAAATGTGACTGAAAAATTCAATTTTTGAGATGAAAGAGTACAAAATATTGTGGGAAAAGGAGAAAATGCTGGTTACCAACATTTTCTCCTTTTCCCACAATGTTTTCAAAAGGCTTCTTTCTCAGAGTCTTTAGAAGTCGGGATTGTGCGGTAATGGATTGACCTGCTGAATAAGTAAACTGAAACTTTCCAGCTAATAGTAAAAAAAAAAAAAAAATTTCGAAACTTCAAAATTACTTTTTAGGGAAAATATCTTCTTATCCGACAGTGTACGTCCAAGATCAGACTGGACGTTCTATGAAGTCTGATCTTGATCTATACTGTCTGCAAAAGGTCAGGTAGTCGCACTTAGCAGCCTAAGGGTTAATCCTGTACAAAACAATCACCACTGTGGGAAAATGAGGAAATTCTAAAAACCACATTTTCTTCTATTACCTCCATGTTTCAACTCTCAACCTGCTAAATTAGTTAAATGGCACTTTCAAGCCGATAGTAGAAACCCAAATCTTCCTAAGTCAAACTTACTTAGTGGAGAAAAATCTGATTATCGGACACTGTAGATCCAAGATAAGACTGCACGTTCTGTGCAATCTGATTTAAATCTACACTGTCCTCAAGAAGTAATGGAGTCACGCTTGGCAGCCTAAGGGTTGATATACCCTGTCAAAGAGAAATTCTTTCATTTGAGCAACATTTAATTTCTTATCAGCAAAATCTTTCAAAATAGGAAAGTTTAGAATTCCGTGGTCTGGGTTTGTATTCACCAAACTCTCTTAGTCTTATTCTCCAAGATTTTCTAAATTGAAAGTAACAGACCTCTAATTGGCAAAACCAAATGGTTTAGCCAATCAGAAGTTGTGTAACTTTCAAATAAAAAAAAAACTGGAGAATAACACCAAGAACGTTCTTAAGAATGGTTGGCGAATACGGACCCTGGAAAAGTTACACAACCGTGGAAACAAAACAAATCGGTTCTGACGCAACGCCGATTCATCCGGGAGAGAAACTGAAGAGGAAATTTTCAAGTTTGACAAAACCGCCCATAAAGCCCTGTCAAACAGTCATTCATTTACTGTCACGAGCAAAAATTTTGCTGTTTCACTATGTCCTGTTTATTGTTCGCCATAGACGTACAATTATCTTCGTTTGGGGAAAACCCGACAAGAAGACATCCTTGTTGTTTATTTCATTCAACGCCAAATATATGAGCCATGCTCTGGCAAAAGGGGGCTTTATGCATCTCCCTAGCACACAATACCAAGCAAGATATTACATTGTCAGGGATCCGTAAAATTCATTTTGTCTAACAACCGACTGTATCACAAGGTATGTTTGTCCTTTGGCATGCAGAAAATTGACCAATAGCGAAAAGTTTCGGCCCAGGTCAGCCTGCGCGGACTGCGCAGGCTGACCTGGGTCGATACCTTTCGCAGATGCATTAAGCCACCTTTACACAGAGTATGTCTCATATAAACTCGACCTCTTTCGACAGCTTAAAACACAGTTTACTTAAAGTCTGGAATTTCTTTTATTTTATAGGGTTGACTAAACAATGGACTATACAGATCCAAGATCAGACTGCAAATTTTGTACAATCTGATCTCGATCTATATCGTCTGCAAAAGCCCCTTATTTTGCCCCTGACGCTGAAAGGGTTAAATACATGCAGATTTATAACGAGTGTATAGACACCCGGGCCCATGCTTCTAACCAGTCTCAATAAATGTATCGATCTAATTCTAAAGTTCAGTGCTAAATATCTGATTGGCCGAGACAGAAGCCCATGGATAGACGCAATGGCTTCTGCAATATAACCGATCTTTTCCTGAAAGCGAAACAAAACACCATACAGAATACCAAACAAAACAGAAAGCGACTCACTGACCTGTTGCGGACAGTGAAGATCAAGATCAGACTGCACAGAACGTGCAGTCTGATCTTTGATCTACACTGTCCTATGGAAATGTTCGTTTCATTTATTCAGCAGCTTAAGGGTTGAATAATATTGCGCAATGTTACTTTTTCTAGGCATTGCGCAATTTTAATTTTCATCAGTATTGCGCAATTTTGAGACTTTTTTTCCCAAGGCTTGAATATATTAATCTTATTGGTTATCTCATTATTTCTACGAGATATCCCACATAAACCTCACATTACATTACTGATGTAATTATAATGATGATATATAGAGGATTTTTTTTTCTCGGTGAAAGATCGAAATTTATTTCATCGAGTGAACATCATCGGTGATATTTTCACTCGTGGCTGATCTTTCACCGAAAAAAGCTAATATTCTATTTATTTCATACTTCTTACCCCTATGTTGTTGGAACTTCCAACAAAATCCAGTACAGTTGTTTTCGGTAATTCCCCGTAGCGTACCCCTCTCACATAAAAACGCATTACAATATTACGTAAAGCGCGAGAAATATAGCGTAAATTACGTCATATTTCCCTCACTTTGAATGGCACGTGCTGATTACCTAGGTAACTAGTGGGCGGGAACTACTGTTTTCGCCGTCAATTGAAGAGTTAGAAAATATGAAATCGGTATTTTCACTGGTCGTAACCATGAAATAACAAACCATAATCCACCATTATTTCTCGATAAACTACCGAAAAGCATGAAATGATATAGAAATACTCCAAAAGGAAACCCTCGTTCTGTAGATGATTATAATGAGTGACTGTGTTTCTAGATATTTCGCCATCAACTCGTTTCAAGATTATTATCTTGCACGTCATGTATTCATGTAACCAGCTATCTTGGTTATATCCAAGATTGTCGAAACCGGGAGCCGTATTCACCAGCCATTCCTCAGAACATTCTTAAGTCTTATTCTCCAGGATTGCTCCACCACTGGGTTTAGCCATTCAGAAGTTGTGTTGCTTTCAAATATAGAAAATGTCAATTAGAAAGACTAATAATGTTTTTAACCGTTATCCTGCTAAATAAGTCAATAAAGCAAATCATCACATGGCTAGGTATCCACAAAAACCATCTTGTCTAACAACTAACTGTATCATACGGTAGACTGGTCCTTTGACATACAGAAAATTGACAATCAGCGAAAAGTTTCGGCCCAGGCCAGCCTGCGTGAATTGTGCATATGTGTGTGTGTGTGTGTGTGTGTGTGTGTGTGTGAAATGGTCACACTGATATAAATGAAATAATGTTGAAACTTCGTCATACGCCAAGCAAACCCAACAAATCACAAAAGGGAAACAGAGCGTAGTTTCTAAGAATTAAAACGAAAAGCGTAAAGCGAATTATCTCGATTAGTAACAAACTGTAACGCTCTATAAGAGTGTGACATGCTCGTTAGGTCATTAATTTTTAATAAATAAACCCTTTTCCAGAAAATTTCGAGGAAACAAAAACATTGACAGAAAAATAGGAATATTCCGTTAACTAGCTTTGTCTCCTTTCCCCATAGTGTATTTCTGTCCTCGTAAGAACAAATCCCATTATTTTTTGTCGTCTGCAAATGACGTCAACTAAGAGACGTTAATCTTTTCCTGGGTTCGTATTAACCGATCATTCCGATCATTCTTAAGAATATTCTTGGTCTAATTCTAGATTTAGAAAGTAACATAACTTCTGATTGGCTAAACCAAATGGTTTAGCCAATCAGAAGTTTTGTTACTTTCAAATTTAGAAAATTCTTGAAAATAAAACCAACAATCTTTCTGAAGAATGATTGGTGAATACGGACCCAGAACGACAGATTTTAAATTCTCCCAAATTCAAAACGTCTACAAGCGTCAAAGTCAAAATTGGCACATTTAAAATTGGCGAAAGTGAAATTATGATTGATTTCTCTGATAGGGTGGAAAACAATACGAGAAAATGCTTGAAAAGACCTTTTCTCCTTTTCCACAATGTTTTCAAAAGCTCGTTCCCGCAGGGTTTTTAAACCCTGAACCCTTTACCACACAATCCCATGGGGTCGAAGCCTTTTGAAAAAAATGTGGGAAAAGGAGAAAATGCTGGTAATCAGCATTTTCTACTTTCCCACAATGTTTTCTACCGTATCAAAGAGAAATTCCATCAGTTGAGCCACATTTGAATTGTACTCTGCAAATGCTTTCAATCTGAAGTATTCTACATTTTTGTTGTGTGGTAAAGAGTTAAAATTCGGGATAGGTTGATGTTCAATTCCGTTTGTAAAGACTTGCAGTGTAGAGTTCATCTTCTGATTCTAAGAATGCTCGATACTTTTTTTTTACCTACGATGCATGTACTTAAAGTTCCGCCGGTCCGATACACATTTCACGAGGTTAGAAGCAGATATGGCACTGACACGGAACAGTAGATACTCGGCTTTGAAGTGTAAGACCCGTTCTAACACATCACTAAACCGAAGTAATTGACTCTTTAACACTAATTTAGAATTGTCCAAAAATGTAAGCACTTGCAGATGACAAAATCAATGTGGCTAAGAACTTTAGATTTGAGCCATGCTCCGTAAAACGGAGTTTAATGAATCGGCAAAAAATATCGGTTTATATCAACCTGCGCAGTCCACAGAGAGTTACCAAGAGCAAAGAAAGTCGGAGTTATTCTGCCGAGCGGGACGCGCAGTTACTGTTATTTTATTACTTATTAGCTCCATCAGTCAGACGCGGTTTTCTACTGGGATAAGAATTAGGACTGTATATACACGTGAAGGACTGTTTATACGGTAGCGACAAAAACAATGTACTAGCTAAAACTGAAAGTAGAATGAGTTGAGCGCAAGGGCGTATGACAGTATTTGGTTCAGGTCAAACCCGATAACGTAGTATAGGTAGTTTGCAGTTCATAGGGACCCCATAATTTTTTGAAATATCTTGAAAAATACCTTATCGATTTTTATGAAATTTTTCAGAATCTTTTAAAATTTTTCTTCCACAAGAAAGTGCCAGCAGTGTTACTTTTTTGTTCTGAAGCTTAACTTTCTCCGACGGTTTCGCACAGTGAACAGAACAGCAAACCTAACTGTGCAAGTGCACACAATCAATGCCTCATTTTATGTAAGTATGAGTCCCTGAAATTGTATATTTTTGTGCACATAATACAGATCTATACTTTACTTTATCGGTTTCGTCATTTTCATACAACTCTTCAAAGTCTAAAGTGATTTCCGAAACTCTTGTATGTTGTCAGTTTTCTAAGATTTGGTCTTAACTTAATTTCCTCATGGCTTCATGGTTTATACCACTCCTGATGAGATATGTGTTATAACCACCTGACACTAAGACTCGAAGGTCTTTTAAGGGTTTGTTTTGAGCTGCTTTTCGCCATGAATTTTTCTTTTTTAGTTTGCTCAAAACTTGCTCAATTGGATGTAGGTCACAGTTATAGAGTGTCGCTTTGACCGTAAAAACTTATCTACACAATACATTTACTCTGGGCTTGGTTTATTGAACTTTCTCAGTTCATACAATTCATCCTACTTCATTTTATTGGCGTTTGCTATACAACATGATGTGAGCCGAAGTGTGACAGGGTTTTCTGAAAACATCTATGGTTGGGCGTGAAATACGAAACGAGGTGAATCATTAAAATAACCCTCCCCTCCCCCTCCCCCCCCCCCCCCGCAAAAAAAAAAAAAAAACAAACAAAAAAAACAAAAAAAAACATAAGGGCCTCAAGAGTTGCAGTCTTTGCTGCTCAAACAATAGACGACCACGGTAACTGTAGTTGCACGAGAACTGTTTTCATAAACAGGTAAAACCTTTACTCGGAACAGCCTTCTCCCCTCCCACCGTTTTCTTGCTGTTTTGTTCATGAATTTTAAGACTGCGTTGAATGGCAAAAAGTCAAACTAAGTGATGAAAAATTCTGAAAATTTCACCCAGAGTTGGTAATGGTGATATTGTTAACTATGCAAAATTTCAGTGCAATAGCTGAAGCAATTTTTAAGATATTTAAAAATTCAAGGGGCCCCCTATGAACTGCAAACTACCTATACAGACCGATTATTCAAAGCTGAAAGTGGGCGCGCATGCGTCGTTACGCATGATGTATTTGGTTCCTGCCAGTTCGATCACAGTGAGGGGAATTGCTACACAAATCCGCTGAAAAGTAGTCCACAGAAGGTATGTGAGTTAATTGTCCAAAGATATTCATGCGCGTGAGTGACAGGTGGAGGAACTAAGTGATGTTCGAAAAAATCAGCATTTGAAAGGCAGACGACAGATTTGTTTGATTGAACGCGTTCAAATGGTAGAATGGCTAATGAACAAAGACAAATTAATAATTAATAATGGGTGTGATTTTTTCCTGGTACGGAAGATACGATACAAATGACTATTGTGTTTGGGAAATTCTACGCCTAAATTTGAATTCGTTAAAAGCCCAGTAGCGACCAAAAGTAAACAGAAGGGGGGGGGGGGGTGTTAAAATGCATTCAATTTTAAATTCTACCATCCAAAACAATCGAAATGATTGTGAAGATCACATTCTGTAATTGTAAGTTCAGCCCAAGTGTTAGTCGCCGGCAGAAAAATGAATTTCAAAACTAGGTTAAAAGTTGTCTAGTCGCTTTAGCTTTTGTTTACTTTTTGCCTGGTTTTTAAGTTAATTTTTCTGCCAGCGACTGACACTTGGACTAGCTATACAGAACAGATTGTCTCCTTCACAATAATTTCCACACCATGAAATGTTATGATTTAAATTTGAACCATGCTCTGACAAAAGGGGACTTAATGCATCCCCATGATGCATGACACCAAGCAAGTCATCACATGATCATTGATCCACAAAGTCAATTTTGTCCAAATACCGACTGATCCATAAAGTAGACTGGTCCTTTGACAAACAGAAAAATTGTCTAATGGCAAAAAGTTTCGGCCCAGGTCAGCCTGCGCGGACTGCGCAGGCTGACCTGGGTCGATACTTTTTGCAGATGCATGAAACCCCCTTTTCACAGATGATGGATCATTTAAATGCATTTCAACATCCCCATTGTTTACTTTTGGCAGATACTGAGTCTTTAAGTAGGACGAATTCAAGGTTTTGGAGATCTTGTCATGAAGTCATTAGCAGT
The DNA here is from genome assembly GCA_945859785.2 of Tridacna gigas. Lineage (NCBI taxonomy): Eukaryota > Metazoa > Mollusca > Bivalvia > Cardiida > Cardiidae > Tridacna > Tridacna gigas. The sequence goes on from OX244038.2 coordinate 54,292,945, forward strand.
GTTCGATAGCAGAAGAATTACTGAACCCTTCACGAAACGACACAATTTTAGACTTGCTCAAATTGAAAGCTTTTGTGGACGACAAAATAACTGTCACTCAAAAAATAGAAATTCACCACTTGAAGAGTAGAAAACATTGTGGGAAAAGGAGAAAATGCTGGTTAACAGTATTTTCTCCTTTTCGCATGTTTTTAAAAGGCCTTTTCATTGGGGTCGTGAAAGCTCGGAAGTACACCTATATGGTAAGCGTTAAAGAACTAAAAACATCGTTTAAAAGCTATTTTGCATCAATAATGCATTGTAGGGATATCTTTAAGATCTTTTGCAGCAGAACTGTTAGTCACTAAACTCAGATTGCATTGGGCTGTAAAAAGAACACGTATAAGAAATATTTGAGATGGAAGAGAGAGAGAGAGAGAGAGAGAGAGAGAGAGCCAACCAGCTAGCCAGACAGACAGACAGAAAGTTACAAGCATTTTGTCCTATTTTCACATTGTATCCCAAAGCCATCTTCCTAGGGGGTGTCGTAAAAATCTCAGGGTTGTTTAGCAAAGGGTTAAGAATTGTACACAGTGTATATGGAACCATGAAGTGGTGCCTAGCCTTTTTATGTTTTCCCTATGAAATTTGATTGATAAAAATATGTACTTGTATAACAAGATAATGTCATTGTGGTTTTATATGGATCAGAACACAACAAGAGGGGAAAAACCTGGAAAAAAATGGGTAACTTTGAATTATTTGACAAAAAAAAAATATTTCCCTTTAAAACAGTCATGATTCAAAATGCAGCAGATTAGCTTTCAAATGACCAAAAATGTCTGGCTGATTTATTGAGAAGTACGAGAATTAATATCTTGCGGTCAGTGCACTGAACAAAGCAATTTATTTATAATGACAACTGACGTAATACCTGCATATTATTTCACGGAGATTGCATTATGATTCACACTTTAATTAACCTAACCTAGGTTTGAAAACATCATTGAACATTTAAAAATGCGTGTAAAACATCAATCTTGCTTGTTTCTTCTGTGTATAGATTTGACCACAAAAAAACACAAAAGAAAAAAAAGGGGGTTTGTTAGGCCTGTATCAAACGACCCCGGTTTCTTACGCCCCAGCAAAGGACAGCTTTTAAACATTGAACAAAAGGAAGAAAATGCTGGCTATGCTCTGTGAAAAGGGAAATTAATGCATCTGCAAAAAGTATCGCCTAAGCTCAGCCTTTACAGTCCGCGCAGGCTGACCTAGGTCAAAACTTATTGCTTTTGGTAAATTTTCTGCATGTCAAATGACTAGTATACCCCATGATTCAGTCGATTGTAAGACAAGATGGAGTTTATGAATCCATAATACTGCGACACTTGCTTTTAAACATCGAAAAACAGAATTGACTTACTTTCAACCGGTTGTGAAAGGGTTAAGATAGAGAGCGCAGCACCAGTCTTGAATCAAATCAGCCTGTTTGATTGATTATTAGACGATCAATACGACACACGCAAGTCTGTCCTTTTATTTTATTTCCTACAACGTTTTATACCTGTTCAGCAAAAAATTACATTTATCATGATTTTAGCCACGTTTGATTTGTCGCTTGCTGACGCTTTTGGTTTCTAAGTTTCCAAAATATGTCGTCTGGGACTGAGTGAAAGCCTTGCTGTTAATTACAATTCGTCTGATGTATCTAGAGTATCGTCTTTCCTTTGTTATTGGTCATTTATTTCAAAATATATTCTTCTCTCTATCATAGTTTGTCGTTGAATAAACCACGGCTGTGAGTTATGTGGTACTATAAATAAACCACGTGGGCGATTGCCCGAGTGGATCATTCATTGCGCCTCATAACTCACAACCTTGGTATATTGAACGATAAACCACGATAGAAAGAAGATTATTTCGATTCTAACATAACCAACACTTGATCAAAAGTAAACAAGTTCAAGAACAGAGGAATTTTTATTTCATTAGGCACAACTTTTTTTTTCCCCGCGGGTTGGGGGCCACGTTCATGATGTAACCATTCACCATTCATGACGTCATTATTGCAGCTATATGTACGTGCACGTTATAGTAAACAGTTCTTCATCTTTATTCATAGTTAATCATTTTATTTTCTCCCTTTCAAACGACAAAGAAGAATGAGATTTAGATGTACATCATGTTAATAACCATCAATCGGCACATACTTTCATGGCGGAGACATGGAACGCACGACCTACTTTATGTAGAATGACGTCAATTTTACCACGCTTTCGTCGCGGTGTGTTTATAGAGCCGAATTCAACTGTAATGTTAGAATTATTTATTTATTTTGAAAAGCACTTATGCCTGTGCACTGTGTACACGCATGGTCATTTTAAGCACATACACTTAATTCTTCTATCTCTTGCACGGTATAACGTGCGTCTTCCTCAATTAACGTTTTCACAGTAGCAACGTTCTTTTCCGTCAAAACGGAAACTGGCCTACCCACCCGAGGGTCATTTTCAATTGACTCCCGACCATCATTAAAACGACGTACCCACTTGCAAACTGTAGCATATTTTAAAGCACCATTCCCATAAACTTTTTGCAAATCAGCATGAATTTCTGTTGGCGGAAACCCGAGCTGTGCTCGAATCTTACAATATGCCCTCTGTTCACAGATTTTTACATCCATACCACATTTTTCCTGCTCATCAGTTTGCCAATGTTTCTTTTTTGTAAACTTTATTATATTCCAGTGGGTTGGTTTGGCAGAGAGATAGTATTTTTATCTGTAATAAGTCGGTTGCTTTTTAAATATCTGAAAATCACAGACGAAGAGAAAATGGGAGATTTTTGTAAATGATCGGGTGCCAAATCACCCCAATCACGTATTATAATGGGAGGTAACTCGTTATGTCATTAACTTCTTAAGATGCACCACATCGCTTAAAAATGCCCCGCTTGATAAACTTTTTTTATTTGTTTATTTTTTATCTTTTTTAAACAAGACAACAGATAGCACATTTTTTTTTTTTTATGAAAATGAGTTAATTCTTTCGACTGATCCTTTTTTACTATTGGCAAACATCCCATTTCTAAGACTAATCATTTATTTGAGCAGTGTCTGTTATTTTAGTAACCTTTTTTTTTTTTTTTTTCTAGGGTTTGAAATTAAAGCCTATTTTCTGTAATTTTGACAAGAATTATCCCCTCAGAAGAACTGTATCTTTGTATTTTGATCCGCAGCATATAATTTTCTTTTCATTTTTGTTTTTATACTTCGCATACACTATATTATCATCTGAGCCAATAAAAAAAAAAAAAGTCCGTGGAAAAAAAAAAAAAAAAAACTGTGGCATTTGTCCTTAAAAGCCTGTCTAAAACGCTTGGTATGGTGTATGTGGGTCGATGGTGTATTTTCAAAAATATAATTTCAAATCTAAAACCATTGCCGATGGAATTAAGGAAGGTAAAATGAGGCATAAAGGATGTTTGAAATGAATATTGGAAGAAAAATATAGTTTTGATAAAATAAGAAACTAGGTCTGAAAACATGTATGTACTTTAGATTCAGATAATTATCATATTTCACGTCGATTTAATTATTTTTTCTATGATACGTGTAAATGGATAAAGCTAGCTAGTTAAAGCTAGCTTGTAGTGACTGTGATGAACTGTTAAGAACACGTACCACACTACCAGTATTTTCATTTTTCAATTCATGTACAATAACAATTTCTATTGCTGTGTTGTTAAGCCATCTAAATACATTAATGTTGTCGTTATTGTTTGAAAGTAGCAATAAACATTTGCTAATACTCCAATTAAGATATCTTACTTAAAAAAAAGGATTGTAATTTACGACTCATTTACATTTGTATGCAATTTATCAATGTTTAAATCTTAGACTAAGCAAGCACTATTAATGTTTTTCCTCCCTTTAAACCCTTAACCACACAATTCCGTGGGAAAAAAGAGGCTATTTAAAACATTTTTGGAAAAGGAGAAAATGTTTGTAACGAGCATTATTGTCGTTATCCCACAATCCTTTCTAGTCTCTTAAAGCCAAATCCTAACAGTTGGCGCACTTGTAATGTTTTTGCAAATGTTGAATAAATAAAGAGAATAATACAATGTTGACATACTCGTATCATTGTAAGAGAAAAAAAAACACGATCTCGATAGACACGGAGTCAAGAAAAAAGTGTTATAATCAGAAAAATTACCTCTCACGAGCACTCTCTTTGTTACGATGTTTTCAAGTGAACAAGTGTGGAAAATGCCGCAGAATATTTACCCTTTACCAAACAATTCAACAATTTGAGGAAGATGATTAAATAAAATATTTGGAAAACATGTGGCTTTTGAAAACTCTGTCCAAGCCACTGGTCACTTTGGAATATTTACCAATATTCTTTCCAAGCCACATGTCGCTTTGGAGTTTCTATTACATATAGAAGACTGGGTTAACCCCTTACCAAGACCTTGATCGCTTTTGATTCGTTTTCCATTAAAGTGTGTAAGACTTTATGCCATCCATTTAACTTTCATTATTTATATGAAGCACAGTACCCTTTCCTAGCCATTAGTCGCTTTGGAGTCTTTATCAGTACTCGTTGCGGCCAGCACTCTTTTCCAGTTGCTGGTCGCTTTGGAGTTTCATTACCAATACCAGCACCCAAGCCACTGGTTTCTTTACTAAAAAGCGCAAGAAATAGAACATCCTGGTTACCAGCATTTTCTCCTTTTCCCACAATGTTTTTAAACACCTTCTGTTTAAAGGTCTTTAAAGTTCGGGATTGTGTGAAAACAACTGTTTAGACTCTTCCAAATTAAAAAAGAAACATTTCACAAACTGACTCAAATGAAGGGATTTGTCTTTGAACATCGTAGAACTTCCTGGCCATCAGCATTTTCTCACTCTTTCATCAAGGTTTTCAAAACAGTTTTCTTCCCCAAGATTTTTAAAATACGAGTTTCTGTGGCTAAGGTACGAAAAGGACACTAAAATCTAAATACAGAGACACCTTTCTATCCGACGCGACACCAGGAGACTATTTTTGGAGGGCTTGTCCTATTTCGCTACTTGCCGCACTTTGATGTGACGGAGCTCTCCTTTGATGAAGGTAGACAACGCCTTTTAGTGTCTTGCTTAAGTCATAAATTAGTGTAAATGCGGAAACATTTTATATTCTGGTAACTGCGTCTTCAACTGTTACAGCGTGAAATGTTTTAACTCTTTACCAAACGACACAATTTTAGTCGTGTCCAAACTGAAATCATTTGCAGACGACAAAAATGATTTTTACTCGAAACACCAATTTTGTCTGTCATAGGGAAAAAACATTGTGGGAGAAGGAGAACATGCTGGTTACCAGCATGTTCTCCTTTTGCAACAATGTTTTAAATGGCTTTCTTCCTCGGGTCGTTAAAAGTCGGAATTGTGTGGTACAGGGTTAACCCAATCTCTTTCACATGCTGAAAATGCAATCTTCTGTAAATCAATTTTTTTTTTTTTTATTTTATTGACGTGACTAAACAAACGGACGGAAAAGGTCCAACGTTCTGTTCAGTCTGATCTTAGATCTTTTCCGTCCGCAAAAGGCCCTGTTTTCGATTATGGTGCTGAAAAGGTTACGATCTTTTTTTCCTTTTAAAAAAGGATCGTCGCTTTGATTTATTGTGGTGCAGTGTTGTCGATTCCTACGTATCTAGATCGTCCACGTGGTAACAGAATAACCCTCTACCAAACATACTTTTTTTTCAAGACCCTGGAGGTTTTTTTAAAACATTGTTGAAAAAAAAAAGTAGAAAATGCTGGTGTCTAGCGTTTTTTTCCCGACAGTGTTTTCTGCTTTTTTTTTAAATTATTTTTTCCATCATTTGAGTCACATATCAGTCGTCACCTGCAATTGCTTTCTGTTTGGACACGTCTAAATTTTGTCGTCTGGGGAAAAGTCAAAGATATATTTAAAAATCGAAATAAATATGAAAGATAAAGGAAATGGTTATGGTAGACATTCAAAATGAATACGATGGATAATCGAAATGAACATGATTGATAATCGAAATAAATATGACAGATAAATAAGATCACTATCATAGATAATCGAAATTAGTACGTTAGATCATCATAATAGGCCCTCAACATGCGAATTGAGACCTTCCGCCATTTGCGTAAAGTGTCGTCCCGGATTAGCCTTCGCAGTCCGCGCAGGCTAATCCGAGACGGCACTTGACGACTACATAAGATTTTTTCATACAGTAGACTTTCGTGAAACGGAAAGTCGCCCAAAAACGGGAAGTGTCGTCTCGGATTAGTCGCAGACTGCACAGGCTGATCTGGGACGACACACGTTTTCGCATATGTCCGAAGGCCCCTTTTCGCGTGTTGCACGCCAGATGGAAATGATACATGTAGGTGATCCATATGGCTATGATAGCTAATCGAAATGAATGTAAAAAAAATACCGGAAGGGGGAACGATACACAATCGAAATGTATCTACGGATAACCGGAATGAAAATGAGATATTTGTAAATAAATATCATTAAAAAATATAATTGAACATAACGGAAAATCGAACTCGATATAATGTATAGTCGTTTTATATATCGTGATAAAATCTTTAAAATAACCGAAATTATTTCATGTTTTTCGGTAGTTTATCGAGAAATAACGGTGGATTACGGTTTGATATTTCATGGTTACGACCATTGAAAAATACCGATTTCATATTTTCTAACTCTTCAATTAAAGGCGTACACAGTAATTCCCGCCCACTAGGTACCACGCGCCACTCGTGAAAATATTGCACATGATGTTCACTCGATGAAATTCCGATCGATCACCGAAAAAAAAAAAAGACAAATGTCCTCTATTTAATTCTACAGATAACAGAAATGTTCGAACTGATGCAGATAGATGTAGCTGTATCAAACCTTATGACTTGGCGCGCTTTTGCGGACCGTGAATCTAGATCAAGATCACACTGTACGATATCATTTGTTTTTCAGTATTTTACAAGTATGTTTACAAGGCCATCTTTGTATTGAAGGCCCATCATTTAATTCCATTCTATCGTTTAAAATAATAAGTACAGCATCTCCAAGGTGCAATGCGTTCAAGTTTTTATTTGCATTTAACAGCAATTTATGTCAAGTGTGACAGTAACGATAACTTGTTGGTTAATTTTATGACATGAAGACAATTAAATCCATTTCAATGTTTCCTGTATTTAAGTTCAGGGCTTTTGTTCATTTGAAAAAAAATATAAATTTTGATATAGACTACCTTTTGTATTGTTTTCTTGCATGGTCCAGGTCTATGGTGTTTTTACATGCGAGTAAATGTGTCAATCTATTTTTTGTTGCTTAATCTCTACCTGGGAAAAAAAAACACTGAATGCCCTGGCAGCTTAATTGGAGTTTCCCAAGGGTTGTTGACTCGAATTAGGATTCAGCCAAATTTATATCCGAAAATTGATGAAAGTCAGCACGACAACATTAATCTCTTCCCCTCTCTGTCTTTCTCTGTCTCTCTCTCTCTCTCTGCTGTAACTAGCTAGAATACTGATGTATGAGAATAAATATAGTCTTTACAGAATTTTTGACTCGTCCATATCAGTATGAGCCATGCTCAGGTAAAAGGGTGCTTAATGTATATCCGTGATGCATGATACAATGAAGCCATCACATAATTATGGATGCATAGTGGCCTCTTTTTCAACAACCAACTTTGAAGTAGGCTGGTCCTTGGACATACAGAAAACTGACCGAGTTGAAAGTTTCGTTTAACACTTAAGCTGCTGAATAAATGAAACGCAAATTTCTACTCAATAGTAAAAGCCCAAACATTGCGGTTTCAAAGTTGATTTCACCGGAAAGAAAACACTATATCGGACAGAGTAGATCAAAGATCAGACTGCACGTTCTGTGCAGTCTGATCTTGATCTACACTGTCGGCAAAAGGTCAGTGGGTCGCGATTAGCAGCTTAAGGGTTAACTAATTCAGCGGTATAAGGATTAAAGCCCCTAAGCCCCTTTGACAAGGGCCTTTAATACCAAACAAACAAGCAAAGGAAAACAATGTCATTGGACGAGGCTGACCTTGGTTGATGTCTTTCTGACAGTCCAAAATAAACAGTTTATCAACCTTTAACCCTTAGAGCGCCGAATAAACCGATCACACTTTTTTATCCTGGAGATACGACCCAAGTAACTAACTGTACATTCATGGTTGCTTTGGTCTAGGGTGTTTTAGTAAAGCGGACAGTGTAGATCAAAGATCAGGCTGCACGTTTTGTGCAGCCTGATCTTGATCTACATTGGCCGCAAAGGCAACTATAGGGTTAACAAAACATTCACATTCTTAACCCTCTACCAAACCACAACATTGTGGGCTTAACCCTTGCCCTGCTAAGCAACTTAAATGAAACTTTCAGACCGATGGTAAACACCTAAATTCTGCTATTTCAAAGTTATGGAGGGTTGGGAAAATATCTTCTGATCGGACAGTGTAGATCAAAGATCAAACTGCACGTTTTGTGCAGTCTGATCTTGATCTACACTGTCCGCAAAGGGCCCGTGAGTCGCGCTTAGCAGCCTAATGGTTGATATCTAAACTGAAATCATTTGCAGACGACTAAAAATAATTGTGACTCAAAATCGTAAATTTGGTTTTGGAGGGGTAGAAAACATTGTGAGAAAAGGAGGAAATACTGGTAACCAGCATTTTCTCCTTTTTCAACAATATTTTCAAATGCATTCTTTTTCAGGGTGTTTAAAATTTGTCGTTGTTGTTGTTATTGTTTTTGTTGATAAAGGATTACACGAATTTATTCAAAACATCGTTGGAAAGAGGTGAATTTGCAGGCAATCAGGATTTTTTCCTTTTTCCACAATGTTGTCTTTCCATTCAAAGACATATTCCTTTAGTAAATCTCTATTTAGATTGTCGTCTGCAATTGCTTTGTATTTGGACGAGTTCAAAATTTAGTCGTCTGGGGAAGATTTAACTCTTTCAGTGCCAAATATATAAATAACCTCGACCGCTTTCCCCGAGTGAATTCATTTTCTGTCAACTCTATTTCAACGTGTGTAAACCATCAGTTTCAGTCATTGTCTTTTGTACAAGGGGCAAGACTTTCTGAATCAGGAAAAAGTCTTTGTGCTTCCCAACCCTCCGTATTCACCTGACCTTGCCCCTTGTGACTTCATTTTGTTCCCAAAGCTTAAAAAAAAAATACCTTTCAGGTCGAAAATTTGTTCAGCGCAGACACAATATTCCAGTGTCTTCATAGTATACCTAAAAAATACTATGAAAATGCCTTCAAAGATTGGATCCAGAGACTGAAATTATATATATCTGTTGGAGGTGAATACTTTGCGGGAACAAAATAAAAAAATCAAAGAAACCTATGAAGAATCAAATTTTAGGTGCTTACATGCATTCATATTTGAACACTCCTCGTACATAAATAACCTCGACCTCTTTCCCCCGTTGAAGATTCAATCTACTGAAACTTAGACAAATTCTTATCTCGTAGGCTTGGCTTATCAAACGGATGGCATAGGTCCAAGATCAGATTGCAATTCTGTGTAGTCTGATCTTGCTTCATATATACCGTCCGCAGAAGCCTCTGTGTGTGTGTGTGTGGGGGGGGGTTGCCTATTGCCCTGAAATGGTTTCATCAGATCTGAGTCATGCTCGGTGAAAAGGGGACTTAATACATCTGCAAAAAGTATCGACCGAGGTCAGCCTGCGCAGTCCGCGCAGGCTGACCTCGGCCGAAACTTTTTGTTATTGGTTTTCTGCATGCCAATGAACCGCTCTGTCTCATGATTCAGTCAGTTGTTAAACAAAAAGGATTTTATAGATCCATAATTCTGTGATGTCTTGATTGGCACCATGCATCACGGACATGCACCAAGCCCCCTTTTCGCAGAGCATGACGCATAATCATATCGAGGCCACGGATGTCAAACAGAGGGATGTCCATAACTCTCCGTTATGATAGCCAATCAAACAAAAGCTGAGGATGCAGGTCAACACACACATAACTGTTGTCATGAATGGCCACGTAAATGTTTTGTTTTCACCCAGTTACACGTGACTTTGCAGGCTGTTTTTAGCCCATATTTTGCTAAATAACTTAAATGAAACTTTCAAGTCGATGGTAGAAAAAAAAAAACAAATATTGCTATTTCAGAGTTGATTTCACCAGAAAGAAAATATCGTATCGGACAGTGTAGATCAAAGATCAGACAGCACGTTTTTTGCAGTCTGATCTTGATCTACACTGTCCGCAAAAAGAGCCTAGAGTCGTGCTTAGCAGCCTAAGGGTTAACTCTTTACCAGATGTCAATTTTTTTTTTTTCATCGCAACGTTGTAGATCAAAGATAGGATTGCACATTCTGTGCAGACTGATCTTGATCTAGACTGCTCGCAAAAAACAAGCTGATTTTGATTTACTTTGTCTGCAAAATCGGCTTCATGTGTGCTTTGCACTTTTTCTCTTTTCCACTCAATTCCGAGACTTAACGATTCTGAGGTAGAGGCCTTTTGAAAATATTGTGAGAAAAGGAGAAAATGCTGGTAACCAGCATTTCCTCCTTTTCCCAAATTGTTCTCTCTCTCTCTCTCTCTCTCTCTTTTTTTTTTTTTTCAAAAGCAATGTGCCGTTTAAGTCAAATTAAATTTTTCGTCTGCAAATGCTTTAGATTTGAACTCGTTCAAAATTTCGTCGTGTCTTACAAAGAGTGAAATTGTTTGTTTGTTCGTTAATATGTTTTTAACGGCGTTAGCAACATTACTAGTATTTTAGCTCTATTGCAGCTGCAAGTCTATCTATCAATGCTTTTCCTGGGTCCGTATTCACCAACCATTCTTAAGAACGTTCTTAGACTTATTCTTCAAGATTTTCCAAGTTTGAAAGTAACACAACTTCTGATTGGCTAAACCATATGGTTTAGCCAATCAGAAGGTCTGTTACTTTCAAGTTTGGAAAATTTTGAAGAATAAGATCAAGAATGTTCTTAAGAATGGTTGGTGAATACGGACCCTGGTGTTTCTTTTACTAGTACTTCGTATGATATTCTCCCAAAACCACTGCTTTCCCACATAACCATTGTCGAAACAATGATCAGAGTTGAGAGAGGAATGAATACCGTCGCAATGACTATCATCAGTCCTGGAAAAGAAATTGGCCGAGCATGGGATTCGAACCCACGGTCCCCTAGCCTCAACTTTTAACAGCGTTTTTATTCTTTGGCTGTAGGGATGTATCTTTAAAGTTGACCTTTTGTATACAAACTAGGATATACATTTTATCATAATCCTTTGTACATGTCTACTCTATTAACCCTTTCCCAAACGACAAATTTTGGACTGGTCCAAATTTAAAGAGTTTGCAGACGACAATTTTAAATTTGATGAAAATGGCAGAAAGGTCTCCAAAAGGGTAGAAAACACTGTGGGAAAAGGAGAAATTGCTCGTTACGAGCAATTTCTCCTTTTCCCACAGTGTTTTCAAAAGACTTGTACTGCAGACACGTGAAAACCAGGGCTTGTTTGGGAAAGGGTTAAATGTCCTTGTCGCCTGCCAGCTGTGCTACCTGTCCCACGTCCCCCTCCCCCCTTTGTTTGCCCATCGCCCTTGTTTCTACACCGTCTCAGCACGGAGAGAATTCCATATCAAAAACGAATCATTCATACATCAGAAAAACGTTTCTGTAATTCTGTTTTGCTTTTGACTTTTTGGTCACCCGAGACAGCTTTAGGGGGAAAATGACCCATAGCCGTTCACAATGGCAGACGTAATATTTTTGTAGCAGACTTATTTCGAAAACAGAGTGATACGAGGAAACGTTTCTCATTACGAGAAATGACTTTTTTTTTTTCAACCGTGCTATCAGATGTGTGTTTTTATTATAATTATATATCAGTCATGCATCTGCAAAGAATATCGACCCAAGTCAGCCTGCGCAGTTCGCGCTGGCTGATATGAGTCGAAACATTTGCTATTTGTAAATTTTCTGCATGTCCAGGTTCAGTTGGTTTGAAGACAAAAGGAATTTTATGGATCCATAAATATTTGATGACTTCCTTCATATAATGCATCATGGAGAAGTATTTAACCGAATTTTCAAATAGCGCGAGTCGTTGATTGATTGATTGATTGATTGATTGATTGATTGATTGGTTGATTGATTGGATTTGATTGGATTGATTGGATTGATTGATTGATTGATTGATTGTGTTTTACGCTGCTCTCAATTTCATTTGGGTGATTTGGGTATTGGCAACAGTCCAGTTGTTCATGTGTAACTGAGGATTCACTAGTACCAAGTTAGGGCTCTTAAGTGTCTTGCTCATGGACACTCCCGTGACTGTGTTTCAGGAAGTAATGACTTAATATGCCCGTAATGGTTGCTTGTCAGGGTGAAAAAAATATAAAAAGATAAGTTTCTTTTCACCTCTCTTAATCTCTAAATGGTCTCCTGGTCAAAAGTACAACGCCCTTTCTCACATCCTCTCTCCTTGTCTCTCTCTGTCTCTCATTCTCACTGTCTGTCTGTCTGTCTGCTGCCTGCCTGCCTGCCTGCCTGCCTGTCTGTCTGTCTGTGCCAAAAAGTGTGTAATTGCAGTAATATAAAACAAGAACTTCATGTTTTCCATTTTTATCGACCAGGGAAGTGAGCACGAAGGCCCACTACAAGCAACAACTCTTTAATTCGTTGGGTTTACCAGACTAGGGGTCTGTCATGTCTTGTCCAATGACACTACCTCAAGACTAGTACCGACAGCAAATTATCTCTCCCTGAACTTGTGCATTAAGTCTTTCATTTCTCGTCACGACTTAACCCTTTCCCATACAAGCCCTGGTTTTCACGTGTCTGCAGTACAAGTCTTTTGAAAACACTGTGGGAAAAGGAGAAATTGCTCGTAACGAGCAATTTCTCCTTTTCCCACAGTGTTTTCTACCCATTTTGAGACCTTTCTGCCATTTTTATCAAATTTAAAATTGTCGTCTGCAAACTCTTTCAATTTGGACCAGTCCAAAATTTGTCGTTTGGGAAAGGGTTAACTTGCTTATGCGAAAGTGCGATCTGGAATCTACACCGTTCGCTACCTGATATTAAGCCATGTCCATAGCCATCATCCAGAATAAGTGAAATGAAATCTACTGCTTGCTCTCTAAAAAAGTGAATTTTTTTTAAGTTCTCAGAAAAAAAAAAAGTTGAATATTTGGATGCCTTTAACGCAAATTTCAACATTATTTCAATCATAACTATTATTACATTAGAATTAAACATTCCATTCTTTCCTGGAGTTTCTTTTACCACTGTCTCGCACAATATACTTCCTAAACTATTATCTGCTTTCTAACATAACCATCGTCAAAACAATTAAGCCATACTCTGTGAAGAGGGAGCTTAATGCATCTCCGAAAAGTATCGACCCAGGTCAGCCTGCACAATCCGCACAGGCTGACCTGGGCCAAAACTTTCCCTTTTGGTCAATTTTCTGTGTGTCCATGGACCGGTGTACCTCATGATTCAGTCGGTTGTTAAAAAGGGGGCTATTATGGATCAACAATTATTTGATGGCTTGATAGGAATTTTGGGTCACCGAGATGCATTAAGCCCCTTTTGCAAGAGTATGGCTCAATTGTCAGTGGTTTAGTTTAGTTTAGTTTAGTTTAGTTAGTGGTGACAGAGGAATGAATCCTTTCTCAATTACTATCATCAGTCCTCGGAAAGAAATTAGCCGAGCTAAGTAAGAATTAAGCAAATCGGTCACTTGAGATGTGTATTTTTTTCAAATCAAATAGCTTATATGTCTCATCAAATTTATCGAAATTTCTCTCTACATTGTATAGCAATACGTAAAAAAACAACTGACATACATTTTAAGTTCAGAGCTTTAAATAAATAAATGAAGCTGTAGACATGTACATTGTCAGTAATTTGTCAAAAAGGCATGTATATGTACATTTATACGCGGACCTCCACATTGTAATGTAAACAAACCGTTTGACAGGTGACGTGGACGGGTCAACCGTCAAATAACCCCGACCTTCAACCCGACCTCAGCCGACAAGAATGGACTTCAAATATTTACTACCTAAACTTTTTACCGTAGAAAATAAAAGCGAGAAATACCTTTCAGAATATGACTATTGAAACTCTTTTGTGCTTCAATATGAAGATAGAAAGTGATTACTGGTGTCATAGATATGATCGCATATAGGCCTACAGGGGTCCACCGAATACGCATGTCCACAATTTTGACCAATCGCAAATTACTGCTTATTCATTCGAGTATATCAATACCAAGACGAAGGTCAAAACTAATCGTATTCAATTACTCTGTAAGAAACACAAATAAACCTTGTCTACATTTAAAGCATTTGCAAGCGACAAGAGTAAAAGAGGCTCTAATGTTGAGGAAACTTACAACTGAGTGATCCCTCGCTTACATGAGATTAAATGATTAGCCAGCTGACAGCATGGCAAATTGACTTGCCTTCCTCAGATCCAACAAGCAGAAAGCAAATTGTAGTTTGGCAGGACTGATATTTCTGATTCTATTTATACACTGAACATTTATATCTAGGCCAATGCGTCCATACCTGCATCTGTACTCGTCGGAGAGACACGCACTGTATATTCTGGGTACTGTTTAACCAGTATATCCTGGGCCCAGGCGCCAATGATTTCTTAATCACTCGTTCTCGCAGTTTATTTCATACTTTTCGATAGTTTATCGAGAAATAATGGGGGATTATTGTTTGATATTTCACGGTTACAACCAGTTAAAATACCGATTTCATATTTTCTGACTCTTCAATTGAAGGCAGAAACAGTACTTCCTGCCTACTACTTACCTAGGTAATCACACTCTCTTGCACTCCGGATCATTACATTCACCTCTGTAGTGGGCTCAGAAAGTAGTCCGTCATTACGTCATATTTTTGTCACATGACCATAACTCAAAATGGCTACACAAACGCCGGTGAAAGAAAGTCCAATATCGATTGTTTCGTGTGCTGTTCAAACAGCATGGGACCAATCAGACTTAGTGATAGGAAATGAACAAAAGAAGAATTTTCAGAAAAGCCTATATATCTTTAAAGGACGATAACTTGATTTTTAATCGTACAAACTTAGATCCAGCGGTGTGTCAAATCAGCTGTCATCATTCATGGGCGCCGCCATTTTTGTTAAAATCGGCGTAAGATTCTGAAAAGTGGAGAGGCTCGAAAAAAATAGTTCCATTTTATACAGGTAAATTCATCAGTTTGAACGCACCTATAATGTATCCAGAATCATATTTCCTTTGTCTAACTTACAATTTTACATATGAAACAGTTAAACAGTAACAAAACATCTTTTCCTCGGTTTGACAAGATTCTTGTCATTTAGCCCATCGCAGAGATGTATGTGAGGTAACGAACGACAACTCTGCTCGAAGATTGAGGTAATCAGCGCTTGCCATTCAACCAGAGGGACTTATGACGTAATTTACGCGCATTTACTCTATATTTCTCTCGCTTTACGTAATATTGTTATGTTATGTGAGGGGGTACACCACGGGGAATTGCCGAAAACATATGTAATGGATTTTGATGAAAGTCCCAACAAAAAAGCGTTTAAAAGCATGAAATAAATAGAATATTTGTCTGTTTTTTTGTTTTTTTTTGTGAAAGATCGAAATTTATTTCATCTCGTGATATTATCGATGATTTCACTGGATGAAACAAATTTAAATCTTTCACCGAAAAAAAATTCCCTATATCCTTATCACGATCTCTATAGGTCTTGACAATAATCTCTTGATCTGTTATCAGTCGTTTTTCGACAATCAACCAAGGTAAGGTAAGAAAAATCAAATGGAAAAATGATCTGACCGGAATCCAGGGGAGGGCAGTAAGGTTTGCTCAGACAGACGGTAGTATAAATATTATAAACATATGAGTACAAGAGAATATTGGTGCTCGCGTTACCATGTTATCAGCAAAGATGGCGAATTACGTCTACATATTAACTATTCGTTTGTTTTCGTTTGTGAATTATACCACGTGATAACTTGTTTTACCGCGCTAAACTGAAAAACGAAATCACATGACTTACTGCATATACAATTATCAATAAATGTACTATTCGACCGACCTTTTTACTCGAATCAGGTTGAATATTCATTTTGTACGGACAAATAGAAGCTGATCGTTCAGGAATATTGTATTTGTATGCTGACTAGCTATTTCTAGCTGCAGAAGTGTAAACTTCTGTTGAAATATTTTAATCTGAAAATAGATGTGATAAATAAACAACCGTCAGGCAGAAAAACGAAAGAATAATTTCCAAGCCTAAACATAGCGCCGCCAGTCCTGCGGCAACACAAGAATAACCTCACGAAAACAAATTTTACCGGACCACATTCAACAATGTTGTCGTTAAAGGTCATGGTAACTAGGAAATTCAAAATGTTTAGGCTAGTCAAACTTTAAAAGCCTTTGCAGACGACAAATTAAATGTGGCGCAAGCAATTATAGTTGAGTAATGCTCTGTGAAAAGAGGGCTTTACTCTTTACCAAACGACAAAATTTTAGACCGAACCAAATTGAAAGCATTTGCAGACGACAACATAAATGTGACTCAAAAATTGAAACATGTTTGGGGAAGGGTAGAAAACATTGTGGGAAAAGGAGAAAATGCTGGTTACCAGCATTTTCTCCTTTTCCCACCATGTTTTCAAAAGGCTTCTTACTCAGGATCGTTAAGACTCGGGATTGTGTGGTAAAGGGTTAATAATGCATCTGCACAGAGTATGGACCCATGTCAGCCTGCGCGGACATGGGTCAAAACTTTCTGCCTATTGTGAGGGCTATACTACCTCATGATCCACTCTGCTGTGATACAAAATGGATAATACGGGCCCATAATTATGTGCCGACTCGATTGGTATAACGCATCAAGGAGACGCATCAAACCTCTTTTTTGCCAGAGCATGACTCCTTTGTCTTTGAAAGGGTAGAAAACATTGGGGGAAAAGAAGAAAATGCTGGTTACCAGCATTTTCTTCTTTTCCCACAATTTTTTTTTTTTTTTTTTTTTTTTTTTTTTTTCAGAAGCCTTTTTCCCCGGGTTCTTTAAAACTCGGGATTGTTTGTTATAGAGTTAAAGGCATAAATACAGTAAAACATGTTATAGCAGTCACCTCTACTCAGCAAACAACCCGTATTAAGCAACCATATTATAGTTGATTTACAGAGAAGGGGAATAATTATATTGCTCGTCAGGATCATTTTCTCTTTATTATGTTTTCGAAATGGTTTCTTTCAGAACGAAAAAAAAAAGTCTTTTGAAAACATTGTAGAACAAGGAGAAAATGCTGCTAACCAACATTTTCTCCTTTTTCCCACAAGGTTTTCTCCCTTTCCAATACAGAAATTATCTTTTAAGCTTAATCAATTTTGTCGTCTGCAAATGCTCTCGATTTCGATGTGTCTAAAATTTTGTTGTTTTGTAAAGAGTCACATGTAGTGGGAAAATGTTTCGAAGGCGGGATTTACGCGGTATGTTTTAAAGTGGGGGACAATTTGGCGTGCTCTTTAAGGCTGTTAACCTTTTGTCCGTAGGTTTTGGCATAAAAAAATCACATTTTTTTTTTCTGTTTCCGTTAGGAATTAATCTTATTTTTAGATTAGACTATACGTCTTGGTTATGTTTTGTTGTTAATGGGGCCTATTTAACTTAATTCGGCCGGACCAAAAATAGATCGTTTTTGTATGTCATTTTCTGTTACCTTAATTTCCTTGTTGTTAAAAACTGACAGCAGTTTGTACAAACGATAACCTAAGTTCCTATATGGACAACAATCTTTCCTTTGGGTTCATCGCCTGTATATCACGGAATACTCAAATTTTCATTTATACCATTACTATAAATAGCACTTGGTCACTGCCTCTTTATTGTATATAATAAGACGAGGTGTGCAACGAAATCGAAGATAATTTGACCCCGTCCCATTTCAGAGATAATATTTAACCGAAAATGGAAAAATAAACCTATTTACCGTTGCAGATGGTTCACAAATGATTTTTCTTATGTACCTTGACCTTCAACATTTCCAAACAGCTTTTGCGATCAAGCAATACCTCTGATCTAAAGTTATAATTCGCTGCGGGATGAGAAATTGTGTGATGTCAGCGCATGGCGATCCGGAAAATGTGGAAGCTTTATACTTTTTTCGGATCAGAGCTATTGCTTGATCGTAAGAGCCGTTTGGAACTTTAGAAGGTCAGGGTACATTAGAAAAATCATTTGTGAACCCATCTGCAACGGTAACTAGGGTTATTTTTCCGTTTTCGGTTAAATATTACCCCTGAAGGGAGACAGGGGTAAAAATTTTCTTCGATTTTGTTGCACACCTTGTTCTACTATATACATGTACGACATAGAGGCAGTCGCCAATGTGGTATTTATAGTAACGGTGTCCGCTAAGGAAAATTCCGTGATCCCGTGATAGACCAGTGGAATTTCAGTGGCTTATGGTAATTCCCCGTGGCGTACCCCCCCCCCCTTACATAACAAGACATTACAATATTACGTAAAGCGAGAGAAATATAGCGTAAGTTACGTCATATTACCCTCTGATTACCTAGATACCTAGTGCGCGAGAACTACTGTTTCCGCCTTCAATTGAAGAGTGAAAAAACATGAAATCGATATTTACACTGGTCGTAACCATGAAATATCAAACTATAATCCACCATTATTTCTTGATAAACTACCGAAAAGCATGAAATAAAATGAGTTTTAAATTGCAAATTGACCATCCAACTATTTGTACGCCCAAATTACACCTCTTGACTGATTGTGACGGCCAATTTTCCTTACGGTTGCAAAGAATGTGTAATTGGTATTTATAAAAGGCAAGTGTCTAAATATGCCCCTTTAACAGACCTACATGGATATCTTCCTGTTAGCGTTTAATTAACCCTTTTACCAAGCAATCCCATGTTTTAATGACAGTGAGAAAGAAAATTTTTGGAAACAGTGTGGAAAAACGAGAAAATGCAGGTACCCAGCAATTTCTCCATTTCCTGCAATTTTTTCTACCCTTTAAAGACGAAATTCATAATTTGAGGCACAAATTATTTGTTGTCTGCAAACGCTTTTAGAATGGAATAGTCTAAAATGTTGCCCTTTGGTAAAGAGGGATATTCATACATGAAAGTTTATTTCATCCGAAGAAAATGAACTAAATCTTTATAACATAATCCCGAGTGTTAAAGACCTTGAAAAAGTAGACTTTTGAAAACATTCCGGGAAATGGAGAAAAAGCTGGTAACCAGCATTTTCTCCATTTCCCACAATGTTTTCTTTCCTATCAAAGACAGAAATCATCATTCGAGCAAATTTCAGTTTGTCTTCTGCAATTGCTCTGAGTTCGATCTCGTCCAGTATTTTGTCGTTCGGTATACAATAAAACAAGGAATACTGCCTTTTTCTTGCTTAACCCTGTACCAAACACCCCGTTTTTTAACCCTTTACCATACAATCCCGACTTTTAACGACCCTGAAAAAGAAGCCTTTTGAAAACATCGTGGGAAAAGGAGAAAATGCTGGTAACCAGCATTTTCTCCTTTTCCCACAATGTTTCCTACCCTTCCCAAAACAAATTTCAATTTTTCAGTCACATTTATTTTGTCGTCTGCAACTGCTTTCAATTTGGACCAGTCTAAAATTTTGTCGTTTGGTAAAGAGTTAACAGTCCTTGTGAATATAGCTTCTAACAGTATTGTGGGAAAAGGTGAAAATGTTGATATCCAAACGCGATTGTTTTTACCCTTTTACTGACAAATTCGATCCTTGAGCCGCATATAATTTTTCATCTGCAGAATGTTTAAATATGGACAATTCTAAAATTCTGCCTTGTGGTAAACTTTTTAATATTATTTATTGATATGAAACATTTTAGGGTAATTTATAGCTGCGTAAATAGAAATGTTTCGTCGTGTTTGTTCTAAATACATCGGGGCGAAGGCGGAAACGAATGGGAAAAAAATGAGACATGCTCTCTGAAAAGGTGGTTTAATGCATCTCCGTGATGCACTATACAAAGCAAGTAATCGTATAAACATGGATCCATAAAATCTGTTTTGTCCAACAACCAACTGAATCAGGAGGTAAACCGGTCCTTTGAGCTGCAGAAAATTGACCATTAGCAAAAAGTTCGACTCAATTCCGCCTGCGCGGACTGCCCAGGCTGACCTGAGTCGATACTCTTTGCTGATGTATTAAGCCCCCTTTCACAGAGCATGGCCTAAATACATTTCGAGTTACAATGAATTCGAAAATAATGAACTTTGGTGTGGCTTTGTTGCGTGTGGTGATGAGATTACTCTCCCGCCAACACGCGAATGTATTCGATTTCATTTTTAGAGATGCCTTTCTGAAGCGCCAGATGTAGAAAATCGACTTCTGTGACGGCCGAAAATAAATTCCACTGAAACTGAAAGATATGAGCCATGCACTATCAAAAGGAGGCTAAATGCATCTCCGTGATCCATGATACAAAGCAAGTCATTATCTAACTGTGCATCCAGAAAATCCATTTTGTCTAACAACCGACTTAATCTTGAGGTAGAGTGGTCCATGGACTTGCAGGAAATTGAGCAAAAGCAAAAAGTTTCGGCTCAGGTCAGCCTGCGCGGACTGCGCAGGCTGACCTGAGCCGAAACTTTTTGCAGATGCAGTAATCCCCCTTTTCACAGAGCATGGCTCATATTTTTTTTTATCACATAATCTCCCTTTTTTCTCAATGTAATACAGTCATTACGATTTTTATGTCACGCACGTTTGAGATACGATTCCATGACGTCATCGGAGCATTATGTGACGTCATTTGTTAAAGCATTGTATTAATCAAATTAATGATTGTAGTAAAGATAAGATATCTTTTTCAGAAGATCAAGTGATTATATGCCATCTTTGAAACTGCCTTTATTCCGAACGCACACACAAAGCAGTGATCCGACCTAATTCATGAAAACGTAAGGTTTTCATAGATATATAATGATTTTTCAAACAAACAACGAACGAAATTCTGGAGATATATTTATGTGAAAAAAAATCTAATATTCGTTTGCGTTTGAGATATAGATAGATCTATACGATCTGACATAAAGCTGAGTTAGGAATTATTTTTATTATACGAGTCTTGAAAAAATGTTATTAAGAGAGCCTTTGGCGAACTTAATGACATCTTTCTGGGAGGGTTTAATAAGATTTCGCTTCATCACATAACTGATCCAGAAGATATACATACATTTATAATGATTAGATCTATATACATATATATATGCGAAACCCGTATATTCATGAATGAGACCTACAGTATTCTACATTTCTGATTAAAATAGAGTCACAGATGCTTATATGACAATTTAATTTGAAATTTAAAAATAAAAGAAACCTCGGCTGTACCAAGACAATCAGTTTTGACAGTCGAACTGACTGGGATATTAGTGTAGACCTGTCATGGTTTAAGAAAAGTGGATACGAATACAATATTTCATAAATGACGTCACGTTAGGCCTCTATGACGTCATTATATCCTGTTTCAAACGTGTGAAAGATAAGAAAACTCGAAAGGGTATAATACAAGGTGGATTATGTGATAAAAATAATCATTAGATTCTTAAAAAAAAAAAAACGTTATTAAGCTCGCCAAATGCGCGCTTGAAAACAGTTTTCCTAGACACGTTCAATAAAATTTTATCGTAAATGCAAACTCTTGTCAGATCCTATATATCATACAGGCTTAACTACTTACTGACCTTGGTCATCTTGTAGGCTCTCACTGCCCCGTTAGAGTATCTTCAACCAGCAATTTACAGTTGCAAAAGAAGGAGAGGACTCCCCATGTACAGCAGTCAATCGCTCTTCAAAATTTTTGGCAGATTGATCGTCCAAGACAAGAAAATTGGTCACCCCTCAGAACTCAGTTTTTTTCCATTTCGACAACTCACTTGAGGTATATTACGAACGCAATCATTTTGGTATTTGTTTACCGATCATGGCTGATTCTATGTTGTTGAAAACATCAACACGAGTAATAAGTCGTAAATACATGTATAAGTGTAGTTGTTGTTGTCTCCGATAATTTACCTGTACCACCCTCTTTTATTCAAACAAAACTGGTACAATAGCATAATTAATTCGAGTTCATTACTTTTATATAGGGACTTTTGGGTAAAATTTGATTTTGAAAAATACTTAGACAATCTGCCGTTAAGTACTAGAATAGTTATGTCTAAATTAAGACTCTCCGCGTATAAGCTAAGAATGAGACTGGTCGATATAAGCAGCAAAGAACTGAAAGATCCCTAAGGAAATGTCAGTTATGTAATTCTCAAGATTTGGAAGATGAATATCATTTTTTACTTATTTGTCCAATTTATACAGATATCAGAAAAGGGTATATTAACAAATTCTATTCGTCAGGCCAAGCGTTTACAAGTTTGTTTGTCTGATGAGCGGTACTAATACCCTTGTCCAGAAGAAACTAGGTCTATATGTGGATGAGTCCTTTAAGTTAAGGAAATCTCTCACTTAATATTTTCATTATTTTTTTCAAATGACATTCTGTTCTTCCTCCTATTGCCCTATTATCTGATGTCTTTACCCTACTTTTTCCCGTGTCTTTACCTAACTTTTTACCATGTATTCATTTTTTTCTTTTTTCCTTCTTCTCTAATATTGTAAAAATGTCTATAGGAGCATTGTTGTTTACGCTAAAAGTCTCTATATATGACACTGACCTATACCGAAATAGATTTATGTCAATTTTTGTGGTTGATAAAAAAAAACAAAAAAAAAAAAAACTCTGTAGTTTAAGTCAATGAAATATTCTTATTCTGATTCTGATCCTTTTAATATCGACTGACCCACGTGGATGTCAAATTTATCATATTCAGGTTATATGTCCGTTCAACACCTTGTTGTTATAAAATAACTTTTGCCCACATCAATTAACCTGACCCCATCTTCGCAAGCCAAAGATCTTACCCCTCGGCTGGTCGAGTCGAAATTTGTTAGAACGGCGACGCACCACCCCCCTCGATTTACGTCATCGAAAACCAATCAAACGTAACATAACTCTTTCGGCATTTTGTTAAATATGGATAAAGGTTTTTTTTACCTTTCTAGGCGTTGAGCTATTACTCACTTAAGCACTTCGGTGTTGTTGTTCTAACGGGGTCCTTGACAATTGGCAACTAAGATTTGGTCCAATGATAGTTTGTTCAGCATGCTTTCTCCGTTATTCGCCAACAATTGACTGCTTTTCAGATCGCAAACTTGACAGACGATTTATCAAAAAAGTCAAAATCTATTTTCGAAATATTGTTAAGTTTCGCGAAGCAAAAACCACACACGTACTTTGACAGTCCATCATTTGGTGTTTGGATAAATCCTAAAACTTCACTTAATTGGTTTGTGACAGTGAATGTTGAAGAAAATATTGTCCGTCTGTAGTATTTTTGGAAATAATTCACAGCATATCCGACAACTTTCTGCTGTGGTCGCCATTTTTATTTACGTTCTGCTTATAATGGATAGCAGATGTAACGCGCTATTTGATTGGTGCTTTCAGTCCTGACTGCAACCAATGATTATATGTATCGCGAATCTAACAAATTTCAACTCGATCAGCCAAGGGATAAGGCTGCGATCACATAGAACTATACTGTATACGGTATTCGGTATACGCTATACGCTATTCGGTATACGCTATACGCTATACGGGCACGGCGAGTCATATAGGGTAGCACGCGCGCCCTACTCGGTCTTTGGCGCCGATCCTATGGACACGTCCGACGAAGAAGATTTGGCCCTGCTTCTGCTAGCCGATGCTGAGGAGGAGGCCCCTGGTCGAAAAAAAAAGAACGATATGGGTACGAACCTTTTCTATGATTGCATACTTGAAATCATCCATGGCTACCTGTTAAAAATCATTTGTTTGATGTTGTAACATGTATATATGAAATCATGTGCAATGAAATTGCAATAAAGTGAGTACAAATAAAACCTATTGTTTCTAAATTATCGTATTGTACGCAATAAGTCGTGATAGGGGAAATTCAGAACGCCTGTACTCACGAAATCCAGCTGACACATCCGAACAGGACGGTATACGCTGCACGAAAATCGAACCCGAACGATTCCCACTATTCTATACTATACGCAGGTATACGACTGTTTAGAATAGTGCCTTCTTATGTGACCCGGTATTATGAGATAACCTTGTTCGATTCAAACTATTCGCGTGCCCTGCATAAACGTGCATCGTATACCTGAATAGTATAGTTCTATGTGATCGCAGCCTAAGATCCACGTAGTGATCGTCACCGTGGCTTTCGAAGATGACCTGACCCAGGTCAACAGCATTTACATGAAATCAAAATTCTCTGTTTCCCTCGCCATCGCACGGGGCTGCCTTTGACATATGTCCCCGATTGGTCACGGAAATATTTCGCACAGTATGCACCAATTAAATTGCCTACCTGTGTAAACGTACCGAACAGAAAACTAGCTCAAGTCTTCCGTAACTTCGAACTAGATTTCCCGAATAACAGTCGGAGTTCTATTTATATGCCTACTTATATATTCAGCATAAAGGTCATGAGCACGTTAAATGAAATAAACAATACAGCCAGCGATATCATTCGACATACAAATCTGTAGCTAACACGTGCTTGGAGATAGGTGTGAAGCTTTGTACTCTCCGATTAGTTGAAAAAAAAAAATGCCTCAGGCTCAAACTTTTGATTCCCCTCGTATTTTGTACCGTAATGGCATTAAGAATTATTGTGATACTTTAAGAATAACGTGAAACCCACCATAATTTTCGTGAAAATACATGTATCTGTCATAATTATCAAGTAAGTTGTGGCAGTTCTGGGTCACGATATGAAAGAGAGAGAGAGCGAGAAAGAAAACGAGTTGAAGGAATATTAAATCACAGTCAGAGGAATTTCTAACGGGTCGGATTCTCTTTGACTCTCTAAATGAACGACAAATTGCAAACTCTTCTAGATTGAAAGGATCTACAGACCACAAATTCGAAAGTGGTACAAATAAAGTGAAGTACTGAGACAAGGTAGAAAACATTGTAGAAACAGGAGAAAATGCTGGTAACCAGCATTTTCTCCTTTTCCTACAATGTTTTCAAAAGCTCTCTCCTTCAGGGTCGTTAAAACTCGTGATTGTATGGTAAATGGTCAATTTACAGGTACAGGGTGAACGGGAGATGAGCCGAAGGAAAGTAAAATTTGAAATCGGTCCAGGGAATGTTATATCAAAGGCCTTATCACAACACTTGTTAAATATCTTGCGGGTATGGGTCAACATAATGAATGCACGAAACTGCATTTCGCTGGTCGCGCGACAAAATTTTTGTATGACAAATTTTGTCAGTGTTAGTCAGGATTTTGCATTTGAAAGCTGGGGTATTAATTCTTTTTGTTTTTGATACATCCGGAGTTTCTCTTAAATGCAAGGTAATATTTTATGGCTTATACAGAATTGCATGTACGTAAAGTATTCATTATGATGTTTAATAAGCCCAGGATAGATTTATGTAGAAAGAAATTGTGAGGGAGTGTTTATAACGTATAAGATGTGAGACAATGTTTTTTTTACAGGGGTTTCATGCATGAAAATATGTGCTAGTTACAAGGGTTAATGCATGAAAACATGTGGCAAAAAGAGAAATTGTTCGTCACGAGCAATTTCTTTTTCTTTCCCACAATGTTTTCACAAGAGGTCTGCAAGACGGAAGAATTCGTCCAAGTGTGGTGATGGGGTCAAGAACTGATAATTTCTGTTCAGATAGTTCCAGTACATCAATCTGACCTCCTCCCTTGTACACAATTACATGAAAAACTTGGCGACCATCGTTACTAGCCATTCTAGATTTGAAGTTCACAGCTAAGAATCAAGACTAGCCATCTAATTGGCCAGGCTGATCCCTCTCTAAGCCAATCAGCTGGCTAGAATTGAAATTTACACTTTTCGCAATATTTAAACAGTTAATGGAACGGACGGTTGTGTCTCTTCATTCATACAACCGCAGGAGAAATTTCTTCACAAGTTAATGACTTCTTGCTTAAGTAATCAAGTATCCGATTTTATAAACATAATAAAACCGTCCCTGGCCCTAGTGGTTAAAGGCATTTTGCCTAAAGTCTAGGATGTCAAATGTCCAAATTCTAGTAGAATGGGGGGGGGGGGGGAAAGCGCAAAAATATAACAATCTGTGGAAGTCACCAGCTACATGTAGTTATATGCCCAATGGCAGGTGCCTTAAAAATGGTTTAGATATTAAAGTTATTAAAATTTTGAGCCGTGCTTTGGCAAAAGGGGGTTTTATGCATCTCCGTGATGCATGACACCAAACAAGCAAGTCATCACATAATTATGGATCAATAAAATCCATTTTGTATAACAACCGACTGTTTCATGGGATGCATTGGTCCTTTGACATGTAGAAAATTGACCAATAGCGAAAAGTTTCGGCCCAGGTCAGCCTGCACGGACTGCGCTGGCTGAGCTGGGTCGATACTTTTCGCAGATGCATTAAGCCCCCTTTTCACAGAGCATGGCTCATTCATTGTAAGTCGAAACAAGTTTGAACTTCTTGAATTCACTCATTACCACACGACAAAATTTTGGACTGGACAAAAGTGAAAGTATCTGCAGATAACATATTACATATACTTTAAACGTTGATTTCTGTAGTTGATAGGACAGAAAACATTGTGAGAAAAGGAGAAAATGCTGGTTATCAGCATTTTCTCCTTTTCCCACAATATTTTCAAAAGCATTTGCTACAAGGGTCCTTAACAGTAGGAAATTGAGTGGTAAAGAGTTAATTTGTCTCCAGTTATTTCTTCCTTGGAATAAAACCAGCAGCGGTGCACGACATTTCAGCTAAAGTGTGTTTCGTCGAAATCCACGTAATGTTTTAAAATACCGATTGCTACATTCCTAGATTTATTTCATAAAAAAACTCTGACTAGGAGGAAGATTTGAGCCACAAATCGTCTGAGTTAGGATAAGGGTCAGGGCTAGGGGACGACGAAATGTCGCGGATTTGACAAATTACATATTGCTTAAATTTTGATTCTGTATATGATAGGGTAAAAAACATCGTAGTAAAAGGAGAAAAACTGGTACGCAGCATTTTCTCCTTCTCCCACATTTTTTTTTTTTTTTTTAAAGATTCTGTTTCAGGGTTCTTAAAGGTAGGAATTGAGTGGTAAAGAGTTAATTTGTCTCTAGGTATATTTCTTCCTGGAACAAAACCAGCAAGACTCCGGCCATAATGTTTGTTGTTCCAAATGTTAATACATCTCATCTCTTGATTTCAACCCGGAACCTCTGAACGATGCAATATAAATCAAATGCTGTCAAGCAAATAAAACAAAATACAGTGCTAACCTGTTACCACTTAACAATGAGTTTTAACGATCCCTAGGGAGAAGGCTTGACAACGTCAAGAGAAAAGGGGAAAATGCTGGTATGGTAACCAGCATTTGCTCCGCTTTCCCACGATGTTTTCTAAAAATTTAAAGGCATTTTCAAGCATTCTAATCTCATTTAATTTGTCGTCTGCAAATTCTTTCAATTTCGACCAGTCTGAAATTTTGTCGTCTGGTAAAGAGTGTAGCTAAAGATAACTGGGTTAGACTCACGAATGCAAATTGACATCAATAATATAATGCTTTGTTTTAGTTATCCGATCATAAAGCTGTCTACGCAATGGGAGAAACCAGTTTGTCATCGATTAGAATTAAATTATAATAGCTTCGTTGTGAAAACACGTCGTAAATTAAGAACTAAAGTCAGATACGTACGTCAAAGTTAAGTTCAACCAACTGGTTTGTCAGAATCTGTATCAAACAAACTATTCACGTACGACAATGTTTTCAAAAAGCCTTCTTACGACACCGTGGTTTTAACCCATTAAGTACAAAAATGCATGAGCTATGATCTGTGAAAAGGGGGTTTAATGTATTTGCAAAAAAGTATCGATCCGTGTCAGCCTGCGCAGTTTGCGCAGGCTGACATGGGTCGAAACTTTTTGCTTTTGCTCTCTGTATATTTTTGCATGTTCGAGGACCGTACTATCCAGGGTGCAGTCCATTGTTGACAGAATGGATTTTATTGATCCATAATTATTTGATGACTTGCTTTGTATGATAGATCACGGAGATGCATTAAGCCCCCTTTTGCGGTGTCCGTGGTTGTGAGGTAGAGCGTCGGCCTCGTAATCAAAAGGTCCGGAGTTCGATACCCGGGAGTGGATGTCAACTTTGGGACTGTTCATTGGTCCACACATTCGGCGCAAGTACTGGTGTAGTTTCCAGGAAGCAGAATCGAGAGAGATTAGTATAAGTTGTAAGAACTTGTTTCTTAATTGATGTAAAATAAATATTTTCAAACTAAACTGGCCCCCCTTTTGCAAGAGCGCTGCTCCTACAAACTCTACCTTATTCAACGACTGAAAATGCAATGTCTTGAAACTGAGAAAGATTTTAATCTTGCAGGCTTGACCGAAAAAGCGGACGGTATAGATCAAAGATCAGACTACACGTTCTGTGCAGTCTGATCTCGATCTATGCCGTCCGTAGAAGCCCCTAATTTCGCATTCGACACTGAAAGGGTTGAAACCATCCGATTCTTTTTCGCTGAATCTTATTAAATAATGAAAGTGATTTAACCCTTTACTACAGGAAAAAATGTTAGACTCGTCCAAATTAAAAGCATTTACAGACGACAAAGTCAATGTGGATCAAATAATATGATATTTCTTTGATACGGTAGAAGACATTGTTGGAAAAGGAGAAAATGCTGGTTACCAGCATTTTCTCCTTTTCCCACAATGTTTTCAAAAGGCTTCATCCTCAGGGTCGTTAAAACTCGGGATTGTGTGGTAAAGGGTTAAGCTGTACATACAAGAGATATTCCAAAATTTCAACTGGCGACGTTTACAATGATGAGCTGGTCTTATAGGCAGCAATGCATCCAAAACTGGTTTAGCAATGGTGAGAGATTATCCTTCTTGATCCTAAGGCACATTATTTTTTGACAAACTTTGCTCTCTATGACATAATATATAAAACAAGGTTTCAAACTTTTACCTGCCGAACACGGGCCAGTATTATGAGGGGTTATAAAGATAGAAACTTTGCACTCTCTTGCACAATGGATCATTCCCATTCACCTCTGTAGTTGACTCAGAAAGTAGTTCGTCATCACGTGATATATTTTCGTCACATGACCATAACTCAAAATGGCCACACAAACGCCGGTGAAAGAAAGACCAATCGATTGTTTTGTGTGCTGTTCAAACAGCATACGGCCGATCAGACTTAGTGGTAGGAAATGTGAAAAAGAGGGATTTTCTGAAAAGCTTAAATGTATTTTAATGGACGATAACTTGGTTTTTTTTTTTTAATTTTGTTTAAATTGTCATCATTCGTGGGCGCAGCAATTTCTTTTACAATTGGCGTAAGATTCTGATCAGTAAAGAAGCTTGAAAAAATAGCTCCATTGTATACAGGTAAATTCATCAGTTTGAATGCACCTATAATGTATCTGGAATCATATTTCCTTTGTCTACTTTATTATGTTACACATGAAACAGTTAAACAGTAACAAAACATGTTTTCCTCGGTTTGACAAGATTCTTGTCATTTAGCCCGTTGCAGAGATGTATGGTGAGAGTAACGAACGACAACTCTGCTCGGAGATTGAAGTCACCATGGAGATCGCCATTACTGCTCTTTGCCTGACCCTATAACGTAGTGGTAGGGACAGGTAATCCAGACTAATGATCAATAACCTAGCAATCGGATTTAAAAATGATGGCGAGCTGTTCAAATAGAATTGACCAATCAGATTCCTGCAGTATATATTTAACTTTCCATTTCTTGTTTGGAATAGAATAAAATTATTCGTCTCCAAAGTTTCTACATTTATAACTTCATGCAAATTAGGGCTATATAAATCAAAGCACTGAAAGTACTAAAAGACTAGCGAATATGTAATACGCGGCCATTGTAAAGATAAAACCTGGTTGGTGCATACAATATTAAAGAAAAAAATGGTCCGATCCCGTTTTTAAGCGCAATCCAGTCAAATCCGGTTATCAAGTCTGATCTGGACTCGGCCCGGTTCACGCCGATTATGAAGTTCGCCCGATTCGTTCCGGGGACTTTATCCATCCCTAGTAGCCATTTACTTGTCACAATTGGAAATGCCACGAAGAAAGTCTGTTCGTTGATATTTACTTGAAAAAAGAAAAGCGAATGAAGAATATATCAATTTGGTGATTCGACGTTTAAATACGTTTTAGACTCCACTTTCTGATGAACTTTTCATGCTTTTTCACTTTCTTATCGGTTGGACGAACTCATAGCTAGACGAAACCGACAAATCCGTGAATGTCAGTAAAAGGAGAATTGCTTGTTTTGCTGCAAGATCAAGAAATTAATTCCTTCGTTGACTCCTAAATTAACTGTTTGTCACTTGTGAAAATATCGATTATGTGCTTCACTCATTTAAGCTATAATTGAGCCATGCTCTATGAAAAGGGGGCTTAGTCCGTGCAGGCTGACCTGGTCCGAAACCTTTTGCTATTGGTCAATTTTCTGTATATTCAAGGACCAGGCTACCTCATGATCCCGTCTGTTGTTAAAAAAGTGGCTGTTAGGGATCCATACGTAAGTAACGGCTTGATCGGTACAATGCTTCACGGCGATGCATTAAGCCCTCTTTTGCCAGAGCATGGCTCAATTATCTTAAACCGAAACAAACAATCACTCTGGCATGTATCTTGTGTTGTCTTTATATAGAAATAAAAGATATTCCTTCATCTCATAGCTTACTAAACTGCCATTTGGCATTACGAGGATACATACTTGTACTTGCTTGTCAGATTAAGTCATTACGTTCATTTCCCGGTAAACGCAACAAAACGTATATTGACCCTTCACAAAACGACAAGTATGTTTTATCCAGAGGAAGACTGGTTTTGAAAAAAAAAAAATCGTGTAAGAAGTAGATAATGCTGGTAACCAGCACTTTTCCCTTTTCCGCAGTGGTTTTCTATCCTTTTAAAGACAAACTACAAGGTTTGAGACACACTTAATTTTTCGTCTTCAAACGTTTCCAATTGAGGACAAATAAAAAATCATTGTGTCTAAGTAAAGAGTTGAACCGTTTATTGAATGACTATCACCTACAAAAAACACGCCGATATTTGGTCAACGATCGAGAAATACGTTTTACATGACAGATTACAAGTTTGTGACTTACTTACAGCTGATCAATGTTCATGGTTATTGTTTATAGTTTTATCCGTATTACTCATCAAGTTTACTTTACCTACCCATAGTGTTAACCCTTATCCTGCCAAGTAAAAGAAATGAAACTTTCAAGCCGAGAGTAAAAACCAAAATAATGCTGTTTCAAACTTATTTTTTGGAGAGCAATATCTCCTTTCCGGACAGTGTAGATCCAAGATCAGACTGCACGTTGTGCAGTCTGATCTTGATCTACGCTGTCCGCAAAAGGTCAGTGAGTCGCGCTTAGCAGCCTAAAGGTTAAAGCTACGAATCGTCGTGCCCGGTTAGCTCAGTGTTGGCTTGCAGTGCGAGTAATCAAGTAGGCTGCATGTTTGAATGAATGAATAGCCAAAATTATTTCCCTGAGTCAATGACAATAATTGTAACACAGTTCATTCCTCTCTCCACACTATACTATAACACTGGTTTCGTCTTTGTGTATGGGAAGGGGTGGGTGGGGTTCAATAGCTAGGAAAGACTGTTTTGTTAAGTTCAGTACAACTTATACAGAGCTAGTTTAATTAAATTTCTTAGATGAACGAAAGGGGTGTTGGCTGGTCAAAGTGTTGGGGTTGGCTATTTTTGTAGGTATATCAGCTGACGGTGCACGACATTTCGTCGAAAGGGGGTTTCGTCGAAATCCATGTATTTTTAAAATACCAATTGCTAAATTCCTAGATTTATTCCATGAAAAGCTCTGTCTGGGAGGAAGATTTGGGCCACAAAATCGTCTGGGTTAGCGTAAGGGTCAGGGCTGGGGATCGTTTTCGACGAACGTAGTTTTTGACGAAATGTCGCACACCCATCAGCTGTGGCCATAGTGTTTCTCACAAAAAGTCGGATGCCTACGTCTATTTGTCTTCATTAAGTGCCCCAGCCAGGCGTTTTTGCCAACCCTTTGTTCATCATTGTTTCATCGTAGAAACAATAATCAGCTGTGTGAGAAGAACGAATCCCGTCCCAACGACCATCACCAAGGAAAGAAAGATAAATGAAGTCGAGTTCCGGCAACGACCTGGTTTAAATCCCAGTACATCACCAACCAAGCAAGATCGACTCAGCTTTCAAAGTATAAAACCACGATTTCGGTTGAAATCGACTCCAACATTAACGGAATTCGAGACTTGAGAGAGTTGGTAAAGTGTATGTGACCACGTGATACACACACATTGTCTCTGGTACATGTAGTACTCATTTGCATATTGCATATCAATGATTTTTGCCTCGTGCAAATTCACATCCACAATAAAACAAAATTGCGATAAAATATTTCGAAATGGTTTCGCACCACATATATTTGTTGTTTATGTAACATTTCGGAAGTCAATGTCAAATCGACGCCATATATTCTGTGGTTGTTTTGCAACAAATCAGGACATTACCTATTTACCACAAGTCCGTCAAATTGTAAACCAGACCATATTGAAAGCATTTGTTGACAGCATAAAAGTTATGGCAAACATAATGAAGCCTGTCTTCTAGGTGGTAGAAGACAAAGTGGGAAAAGTAGAAATATCTGGTAACCAGCAGTTTCTCCTTTTCCCACACTGTTTTCAAAGACCTTCTTCCGTAGGGCGTTTAAGATACGAGGTTATTTGGTGAAGGGTTATCCATTTTCCACACAATCCCGACTTTTAACGACCCTTTTAAAAACATTGGGGGGAAAGGAGAAAATGCTGGTAACCAGCATTTTCTCCTTTTCCCACAATGTTTTCTACCCTCCCAAAAGCATATTTCAATTCCTAAGTCAGGTTTGTTTTGTCGTCTACAAATGCTTTCAATTTCGACTAGTCTTAAATGTTGTCGTTTGACAAAGAGTTAAGTGATAATTTACGTGTTGAATATTAATGATTTGTTTATATCATAAATTTGTTACTTTCAGAATTAACTTCATTTAAACAAATATATGTTTTATGAGGAGATTGTATAATCGAACTTTTAATGAAAACATGTACTTACTAAACATAAAAATCTGTGAAAATATAAGGCAAAAATAACTATATTCAATTGACTTACAGGTAAACCACGGGTCTTGAGAGGCAAAAGTACTTTACACGAAGAACTAGCCCATTGTGAAGGGCTATAAAGCATATGATGGGCCTCAAAATTTGTCTTTTTTTTTCATCCAAGGCAGACGTTATCGTGCAGTCTCACATACTCAGTTAGCTAGAATGACTGACTGAAACATTTAAAGTCATAGAATTTATTACGTTTAATGCATGATTAATTTGACAAAATATCTGTTCTCGAACCTATGTTCTTAGACTAGTATGTCCAGACTATGCAGTATATTTGTACCCTTCTGAATAACTCCACTGCTGTTTTAGAATGATACTGTTAGTACTTTGTCCTCTGCCTTCATTTAAACCATAATGTCCATCGGTAGAAGGAAACATTTGAACGAATGAAATTATTTCAATAGCAAGATGATATGAACTTATCTGGAGCTGTTCTGTTATTTGCACTGTCAGATAACTTATGCAGATACTCTAGCCAAAATACTTTAAAATTGCAAAGATTTGATATTTCAACATAGATTAAGGCTATATGCATTATCAAAATTTAATGGCTTACCATTGTGGCCAAAGGACAAATTGTTAGATATGCTAATTTGACCCTTTTGCCATTTTTTCATTATTTCAGATAAAAACTTACTTTGTGATTCAATGTGCGGTAAGAAAACAGAAGCAATGAAAGCCATTTATTTCTTTAGATATTTGGATCTGGCTTTTTAGTCTATGGTTTCTGTATCTACACTCCTGTAATTAAGTATAATTTACTAAGAAAAAAACCACTTCTGTTAACCCTTAAAGCGCCTTTGCAGCCCATGTAGATCAAGATCAGACTGCACAAAATGTGCAGTCTGATCTTTGATCCACATTGTCTGCTTTCTTGAAACTTTATAGACAAAAGCAACAGTGATAATGCCATTATTTGGGTCCATTATTTGGGTCTTATTTCCAGACTTCAAAAGTCTGTTGGGTGTATTCGGCGCTCTAAGGGTTAATTCTGTTTTAGTTCATTCGTCCAAAATCCCAGTTAATTCCTCTCTCGCCGAATATATGTCAGGGGTCTTTAATGAGTAGAACTAGTTCAGCAACGATTGGGTGCGCAGTACAAATGACGTAATTATGATCACTGCCCTCATAAAATATCGATAGATTGATGATAGTAGGTCAGCACAGTATAGATTGATGACCACATACGGACACATACAGTGGTATCTCATGTACTAGGGACAAAGTTGTATTGATCATTATTCGATCATCAATCACCGATATGTCAAATAAAAAAGCATCTTTTATCATAAAAGGATGAAATATCTTCGCTACACTTTGCTCTCGATATTCAGTTAGCTATTGTTCTAATTATCGTATTCTTATGTCAGTACTCTTATGTTCATAACAGAAAATTTTCTCAGTATTGCACCGCATATCTGTCTATCTATTTTCCAATTTCAATTTCAGTTTAATAACAATGTACATAGAAGCCACCAGCCTAACATACAAAATACAACGTTGCAAACGTTAACAGTTTGAGTTGTATTAATTTTGAAAACAAAAACATTATTCATATGTGTATGTAATATGAAAAAAGACAATCCTAGACTCGCCCATATGTGTATGCAATATGAAAAATGAGTATCCTAGACTCGCTCAATTTTCATGGTAGTAGCATTAGGTAATTGAATTTTCAGTCCTGATTAACCCTTTACTAAACAATCTGTATTTGATAACCAATTTTACCAGGATTAGATCCATTTTGGTGTACGCAAAGGCCATCGGCCTTGAAACATATTGGCAAAATGTTAATATATCATCATACACAATGAGAAAAACAATATGAAAATAGTCACACACACAGAAAAAATTACACAAAAAGTTTTGGAATCGCCCGTATTTGCATTACAGAAACTAAACTTGGGCTCTATCATTTCTAAGATAGCAATAACAGGTTCAACTGATGGTTTTGATTAACCCTTGACCAAACAATATCAGGCTTTAACAGCCAATTTTACCATAGTTAAATCAATAATGTAAGTAAAGGCCTCCGGCCTCATCTACTAAGTGCAACAAGTAAAGTTGCAACAACTTGGTTTATCGCATAAATTAATTTCCAACACCTTATAAAGTTAATTCTTTACCACACGACAAACATTTTGGACCATTCCAAATTGAAAGCATTTGCAGACGACAAAATAAAGGTGACACAAAAATTGAAATTTGTTTTGAGATGAGAATGAAACATTGTGGGAAAAGGAGAAAATGCTGGTTTCCAGCATTTTCTCCTTTTCCCACAATGTTTTCATAAGACTTCTTCCTCAGGGTTGTTAAAAGTCGGGATTGTGTAGTAAAGGTTAAATACATACAATATTGCCTCCCGCTCTTTTTTCTCCTGCTCCTTCTGTTCGCAGTCCTCCTGTCCCTGCTTTTCCTGCTTCTCGTTTTCCTGCCTCTTCTGACCTTCTTGTTACTGCTTCTATCCCTGCTCCTCCCGCTTCGGCTCTTCTCCTCCTCATTTTCCTGCTCCTCTTCCTTCTGCTTCTCCTCTTCTTGCTCCTCCTATTCTTGTTCCTCCCTCTCCTGCTCCTCCTTCTCCCTTCCTGTTTCTTCCTCTCTTTATGCGTCTCTTAATGCCTGTCGCTATGCCTCTCTCTCTCTTTCTCTGTCTTTGTCTCCCTGTGTCCATCTCTCTCTCTCTCTCTCTCTCTCTCTCTTTAGGGTCTAAATTCCATGAATATTACAGAACTATTACGTGAACAATTTCAATGAAACGTTATAGTTTGTAATTGTGTACCTGACAACAAACACGGTATTGAAGTTTTCTCTTTATAGAGTACGAACTCGTCAGCTCTTTCCTGTTTCGGTTTTAGGTCAGCCTTAATGCTAAACCACAGCTTTAATTTTTTTTTTACCAGACGACAAAAAATTAGGCTCCTTCAAAATTGAAACGATTGGTAGTTAGGTGACAAATCAAATGTGCCTAAAATGTTAAGCCTTGAATTCTCTTTCACGGGCTAGAAAACTATGTGGGACAGGAAGAAAATGCTGGTCCAGCATTTTTCTTCTTTTCCCACAATGTTTTTTAAAGTTTTCTTTCCCACAGAAGAAAATGCTGGTCCAGCATTTTTCTTCTTTTCCCACAATGTTTTTTAAAGTTTTCTTTCCCACTTAAACAATTTTTTTTTAAAGAGCAGATGAGAAAACAAAACTGTATAAAGTGCATATGGTACAAAATTTGCATGATGTCCAAGGACTGTATATCACAATCTTTTTCCCCCAAAACTAAATGCAAAGACTAGCCTATTTATACAGTTTTTCTCTGTCAATCAGATTATAGACTACGTATTTAAGACTCCAATTGATTATTTTTGTTTATATGGTGTAAACGTCGTTTTCAACATTACTTCAGATAAATCAGGGTGGCTAGCACACCTTACCAAAAATCTTTTTCCGAGCCACTAGAATCTTTCCCTGATAAAGATCGTCTAAACAATACTCAGCGTTGAGAAAAGAACCCACCCTGTCACAGGGACTATCATGAACGTTCAGAAAGAAACTGGCCAACCTGATAATCGAACCAGGGACTCCTGGGTTTTCAGTCCTAAACGTTACCGACTGACCCACCGGACTTATTAGGACAGATTTCATAGTACAGTCATATCACATCAAAGTAAAAGCTGCATAAATGCGCTAATTTGCATAACTGACTGAAAATACTTTAGTCTCTACCAAACAGTATCTTTTTTACATATCCATATTGAAAAGATTCGCAGACGAAAATGTAAATGTCTTTTAAATGAATGAATTTGATCTTTGAAAGGACAGAAAACATTATGGGAAGAGGAGAAAATGCTGGTTACCAGCATTTTCTCCTTTTCCCAAAATGTTTTTAAAAAGCCTTCTGCCTGACGGTAGTTGAAACTTGGGATTGTTTGTGAAGCGTCAAACCAGTCTTGAGAGTGTTAAAATACCTTTAAGACAATTAAATAATATCTTTACACGCATCTAAGCTATTTCTATCGAGCAATAACCCTAACGGCGTCAATTTTCAATTACAGTCGCTTTTGAAGATGGCGTAAGTCAAGATCAAGATCAGACTAACTAAGGTTGCAGTTTGATCTCCGAACTACGATTTACCAAGTCCGATAGATGATCGGATTTACTGGCCACTAAAAGGACTCGGAAGTGGAATGTTTGGGATCCGTTGAATAGTTTAAAGGCCCAATAGCGGCCAAAAAACCCATGCAGGCGTTAAAAACCTTTTAAATTCAAATCACACCGTTTAAAAGTTTGGAAATCATTGTGAAGATGACAATCTGTTATTGTGTGGTCGGTCCGAGTGTTAGTCACTGGCAGAAAAAGGTAAATAAAAGAGAAACCTGACAAGTTTTAGCCCAGTTTTGAAATCAATTTCTCTGCCAGCCACTAACATTTGGACTGACCGTGCATGTAACAGATTGTCAACCTCACGATAATTTCTATGCTTTTAAATGATACGATTTAAATCTAAATGCATTTTAAAGCCTTCTTGGGTTTTTTTGGTAGCTATTATTACTTTAACCAAACTACAAAATTTTAGGCATGCCAAAAGTCAAAGCATTTGCAGATGACAAACTAGATATGACTCTAAAATTGCAATTTGTTTTTGAAAGGGTAGAAAACGTTGTGGGAAAAGGAGAAAATGCTGGTTACCAGCATTTTCTCCTTTTTCCACAATGTTTTTACAGTCAAAATTCGGGATTTTTTGTTAAGGTTTTAAACTCTTTAAAGAAGACGATAAAATTTGAAGACATGTTCGTGTTGAAATCATTTGTAAACTACGAGTATAATCTAATGTGGTCCAAATTAAAGATATTACATATTATGTTGTGGGACATGGAGAGAATGTTTGTTTTTAGCATATTCTCCTTTTTCCACACTGTTTTCAAAAGGCTTCCTTCTCAGGGCCATTTAAGCTCTGGGTCGTTTCGTAAACAGTTTAAAATGGTATATTTGTCAAACAATAAAGATCTAGATTCGTCCATGATGAAGACATTTCAGACTACAAACTAACCCTTATCCTGCTAAATAAGCTAAATGAAACTTTAAAGCCGATTGTTAAAAACCGGAACATTGCTATTTCAAACTTATGGTTCGCAGAAAAATATCTCCTTACCGAAAAGTGTAGATCCAAGATCAGACTGCACGTTTTGTGCAGTCTGATCTTGATCTACACTGCAAAATGTCAGTGAGTTGCGCTTAGGAGTTTATATGTTAAAACTTTTTAGATTCAAACGATGAGACTTGTCTTTATACAAGTGTATTTTATTCTATATGGTTAGACAGAATTAGGGGAAAAAAGGGGGTAGAAAAGTGAATTTATCAGCGTTTTATCCTTTACCTACACTGCTTTGAAAAAGGCTGTCTGTCTCTTTGTCATCAAAACATAGAATTGTTCTATATCTAGTTAAACAAATGGAGAGAAATAAAAAAAATATAATGTGACATGGAGTATTTGAAATGTATATTTTTGAAATGTTAAGTTTTGGGCCGGAGGCCATTTCTTTTTTTAAATTAACACACTGTATCGTATTGTGGGGTCTCAGTCTTAACTTATATGACCATTAAGCTTTCTCTTTTTCTAATATTTGTTTATGGGGTTTAACGCCGATTCCTACCTTATTTCAGTTATATTACGGCGGCTAATGCATCCATCTATGTTTTCCTGGATTTTTTTTTTTTCAGTACGTCGCACAATACTTTTCCAAAGCCACTGGCTGCTTTCCCACATAACCATCATCAAAAACAATGATCAGCGGCGAGAAAGGAATGAATCTGGTCGCAATCATACTGTCATCAATCATCGGAAAGAAAATGGCCAAGCTCGGGATTCGAACCGGCGACCCACTCCCCCCGGTCTAAAGTCTTCTACGCTACCGTCTGCACTACAAGGCTCTGCTTTATTTAGTAAAACAGTCTAATAGTATTGGCCTTAACCCTTAGGCTGCTAAGCTCGACTCACTGACCATTTGCGGACAGTGTAGATCCAAGATCAGACTGCACAAAACGTGCAGTCTGATCTTGGATCTACACTGTCCGATAAGGAGATATTTTTCTTTCAAAAATTTAGTTTAAAATAGCACTATTCCGGTGTTTACTATCGGCTTGAAAGAGTCATTGAAGTTATTTAGCAGGATAAGAGTTCAGCTTGCACAGGGAAATACTCTAGATAAATGCGGTTAATTCATTATGATTAAGGCTCAAGTTTGAGCCTCAGGCCCATTGTACAGCGTGTGCACAGTCTACATATACAAAAGAAACAGGGTTGTTTTACATAATGTATAAATTTGTTGCATGTAGATACAGCGGTTTAAACATTTGATTGATGTTGCGATATCGGTAGCTTTGGATCAGTAAAATAACATTACAGCCAGTTCCAGGAAGTGGATATGTTAATATCAAAGGATGTAACAAAAAAGACGGTGAGAGAATTAAGAAATACTACATGTAGTATGAGTTGTATAAACCTGATTTAGAACTGTTTGTTTGTTTTGCTTTCTTGTTTGCATGCTTGTTTGAATGGTGTTCTACCACAGGCGTTAGTTTTGTGACGAACTTTGCCATCTATATAAGGTAATATCTTATATATTACGTTATACAGATGGCAAAGTTCGTCACAAAACGAACGCCTGTGTATTCTACGCCCCTTCCAACTATGAGTGTTTAATACATACTATGGTAAAATGCCTTCGCTGAGTTGCATCATTACTAGATCAGGCATCTTGCCAAAGGATTGCCTAAGAGAACCAGCACCACCAACAGGGATTGAACCAAGATTTGCTGATTACTCTGCAACTCCTCAAAAACTGAGCCACTCGGCACCCATCTAATTTTTAGCCTTGCTCTGTTGAAATGGGGTTTAATGCGTCTACAAAAGGTATCGACACAGGTCAGCCTGTGCAATCAGCGCAGGCTGACCTGTGTCGAAACCTTTTGCTTTTGGTAAATTTTCTGCGTGTACAAGGGCCATTCTACCTCAGTACTCAGCCTGTTGTTGGACGAAATAGATTTGAATTATTCCTAATTGCATGTATATGATGACTTGCTTGGTACAATGCATCACGGAGATGCATTAAACACCCTTTTGTGACAGCATGGCTCATTAATTATAGAATAAGAGTTGATATTTTGTAAGGCAGGATCGTTTTAAAATGACGTGACAGCTAAATCTCAGTTGGTTAAAAAATACACGCAAAATCATATTTCCTGCCAATAGCCGGGATGCGAACTTGCAACCTTCAAAATCACAGTCTGGCAACTTTGAGCTAAACGAGCGACCGTTCAATGAATCATTACCGCCGTTTCTAGCGTCTAGCTTTGACGACAAATTGACAAACTTGTCCATTATACTGATGGATTTTACTCCTGAAATTACTCCCGTAAAATACGTTGGTACTGAAGATTTTTATTGTCAATTTGCTGGACAAAATGTCCGCAAATTTTCATTACGGAACCAGTGAAATATTTTGTTAGTAATACAAGTTTTTGTCAGCCAGATATCTCACGGTACACGAAGCGCACCGTTGTCAAACATCGTTGGCAATCGACCTGGCCACTATCAGTTCTAAGAACTGCTTTATTTTTAGACTAGCGAAGCTAGTCTATAGGCATCATGATTGACCCAGAGTCAAAGTAAACAAAAAACCCCACAGTTGCCAAATACTACCTCACAGAAAATACTTCTTTCTGTTAGAAATCTTCATTCTGTTATTTATGACAATTTTCACGAAAACCACTAAATCTGTAACACTCCAATTTGAACATGTCTTCTGACAAAGTAAAAGACTGAACACGGTGTCATTTATAAGGTACAAGATCTTTGCTTATATGTAAATTAAGTGACCTATTCAAAGCAGGCTATTAACTTCTATTCCTACACCGCTGTAACATTATGAATAATGTGTAACTAAAAAAAGATACACCTAGGTAACTTGTAGCAAATCCCAGCTGCATTAACCCTCACTGGACAGAGAACCCTTATCATTCCTTCAGTCATTCATTATTTAGATCTTTGTATACAATTAAACTGTTATGTGAAACTGTTATTTTACGTCTTGAATATTAACCCTTTACCACACAATCCCGAGTTTTAATGACACTGGGGAAGAATATGTGATAACCAACATTTTCTCCTTTTTCCACATTGTTTTCTGCCCTTTTGGAATTAGGTTTCATCAATTCAGCCTCATTTAATTTGTGGTCTGCAACAGTTTTGAATTTCGTTTCAAAGAGTTAAATAGTTCACTACATCTTCTGCTATTGGATATTGACTTATTGATTGTATGGTGTTTAACGCCGTTTTCAACATTATTTCGGTGATATCATGGCGGCCAGTGCACCTATCCATTCTTTCCTGGAGTTTCTTTTACCAGCACCACTGCGACTCAATGACCTTTGTGGACAGTGTGGATTAAGATCAGACTGAACAGAAGGCGCAGTCTGTTCTTGGATCTACACTGTCCTATAAGAGGATATATTTTTTCCAAAATGTAACTTTGAAATAGCAATATTCAGGTGTTCACCATTGGCTCGAAAGTTTCATTTAATTTTTTTCTAGCAGGTTAAGGGTTAAACTTAAACAGGATTATAGTCAACCAATAGCATGCATAGCCCTGGTAGCTCAGTCGGTAGCATACAGGACATGAGATTAGGAGGTTGCTGGTTCAATGCCCGGCTCGGCCAATTTCTTTCTGAGGATTGATGATAGTCATTGCGACAGGATTCACTCCTCTCTCAAGTTTCGACGACGGTTATGTGGGAAAGCAGCCATTGGCTTGGAATGAATATTGTGCGAATTACTGGTAAAAGAAACTCCACGAAAGCATGGATATGTGCACTGGCCACCACTACATAACTGAAATAATGTTGAAATTAGGGTTAAACACCATACAATCAATCAATCCATCAATCAAATTCGCTAGTCTGTCAGTACTTTCAGTACTTTGATTAAGTCTAGCCATCTGATTGACTGAGCATTACTGCCTCAGCCTATGAGAAAACCATCCTTGAATTTGAAATTGGAAATGAATATAGAAAAATTTTAAACACAACCCCAGACCTCACGTCTATATTTGTTATACAAAGCATCTAGGAATCCCGAGGGTTTAAGTCTCTCTACTCAAACTATACAAACTTGGCATCTTTCGGATAGCTGAATGTAAATTCCACTGACAATCAGAGAGATTCTTATCTTACATGCTTGACCAGACAAGCGGACGGAATAGATCCAAGATCAGACTGCACGTTCTGTACAGTCTGATCTTGATCTATGCCGTCCGCAAAAGCCCCCAATTTTTCACCATTGTGCCTGAAAGGGCTAAAGAAGAAGGGGGAAAAAACTGCACCTGCCTACAACATAAATAGTTCATTCTACGTTTGAAGTGAATTATATTCCCGAGTTTTTCTCCCAGTATGATTAATGGTTGCTGCAATACGCGTTTGCGTACCTCCTATACATTAACCTAATACAGCGTTACTAACTCACCCTGTCCTTAAACAAATTTGCAGTAGACTTTCCAAATATCATTTTAAAATATAGATACCCAGCATGAATAAAGAGTTTTAGAGAATTGTGCAAATATTGTAGCAAAATGATAATTATTGCGCTTACTTGTTTCGCTGCCGACTAAACGGGTTCGATTTTTATCATGGTCTAAAAATATGGCGGACGATGTAGATCCAAGATCAGACTGCACGTTTTGTGCAGTCTGATCTTGATCTACACCGTCCGCAAAAGCTACCCAAGGTGAAATTGGCAGCGAAAGAGATAACCCTTTACCACACAATCCCGAGTTTTAACGACCCTGAAGAAGGCTTTTGAAAACATCGACGGAAAAGGAGTAAATGCTGGTTACCGGCATTTTCTCCTTTTCCCACAATGTTTTCTATCCAGTCAAAGACAAAAATCGTTGTTCGAGGTACATGCATTTTGTCGTCTGCAAATACTTTCAATTTGATCGAATCCAAAACTTTATCGTTTTGTAAAGAGTTAAGGAGCAATTGCTCCACTCGCCCATTTTTTTTTTGTAAGTATTCGTATTGAAGTTGAAAATATGTTGTTTGACTATGCCTACATCAAGAAGTCAGTGCAAAAGGGACACACGTAAATGTTTCACCTTTATGAACTTGCATCCCTGCGTGCAAGTGTACAAAAAAATATATAAATGTTGAAGGGTAAAACGAATTAGATCTGGGAGAGTTGGACTATAAAAAAGGGTTTTTAACCATTTCATTGTCACGAGTGGCAAAAGCAGGGTTTCTTTACGGCGTAGATCAAGATCAGACTAAACAAGTCAAGTAGTGTGATCAACAAGGGTCTTAAAGAGGGCTAATAAGATTTTTACAATCAAAACTAAACTTCAGAAATGTTGTATCCCTGAATTAAGCCAGGCCGTAGCAAACCTATAAATAACAACAAGAACTATCTTTAAAAAAGATAGGTGGCTTAAATTCGCCAGCCAATAGGCAGGAGCCCCTAGAATAAACAAGTCCACATTTTTGACCAATCACAAATTTCAATATATTCATTAGTTATCAGTACCAAAAAGTAGGTCAAAAGCCAGCATATTCAGCAACGCCGAAAAATAGAAATGTTGGAAGAGTATTTTTTTCTTGGTATTGCCTTAACTCCTTACCAAAAGACAAAATTTTATGCTCGTTCAAATTCAAAGCAGTTGCAGACGAGAATTGAATGCGGCTCAACCGAAAAAACCTGACTCTAAAAGGGTAGAAAACTGGTTACCAGCATTTTCTCCTTTTCCCACAATGTTTTCAATGGGCCTCTTCCAAAGGGTCGTTAAAACTTTGGGTTAATGGAATACATAGTAGATTTCGAATTTCACTTCAAAAATTTGCAAAGGATCGGATTTCACTACAAAATATGCAAAGGATCGATGACACGCGTCGATTACGTAGGGTCGTATTCAAATAAGTATGATGACGTCACATCTTATCTAAAAATAAACGGGCTTGCCGATTGCAAAACGACCGGCCTGT
Source organism: Tridacna gigas (assembly GCA_945859785.2). NCBI lineage: Eukaryota > Metazoa > Mollusca > Bivalvia > Cardiida > Cardiidae > Tridacna > Tridacna gigas. The sequence goes on from OX244038.2 coordinate 54,337,379, forward strand.
TTTTAACCCTAAATTGCGCCTTATCACTGGATATAACCACAAAGTGTCTTTAAGTTTGCAAAGCAAAATATATTGACCAGTGTTTAACAGAAAATAAATTAATTGCCAGTAAAAAAAACAACAACAACAATAAAATCTTTGACATACCACTTCTTCAATTTTTCTATTCAAATTTTGGCCAAAATGTAGTAAAATTTGAAACTAGGATGTAGTTTTTAAGCTTTCTATTTTTCAAGTCTTTTGAATATGTGGTTTTTATCATATTGCAAAATAACCGCAATTGTATCGAACGGATCTTGAACCACAAATTAACGAAAACCCACGTCAGTACTTTACCCGTGGCGATACGCAAATTAATGTGTGTCTATGTGTTTGTGGTTTTTTACCCGTGGAGTCTGGGTCTGCATTCACCAACTATCCCTAAGAACATGCTCAGTCCTCAAAATTTGAAAGTAACACAAACTCTGATTGGATAAACCAAATACTTTAGCTATCAGAAGTTGTGTTACTCTCAGATTTATATTATTAGGTCTAAATGCGCTTTTACGTTGAAGAGTTCCGCTAATTGGAATAAGAAGTATTAGAAATGAAATTGGTCAACAGCAAATACTGTGCATGGTTCCATGATCAGATACCTCAAAAGTCGGCTTCTCATCTTAGTCTACACTCTTTGCTTTCTTTTTTAAATAAGGAGGTAATTTAATCACATGATCTCCCTTCTTTCCAGAGAATTGTGCAGCAATTTTACCAATTGTTACGTGTACACGTTTGAGATAAGATTTTGTGACGTCACAGGAGCATTATGTCATTTGTTAATAGCGGTTAATAGCGGTTTATCCCGTCATGTCCAAAACATGTCAGACACATATTTTCCGGTCAATTCATCTGTTATATTTGATTACTGTAGTAAAGCAAAAATCTGTTTTACTCTTACATTTAAAATCAAGTAGTTGTACCAGGAACGTAACCACTAACCAGGGGTTCAGAACCATTACCCGCCCTGAATAGAGAGTGCTATTTCACCCTTAAGCTGTTGAGCGCGACGCAGTGCGCTTTTGCGGACTGTGTAAACCAAGATCAGACTGCACAGAACGTGCAGTCTGAACTTGATCAACATTCTGCGATACAGTGAGTTTTTTCAGAAGAGATTAGGATGAAATTTTAAAACTTTGGCTTTTTACTCTCGGTTGAGTAGTTTTAGGCTTAATCATAAAGATGGAGTTGTTCTTTAAAGCTACCCCTTATAAAGAGAATGTATCGCCTGTTCCCATTTTTTCTACATTACTCACTTGATTTTTGTGCGTTATGGACCCTACGCCCTTGTTGTATACGTCTATATAGATCTAGATCTACATGTAATTTCTTTAGATATACATGTAGTTATGTGATATAGGGTCTGGCATACATTGGCTTTTGAGATAAAAATATTATTAAACGAGCCTCCTGTGAGCTTAGTAATATAACATTTTTTGTGGACGAGTTTAGTAAAATTTTATCTCAAAAACCAACGAATGTCAGATCCTTTTAATCACATAATGATATTTCAGAAATTATATGTCAGAACTTGTAAAATCATCTATTCATACGTGGTAATTTTCATAAATAAAACCTCATTCATTCATAGGAGTAAATTACTCTTTTATTTTGATTTTTCTGAATCTTAAAGGAATGCAGCTTCAGATTTGCTAAACCCAGTCAGAAATTGTGCTAGTTTCAAATTTAGAGTTACAATCAAAATTCAGTTTCAACGGTTAGTGAGTAAGGAGTACGTAATAATTACATGTTTTGTTACTTCCTCATATAACATAATACATGTATAAATGTGCTGAGAGAATTACCAAAACTTGTAAACTTGAAGCAAGGGGTGAGAGCTTATGTTATCAATGGCGTACAATAGGTTAAACGGTCATGCAAAATGTAACCACAAACGAAAGGGGTTTTTCTATTAAAATTTATGTTCTAATTTTAGCTTTTTTGTCAGCTATATTCAAAAATGTAATTGTCATTGACAAACCCGGATATGAAAATTTACCAAAACAAGACAATTTTAGACCCATCCATATTGAAAACATCAACATACGACAAATTAAGTGTAGCTAATTTTACTCTTTACCACACGACAAAATTTTAGACTCATCCAAACTGAAAGCATTTGCAGACGACAAATCATAAATGACTAAAATCAAGATATCTGTCGTTGATATGGTAGAAAACGTTGTGGGAAAAGGAGAAAAATGCTGATGACCAGCATTTTCTCCTCTTCCCACAATGTTTTCCAAAGCGTCAAAAGTCAAGATCGTGTGGTAAAGGGTAAAGAGTATTCTTACCTTTGAGACTGTAGAAGACATTGTGGGAAAAGGAATTCTTACCAGCGTTTTCTAATTTCCCCACGATGTTGTATTACGGTCTTGGCCCCAGTAGAGGTAAAAGCCGGTGGTCGTATGGTAAATAAGTAAAACAATCTCAATTTGTCTTCGGTAAATAGAAATTGAAGAAAAAAAAAAACCTGTACCATGGTATGTCAATGACTGATTGATTCATTCTTGTAAGTGTTTTGATCAAAATTGGATATGTTAATATTTATAGATAAAAAACAAAACATCAATTGTGCAGTTAAGAGAGAGAGACACGCACATTCAGATACAGATGAGAAAGAGAGAGAGACACACACAGACACAGAAGGAGAAAGAGAGAGACACACACACACGTACAGACGCAGAGACAGAAAGAGAGAGAAAGAGAGAGATGGAGAGAGAGAGGAAGGAAGGGACACAAACAGACGGACGGACGGACGGGACGGACGGATGGACAGACGGACGGACGGACAAGCAGACAGACAGACAGACAGACAGACAGACAGATAGACAGACAGACAGACAGTATATGTTTGGGGGACGAGACAAAGCGAAAGGACAGAGAAAGGTAGGTTTCAAGGGAAAAATATTACGACATTGGTTGTATGGTGTTTAACGCCGTTTTCGTCATTATTTCAGTTATATCGCTGCGGCCAGTGCACCTATCCATACTTTCCTGGACTTTCCTATAACAGTACTACGCACAATATTCCCTCCAAACCACTGGCTGCTTTTCCACATAACCATTGTCGAAACAAAGGTCAGCGGTGAGACGGGAGTAGATCCTGTTGCAATGACCATCATCAATCCTGGGGAAAGAAATTGGGCGAGCCGGGGACTGAACCAGCAATCCCTTGTTCTCAAGTCCTGTCCGCTGCCGCCTGAGCTACCGGGGCTCGGCTAACATGTTAATTAGGAGCACCTTTAAATGACTCGAAAGCAGGTCCTATTTCGGTAAGTTTTGAAAAATAAAATATATATATAGTTGTATAAAAAAAAAAACTGATCATCATTTTAGCCTGCAACCATAGCTTTTACCTTAAATTACTTAAAAGTAAGTGCATGTCGCTTTTTTTTTATTATCCATATTTGATTTTTTTCTATCCCATTAGTCACGAGGATATGTGCTATCATGCGGTTAGTTATACATAAAATTTAACCACCCTCGAGAAACAATGCGAGGTGGCAAAGGGGTGGGGGTGGATGTGTGCAACTGTTAATGGCCCGGTCCCACTGCACTTACGGATGCAAAGAGGATGTAAAACGTAAAAAAATCTTGCCATCCGTTGAAAAACGCTATGCATCCGTTGTGTACTCATTGCATACGTGTTTCATACGCTCTTTCCACCGAGCATCCGTCCACTGTGATTTCATCCGCGCAAAAAGTTTTGAGCTGCACAAAAGTTTTAGAACGGATGAACTTTCCGCCGTGTACGATGTAAATCCGCTACATATACGAGCAACAAACGTTCTATGTCCGTTATCATCCGTTAAACGTCCCCTGTATCCTCTCTGCATCCTCTGGGCATCCTCGCAATTCACATCCGCTGCAGCTGAAAACGGTAAGAGGGGGGAAAGATAAGGTACATGAACGTCTATACATCGTAAGTAGCACGGAAATAGAAAGGATGAAAGCGTATGCATCACGTATATAAAATATTCAAAATGGACAAAGCCCTTGTATCTGGGATGTATCTCGTATATTTAGGATGTCTGTAGTATGTCTAGAGTATGTAGATGGACACCTAGCGGACAACCGGTATTTTGTATAAAAAGGAAGAGAAAATCATCTGGATCTCAGTATGAGTCGAGCAACCGTGGTATACAAACCTCATCACCCTTGGTCTTGTTCTTCAATATCATCAGCTGTTCTCCACCATGGATGATCAAAGAGTCCATATTATAGCTGTACTCATTCAAAATCAGAACCACAACCTGTTCAGACTGTATCAAGTTTTTGACAGAAGGAGACGTCCAAGAGCTGTTTGGGTCCGAGGATAGATCGTGAGAAGATGTAGTAGAGATGTATAGATGTAGCCGCCAGCACGTCTTTACGCTTTATGCTGACTGCATGCGTGCTGCATCCCTTTCTATCCGCGGAGCGGACGCAATTCATACCCCACGCATGCACAGTGAACGGTATGCATCCGATATACATCAGCGCGGCATCCCCTTTGTTTCCGTTGGGAGTACGTGGTGCATCCGCTTCATCCGCTAGGCTTCCGATGAACATCCGTTCAACATCCCCGCTACATACTACATGTACCAACGTCCGTTCTTTTCCGTTCTGTTTTCGCCATTTTTGTCCATTTCTGGAGCGGATGAAAACGGATGGAGCCACCCCCGAAATTTTGCTCGTCCGCTGTGTCCTTTTTGCATACGTTTTGTGTCCATCGGCCAGTGGGACCGTGCCTTAACATCAAGATTGTGGGTTAGAGTCTTGCTGATAAGTTTCTTCTTTTTCTAATTTTTCTCACAAAAATAGAAGAGGGGGTAAACTGGCAGCCTGTTATCGATCTTCGTATCAACAACAGGTAACACCCAATGCTTACAAGTCGAGTTTCTGCCCGATTCGAGATTTCATGAGATAACGCGAGACTTGGAAATTTAAATTATAATCTTATTTATGCACAGAAATAGACATTATTGATAAAGATTAAATTCTTTAATGATTTTGATCAATTGATTGTGGTCAGAAAAATCTTTGTCTATCATGAAAATCTTAGCCAAAGATAGAATATTGCTCGGTTATTTTAAAACAAAATAAGGCATTCTGCTACGAGCTGTCTGATTGGTGGATTTGGTACATGTGAAAACCAATACCTGCCGTCGATAAATCGGGTGTTGCCTGTTGTCTATCGGATGGCTACGGGTGTGGGCCATTTTTACGAATGAATGCCCATATACAAACATGCTCCTTATCACCTTGCTAATAACAATTTTTCGGCGTAGCTGAATGTTCTGGCTTTTGACCTACATTTGGTACTGATAACATATGAATAAAAAGAAATTTGTAATTGGTCGAAAACATAGACATGTTTATTCTGAGGGCCCCAAGCCTATTTGCTGACAATATATTTACGCCGTCTATCTTTTTTTTAAAGATACTTCTTGTTTTTACTTAACCCTTATAATTGTTGCCGTCTTTAAGAAAACGTGGGGAAAATGTTAGATAAGTTCATTAAAATACTAGCCGGTGGTTAAAAACACAAAAAATATTCCATTTTTTTTGGCGAAAAAATCTTAAAGTATCGTTAAGTGTAGATCGAAGATCAGACCTGTACTTTTTTGTAGTCCGATCTTGAGCTAAACTGTCCAGTAAAGGACACTGATCTGCATTTTTTAGCCCCAAAGTTTTTTTTTTATGTTAACGGATCGAAATCAAGCTTTAGTATTTCATAACGGTTGTTTAAGTCATGTAATGAATGAAAACTCAGACGCTTTCTCCTAGATATGTACACGAGATCCATTACACCAACTGTTTTACATTTACAATTTTCGAGTCACAGACGAAAGGAGAGTCTGTTGTGGACGTAAAAGATCAAGATCAGACTGCACAGAACGTACAGTCTGATCGTGGATCTATGTCGTCCGCTTGTTTGCCGTCAGCGTGTTTATTCAAGCCCTCAAAATAAAATGAAATAAAATACATGTAAAATAAAATAAAATAAAATTTGGGATACAGTGGCTTGTATTTTCAGCCGTTGAAAGAAGTTGAGTTAATGTATTTGAAAGAGCTAAATTTGTTTGATTATTTGTTTGGTGTTTAACTCCGTTTCAGTATTATTTCAGTTCTATTGCGGCGGCTAGTGTGCTTACCCGTGATTTCTTAGAGCATTTTTTTACCAGTACTTCGTACAATGTTCTTCCCAACCCACTGGCGTCACTCAAACATAACCATCGTCAGAACAACGATCAGCGGTGAGAAAGGAATGAAATCTCTCGCATTGATTATCATTAATCTTCGGAAAAAAAATTTACCGAACCGGGAATTCGAACCGGCGACTCCTGGTTTAAAGCCCTGCAAGTTACCGACTTAGCTATCTGGCTCAGCTGAAAGAGCTAGAGGTCGCCGAAACAATGTCTGGGAACGAGAAAGAACAACAAAAAAACTCCGCTATAAAATATAACGGTATATTAGGTCTACCATTTGACGATGTCGTATGACAAACCTGTCATCTAGCTGACAGTTTATACCCATAGCTCCGTCAATCTTCACCTTACCATGACAACTCACGTTTAACCCTTTACTAAACAGCTCTAAAAGTGTCAAGGACTCTTTTTGAAAATATTGTAAGAACAGGAGAAAATGCTGGTCACCAGCATTTTCTCCTTTTCCCACAATACTTTCAATTCTCTCAAAGACAGCTCCCATCATTTGAGCCACATTCCATCTGTGTTCTGTAAATGCTTTCAATTTAGACAAGTCTAAGTGTTTTTTGTTGGTTTTTTTTTTCGTCAGATAAAGGTTTAACTCTTTACCAGACCACAAAATGTTTAGGCTCGTCCAGATTTTGTAAATGTTTGCAATTTATCCTCAGCTAAAATGATCAGATTTCTATAAGGGGATCGTCAATTAATGCAAAAGAAGAAAGTTCTGGTTACAAGTATCTTCTCCTTTTCCAGAAACGTTTTCGAAAACATTCTCGCTCCGGTCAAAAACACGAGACCGTTTTGTGAAGGGTGTAGAGGACCTATATAAGTTTCTTGTAAAAATGCTCCCCTCTTATTTGCCCATTGACCTCGTACATCCAAGGCACGAATGTTACGTGCTACGCGCCAGTGACGTTACATGTGAAGTTTTGGACAGTGGTTTTATCCATTGACAAAAGGAAGTAGTATTCTGGTGCATGCGCAGTGAACTATAGGGTAGAAATAGTTATAAGAATTGCAGTCATTTCAACCTTGTTCATTTATAACGAAAACATAAAGTCAACAACATTAAACAACAACGATAACAAAATTAACCCTATTGTGTGGTCATTGGACAGGACAGTCTAGTTACATTCAGAGGAATTATTTTCGCATGCGGACTTAAAAAAAGTGTGGTCTTCTGCAAAATAAATCGAGGCGAGAAACGGAGAAAATTTTCAAATTTGTGATACAAAAAAAAAGAGAACGACTTCCAGAATTAAGAATGGATCTAGAAAAGATTATAGACATGGAACTTTAATAAATATAAATTGGAGTCTGTTAATAGGTGACGGGTTAGAGGAACAATAATCTCGATTAGAAATAGTGTATAGATCTATTTATAGAGAGAATATACAAGAAATATCTATAATTGGACTTGTGATTAACACACATGTGTAACATGAAAGAACGTAAAGACTCAGTTGAAAGCAATAATAACTTTGACAGTCAACAGCCATCTTTTTCTTCCAGCATCGTACATCCAAGACACAAACGAAACAGGTTTGTCAATTTTATATTAAAGATACATCTATACTCGTTTTCGGCCAGTTTCCAACCCATTTCATCTATATTTTATCAACTACTCCTCTTATCATTCTTGTATCTTCGTGCCAAATTTTGCTTCTTGCAAAGATTACGACCGTTAGAAAATGCATTGTGTTTTCTTGGGGACCATCAAAGAAGTCACTGTTGCGAAGATTTTCGATATATGTATTTAACCCTTACACTATATATGTCGGTAATTTACCTATGGTTAAACAGTTGACTAAATGTTGAACCATTCTAAAGTCCATCAAATTTTTTGCTGCGTTTTTTCTCTCTTGCTGTAAGGATGTATCTTTAACTCTTTACCAAACGACAAAATTTTAGACTTGTCCATATTGAAAGCATTTGCAGACGAGAAATTCTATATTGCTCAAAGAATGGGAGTTTTCTTTGAAAAGGTAGAAAACATTGTGGGAAAAGGAGAAAACGCTGGTTACCAGCACTTTCTCCTTCTCACCTTTTCTCTCTTGGGCCATTAAAACTCGGGTTGAATGCCATGGGTTCGATACCTCATTTCTTACTAGGATGCTTAAATGTGTACTCAGCGCATCATGAAAAAGCCTCAGAAATAATTTCTTTGTAAATATTTTCGTAATTTAAACCGCTTGGTTATTTACCAGATTTCTCATTGTAAAAAGATCACTTTTAGCACAAAAATACTCAAACTTTGATACTAATAGATGACAGTACTAGCATATGTGTATAACGTTAACTCACATTTAATAGGCAGGATTTATTTCTCGCCATTTCCATCGTGTATGCTTTTAATTCTTGCCTAACGACGATAAACTGTCGTTTAAAAGAAAATTGATATGTTCTGTTCGGAACAAAGTGAGTATTTTTAGTCGGTAATCAATAACGAGTTGTTGGCAGTTCATGGGATAGATTTTGGACATAGTATCTTACAAACTGGGACCGTGTAGATCCGGATAGACTGACTGTGTTCCACTATGTCCGAAAGATATAATTTAACCCTTTAAGCGCCATAGACAAAAAACGGGCTTTTGCGGACGGCATAGATTCAGATCAGACTGCACAGAACGTGCAATCTGATCTTGGATCTATATCGTCTGCTTGTATAGTCAAGCCTTTACGATACGAAAGTTATTTCAAAAGAAGAAAAAAATATTGGATTTTACTTTCAGCCGTCGAAAGAAGTCGAGTCTATTCGAGCCATGCTCTGTCAAAAGGTGGCTTACTATATCTCCGTGATCCATGATACCAATCAAGCCATCACATAATTATGGATCCATAATAGCCATTTTCTTTTAAACAACCGATTAAATCATTTGGTAGGCTGGTCCTTGAACATACAGAAAATTGATCAATAGCGAAAAGTTTCGGCCTAGGTCAGCCTGCGCGGACTGCGCAAGCTGACCTGGGTCGATACTTTTCGCAGATGTATTAAGCACACTTTTCACAGAGAATGGCTCCATTATATTTGGCGCTTAAAGAATTAAACTGCAAAATTTTGGTGAAAATTTCCAGCTCGTCATGAAAACCTAAGAAACGGTATTTCAAATTCCTTTACGACGTAAAAAAAATCTCCCTGTATCGGACAGAGTAGATATATACTGTCCGCTAAAGCGCTTTGAGTCGAACTTATAGGCCTTTAAGTTTAACCCTTTCCCAAACGACAAATTTTGGAACTGGTCCAAATTGAAAGAGTTTGCAGACGACAATTTTAAATTTGATGAAAATGGCAGAAAGGTCTCAGAAAGGGTAGAAAACACTGTGGGAAAAGGAGAAATTGCTCGTTACGAGCAATTTCTCCTTTTCCCACAGTGTTTTCAAAAGACTTGTACAGCAGACACGTGAAAACCGGGGCTTGTTTGGGAAAGGGTTAAGTTAATCACAGCTTAAATCTTGACCAAACGATCAAATTTCAGACTCCCCAAGATTGGCAGCGTTTGCAGAATACGAATTAAATGTGACTGAATGGGATTTGTCCCTGAAAACTGTTGTAAAAATTGTGGGAACAGGAGAAAATGCTGGCAACCAGAATTTTCCCACAATGCTATCCAAAGCCTTCTTTTTCAGTGTCGTTTAAACTTTGGATTTTGTGGTTAAGCATGAAAGTATTTGCTAAAAAAAATTGGGGCTTATGAGAACTTTTACCAAAATTACATATTTGACATTATCGAGATATCACTATTTCCACACGTATATTGGATATTGATATTGATGTTGCATTCAAACATCTTTTTCCGGAATAGCTGGATGCGCTGGCTTTTAATCTACTTCTTGGTACTGATAAGGAATGAATAGATGGCAATTTGCGATTGGTCAAAAATATGCATATGTTTATTCGGCGGGCTCCTGCTGGCATATTTGCTCACACATTTATGAATCCACTATTAACAAGCGTTGCTACTGCTAATCCTTGGTTCATACCATAGCAAAATAATGTCGTAGAGAATTAGTCTTTTCTTGTGCTATTTGGAAATTCAGTACTTTCATAGGCCTTACCCAGTAACCCAATACTATTCCTCAACAAAATGAAAAACAGTGAGGAAAAAGAGGCAATTTGCTCGTGATGTTACTTTTCATTATTTTACTTCATATTGAGCCACAAAAGAGTTTCAATATTCATATCCGGGTATCACTTACGCCGTCTTTTTTTTTTTTAAATATTTTTTGTTTTTCCTTCGGCAGTTACCGGATCAGTGGCATGTCCTATAGTGGTTAACGATGTTTGTTATTGCCATTCACAAGGAAAATAGCGTATTTTATGACATAACTACCCTTACTCTCGTGTAATACAGTCATTATTAATTTTCTTATTTTACACACGTTTAAGATAATCAAACAGTTCCATATTTGGTCAAGGCTCTGTAATCAAACGCCTCACTTCTGAAGGATTGCTGATCAAGATTTCTATGTGAAATTTACTGTCAAAATTGATTTTCGTGACAGAGCTTTGATTTTTATCATCTTTAGATTGAAAACAAAATCATCGAAACCCGCGTCCTATCTTTCTTTTCATTCATAAGACTGTGTAAGAAAAACCAAAAGCATTACATAATAAAGGAACACCAGTATCACAACAATGAAAGGACACTCAAGAAAGATTTTTTTTTTTTTTTTTTTTGAAAACACTGCGGAAAAATGCAGAAATTTTGTTGACCAGGATTTCCTTCCATGTCAAAGATGAGTCCCTATTTAATTCAGCAAATCGGCTTTTAATATAACAAACTGAGAATTTTTGTCATTTGGTTAAGAGTTAAATGAAAACGTTTTTGGATTTTTTTAGATCGTTTCTTTCTGTAAAGTTTGCTAAATTTGTTTTGATTGGGTATGAATTTTAAAATCGTACTTTTCGACTAAAAGCCAAAACGAGGTCTGTCGCTATATTCCATGCGAATTTGTCAGTAAGTGCGGCCCTATCGGAAAACGCCGATAGAATCGGCCATGGCCATCACGCAGTATATCGGGAGGAGTCGTAGAAGGTACTCGGATTTTCTCGGTTATTATACATTACAACTCATTAAGAAACGGAAAGATCGGATAGTCACATATTAAGGGTTGAACGCAAAAAGCGACTTTCAAAACTACCGTTGCCTTTGCGGCCGGTGCAGATTAAGACTGTACAAAGCGTGCTGTGTGATCTTTTATCTAAACTGTTCGCTTCTTCTGATTCATTATGGCTGAGTGCAACCTTGAAATTGCTATACTTTGGTCTTATTTTTTGACCGGAAGTGTCCGTAAGGTTTATTCAGCGCTCTACGGGTTCAGAAAATTATATTCATTTTGTCTAACAACCGACTGAATCATGAGGTAGAATGGTCCATGGAAGTGCAGACAATCTACACATAGCAAAAAGTATCGACCCAGGTCAGCCTGCGCAGACTGCGCTGGCTGACCTGTTCGATACTTTTTGCAGATGCACTAAATCCCCTTTTCACGGAACACAGCTCATAATACACGGTATTAATTAGAAATACCTTTTATCATCTTTTACTGGTTTTCTTTTCTCTCCAAAATCATAAAATCTCTGACATATTCATGTTTTTATTGATCGTGTCCATCTTCATACATCATCCTATCTCTGCAATAGTCATGTGTCCATTTTCGAGTGGTAAAAGGCCAACTTCGGCAAAAATGAAATGCGAACACGTGTAGCGTTATCCGTGTGCAATGTTAATGATTCTAATCGTTATCAGTCTGTGATATATTTGAAAACAAAAGTCAGCTTATTTCTAACTTAAACTGTCTATACTTATAAGCTTGAGTTTCTTAAATCATATTGTGAATGCATTTAAAGAGCTGCATCACGATTTTGACGTTTAGCTGATGTTTTAGAGAATAAGACTGATTTATTGTATTGTTTTAACACCGTTTTCAATATTATTTTGCCCTGGCCCAATGTGCCTATCCATGCTCTCCTGGACAATCTGTTACCTGTACTTTGCTGAATATTCTACCCAAGCCACTGGCTGCTTTCCCACATAGCCATCGTCGAAACAATCAGCGATGAGAGAGGAATAAATCTTGTGGCAATAACTATTATCAATCCTGGAAAAGAAATCGGTCGAACTGTAAACTGGAAACAGCGACCCCATGTTCTCAAGTCCTGCACGCTACCGACCGCGCTACCAGGGCTTATGCCTTGGAGAATAAACGCCGTGACCCGGTGCCGCTGCAGCCATAATGAACTATGTATTTAAGTTACTCCAAGCACTTGTATTGCTGCATAAATACGTTTCTTTTTTTGTTTTTACAATTTTGACAGCTTTGGAAAACAGTGTGAGAAGGAAGCAATTGTATGTGACAAGAAATTATTTCCTTTCTTACATTTTTTTTCAAAACTGCTATGACACAATGATTCCTTTCCTACTTTTGTAGTTAAGCAGTACTCCCTGGTAAGGGAAGGTGGGGGGGGGGGGTAACTTTTTACCACATGGTAAAAATGTAGACTTGTCCAAATTGAAAGCATTTGCAGACGACAATTTGAATGTAGCTCCAGTTATTGAATTTGTCACTGGTATTATAAAAAAACATTGTGGGAAAAGGAGAAAATGCTGGTTACCAGCATTTTCTCCTTTTCCCACAATGTTTTCTAAAGGCTTCTTTCTTAGGGTCATTAAAACTCGGGGTTGAGTGGTTAATGCATCTCCGTGACGCATTATACCAAGCAAGTCAGCATGTAATTATGAATCCATAAAATCCATTTAGTCCAACAATCGACTGTATCTGGAGGCAGAACGGTTTTTGGACATGCAGAAAACTTACAACAAGCAAAAAGTTTCAACCCAGGCCAGAAAGTATCGACTCATGTCAGCCTGCGCAGTCTGCGCAGGCTGACACGGATCGATACTTTCTGCAGATGCATAAACCCCCTTCAAACAAAGCATGGTACATTTCTTTTTGTAGCTCAGTCGGTAGCGTACAGGACTTGAGAACAGGAGGTCGCTGGTTCGATCCCCGGCTTGGCCAATTTCTTTCCGAGGATTGATGATAGTTATTGCGACAGGATTAATTCCTCTCTCACCGCTGACCATTGTTTCGACGATGGTTATGTGGGAAAGCAGCCAGTGGCTTGGAAAGAATATTGTGCGGAGTACTGGTAAAAAGAAACTCCAGGAAAACATGGATAGGTGCACTGGCCGCCGCGATATAACTGAAATAATGTTGAAAACGGCGTTGAACACCATACAATCAAGCAATCAACATTTCTTTTTTTACACCACGAAATAGTTTTTTGCCATTCTAAACACATTATTTACCGAGTCCGGTAGTTCAGTTTGTAACGTACGAGGCTTGAAACACAAGGGTCGCTTTTTCAATTTCCAACAAGGCCAAAGTCTTTCCTAGGATTTATGATAGTCACTGCGAAAGGACATATTCCTCTCTCACGGCTGAACATTGTACCAGCGATATGAGCCACGCTCTGGCAAAAGGGGGTTTCATGCATCCCCATGATACATTGTTTCAAGCACGTCATCAAATAATTATTGATCTATAAAAACCTGTTTTGTATAACAACCGATTGAATCGTGAGGTAGACTGGCCCTTGTAGATGCAGAAAATTGTCCAATAGCCAAAAATTTCGACCCCGGTCAGATTGTTCGGACTGCCAGGGCTGACACGGACCGATACCTTTAGCAGATGTAACCAACCCCTTTTCACAGTACGTGGCTCATATTTATTTGGGAAACATCTACTGACTATGGTTTGTTTGTTTGTATTGAAGTTTTAACGCCATTTTAACAGCTTAGGTCATATCATGGCGGTCAGCGACGCACCTTTGTGCTTCCTGGCTTTCTCACACCAGTACTGACACAACTTTCTTCACAAAGCCACTGACTACTTTTCTCACATGCATCAGAGGTGAGAGGCAAAAAATCGCCGGAAAGAAAGTTTGCCTCAACCGGGTATCGAACTCTAGTGACTATGAAAGCATGCTGTGCGAATTACTGGTAAGAAAAACTTCAAGGAAGTATGGATGTGTGCAGTGGTCGCCCCGATATAAATGAAATACTGTTGAAAATGGCGTTAAACACAAATGATAAAATCAAATTGAATACTTACTATTAAGTAAAGGATCTAGAGGCCATTCTTGTATCAGCTTTCAGTGCACTGATCTGTTACATTCTTGGGCCACTGCTCTTTTTCAATTTAATCATTTTTAAGGCGTTTAATGTTTTGTTTTAATGAACAATTTTATTACTTCATCAACCCTTTCCCAAACGACGAATTTTGGACTGGTCCAAATTGAAAGAGTTTGCAGACGACAATTTTAAATTTGATGAAAACGGCAGAAAGGTCTCAAAAAGGGTAGAAAACACTGTGGGAAAAGGAGAAATTGCTCGTTATGAGCAATTTCTCCTTTTCCCACAGTGTTTTCAAAAGACTTGTACTGCAGACACGTGAAAACCAGGGCTTGTTTGGGAAAGGGTTAATTACCGAACGCGACATCTCTGCGAGGATTTATAGTCTCAATAAAAACGATAACCCTGTCAGAATGTAATACTAAACGTAACGTTTCATGCAAATAAGCATGTTTTCAAACATTTAAATATAATTTTCTTCATACGACATAATTAAAATGACTTAAGTGAGCAGAAATAGAAGGACAATTGAGCCATATGAAAAGGGGGCTAAATGCTTCTGCAAAAAGTATCGATCTAGGTCGGCCTGCGCCGTCCGCGCAGGCCGACATGGGCCGAAACATTTTGTTATTCGTCAATTTTCGGCATGACAAAGGACCAGTCTACCCCATGATTCACTCGGTTTTTAGATAAAGTAGAATATATGGATCCCTAATTAAGTGATGCCTTGCTTGGTATAATGCACTACGGAGATGCATTAAACCCCTTTTTGCCGGAGCATGACTTAATTCAGCCATGCTCTGAAAAAGGGGGGCTTAATGCATTTCCGATATCCATGATACCAAGCAAGTCATCATATTATTATGGATCCATAAAAACCCTTTTTGTCAAACAACCGACCATATCAAAAATTGGACTGGTCCTTTGTTACACAGAAAATTGACGAATAGCGAATGGTTTCGGCCCAGGTCAGCCTGCGCGGACTGCGCAGAAACTTTTTGTCAATTTTCTGTATGTCCAAGGACTAATCTACCTCATGATTAATTCGGTTGCTAAAAAAAGTTGCTATTATGGATCCATAATTATGTGATGGCTTGCGTGGTATCATGCATTACGGAGATGCATTAAGCCCCCTTTGTCAGAGCATGGCTCATATAGTTCTGTATATTATTTTACATCTATGAGGGCTCTCTACAAACAGCAGGATATTTGTTTTACCCTTATCCTGCTAAGTAAGTGAAATGAAACTTTCAAGTCGATAGTAAAAACCAAAATGCTATCATTTCAAAGTGTGTGTGGTTTTTTTTTTTTTTTTGAGGGGGGGGGTGTATCTCCTTATTGGGCTGTGTAGGTCCAAGATCAGACTGCACAGAGAGTGCAGTCTGATCTTTATCTACACTGTTCACAGAAGGTCCTTGAGTCGCGCTTAGCAGCCTAAGGGTTATTCTGAAAATTACCCAGTGTCTCTGTCCATTCGGCAAACCTCAGGTTGATCCTTTGATCAAATGAGGGCCATTCTTCAATTACTTCCCTTGATTCCTCTACAGTACTACATTGGTCCTGATTTTGGCGTTACTTGGGTTTTATACTTGATTTTCTTGCAACACACAGATATATTTTTGAGATAATATCTGAACTACAAGTAAATCTGGTCAGATTGTTTTACAAATCAATTATATGCTCTTCTCTGATGATTGGAAACAAAATTTGCTTTAAAATTACATGGAGTCCTTACATATATGACATAAATCAAATTATATTTATCAAAACATCCCCAAGGGAATCAAGGATAAAAACAAAGGAATGCAGGCACATGTAATAGGACCAATCTCTTATTTGGTTACCTTTAGTCTTTATCTGGCAAGGGAGATAATTTGACATACAGGAATGGCTCCCATTCTTTAATTGTATTACGATCGGTGATACGCACTTACACCGTACATTTTTTCGCTGGAAATGGACCGCTTTACCTTTCTTAAAAACGAAAGGCGTAAGTAAAAAAAGGCAAATATGAGTCACAATTTTCAATCGAATTCTAAATTCATTTCAGTTGACAAACTGTTTGTAAATTCATTTTTTTACGTGGTATATCAATTCTGATGGCAGTTTTCACCGACAGAATGATGGATGTGAATAGCTTCATTGTGGTTGTTGTGTTCGTTGCTAATCTATTTTCATGGGCGCCGCCATATCAAGATCATGTTACTGACGATAATTGAAAATAGGAATCTTCTTGTTACGGACGAGGTTAAATGTAATTTCGGAATCGGCTCAATTGTGCCCAATGTCCCTCTGTCCTCGCCTCCAAACTCCACTGCGCGCATAGCTTTACAAATATTTGCATGAATCCATCTTCAGACTATGTGCACGTTTTTTCATTTAAAGTGGTATGCAAGCAGATTTCATTTCACACGTTTTGGGGAAAAAAAATGACAAAAGCAGACCATGGAATCCTCTTATCGCCATTAAACATCACCTAAACATAAGGATAATTAACTATCGTGAACCTTTTCTTTTCGCCATGATTTTATCTAAAAGAATAACAAATAGATATCTCCATTGCCTTACATCATGTCAACACCATTTACTCTTCAAATAAGCGAAATTTGCACGGTGTTGTCACGATTAAAGTGCTCATATTTCAGACATCATGTACTGATTTCGGATCAGCGTCTATTTAGTAATACAACTGATACTTATGGGTAAACTGGCAGTCTGCGTCCGTCAGACGGTTACGTGACGTACAACGCGATCCAACCTAGAGTAAACATTACAATCAACACTGGTTTGGCCGGTGCAATCAAAACTACGTACCCTGTGGTCGTATAAATGTGATGTATATTTTTTCTCTTTCTAAGAAAATTTATCCTTTGAAATGTCGGTATAATGCTTGATGGCATGCATCACAAACTCATCATTATTTCTTCAAATTTAAGTGAGCCACGCTCCGGTAAATGGGGGTGTAATGCATCTCCGTGTTGCATTACACCAAGCAAGTCATCACACAAATCTGGATCCCCAAAATCCATTTTTCTAATAACAGACTGAATTTTTCTAATAAAAGAGTCCTCCTTGGACATGGAAAAAAATTTACCCAAACCAAATAGTTTCGATCCATGTCAGCCTGCGCAGACTGCGCAGGCTGACATGGATCGATACATTTTGCATTTGCCTTAAATTCCCATTTCATAGAGCGTTGCTAAAATAATTTCACAGCACTAATGTTGAAATTTTAAGCCTCGCTATCAAGATTTTGCCATGTATATATACGTAGAGTCAAAAATAAGGGGACCCTTGTATTTCTTCTTAACCCTTTCCCAAACAATAAATTTTAGACTGGTCCAAATTGAAAGAGTTTGCAGACGACAATTTTGAATTTGATGAAAATGACAGAAAGTTCTCCAAAAGGGTAGAAAACGCTGTGGGAAAGGGAGAAATTGCTCGTTACGAGCAATTTCTCCTTTTCTCACAGTGTTTTCAAAAGACTTGTACTGCAGACACGTGAAAACCAGGGCTTGTTTGGGAAAGGGTTAAAGCATTTTTTTTTTTTTTCTTACCTAAAATATATAAAATATATAATATATACGGAGTCCAATCGGATGTGACCTCCATATGCAGCAAAACCTGCACGCTCACCTGGCGGACATACTGAAGATGATACAGCGTATCGTTGCTCTTGGATTCTGCTGCCCAGAAATATAGAGAGATAAAGTCACCCTGTCATACCATGTCAGAAGAAACAAGTAACAGGGTTCCCTTATTTTTGGGCGCTATTTATGGCGAAAACTTGATGGCGGCGCAATAATTCGGTGAGAGGACCAACTACGTCCATCACAATGTTGATATTAAAGTGAACCCATCGTTTAAAGTACACCTGTCATATTAAAACGACTTTCTAATTTCTCCATGCTCTGTCCTTTCACTCATAAGCACACATTCTCGAGTTTTAACGACCATGAGCAGAAAGGCTTTTGGAAACATTGTGGGAAAAGGAGAAAATGCTGGTAACCAGCATTTTCTCCTTTTTCCACAATTTTTTCTAACCTATCAAAGATAGAAATCATCATTTGAGCTACAATTACTTTGTCGTCTGCAGATGCTTTCATTTTTGGTCTAGTCCAAAATTTTGACGTTTTGTAAAGAGTTAATCTGTTACCTTACAGTCTAAAAAGGAACTACCGTTAGTGACATAATCAACGTAACGGAGACAAAGGATTTGACAGAAAAGACAAAAGAAACTTTTTTTTACCATAATTATAGCAATTTATTTGGTAAAAAAGGAGTAATTGCTTGTAGCAAGTGGTCGTTTCTTTATTCTATAATATTTTCAAAAGTCTTTGTTTACAGGGGGAGAAATGTATACCTTCACCGGTTGAAAATGCCCCCCCCCCCCTTTTTCTCATTTTTAGATGCCTTATTCACCAAACAAAATCTTGAAACTGTTGTAATATTTCTTGATTCCAAGACTAGCCAGCTGATAGGCTGAGACATTCTGTCTCAGGCAATCAGTTGGCTGTCTTAGAATTTAGAATTAGAATGGTTAGTCAATTCAGGCGCAGAAGTCAAAGGGTTTGTTGCCATACATATCATCTTAATTTTACATTTTAACAAACGATCCCTTGTTTTTTTAAGACCCTGAGGGGGACAATGCGTCTGAAAAGGCATTGTAAAAAAATGAAAATGCCGGTAACTAGTATTTTCTCCTTTTCTTCCCAACGATTTTATTATTATATAAAAAATTAAATCCTATTGTCTGAGCCACATTGAATTTGTCGTCTGCTTCATGCTTTCAATTTGACCGAGTCTAAAATTCTGTCGTCTGATAAAGCGTTAACTCTTTACCACACAACAAAATTGTAGACCAGTCCAAATTGAAAGCGTTTGCAGACGACAAATAAAATGGGCATAACGGACCGTATCTGTCTTTGAGATCGTTGAAAACATTGTGGGAAAAGAAGAAAATGCTGGCTTCAAAAGCCTTCTTCTTCAGGGTCGTTATGACTAGAGATTGTACGGTAAAGATTTAACAGGAAATACAAAGTGACAATGAGTTGTGAAGACATGTTACAAGCTTGAAGATTAATTTCATATGTTACGAAACTCGTAAATTCTACCTGCAAGTACGGTCATTAATTCTCGCTTTTTTTCTGTCCAGCGTCCTTACTCTTCATCCAACAAGCCCGTGTCTTAACGTCCTTCACAAAGAAGGATTTTGAAAACATTGTGGGGGAGAAAAAAGGAGAAACTGCTGGTAACCAGGTCCCCATAGCCCAGTCGGTAGCGTACAGGACTTGAGAACAGGAGGTCGCTGATTCGATCCACGGCTTGGTCAATTTCTTTCCGAGGATTGATGATAGTCATCACGACAGGATTCATTCCTCTCTCAACGCTGACCATTGTTTCGACGATGGTTATGTGGGAAAGCAGCCAATCGCTCGGGAAGAATATTGTGCGGAGTACTGGTAAAAGAAACTCCAAGAAAGCATTGATAGGTGCACTGGCCGCCGCGATATAACTGAAATAATATTGAAAAAAGGGCATTAAATTCCATAAAATCAATCAATCCTTTTTCCCCCACAAATTTTTCTGGACTTCCAAGAACAGAATTACGTCCATCGAGCTATATTTAATTCTATTAGGAAAAAAAAACGACAAAATTTGAACCCATCCAAATCCAAGACGACAAACTAAATGAGGCTCAAATGATTAGATTTGCTATCAAAATGATAAAAAAAAAACAATGTGGGAAAAGTAGGAAATGCTGGTTATCAGCATTTTCTACTTTTCTCACAATGTTTCAAAAGCCCTTTTCGTTAAGGTCGTTAAAACTCGGGATTGCGTGGTAGAAGGTTAATCTGTCATCAGAGAACGCTCTCAATATAGAGCAACCTTCAGTGTTGTCAGGCCGTAAACTCTAGCGGCGCCAAAAAAATTAACCCTTAACCCTTAGGATGCTAAGCGCGACTCACTGACCTTTTGCGGATAGCGTAGATCAAGATCAGACTGCAAGAGTGTGCAGTCTGGTCTTGGATCTACACTATCCGATGAAGAGATATTCTTCTCAAAAAAAAAATAAGTGTGAAATAACATTATTCGGGTTTTTACTATCGGCTTGAAAGTTTCATTTAACTTATTTAGCAGGATAAGGGTAACGCGCTAAATAAATTACATGTAAATGAAACCTTCAAGTCGATGGTAAAACCCCTAAATTGTTTCAAAGTAATTTTTTTTTTTGAGGGAGGATATCTCCTGATCGGACAGTGCAGATCAAAGATAAGACAGCACGTTCTGTGTAGTCTGATCTTGATCTACACTGTCCGCGAAAGGTCCTTGAATCTCGCTTCGCAGCCTAAGGGTTAACTCGACCTCTTTTCACGACTGAAAATACAAAACAGATTTTTCATGTTATAATTAGTCAATGATTGATTGTATAGTGTTTAACATTATTCCAGTTATATTGCGAAGGCCAGTGCACTTATTCATGTTTTCCTAGAACTTCTTTTCCCAGTACTACGCACAATATTCTATCCAAGCCACCAGCTGCTTTCCCACATAACCATCGTCGAAACAATGGTCAGCGGTGAGCGAGGAATGAATCCTGTCGCAATGACCATCAACAATTCTTGGAAAAAAAATGGCCGAGCCGGGGATCGAACCAGCGATCCTATGTCTAGGCAAGTGGAGAGTATAGGTCCAAGCTCAGACTGCTTTTTAAACTGAAAGAAAAATAATTTGAAAATTGTAGATTATGCAATACAAAACTTCTCACAAGCCAAAGATGTAGGTATATATTTCTAAAATAAAATCCAACGCCTAAATATTTTTTTTTTTTTAATTCCCGTTTTGTCTCTCACTATCTTTTTCCCAAAGGATTATTTGAAAAAAAAATAAGCCTCATTGCCGCATATTTTGCCTAAACGTCTTATTTATAAAGATTTTTGTTCATGTGTCTTTGTTTTTTTTTTGTTATGTATACGTGTATATGGCCGCTGAATTGTAAGGTATGATGAGGGATGGTCACGGCCCTCACATACCAATGGATGCAGTCAAAAAAAAAAAACTTTTAAAAGTTGAAAAAAAAAAAAATTAGACTGCAATTTATTTGCAGTCTGATCTTTGATGTATGTCGACTTGCATGAGACCCTGTTTCCGCCTACGGCGCTGAACGGGTTAAGCAGTTGAAAAAAAAAAAAAAATAGAAGCCATGCTCTGGCAAAAGGGGGCTTAATACATCTCCGTGATGCATTGTACCAAGCATGTCATCACATGCTTATTGATCAATAAAATTAATTTTGTGTAACAACCGACTGAATCATGGGGTAGAATAGTCCTTCACGGGCAGATAATTCATAGATAGCAAAAAGTTTCGGCCCATGTCAGCCTGCGCGGACTGCGCAGGCTGACATGGGTCGATACCTTTTGCAGATGCATATAACCCCCTTTTCACCGAGCATGGCTCATTTTTTATCTCTAATCGTTTTTGTTCTATTAAACGTTGTCAACCCTTGGATAATAATAAAAAGAAAAGTAAAGTATGTTTCTTTTCTTTACTTTTCTTTTTTTAAAATGGCAATACTGAATTTAAACCTTGGCCATCTTAGTAAAGAAGGCATGAATCTTTGTCTAGCAAGGATATGAAGGAATAAAAGAAACAAGAAATATCTGTATAAAAAAGATAGACTGCGTAAATTTGCCCGCAAATAGGCAGGGGCCCTTAAAATAAACATGTCTACATTTTTGAGCAATCACAAATTTCTATTTATTCATTTTTTACCAGTTCCAAAAAGTAGGTCAAAAGCCAGCACATTCAGCTACGCCGAAAAAAAAAAGTCTACTTCTATGACGTCACTCCTTTGTACCCTCTCTGGTTTGACTTACGACTACAGTCATGAAATCAATAGTGATTTTGAGTCATAAATAACAAAGACACACACACAGACATCTATATATCATTTCATCAATAACGAAATGCAGATTTGTAACAATTTGTTTTTACTTATATAATTAACCCTCATCCTGCTAAATAAAAGAAATGAAACTTTCAAACCGATAGTTTAAACCAAAATTTTCCTATTTCAAAGGTATTTTGGGAAGACAAATATCTCCTTATCTGACAGTGTACATCCAAGATCAGACTGCAAGTTCTGTGCAGTCTGATCTTGATCTACGCTGTCTGCAAAAGGTCAGTGAGTTGCGCTTAGCAGCCTAAGGGTTAACTTTTTAAACCCACTTCTCAAACGTATTTCACATCGAAATCTAAATTCAACTAATTATTCTCAGCCAATCAAAAGTTTCATAATTAAAATTCAAAATTAGAACGATACTTTCGAAAAGAAAAAATCATCAGATGCAAAATAAAAAGAGTCATTCTCTGTAAATAGGAAGCTTAAAGCATCTGCAAAAGTACCGACCATTGTAAAACTGCGCGGTCCGTGCAGGCTGACATAGGTCGATACTTTTTGCTTTTGGTAAATTTTCTGCAAGTCTAAAGACCATTCTACTTCATGATTCAGTCGGCTGTTAGACAAAATGGATTTAATTGATCCATAATTACGTGATGTCTCGAACCTCAATAGCTCAGTCGGTAGCGTACAGGACTTGAGAACAGGAGGTCGCTGGTTCGATCCCCGGCTCAGCCAATTTCTTTCCGAGGACTGATGATAGTCATTGCGACAGGATTCATTCCTCTCTCATCGCTGACCATTGTTTCGACGATGGTTATGTGGGAAAGCATCTAGTGGCTTGGAAAGAATATTGTGTGTAGTACTGGTAAAAAGGACTACAGGAAAGCATGAATAGGTGCACTGGCCGCCGCAGTATTACTGAAATAATACTGAAAACGGCGTTAAACACCATGCAATCAATCAATCAATAATTACGTGATGAGTTGCTTAGTATTATACATCGCGGAAATGCATTAAACCCCTTTTTCACATAGAACGACTCACTTAAAATGATAACAGGGAATTAATACTTTGAAATTATTCTTTGTCTGTGACATTTCTCCGACTTTCCTTGTAAATTTTGAGACGAATGGTTGGCCGCAATGCGTTTACATTGACATTAGATTTGATGTATCATGTAGATCATTCTGATAATTTATTAGAACAGGCCTCGATCTAACTTAAAATAACTTTAAAGTACCGGGACTTGAGGTTTATACAGTCATTTTTACACTTGTTGTTCATAAGAAAACATTCGTTGCGTTTACTGGACTTAGGACTTATCAAAATGGGATTAAAACAATTTTGCATGTAAAACTGTTTAGCCTCTTCTTCTTCTTCTTCTTCTTCTCCCCCTCCTCCCCCTCTTCTTCTTCTTCTTCTTTTCCTCCCCTTCCTCCTCCTTTTTCTTCTTCTTCTTCTTCTTCTTCTTCTTCTTCTTCTCCTCCTCCTTCTTCTTCTTCTTCTTCTTTTTCTTCTTCTTCTTCTTCCTTTCTTACACGATGATTATAATGATTACGACACCATTTCTAGATAGAAATGAATATCTATGTAGGTTCACGAAAAACATTGAGTAGATTAAGGAATTCAGAAAAAAAAAAAATGGGGTTGGGGGTTTAAACCCTTTACCAAACAGTTCCTGTTAACCAGCATTTTATTTTTTTCAATACTATCTGCAAATTCAAAATCAATTCTCAACATTTCCTCCAGATTTAACCCTTAGGCTGCTAAGCGCGACTTGAACAAGAATACACGGCAAATGAAAGTGTTAATTCTTTACCAAATGACAAAATTTTAGACTTGTCCAAATTGAAAGCGTAAGCAGACGACAAAATAATTTTGACATAAGAGTTGAAATTTGTTTAGGGAAAAGTATAAAATATCGCGGGAAAAGGAGAAAATGCTGGTTACCAGCATTTTCTCCTTCTCCCGCAATGTTTTCAAAAGGCTTCTTTCTTAGGTTCTTTAAAAGTCGGGATTGTATGGTCAAGGCTTAAACCTTTACTACACAATCCCGAGTTTTAACGACCCTGAGGAAGAAGCCTTTATGAAAACATCGTGGTAAAGAATTACCATGACTTTGGCGTGCTGATGTTACCGTTTATCCTACGACCAAACAACAAAATTTTAGACTCGTCCAAATTGAAAGTATTTGTAGATGTACAGATTAAGTGTGGTTTGAATGATAAAATTTATTTTTGAAAGGATATAAAACATTATGGGAAAAAAAGCGGAACATGTGACCGAAATTTTCTCCTATGCTCACAGTGTTTTCTGAAGGCTTCTTCCTCGGGATGTTAGAACCCGGGATTGTTTGGTAAAGGATTAAACCGGAAGTGGTGGCCGCATTACCGCAAAATAAATGCACTTTGACGTTACAATTAAAGCAGTCCCCAAACGACATAGGTTGATTCTGACAATGTAAACAGTTAAACTGCAAAATGAATTTATAGAAAAACAAATCCATCTAATGGTAAAAATCCAAATATTACACGTCCAGAAGAAGGTAAAAGGCCGCCATGTTGTAAAGTTTAACAGTCACGGAAAGATCATTTGTTGATCTGTGCGTTGTTGACAGAATGTTGTTTTCAACGTCATTTCAGTCCCATCACGGCGACAGCTCACTTATTTATGTACGTCCAGAGTTTCACTAGAACTTGACTTGGGCTCTGAAGTGTCTTGCCCAAGCAACCCCTCCCGAAAAAAATCAGTCTTTTGAGTAAGGTTTGAACCCAGGGCCTACAGGTTACGAGTCCCATCCTGCACCACCGAGCCACGCAAGAGCCCTTGATAACTGCATGGAACAGATAGTCTCGAAAATGATGATGTTTTGGGCAAACTGATGTCGAATATATCAATGAGCTATGGTATGTGAAAAGAGAGCTAAACCCTTAGGCTGCTTATCGCGACCTATCGACCTTTTGCGGACAGCGTAGATCAAGATCAGACTGCACAGAACGTGCAGTCTGATCTTTGATCTACACTGTCCGATAAGGAGATATCTTTCCTCCAAAAATACCTTTGAAAGAAGAAAGTTTTCGGCTTCTACTATCTTCTATAAAGTTTCATTTCATTTATTCAGCAGGACAAGGGTTAATGCATTTCCAAGATGCATTGTACAAAGCAAGAAATCACATAACTAGGTATCCATAAAATCCAATTTTTCTAAACAACCGACTGAGTATAATGTTTGTACATATTGTTTTTTGGATGACAATAAACTTTGTACAAGTCTATCAATAAAATGTTCTGTCTGTCTGTCTGTCATGAGTTAGGCTGGTCCGTGGACATGCAGGAAATTTACCAACAGCACAAAGTTTCGGCCCAGGTCAGTCTGCGCAGGCTGATGTCTCATTTTCACGGAGCAAGGCTCATCTATTTTTTCACTTCAGGATCCATTCCCCTATCACATGTTTTGTTCAAATGTAGAACTAATCATAGCCTTTTTGAACTCTCCCAGGTCTTTTTTACGATTCTGAGGAAGACGTTTCTGAAAGCATCCTGGAAAAATAAAAGCAGTTGCTTGTCAAACGCTTTTTACCCTTTCCCCCCAAATTTTTATCCAAACCTGTCAATATTGAACTTCTGTTCATCTGTACTTATTTTCAATTTGTCGTCTGTGGATCTTTTCAATTAAGAAGAGGCCAGAATTTGTCGCGTTGGAAATGGTTCCCGCATTCTTTTGCCAAGCCCCGTAGCTCAGTCGGTAGGGTACAGGACTTGAGAACAGGAGGTCGCCGGTTCGATCCCCGGCTTGGCCAATTTCTTTCCGAGGATTGATGATAGTCATTGCGACGGGATTCATTCTTCTCTCACCGCTGACCATTGTTTCGACGATGGTTATGTGGTAAAGCAGCTAGTGGCTT
Source organism: Tridacna gigas (assembly GCA_945859785.2). NCBI lineage: Eukaryota > Metazoa > Mollusca > Bivalvia > Cardiida > Cardiidae > Tridacna > Tridacna gigas. The sequence continues at coordinate 54,363,553 of OX244038.2, forward strand.
GGAAAGAATATTGTGCGGAGTACTGGTGAAAAGAAACTCTAGGAAAGCATGGATAGATGCACCGGCCGCCGCGATATAACTGAAATAATGTTGAAAACGGCGTTAAACCCCATACAATCAAGCAACCAATCAATTAACCGCATTCTTTTACAAGTAAACAAGGCCTCTATTTCCCAACCATTCTTGATACTATTTTTCAAAGTATCACAATGTCTGATTGGCTAAACCATTTGGTTCAGCCATTCAGAAGTTGTTTTCATTTCTAAATCTGCAAATTGGGCTAAAAATACGATTTAGAACGGTTTGTGAAGACGGGGCCCAGATTTTCATATATTTCTGCTTTCTACTGACTTTTCGAGCACTGCATCTGACCATCTAGTCTGGTTCCAGGCAGCAATAATTCCTTGATCACTATGTGTCACAATACAACACAATACAATGCTTTCTTCAGTAATTTAGGCTTCCGGCCTACAATACAAAATTTTACGAAACATCTTATCATCATGTTGAGTTACAGGAAAAGGTAATGAAATAATGATCTTTTCGATTGTTTAAAATATCTTGTCTTACTTAAAATGCAGACAGTAAATATCTAACCATGCGAAAAATAGAGTCTTGATCTTTTGCTGACATTATATTATAGAAAGATTCGGACGTTCTGTTTTGTAACCATTGAGGTAGAAAGTAAAATTTACGAAAAATTTACGAAAAATATACAAATTTTCACAATCTGTATAGATCCTACATGAGCAATCTGTTAATATGTGTAGCCGACAAAATAAATGTGCCTTGAAAATTGAAATGTATTTTTGGAAGGGTATAAAACATGGTGGGATAGGGAGAAAACGCTGGTTACCATGTGTATTTTTTCATAGACGAGTTACATTAAAAAACCCTCTCTTTTTCGGAAATATAACTGTTTGGCTGCCGATACTCGAGTACGCGGTTGTATCTATACTCAGTATAAAAAGTCCTGCACCCCCTGTGTTTTTTACCGACTTTGATTTTTTTGACGTGAATAATATAAAATGGGGTAGGAATTAGAATTTATACTATTCACGCCAGAAAATCAAACCCAGTAAAAACACAGGGAGGTGCAACACTACCTGTATTTTCACTATGTATACATGATCTACCGACTTCAGGATTAATTTGCTGCTTTCTGCCCTGGAAACTGTCGATTTTCAGTGCTAAATACGAGCCATAAATCCTTTCTTTTGTTTTTGCAGAATGAAGAAGCGGATGTCGACATTGCTACATACCCATGTAGCTTTGATCATTTTAACGGCCTGTGCTGTCCTAGATGCTTCCTGTGTCATTGGACAAATTATAGCAGATATTTTAATTATGAAAGGTAAGGTCGATGTGTTTGTTTTTCTTTGTTTGTTTATTTATTTGTTTGTTTGTTTACTCGCTCTTTCGTTTGAATTGTGCTTTATCCCACTGTCAACAATAAATTAATGGTACATGTACGGTATCACAGCAGCACTTCATTCGTTCAGGTCTGTCCATTGTTTGTGTGATGCTTAACGTCGTTTACAGTTACATCCAACCACTTCCTTGCGCTTATCCACTCTTTCCTGGAGTTTCTTTTACCGGTACTTCGCAAAACATTCTTTCAAATTCATTGGCTGCATTCCCACATATACATAATAGGTGCATGTCTTTCCATGCGGTCAGTTTAGATCAAGATCAGTCTAAACAAAATGTGCTGTTGTATCTTTGGTCTACTCTGGCCGCTTTGCTTAGACAGTCTTGCAACATGAACAGTTCTAAGATATGTCCTACTGTAAAGAGTTGACTCTCAGCGCCAAATATGTAAACACAGCTCCTCCGACGTCTGAAAATACGATCAGTTCAAATTCAGGAAAAAACCTTACCGTATAAGCCTAACGAATCAAGTGGACGGTATAGATCCAAGATCAGAGTGCACGTTCTGTGCAGTCTGATCTTGATCTTTGCCGCCCGGAAAAGCTATTGTTTTCGTCTATGGCGCTAAAAGTGTCAAAAATCGAACGAAAACTGACAGAATTGACATATCTAGCCCCGTTCATTGTCAGATAGTGACTCTTTCTACACGTGGTATTTCCTTCTCAGATTTACATGATTGACGGATCGGACAGCATTACTGATGTCTTACTTAGAGCGCCGAACAAACCCAACGGATTTTTAAAAGATCGAAATGAAATACAAAAAAAAAAATGTGATTTAAAGGGTTTTTTGTGTCCAGAATGTCGCAGCAAAGCGGACAGGGTGGATAAAAGATCAGACTGCTTGTTTTGTACACTGACCGAAACGGCAACTAAATTTGTCAAAGCCACTTCGATAGTTAACCCATTAACAACTGCAGGTGGTCTCATACGTCAAGCCGCAGCCGATATTTTGAAAACATTGTCACTAAAGATGAACTTTATCAAAACGAATAAAGATTCGAGTCATGCTCTCTGAAAAGGGGTTTAATGCATCTGCAAAAAGTATTGACCCATGTCAGCCTGCGCAGTCCGCGCAGGCTGACATGGGTCAATACTTTTTGCCATTGGTAAATTTTCTGCATATAGAAGGACCAGTCTATCTCGGTATTTAGAACTTTGGTTGTTATACAAATTGGATTTTATGGATCCTTAATTATATGTCTTGCTCGATACAATGCCACTCGTCACAACTCGGCCGATTTCGTACCTACATCTAACCTCGTCCGTATAAAGGAGGCTTCCATTTTGAACTACCAATCACATGATCTTAAACATGGCGGCGCCCTTGTAGATCGCTTAGCAACGACATGAACAACCACGATGAAGTTATTCACTTCTATCGATCTGTCGATGAAAACTCCCAACGGAATTCATAAACTAGGCTAAAAATTGAATGTACAAACTGTTTGCCAACTGAAATATTCTTAGAAAGATAACGATACAAAATTTACTCACGTTTTCTTTTTTAAGAGGAGATTTACAATTTTAATGACGGTAAAGCGGTGTGCTTCCGAAGATGTGCGAAATGTACCGTGTAGGTGCATATCAAGCTACGTGACACAGCCGAGGTATTTGATCATCGGATCACCCGAGGTATGCCGAATGGTACAATGCATCACGGGATGCATTAAACCGTCTTTTGCAAGAGCATGACTCCTTTCTTTTGTCCATATGTTTTCACTTGTACTCTTGCAGTTTTAAAGATTATTGCATAATAGCCCGCCCGGGTAGCTCAGTGGTCAGCGTATCCGACTCGTGACCTGGTGGTTGTGAGTTCGATACCCGGTTGAGGCAAACTTTCTTTCCGGCGATTTTTTGCCTTTTACCTCTGATGCATGTGAGGAAAGTAGTCAGTGGCTTTGGAAAGAAAGTTGTGTCAGTACTGGTGTGAGAAAACCAGGAAACACATGGATGCGTCACTGATCGCCATGATATGACCTGAGCTGTTAAAATGGCGTTAAACTCCAACGCAATACAATGCAATACAATACAATACAATACAATACAATACAATACAATCTATTGCATAATAAATGTTCCTGCTTGCGGGAGACAATGGTGTAGGGAGGTAGAGTGGCGGCCTGTCATATGAAAGGTTCCGGGTTCAAATCTCGTAAATGGGAAAAGTTAACTCTTTGAACTATCCCCATTTCGGCGCGACTACTGGTTATGGTTTCCAGGAAGCAATCGTCGAACGTGATGGATATAAGGTGTATGAAATTTTCTCACGATCGAAGCAAAATAAACGAGCCATGCTCTGTGAAAAAGGAGCTTAGTGCATCTCCGTGATGCATGATACCAAGCAAGTCATCACATGGTCATGAACCCATAAAGTCCATCTTGTCTGACAACTGACTGAATCATGAGGTAATCTGGACTTTGGACATGCAAGAAAATTGACCAATAGCAAAACGTCTCGGCCCAGGTCAGCCTGCGCGGACTGCGCAGGCTGACCTGAGTCGATACTTTTTTGCAGATGCGTTTAGCCCCCTATTCACAAAGCATGGCTCAAATATGAGTAAATGCCTTCAAAATTGACTGCCAACTTATACAAGTTGTTTTCCTGACATCAACATCTCCTAAGGCATCAATTTCCCTCAGGATAGATAGTCATGTGAAAATTCTCACGCTGTTTGACCTTTTTTATTGAATCTCTTTTTCTTACATCGTGAAAGAGGTTCTTTCACTGACCTTTTGCGGACAGTGTAGATCAAGATCAGACTGCACAGAACGTGCAGTCTGATCGTTGATCTACACTGTCCGATAGGGTATTTTCTTTCCGGTGAAATCAAGTTTGAAACCGCAATGTTTGGGCTTTTAGTACTGAGTAGAAATTTGCGTTTCATTTATTCAGCAGCTTAAGTGTTAAAAACATGGCTCAATCTGTACCAAATGACACAATTTTCGACTTGTCCAAACTGAAAACCTATGCAGTCGGAGAAATAAATCTAGCTGACATAAAGACTTTTGTTCTTGAAAAGGTAGAAAACAATGTGGGAAAAGAAAAAAATCTCTCCAAATTGAGAATCTATGCAGAGGCCGAACTAAATCTGGCTAACATGATGGCTTTTGTTCTTGAGAGGGTAGAAAACATTGTGGAAAAAGAAGAAAATGCTGGTTACCAGCATTTTCTTCTTTTCCAACAATGTTTTCAAAAGGGCCTTCTCCTTCAGAGTCGTAAAAAACTCGGGATTGTGTGGTAAAGGGTTGGTTTTTCCTTCAATTCAAAACAATATGTTTTATAGTCTTCTGAAACAGTCCATCATTGTTCTACATAGCCCGGAACAATGACAGAAAATCAAATTAAAATTCAAATGAGTTGTCATAAATAGATTTTGAAGTATCGAAGGCGTGAATAATAAAACAGAACAGCACTATGCAGATTAAATGTTAACCCTTAGGCTCCTAAGTGCGACTCAATGGCATTTTACGGACAGCGTAGATCAAGATCAGACTGCACAGAATGTGCAGTCTGATCTTGGATCTACACTGACCGGTAAGGAAATATTTTTTCCCCAAATAATAACTTTGAAATAGCGACATTTGGATTTTTACGATCGACTTAAAGGTATCATTTAAATACTTCAGCACGTTAAGGGTTAAACTCCTTTACCAACCAATCCCCTGGTTTAATGATCAGGAAGTAGGTACTTTTAAAAATATTGTGGAAAAAGGAGAAAATAATGGTAACCACCATGTTTTACTTTTTCCACAAAGTTTTCTTCCCTCTATACACGTTTTTCATCATTTGAGACATTTTATTTGACGTCTGCAAGTGCTTTAAAATTTGACAGGCCTACTTCCCCCCCCCCCCTTTTTTTTTTTGTAAGAAGATAATGGTTGTTCAGTTATATTTACAGTTCTAATCATTGTAAATGAACACTTTGATTAATTGGCCAATCAACTGATCTGTCATGCTTATAAATGTTACGAAAGTCTAGGTATCTCATGGTGACCTTTCTCCTTTTGTTCTTCGGCAGCTCTGTGGTTGCAAGATGAGTGTTCGATTCCCCTGTCTCCGACAATATTCGTTACAAGAGCAACCTTGCAATACATCTAAACATTTCTATTACGTTTACTTTGTGCTCAAAAGGTAAAGAATATCTTGACTGTGGTTATCAGAAAAAAAAAAAAAAAAAAAACAGCCAGTGGCTTGTTTCGGTGTTGTCTAGGACAGAAAGCAGCAAGAGGCTTAGAGAGCATCTTTTGCACAGTTCTGGTCTAGAAATTTCGGGAACGTCCAGTATGTACACTGGTAGCTGAGGGTCTAGATCCAAGAACAGACCCATCATCATCATCATCATCATCACCATTTTTTGTGTAAATGCAATGATATATTATTTGATATTCTGTTCTATTTCGGTTTATATTTCTAGGTTAGTAGTTACTTGAGTATGGGATTTTTTTTTTTGCAACTAAATTATCAGTAAATTATATATCATCATCATAAGTATTAGTGGTAGTTTTAAAAAAAAAATGAATTGCAAGAGTGCAAGAAAACCTTATGTTACTATTAGATTCTTCTCCCCCTGCCTACCAATCACATACATGAGGGACGCAGTTGCCTGTACGCAAAAACGCAGTTGTATATACTTTGCAAGAAAAAAAGAAAACAAACAGTGGCCACCAAATAGCTTCTACAATTAATTCTTGTCCTGCTAATTAAGTGAAACAAAAAATCCTTCAGGCCGATAGTAAAAATCCGTATAATGTTGGTTCAAACTTATTTTTGTGGAGAAAAATATCTCATTATCGGACAATGTAGATCCAAGATCAGACTGCACGTTCTGTGCAGAACGTGCAGTCTTATCTTGATCTACACTGTCCGCAAAAGGTCAGTGAGTCGCGCTTAGAAGCTTAAGGGTTAAAACCTTTTCGCCTCGGGTATACCTTTGGTATAACTTTTGCGTATACTTTATTTTTGGCTAGCTACGCCCCTGCACATACATAATTTTCTGCCCAAATATGGATTACGAAGACACTTAAATCTATGCAAGCTGTCAACGTCATGATTTTTGTCGGTAAATGCATTTTTAGACAGGGCACTATTACTCACGCTCGCTAAAATGACAAGGTTTAAATTTCCGTCACTTTGGTAATGTCGGCTCTAAATTTACACCGCGCCTTTCCAAAAATACCTGTAATTTATGATCAAATAGGTTGCTAAGGAAGTATGCAGCTATATTTCTTATTTCATTTATGATAAAAATAGGACTTTCTGAATTCTGTCCGCCGTAAACCCGGCACGCACAGACATTCGCACTCCGCATTGACTCTTTACAAAACGACAAAATTTTAGGCTTGTCAAATTTCAAAACATTTGCAAACGACAGTGTAGAAAACCTTGTGAGAAAAGGAGAAAATGCTGGTTAGCAGCATTTTCTCCTTTTCCCACAAGGGTTTCATAAGGTTTCTTTCTCATGGTCTTTAAAAGTAGGGATTGTGTAGTAAAGGGTTAAAGTGCAGAAGACAGTCTGGGAATTCTTGTAATAAACTTGGCATAAACAGAAACATAATTCCACATTAAATTTTCATCAGAAAACAGAGTATTAGGCTTTTCCGAATTGAAAGCCTTTGTAGACCACAAACTAAATGTGGCGTAAATGATAGGATTTGATTCTGAAATGGCTGAAAACATTGTGGGAAAAGAAGAAAATGCTGGCTACCAGCATTTTCTTCTTTTCCTACATTGTTTTCAAAAGTCTTATTCTTCAAGGTCTCTAAAAGACGGGATTTTGTGAAAAAGTGCTTAAAAGAGGAAAAATTATTGACGAAACTATCATATTTTTTTTTCTTTTTTTTTGGGGGGGGGGGGGAATCTTTATAAGGAAACAGAAAGAAAACTTGTTCGTTGCATGCAATGTATTTCTTTGTCACGATGTTTTAAAAGCTATTTCTGTTAGATTTCATCGTACTTTGATACAATGACTTTATGAGTTATTGCGAATACTTTGGCATTAAAAGTTGTGGTTGGTTTTATCTTTTGCCTGTTTAATGTTATCTGCTTTCTCGTTTCCGTCCTTACTTTTCGTCATAATGAAAAGATGGGTGCTTTGTCTTTTTACTACAAGAGAGAGTTTTTCTCGTAATTATCAACTATGTGGCATTGTCTAATTTTTCCTCTTCCACCCTATTTCCTTCTTTCATTCTTTCCTTTCTTTCTTTCTTTCTTTCTTTCTTTCTTTCTTTCTTTCTTTCTTTCTTTCTTTCTTTCTTTCTTTCTTCCTTCCTTCCTTCCTTCCTTCCTTCCTTCCTTCCTTTCTTTCTGTTGTCATTGATGTTTTTCTTGCTTTCTGTCTTATTTTCTTTCTTTTTTCTTTATCTTCCCTTCCATACTCATTTTTTTCGTCCTTTCCTTCTTTTTGTTCTTCTGTTTTCTTCCATTCTTTTGTAGTCTTTCTTCCTGCGTTGTTTTTTTCTGTCAATCTCTCGGACTTAAAACAATTTCATCTGCAGCTACTAATTGGTTAGATACTAATATGTTGTCAACCACGTCTAATTCATCTAAAGTGACAGATGGAAAATAGAATGAAAAATGAACAAAATGCAAAAAGAAATCAAAATATAAACGAGCTTTGTTCTGGCAAAAGGGGGCTTAATGCCTCTCCGTGATGCATAATACCAAGCAAGACATTACGTAGTCAGGGATCCATAAAAATTCATTTTTTCTTACGCCCGGCTGTATCATAAGGTAGACTGGTCTTTTGACATACCAGAAAATTGACCTGTAGCGAACAGTTTCGGCCCAGGTCAGCCTGCGCGGATTGCGCAGGCTGACCTGGGTCGATACTTTTCGCAGATGGATTAAGCCCCCCTTTTCACAGAGCACGGCTCATACACATTTGACACCTAAAATCCTGTCAAGAACATGCAATAAAACCTTTCGAGGCATCGTCTGTTTGCCCTGACATCGTTACATGCTTGTTAGCTGTTGAAAGGCACATGATGTGTGTTTTTCTTCTTATGAAAATGAATCAGTTCTGAATTCTTTACATTAAACGCTTGTCTTCAAACTGCAGTTATATAGAGGATATTTGGGGTTTTTTTTTTTTCGGTAAAAGATCGAAATTCATGTCACCGAGTGAACATCATCGGTAATATTTTCACGACTGGCGCAGCCACGAGTGAAAATATTACCGTATGATGTTTACGAGATGAAATAAATTTCAATCTTGCTCCGAAAAAAAAACACCCCAAATAGTCTGTTTATTACGTGCTTCTAATCCCTTTTTTGTCGGGACTTGCGAAGTAGAGGGGAGCTCTCGGTATTTCCGTACCTGTGGGTTTATCAATCGGTACATTCACTGGTCGAAACGGTGAAATTAACAAACCATAATTCACCATATTTCTAGATAAACTACCGAAAAGCAAGAAATAAATCTATACAATTCCTATAGCAAAATCTCTCCTCTGTCTGGGTTGTTTCATTGGAGTTCTGCACCTGTATAAAAGCTTCGTGGCCGGCATGGCTCGTTTCTTCAGGCATACTTGGTTTTATTGGACCTGGTAGGCCTAGCGCTGGGTCAGATAGGACTGTTCTTGGGCGAAGCACTGCAGAGCCCCAGTCTGGCACTATTGAAAGCAGTGAGACCAATATAAGATACTTAACAGTGGGTCGTCACCATGATATGAGCAATGCTCTGGCAAAAGGCGTTTTAGTGCATCTCCGTGATGCATGATTCCAGGCAAGTCATCACATAATTATGGATCCATAAAATCGATTTTGTTCAACAACTGACTAAATCGTGAGGTAGACTGGTCCTTTGACATACAGAAAATTGACCAATAGCGAAAAGTTTCGGCCTAGGTCAACCTGCGCGGACTGCGCAGGCTGACCTGGGTTGGTACCTTTCGCAGACGCATTGATTGTCGACAAATTTCCCACCATGTGTTCTCTGTCCATTCTTTTCTTTAATCTAAAGAGGACTCCTATCATTGAACCACATTTAATTTGTCGTATGCAAGTGTTTTCAAATTAAAAACGTCTAAACTTTGGTCTTTTAGTAAAGAGAGAAAGGGAGTGTAGCTTGAATACATAGGTCGTAAGCTAAAAGTACAACTATGTACAACAAACTGGGTGAAACTTTATCCTTAACCCTGAAAGCCCTGGAACCGACTTAAGTTGTTTTTGCAGACAGTGTACAACAAGATCAGACTTCACAAAACGTGCATTCTGATCCTTGATCTATGTCACTATGTTGCACTATACATAATTTCTAACAGAAACAAACTTGAAATAGCAATATTTCGGGCTGTTTTTCCTAATTAAAAAGATCCAAAGCGTTAATTCAGCGCTTTGAGGGTTAGAGCGTCTGTCATAACTATAGTTGCCTTTGCGGCCAGTGTAGATAAAGACCAGACTGCACGAAACGTGCAGTCTGATCTTTAATTTACACTGTCCGCTTTGCTTTGCCACAAGACAAAAGCAACCATAGACTGTAATTATTAATGTCGTTATTCCAAACAAAAGACTTCCGTTGGGTCTTTTCGGCGATCTGCGGGTTAAGTCTTGGATTCCCAAGCACAAATTTGGCTGCTCTCTGGACAAGGTAGATCAAGATCAGACTGCGAACTTCTTGTGGTCTGATCTATGAGCAACAATTTAAAATATCATGTTGAAATATTCTTGACAAAAACAGTCTTGAATTTCTGAAGATTTGATTGTTTTCTTTTTTGTCCTGAAGGGGCAACGTGCATTATTTAACAGCCAAAGGGTAAACTCTTTGCCTTCTGCTGCTGAACTTTTGCGTTTTTGTACCTCTTGTTAAAGACGTCGTGACAAAAGGAAGAATTGCTCGTCACGAGCAATTTCTCCTTTTGCCTCAATCTTTAATCTCGAATAAATGATTTAGATTTAATTCATATTAATAAGTCGTATTTGTATTCTGCATGGTAGCGTCAAAAGTCGTCATTTTTTCAAATTTGTTTTAAGAGGAAATGTTGTGTACAAACTTGTTAACATCAAGTCGCAAACAGAACTATACATCATTCAATGTATTAGCCTTTGGGCTGCTAAGCGCGACTCGAGGATCATTTGCGGACAGTGTAGATCCAAGATCAGACTGCACAGAACGTGCAGTCTGATCTTGGATCTACACTGTCCGCAAAAGGAGATATTTTTCCTCGAAAAAGATTACCTTGAAATAACAACATTTGAGATTGTACTATCGGCTTGAAAGTTTCATTGAACTAATTTTGCAGGGTAAGGGTTAACATCAAGTCGGAAACAGAACCGTACTTCATTCAATGTGTTAAGTTGAAACATTCTTAATTGGTGTTTAATGATATTCTGACGCCTTTGATGTTTGTCCGCCAAGTGCGAACACAAAAACACGTGTATTTCATATCAACGTATAGGGTAATGAACCGTGATTGGCCGGTTAATGACAATTAGAAAGAGAGAGAAGAGGCAGACAGATAGAGAGATGGACAGACCTACGGACGACCGTAGACAAGACATCCCTTTTACGGCATAATATCAATTATCAGATAGAGAGAGAGAAGGAGAGAGAGAGACAGAGAGACAAACAGAACAGCCAAGTATTTTTGAAATTCAGGTGTTTTGCACTTGCTACCTGTAAATGAAAAATAATATCAATAGTTACTAAAATTACTAAAAATGACGGTTTTTTTATGTTTTCAGATGAATTGCATGAAAAGGAAATCCTGGAAGCAAAGTCCAAAGAAATTATATTAGAAACCTTTCCGAATATACTTAACGAGACCATCCACGGAGCCTGGTCATTGCCTAGCATGTTAATGGAAATACAGAAAGAATTCGGCATGGGCCTCTCCCACGAAGACGGTATCGGACACGGTCATGGACCGCTGGATAGACTAGCAGAACTAGCCCGGATACCCTGGCCGGACGACAGAAACATGACCATGGATGACCATGCCCATGACCACTTTCACGACCACTCCCATGACCATCTGCATTTCCGCCGTAAGCGTGGTGCGGGCGGAAACCACAAACATGACATGCTGACTGACTCCGCAAAGTATCGACACTATATGCTTCATGAGCTGACGCACGCCTTCCATTTAGGCTCGATGGTCATACTAACCTTCTTGGTCTTGATTACTTACTTCAAGATTTTCATCATGGGCAAGAAATTCTTGCATCATAAGATAGAGGTCAGTATTTACAGCTGTTCGCATATAAATGATCTATGTTCTGTGAAAAGTGGGTTTACTGCATCTGCGAAAAGTATCGACCTAGGTCAGCCGGCGCTGTCCGCACAGGCTGACTTGGGCCGAAACTTCTCGCTATTGGACAATTTTCTGTATGTTAAAGGACAATTGTAAAAACCCAGTTTTTGCCATTTTCATAGGTATTTGGGGGGGGGGGGGGAAATATTTCCAAATATTGGACAGTGTAGACCCAAGATCAGACTGCACCCCCTGTGAAGTCTGATCTTGATCTACACTGTCCGCAAAATGTCATTGAGTCGCGCTTAGCAGCTTAAGGGTTAAATGATCACCGGATTCAACCATTGTCTATGATTAAACATTTCGGCTGGGCATAGTAAAGCTTAGATGTAGCGAGTAGAAAAAGCTATAGAATTTAATCATCATGATATAGGGAGTCATTTGTGGATTCAATATTACTGATGTCTCTTTCCGAAATGTTTGTCAAAACTGGTCTGCAACAAAACACAAAAATTGCAAAAAATGCAAAAAGCAACGAGTTAATTGCTATTATATTCGTCAGGTGTTCGATGCTTTCGTGATCACAGTCTCCTGGGCGCTTGATCTCGTGTTTTGGGAGGGTCTTTGGGCACACCCCGAGGATGAGGCAGCCAACATCATGATATTTATTCTACCCTGGAGAGTCATAAGGATTGTTAACAGTAAGTAATTGTTTACATATCTAGAATTGTACCTAAACACTCGTCTTCGCAAGGTGACGATCACCAGGTGACGATCACTACGTGGATCTTATCCCTTGGCTGATCGTGTCGGAATTTGTTAGCACGGCGACGCACTACCTACTGGATTTTGATTATCACACCTGAATTTACTTCATCGAAAACCAATCGAGCGTCGCGTAACATAACTCTCTTGGCATTTCGTTAAATATGGCCAAAGGCTTTTTTTACATTTCTAGGTGTTGGGCTATGATCTATTTTTAGCGCTTCGATGTTGTTGTTTTAACGGGGGTCCTTGACAATTGGCCACTAAGCTTTGGTCCAATGATAGTTTGTTTAGCATGCTTTCTCCGTAATTAGGCAACAACTGACTGCTTTCAAGATCGCAAACTTGACAGATGATTTATCAAGTCAAAATCTATTTTCGAAATCTTGTTAAGTTTCGCGAAGCAAAAACCACACACGTACCTTGACAGTCAATCATCTGGTGTTGGGACGTATCCTAAAACTTTATTTAATTGATTTGTGACAGTGAATGTTGAAGAAAATATTGTTCGTATGTTTTTTTTTTGTAATAATTCCCAGCATATCCGACAGCTTTCTCCTGTGGTCGCCATTTTTATTTACTTTCTGCTGGTGTTGGATAGCAAATGTAACGCGCTATTTGGTGCTTTCAGTCCTGACTGCAACCATTGATTACACGTATCGCGAAGCCAACAAATTTCGACTCAATCTTTCGACTCAATCAGCGAAGAGGTAAGATCCACGTAGCTATCGTCAAGCTTGCGAAGATGCAAACCACTCAATTTTAACTAAGTTCCACGGTAAGACATCTTTGCAATTTGAATGGCTGGTAAACACAACTCTAGGAACCGTAATCACCGATTTTTCAGTCTGAATTGTATCCTTACACTTAATCTTAAGATTTTTTTTTAATTTGGACGCAACACAATTTCTGATTGGCTAAATTAAATGTTTAGCCATCAGAAGTTGTGTTACTTTCAAATATTAAAGTGAGACTGCAAAGTAGAAAGTTTTGTTAACCCTTAATCTGCCAAGCGCGACCTTTTGCGGACGGTGAAGATTTAGATCAGACTGTACGTTCAATGCAGCCTGATCCTGGATCTACATTGTCCGATAAGGAGATATCCTTCCCTTCCAAAAAAAAAAAAAAAAAGAAAAGAATAATAAGTTAGAAATAGAAAAATTTGGGCTTTTACTAACGACTGTAAAGTTTCATTTTACCTATTTAGCAGGTTAAGTGTTAATATTGCCTATGGTTTGCTTATATGCTAAAGTTTCAGAAAAGTTTATGTTGACGTTATTTTCATAGGAGGTTTATTACATCGAACCAATCAGTACAAAAATGTGGGCCCACATGTGGGGTTCCTTTCTTGTTTTGGCTTTCGGATAAGTTGCATGCAATAAGTACATTGTTTACCTTAAAGGGAAAAAGTCCGCAAAAGACGCAACACGATTGGCCAGTTTATTATACAACTAAACAGAAGAGTGGGAAATGTTGAGAAACAAAATACATTTCTTCTGTTCTTTACCTTTCATTAGTGATTAAGGCAAATACAAGTTTGTATCTTTTATATTTTTTAGCAGGCAAAAAGGCCAAACTGTTTCCTTTCTTACCAACCCAACAAAGAAAAAAAGAAATTAACAAAAGATTCTATTGAAGTATTTATCACAAAAAGCAACAAATGTATATTGTTTACTGGAAGGCGGAAATGAAGTTGCCATTTAGAAAAGCACACTGTTTCCGGTTCTTCCCACTTTGTTGCCCACTTTTTGACATTGTACTTTTGTCCTGAAACGAAAACGACTTGTTTCCGCCATGACCTTGTGGTTAAGGTCCAATTATAAACGGTAGTAACTTTGACCAGTCATTTGACAAAAATATTAATAGTTATGGCGGACATGTGAACCGATAAACGAGACTATGACATGGCCACTGTATCGTGTAACATTTTTTGCAGGTGATTCTCACCGCACACACCGATATTGTACGGTTAGGATTAGTTGTTTACTTACATGCTAGGTTCTATTTTCATTAACAAAAAATAAAAACTCTAGTAGGAAACGATCTTCGCTCTTCGAATTTCTTAACTCTTAACCACACAATCCCGAGTTTTAACGACCTTGAGGTAGAATGTTTTGGAAAAAAAGTCATGGGAAAAGGAGAAAATACTGGTAACCCGCATTTTCTCCTTTTTTCCACGATGTTTTCTACCTTTTTCCAAGACAACTTTCATCATTTTGGTAACATTTCATTTGTCGTCTGCAAATGCTTTCAATTTGGACCAGTCTTAAATTTTGCCATCTGGTCAAGGGTCAGTTACTTGATAGATGAAAAGTTCCATCCAGTGTTAAAAGCCACAGAGTTCTGATTTCATTCTTCTATTTAACGGAAAAAAAGTCTTGCCTTATTAGACTATGCAGATCCAAGATCAGACCCGGAGTTCTGTCTTAGGACAAAACATTCGTTAACTCTCTCGCTGCCAAATAAAAGGAGCCGACTTTTCTCGAGGTCTATAAGTATCTTTTTCGTTTCAACTGAACCTGTTTTTGGTTGAAGATTAGCTTCAGACGGCGGACGGTGTAGATCCAAGATCATACTGCACGTTTTGTGCAGTCTGATCTTGATCTACGCCGTCTGCAAAGGCTATCCCACGCGACATTGGCAGTGAAAGAGTTAATTCTTAGCTTTGGCATTTTCAGTTCTAAATTTTGATCTGTTCAAACTTTTTAAGACAAACGTTTTAATTGGCTGCGACATAAAAGGTTGTTTACACAAATTTCAGGTACGAGTTCTTGGGATATTTAGGTTTTTTTTCGGTCAAGATTCGAATTTACTATTTTTTCCATGTTTTTTGTCTGTCCCACACAAACCACAGTAAATGTTGTATAACAGGTATTTCAAGACAATATGAAGTTACATTTCAGCGGCGCTCTTACAAAAGGGGGTTAAATGTATCTCCATGATGCATAATATCAAAGAAGTCATCATTTCAGTATGGATCCATAAAAACCATTTTGTCTAACAACAGAATGCTGAATCATGGGATAGACTGGTCCTTTGACAAGCAGATAGTAGACCAATAGCACAAGATTTCTGCTCAGGTCAGCCTGAGCGATCTGCAAAGGGTTGCATTGGTCGATAATTTTTGTAGATTTATTAAACATCCTTCTCACAGAGCGTGACTTTTTACTTTGATTCTGAGAAGAAAGTGGATGAAGATGAATACAAGAGAGCAGTAATAATAATTAAATGTGTTGTACATTTGAAATCTGAAAAGAGTCAGGAGAAGGGGGCAACAGGGGCAAGACCCCCAAAACAATTTTGGTGGAAGGAGGCAATTGAACCATTTCTCTACAACTCAAATATTATTTTCGCACATGAAAATAAATCTTCATAAAGCTGGACTTTTTTTCTCTCTTGAAAAAATTCAGCATTTTGTAAACTGACTTTAGGGATTTAGTTATTCGTATAACAGGGCTTGGTGTGTTTAAATAGTATTTATAACGGTTACAACACCGTGACAAACGGGATGAGAAATTTTACAGAATGAAATATTAAAGAAATAAAGGACCATACCTCATGTTTTCTACATTTATTTGAGCCATGCTCTGTGCATAAAAAAGGGTCCTTAATGCATCTGTGAAAAGTATCGACCCAGGTCAGCCTGCGCAATCCGCGCAGGCTGACCTTGATCGATTCTTTTCGCTATCGGTCAGTTTTCTGTTTGTCAAAGCAGCAGTCTACCTCATGATTCAGTCGGTTGTTAAACAAAAAGGACTTTGGGGGATTCATAATTATGTAATGTCTGGCTTTGTACAATACATCACGTAGATGCATTAAGCCTCCTTTTGCCAAAGCAAGGCTCGTTTGTTTTTGTCTACTTCTTGTTTTTTCTACGCCTTTAAAAGTGTCAATTTTCGTAGAGAATTTCTGTGGAAACTTGCGAAACGAAATCTGTCTGTATACCACTTTAAAAAGCAGCCCATCCCTGTCACAATTTAGCAACCGTCCAAAGCACACGATCTGACATACAATTATGACATACATGTATAAATGCCGATGACATATGTTTGTCATCAAACACAGACTTTACCAAAAAACATATGTTACCTGAAACATAAAATATTCTTGACCATGTGACAGACAGACAAAAAGCTGGCAATTACGTCAAAAATTTGAGCCATGCTCTGGCAAAAGGGGGCCTCAATGCATCTCCGTAACGCATAATACCAATCAAGCCATCACGTGGTTATGGAACCATAGAATCCACTGTTTTGAAAAACCGATTTAATCATGAGGTAACATGTGCATAGACACACAGAAAATTTACCAATAGCGAGAAGTTTTGGCCTGGGTCAGCCTGCTCAGGCTAGCCTGGGTCCATACTTTTTGCAGATGCATTAAGCCCCCTTTTCACAGAGCACGGCTCATTTTATCTCACAATGCTCCTCATACTGTAGCTCTGATAGATAAAGCATGAATTCAATTCAGTTCTCTAATCTGTACATACTAGGCCTCTGGCCCATTAAAGATACAATACAAATTACAAAACAATATGCAGTGTTACATATTTTACATATATTATAAATGAGCCATGCTCTGGCAAAAGGGGGCTTAATGCTTTCCCGTGATCCATGAATCCTGTCAAGAAATCACATAATTATTGATCCATAATAGCGACTTTAAAAAAAAAGAAAAAAAAAAAAAAAACGACTGAATCATGAGGTATACTGGTCCTTGGACATACAGAAAATTGACAAATAGCGAAAAGTTTCGGCCCAGGTCAGCCTGCGCGGACATCGCAGGCTGACCTGGATTGGATACTTTTCACAGATGCATTAAGCCCCCTTTTCACAGAGCATGGCTCATTTGAGATGTGTTAAAAGAAAATGGGAAAAAAAAAAACACATTAACTTGAGGAATATGTTGCGAACGAGCCTAAGCATTAAGGCTATTAGCATAAATTCTTCGTATTTGGTATGCTAAATATATCTGGTCCAAACTGAAAGCACTTGCAGAGGACAAATTAAATGTAGCTCAGATACGTCACACTTGAGTATTTCTTGACTATTTAACCCTTTCCCAAACAAGCCCTGGTTTTCACGTGTCTGCTGTACAAGTCTTTTGAAAACACTGTGGGAAAAGGAGAAATTGCTCGTAATGAGCAATTTCTCCTTTTCCCACAGTGTTTTCTACTCTTTTGGAGAACTTTCTGCCATTTTCATCAAATTTGAAATTGTCGTCTGCAAACTCTTTCAATTTGGACCTGTCTAAAATTCATCGTTTGGGAAAGGGTGAAGGAATATTTTGGAATCGTTTGGGAAAGGGTTAAGGAATATTTTTGATGTCTTTGTCATTACCTTTTTGCGAATCAGAAGGGGTTGTTTTCTTAAACAGCAAAGTCCCATATGGGAATGCCAGGATGTAATTAAAATACTGGGAAAAAAAAACACGTAAAAACACCATTTATACAAAAACACAGTGAAGATCCATTAAATTGCTCGTGTTATGCAGTCGAATCTTGATCTAAATTGTTCGCAAACGTGTCCAAGATGGTGTTTAGTGTTTTATGAAACTTAATATTTCATGGAAATTTTATCTTGTTTGTTGGAGTAATACAGAACTTGGAAGTCTTGAATACAAACCATCCGCTTTACTTAGTCAAGCCTATATGATAAAACCTGTCTTGGTTTCAGAGTATTGCATTTTCAGCCATAGAATGAGGTCGAGTTTGTAGAAGCCATACTCTTTGAGCATGCCAAGCCCCGTAGCTCAGTCGGTAGCGTACAGGACTTGAGAACAGGAGGTCGCTGGTTCGATCCCCGGCTTGGCCAATTTCTTTCCGAGGATTGATGATAGTCATTGCGACAGGATTCATTCCTTTCTCACCGCTGACCATTGTTACGACGATGGTTATGTGGGAAAGCAGCCAGTGGCTTGGAAAGAATATTGTGCGGAGTACTGGTAAAAGAAACTCCAGGAAAGCATGGATAGGTGCACTGGCCGTCGTGATATAACTGAAATAATGTTGAAAACGGCATTAAACACCATACAATCAATCAATCAACTCTTTGAGCAGATGGTAAATGCATCTTCAAAAAGTAACGACCCATGTCAGCAGGCTGCACTCTACACAGGCTTACATGGCTCGAAATTGCGTGCTAATTGTAAATTTTCTCTAAGGACCATTCAACCCCCAGATTCAGTCGGTTGTTAAACTAAATGGCGTTGACTGATCCGTTATCATGTGATGACTTGCTGTGGTATACTGCATCACGGAGATGCATTAAACCCCCTTTTACCAAAGGGCCGCTCATATACTAGAATATTTGGCACTGATATGGTAAAAGAAGTATACAAAACTTTGTTACTTGACCTACATGATTTACTGTCACTGGCCAAAAAGGAGAAAAAAAAAACCTTCAAGGACTCTTTTCGTTTGACATGATGTATTGCTGGGTAATAATAGAACAGTAATAATGTCCCCGGCTACATGGTTACTCCATTACACTAGTCAGTCATCTTCAACATCCATTATACTGAAGCCTATATTAATTTTACGAAGGCCACTCAAGATGTGGTAGGGCTGTAACGAGTTTGTAGATGGTGCCTGCTCTTCGCAGGTGAACAGAGCGGCTGGCGGTATTAATTTCTTACCACACAATCCCGAGTTTTAACGAGCATGAGGAAGAGAGCTATTAATAGATACCTTTTGCAGGTGCATTAACCTTTAACATTAACCTTGTGCATTAACACAAGCCCGAGTTTTAACGACCCTGAGAAAGAGGCCCTTTGAAAACATTGTGGGAAAAGGAGAAAATGCTGGTGACCAGCATTTTCTCCTTTTCCAACGATGTTTTCTACCCGTCTCAAAACAAATTTCAGTTTTTGAGTCACATTTATTTTGTAGTCTGCAAATGCTTTCAGTTTGGACTAGTCTAAAATTTTGTCGTTTGGTAAAGAGTTAAACCTTCGGCAGATGCATTAAGCATGACTCAGATGTATTTGCCTCCCATTGGAATACATCATATGCTCTTTGATAGATGTTGCAAGTTGACAGAAGAGGGCCTTTATGATAGGCTTTACTGTACATTTGGTTATCTTTGTGGTTTATATTTATCATATAACTATCCTTATTCTAGTGTAATACAGCCATTACGATTTTTTTTTTATCTTAAACACGTTAGAAATAAGCAAATAGTTCCGTATTTGCCAAAGCTCTGTATTCATACGCCCCATTTCTAAAACATTGCTGATCAAGATTTCTCTGTGAAATCTACTGTCAAAATTGATGATCGTGAATAAGGTGCGCATTTTATAATCGTTAGACTCAAAACAAAATCGTTATATGCAAGTTTCTTTTGGACTACTTTTTGTTAATGATGTACATACCTGTCAAAGCAGCGAAAGGTCTTCATGTAAATTTCAGCCCACTTGTACATGTGGGCCTATGTTTCAACAGATCGTGAACTATAATTCTTGAAAGAAAGTTATGTGATTAAAAAAAATCTGATATCCGTTGGCTTTTGGGGTCAAATTTTATCAAACTCGTGGATAAAAGATATAATTGAGCTCGCCAAATGCACGCTAAATAACATTTTTTTCCTAGACTCGTTTAACAAAATTTTATTTCAAAGGTCTACTCATGTAAGATCTTATACACACCTTCTGCATGCGGGTAAACAGAAACGTCTGACCAAAGCCGTCAGAAAAAATAACCGACTTCTGTGCCCTTCGGTGCTTTGAGTTTTTTGGTAAATGTATTTTTTTTTTTGATATACCAAGTCCGTCGACTGGGACTGCGAGGATTTCATAACAGCGCCGAGGACAAAGATATTATGTACACTTATGGTCTTCCTCTGAGGGCAGAGACATAAACGTCCTTCACGCTTTTCGTGATTCAAGCCTCATGATACATAACCCTTCGTCCTTTCAGCGCCATAGGCCACCACAGGACTTTTGCGGACGTCATAGATCAAGATCAGACAGGATAGAACGTGCAGTCTGATCTTGGCTCCATGCCGTCCACTTCTTTAGTCAAGCATATAATATAATGATCTTCTCTTTGTCAGTAGATTAGCATTTGTCGATAGAGGACGAGTTTATATATTTGGTGCTGTGAGAGTTGGAATGCGTTCACGGCTATGGTTGGGTCTCATTGTCCGATCTTATTGTGTTAGATTTATGAACATGTCATACTTTTGTACATTGGACTGCTTGATATAACTGTTTTTTTTTTTTACATTCAGATAAAATGCCAATTCCCACCCGCCCAGACCCAAAGTGACAATATGTAGCTCAAGTAATCTCTCTCTCCCTCTCTCTTTAGAATATCGAGATTTATCAGACAGTATACATCATGGAACAAACGGCATGTTTTACGCGTTCTGATTTAGATCTACTCGTATACTTTCTATTCTGTATACTGTCAGACGAAGTACGTTACGTCATGCTTAACTCTGATGGCTATTACTGTCTGTAAGCTATTTTGTCATACCTGTAACTGTTTCAAAAACTCCAAAGACAAATATTAAACGGAAAGGAGGATTACTTTTTTAATGATTGAGTAACCATTACCTGAAAAAAACAATAAGCAGTTTTAAGCAGTTGCTCCCATATTCAAACCATGTCTGTACAAAGAATAGTAGTTTAGTCGACAGGACCTGGTGAGTCCTCTTTTGACCGTAATGGGCTAAGCTTGAAATATTAAGCGTTTCATGGAAGTATCAAAAACTGTTGCTGCCTCATCACAATGTTGTTGTTACTGTTGTTATTTTTTACTTGCCTCGTGAATGGGTTTACGAGTTGTCATAAAAGAGGGGCGGTGAAATGGGGCGAAAATACATAGATTGGTCTGACCTGACACCCCATCATTATCTTCCGATAGATGGCATATTTTCAAATACATACCTATCTGATTTGGGCATTCTGGGTACAGAACCGGACTACCTTTCAAGATGCAGCGGATTTCAAAATTAACAATATGTTTATTCAAAACAACGCTGCAAACTGCATACGAAGACTTGCAGTAAACTTTTTTTTTTTTTTATTTCTCGAAATTGTTCTCCCCTTTGAAATTATTATATTTTCCTAAGAAATCTGGGTCGAAAAGCAAGCTTGTTTTCTTCCTAGACGTATTATTTATAGCCATTTTTCGCTTGCTACATTTTTGGCGACAGAGTTTTGAGTTATGCGCACCACGTATTAATATTATCCTGTACAGGATAGTAATGCGTCAAAGCAAACAGGCCAATCTTTGAGGGATACGACATGCACAGACAACACTCACCGCATTCAAAAGCGGACGGTAGTTTGTGATTGACATAACTGGATCAATTTGATGAGCATGAAGGATTTTTTTTTTTTTGGCAATGCAGATCCAGTTACCAAGGAATCCCAACTTTTAATGACCCCGGGGAAAAGCCCTTTGGAAACATCGTGGGAAAAGGTGAAAATGCTGGTAACCAGCATTTTCTCCTTTTCCCACAATGTTTTCTATCCTATCAAAGACAAATTCAATAACTTGAGCCAATTTCAATTCGTCGTCTACAAATTTATTCAATTTGGACAAGTCGAACATTTTGTTGTTTGGTAGAGAGTTAAAGGTAGACAGTAAGAAAGCAAGAAAGCACCTAGGCGCAAACAGAAGAAAACGCTTATCATCAGCATTTCCCATTATGTTTTTTTTTTTAAAGGTTTGAAAAAAATCCTCCCGTTGGTTATTAAAACACGAAGCTGTTTAACCCTTTCCTAAACAAGCCCTGGTTTTCACGTGTCTGCAGTACAAGTCTTTTGAAAACACTGTGGCAAAAGGAGAAATTGCTCGTAACGAGCAATTTCTCCTTTTCCCACAGTGTTTTCTACCCTTTTGGAGAACTTTCTGTCATTTTCATCAAATTTAAAATTGTCGTCTGCAGACTCTTTCAATTTGGACCAGTTTAAAATTCATCGTTTGGGAAAGGGTTAAGTAAAGCGTTAAACCTTGTGATGCTAAATAAATAAAATTTGTCCTTTGATGCAGAAAAAAAAAATCTACGATATTTCCATTTTGATTATATTTTTTTCAGAATACCTTGTAAAGTATTGGACAGTGTAGATCAAAGATTAAGCTGTACGATCTGCGCAGTCTGATCATAGTCTTAATTTTCTTACTACATGATAAAGATTAGCTCAATACCAGTCGACAAAATTTTAAACCTGCCCAAATAGGAGCCGTGTGTGCAGACGATAAATCAAATACAGCTCGGATGATTGCCCTTGACTCTGAAAGATATAAAGCATTTTGGGAAAAGGATAAAATGCTGGTTACCAGCATTTTCTTCTTTGTCCACACTGTTTTCTGAAGCTTTCTTTGTCGGGGTCGTAAAACTATGAATCTATTTAGTGAAGGGTTATAAGGCACTGGGGGCTGTCACGTAAAATGTCGGAACAAATAGATCAAAATACGTATAACAGTCAGTCCGAATGTCACGCTTAGACATCGAGTATGCATAACTAAGTTTCGGAGAGAGGGGAAAACTATATAATTTACATAGAAATGCGTGTATATGTACCTGTTTCAAGATTTGCCATGCCAACTTATAGAAGCATAGATAGATTTTTTTTTTTCACAAATGAAGACTTCTTGTAAAACACCGATAAATAGTACTATATTTGAGCCATGCTCTCTGGAAAGGAGGATAAATGCATCTGCGAAAAGTATCGACCCAAGTCAGCCTGCGCAGTCCGCGCAGGCTGACCTGGGCCGAAACGTTTCGCTGTAGGTCAATTTTCTGTATATCAAAGGACCAGTCTACCCTATGATACAGTCGGTTGTTAGAGATGATGAATTTTATGGATCCATCATCGTGTGATGACTTACATGATGTCATGCATCACGGAAATGCATTAAGCCCCTTTTTGGCGGAGCATGGCTCATATATCTTTTCTTGCAAGTATGACAAATCTGGACGTTTAGATCCAGTATAAGCGTGCAATATGGGCGTTCGAATAACATGGTGGTCGGTTCATAATCATGAACTCTATTTTAAGGAGAGCAGATGTGACGTCATTGTACCTATTTGCATATGAGCCCACGTAATCAACACGTGTCATTGATCATGTAGCATTCTTACAATCCTTGGGAAATTCTGGGCAGAAATCTAAAAATACTTGAAAAGTCTACATATCACCTTAATCCTTTACCACACAATCCCGAATTTTAACGACCCCGAGGAGGAAGGCTTTTTAAAACATTGTGGGAAAAGGAGAAAATGCTGGTAACCAGCATTTTCTCCTTTTCCCACAATGTTTTCTGCCCCTCTTGAAACAAAATTCAATTCTTGAACCAAATTTATTTTATCGTCTGCAAATGCTTTGAATTTGGAATGGTCTAAATTTTTGTCGTTTGGTAAAGAGTTAAGAAAATACCATCAGATTTTTTTTTACTTACACTTTTCGGAGTTATTTATTGGCGGTGCTCAAGCTACTGTTTCATCTCTTAAAATCATTGATAAAATTTTGAAGTACATTGTGATTATGAAATGCCTGAATGGTTTCCTTTAGAAAAATCCCTATGCAATGATTTCTCCGAATTGCTCATATCCTCTGGTTTTACTGCTTAGAGTGTGGAACTAACTTTTGTCTCGAAAATGATCAGCCCGCCCTCATTTTTAATATTACTTTCCTTTCCAAATTACAAATGTTTATAAATGTTTGAGCGCTGATGATCTGGCGTGTCACCTGAGATCAAACTCTGACAAAGTTTTACTTTTCACTCTATAGGCTATTTGAGACCTGTATGCATCACATCAAGCAAGTCACATATATGAGCCATGCTCCAAATTACAAAATGTTTATAAACCAATTTGAGCGCTGATGATCTGGCGTGTCACCTGAGATCAAACTCTGACAAAGTTTTACCTTTCCCTGTATAGGCGATTTGAGACCTATATGCATCACACAAAGCAAGTCACATACATGAGCCATGCTCTGGCATGCATCTCTCCCTGGTATATCATACCAAGCAAGACATCACATAATTAGGGATCCATAAAATCCATTATTTCTAACAACCGACTGTATCATGAGGTAGACTGGTCCTTCGACATACAGAAAATTGACCAACAGCGAAAAGTTTCGGCCCAGGTCAGCCTGCGCGGACTGCGCAGGCTGACCTGGGTCGAAACTTTTTCGCAGATGCATTAAACCCCCTTTTTCACAGAGTATGGCTTATATCCATGCATACATAATATCCATTGCCCAACAACCGACTGAACCTTGGGGTAGAATGGTCCTTTTAGACATGAAGAAAATTGACCAATAGCAACAAAGTTTGTGTGGTGTCCGTGGTTGTGAGGTAGAGCGTCGGCCTCGTAATCAAAAGGTCCTGAGTTCGATACCCGGGAGCGGATGGCGACTTTGGGACTGTTCACTGGCCCACACATTCGGCGCGAGTACTGGTGTAGTTTTCCAGGAAGCAGAATCGAGAGAGATTAGTATAAGTTGTAAGAACTTGTTTCTCAATCGATGTAAAATAAATATGTTTAAACTAAAGTTTCGACCCAGGTTAGCCTGCACGGACTGCGCAGGCTGGCCTGAATCGATACTTTTTTGCATTTAACCCCCTTTTCACAGAGCATGACTCAAATGTTTTACATAAATGTAGAGAACTGTGAGAAAAAAGCTATTGCTTTTAATTTCAAGGAGAAATAAGGATTAACAGTTGAAGGTAATGCATATGTTGTTTTAAACAATGGGAAAATGTGTGAAAATGAGTCATTGCGTGTTTTAAGAGATTGCTCGTTTTCCAATAATATTTTTCATGGCTGTAAACTACAGGGGGTGGGGGCGTGTATACAGTGTTGGGGGGGGGGGGGGTTTA
Organism: Tridacna gigas; assembly: GCA_945859785.2. NCBI lineage: Eukaryota > Metazoa > Mollusca > Bivalvia > Cardiida > Cardiidae > Tridacna > Tridacna gigas. The sequence continues at coordinate 54,388,783 of OX244038.2, forward strand.
AGACACATAGTTGCTTACAGAATGCAGACGATTTTAAAACTTTTTTCGGAACAAACCTGCTTTGCTTTTTGGGCTCTTAGCAAAACTGACTGAAAAACATAGTGGATAAATGCTGGTATTTTCTCCTGGAGTATTTTCTCCTGTTATGTGAGGCTCATTTCACTTGTCTTCTAGAAAAGTTTTAAACTGGGCAAAGCCAAAGTTTGCCTTTCGGTAAAGTTTTAATTCAGTAACAGACGACAAAAGTTTAGCCATCAAAATTGAAATCATTTGCAGACGACAAATTAAAAGTTATTCAACACATGATATTTTCCCCCAAAATGGCAGACAACATTGTGGGAAAAGGAGAAAATGGTGTTACCAGCATTTTCTCCTTTTCCCACAGTGTTTTTTAAAACCATTGTTCCTCAGGGTCGTTAAAAGTCGGGATTGTTTGGTAAAGGATGAATAAGTTAATCGACACCACTTTACGTTGATTGATTGCTACCATGCACATTTCCTGTTATGATTGTCTATTTCAGTGCGAGTTTTGGGTTTTTTTTTTTTCGTTACCCTGTTCTATTTTTCTAGGTAAAAACAGATGTTTAGAAAATTCAATAACTGTTGACTATTGTCAAGTTGAAAACTTCAAATTTTCGATTATTCGAGCAAGAAACCTTGACAAGTCGAGTCCCACTAAATTCAGCTCAAACTTTTCTGTTTATACGAAATGTTGTTTTAGTATACTTTTTCAAGTGAAAAAAAATGTTGGCTTTACATTTAACTGTAAATAGCCAATTTAACGTTTTTTGGCTACTTCTAGTTAAGTGTAAATAGCCACACTGCTAGAAAAATCAGAAACTAAAATATTATTTGATCTTATTGTCTGTTCCAGGTTTCGTGCTAGTTATTCAAGGTCGAGACTTGTTACAGTTAAAGATTGTAAAACAGCAGTATAGAGGTTCCGTCAAACGAGCCAGTGAGCTTAAGATGAAAGTAGAGCTCTACAGGGTAAGTAGACCACATTACTTTTACGACAATAGATTGTTGAAGTTTTTGTATTTTTGGGCGTAGCTGAATGAGCTGGCTTTTGACCTACTTCTTGTTATTGATATATTCGAATGAATGAATAGGCATTTGCGATTGGTAGAAAATGTGGATATGTTTATCCTGCGGGCCCCTTCAGGCCTAACTGTGGGCAGTTTTACGCTGTGTATCTTTTTTTGTTCTTTTGAAATAATTCTTGTTTTGACGAACTGTTTGTTTGTTCAGCGTTAAACAATATTTCTTTTTATGCACAATGTATGCCTACAATGTCTTGTGCTGCCTTTCCACATAAACAAAAGTCAAATCAATGTTTAGCTGTGACAGATGAAAAAGTCGGGTCGCAATGATTTTTTACCATTCCTCGGAAAGAGTTTCGACGGCCTAGCCAGAGGTTCGAACTGATAACTAATGGACTTCTAGTTCTGTAATATACCACTCGGATACTAAGACTAGGCTTTACGACAAAAGAGGCCGACTTCTGTCATCTTCCCCCTTTCACTACCACAGAACAAACAGGGGCTTTTATGGATGACATAGATCAAGACCAGAAGGCACAAAACGTCCAGTCTGGTCCTAGAGCTATACCATCCGCTATTTTAGACATGCCTAAAAGTTAAAGGTCTGTCTGAGTTTTTGAGGGTTGTATTTTCAGGCGCCGACAGAGGTCCAGTGTGTATATGAGCCAAGCTCTGTGAAAAGGGGGTTTAATGCAACTTCAAAACGTATCGATCCAGGTCAGCCTCCGAGCAGGCTAGCATGGGTCAAAAACATTTTGCTTTTGGTTAACTTTCTACACGTCAAAGGACCATTCTACCCCCACGAGTCAGTCGGTTGTTAGAAAAATAGATTTTATCCACTCATAATTATGTGATGTCTTGTTAGTTATAATACGTCAAAGAGATGTTTTACTTCCCCCTTTGCCAGATCACGGCTCATATTGTATTATAAAATGAGTTAAATTCAGTTCTACTACTTGATTTAAAGATTAAGCATCTGTATACCTGGAATATAGAATTTGAAATAAAAGAAGAAAGGTCAGTAGGTACGGTACGGTCCCCAGTTGTCCGACTAATGCACTTATACACAACGCGTCATCTAATCGGAATCCTCAGCTTTGACCCTTTCATCGCCAATCGTATGGACCTGACTACTTTCTACGACTGGAAATACAATCCACTGTAACCTAGAACATGATTGTATATGCTTGACTTGATCATGAGCGGACATTATAGATCCAAGATCAGACTGCACGCTCTGTGCAGTCTGATCTTAATCTTTGCCGTCCGCAAAAGCATGTATTTTCGCCTTGGGCGCTGAAAGGGTTAAAACTTGGATTCAAACCGTATACAACAATACCAGTTCATATGAGTCTATAATTGTGTGGAATAAGTCTATTAACCCTTTCCCAAATGACAAATTTTGGACTGGTCCAAATTGAAAGAGTTTGCAGGCGACAAATTTAAATTTGATGACAATGGCAGCAAGGTCTCAAAAAGGGTAGAAAACACTGTGGGAAAAGGAGAAATTGCTCGTTACGAGCAATTCCTCCTTTTCCCACAGTGTTTTCAAAAGACTTGTACTGCAGACACGTGAAAACCAGGGCTTGTTTGGGAAAGGGTTAAAGCTATATCACACTATTCCGAGTTTTAACGACCCTGAAGGAGGAGGCTTTTGAAAACATTGTGGGAAAAGGAGAAAATGCTGGTAACCTGTCAAATAACTTCGGTTCATTGGTATCAGTTCCGATTTCGTCGTCTGCAAATGCTTTCAATTTAGAAGAGTCTAAAACTTGTCGTGTGGTAAAGGCTTGACAGGATATGGTGTAAAATAATTGTTCTTCATCAGACCGGAAAAAAAAATGCAGAGAAATAAAATTTTGAGGTATATGAAAGGACACGTTAAACCCGGAAAGTTCCATATTTTGACTGGTATAGGTACTTTGTCAATCAATGCCACTAGAGTCTCCACGCCAGATAATTTGGCAATTTTCATGCTAATGACTCAGGGCTTTCCTTCTAAATCGTGCCACACTGTCGTACAAATTCAAATAGAACAATAATTTCAAGTATAAGTACAGAGTTTTCGATTCCCTTAATCACCCTGATTTCAAAAAGGATTATGATTTTCATTCTAAAATTGTTAAAACCGAGTTTGTTGCAAAAGCACATATTGTCTACACGTTTAAACACAGCCGGGCGCCAATAATTTCTTTGTCAATTTTGTACCACGCCATATAGTAGTCTCGATAGGTCCTTGGCAATAACCTGTAATCTTTTCCGTAATTATTACCGTTTTTTGACAGAGAAAAGTCAGAAAAATAAAAGAAAATAAAAATATAGGACTGGCGAACAGGCTTATCATTGAAGCCTTGATTTTCGTTCGCTTCCTCGTTCTAACAAATTGTTTTTCAGAGCTGTATTGGCCATTGCTTCTATATAAAAGTACCGGAAATACTTTCATGTCTTTGATTCTAACGAATATCCATTTAAAACTTTCAAGTCTTGTCGCCCCTCTTTTAACTCTTTACTGAACAATTCCTTGTTTTTAGGAAACATTGTTGTAATAGGAGAAAATGCTGGTGAACAGCATTTTCTCCTTTTACAACAATGTTTTCTAATCCTTCAGGGACAAATCCGAATATTTGAGCCACATACGAGTTGTCGTCTGCAAATAATTTCAACATGAATCAGTCTCACATTTGGTAGTAAGGTAAAAAAAGAAAATAATTATGGTACTGTATATTTCAGGTTGAAATTAAAAATTTACATTCACTATGCAAGAGAAAGGGTATCGCAGAAAAAGACATCCAACAATGCGCAGCCAACCCCGGTGGTGAGTAGTTAAACACCTACATTTTAGTATTTTTTATATAATATACGCAGTAAAAAAAAAAAACTCCATCACCCCCTATGTTGTTTACCAAGTTTGATTTTCTGGCGTGAATAATATAAAATGGGATAGGAATTGGAATCCGGCTGCTGCATACACCAACAAACCAGTCTTTTGCCCATGAAATGAAATGAACTGAGGTATCCCTTGACCTCACGGTGAGTAGAAATTTTTTGCTTAGATATTTCTTTCAAATTTAAGAAACACGAGCAGCTTTTAAGTTTGGCTAAAACTGGAAACTGAATGTCGAAATAAAACTTATGACAGGTTGAAAGTGACATGCAGAGAATGGGCACACATAATCAGTCAATATTGCGTACCTCCGCCTAGGGCTTGCATGCAGGATAGCTTGCCTCATACCTCTCACAACAGCTCGATCAGAAGCCGCTGCCATGAGGTCAAGGGATATTTCAGTTCATTTCAGGGGCAACAGACTGTTTTTTTTTTATGCAGCAGCCAGATTCTAATTTCCAATCCATTTCATATAATTCACACCAGAAAATCAAAGCCGGTAAGAACACAAGGGATGCAGCACTACTCTTACACTGTATATTTCAGATTCCGTTAGTATCGAAATAGCCCTTTTTGCGTAACAACAAATAATTATACATTTTCTGATCTTGAATAAAACCTATGAGATTAAATCTTCCTGAGCTTCAGCGAATTGCAAGATCAAACTTTAGGTCCGGCGTGATTCAGAGGTAGAGTGTAGGTAACCTGGAGACCTCGGGTTCGATCCTCACTCGAAACACTTGTTTTTCTTTAAGGAGTGTCCTTAGGCAAGACACTTAAGGACCCTAGCCTGGTACTTGTAAAACCCAGGATACATGAATACTTGAGATGTCGCCATGATATGACTGAAATAATTTTTGAAACGGCGTAAAAACACCATTTAATCTCTCAATAATCATTTGTCAACAAAGGTCGTGTTTACATATTTAGTGCTTAAAGAATAAACCCTTTAACACACAGTCCCAAGTTTTAACTATCCTGAAGTGGAATGTGTTTGAAAACATTGTGACAAAAGGATAAAAAAAGTAGTAAACAACTTTTTCTCATTTTTTACAATGTTTTCCATTCTTCCTAGGACAAATCTCAACATTTCAGTATTATTTAATTTGACGGCTGCAACTGCTTTCAATTTAAGCGCATATTTTGTGTATTCACTAGTTGTAGGGTCATTAAATGTGCATCTGTTATCCACAGCTCGACGACGTAGAAGCAGTCTTCTGCCGGTTCTAAACAGACTTGCATCTCTAGGTCTGTCTGTCAACAGCACCACAGACCTTACAAAGGCCTCGTTCGAGCCTCCGACCCCACACGACTCAGATGACGACGAACTTGACGCTACCTACATTCCGGCACTCTCGTGCACCCGGTTGAGCAGTATAGACAGTGACTACAGTGTTGGTCTTGGTCGAACAATTTCGAACAGCACCGCATCAACTATGCCAGTGTCTCCTCGCCAAAGCATTAATTCTATCGCCGGTGAAGATAACCCCGTCTTCGAGGAGATAAGTGAAAATCCTAACGGTCCTAGTGATGTAGGTATTTCTTTTATTCTACAGTATTTTACAACATGGTTTTTTTATGGCTAGAAAATTACCTCCCTTTATTGAATCTAAATGAGATAGGCTTGATAACACATTTAGGTGCCTTTGTAGATGTATCAGCTCAGGCTGTAGCACTTCCATTGAAACGTTGGGTCCTTCAGGTCCTTTCTCTGGGATATCGTGACACATGAAATTAAACAAAAATCAAATATATAAACATGAAATGGTGTGATATAGAAAGCGGAATATTCAAATACTTTGGAATGAAACAGCGTCGTTTGAACTCTTTTCTAACTGAAATCAGACAGGTTAACTCTTTCGCTGCCTACTATATGGAGCCGACATTTGTAGAGTTTTATTAGTATCTTTTTTGTTTCAATTGCACTTGTTTTTGGTTGAAGATCAACACCAAATAGCAGGCGTGGTGGATCGAAAATCAGATTGGATGTTTTGTGCTGTCTTTTTGACTTGCTACTCGCAACAGAATTCAGAAATACAAAATGTAAAATTAGCCAAAGAAAACTGTTATCCTGCGAAATCATGGTATCATCCACAATACAGGAATCAGTACGATGCATTGAATTATCTTACAGTAACAATAGCTGTCAAAAGTAAACAAGGCGGGTGTTAAATCATAACATTTAAAAGTATGGAAATCTGTTATTTTATGGTCGGTCCAAGTGTTGGTCGTAGAGAAATCAATTCAATTTCAAAACTATGTTAAAAATTGCCAGGTCACTCTACCGTTATTTTTTTTTTTTTTTACTTTTTGCCTGATTTCAAAATTAATTTTACTGTCAGTGACTTACAAAACTGTTATCCTGCGAAATCATGGTATCATCCACAATACAGGAATCAGTACGATGCATTGAATTATCTTACAGTAACAATAGCTGTCAAAAGTAAACAAGGCGGGTGTTAAATCATAACATTTAAAAGTATGGAAATCTGTTATTTTATGGTCGGTCCAAGTGTTGGTCGTAGAGAAATCAATTCAATTTCAAAACTATGTTAAAAATTGCCAGGTCACTCTACCGTTATTTTTTTTTTTACTTTTTGCTGAATTCAAAATTAATTTTACTGTCAGTGACTTACAGTTGGAACGACTACACGATAACAGATTGTCATCTTCACAATACTTTCCATACTTTTAAATGGTATGATTTAAAATGAAATGCATGTCAACACCTGCATTGCTTTTCTGGTCGTTTTTTGGCGTTTAAAATCAGTATATTACACATTTCCATTGAAGGCTTCCTTCGTCTTGGAGACGACTTATGACAACATTGTGGCTAAATGTCAAGGTTTTCTTTTTTTATATTTAAAGTCCTAACCTATGGAGTCATGAAATCAATATCAAACGAGTCATGCTCTGGCAAAAGGGGGCTTAATGCATCTCCGTCATGCATGCTACCAAGCAAGTCTTCACATGATCATGAATCCATAAAGTCTATTTTGTCTCACAACCGATTGAATAATGAGGTAAACTCGTCCTTAGACTTGCAGAAAAATGACCCCAATAGCAAAAAGTTTCAGCTGATGTCAGCCTGCGCGGAGTACGCAGGCTGACCTGTGTCGATACTTTTTGCAGATTCTTAAACCCCCTTTTCACAAGGCATGGCTCAAATATTATGATATTATGGCGTGTACCACAATATCATTCTTAAAAAAATGGTTTCAGTGTAAACATTTGTTCCAATCAAACAACTCCTAAATAAAAAGGGGCAACAGACGTTCAAATCACGTCTGACTTGTTTTGTAAAGTGTCGGTTAGACAGCGGGAAATATATCATAAAACGTAGCCCCCACAAAAAATGGCGAGGAAACGTCAGGTCAGTCTAAAAACACGCGCCATAAAGAAGGGTAAAACTGACAGCCAGACCGTCAAATAGCGTATATTTATTGTTCGCGGGAGGGTTTATTACGAGATGCTGTAATGTTAAATCCTTCCAGAGCTAAATATAGATGTACCATGCTATGGCAAAAGGGGATTTAATGTATCTCGGTGATGCATAATACCAAGTAAGGCATTGCATAATTAGCGATCCATGAAATCCATTTTGTTATACATTAAGCCCCCTTTTCAGAAAGCATGGCTCAAATGTATGAGTAATAGGTTACTGTTTGATCTGCAGACGGTGTGTGGAAATTTGATAATGTGGCAATCTAACCAACCCAAAATATAATTTGACGGCCATTTTTAAAGTTATGCACGACAAATCTAAGGCTTTGGGTAGAGCGTTTGAATCTATTTGAAAACCAAGAGTTTTCCATGTGTAAGATTGAGACACATTTTCTAGCTGTTTTGAATGGTCGGTCAAACTGTCCATAGTAATAGGCCATTAGCACTCGTCACAACTCGGCAGATTCCGTTATTTCGTCTAACCTCGTCCGTATCACAGAGGTTTTAGTGTGCTGTCTTAGGCTTGTCGGCGTCCAGTAAAAAGGACTGGCATCGACATCAACAAACCATGGTGAAGTTATTCACATCTGTCGTTGTGTAGGTGAAATCTGCCAACGGTATTGACAGACCACGTTAAAAACTGAACGTACAAAATATTTGTCAACGGAAATGTATTAAGAAAGATTTCGATAGAAAATTGTGACTCGCGTTTTCTTATTTTAAGTGGAATCTTACAATTTCAAGAACGGTAAAGCGGCGTATTTTCTGCGAAGACATGTGACGTATAGGTGCACCCATCGTAACACAGCGAAGGGATTTGATCAACGGATCTCCCGAGGTTTGCCGAATGAGACCACGAGTTGCTTTTTAGGACATCGTAGCCAAAGATCAGCATGCAATGAACGAAAACTCTTGATCTAAATCTTGAATTATTGTCCTCTGCGGCCATTGTAGGCTTGGAGATCAAATTGCAAAGTACAAGAATTCTGGATCTAATTCTCTATACTTATTGTTCACTATAATAAGCGACAGTCTGATCCAAACAGCGTTGGACTTTGCAATATCTAGGCACAAGTTAATCCTTCGCCAAAGTAACCCGTGTTTAGAAGACCCTGAAGATGAATGGTTTTGAAAACATTGTGGGAAAAGGAGAAAATGCTGGTAACCAGCATTTTCTCCTTTTCCCACAATGTTTTCTACCCTTTCAAAGACAAAACGCATTTTAGAGCCATTATTAATTTCTTGTCTGCAGATGCTTTTGATTTGGACGTGTCGAATTTTTTATAGTTTAGTAAACAGTTAAATTATACTAAATACTTCAATTTGATGTTTGTGGAACCGCCCATTGGTTACGACGTAGTCTTCAATTTTTACAATGATGTGGATAGAATAAGAAGGAATGCCCCGAGGTTGGGCGGTCGAAGAAGTTGATTTGCACTCATGTGTGAGATTAGATTTTACGCCATAGCAAATTCGAGGTCCGTTTGCCCTCAAACAATTTTCAAGCTCAGCACAAAACCATAACTGTGCCTTAAATGATTGTTTGACGTGTTCCTTTTAAAGTCGAAGTCATTCATGCAATTTGTAGGGAAATGTGGTTCAGTGATGTAATGGAACATTCGGCAAACCTCGGGTGATCCGTTGATTAAGTCCGTTGGCTGTATCACGTGGCTTGATATGCACCTACAAAGTACATTTCTTTGCCGCACGTACACCGGTTCACGGCTCTTAAAATCGTAACACTTCACTTAGAAGCAAACGCTTGTCACAATTTTCCGTTGGAATCTTTCTAAATCCATTTCCGATGACTAGAAGTTTGTACAATTATTTTCTAGCTCGATCTATCAAGTCTGTAGGCATTTTCCAGCGATAGGTAGCTTATCACTATGGCTGTTTTTGCCGCAGCTATTTGATTTACCAGGCGCTGCCATGATTAAGATCCCCATTGATACGGATGAGCTGTATGTACGGAATCGGCCGGGTTGTAACGATTGGTAATGGAAAATAGCGTATGAATACAGTACTTTGGTCGACGCCATTAGTTGCTGAAATGACGTCACATAATGTGTCTCAAACACTAGAGCTAAAAATGTAATTTATGTGAAAAATCTATCCATTCTATGGTTATTAATGATATAACAATCACATTTGTGGCAGAAACATGAGCGCTATATGGCTCTAGTAGACCTATTAAATATAACTGATACTAAATTATTTTATACTTACTTTCAGGAGGGGAATACAAAACTTTGAGGCGGAGAAGTGGAAGATCTGGTTACATCTTTTTTCCCCAAATCTCTGACAAGAGAAATGAGGAATGATTTGACTATACTGGCCTTCTGTGTTTAGATTTTCAATATAATTTGAGTCTTGGAGACACACTTTGGTCAGACGTGAATTTTAACAACGGAACATTATTCCAAGCCATAAAGACTTTACACTGTATTTGTTTTCTTCGTTCCAAGTGTTTTAGGAACTTTCTCAGACTTGCAGAATAAAGCGAGCGTTTATGTTCGCCCTGACGGCAGATATGCATCCTCCTAGGAAAATTTTCTAATGACACTTGAATTTGGGAGACCTATAATCAGTGCAGAAGTGTAAATTGTATCAAAATGTTTTATGTACAGTTGAACTATTTTGTCTAGAGTTGAGATACAGTATAGCTGTTTGTTTGTGATTTTAGCTTGAGTACTTGGTACTCCTTGTTGTAAATTTTAGCTTTCAAATTGAGGTTAACTCTTTACCAGACGACAAAACTGTAGACTTGTCCAAATTGGAAGGCATTTGCAGACGACAATTAATATGGCTCAAATGCTATAATTTATTTTTCAAAGAGATTGAAAACATTGTGGGAAAAGGAGAAAATGCTGGTTACCAGCATTTTCTCCTTTTCCCACAATGTTTTCAAAAGCTGTCTTTCTCAGGGTCGTTAAAACTCGGGATTGTGTGGTAAAGGGTTGATTGTTTGTTTTACTCTTGCAATGCCGAATATATAAAGTTGACCTCTTTCGACGGCTGAAATTACTTGTACAATTCGCTGAAACTCAGACAAATATTTTTTTATGACATAATTCCCCTCGTTTTCAATTTAAAGAATTTTAATAAATTTTAATTCGATTTTAAGGATGTTCTTCTCTTATCTTACAGACGTCGAGATTAGAAAATAGTGCTGTATTTGGTCAACACACTGTAATAATACGACTCATTTTTAATGAATTGCCAACCAAGATTCCTGTGTGAAATTGAATGTCAAAACTGATGATTGTGACAAAGGTGCAAAGTTCAGTATCTTTAGATGTAAAACAAAACCGTTAAATGCAAGTTTCTTTGGAACTACTTTTTGTCTGTGATGTACACACCTGTCAATGAAACAAATACGCTTTATGTAAATTTCAATACAGATTCGCATGAAGGCCTACGTTTGAAAACGTCATGGACTATAATTCTCGAGATACAATCATGTGATAAAAAGAATCTGACATTCGTTGGCTTTTGGGGTAGAATTTTGTTAAACTCGTCCACAAAAAAAAAAAAAATGTTCTATTGCACTTGTCCAAAGGCTTGCTCAAGAAAATTTTTTGTAGAGCCTTTTATAATAAATCCTATCTCAAGCACCAACTCATGTCAGATCCTTTATATCTCTTGTCTAGACAAGAGGACTGTATAAATCTAGGATCAGACTGCACGGTCTGTGCAGACTGATATGAATCTATGCCGTCATTGTTTCTCCTCATGATGGCACTGAAACGGTTAAATTTAAGCTTGATATCTGTGCTATATTTCTGACTGGACTTTTCTGTCATAACGATTTAAAGTTCCCGTTTAGGCAACGTGGACTGCATATCATATCATTTGAACATACTGATTCCGCCCTATAGGGAAGATGCGTCCGTGTGCAGTTTGATCCTGATCTATACTGTCAGTCAAAGAAACTTAGCCGGATGGAGCACTTTCAGGTTCTTTAGTTTGATTTTATAAAGGCGAGCGAAATAATAATAGAATAACCTAGTCAGTTGACAAAACATTGGTATCTTGATTTCTTGGTCAAAGATGTTCGAAATCTTCAACAACGTAGTGCAAAAAAAATGGGAACAAAAAGGAGAGAATGCCAAAGAAAAAAGAAGAGTGGGAGGAGAAAAAACAATCTGGTCTGTAATTTCTGTTCCAGTTCTTCTTGAATAATTAGTCCAGTTGAAAGCGAATTTCAAAATTTTAGTAGATGTACCTATATATTTACGTTGATCTGTTATATATGTAAACTGTGATACACATTTTACAGTTAGCCTAAGATAACTGAACGCAGAAAAACATGGTATGTTCCACTACAAGGGAGTCATTGCGATGTACTAAAGTAATCCGAACAAAGAATATCGGTTTATGACGGTACTGTCATTTGCAGACGACTGTTTTTGTCTTGCAGACTGCTACTGAAAACATTGTGACAGAAACAGAAATTGCTCGTTACGAGCAATTTCTGTTTCTGCCACATGTTTTCGCATTGAAAGCGTAGTAAAATGAATGTTGTCACAAATTCTAGGTCATAAACATTCCATGTCAGTGTCTCTTTATACCAAGTTATCCTTGGCACATTATAGTCTTTCTTGAAGTAGCATTTCCTTTAAACCTTTACCAGACGACAAAATTTTAGACTCTTCCATATTAAAAGTATTTGCAGACGACAGTCAAAGGTGGCTCAAATGATGGAAGTTGTCTTTGAAAGGAAAATAAAAGCATTGTGGGAAAAGGAGAAAATGCTGGTTACCAGCATTTTCTCCTTTTCCCACTATGTTTTAAAAAGGCATTCTTCCTCGTTTAAACTCGGGATTGTGTGATTTAGGGTTTAACAGACCTGTTTTTCCTGGTTGTTTTTGGCTTAATGGAGATAATCACTTAATCTTGACAGAACTATTTAGTGTTTGCCTGTATGATGAATTTGATAAGCTTGTTGTAAATAGGTCTTGAAAAGGAAAAAAAAAAACTAAACAAGGTAAATACGAAGAGTTCACTGAACGAAAAGTAGAGCAGTCGTGTCTTTCGAAATGAGGAAGATAGTAATAATAATTATTGTAATTAAGCCATGCTTTGGCAAAATGGGGTTTAATGCATCTCAGTGATTTATTATACCAAGCAAATCGTCACATAAATATGGATCCATAACACCCAGTTTGTCTAAAAACCGACTGAATCATGGGGTACACTGGTCCTGTAGACATGCAGAAACCATGCAGAAACTTGACCGAGAGCAAACTGGTATCGACCCAGGTTGGCCTGAGTCGCCCTGATTTGTGTGTGTGTGTGTGTGTGTGTGTGTGTGCGCGCGGGTGCGCGCGCAAATGCATCAAACCTCCTTTTCACAGAGTAAGGCTGGATTATGTTATGTTATTCATGAAAATATTGTTTTCCATATTATACGATATTTTGTTGTTCATGAAATTGTTTTTCATAGAAGTGTTGTGGTGGTATGTCTGATATCTAATAATGTCCATTTTTTATCAGCTGACGTATTTGTCATGAAAGTTGGATTAATTTATGGAATGTCTCATGAGACCAAAAGGGATTAAACATGTGTTTGTACAGTTCCAAAAAATGAATATAATAAACACTAGGTATATCATTTTGGAAAATAGAAAAACATAAAACGCAAACTTACTACTTCGGAAGGGTTATTGAGTTTTCGATTCGCCAAAAAGTAAGTAACCACTTGGTAATTTAGTAAAAGTCGTAAATTGTAATATACGTTTATAAAACAAATGTCACATCAAAAAGTCATTCCCACAATTCAACTGTTCACTTAAAGTAAGTGTGACGTCATTTAAACTTTATATTAATAACTTTATTTGTGAAAAGAAATGTTTATACAACAGTAAACATTTTTTTTTCTTGAATGAAAAATTATTCAAATCGAACATGGCATCTTTCGTACAGCACTGAAGATTTTCTTTCCCTGTTTTTTTTTTTTTTTTTCAACATTTATATAAAACCTTCTCAGAGGCTTGCAATTTTTAAGCCTTTACCATACAATCACGACTTTTAACGACCTTGAGGCAGAATATCAGGGATTAGAAAAGACAGTGTCAGCCCCGTTGTTTATTCAATGTTGATTTGATTCAACCAAAGGCACCTTGATTTTGACAAATGTGGTTTTTACACATATATTGCATCAGCTACAACTTTTTTTTTTTTTTACATCAAGTTCTTGATAAAGAAAAATGTATTTTTTACAAAAAAAAAAAAAAAAAATCAAGCAGATTCCTTTTCCTTATATATACTTATATCGAGTGTGTGCTTTAACGGTAAAAACTTACATCGTTTTACATTTCTGCCAAATAGATGCCCGTTGTTATTTGTTTATGTTTGCCGGGCACTAAAGCTCTCATTCGGTAAACCTTTCATTATCAGTTATATTCTTGTTTATGTTTGGAATAACAGGTTTATAACTCTAACTCGATAAACCTTTCATTAAAGGTTTATAATATTGTTTGTTTTAGGGAATACATGTTTAAAACCACGAACCGTGACGAGATAATTATAAACGTTATCAAGTTGGGTTTATAAATTATCTCATCAGGGGACGTGATTTTAAACCTGTTATCCCAAACATAAACAGTAATATAAGCTGATAATGAAAGGTTTATCGAGTGAGAGCTATAAAATCACGTATCGTGATGAGATGATTTATAAACCTAGCTCGATAACGTTTGTATCATGTCGACACGGTTCGTGGTTTTAAACATGTATTCCCAAAAACAAATAATAATGTAAACTGTTAATGAAAGGTTAATCGAGTTAGAGTTATACTTCCATTTATAGGAAAGCAAACTACGAACGTTGGAAAACATAGTAAGATCCATAAGAGGGTAGTCCGTGCGATTTACTGAAGTTATCTCAATAAGAATATTAGATTATTAGCTTTATGACCACATGTGATCTGCAGACGACTGATTTCGTCTTGCAGATCACATATTAACTTTTTACCAAACGACAAAATTCTAGATTGGTCCAAATAAAAAGTTTTTGCAGACGACAATTTCAGTGTGGCTCAATGACTGGGTAATTTCCTTGAAACTTGGATACCAGCATTTTTTTTTTTTTTTTTTTCATTTTCCCACAATATTTTCATAAGCTTTCTTCCCCAGTGTCGTTTAAAACGGGGTTGTTTGGTAAAGGTTCTGGCTGAATCAGAAACTAGCGATTTCGAAATGTTGTTTCTTTGTTAACCCTTAGGCCGCTAAGTGCGACTAAAGGACCTTTTGTGGACTGTGAAGATCAAGATCAGACTGCACTGAACGTGCAGTCTTATCTTTGATCTTCACTGTCCGATAAGCAAAATCTTTGTTTTTACTATCGGCTTTAAAGTTTCTTTTCACTTATTTAGCAGGATAAGGGTTAATTAAGCAGTAAACTAAGAATGTTTTTTAGAAAAGTTGGTAAATACGGACCTTAACTGTGCGATCTGTGCCGATTGATCGCGAGTTTACCCTTAACTCTTTACCAAACGACAAAATTTGAGACTGGTCCAAATCGAAAGCATTTGCAGAAGACAAAATAAATGAGAAAGAAAAAATGAAACTTGTTTTGGGAAGGGTAGAAAACATTGTTAGAAAAGGAGAAAATGATGGTAACCAGCATTTTCTCCTTTTCCCACAATGTTTTCAAAAGACTTCTTTCACAGGGTCGTTAAAAGTCGGGATTGTGTGGTAAAGGGTTAATCAGTTAGTCCTGTGTCTAACGACTTTGAAAAGGAGGATTTTGACCACATTGTTAGAAAAGGAGAAAAATGCTGGTAACCGGCATTTTCTTTCTTTTCTAACCATGTTTTTAAAGCAAATTCCATCAATTGACACCTACTTAATTTGTCGTCTGCCAACGCTTTCTATTTGTACAAGTATACAAGTTTTTTCCTTTGGTAAAAGAGTTAGGGTGTCCCAGAAATATATGAAATTGTCGTCAGAATGCTTAATGTCGTTATTACTCTTATTTTGAAAAGGGCCCATAGTTGTATTCACCAACCATTCTTGATAGCATTCTTTGTCTATCTCACAAGAATTTTCTAAATTTGAAAGTAATACCCCCTCTAATCTGCTAAACAAAATTATGTAGCCGATCAGAGGTCTTGTTCCTTTCGATATCTAGAATTAGACCAAAATTGTATCATAGAATAGTTGGTGAATACGGGACCAGGGTCCGTATTCACCAACCTTTCTTAAAAACATTCTTTGTAGAAAGGAACACGACTTCTGATTGGCTTAAAATTTTGGTTTATCCAATCAGACGTTGGGTTGCTTTCAACTTTAGAAAATTCGTGGGAATAAGACCAAGAATGTTCTTAAGAATGGTTGGTGAATACGGACCCAGACTTCATTAACATTGTAGAGCATTATCATTATAGAATGAAAGCTGTGTGAGAGGGCTTTTCATTTTAGTCATCAGGCACTAATCCTAGGTTACCCAGGATTTGGCATAACGTTTACCTACACGAAGCGTAGTGCACCTAGGTTGCTGAGGTTTTTAGGCACCGAGCGTAAGAAAAGTGTCTTCCTTTAATATTAGCCTTATAAACTACTTGGTTTAGGGAGATCCCAACCTTACCATATGGATATCTCATGATTGTGTAAATATAAATGAAACAGTGTTGACCGAGATCAAATTGTACGAATGATGAGCTTAATTTAGGTCTGCACTGTTTGTTTTTTGTCATATTTTTTATTTGTTATGCAAATGTTAAAGTCACTGCAAGGCAATAAGGTTGATAGATATCATAGTTTTCTTTTTGCACAGATTCTAGAAGCCGGGCACAGTCTAACATACATTATTAGCTTATGTACGTGTCAGCCGAAATTCTTGGCCATATTTACTATTAGCTAGTGCTACCGCCAAAAATCTTGGCTATGTTTTTAGCTGCTTGCATTAAGTGTATACTTCTTATTCATGGTTAGAAAACGCCACAAATGACACTGTGTTCGGTTTGGCGCACGATGTAGGCAAAACATAAGCTAAACTGTGTCACGGCTTGTATGATGTCATGGTATTTTGTTCATGAAAATTGTTTAATTCGGTGAGATTTGAATACTATATACTTGCAAGACATGTATTATTTATTACCAAAAAAAGAAACACACTGTTTTTGTGTGTGTTTAAAATAAAAACATTATGAGAGATACACTTTGACTTATTCTTTCTTTCTTTCTTGTGTAAATATAGTAAAATCTGCGATATTGCTAGATATATTGTTGATTATGAATTGATATATCCCTTTTATCGAT